>OX411556.1:9859771-11139771 GCA_948146395.1 Fragum whitleyi
TACTTTACAGAAAACATAGTATAATTTTTGGGGGGGTTTCGCTGTTGTTTTAATCTACAATTCTTTTCATAATTCAAACGGAACTTGATATAATTTGCTGAATACTTGAGGTTTTTGCAATTATCATATGCTCCGAGTGGCAGCGTTGTGCTTCTTTAATGTCGTAACATTAGCTTGTATTCATTTTTTTCTAACTTTATAACTTTAAATGCAATATTCTTTCATAAGAATGCACATGTATATAATAAGGAGGAATTGTTTTGCTTGTTTGGGTCCTTTAGTGTTTAGAAAGTGGGGAGATATACATGTGTGTGTGCGTGTGTTGGTGTGTGTGTGTGTGAGAGAGATAGAGAGATAGAGAGAGAGAGAGAGAGAGAGAGAGAGAGAGAGAGAGAGAGAGAGAGAGAGAGAGAGAGAGAGAGAGAGAGAGAGAGAGAGAGAGAAAGAGAGGGAGAGAGAGAGAGAGAGAGAGGGAGAGAGAGAGAGAGGGAGAGAGAGAGAGAGAGAGGGGGGATGAGAGAGAGATAGGATAAGAGAGAGAGATAGGATGAGAGAGATAGAATGAGAGAGAGAAAAGAGAGAGCGATAGACAGAGAGAGACAGAGACAGACAGAGAAAAAAATAGTGTCAAGGCTATTTATTTCTTTCTTAACTACAAAAAGAAGTAAGAAAGGTAATTCAATTTCAACGTACGGAACCCATATTTTACCAGATAAAATAGCAGCCTTTCTGCATTTAGTCTATGGAACGTAATCCGCCATGTATCTGGAGCTTAAACGACCTGAATTGGGTCTTCCATCCCCCGATGGAATTAAAAGACCACTGTTTCGCCTTCAACAAAATTGCTGTAATTATAAGGTTTTTGTCTCTTGCGGTAATATGCAGGTTTTTTGAAATAATGATTACCTGATGCCATTGTGTTAAAATGAATAAAAAATGATAAAAAAAAAAAAAAAAAAAAAAAAAAAACAATACGATTTATGTAGGTGGATATTTTGTACAGCAAATAGAATTTCCAAATAAAGTCGTAGTTTAAATTCTGTTTCTCCTACCAATCGTCAGATAATCATTAACCTTAGAGGGTAGAGGATGACAGCTATGTACGGATTTATGCTAATAATAGTTCTGGTGCGAGAAATCAAGGCAGCATGTACATTGACTACGACGCGGCTATGGTTTCAGTATTTTGATTTCTCACAGACGATAACGATCTGGCCTTGAATAACCTGAATACAATCAACTGTTACTCATTACTAAACAACGTAATTTTAGACTGGTCTGAATCTCTTCTTTCCAGCAATAACTTCCAAAAATGGTTTGAATATTGCTTAAAGACGTGGAAATATCTGATATTTCCCAGTCTTTATGCAACGTTCACACCACTTTTTTTGTCTGTGTAAAATAAACATTTTGCACCAATAACTATGGTTATACACATTTAATGGCGACACCGTAGCCCTCTATTTGATTGGCTGATGGAAGAGGCCACTGATGCTTAGAAATTCTAGGTAAACTGGCAAACAGGGCCCTCTGTTAATTCCTTCAAATAAATTGTGACCCGTCACGCGAAAAGGGGCCATCTGGGTAGTGCGTAAAGTGTCAACCCTAGTTAGACTGCGCGGACTGACTGGGTTCGAAACTTTTTGCATCGTGCCTATTTTCTGAATATAGAATTTTCATTCTACCTCACAGTGAAAGAAGTTTTGAAATGCGACTTCTGGTTGACCTATCCTGGATCAAATCTCTTTTTCAAAATTTTATTTTACAGAATTCCCGGGCGGTCCCTTTTCGCGTGACGGGTCACAATTATCCAGGTAAACCTGCCTAAATGACGTCAATTTGTAATATCAGCTGTCTTACCCACATCAAACGATAGGAACATTTCCAGACTAGTCTAAAGATTAAAGAATTTCAACAGTAAATTCAATTTGTGTTGAAATTGTTTATTTGAATGGGTTTTACGCCGCTTTCAACAATTTCGCAGTTATATCGCGGCGGCCGGAGCACCTAACAATGGATTCCTGGTATTTCTTTCACCTGTACTACCATTACACCCTTTCCTAGCCTCCTACTGCTATCTCACATAGGTTTACGCTTATCTACCCATTGGTGAGAGACAAACGTCGGAAAGGATATTTGCCGCCACCGGGGATCGAACCCACGACTTCCAGATTGGAAGTCTTATGCCTTACCAACTGCGCTATGGTGGTGGCCGTGTTGAAATTGAAAAGTGGGTACAAAATATTGTAGAAAACAGTCAACATGAATGAACTGGATGGTCGGAAGATTTGTTTTCATTTGAAAGTAGCATCCCATTATTTTTTATCCCAGGTTCATTTCTCATTTTGATAGTTCTGCGTAAAACAGTTGTAACTCCCTATGAAAATATAGGGAGTTACAACTGTTTTGCGCTGAGCCACCGATTTGTGACCACTCAGGCGAAAAGGGACCACCTGGGTAGCATTTTGTCAATGTAATTCTTAAAACTCGTAACTACAGCTTTATTAACGACAGTATAAACTAGAGCTGTTGCCCCCAAGGGCTTACGAGAATACCCCCCACAAAGGCTTTTCAATGAAGGAGTGGAATTTGAAGGGGCATTTTATAACCCCTTTTTAAGAGTTTTGAAATTTTAAATTTTGACTACCCCCCCCCCCTTAAAAAGTTCAAAGTGGCATAACTCTAAAACTAATGACTGGATCATGATGAAAATTGCAGGTGTACAACTTCATATGATGGGAAACAACCTGTAAAAAATTCAGCAAAATTGGTCCAAAACTATGGGAGGAGAAGAGGACACAAAATTTTGTCTACGGACGGATGGATGGACTGAAAGACGGACAACCTGATTCCAGTATAACCTCCCCCCCCCCCCCCCCCCCCGATAACTGCGTTGTGGGGGATATAATAATTGACCCTAGTCAAGCTGCATGGATAACACAGACTGACTGGGGTCTAAAATTTTAGCATTTGGCTGATTTTCTGAATCTAGAATTATTTTAGATTGTACCTTTATATACCTTCGCCTAGGAGAGGTTTTTTTTTTAATTTCGACTCCCAGTTGGCCTGTACTGGACTCAATCTCCTTTTCAAATATTCATTTATTATGTTATCTCAAGTTGGTCCTTTTAAGTGTGATCGGTCACATTTGTAATTTCTGCTAATAAGGACAATTCTAAAAATTTGTCACTCAGCAATCCAGCCATACATGCAGGATGGAAACATTTGTTCAATGTTTGAGAAATGTAACTCTGTGTTGCATGTTACTCACATGCAAAGAGGGGAGAGGCAATTTCTAATTGTTGGCCAACATTTTGGCATTCTGAATGTATGGCAGGAAAAGGAATAAATATCACAATAACAATTCAGTTTTAACTGATCATCCTGTAATAATCATAATCAACAAAATAACAAATCAATTCTTATTTACATAAGTAAATTGTTTTTGGGCAAAGAGCATTTTGAAACAATACCATAATCTCACAAACAGTCAGGTATGGATTTTAATTATTTCAAATAAAAATATATTTTTTGTTTCACTCTTTTTTGGACACAACACATCAGTTGTTCAGATTAAAATTCAGTGATTCACATTTTAGACATATTTGTTTATTTCAAATCAACAATACCTGAATTTTCTCTATGAGGAAAAATTCCTTCAGAAGTATGGAAACAGACAGAAAAACACATAAAACGGCAGCTATAAGCCTTATATTGCCCCTTAGAGGAGCTCAAAAAGCTTATTTAGAGTAGAAGAGTTGCAATTACCTGGTATAAAATTGTTAGACATTATATCAAGTCACAGACCCTAAATACCCTGAGATTCCTGTACCTGATCAGGGACTCTAAGTATATTGTATATTGAGAGTCCCTGATCAGGAACAGGAATCTCAGTGTCTAAGATTATATAAAAAAATGCTACTCATCTGAGAATTTTCTCAGACTTCAAAGTTACATAAAAGATTTGTTTCTTTATAAACATGGAAGCAAACACATTTAAATGTTTAAGCTTTTCTATTTTGAGAATAGTTGCAATTACCTGGTATGAGATTGCTAGACCTTATATCAGGTCACAGACCCTTAATATATTGAGACTCCTGTACCTGATCAGGGACTCTCAATATACTGTATATTGAGAGTCCCTGATCAGGAACAGGAATCTCAGTGCCTAAGTTTACATAAAAAAAATTGCTACTCATCGGAGAATTTTCTCAGACTTCAAAGTTAAATAAAAGATTTATTTCTTTATAAACATGGAAGCAAACACAATTAAATGTTTAAGCTTATCTATTTTGAGAAGAGTTGCAATTACCTGGTCTGAGATTGTTAGACCTTATATCAGGTCACAGACTCTAAATATACTGAGATTCCTGTACCTGATCAGGGACTCTCAATATACTGTATATTGAGAGTCCCTGATCAGGAACAGGAATCTAAGTGCCTAAGTTTATATAAAAAAAATTGCTACTCATCTGAGAATTTTCTTAGACTTCAAAGTTACATAAAAGATTTATTTCTTTATAAACATGGAAGCAAACACATTTAAATGTTTAAGCTTTTCTATTTTGAGAAGAGTTGCAATTACCTGGTATGAGATTGTCAGACCTTATATCAGGCCATAAACCCTAAATATACGGAGATTCCTGTACCTGATCAGGGACTCTCAATATACTGTTTATTGAGAGTCCCTGAACAGGTTCAGGAATCTCAGTGCCTAAGTTTATAAAAAAAAAAAAAAAATGCTACTCATCCGAGAATTTTCTCAGACTTCAAAGTTAAATAAAAGATTTATTTTTTTTATAAACATGGAAGAAAACACAATTAAATGTTAAGCTTTTCTATTTTGATAGGTTTTCTGTAGTGTCTTTGCAGGTACCATATCTTGGGATGTTTTTGCTTCGTCTTATTTTGCCACTTTTACCCAAAATGTACAGGAAATGGTTTATTTTGGTGCATCATATTTTGGCCATCTAGCTTAGGTGGTGAAAATAAGATGCACCAGAACAAATTTTATTTACTTGTTAGTCCTTTTTGAAAGGTTACTATGGGGAAATTCTCTTAGATGTTCAATCAGGAAGTAAAGGGAACTAATAACTGCATCAACTATTTGTAGGCCAATAAGGGTTAACTTGAACAATAATCATCATGTGCAGTGCTAATCCAATTATAAACTGAAAAGGAGTCAAATTTCTCACATTTTGGTATTATAAAACATTTATGAAATTTAAATCGTAACCGTTATTGTAATTGACAACTCATGTAAACAGGTGAAGATGGTACATTTTTAAAGGTAATATGAATGGATGGCAAAAATATTTGGGATATTTTGGTGCTTTAAATTTACGCTAATAAAGGAGGGTGGCAAAATTGTCAAAAATTAAACAATGGCGAAAAAAAACACACCTTAGTACAATTAAACAGTAATGCCAACTCAAAGTCAGAAAATTCTTTGATCAAGAACAAACAAAATGTGGTTGTAAAATACCAAAACACGAACATTTTTCAAATCTTTGGCCTTGACAGATGACCGAGATATTGTCACATGATTTTGACTCTGGCATGTGCAGATTGTTTATTTATGAGATCTATCATCTTGCCATATCAAGATTTGAATCTTGAATAGCCTTAAGGAAATTGGCAATGCTATTTGTTTGTTAAGTTTTGCAGACAGACAGAATGAAAGAAAGATGGACAATGGTAAAGCAATCATTTGGAACACAACTTGGCCAATCTCACAATCAACCGCGGATGTACGTAGACAGACTATTTTAAAAAAATACAGGAAAACATGGGGAAAACATGATTTCAGTTAAAATGGCATTAGTCCTCGAAACTTTGAGTGGAAACATCCACGTCGCCAACGCTACTCGTTAAAGTAACTGATGTGAAACCATAGTATCCTTATACAAATATTTTTAGATTCTTAAATAACGCCTGAAAAATCTTAATTTTTGAGAATGATTCGTCATTCTCAAAAATAAAGTTTTTTCAGCCAGTTTTTACTATCAAAGATATAAATCTAAAGGTAGTGCCGTTCTTTTCCGCGCTAGTTTTTCTTACACTGTTTCCATCTTACAAAATGCACAATTTTGTTACATACCCACCTGCCTTCCGGTCTGTTGCAGTTTACAGAAATGGCCCAGTGATGTTACGAATGGTAAAGCAATATGTCCTCAATTTTATCAATACTGGGGCATAAAATATTTTCTAATATCAGGCCCATAATCCTAGTTATTAGATTCAGGTATCCACTTCCATTTCTGCTTCCTCTATTTCGTCATCCCTCGTAAACGGTACAAGATTTCTCATCATTATTTGACACAAGCGCGGACACTCTGTTACCATGGATACTGTGAGATCGGGTCTAACTTTGGTTCCATCTAAATTGATCATCTCCAGAAACGGTAAGGTGAGTGCTTGTATACCTACAGTTTGAGAAACAAGTTTTATAAAAGTTTTTACATAATTTTTGTTTGTTTTTTAACGTCATTTAAAACAATTTTTCAGTTTTATCATTGCAAAGTACGCTTATTAAGTTAAAGGGTTTTTCAGGTATCTCAAGAATTAGGCTGGAGCTCTGAAATGTCTTGCCTAGGAAATTATGACCTACATCACAAGAGTAAAAAAACTCTGTTGAATATTTTTCATATTATACAGGTGTAATTACACTAGGGGAATAACTATGCAAATGAGCTAGGATGGCAACATCATTTTTTCATTGTAAAATTGATGTTATTGCTGTCATCATTTTGCAAACTGTGTTTTATGTTATGACGACTGGGTAAATAAACCCTTCATTCATGGATTAAAGAAAATGCTTGCTTCCGAAACGTTTACTTTTTAGTACGCTTTAGTTGGTGACAAGTTGACTTGTAAAATCAATTAAATATAAATCAATTCCTTATTTCATAATTAATTCGAATTCTAAGATGTTGTTATCATTAGCATATCATTGAACATTGTCATTATATTTTCTAATATTTCCATGTAAAGTAAAATTACCTAATTTGCAATATATGATAGAAAAGAAAGTATATTTATTAAAATTATACTCTATCCTCAATGTCGTTCGTTATTTTCAAAACTTAAATAAAACATGTGCCACTACCCAACGGCCAAGTTAAGGCATTACTAGATGACAAAATCTAAGACTGTTGTAATTTTAAACACATTCTTATTCCAAATAAATAAGACAAGAATGATATTTTATCAATTCCTATTCTATTGTAAAATATCTTTGCTTTGGGAGGAGGGGGGGGGGACATTTTAGTGAATCAGAAAATTTCCTTATTGTCCATCCCCACCACGCACACAAAAAAATGAAATAAATAAAAAAAATATATATCTAATAAAATATATATATAAAGTGAATGGCCAAATTGTTATTTTATTTTTCAATATTGAAAGCAAATATATTTCGGTACTATATAGAAAATAGTCAACGGGCGACCAAAACTACTTAACCATAACTTGAATAATCTGTAGCCACGAGATTTTGGACTGCCTAATAACAATACACGTATATTTCGTACATATCAGATATAAAAATCAAATAATCCCTTTTATTTACAAATACATGTGTATTTCGATTTGTATAGAAAATTGCACTTGATTGCTTTGTTTAAAACGGCGTGAATAAAGAATTTCATAGAAAATTTAAATCTTAAATTTATCGAAACCTTGTGACTAGCTACAACACAGGTACCTTGCAAATTAGAACAAATTAAAAACAAGATGTGTTTGTGAAACCCGGAACAGCATTTTTTTTTAAAGTTTGACCTTGACAGATGACCTTGACCTTGTCCAATGACCTTGACCTTGTCACATGACCTTTACTTTGGTGTACAGCTTTGTATGTCAAATACTTTTGGAGAAAAGGCAAAGGTTAAGTTTTCGGGTTAAGTTTTCGGACAGACGGACGGACAGACGGGCAGACAGACAGACAGACGGACATGAGTAAAACAATATGCCCCCGATCTCTCGATACGGGGGCATAATAATAAACAAATAATAAGATAATGAAGATAAATTAAAACAATAACCAAAATAAACAATTGGGATAGCCCTACTAAAATTTGTTCTATCAATTTCTTTCTTTATTCATTTATTTTTATATTTCATTCTATTTAGTTATCTTAGGTCATCATATATGTTTAAAGAAAAGCCTACTGGAAAAGAAGGAGAAAAACTCCCGAATCAAAGAATTTACATGAAAATTCAAGCACATTATCATTTCTAAATTATTTCTATAAGACGGCTTAATCATTGAATTCAGTCAATATATAGATGCATTCTACTATATTGGATTTTGCCTTTGATGAGGTGTAAAAACAGTGAAAACTTCAACCGGTATTGATTGATTAAATAACTTGAAAATTTAATTAAACCGTATAGCACTATCATCGAGGGCAGAAAAGCTGAATTTGAGAAGCTTCAATGTACCATCAAGTTATTAAAAAGATATGTTGTCATTTGAAAAGATATAAAAAATTCGAACAGTTTTTGTGATAGTGTTTATTAGTCTTACTAAGTGTCACAATTTTAAAACTGAAAGGGTTAAGTGCAATTCTAAGGGTTCAATTCACATCTGGAAAGTAGCCGCGGGGCATAATCACCTAACATACCTCCCGCTTTCGGACTTTTTTGTAAGAAGGTCACTGATTGGTCCGCCTCGTTTCTTGTTCTATGATGTCACACGTACAGAAATTACCCATTCAATCAGCCAAGGGTAAGATAAGTAAAACTTTCGTAACCCTTGGTTGGACAAGATGCCATTTTTGTGGCCTCTAGAGCTTAAACAAGATAATTGTCATGAAAGCCCCTTTCCCTGTGACATTGCATGGATCCTTCCCATTTTTCAATAGGCTTCATCCTTGTGACCTGACAAACATTCTGACCAAGTTTCATGAAGATTGGGCAATATTTGTGGCATCTAACGCATAACAAGAGGACCCCGAGGGCCCTAAATCGCTCACCTGATATTTCAAGTAAATTATCATTAAGACTCCTTTTCCTATGATATCGCATGAACCTTCCTATTTTCAACAGAGTTCATTCTTAGGACCTGGAAAACATTTTGATCAAGTTTCATGAAAATTGGACTAAATTTGTGGCTTTTGGAGCTGTTACGAGAAAATTGTCATTAAGGCCCCTTTTCCCGTGATATGGCACGGATACTTCCCATTTTCCAAAGAGTTCATCCTCATGACCTAACAAACATTCTGACAAAGTTTCATGATGATTGGACCATATTTGTGGCTTCTAGAGTGTAAACAAAAGAATTGTCATTAAGGCTCCACTTCCCGTGAAATGGCACAAATCCTTCCCACTTTTAATAGACTTTATCCTCATGACCTAACAAACAATCTGACCAAGTTTCATGAAGATTGGACCATATTTGAGGCTTCTAGAATGTAAACAAGAAATTTGTCATTAAGGCCCCTTTTCCCGTGTTAAAGCATGGATCCTTTCCATTTGAGCAATTTTTACAAGGGACCACCCAAGGAATATTTCTGCTAAATTTGGTTGGTTTTGACTCATAAGTTAAGGAGGAGATGTCGTTTAAAGAAATTGTTGACAAAATTGTCATTCAGGCCCCTTTTCCCGTGATATGGCATGGATCCTTCCCATTTTCAATAGACTTCTTCCTCATGACCTAACAAACACTCTGACCAAGTTTCATGAAAATTGGACCATATTTGTGGCTTCTAGAGTGTAAACAAGAAATTTGTCATTAAGGCCCCTTTTCCCGTGATATGGCACTGATCCATTCCAATTTAGCAATTTTTACAAGGGACCACCCAAGGAATATTTTTGCCAAGTTTGGTTGATTTTGACTCATAAGTTTAGGATGAGATATCGTTTAAAGAAATTGTTGACAAAATTGTCATTAAGGCCCCTTTTTCCATGATATGGAAAGGATCCATCCCATTTTCAATAGACTTCATCCTCATGACCTAACAAACATTCTGACCAAGTTTCATGAAGATTGGTCCATATTTGTTGCTTCTAGAGTGTAAACAAGAAATTTGTCATTAAGGCCCCTTTTCCCGTGATATGGTATGGATCCTTTTCATTTGAGCAATTTTTACAAGGGACCACCCAAGAAATATTTCTGCCAAGTTTGGTTTATTTTGACCCATAAGTTTAGGAGGAGATGTCATTTAAAGAAAAAGTTGACGCCATGACGGACAGACGGACACTGGACAACGATCGATCACAAAAGCTCCCTTGAGCACTTCCTGCTCAGGTGAGCTAAAAAAGATAATTGCCATTAAGGCCCCTTTTCCCGTGATCTGGCAAGGATCCTTCCAATTTTCAATAGGCTTCATCCAAGTGACCTGACAAACCTTCTGGCCAAGTTTCATGAAGATTGGGCCATATTTGTGGCCTCTAGAGCTTATACAAGATGATTGTCATTAAGGCCCCTTTTCCTGTGATATGACAAAGATCCCTTCCATTTTCAATAGGGTTAATCCTTGTGACCTGGCCAATATTCTGATCAAGTTTCATGAAGATTGGGCCATATTTGTGGCCTCTAGAGTGTAAACAAGAAAATTGTCATTAAAGCCCCTTTTCCTGTGATATGGCATAGATCCTTCCCATTTTCAATAGGGTTCATCCTTGTGACCTGGCCAATATTCTGACCAAGTTTCGTGAAGATTGGGCAATAATTGTGGCCTCTAGGGTGTAAACAAAAAAATTGTCATTAAGCCCCCTTTTCCTGTGATTTGGTATTGATCCCGCCCATTTTCAATAGGGTTCATCCTTGTGACCTGGCCAACATTCTGACCAAGTTTCATAAAGATTGGATCATATTTGTGGCCTCTTGAGTGTAAACACTTCAATTGTTGACGCCGGACGCCAGACGACACACAACTGACATTCAATGATCACAAAAGCTCACTTTGAGCACGATGTGCTCAGGTGAGCTAAAAAGCCATAAAACTGTCCAGTCGATTTTTGTGCTTATCAGCTGATCAGACCCCTAGGTTATAGTCTGTATTGATTTACAAATTTAATTGAAAGATCAAAGGTCATTTTTGCTTCTACATGTTAAGAAAAAATTGACCTTTGATCACTTGCTAAAACCAATGCATCTATGAGTATTTATAAGAGTACTGACTATTTATGACTCTCTATGACAATGTATTGCTTTATCAAACAGAAATTATTTTTTTTTTCATGTGTAACCATAATCAAATCTTGTCATAATAATACTATAAACAAAACTTTTTCTAAGTTATAATAATAAGCTTAATACTAGCGTCATTTGATAAAAGTGTGACTTTTTTTCAAGCCCTTGCTGTAAACAAAGCTTCTGCAGACAGTATAGACCAAAATCAGCCTGCACAGACATGCAGTCTGATTGCAGCCTACAATGCATGTCTATTTAATCTTTATGGGAGAAAACTTAAGCTACACTGGTTGTAATTTCACAAATATAGTAATATGTTTGAAACAACATTTAAAATCCGCAGAATAAGGGTAAATAAGTGATATGTTACCCGTCCCGCGGAGAGGGACCATCTGGGAAGTGTGTGAAGCGTTGACTCTTGTCAGACTGTGTCGATAGCCCAGACTGACTAGGGTTGAAAAATTTTGCACTTTACTAATTTTCTGAATCTTGAATAATCAATCTACCTTCCTATGAACGAATTTTTGAAATGCAACGTCTGGTTGGCATGTTCTAGATATAATCTCTTTTTCAAATATTTATTTTATAGAGTTCCCAGATGGTCCCTTTTCGCATGACAGGTCACATATTTACCTTGACTAGTTACAGCTGTTTTGCTAAGGTTGAGTTTGATCAAGTTTGAACACTGATTTAAGGCACCGGATACTAAACATCTTGAAGTTATTCTAGAAAGAAAACATTAAAAAAAACTTGTATTAAATGACCACTTACAGGACCATCGAAAAAAGGGGTGTTAAAGACAATGGAACACATCTGGTTTACACATTAGAAATACGATAAAATTTTGATTGAATATGTATTTTATTGCAAATTTCTCAATATACCTTTGTTGTTAAAACTCAACAGAATCATCTCATTGAGTCAATTCTAATGGGTTTTAACACCATATGATTCATTTACAATAGTTTTAAGGCCATTAATATCTACTTTTTTAAGAAATTTTTATTTAAAGGATGGGGATTTTGAAATTGGGTGCTAAAAAAAGATGTTTCCTTAAAAGACATGGTCACTTGAGCAAGATTGGCAGTACATATTAATTTAAAATACAATCTGAGGAATAGCTAAATGAAACTTAAGTGTAAAGGAAACCCTATTTTGAATCTTAACTTGAAAAAATGGATATGACTTAATTCCAAATTAAGCCATTATTCTGAAGAACGTATCAGCCGAAAATTAAATCTAAATAGTTTTACTGGAAATTTGTATGTTTTAAAATTCCTAAAATACGGAATTAACTTTGACATAGGAAACAAAATTTTAGACTGGACCAATTTTAAAGAAATGGCAGCAACAAACTATCTATGGTCTATAGACAAACGAAAATTCATTATTATATCCAATTATTATTAAAACTGATAAATAACTATCAAATTGACTTTGTTATAACAGATATATTACGCCAACAAATATTGTTATAAGAGAAATTAACAGTACATAAAAATATAATACATACTTAGTTGAAGATAGGCTCAATTCAATCAGGTTTTTCAATTCTGAAAAAAAGACAAAAGTCATGGATACTAATTTAGGTGGGTTTCCATTGGCAACCATGATCGAGAACTAGAAGTAATAACAAAAACACTTCTACATCTTGAGGGGAAAATCTGAGCTAAATCATTTTGACATTTCTTCAGTAAAAGTAAAATTTTGCTCTGGACAAATATCTTACATTCGCCTTGAGTGTGACCTTGAGCTTTTTAGTTAATGTATCACAGTATATCAATTAAGGTCAAGGTCACAAATAAAGCTCCATCAAATGGCACTCCTACTCATTTTGAAATTGATCAATGTAAAACCAGAGGTATGGATATACACATTTTCTCCCATTGTCCATAGGCAAGTAAAAGGCGATTTCCTACGTGTTCAGGATCAAAAGAACTTGTCTGCATATATGAATTTTAAAGAAGAAAAGATGTGTTTTAGGAACACAAATGCCCCCATAATAGCATTTTTTCAAAATGTTGAGCTTAACAGATGACCTGAAACCTTGTAAAATGACCTTGATACCTATGGATGCACATCGCTAAGATCTTTCATCATGCAAATTATGAGAAGGGTATCTAAAATAGGCTTGAATGAATTGAACATGTTAAGTTTAAATGTAAAGATTTTAAGAGGTTATTTAACCTTAACCTCGTCACATGACCTTCACCTTGATTTCTACAGATGCACATATTGAGATCAATGATCATGCCAAATATTAGGCTTGTATTTTGCATGGGCTTGAAGATATTGTCAATGTAAAGTCTTTGGTTAATTTTTCATATTATTTGACCTTGGCAGATTACCTTGACTTTTGCATATCACCTTGACATTAGTATCAGCAGATGCCTACCATTGAGACCTATCATCATGCCAATTATGAGGCTGGTATCTTGAATAGGCTTGAAAATATTGGCAATGTTTAGTTGTTTTTTTTTAAGTTTTTTAATTAATTGTCCTTGACAGATGACCTTGACCTTGTCACATGACCTTGATTTTGGTATCAGCATATGCGTATTATTAAGATCTATCATCACACCAAATATAAAGCTTGTATTTTGAATAGGCTTGAAGATATAGAAATGTTGAGCTTTTTGGGGTAGGTTTTGCAGACAGACCGACAGATGGATGGATGAACGGACAGACAGACAGACAGACAGACAGGGGTTAATAATATGCCCCCAATCTTTCGATGCAGGTGCATAACAGTGCTAGAACCCAACATTTTATTCATTAAAAAAATGTTTTTTACCCTTTGATACAAACATTACACTAATTAATCTTTTATCTATTTCGTACCATTTCAAGATTTGTTCTGGTATTTACTTGTCCATGGACTAGTAGCGTCAAAAATTGTAATTGTCTGCAGGTTCAAAAGACATTGTCAGACAAGTCCGGCATGGGAATTCCACACCCCTGTTTAAATGTCTTAAAAAATCGAGGCAGCATCAATTCACAAACACCATATGATATATAGGCAATTATGACCATTGAAGCATTGAAACAGCAAAGTATGACCTATGCTTAAGTAATAAAAATCCAGGGGCCCAATTTACTAAAGTTCTTACAAAAAAAAAAATTGTAAGTAAAAATCACAAATCGTACCTAATGTTTTTATTCATTATTAAATTCTGTCTTGCAATATATCATTGGAATCGTCTGAAGGAGACAATTCCAATGAGATAATGCATGACAAAATTTCATGTTATGTTAATTCAGTAGAAGCAACTTTAATTTGGCTTACACAAAAAATGATCGTTAGATCTTTATTAAAACGGACCCCAGGATCTTATATATATTAGTACCTTTTAAAACTGCTGCCCCCACATCTGTTATGAGTGTCTTCTCTAAATCTAACACTTCAAGTCTGGATAAACCACTGAGAAACACCATCCCAGCATCTGTGATCTTTGTATTACCCAGCAATAACTTCCGTAAACTGGAAAATGGTCACAATGTGTTTATAGAAGCTATAATTTGATGGGTCTTCACAACACTATTGTAAATGCCTTTAATTATATAGGCATAGGGTTTGACAATAAAAGGACTGAGACTCCAAACATTATGGACTGGATTCCACAATTTTGTAAGTTAGGAGCCCCATGGACTCCTTGGTCATAGAATATTTCCTCAAACAAATTATCTGAGAAATGTCCTCAGTTTCTACCCATAAACTCTATTTGTCAAAGTCTCAGATATTTTTTATACAAAAGTTGTTGCATATGACATTTGGTTGTGTCTACTTATTGTTTTGAAAGATAACCATCCTATAACTCTGGCAGAATTATTGTGGATAAGGAAGAAATTGATTGTTCTCCCCTAAATAAAGGTCAAATTCAGGTCAAATAAACCAAGGTATAATACACATGGCTTTCTGTTGTTTCTTACACAAGGACATCCACAAAATTTCATCAAAGCCACTAGTTGCTCAGCCCATTTGCCGAAAAAAAAATCACTTCATGATGGATTGTACAATAATTTTCTTAGAAATTAATTTCTTAATTTAACTCATGACCAAAAGATTCTTTCTGCAGATTTTTCTACCAACTCCATGGCTCAGAATGAAACAGTTGTAACTGCCTATAAATTTATAGGCAGTTTCAACTGTTTCATGCTGGGCCATCAATTGATGTCAGTTTTAGAAACAATGTATAATGGCTTTAATTCATGTATTAGGAACTGATAAATTGATTTTGAAATTTCTTAGTCAATTATCACAATCGGAAGAACAAACCAACTGATTATCGATTATAATCTGCCCATCACAAATTGACGCTTGTCACAAAAACTTTTGTCAAATGTTGGACGAAGGTTGACTGAAAAGGGATTTGACCACACAATCACAGGATTTAGAGACTGATGCGTTATTGATTTGAACTAGCAAGGCTTGACTATAAGACAGAATAGCATACCTAGTAATTTTTCCAATATGTTCTACACCAACATCAGTGATATATATGTAGTTGGTTAAGTCTAAACTGTGTAACTGAAAACCTGCAAGATAAAACAGACATAGGTCCAAAGTAAGGGATTCAGTCGCAATCAGTCTAAATTTTGTGAAGAGCATACCGATAATTTTCTGTTATGCACAACCCAAGTTTTCAAGCAAAGGTTACATTTTTTGTTTGTTTGTTTGAATGGGGTTTTATGCCACTTTCAACAATCTTTCAGCTATATCGCTACGATTGCAGCACCTAACAATGGATCCCTGGTATTTCTCACACCATCACTACCATTACATCCTTTTCTAGTCTCCAGCTGCTATCCTATGTGGGTCTACAATTATCAACCTATTGGTGGGAGACAAATAGTCGGAAAGGATGAGTGCAAAGGTTCTAACTCAACTTTGTGCCTTATGACAGAATAACTATGGAAGAATAAAGTAACATTGTTTGTCCTTTTTTTTAATCACATTTTACATATCATTTTCACACCATGATGAACTCTGAATAAAGCTGGATACCCTAACCACAATCTTGTAAAGTCAGCCCGATTAGCTCAGTTGGTAGAGCACTGGACTTCAAACCAATTGAAGGTGGATTGCGTGGGTTCGACTCCCAGGCTAGCACACTTACAAGGTTCTATTCCCGGGCTAGCACACTAACAAACTAATTGTCTTTTGGATTAGATGTTAAATCCAGGTCCAGTGAGACGGTGCTTCTCACCAAGCATGTTTAAGCACCCACGTAACAACTAACCGTCTCCTATGGGCATATGCTAAGGTAGTGATGATAAATAAACAGAAATAAACAAATCATCTTGGTATTTGAAATTCTCCCACAATTGACCACATTACTGCTATTTTAATTCACTAACCCATTACCCCATCTCAGGATTCTTTTCAGAGAATTACCAAGTTTTCCAAATTGATAATACTTGATTACTACTAAATAAGTGAAACTATTAAAGTGGTAAACTCATAGGTCTACGATTATCAATCCATTGTTGAGAGACAAATAGTCAGAAAGAATGAATGCTGCTGTCAGGGAACCAATCAGGGACCTCTACATTGACAGCCCGACACGCTACCAACTGCACTATGACGGCAGCTCTGTATATTACCGATCATGATTATTGATTCACAAATTGATCTTACAAACAATAACTTTCTATATATACATGTTTGTACTTACAAGTCAAGTGACTCATACCAACATCTGTAGTTGTATGTCTAGAAGGTAAACCTAGTGTCTGTAGTCGTAAATCTGAAACACAGAAATCAATAAATCATGCCTACAATATCCTCACAACGTAGGTGTAATACATTGTATTTCACTCCATTCCTTACCCTTGAGACATTTCACTGGTGAAACATATTTCTATAAATATTTATGAAATTTGATTTCACCTGAATGATAGATGGATAGATAGATAGATTTTATTTAGGTAAAAGATATATGAAATTACACAATCAAAAATGAAATAAGGATCACAGTGTAGTAAGCATATAAAATAAGTGGAATTAGTCTATTGGAAAGACAGTTTTTGTAAAATCAAGTCTACATAGAGCAGAAACTTATTATGATCAAAACTTTTTTAAGGAAACAGGTAGGATGTGCATGCTGCTCAAAGTCTGCTCTTCACACACATTTAAGAGATGAAGAGATTATTTGTTGATTTTATACTTCACGCATTCATACATGGGTGTGATTAGGTTTTTAGATTCATTCCTCCATAAAATCAACAAATATTCTCATCGTCTCTTATCATTTAATATCATGAAGCAAAAATGTAAGATTCATCAATAATGAAAGCAATTTCTTACAGGACTACTTTTTGTGGAAGCTTACAAAATAGCTGCAAACTCAAAATTGTTTTCCTTGAGAAATAAAACCATTTTTTCCGCAATCAGAATGCACGAAAATTAGTGGAATCCTCTAAAATTAAATCAAATGAAATTGAAGGAAAAACACTACAAATAGATTAAATATGCAAAGCAGGGCATAATTTGAAAACAGTTTGGATCATTTTTTGTCATCCTGAATGCTGGACTGAGTATAAAAGAGTGATTTTCTAAGCTTAAATATTATTTGCAATTGAGCTGAAATAAATTCGAACAAAATAAATTAAAATAAATGAACCTGATGAATACCTGTAAGATTGTGTAATGCTGTATCACCATTTATCTTGTCTGTATTGGTTATGTTGAGAGATATTAAGGCGGGACATTGAACTAAACACAGTAGGGATTCAGGTAATATACCAGTTCTGGCAACATTTAGGGACTCAAGGTTATTCAGACGATCAATACCTAACAAACTTTCTACCTGGAAAAAAAATGATGGAATAATTCATGTCACTACATAAGCCCAGTATCTTGAGTGTAAAGCCAGTTGCAATTATCATAAATGAGAGATTTGCACTGTCATTATAATTTATTTGAATGGGATATTACGCTGCATTTTAGTTTTTCAGTCATATCCTCTAACACTGGATTCCTAGAATTTCTCACACTAGTACTATCACAGCATCCATTTCGCAGCTTCAAAAATTATGATTATCCACCATTGGTTGAAGACAAAAGGCTATATGCCACCCTCAGAGATCAAACACAAGACCACATAATTGATGAGTGGGAGTCTGATGTTCTATCTACTAATCTACAATGATGGCAGCTCTCTATTAATAAAATAAGGAATTTTAATTCAGGTTGTAGACTTGTAATAGTTCTGTTACATTTTGACACTCATACTTTTTTACAATGCTAACCGAGGTTTCCTAATGAAATCATTAGGGAACCTTGGTTAACAATGTAAAAAGTCATGCCTTCCAAAATGTTGCGAACTCATTACTGTCCACTACCTTAAATAGTTATAGAATTATTGGAAAGGCTCAACTTTTAGTTTTATGTTACACAAGGACTTTGGTAAATCAGAATCCAAAATTATTATTATTATTTTTTAAATTGTATTTTTCTATGAAATTTTACCATTTATGATCTACAGTACTGTACTTCCTACCTGAGTATTTTCTAAGGAGAGTTGTCTAAGTTGCTGAGCACCGTTGTATAAATGTGGAATAATTGCGTGAGTGACGGTTGTTCTGTTGAGATTTAGACTAACAAGGTGTTCTGGATTTGAGGATAAATACTGTATGACTCCTGTATCACCAAAACCTGTCTCCTCTAGATTGAGGGAAACTAAACTTGATAAACCTAAAAGTAACATCATTATTAAAAGTTATGAATCTAGTTTGTGAAACATTAGTGGTGCAAAATATTGATATTATTCAGAAGTTCAACCTTTAAACAATAGCTTTAATTTATATCAATTACGTTCTTAACTTAACCCTTTGGTGTTTAATACCTGCTTTTTATGTGACTGTGGTTATATGATTGAGAAAACAAAGTGAAAAAAGAAGAAATTGCTTCTGACAAGCAATTTCTTCTTTTCCACACTATTTTCTACCCTACAGAATGGTTATTTTTCAAATTAAATCCACTTTAAAATTTCGTCTGCAAAACCTTTGAATTTGGACAGGTCCAAAATTTTGTAAAACAGGAAAGGATTAAGAAATTACTAATAGAACAAGGTGGCAAGTTGTCATAAGAAAACCCATAACGCTTCTGGATGTTGACTTGGAAAGGGGACTTAAATTGAAGCCTAAATTCAACAAAGAGCAATAACTGAAAATTTATGCTAGAAAACAGTTATGGTTCTTATGCACTGCACTCAATAATCACGAGAGGAATTTAATTGTCAAGTTTCAAGTCAATCAGATATAAGGTAAAAGAGATATGCTACTGGCAAAGAAGTAGACACCCATTGGCCATCTAAAAGCCACAAGTTAACACTTAAAACTTCCTGACTTTTGATGGGCGTATAAGAATATCATGTAAAGGAAAAAGTTGCTTTAAACATTGCCCTTGCAATATAAATGATTGATGCTTAATTGATCAATGGATTTTTTTTATTGACAACAGGGACCTGTTACTTATCTTGAATTGTCTGATGTAAAAATATACTTACTACACAAAACTTCAGCACATCTGTTAGTTAGCTGTCTACACCCACTTAGATTTAACTGCTTTAATTTCTTCATACCTAAAATACCAATGAATCTGTGTGTGACATTTCCAACAATTTCACATGTAGGAAAAACAAAGCCTCTAACCAGCCTATGCATCAGACCAGAGCCTTCGTTATGCACTCTGTGGATAGATGAGATCTTAAGCCCACTTCATAATATCAGTAAATATTCTTACTTTATAATATGACCGACGTCCCGGGAGTGAAATAAACATGTTTAATATTTTTGATATTACACAGGTATTATTACACCAGTGGAATAACTATGCAAATGAGCTCAGAGTGAATAGCAACGCTATTTTGTAACCAAGAAAATGACATCATAATGTACATATTGTGACGCAGTTTCGCAAAAAATTAAAATATTGAATTTCAAGAATTTTGACATTTTTTTCACAAAAATTCGGGTCATATCATGAATAGAATATAAAATTTATGCTCATAAAATATCGAATTTATTAAACTCGTCATCTAAAACAGATAAAAACTTGGCTCAGCCCCATTTTTATCTGTTTTTAGATGACTTGTTTAAAAAATTTGGTATTCAATGACCACTCATTCATTATCCTCTACGTATTGATTGACTGTACAGGCTGCTCTATGTTTGTTCCTCAAGGCCATGTGAAATTGTTGGAAATGTCACGCACAAGGTCAAACAATTGAGAGAGGAAGAAGACATGTTTTTTGTTGTTATCATTGAGGTGTGAAGCCAATGTCCTAATCACATGGAGCTTATATTCAAAGAAAATCATAAGTTACCTAAACACCACACTGAAGGTTCAGCAAAAGTAACTGCCAATAAACATATGGAAATAAGAATATCTTATCTTTTATGGAAACAAGACACATTGTTCAACACAAATGCTTCTGCGAACTGCTTGTAAACAAAATGTTAACCTATTCCAGATTAACCTGGTCAGATGATCTAGGCTTTTATATCAACAGACAAAATTTACCAAAAGATTCAAACATGAATCACAGACAGACCAGCACTTTACAATATAAAAGTTATGGATAATCTCAGAGCTTTTGTATTTGAAAAGATAAAAATTGACTTTGCATCAAATCCAATCATTTTACCTTAAATTTGATTTAATCAAACCAAGTATCAACACTGAATTCTGTGAGTACTCTACAAATGGACTCCTTACTTATCCAATCAAGGAGTTCAAGATTTTGTAGTGAAGAAGATAAACATTTTTGATAAAGGTTGAAAAGGAAACTGCCCTGTGTATTTGCATTTGTTTAGATGAAATTTTCTTATAAAATTTAGTTTCTTTCAGACTTCTTACTTGCAAAATGAAGGAATCCCAAATGTTAAAGAATGAGTCTCAGACTACTGGACTTCCTTTAGTGTTGAACAGTGCAAACACATTTTACCATGAGGAACAAAACATGAAATAGTAAAGCTCTGGTATTATTGCAGCTCCAATTTGAGAGCATTTGGATAATCAGAAAAGCTTGTGGTATGAATAAGATTCACAATTGAATAAGAATGCCAGACTGACAAGACTACTACCTAAAAATTTTCAACATAAGCCCTTTTTTCTGTGACACAGCATAGAATCACAAAATGGGGATAAAATACATATGGTCAGAAGATGAATAACATTCTGTGAAAGTTTTATGAAAATCCGCCCACAATTCAAGGAGGAGTTGTGTTAAAAAGAATTGGATGTACAGACAACCAGACAAGAAGATAATAACAATAAACATCTACTTTTGGCAGTGTCTAAATATGACTTAATCTCTTTAAGGAGAAACTGTAACTATTACTTAAGGTAGTAGACCGGTAATAGTTCCCCAACATTTTGGAAGCAATGAACTTTAACAGTGTTTACAGAGGTTTCCTAATGGTTTTCATAAGAAAACCTTGGTAAACATTGCGAAAGATCATGTGTTCCGAAATCTTGTGGAACTATTATGGGTCTACTACCTTAAGACAAAAGAACTGACACTGTATGACAGAAACTTCCTGTTTCATATTGTACCATACCTGTAATATCTTGAAACCCTGCATCTGTGATCAATGGACATGAACTTAGACTTAGGTGGGACAAATTTCTGTGCAATCTGAAATCATTTCAAACATGTATGATTTAAATGAATTTTTTAACATGATCTATGATACGGGAGT
Organism: Fragum whitleyi; assembly: GCA_948146395.1. Taxonomy (NCBI): domain Eukaryota; kingdom Metazoa; phylum Mollusca; class Bivalvia; order Cardiida; family Cardiidae; genus Fragum; species Fragum whitleyi. Next base: position 9,881,616 of record OX411556.1, read on the forward strand.
GAAATAACCCCATTGGATATTTTTGAAAATACATGGGTGTTATTACACTAGTGGAACAAGAGCCATGTCGGAAATGGCCATCCCCTGGCTTGATAGTAAACTGAAGCCTAATAAATTAGAATTCTTTTGTACATTAAGAGATTGAGCCCCTACAAAATCTAAGTATAAAAATTTCAAAGGGCAATAACTCCAAAATTAAACAAGCAAGAAATGTAGTTCTTAAGCACTGCTTTTCTCCTCCATGAGATCCATCCACCCATAAAGTTTCAAGTTGATAGCTATTGTACTTTAGGAGATATGCTCTGGACAAAACCTAAGTATTAAATAACAAAGGGCAATAACCCAAAAACATTGCAAGCAAGAGTTGTAGTTCTTGTGCACTGCACTTCTCCTCCATGAGATCTATCCACCCATGAAGTTTCAAGTTGATACCTATTATACTTTAGGAGATATGCTCCAGACAAAATCTAATAATTAAAAATAACAAAGGGCAATAACTCCAAAATTATGCAAGCTTGAGTTGTAGTTCATTTGCACTGCACTTTTCCTCCATGAGATCTATCCACCCATAAAGTTTCATGTTGATAGCTATTATACTTTAGGAGATATGCTCCAGACAAAATCTAAGTATTGAAAATAACAAAGGGCATTAACTCCAAAATTATGCAAGCTTGAGTTGTAGTTCTTTTTCACTGCACTTCTCCTCCATGAGATCTATCCACTCATAAAGTTTCAAGTTGATAGCTATTATACTTTAGGAGATATGCTCCAGACAAGTTTAGTGAGGGAACCTTGGATCCTCGGAATGACGGACGGAGACCATTACTATATCCCTTTGCCGAAAACGGCGGGGGACAATTACTATGCAAATGAACTCAGAGCGAATAGCAACGCTATTTTGTAACCGCGAAAATGACGTCATAATGTATACACAGTTAAAAGTTTCGCGTAAAATTGAAATGTTGAATTTAAAGAATTTTGACGATATATCACTAAAATTCGGGTCTTATTATAAATATTATATAAAATTTGTGCTCATAAAATACTGAATTTATTAAACTCATCATCTCAAAGAGGTAAAAACTCGGCACAGCCTCGTTTTCATTTGTTTATAGATGACTCGTTTAATAAATTCAGTATTCCATGACCACTCATTCAATATCCTCTGTTTACAGAATACTACTTGTTTAATAAAAGATATACAGTCAATAACTTTTTAACTTTTTTTAAAATAAGATTTTGGACACTAGAAAGACAGCAACTGATTGATCTAAAATTCTTAGAGTGTGGAGCCAAATGCATGCTAACATATTGAAAGGTAAAAATGATCAGGGAATACTAGTAAAACATTTGCCTAACACTTTGCCATAATAGCTCTAAATGAAAGGATCAGAAGTGGATGTAAAGCCCAGCTGCAGATCCAATAGAGTAATAAATCTAAGTCAACAAAGTGACATGATTCTTACAGAACCAAGATGGGTATCGATCTTTGTTATTTCATTGGTCTACACATTTGGCGTGAGTACTGGTGAATTTTCCAGGAAGCAGAATCAAGAGGAATTAATCAAAGTTGCATGAACTTGTTTCCCAATCGATGTAAAATAAATAGGTTTAAACCAAACTAATCTTACAGATTTCATCTTCCTTGATATAAAGACTTTCTCTTGTGAAAGCGAATACATGCAAAATTTCAAGACAATAATAACTGAAATATTTTGATCCAACAAAAAGGTGCAAATTATGGCAAAAAAAAATCAAAATGGTACCCTGCTTTGCATGTGCACTCACATGCAATGAGGGTAACCATTTTAAAAAGTTTGCAAACGTATATTCAGTGTGCAGGTTAAAGTCATGACACCTGGAAACTAAATGATCAAAATATCAAAACCTTCTGTTCTTAAATAGAGAACTTACAAGATATATTTGTGAAACCCTAATGCCCCGAAAATGGCTTTTTTTTCACAAGTTTGACCTTATTAGATAACCTTGACCATGTTAAATGACCTTGATCTTGGTATCATATATGCATATGAATGAGATCTATCATCATGCCAAGTATCAGCATTATATTGTTAAACAGGCTTTGAGTAATTGGCAATGTTAAGTTTTTTAGACAGACAAAGAGAAAGAAAAACAGACAGTTGGTGAGACAGACAGTCGGACAAAGGTAAAAAATATGCCCACACCTGTTCAATTTAGGAGCATAGATATGAATTTCCCATTCACACTAAAATAGAAATAAGATTAATGAAATACTAGTTTGAAAACCTACCTTACAGAGTGTATAAGTTCATTTGTTGTATATGGATATGTGTCTAGTATCAGCTGCCTTAAATAGCTGAAGATACAAGTAAATATTCCAACCATTAAGGTAGTAGACCAGTACAATGTAATAGTTCTGCAAGGTTTAGGAACTCATGATCTTTCACAAAGATGACCTGGATTTCCTTATGAAAATCATTAGGAAACCTCAGTTAACACTGATAAAGTTCATTACTTCCAAAACATTGCGGAAGTAAAACAGGTCCACAACCTTAACGTCATATGGTTATAAAGCGAGCATTCAACAATATTTTAGTTATATTCTTGCTCCTCAAGTCATTGTGTAACTGTACAAGAGGTTAGTCCATTGATTGCAGCTTGAAAATTAATATAACTGTGATAATGGCGTTGTTGTATACTTCGTGGAAAGACTTGAATTTGTAAATTACAAAAATTTTGTCTATTGAAAAAATGCAGGCCATATCATAAATGGAACATCAAATTTGTGTTTATAAAATACCAAAATCTGTTTAACATGTCTTCTGTCACTGAAACCTAGTAAATTCTTGTTTTTTGCTCTTTATAGATGACTTATTAAATTCTATATTTCATGTCGCCTCATGTAATATCCATTACATCCTCCATAGATAAGATGATTCAAATACAAATCTACAACATAGAGTCTTAAGAAAACAAGAGCATCACCTACAGATGCAAGTTCTTCTGCAGGTGCTGAATAAAATGCAAAAAATGGTTGATTGATTGATTGAATAGAGTTTAACACTGCTTTCAACATTATTTCAGTTAAAAAAAATACCAGGAAACCATTGTAGGTGCTCCAGCCTTCGTGGAGGCTGGAGCACCTAACAGTGGTTTCCTGGTATTTCACTCACCAGTACAACCACCACATCCTTTCCTAGCCTCCAGCTGCTATCTCACATAGGTCTACGATTATCAACCCATTGGTGAGAGACAAATAGTCAGAAAGAATGAGTGCCGCTGTCGAGGATCGAACCCGGGACCTCTAGACTGACAGTCCGACGCGCTACCAACTGTGCTATGACGGCAGCTCGCAAAAAATGGAAAAAGGGGGTTAAATCTTTCAAAAATACTTCCAAAGTTATTCCCCTTGATAGTCTGGGAAGCTCTTGTGATGGTGAATACACTCATGCCAAGTTTCATGAAGATTTCTTCACTAACAACAAAGATTTGACCAAAGTTAAAGTTTGTCAAGCCATTGCAAACAACGCCATGGTGATCACAATACCTCAGGTTTTCTAAAAAAAAAACAGCCGAGTTAAAAAATTAGATTTCAGTATTCAGAATATACATTATCCAGTGCTCTACAAAAGAGGTTATGTATATATGAACTGTCACACAACACAGGAGCATTGGGTAACTCCATAAAATATATATATATTTCCAAAATCAATGAAAAAAATCAGCAGAAATCAACAAAATGTTTCAATTTTTGGAAAAAAATAGATTAGGATACTACAATTATTATTCTAGAATAAGACAATCTGCTTTATATGAAACAAGTAAACCCTGGTCAATCAACATAATTCACACAGTATGACCAGGTTCAGTAATCTTTGTATCCTCAGATTGTCGTGAGACAGATCATAAATTGATGCCCTTGTCTTCAAAGATTGTAAGTACCTATATACTGTATAGGCATTAACAACCTTTTAGCATTAGAGTATCAATAAGGCTCTCCATGGTATAAAAGGATTGAGTGCTCTGGGTTTGACAGATCACATATTGATGGGCTTGTTATAAATGAACTGTCCTCAACCAAAGCATAGCTGAAAAATATCCGTCGTGAGCCTGCCTTGAACTCACGTTGACAACAATCTTCAAATAATTGGTTTTCAAGTCCAATGTGCTAACCACTGAGCCAAAGACGCAGGTGTCAGACAATGTATTTAAACCAACAAAGCTATGCAGGACAGTGGTGAGAGTGGTCTCCCATAACAGCACTAGTTCTAAATCACTTGAAGCATCAATCTGTCTCACCATGGTATAAATGGATTGAGTGTTCTGGGTTTGAGCAGTTTCTCCTTCAGTAGATACGTCAATATAATCTGAGCCATGTCCTCGGAGATACCGCCCAGTGATAAAAGTTGATTTCTCGGATCGTTTAGGCGATGAGCAATATGTTTGAGACACAGGGTCAGAAGTCTTTGTACAGAGCTGGTAACCAGCTGATGGGAGGATGAGCCTGGTTCTGGTTCGCCTCTCTGTTCTTGTTGTTGTTGTGCTAATCTTGCTTGTTCAGCTTCAGCTCTTTGTACTGTAAAAATGGCGAAATAGGGTAATAATTGCCCAGTAACAGAAAAGGCCCAGTGTATAAAAAAGCCCAGTGTCATAAAGGTCTAGGTCAAAAAGGCCAACAATGCCAACTGACCAAAGAGGTCCAAAATGGTAATGGACTAAAAAAGGCACACTATCAAGTAGACTACCAAATATATGTAAATCATCAAGTGTCAATTTTCTGATCTTAAAATCACAGCATGGTAGATACAGTTAAAAACAACATCGTGAAATTGACAAGGTAAATGATTTTGGAATGATTAAAGAATGAAACTGAATGAGTGTGTGGAGCTAGTTTTGAGTGAAATTAAAAGGAGATAATCCAACATCGCTAATTTTGTTCAGATTTTATAGTGGATATTTTTGTACTGATCCATTTTGGTTAATTAGTTATATTGCTGTGGCTGGAGCAAATAACAATGGTTTCCTGGTTTTTCTCTCACCAATACAACCATCACATCCTTTCCTAGCCTCCAGCTGCTATCTCACATAGGTCTAGGATTATCAACCCATTGGTGAGAGACAAACAGTCGGAAAGAATGAGTGCCGCGTCGGGGATCGAAGATAACACCTAAAAGTGAAAAAAATGTTAGATAATACTGAAGTTTCAATACTATGAGTGCAAATGATTCCTTTTTCAAAATGAAGAATACATAAGCAGAACCATATGAATAGGATGTGGGAGAAAAACATGTAGGCCTAGATAAGTTCATCATTTAGATTATGATTTTTTTCTTTGTACAAAATACAAGATTCTTCAACAAAGAAATTTGTTTGTTAAACACTTAAGCAACAAAATTAGCATGCTTTATAAAAGTATGACCTTGAGAGTTAAATTTGAAATCTCCTGAGGGGTACCTTCATTGGACAATAAGAAGTTTTAAGTAAGAAGAGAATAAGAAGGACACCTTGCAAATTTGCAGACTTAGCCAATGTTTTTCATCCAAAATTACAAAAAGTTACACCAACAAATAAAACAGATGATAGAGAATTACAAATCAATGATTATGCTATCAAACCTACAAGCTCTCTCTCTAGCTAGTCTCAGTCCCTCTGCCTGGTCTGGAGCATCAGGCTGGTTCTCTGCATCTGATACCAGTCTCTGTCCTACACCACCAAATACTTGCTGGTTCCCAGGTCCAACCTGCATCCCAAATATGTCATGACCTTGGCCTGCAATAAACACAAAACATGGACCAGATACAATATCTGAAGTAATGAGTCTGTTTAACATAATTTTACATGTGCTGTAGGTACAAATATTGAGAAGTATAGACAATCACTGGCAACCAGAAGAGGGTTAAGACCCTTTCTTTCTATAGAACACATAGTAAGTATAGTATACTTTGTGCACATATAAAAGTGTTGGATATGTCATGCAAAGGCTCTAATAGTATAAATGACTGTACGCCCTGTGTACCTTTAAGAATTGAAGAGATTCCAGTGAAATTGAATTCATTAACTTGACAAGAAGATCATAATTTAATCATCACAAAGCCTTCTTTCCATTGTTTCTGAAGGAATCTTAACAATTTTTTTCTAAGAAACATTCCTTTTGAAGGTGTATAGTTATATACAATTTTATTGCACATTCAACATATTCAAGTTTTAAGAATCCTATTACAACTCAAGACTTGACAAGATTATGTCAAGAAAACAAGGATAAGCTCATTAAATTTTAATACAGCCTTTTTTCAAGTAATTATTGTTTGACCCAACTCAACTACAAGAGGACACAATGTCATCATGGTAAAATCTCTCCATGCAAATTTTGTTGGCAGCTGATGAAAACAATTGACTTGAACTGGATAATGAGTATATACCTAACATATTTTCATAAAGACCCTTTCACTTGATGGACCTGACCTTACTTCAAAATATTTTTTCTTACCATAGTACAATTCTGACCCGTCATGCAAAAAGGGACCATCTGGGAAGTGTGTACAGTGTCAACCCTTGTAAGACTGTGCGGATTGCGCAGGCTGACTAGGGTCACAATTTTAGCACATTGCATATTTTCTGAATCTAGAATGATTAATCTATTTTCTTGTGAAACAATATTGAAATGCGGCCTTCGGTTGGCCTGTACTAGGACATATCTCTTTTTCAAATATTTATATTACTGATTTTTTAGGTGGTCCCTTTTTGTTTGACATGTCACAATTATTCTCTACAAGTCGTAAGAGAATCTACTGAAAAAATGTGTGCTTTGCCAGGGTAACACAACACAGCAAGGATAAAAAACATGTGCTTATAAAACAAACATTTACACATGGTTTATTGAAATAAGTGCATCCACCTACCCATAATATTACCAGGTGGGGGAGGAAACTGCATCCCTCCACCTCCTGCTCCACGACCTCTACCCCCACCAAAAGCCACAGGTAGTCCCATGCCTGCCATAGCAGCCTGATCATCATCATACTCAGGATCCATCATTTCTGGTTCTTCATTTACCTCTTCTTCATCCATAACTTCTATTTCTACAAATATATCAGTGTTCCCAAAAACCCTCAATTAGAGGTGATTTACCCTAAAATCGAAGCTTGTTCCCCCTTTTTTTGCAAGCAGCCTTCTTTGTCTCATATAGAAGGGGCACATGCATGCTTTAAAATACCCTTTTCACCCCCAGATCGAAGCAGCAGTGGGAACACTGTATATCGTCGTTGTTTTTCTAAAACCTCGTAACTGCAGCTTGATCAAAGCTGAAGTTACGAGGTTTTAGAATAACAACGACAATATTTACATCTACTTCTTTTATGCTTTTTCATGGATTATCAAGAAATAATCAGCAATCGACACTAAGGGGAGTCCAGGAGTCCCAGACTCCTTGTTTGCCAGTTGGGATTCCTTCTATTTGCAAATAAGTTGTCCGATGGACTCCAAGGGTCATATGAGAATATTTGAAATGTGCAGAGCTGTGTCCTTTGCCAAAACTGCAGATCTTTTCACTACAAAAGTTGAAGAAAACATTTGCTTGCATCCTGTATTGTTTTGAGAAAAAATTCTTTGGAAGAACATTGTGAAAAAGAAGAAATTGCTTATAACAAGCAATTTCTTCTTTAACACAATGTTCTCCCATTATGAAAATTCAGACTCCTTACTTTGAGTTTGGACTCCTTGCTTTCATGTGTTAGGAGTCCAATTGATTACTCAAACTCAGGAGTTAGTGTCAATCCCTGATAATGGTATATTGTTGATAAGTAATCTTAAACCAGTGTAAATCCTGCTTTTGTTAATTTCATTCTATGGATTATCTATTTGATGTTATCTATTAACTAATTTATGAAGTATGAAGAGTATATGCACTCGAATTTTCATATCAATTTAGCCTCAAATTTACACAAAAGAAATATAAAATTTGTTTGTGTTTCTTTGTGAAACCAAAAATATCATAATGTATGAATATGCTTCATATACTCATACAATATGGTTATGTTTTTAATTTGATACTGCAGTGAAAACAATATAATATTCTCTTCATCTCTGAGTAAGAATGAACACATACCTTGATTTGATGGCTCATTAAGATGATTCCCTCCTCCCCACCTATAATTAGGGTCAGGACTAGGAGGTACAAATGTTGGACCTTCGATAGGTACTCGTGGCGGTAAGGTTACAACATCTTCTAAATCCATACCTGAAAAATAGTTTTTTTCTTATAATTATACAAATATCTGTGTGATAACATCCCATATGATATTTTTTGTGATTTCATATGGATATTCATATTAAAACATAATGCGGTTATTTTTAAAAACTTGCTTTTCTGTTTGCAACATCAACAAAAACAAGGCAACTAGAGGTTATAAGATAAATATAAAACATACTTAGTGTATTGTATGAAAAAAATATATAACTTGGTTGTGGGAATTGATAATTGTCTAGTCAGAGCCTTGACAATTATCAATTCTCCCAACCTCTTTAGATATTTTTTTGCATATAAAACACTAAGCCTGTATCATATTTATCTAAATTTGTGACTTGTCATCAGGGCCCGAGGTTATAAACATTTAGAGAACGTCTCTTATAGAGAATGATTCTTATTCTCTAATCGCTGAGAATCGGCTCCTGGGAGAATTTTGACAAAGGGAAGATTATAAACGTCTTCAATCACGTTCTCAACAGAGTAAAATTATTACGCCAATAAACCAGTCTAAACTTTATTTTTATACTGCGCGTAAGCGGCATTTTCGGTTACCACTATAAACAATATGGCGGTTATCCGTCGATTCGAGACATTTTCCAGTCGAACCAGGGCGGATAAACCTGTGTCTGGGATGAAAATGGTTTTATCTTGATCTAAACTTTGGACATATTGCATATAGAATCTTCTACTACGTCTACAGAACGTCAGACGGTCGAAAAAGATGACCGTGTTTTTAGTAGGTTTTCCGACACATTTCGGTTATCATAAGTCGGGCACCCAGCTCATTCTACACCCGAATGGATAATGACAGTTATGCAACAGGTTTCCGTTCGGTAAATTACGAATTGATATATATCTTTAAAGCACCGTTTCTTTATGAAAATGGGATAGTACAGCTACAGATGGGGGTTCACTGAAGCCCCTAATTAACACCCTCACCCATTCTCAGATCCGCTAATGGGCCTGACGACTAGGAGTTTGTTGGGAGTTAGATGAAGAAATCAGCTGCTTTTACTATATCCAAATACAAACACCAAATATCATCCAAATATTACATTTTTCCTTTCTTTTGTGCAGTGGCAGATCTAGCCATGTTTTGTGGGGAGGGGGTCTTATATCTTTATCTTTATCGCTGCCGAAATGAAAAAAAAATGATAAGAAATAGAAAAAAAAATCCTGGACTAGTGCAGACCAATTCTGGCTGTGTACCAGTTCTTGCCAACTGACCACTTTCTCAGTAAAGTCGCAATATTCATTAAGAAAAAATCTGAATGGAAGAAGTTGTTAATTTTTAAGATAGAAAAAATGAAACTTTAACAAATTATCAATATTGTGTTTTCCTATCAGAAAACAAGAGGACCAAAATGGTCCTAGATCGCTCACCTGAGTCTCTATGACCCCTGGAACATCACATTAATTAGATAGGCAGATGTCAAAAAGAAGATAATTACCTAATATCAATACCATGGAACGTTTTCAGCGAAGAGCAAGACAAATATGCCTTTTTGCTCTTTGATTCTATATAAAAAGGGATGCACCCGGCTGGACCCCAAAAGTGACCCCAGGGTCTTGATATGAACAAACTTGGTAGAGGTCCACTAGATGATGCTACATTCTAGATATGAAAGCTGTCTGCCTTCTGGTTTCAGAGAAGATTTTTGAAGGTTTTTCCATTTTCACCCATCATGCTCAAATGAGCTGAAAGGGATGTGCCCGGGTGGAGCCCAAATATGACCCAAGGGTCTTGATATGAACAAACTTGGTAGGGGCCCACAAGATGATGCTACATACCAAAAATGAAAGCAGTGTGCCCTCTGGTTTCATTTAAAGAAGATTTTAAAAGATTTTCGCTCTTTGATTCTATGTAAAAAGGGTTGCGCCTGGGTGGAGCCCAAATATGATCCTAGGGTCTTGATATGAACAAACTTGATAGAGGTCCACTAGATAATGCTACATACCAAATATGAAAGCTGTCTGCCTTCTGGTTTCATAGAAGAGGATTTTTGAAGATTTTCATTTTTTTACCCTTCGTGCTCATAAGAGATAAAGGGATGCACCTGTGCAAAGCCCAAATATGACCCAAGGGTCTTGATATGAACAAACTTGGTAGAGGCCCACTAGGTGATGCTGCACATCAAGTTTTAAACCTGTCTGCCATCCGGTTATAGAGAAGAAGATTTTTAAAGATTTTCGCTTTTTGATTCTATGTAAAAAGGGTTGGGCCCGGGCAAAGCCCAAACATGACCCAAGGGTCTTGATATGAACAAACTTGGTAGAGGTTCACTAGATGATGCTACATACCAAATATGAAAGCTGTCTGCCTTCTGGTTTCATAGAAGAAGATTTTTGAAGATTTTCATTTTTTTACCCTTTGTGCTCATAAGAGATAAAGGGATGCACCAGTGCAAAGCCCAAATATGACCCAAGGGTCTTGTTATGAACAAACTTGGTAGAGGTCCACTAGGTGATGCTACACACCAAATATTTAAGCTGTCTGCCATCTGGTTACAGAGAAGAAGATTTTTAAAGATTTTTCGCTCTTTGATTCTTTGTAAAAAGGGTTAGGCCCGGGCAAAGCCCAAATATGACCCCAGGGTCTTGATATGAACAAACTTGGTAGAGGTTCACTAGATGATGCTATATACCAAATATGAAAGCTGTCTGCCTTCTGGTTTCAGAGAAGAAGATTTTTAAAGATTTTCATTTTTTTACCCTTTTTGTTAAGGGTAAAGGGAAAGTTAAGGGTGGATTTCATTTATTTGAACAACTTTGATAGAGCTTGACCCAAGGAACATCCCTGCCAAGTTTCATCAAGATTGGCCCACTGGTTTAGGAGGAGAAGATGTTTAAAGAAATTGTGGACGACGGACGACGCACGACGGACGACGGACATTCTACGATCCCAATAGCTCACCTTGAGCACTTTGTGCTCAGGTGAGCTAAAAACGCAAAATGTCACCTAGACATATCCCCTAGACACTTTTTTCAAACCTGTGGGGCATACTTTTGTTCCTAGGGACTAGGCAGGGCATATTTTCTCCGCAGAGCATAGTTTAGTATGACCGGTTGTCTACATAACTTGTAATTCAGAAAGGTTTCCTTTCCGTCTTTACTGTGAACCGGGATGGTTGGCGAGAACTGGCTCTCAGCGAGAATAGGTATCTAACCAGTAGTAAGTTTGAGCCCCCTTTACAGAAATCTTGAAACTGGGAAGGTTTATAAATGACATTAAAGAGAAAATTAGTTTGTAAGTTGGTCATCCTATACATCCAGCCCATGACAATTTAGTTTTTAGGTCAAATTCAAAGACTGTATCAACTGAGCTAATCAGTCTGAGAGCATTGTAAATGCAAAAAATATGTAATAATATATTTCACAGGAAAGGGGGCCTTATGGATTTTTGCCTTAGAATAAAATGTTGAAGCAATAAAGTCGCAAATGTTATTGGACTTCCTTGAAAGATTCACAGGATGATTATTGGGTCATAAGGAAGGGTTCCTATTGAAAATGGAGACTGATCTGTTGGAAAACAAGTGAAAATGTACCTTAAAGAATTTGCTCAGAATATTCTTCTCGATGTGCTAATATAAAGTCCATAATATCCGATTTTCTTGAAACTTTCAGGGGATTATAAAAGGGTCATAAAGAATAACAATAGCTGAAATGAGCTAAAATGGTTAAATTGCTGAAGAAAATTTATTAAATTGTCCGCATGTGACATCCAGTTAAATTAAATTGGTATTTGTTTGGTCAATTGATATTTTGATTTTGATCTTTTACAGCCTCAACTGGAAAAATGACAGATGTGGATTGACATATAAATCAATAGCAAAGGGTATGGAGTCTAACCAAGGATTGTAGTTGTGACTGTGAGTATTTTTAAATTACACTACAAAGTGTAAGCCAATATTGAACAATGAGATGCAAAATATAGGAATAATAAGTATTTGTTAATATGCCAAAAATAGGGTGATTCCAAAATATATTTGTTTCTCTTATTTTTTTTATAATTTCATTGTTTTTCAAAGAAAACCCAATAATACTTACTAAGATGTGTATTTCATGAAATGAAATTGCATTTCCCTTTTGCAAATATGGTATGATTTTCAAAAATCTGTTTTTAAGAGGTCAAGATGAGGTAAATGTTTTCATTTATACAAAATGAAAATCAAAGATTGAGGAAATCTGAGTGAAGAATTTGTTTTCAGTAAATCTTTACCTGAAAATTTTCATTCTGAAAAATGCCTAGCCGTAAGGTTGCACTTGTTTTAAGTAGTTATTTGCAACTTCATTGAACCTTGATTTGTCACAATCTTTTGATCTGGAAAGGCTTAACTTAAAATGCTGCTTTTCTAATTGTCTTGTGAAAAGGAAACTTCCACAGTGGTTGAATCATATTTATGGTAATTGAGTCTTAATTATTTCAGACTGTCAAAAATACTCAGAAAAATTGTGAAAGTAACCTGACTCTATTGATCATGGTTCCTTGTTCATTCAAGGCTTAAGGTAGTGGAACCGTAATAGATCCGCAACATTTCGGCACTCTGGAGCTTTCACAATGTTGACCGAGGTTTCCTTATGAGAATCATTAGGAAACCTTGGTTAACACTGTTAAAATTTGTTACTTTGGAAACGTTGCGAAACTATTACAGGTCCACTACCTTAATTACATATTGATATTATTATTAGCATTTCCCATCACCTCACAATTTCACATTAACCTACTACATGTTTTTTTCTCCTTATTTTAGTATTTCATCTATTTAAACATAAAGGCAAGACGAGATATAAGTTTTAAAAGTAATTCTATTTTCTAACTTTGTTGTTTCCATCCTATAGATCACTAATTTCACATTTATGTACCTCATTCTATTTACTACAACCCTTTTTTACAGATTCACAGACTGGTGCTGGCAGCAGAAACAGTTCTACATGTACAGTGATGTAATTAACCAGACATTTATGACTTATTAGAAAACAGACATTAACAAGCCAACTGGATGACACTTCCAGACAAGTGATTAAAAATTATTTTTCACCATCCTGGTAGACAATTCATGTATACAGTGTCTGATTAACCCTTCAGATAGAGTAGACTTGAATCAGTATGATCTAAGCCAAACCTGCTTGCTGCCTGCTCAGTAATTGTGGCTAAAACTTGAACCAGACTGTTTTAAAACCTATAGTAAGGACATTCCGTTTGAATTAAAATTCATTTCAGCAGGATAAGGGTTAAGATTAACTTTTACAATTTAAGTAAATTTTTTACTAACTGTTGACATTCCTTTTTTTTTTAAAAAAAAAGTATATCTTCATATAACTCTTCATCACATAGTGATCACCTTCAAACAATGATTCAATGAGTGCATATAGTGAAAGTGTATGGAGTTGTTGTCAAGATGTTATTGCAAGACTGTTTTTAGATCCTAAATTTTGACAAGGAGGATAAGCATTTTTTTGCTGATTAAAGTTTGATTTAAGATTTATTACTTTCATACCAAATAGGATCATATGATAAAAGTCAATCTGCATTAATTAAGTTTAAATTTTTCACTTTTATGAGGTTATTTGATATGCTGGCCGTTCTAACTTCTACAATAAGTAGCCAACAGTGATAAACCTGTGCTGCATAAAATTGTTTTCAAATTGATGACTCGGAATAAAACAGATCTTACTGCCCACATGAATGTTTTTTTCTTGGTTGAAGTGTCACATAGAAATTCATATATCAGTTTGATTATGAAGAGTAATAATAGATTGAGTTCTGACAAAATACATGACAGTTATCTAGCTCTGCTACTGGAAACCAACAATTTCGATCTGAAAACAGCCACAAACGAATCATTTTCATCCTTTTCTCACTTAATGAAATACTGAATCGTAATAAAAGTGAGTGTCGGCCATCTTGAATTGACTTTGAGAATGGTTAGAGCATGCCCCTACCCAGACTTAAATTTTCGTTCTCAAACGGCGATTTTGTTCTCAAATAGAGAACGTTCTCAGTCTCTATTTTTTTATAATCACCATTTTTTCTGAGAATCCCCCGTTTGAGTAAAATTCTCAAATAGAGCCTGAGAATGCAATAGAGAATGGTTTATAACCTCGGGCCCAGAAAAGGGTCAATAAAGGAAGTGTAAAAGGTATAAATAAAGATGAACACATGACCATCACACAGCCAGATCAGGGTTGATACTCTCACGATAGGTAGATTTGTATTGTTCCGAAACAAAAGGTCAAATTTTATCAAATTACAGAGTGTCTGGGTACAGTTGCAGATATATCCTGTGTAGGTATTCTGTGCCCTTCATCTGAACAAACTCTTAATGTTTAACTAATTACGGTTTCTGCTTTACTTTTAGAAAAGGAATACATGAACACATACACAAATTTGTATACTACGGTCATGTTTGCAGAAGAAATCCAAGTCTCTGTTACAATCGTGCGAACATACACACATACGCATAAATCTTAGTTTTGTTTTGTTTTCTCAAGTGGATTTTTTGTTAATGCCATGATGGTCCTATATCGCTCACTATATATGTCTCTTTGACTCCTCCATTAGCCAAATTAAATGCTGAAAAGATCATTAAATTACTATCAATTTTTTCAAAGAAAGACATTATTCTTTTTATATGATCCCTTCATAAGTTTCTAGCCTTTTCTAAACAAGCTTCATGTGACCTGAACATCATTCTGACCAAGTTTCATGACTATGGAACAAAATTTGTGGCCTCTAGAGACTAGAGTGTAAACATAAATTGTCAGGCCCCTTTTCCCAAGAAATGGCATGGATGCTTCCCATTTTCAAAAGGGTTCATCCTTGTGACATGGCCAACATTCTTACCAAGTTTCATGAAGATTGAGCCATATTTGTTGCCATTATAGTGCAAACAAGAAAATTGTCATTAAGGCCCCTTTTCCTGTGATAAAGCATGGATCCTCCCAGTTTTCAATAAGGTTCATCATGTGATCTAGCCATCATTCTGACAAAGTTTCATGAATATTGAATAACATTTGTAGCTTCAGAGTATAAACAAGAAAATTGTCATAAATGCCACTTTTCTAATGATATGGTATGGATCTTTCCCATTTTCAATAGGATTCATCCTTTCGACCTTGCCAACATTCTAACCAAGCTTCATGAAGATTGGACCAAATTTGTGGCCTCTAAAGTGTTCAGAAGAAAAATGTCATTAAGGCCTCTTTCCCCATGATATATCATTGATCCTTCCAATTTTCAATAGGGTTCATCCTTATGACCTAGCCAACAATCTAACAAAGTTTCACGAAGATTGAATAATATTTGTGGCTTCTAGAGTGAAAACAAGAAAGTTGTCATTAAGGCTCCTTTCCTGTGATATGGCATGGATCCTTCCAATTTTCAATAGGCTTCATCCATGTGATATGGCCAACATTCTGACCAAGTTTCATTAAGATTGGGCCATATTTGTGGCTTCTAGAGAGTAAATAAGATTATTGTCATTGAGGCCCCTTTTCCTGTGATATGACATGTATCTTTCCCATTTTCAAACTGATTCATCTTTGTGACCTGGCCAACATTCTGACCAAGTTTCATGAAGATTGAGCCACATTTGTGGCCTCTAGAGTGTAAACATGAAAATTATCATTAAGGCCCTTTTTTCTGTGATCTGGCACATATCCTTCCCATTTTCAAAAGGGTTCATCCTTGTGACATGGCCAACATTCTGACCAAGTTTAATAAGTTTGAGCCGTATTTGTTGCCTTTATATTGCAAACAAGAAAGTTGTCATAAAGGCCCCTTTTCCAGTGATATATCATGAATACCCCCTGTTTTCAATTAGGTTCATCCTGTAACCAAGCCATCATTCTGACAAAGTTTCACAAAACATTTGCGGCTTCTACAATGTCACCAAAAAAATTTAATCAAGGCCCCTTATTCCTTGATATGGTGTGGATCTGTCTCAATTTCAATAGGGTTCATCCTTGAGACATGGCCAATTTGACCAAGTTTCATGAAGATTGGGTTGTATTTCTGGCCTTTTGCTTGTAAACAAGAAATTTGTGAGTAAGACCCCTTTTCCTGTGATATGGCATGGATCCTTCCCATTTTCAATAGAGTTCATCCTTGTGACCTCGCAAAGATTCTGACCAAGTTTCATGAAGATTGGGGCATATTTCTCGCTCTAGCTTGTGAACATGAAAATTGTCATTAAGGCCCCTTTTCCCATGATATGGCACAGATCCTTCCCATTTTCAACAGGGTTCATCATTGTGACCTGGCAAACATTCTGACAAAGTTTCATGATGATTGGTGCATATTTGTGGCCTCTAGTGTGTAAACACTTTAATTGTTGGCGTCTGATGACAAACGACGCAGGACGGACATTTACTGATCAGAAAAGCTCACCTTGATCATGATGTGCTCAGGTGAGCTAAAAAACTAACCATCACATGTTCACATACTTGTTTCATTTGATTCTTCCACTCTCTGATGCGTAACTTTCTTCTTTTGTAACACTAGAGAACCTGATGGGGTCAATTTGAGGTCATTTAATGATGACAACATCTCTTGGTCTGTGAACTCATGATGTGGGAAAGGCTAGAAAGGGAATCATTCTATTAGAAGATTGGCATAAAACTTGTTAGAAACTACAGTAATAGGAAAAACTGACAGTTTCTAGAAACTTATTCTGTCGTGATATTTTCATATATAATGTTACAGATTTACATGTATATAAAACCTTGTGTTAAAAACAGTGATATCTCATTGATCACAAATGCACAATCACAATCCTAACAAGAGCCATGTCGGACATGGCCATCCCCCGCCGAGAAAGCTTGATAGTAAACTGAAGCCTAATAGATTAAGGGTTCTACTTTAAGAAATAAAGCCCCTACAAAATCTAAGTCTTTAAAATAACAAAGGGCAATAACTCCAAAATTATGCAAGCCAGAGTTACAGTTCTTGTGCACTGCACTTCTCTTCCATGAGATCGATCCTCCCATAAAGTTTCAAGTTGATAGCTTCAATACTTTAGGAGATATGCTCCGGACAAAATCTAAGTCTTAAAAATAACAAAGGGCAATAACTCCAAAATTATGCGAGCCAGAGTTGTAGTTCTTGTGCACTGCACTTCTCCTCCATGAGATCTATCCTCCAATAAAGTTTCAAGTTAATAGTTTTAATACTTTAGGAGATATGCTCGGGACAAAATCTAAGTCTTAAAAATAACAAAGGGCAATAACTCCAAAATTATGCAAGCAAGAGTTGTAGTTCTTGTGCACTGCACTTCTCCTCCATGAGATCTATCCAGTCATAAAGTTTCAAGTTGGTAGCTATTACACTTTTGGAGATATGCTCCGGACAAGTTTAGTGACGGAAGGACAGAATGACAGAATAACGGAACCGGAATGACGGAATGACGGACAGAGAGCATTACTATATCCCCTTTGCCGAAAACGGCGGGGGATAAAAATATAAATTCAAAACATTTTATCTTGTATCACTTTCAGCAGTAACTGTTAAAACCTTGCTCCTTGAAAATAAAACAAGCACTGCGTTCATGTTGGAGAAATGTTTGCAAAAGTTAATTAACTGTACTCTTCTCTCTTAAATGTTTCCCAGAGCTTTTTGTCACAATAGGCATTTGGGTATTTGAAATGTAAATATTCAATTATCAACAATAAGGGAATGCATGCAATCTAATCCCTATATCTCACCTGTATAAGGATAAAACCAGTGAGATTTGATTCATGTGTTTGTATGAAACTCCACACTTCCTGTAAACTGGCTGTAGAATCAAAGGTTTGTCTTATTGAATGACCATCTGGGAATCGAATCTGTAATTGTCAAATAACATGATCAAATTTAAGAATAGGCAAAAAATGCTGGAAACAATGTTTTTCACCCTTTGAGTGATTTTTTTTCATTTATGTAGTACTATCCCAACGATGTGCTGGCATTTATTTGTCAGAGGACAAGATTAGTGGCCATAAAAATATGCTTGTATGCAGCAAAAAAGCTAATGTTGAACCAGACAGGCATGGGCATTAACACCCCTGAGGATACAATAACAAGTACTTGATCCTTGTCATTGAGAGATAAATGCATGCATCTGTGTGGCAATAATTTTGCTATCACTGTAAATCAGGTAATATTCACATCAATTCATTTTCACATCTTCGGGGTGACCAACCTATGTTTGGTTCATATCTTAGCTTGAGAGAAATGTTTGTTCTTTATTCCACACTATGACATTAAAATCAAAAGTCCCTGGGCCAGAAGGGGTCATAGTGCACCCCCATAAGAGAGTGGTATGGAAATGTTCATCAGACATCCCCTAGTGAGAATCAAGATGTTAACATGTGACATTTTGGCTCCTGACTGCCATTTTGAGTGGTTTAATAAATGGCAGCCAAGAATAAATTCTCATTACTCTTAATTCACTTTATAGAGATGTTTTCATTCTAAAGCTTTTTTTGAAGGACTGAAACATGTCTAGTTCATGTTTTTGCAAAAAACGTCTATTACTAAAAATTATTTTGAAGATCCCGACTTCCCAAATGGGAGATAAGAATTAAGCTAATTTCTGTTAATGCCATGAGGCAAAAGTGCCCATCATTCACTACATCAAAGATCCTATAAAAAAGTAATATGATAGTGTTGATATGACCTTCATGAGATGAAATAAAGTTGTTAAGTTGATATTTTGGGTCCCGACTGCCTTTCTTGGTGATTTTCTAAATTGCAGCAATTAAAAATGCAAATTAGCCAAGCTTCACTGTTTAGGCATCATTTGATTTCAAGTCATATTTCAGGACCAAAAAATAAAATTCTTAAGTTCTTGGTACAAGATCTATCAGTTAAATTCTATTTGGAGATTCAAACATATGATCTATGGTGTAGTACATGGTGTACACTTTTGCTTTATGGTACCTGAAGAAATATTAGCTATATTCTTATCTTGAACTGGCTGCCATCTCCTATTTCAGAAGTTGGGAGTTTCAAAATATTAAGTAATAGATTTTTTACAAGGACACGAATTAGACATGTTTTGGTCCCTGAAAAAAACTTTAGATTGAAATATCCCTATATAGGTATCAAAGGTAAAATGAATTTATTCTAGAAATTCACTCGAAATGGAAGTCGGGACCCAAAATATCACCTGTTAACATCTTGATTCTCACACAGATAAGTCCAATGAACATTTCGATACCAGGCTCAGAGAGCACTTAGGGAGGTGCACGGTGACCCCTCTTGGCCCACTACAATAGTATTTTGACTGTTGCAGGTTCAATCAGTAGCAAACACTATTCAAAACAAGATTCGTTGTTCTGAAATTTTCAACATACATGTATTTGACATTGAAGAATGACCCTTGACAGATGACCTTGACCTTGAAATTAATAGAAAGATCTTGTCACACGCTATACTACTGTGAAATATGAAGGCTCTATTCCTTACCAATCAAAAGTTATGGCCTATGTGTAAGGATTTTTTGACAAATGGACAAACAGACAGGCAAAAATAATATACCCCTGTTCTATCAATGCTAATAAAACCTCATTTACAGTACTTCAATTCGATGGCTCAACATGAAAAAGTTGTAACTCCCTATGTGTTTATAGGAAGTTACAACTGTTTCATGCTTAGCCGACAAATTGCCCTCAAGCCAGTCCAAATGAACAAACCAGGGGCCTGTTTTACTTCACATCTTACGATCATTTTTTGCGTAAGTCAAAAATTGAAGTTACTTCTACGGTAGTAACTAAATATGGAATTCTGCCATGTATCATCTAATCGAAATCGTCTTTTAAAGACGATTCCAATGAGGTATTGCAAGGCAGAATTGAACAATTAATGAAAAACACCAGGTACAATTTTTGATTTTGACTTACCATTAATTTTTTTGTAAGAAGTTTAGTAAAACGGGCCCCAGATGATTGACAAGATGTTTAGGCCTACCTGTAGTAAAGCCTTTGCCTGTGGTGTAGACACAGATGACGTGGCTGTTGGAAATGCACATGTTGTCTCTGTCTCTAATTTTTGTTCTTTGACAGGTGGTGTGTCTAGCTCAGTCTTATCTTTTGTTGAGGCTGTTTGAAGAAGCTTTTTCTTCTCTCTGTCTGCAGCTATTTCCTTCAATATTCTATCGTGATCCTTAAAACAAGTAAAGACTGTTTTATAAGAAAGCTATAAGTAATATGTCATGTAAAACATGTCTGCAAGTTATCAGGAAATTGACAAGTTATGAATTAACAAAAGCACCCCCTACGGACTGCAACACCCAGCTGAAGGTGCTGGATAATGCAAAAAAATGTAAATAGGGGCATAACTTTTACAAAAATGCTTCCAGAGTTATCCCCCTTGATAGTAGCTCTTGTAATGGTGCCAAGTTTCATGAAGATATCTTCAATAACAACAAAGATATGACCAAGGTTAAAGTTTGTCATGCCAACGCTAATGCCAACATGAACAACACCAAGGTGTTCATAATACCTTGGTTTTTTTTTTCGAAAACAGCAGAGCTAAAAAAAACCTGAAGATAGGGTTGACCAATTAAAGTAAATGTATAAGGGGCTACTAATAGATATTGGATGATTTTATAAATAGATGGGTCAGTGTAAAACTTTTGTAAGTGCCTAAATATCTGTTAGCACTTACAATAATTTTGTGCTGACCCCTTTATTAATATGTAAGCTGTCACATGAAAAGGGACCATCTGGGTAGTGCGTAAAGTGTCGATCCTTGTAAGACTGCGCGGATTGCGCAGACTGACTAGGGTAGAAACTTTTTGCACCGTGCCTATTTTCTGAATCTAGAATTTTCAATTTACCTTCCAGTGAAAGAATTTTTGAAATTCGACTTCTGGTTGACCTCTGCTGGATCAAATCCTTTTTTCAATAATTCATTTTACAGAATTCCTGAATGGTACCTTTTTGCATGACGGGTCACATATCTATTACTTGTTCTGTCAAGAAAAGCAAAAGCTATATCTTTACTAGTGGCTTGGACAATCTTGAAGACTTAGCATTTGATTTTCACTCAATGAAAAAATAATTGATATGACGCAGATACAACAGAATTTGGTCTGTTACCCTCTATGAATAAATAACATTACATCATGTGTTTTAAGCATATATTGACATATCCCTACGTTTTATACTTCCGAGAATATATTGATGAAAAAGAGGAAATTGTTTGTTTTTAGCAATTTTTCTTTTTCCCAATTTTTTTTTTCTTCAGTTTTGGATGGCTTCTTATCAAAATGCACTTTCTAACAATTAAGAAAGAGAGACAATTGTTCTCTTTTTCCCACAATATTTTCTACTACCTTTGATGGCTTTCTCTTATGAGCACCTACTTATCATTGTTGCCTGCATACTTTTTTAATTTGGACCAGTTTAAGAATTTAACAAGAGGGCAAGAATTGCCCTAAACCGTTCAACTGAATTATATTAGTCCAGTGGATGTTATCCAAGTAACATTCTGGCAATGTTTCATTCAAAATTGCCAAGAGGCTGAAGAGATGTTATTCCAAGAATTCATAGGTTCAAAAATGCAGCCACATCCAAATTTAAGGGTCAATCAAAATTTCATGATAAAGTTTTTAGAAAGAACACTGAAGAAACATTACGGCAAAGTATAACTGAAATTGATCGATCTTTTGGGGAGAAAAAGACATGTTAAGATTTCTGGGTGAATGAATAAGCTCCATCCTGCCAAACCCATATTTGGGGGCCAATCAAAATTTCAGGAACAAGATTTGAGGAGGTCACCCAAGGAACATTCTGCTAAAATTTGTTGAAACTGGCTCAGTTGTTACTGTGGAGAATTAGTTTAAAGATTTTAGGGTCAAAAATTGCCCCGACCTGCCCCGCCCATAATTTGGGGTCAATCACAACTTCCCAAACAAGTTTTAAGAAGGGTCAACCAAGGAATATTTCTGCCAAGTTTGGTTAAAATCTGCCCATTGGTTACAGAGGAGAAGATGTTTTAAGGATTCTGACTGACAACTGTTGTGCTCTGGTCAGCTTAAAAACTTGAAAAGGATTATCATCTTTTTACCTCTTTCTGTCTCTTTTTCTCCAACATGGCTTTCCTTTTGGCTTCATCCCTCTTTTTCTGCTCAAAACCTTCCTTCTGTTTACGTTGACTGTCCGTAAGGTGCATACGGCTAACAACATTGGCCTCTGATTGGTCAGTACCTTGTTGGTTACAGGTAGGTTCATGCACATGGCTCTGTGTTTGTGAGTTATCAGCTGGGGTGTTGGATTGTGTTACATCGATTGGAACAGGTTTAGAAAAGGCGGTAGACGTAGAGTCAAAAGCTGAGTTGTGCTGTATATAATATATATATAATACATACTTAGTGTTTTGTATGAGAAAAAATATCTAATGAGGTTGGCAGAATTGATCAGAGCCTCGACAATTATCGATTCTCACAGCCGAGTTAGATATTTTTTCATACAATACACTAAGTACGTATTATATTCATCTTATAACCTCTATTTGCCTTGTTTTCGATGTTTCTAACAGAAATGCAAGTTTCTAAAAATAACTGATTAATATCATTGTTCTAAAAATAACTATGTGATATCATAAAGAATATCATTCAGGATGTTATCACACGGATATTTGTATAGTTATAAGATAATGATAATCCATTCTCAATTTATATGGATATTCAAACACAGGGGAACAGATATTAAAGAAAATAATTTGAGTTGCAGCAATGTCTTTGAAACTACATGTATCTGAATAAATTGTTTTAAAAGGCACATCCTAATAAATGAGTATTAAAGAAAAGAATTCTGAAAAAAATCTTTTAACCTTTGAAGAATGGTTGCAGCTTTGACTGATTTAGTTTGATATATTTATCATATGTATTCCCTACTCACTTAAAAAAAATGATTCGTATTTGCTACCCATCACATGAAAAGGGATTTTCTGGATCTCATCAGACTGCACATTTAGTAACAACACTTCTAGTACTTTGATAAATTTCTGAATCTAGCATTATCAATCTACCTTCATGTATAAGAATGCCTAGAGGTATTGCCACTTAAAGTGCTAAAAGTCATTGCACTGGTACTTGTAACTTCTTAGGATCAAGGCATACTTTCAGTATGCATGTTTATAGAAATAGAAATCAAGATTAAGATTAACTAGAAAATTCATGTTTTTCTAATTTTGTGGCTTTGTTCTTGACATTTGATAAAGTAGATATTGTAGAAATAGAAATCAAGATTAAGATTAACTAGAAAATTCATGTTTTTCTAATTTTGTGGCTTTGTTCTTGACATTTGATAAAGTAGATATTGTAGAAATAGAAATCAAGATTAAGATTAACTAGAAAATTCATGTTTTTCTAATTTTGTGGCTTTGTTCTTGACATTTGATAAAGTAGAAATTAAGTAATTGCAGAAGAAAAAATGCTAAATTAATAGAAGAGTTTCCCAATGGTTTTAGGACAACTTTGAAGACTCTTTACTAGTCTGTAACTTGTACCTGTCTGAGTTTTAGACTTGGTCCTTCTTGTGGTGGAGTAGGTTGAGCTTTGAATCCTGGCTTTCCTGCAACCAGCCTAAAATCAAAATTTATATACTAAGCTAATTACACATTTAGATTGATTGATTGAATTGAGTTTTACGCCGTTTTCAACAATTTCTCAGTTATATCATAGCCACTTAGGCACCTAACAATGGACTCCTGGTATTTCTCTCACCAGTACTACCATCACATCCTCTCCTAGCCTCAAGCTTCTATCTCACAGTTAAACAGTTAAACAACTGGAGGAGCTTGAGTCAATGTATTGCTCAACTGGTCTTAATTTACTTACTTTGAAAACAATCAGACAATTTATTTGACAAAACAACTCATCTTAACATTTCAAGATAACACTTGGAAAACAACTGCAACATTGTATAACTGAGTGTGTGCATCATGACATTTCCAAGAATCTTGTGTGTGTTTGATGGTCACTGCTTTAGGTAAAGACTATTTCTTTGAGGATATTAATTATGTATTTTGTAGATTTAGAGCCAATCCCTGGTTAAAAGTAAAGAAATTTATAGAAGTATTTGGGGGTAAACATTAGGAAAGAATTGAAGACTCACATCACATAGTTTGGAGGGTCCTGTCTACTTATGTTTGTGTCTTGAAGGCGCAAAACCTGTGTCCCTCAAAACCCTGTTATCCACAACAAATAATTTGAATGACACATATTGAACTATTTAATCTTTCTTTATCTGCAGCTGAGGAATATATCATGATTTGTTTTTCTCAAAATATATACATGTAGTCAGGCTTGCATAACCAATAAAATTAGGGATATATCACTAAATGCCAAAAACGGCCAAGACTCAGGGCTTGTGTTTGTCCCTTAAATGAGGATTTTGACCCCCAAAAATCTTAAAATGTCTTATTTTGATCCTTAGAAATTTTTCCAAAAAAATTGTAAGCCCCAGAACTAGGTTTTATCCCTTAAATTTTTTATGATGCATCCTGTAAACTATCAAAAATTTAACAAATGAAGTGATTACTGAATAAATCTTTAAAAAACCTTCAAAATACCTATAAATGGTTTGTTCTCTTTGTTATTTTGAACCCTTTGAAATCAGATTTGACAACCAGAAAATCATGGTAATGGGGTTATTGACTCCTCAATTTCAAACACGAGCATGAGCCCTGCAAGACAAAACTTAGGTTAGCAGACCCGTAATAGTTCAACATCGTTTCTTAAGTAATGAACTTTAACAGTGTAAACCAAGGTTTCCTAATGATTTTCATTAGGAAACCTTGGTTAACATTGTGAAAGATCAATGTGTTCCAAAATGTTGCGGAACCATTACGGGTCCACTACCTTAATAGCAATCAACAATACATACCATTCAACAGCTGCTTCCACTGTCAGTTTTCCAAATGTAACTGCATCTTGACAATCATTGAGTTCAAATCCCATAGACATCAAATGGACAATCAGATCATCTGTCCCCTACAAAAGAAAACTTGAAAGTTAACATTTGACATTTTATCCAGTATTTTACACTGACACAGTAACTGTATGTAGGTACACTAGATGATATTATGGCATGTGAATCGTAGTCTGATATGTGTAATACAGTGCTGACGGCTTATCCTGCGCACTTAAAAAAGTCACATACAAAATTTGTATTAAGATATTGCATGTACACAAACTCAGTTACTTTTTTGAGTATGAAAAAGACATATCAATTAGAATTAGATGTCTAAAAAATTACAGTGACAATCCAGTAACTAACGGCTATGAAGTTTATCGAAGGAATCGCAAATCAGGAAAGGGTGGAGGAGTATTCATAATGGTGAAAAACTCCCTAATTGCAACTGCACTACCAAAGCTCAACACAGAATGCGAGATCCTTTGGATTAAAGTTGACATCAAAGGTAGCAAGCCAATCATCATATCTTCCTTCTATAGACCCCATGAATCAGATATGAATAGTATCATCGAGCTTGAAAAGTCCCTACAACTAGCACAAAATGTCAAAGGCACAAAATTATTACTTGGCGACTTCAATTTCCCAAAATTACAATGGAACTCTGATCACACACCCTCTTCCAAACCTGGTACCAGCATCAATGCAACATACGACAGATTTCTGGAAATCTTAGATGACCATGGTTTGACCCAAATGGTAAGTGAAGGTACCAGGAGTGATAATGTTCTTGATCTTTTGCTGACCTCTAATCCCACTCTTGTTTCCAGTGTGAAAGTTGCTGCAGGCATTTCTGATCATGACATTGTCACAGCAACAATCAATGCCAGGCCTTCCATTCTCAGACAAAAACCAAGAACCTGTCACTTATACAAAAAAGCAGATTGGACAGGCTTTAAAGTCTTTGTTAGGGCCCACTCTGAGGAGATCATTCCAGGTCTTAATTTACTCTCTGTGGAGGATATTTGGTCCAAACTGAAAAATATCCTAGAAACTGGGATTGAAAAATTTGTTCCCACCAAGAAAATTAGCTCAAGGAAGTCCTTGCCCTGGGTTACCAGAGAAATCCAGAAATTAATTGGTAAACGTGACCACTTCTATAAAAAAGCTAAGGCTAACAAAAACAACCATGAAGTCTGGGAAAAATTCAAACACCTAAAGGCACAAATTAAATCAAAAATTAAGATCTCCTATAATGCATACCTTGAAGAGATCTTGGATATTTCAGATCAAAAGGATACAAATGACAAAACCAAATTCTCCTCTAAACAACTGTACACATTGCTGGAAAAACTCAAATCAAGTCAGATAATGTAGCCAAAGCGAAGATCCTTAACAGACAGTTCCAGTCAGTTTTTTCTGGAATTTCCCCTTTATCCCTAGGCCAGTCATGCATACAGAAACTGAGACAAATAAACCCCCTCCATCACTGTATGTACCCACAAATGAATGAGATATCAGTTGACCAAGGTGGTGTATTAAAGCTCTTAGCCAACCTGAAGACAGGAAAAGCTGCAGGCCCCCACCAGATCAGACCAGTGGTGCTGAAGGAGCTGAGACATGAACTTGTAGAAATTATTACTATTCTTTTTCAGAGGTCCCTCTCTACCGGCACCATTCCATGTGACTGGACCAGAGCAAATGTATGCCCAATCTACAAGAAAGGAGACACAAGTGATCCAGCAAACTACCGGCCCATCTCCCTTACATGCATCCTCTGCAAAACTCTGGAGCACATTGTAGCCTCTAACCTCTCTGCACATCTCTCCTCTCACAACATTCTTTATGAACTACAGCATGGCTTTCGGGAGAGACGCTCATGTGAGACACAACTTATTGAGCTCACCAAGTGTCTCTTCAGAAACATCTCTGCTGGTAAGCAAACTGACCTGATACTCTTGGATTTCAGTAAGGCTTTTGATAAGGTCAACCATCAAAAGCTGCTCTTTATTCTCCAAGAGTATGGCGTATCTCCACAGGTTATATCATGGAGTCGCTCTTTTCTGATTGGTAGAAGTCAAATGGTTGTTCTTGATGGAGACAAGTCGGATGAAGTACCAGTTACCTCAGGCGTGCCCCAAGGGTCAGTCCTGGGCCCAATATTCTTCCTTGTTTATATAAACCAACTACCTCAATCTGTCTCTAAATCTCAAGTCCGCCTCTTTGCAGATGACACTGCTATCTATCTTACAATCAACTCTCCTTCTGACCCTGAAGCTCTTCAAAGAGATCTGGATGCACTGCAGGTATGGGAACAAGCCTGGGACATGGAGTTTAATCCTTCCAAATGCCAAGTGCTGCATGTCACAAGAAGCAAAAACCCAATCATGCACAAGTATTATCTCCATGACCAGGCCTTAGAAACTGTTCCGCATGCAAGATACCTGGGCCTTGATCTATCTTCTGATCTGAACTTCTCGGCCCACATCACAAGAATTACTGACGCTGCAAATAGGTCTCTTTGCTTTCTAAAACGAAATATCACCACTAAGACGGAGAGAGTCAGAGAATTGGCATACATGTCTCTGGTCCGGCCACAGCTGGAATATGCTTCCACTGTGTTGAGCCCCCACACCAAATCCAATATTAAAAAGGTGGAACAGGTCCAAAGAAGAGCCATCAGGTGGGTCAAGCATGATTATTCCCCTCTTTCGAGTGTTACAGCCATGCAGGATGATCTGGGGTGGAGGTCTCTTGAGCATTGCAGGATTGACGCAAAACTTATCATGTTTTATCGAATATATCACAACATTGTTGCAATTAAACTTCCATTGTATATCTATGCACCAACCAGATTAACTAGACATATGCACCCTCTCTCTCTACGACAAATCCAGGTTAACTCTGATTACATCAAATATTCATTCTACCCTCACTCTATTAGCCTTTGGAACCAGTTACCCTGTCATATCGCCACACTCTCTGAGTTAGATCAGTTTAAGAGAGCTGTGGCAGGTATTCAATATTAGTATGGAGGTGATTGTTTTTAACTAGATCTTTTACTCCACTCTCACTAACTAACATTTTAAACCAATACTTCACTTTTATCTACTTTCACTTATCTGACATGTCAGATCTTTACTTTTATTTCTGTCACTTTACTAACATTTCAACGCACACATTTTTCCTGTCTGTAACACTCGAGAGAGGGGTGAACAGTATCCAGAGATAGATAGATAGATAGATAAAAAACAGATTGTTTTGGTCTAAGATGAATTGGCCATTTTCTTGCTTTATACGTCATTTAGCTGCGAAGCTTGAAAAGACGTGCAGTGGTGCATTTTTTAGGATTAAGAATTTTAAGATTTCTTAAGATTTTAATCAGGATATCTCAGACTGTGTTGTAGAACTTCAGCTGCATCGCGTGAGATATCCCAATTAAAAATACTAAGATATCTTAAAAATCTTAATCAAAAAACGGACCTGTCCTCATGATGAGTGTATAAATTCAATTAAATTTTTTGCAAGGATTGATTAAAATTTTCTACAGCGTTTGGTATTTTTCGTTCTGTTTCATTTGGCAATGAATTAAAATTAACAATGCACACAAATTAGTATTATTGAAAGCTGATGTTTGTCAAAAAAATTATAATCGCCAAAAAACACTGACTAAGTTAGCCTTGTGACCTGTGTTTTCGACCCCTTAAGATATAAAACATTGCGCATGCGCAATCATAATGTATATTGCTGAACTTTTTAGTAATGAAAATTCAAAATATCATATGAACAGTCAAATACAAACTCAAAGATCGTCTAGGATAAATAGAAAGCGAAGCTTTCTGCACCAAAATAACCTAGGTAGCTGTTCTAAACCAATCAATTGATTGTCTTGTCAATTCTACCCTTCTGATTGGTCAGGTGAATTATGGGTCCAGAGTTGATTTTACAAAGCAGCTGAGGTTAGATAGGGGGTGTGAATGTTTAGGCCCTGAGTATGCGCAGCAGACACTTTCTATTTCTTCCTGTCTAGTTCGGGAGTCAAAATGAAAGTAATCAACTGTTTTTGTTTTGTTAATTTGTTAAATTTAATATCTGTTATATTTATCATTATTTCTATGGTAGCCTGGAACACCACTGTATCGATCTACTTAGCATTAACTGATAAAAAGCGATTATAATATCAATCTTGCCTAGATTCATAAATATTTCCAAATAAGTTTATTCTTTAACTTACCACAAAGCACAAAATGGTAGTCCTAACACAGTTATTTGGCATAAAAATGACATCAATAAGCAGCCATATCAAATTCAGGGAATTTTGAAGTCACTCCATTGTATCGATGCATTGTTGGAAATGATGTCAAAACTTACAATATGGAGCCCAATCAGTACCAAGATTAATGAATTTGAATTGAATGATGTGTTATTTAGGATTGGCGAGTGTTCTTTTTTGGAATATAGTAGTTTTTCATCACATTTAAAATTATTTAGACCACCGCTAGTTCTTTAATTTTAACAAGAACCTTTTTACCAATCAGTTTAGAATTGAAGGCAAGAATGTATCACCTTTCTAATATTTCTTGACATCTGAGTTCTTAAAATTTACCCGTGAACTAATCATCTGTATTGAACTTGGAATTTTGGCATTCTGGTGAAAATATCCAAAGATTTGTTAATAGATCGATACAGTGGATAGATAGACAGTCAACTCGGCCTGTGAATAACTCGGCCCGTTAACTCGGCCCGTTAACTCGGCCCGTCAACTCGGCCTGTTTATATTATATAGGTACATGTATGACGATGCAATGTAAATATTTTGGGGATCTTATGTATTTTTTAAGATTAATAATCACTCGTTAAAAAGATTTTTTATAATAATAATAATCTTATTTTACTATTATATGATGGCATTTGTGTAAATATGAGATAAAAAAGACATAATTGAATACTTAATTCACCTTTTATACAAATTTATTTTTCAAATTATTTTTTTTTTCTAAGCAGAAAAGAAGATGACAAGTTATATGCGTATTAAATAAAGATCGTAGATTTTAATCATCAATTGTGAATTTGCACCTCCTCTAAGTATCATTGATTAACTATGTGATAAGTGTGCTTATATATCCGTTTACTATGCTAAACACTATATAAGTTATATACAGGCCGAGTTGACGGGCCGAGTTTTACACAGGCCGAGTTTTACGCGGGCCGAGTTTTTAACAGGCCGAGTTGACAGGACACCAGATAGATCGATACAATGAGGTCTGAGTATAACTATTTAAAAAAAGTTAGAAAGAACATCGGTATTTTCGAATATTTCGCTATCAGAAACTTAGTTTGAAAAAATTAAACCAGTTACAGAACAGTCAGATGATCAATAAGCGCATGAAATTGGAAATTTTCAAAGGGTCGAAACGACAAGAAGGGTCGAATTGACAAGACACATGCATACAATGTTCCTTCGCAAAGGTTGGTCTCGAAATCTAAATGGACGAATGACCTGTTCAAAAAGCTTCAAAAACATCCTATATCAGAATGACCAGAAAAACACATAATAACATAACAACACAATGGATATTACCAAAAATCGAGAAAAGAAACTAAAAAAATAACGTTTTCATACCACGACCGTAGAGTTTGACATTTTGCTCGGGAACCAAAACAAGTTAGGCAATTTCCGTGTATAAGATAAAATTAACAACAACAAATAAAATAAATAATTCAAAGACTAATAAACAACCAATATGATTTAGAATGAAGATAAATTACTCAATATTACCAGGGTATTGGTTATTTAATGTTTTTAACTTTAGCCTATGAAATCCATAAATTAAATCACTTTTACATTGGGTTTGACTTTTGTAAACCGAAAGTAGAATGCTAGACGCATTGTGTAAACAAAACTTTGGAATTTTATCGGAATGGCTGGGCATAAAGAGATTCCATGGTAAACGATATTTCCTAAAGAGTTATTAAATCGTAATGTAGACTTTTATGGTATGAAATCTGTATTTTTCTGAAATTGACGTTATATTGTAATGCGTTTTCGCGACCACAATTTGCCAGAGACCCAAAATACCGCGAGAAAGTACGTGCGTTGTTAGTATTAAAGAAGAATACCAGTGTGGTTATTAGATTAGACAGGTTGTATAAGATCAATATACATTGGATAACTAAATGTGAATTCCCAAGTGGTTCTTCCAATCTAGATCACAGGGAAATGTCCCACTGATTTTTTAAAAAGATATATGATAATATAGACAAGGGGTCAAACTCCATTTTGTAGCAAACATCATCTTGCACCAATCGAGAGTCCATTCCTAAGTCAGTTTTTATCCAATCCAAATTCACAATGCATCATTTCAAAGCTAAAAAGATAGGCTACCATTGAAAACTTAATTTTATGACAAAGTTTGCACACTGCATTTGGTAATGCCTAACTAAAATGTTGTGCAATTCTACGTCAATTTCGCAACTCGGACAAATATCTCCACAAAATGTTACAGAGATAAACGTTCATACAGATGCAACAATCATTGATATTTTCTCCAGATTCAGGTGATCTAGATTCCTTTCTTAGGCACACAGTACTTCGAAAGGAAAGAATCAAGTCCTCTTTGATGACTGTTGCCTGAAACTTAGGTAGGGATATTGTGATAAAATCATTATAGTATTTAAAGACTTCATAATGTCGCCTCTAAGCAACATTGCAAACATCATTATTGTTGTATTTTACTTTCAATATACCTGGATACCTGGATAGTTGGGCCGTCATCTTAGCCAAAGCTATCATGGCCCCTCTTTTGAATGTCTTCGTTAATGTTCAATAATAATACTTATAAAATTTGTTAGAATAACTGGTAAATAGCTAGGGAGTGCTGTAACATGTTGCATGGTATTTAGTGTCATTCCATTGCTCATTGTTTAGTGATGACTTGAAGATATTTAAACTTTTGGCCTAAACAGTGTTTTCACTTAAACCATTCCACAGATGGATTATTCGTTGACTAAAAGAATGAAGTCTGATGTTGTGATGGCATTTCTTGGTTTTT
Organism: Fragum whitleyi; assembly: GCA_948146395.1. NCBI lineage: Eukaryota > Metazoa > Mollusca > Bivalvia > Cardiida > Cardiidae > Fragum > Fragum whitleyi. Next base: position 9,913,794 of record OX411556.1, read on the forward strand.
AGTTTTAGATGGTGTCCCCTTGAGGTATTTTCAGCAAGTGAGAATAAGCTATCCCATCTCATTTGGTCCAAACCGTATAAGGACTTGTATATCTGGATCATGTCTGCCCTATCCCTTCTATATTGTAAAGTAACCAAACCAAGCTTTTTCAGTCTTTCACTGTATGGTAAGTGGCAAATCTCTGGAACCAACCGAGTAGCCCTTCTTTGTACATCTTCAAGTTTTTTCACGTCTTTCTTTAAGTAAGGGGACCAAACACAAGATGCATATTCTAGGGTAGGTCTAATAAGAGTCTTGAATAGGGGTAAAAACATTTCTTTATCAAGGTACTCAAAAGATCTGTAGATAAGTCCAAGCGTTCTTTGTGCTTTATTGGTTATAGTCAAAATATGTTCCTCAAAGGTCAGATTCTGGGAAAAAGTAATTCCAAGGTCCTTCTCAGTCGGTACATCATCCACATTAACAAAATAGCCATCAGTGTCTTTCATTGAATATCTGAAGTTCTCATTTTTCTGTCCAATGTGCAGGACTTTACATTTCTTTGCATTAAAGGATAGTTTCCACTTGTCACTCCAGTTACACAGTTGGTCCAAATCAGATTGCAACTTTTCACATGAGGCAACATCATGTACTTTGCTGTAGAGTTTCGTATCATCGGCAAAGATCCTTATAATTCCTGAAACCACATCTGGAAGATCATTAATAAAACAGAGAAATAATATGGGACCCAAGACACTTCCCTGTGGAACTCCGCTAGCAACCTCAGTCCAAGATGATAAGGATGACCCAATTCTAACACACTGAGATCTGTTTCTGAGGAAATTTTCAATCCACTTTCAAATATTGCCACGTACACCCATTTTATGCAACTTAAATAGCAGATGGTCATGTGACACTCGATCGAAAGCCTTGGCAAAGTCCAGATAGAGTACATCAATTGGTATGCCTAAGTCAATGTGTTGTGTCCATTCGTCAAATATTTCGATAAGCTGTATTGCACAAGACCGTCCAGCTCTAAAACCATACTGTGCTTGAGAAAAAAGATTATTATGTTCCATATATTGCATTAGTTTGTCACGGATCAATTTTTCACACAATTTACATACCACGGAAGTCAAACTCACAGGACGGTAGTTAGCTGGATCTTTTTTGTCTCCCTTTTTAAAAATGGGTGATACTATGGCTTTTTTCCATTCCTCCGGAATGTTGCCTTCCAGAAATGATTGTGAAAAAATCAGAAATAGTGGGTAACTGAGTTCCATTTTTGCCTCATATAATACCTTTGGATGGACACAATCTGGACCAGGAGATTTTTCTGGGTTTAAAGTGTGTAAAACTTTTAAGACATCGTCTTGAGATATCGAAATATCTGTAGGAATATCATCTTCTATATCTACTGTATCTGTTTCGTGAAGGGGCATTTGTGAGTTAATCCGCACAAAAACGCTACTGAAAAAAGAATTCAAGACTTCTGCCTTATCCATGTCACTCTCAGCTATTGTATTGTCATTTTTCCTAAGAACTCCGATAGAATCTTTAGATTTTCTTTTGGAATTTACATACTTCCAGAACGATTTAACGTTAGTTTTTGCCTCCATAGCAATTTTCTTCTCATAAAATATGGATGATTAAAATTATAGAAATGATTCATTAGTAAAAGTTCATAGACAGGCACTTTCTGGGAATGCCTTACACTGAGTGAAATCATACCATAAATGTGCCAAGGCGACAACTTCACAACCGACATTAAGTTACATACCCTTTTTTTGGGTGCATTGTTACTTGAAATCTTGGTCAAAGATGCAATACCATCTAAAGACTTAACAGATTTAAATATTTTTTCCATCAACATCCTTATCGGGTCAGACTGTCAATCTAGGTCACGGTTTGATCCTCAATGGCGGCGCTCATCCTTGCTGACTAATTGTCTTTTACCAATGGGTTGATAATCATAGACCTATGTGGTAATGGTGATACTGCTGTGAGAAATACCAGGAATCTATTGTTAGGTGCTACAGCAGCTTTAATATAACTGAAAGATTATTGACAGTGGCTTAAAACCTCATTTAAACAAACTAACAAAACCATTGAGGTCCTTTTATTTATTAGGTCACATGACGAATAAGTACTCAAAGAGAGCTTTTGTGGTTAGGTAGATGTCCGCTTTTCTGATGTGTTTCATCAACATTTGCCCTGTATGCAGTCACATGTTTTTGTCCAATCAACCTGAAATTTGGTCAAAATTATTGTCTTGATCAAAATCAATGTCACAAGATCAAATCTTAGACAAATCTTGTATGCATTGTGACTCTAGAGGCCACACTTTTTACTCAATCATTCTGAAATTTGGTAAAAATAATTGTCTTGATGAAATTTTGACGAGTTTGAAAATAGGTCAACTGGGGTCAAAATCTAGGTCAGGAGGTCAAATTTTAGAAATTCCTCATCTGCATTCTGGAGGCCACATTTTTGCCCAATCAACCTGAAATTTGGTCTGAATAATTGTCATGATAAGATCTTAGATAGTTACAAAAATTAGTCATCTGAGTAGAAAACTAGGTCATAGGGTCAAATCTTAAAAAAAAACATGCGGGGCTAGTTCTGGCTCAAAATTTATCTGAGTCACTCTTTGAGCCAAGCTTAAAAATCTTGAGCCACTTAAGTGTCACTTGAGCCAAGTCAATCTTAATAGATCATTTAAAGTTGGAATTTCTTCAAGCTGATGCCATGTTTATACCCTATTTAACTTGTATTACACAATGTTGCACATTGTCACAATTAAACCAATGCAAAAAATATGAATCTACTAGTAGGAAAGAATATCTCCTATCCTGGAACCTTTTTGTTATCCTCATGATAACTACATGTATAATCATGTTTCCATATACAGGACTATAGTTATCATGTAGATCCCATAATGCATTCTATCTTTGACAGGCATATAAAAATGGCTCAAACTGAGGTTCTAAGGGTTTCAAGTGTTATATCGATTATGGGATCACCCATGGCGCCAGGCAGCATCCACTTCTTTGTCTGGAGCACCTAATATCTGATTTACTTGGAATTTGGTGGTTATATTCTTCTCATGATTTCCTTGATCAAGGGGAAGTGCAATGCACAAGAGCCGTAACTCGACCTGGCTTATTTTTTCAGTGTTTGTCTGCTTTTAATCTTATTTCTTTGAAATTCTTACTGTGTTATGATTAATGATGAATGGGATGATGGATCCCTGATTGTCTGGAGGAATCCCCGCCATAACAAGTAGGGATTCCTGGGGAAACTCCATTGGAAAACAGTGTTGATCACTTGATGGCCATGATTGAAGCTTTTCACTATCAGCACAAGCAAACCCTTAGATATGTGATAACTATTTGACTTTACAGTTAGCTCTTTTTAAACTTTTTTATTTATGGATCTCTATGATGTTTTTTTACAGCATAATGGTTTATATAGATTTTTGAATACTTTCTTTCTGTGCTAGTAGTCATGTGACCACACAATGATGTCATAAATACGTCACAAGTGACGTATTATTTGTTCTCAGCTTGATCGCTCGCGAGTGAGGACACGTTTTTTACTTCCTCTGATAATTCTTTGTTATGGAAGCTAAACTAGACGAATTCATCGATGTTGTTAATCGAAGATTCGCATCATTAGAAGTGAGAATTCACGGATTACAAAGTGACACGGTTCATCAACCAAGGGCATCAACAGGCCCGATATCAGCTCAGGATTTCGAGCACATCGACAGCCACGATTCAGGCAGCCACGTGGCCTCCAGCTCCGCACCTATTTCCGGTGCCACTGGAACGGCTAGTCCGGATATACAAGGAGAATATCAGTCTATCAGGGACGCTCTAGCTAGAATTCAGTTACCAGCGGATCTGAAATTGAATGATTCTCGTCAGGGCATCCGGCGTGCAGACCAGCCTGTGTACAACGTGATCGCTAAATGTGGGCGATATAACGAAACTTTATTGAAGTTATTAACGACAATCGGTCCAGATAGGCCGTTATCACAGGACACTCTTGACCAATTATTTGTGATTACACAGGCTCAAGGACGATATTTACAGGACGAATATGCGTCATTAGTCGTCAGTTCTCAGTTCGACAATAATACGTCAAAGATATTTCGAGCACTGCAGAAAAATACTTCTGGTTTGAACCCGTCAGCTCTCGACACTCTTCGGTCAGCTGCATCGCTTGCAGCGGTATCCCGCCCAGCTCAATCAGGACAATCTCGTGGGGGTTTTCGGGGAAGGCACCGCGGAGGTCACACAAACAATAGGAACCAGGACGTTTTCCAGTCGTTTACAAACCGAAGTTTCCCAAGAAGGCCAAATACTGGTGGTGAAGACGAGGATTGAACAATTTGAAAGCTGTTTATGTTCTTAAATAATGTATCATTGAGAGATTTCGTATTCATACATCAATATTGTGTAAATCATGTCGGATTTAATAAGTGTTTGGTCTCTTCGGGTTGGTTACTTTTACTGTTACTTTCATTTTATCATTTGCAACGCATATCATTTTGAATAATAATTGCCATTAATTTCTTTCGATGTGTCAGTCTAAACTCGGCAGTTGTGTGACAGCATGGGAAAAAATTAATGCTCCAGTTTATGTTCTTGACTGGGTTAAGAATGGGGTGCCAATCCCTTTAGTTCGAAGCGAAATAAATTTTGAATTAAAAAACCACAAGCTTGACTTAATTCAAAATACATTTATTGATCAAGAGGTTAATCGGTTACTGCTTCAAGGTTTTATTGAACATTGTAACTACAGACCAGCTTGTGTAAGCCCCTTGGGCTGTGTGCCAAAAAAGAACAATAAATTAAGGCTTATTACAGATTTAAGACAATTAAATGCTCATTGTAACGTCCCTAAGTATCGAAATGATGACATTAGAGAGGCTGTGAAAATAATTCATCCTCAAGACTATTCTATTACCGCTGATATAAAAGACGGTTTTTACCATATCCCAGTGAATATTCGGTACAGAGATTATCTCGGTTTCAAGTGGAAGGGAGACTACTTTCGCTGGGCAGTTCTCCCGTTCGGCTTGAGTTGTTCATCTTATTACTTTAACAAGTGTTTACGTCCAGTGGTAACATATTTGCGTTCCCTTGGTGTCAGAGTATCTGTTTTTGTTGATGATTTTTTATTATCAGCGGAAAAATCTTTGATAACAGATCATACAGACTTATTGCTACATACATTACAAGATTTAGGATTTAGTGTTAACCTAGAAAAATCCCAATTAAGTCCTACTCAGGACATTGTTTATTTAGGTTATAGAGTAATAACCACTGGGAGAAAAATAGTGGTCAAGGCGCAGGGATCAAGAGTCGCCGCGTTAAGACGATCTATTCGACAGGCTCTTCAAAGAGAGACTGTTAAAGCCCGACAATTAGCGCGTATTTGCGGTAAGTGTATCTCAGTCGCCTGGGTTGTTACCCCTGGTAAACTTTTTCTCCGCCAGGCCTATAGGTTATTGGGCACTCGCTTGTCTTGGGACGATAGTCTATTGTTAACAGCTGGCGTCAGAGACGAGCTTAGGTGGTGGTTAGATTCCGCTGCCCTCTGGAATTTACGTGAAATATGTACACAGTCCATTCAAGCTCAGGTGATAACGGACGCGTCCGCACTCGGTTGGGGCGCGATATGGGAGGATCAGGTTGCATCCGGAGACTGGAATCACCGTATATCATACCAGTCGTCAAACGAGAGGGAGCTACTCGCTATTCTTATGGCACTAAAGTCATTCTCGACGTTTCTACGCGGGAAAAGAGTACAATTCCTGACGGACAACATATCCGCGGCCGCGTATATCAATCATATGGGAGGTCCGAGCCGAAGTCTAGCAAAGCTAGCCAAAGCTGTATGGGCGGAGGCTAAAGAGGCTGGGATCTCAATAGAGTGCGCGCATATAGCAGGAAAGTCCAATACAGAGGCGGATTTTTGGTCAAGGACGCCAGACAAACACAGCTGGCGTCTACATCCGCGCCTGTATCGCTACCTAGACAAACTTTGGGGTCCGCATACTGTGGATCGTTTTGCGACCTGTCTAAATACGCAAATAAGTCGGTTCAACAGTCGTTACTGGGAACCACTAACAGAAGGGGTGGATGCCCTAGCACAAACCAATTGGGGCTCAGAAAACAATTATGTGAACCCACCATTTTGTCTAATATCTCGGGTTTTAGAAGTGATAAAATCACAGAGTGCGTATGCAACGATAATAGCCCCAGCATGGAAATGCCAACCATGGTATCTGAAACTAAAGAAAATGTCCGTGACAGCTCCGTTAAGATTACCGAACAATCACAGATCATGTATGGCGATGGGATCGATCCCAGAGCCTCGACGAAATCCAAAGTGGAAACTTTACGCCTGGAGAATATTTGGCGGGATAGGCTATTAAGTATGAACTGGTCTAATGTGGCAGTTGAGCGATTTATATATTGCCTAGCCCCCAGTACCGTCCGGTCGTACGATAGAGTTATAAGTAAATTAGCCGTATTCTGTGAATCCTCAAGCATAACTTTCCCGCCGATTAATTCGAGCATTATTGCAAATTTTTTGTGCGAAATTTCAAAATTGTCGGATCGACCCTTGTCTTCACTACAAACCGCGTCGGCTGCGCTGGGTCATATGTACAAGGGATTCGGCAGAGAAAATATTGCGGATCTTCCGGAAATTCATTTACTGGTCAAAGGGCTGGTTAAATCTGGTACTCGCGCACCTATGGCACGTTCTAAAGTCATGCCCATCAAGCATTTTCATGATTTATTCATAGGATGGCCCGAAAACGCAGATCTTAACATTAAAGATCTGGGCCTAAAGTCAATTACTCTATTAGCGCTAACGCTCATGCTAAGACCTTCAGATGCTGCGCCTAAAGGCGTATGGTTAAGCCCGGAAGGCCCTGTAAACTTTGTCTTCAGTGTTGACCAGGTTCAATTTACTGATACCGGATGTACCGTAACTTTATTCGGTATAAAAAATGACACATCACGCACCGGATTTGAAGTTTCAATCCCGCGCAGTAGCGTTGTCAAGCTGGATCCAGTCAATACGCTTAGGGATTATATTGATAGGACTAGTTGCTACAGGGAATTAAATGGACCCGTGTTCTTGTCTCTAAAAGCGCCCTATTCCGCTTTATCAGCATCTTCAGTCGCACGAGTGCTGGATGACAGCATTAAGCTTGCTGGTCTAGCGGGACAAGGATATACGGCGAAATCATTTCGGCCGACGGGAGCCACCGCGGCTGTTGAAAGTAACATTAACCCCGATATTGTCCGTAAATTAGGTCGTTGGAAAAACTCAGAAGTATTTTACGAACATTACGTTCACGCTCAGACACCAAGTGAATATTCAAATATTCTTTTAAAACACGAATAATTGACTACTATTCAGAAAATCATGGATTGCATGTAAATTTTGTCACTCACTATTATGGCAGTTTGTTTATTTTTCATTGTAATAAAAATAATACTAAACATATACATTGTGTGTTCACTATGACGTAAATTTACAAGAAATAGTAGTCATGTGACCACACAATGATGTCATAATACGTCACAAGTGACGTATTATTTGTTCTCAGCTTGATCGGATTATCCTATGTGAAGTTATAATAGTCTCATAGTATTAGCATTACAACATTGTATAGAATGATTATTGGGTTGATGACATTGTGAGCGATCGTGTTGGGTACATGGCAGTTTGTTTATTTTTCATTGTAATAAAAATAATACTAAACATATACATTGTGTGTTCACTATGACGTAAATTTACAAGAAATATATTTCCATGACCATTTATTATTAATGTGTTTAGCAGTTAAAATATTGTATTGTATTGTATAAAATGTGTAGTGTATTGTTGAAATTGATGCAGAATAGCTGTAAATTTAGTTTAAAAAATCTTTTATTTCCCAGGAATAAGAAACCAAAGAATGGAATATCTTCATTCTTCACTGAAGCTTCTTTTTATAAATGGCTGCCAAGAGACACTCATGAGAGCAGACTGGCAGCAAACTTAGAAAAGATGTGTAAAGGTATCATCCTACCGAAGGAACTCTTTGAGAAAAAAGAACCAGTGCTACAACAGAGTACAAGCGCACCAAGTGGTTTAGTTGATAAAGTGGAAAATGGGGACAATGTCTCAGATGAGAATACTATGGATTATCAGCTTGATGGAACAGAAGTAAGGGATGACGGTGAGGCAGGACCATTGCCAACTGGTACTGAGACTGAAAACAGTAAGTGAGCACCAAATATTTAAGAAACATTGTGATAAATCATGTGTTGTGGGTACTCATTGGAATAGTCTCACAGAGACAATTCCAATGACTTCCCTCAACATAGGGTTTCAATGAACAATAATTATTTTTGATTACCCCTACCTCTATTCAGGCAGGCTTAACGCCAACTGGTATAGAGGCTGAAATGGGTGAGTCAAAGCTACTGATTATAGTGGTTAAAATGGATATACCATAAATTATGTATTAAGCAACTACTAATGGGACCACCAAAAAGTGATCGTTGAAGATGATGGTCTATAAGTACATTTTTTGTTACAAATTTTAAAAAAGGCATATTTTTCTATGTGATTACGAATTTTGCAATGATCTTTTTTTGTTAAAACTAGATAGAATTGTCTCAATGAGATGATTCTGATGAGTGTTAACAACATAGGATTCATTTACCATTATTTTTAGATCAATTACAATGAGACGATTCTGATGAGTTTTAACAACATAGGATTCATTTACCATACTTTTTAGATCAATTTTATCTACTTTGTAATTTGATATGATGAAGAGGATTTTAAAAACAGTTGCTTCATAAAGTATGGTTGTTAATAGATGTGGTCGCTCAAGCAAGATAGACAGTAAACACTTCAACATTACTTCTCTTGGAATCCTTTTTAGCTCCACTGACTGAAAGCCACTGGGGCTATTGTCATGGCGTTGTGTCCGTCGTGCGTCCGTGCGTCAGGTCGTAAACTTTTTCTTTAAAAATCTTCTCCTCAGAAACTACTGGATGGATTTCAACCAAACTTCACAGGAATGATCCTTGGGTGACCCTCTTTCAAAGTTGTTCAAGAAATTTTGATCCAATGAAAAACATGGATTTTATGGGCGTGGCTAATTTCCAAATATGGTAAAAAGTGACTTTTCTCAGGTTTTAATTGATGGATACCAATTAAATTTTACATGAATGATGCTTGGGTGACCCTTTATCAGTCTACAAAAAATTATTATGATCAGATGAAAAATATGTATTTTATGGACGGAGGTCATTTCACTATATGTTATATAGTGGAAACTTTGATAACCATTTTCTCAGAATCTAATTGATAGATATCAACCAAATTTAAGATGAATGATCCTTGGGTGACCCTTTATCAGTCTACAAAAAATTATTATGATCAGATGAAAAATATGTATTTTATGGACGGAGGTCATTTCACTATATGTTATATAGTGGAAACTTTGATAACCATTTTCTCAGAATCTAATTGATAGATATCAACCAAATTTAAGATGAATGATCCTTGGGTGACCCTTTATCAGTCTACAAAAAATTATTATGATCAGATGAAAAATATGTATTTTATGGACGGAGGTCATTTCACTATATGTTATATAGTGGAAACTTTGATAACCATTTTCTCAGAATCTAATTGATAGATATCAACCAAATTTTACATGAATGATCCTTGGGTGACCCTTTATCAGTCTACCAACAATTATTGTGATCAGATGAAAAATATGTATTTTATGGGCGGAGGTCATTTCTCTATATGTTATATAGTGGAAACTTTGATAATCATTTTCTCAGAATCTAACCGATAGATATCAACCAAATATTATATGAATGATCCTTTGGTGACCTTTTAACAGTCTACCAACAATTATTGTGATCGGATGAAAAATATGTATTTTATGGACGGAGGTCATTTCTCTATATGTTATATAGTGGAAACTTTGAAAATCATTTCAACATTAGTAAAACCCAAAATATCTAAAAATCTAGTCAAAACTTAGATTTGCTACTACAAGAAATTCAAGCCTGTGGAGCGACACAAGCCATTCATGGCTTTCTAGTTTTGTGCCTCCATCAATTTTTTACATCTATTTGAAAAATAGGTGCTCCTGAATTCAGGGTCAGGGTTGCTTGACCTAAATGCAGGTAATGCAGTACTGCAATTTATCAATTCATGAATTCATGTTGTAGCTTTTATAGTAGATTAGTTTTGCTTACCAATGAATTGCTTCACATTGATGTCTGATATATCAGAGATTGGTCTCTTTATTCAATGAATTTGTTATGATCTGTCAATAATTATAGATACCAAAGAGACGCCAGGAGCAGAGAATGCCAACTCTCCTGTATCCAATGATTCTAGGTCTAGTCAATCCAATTTCATAGAAGACAAAGCATAATGTTTGAAGCAAACACAGCCTGCAGAGGTACATATAAGGGATAAAGCCAGTCTAAAATTTTGTTTCTCAATGAAACCATATGTTTTGGGTACTCATTTGAATTGTCTTGATGAGACAATTCCAACGAGTACCCACAAAATATAGTTTGTGCTATATTTCTTGAAATATTTTGATCTAAAATCCAAAATACCCCCTCTGTCTGTAGCTCTGGCCTGCACTTATGGCTTTCCATTATGGACAAAGCGCTTTTGTGAGAAATTAGTCTGCTTTGTGACAATTACTTGTTGATCTTGCTTTTGAACGAAATGCTTGACACCAATGTCCAATATATCAGAGACTTGTCTCTTGAGTCAATCAATTTGGCATGATCTATGAATTATAATTATAGAAAACACAGAGAAGCCCAGACCAGAGAATGCCAACACTGCTGTATCCACTGATTCTAAGTCCAGTCCAAATAAAGAGCAGGGTGTTAATGAGGAGCTGGAGAAGAAGAAACAGGCCATGGAGACAAACAAACAGTTTTATAATGATCAGGATAGGTAAAATTATATCTACTCTATAAGCTGGACTGTAATAAGAGAAAACCCAAGGTATTGCTATACCAATGATCTTTGTTCATTCATTGGCCAACACATTCAGTGTGAGTACTGGGGCATGTTCGTTAGAGCGAGATTCTTAAGATTCTTATTAAGATTTTTAAGATAAAGTGTTCGGTAGAGCAAGGTTTTTAGGCCGCTCAATAAGAATCTTAAGATATCTCAATGAGGAAAAGAAAATGGTTTTGCATCGGCTTAAAACGAGTAGTCATGATGACCTCGAATGTTTTCACTCAAATTATTGAAAATCGTTTATTATGACGTCTTAAAAATCTCATTAAGCGGGATTTTTTCATCTTTCTTTAGCGAACGCACCTCAGGTGAATTTTCAGCAGAATTGAGAGGGATTAATCTAAGTTTTAAGAACTTGTTTCCTAATTGATGTAAAATAAATAGGTATAAACCATTGCTATAGCATTGTTGTTGTTAATATCATTGTTGGCAAAAGCTTCGACATTTTGTGATATCTCTGGTATGACTGAAGGCATTTACTTGAAACTTGACACACATGTTCACTATTAAAGGAGCAATTTCTTCCTTTTAAGGGGCATAACTGTAGATGCATTTTGTGGGAATAATGCCCCTTTTTTTCGACCTACATTTTTCATTCTTTACCCAGCACTAAAAAGCCAAACATAGGCACCTGTAGGCTGTGCTCATGTTAGCAGTTATGTTTACGATGATATTGAGTTTGTCTCCAATATTGCCCAACCACAATCAATGATATTGCCATTGATTGGCAATATCATTGATTGTGTTGGTGTTATTTAAGATTGCTCAACAAATGAATTGTTATGATTGTCAATAATACCAATCCTATTGATTGGCAATATCATTGATTTGTATTGGTGTTATTCAAGATTGCTCAACAAATGGATTGTTATGATTGTCAATAATATCAATCCTATTGATTGGCAATATCATTGATTTTGTATTGGTGATATTCAAGATTGCTCAACATATAGAATTGATATGAATGTCAATGATATATATCGTGTATTAGCCTTTTATCTATAGGTCTTACTTAACTTCCGTTCAGTTCTACTTCATTAAACTGATAACAAACTCAAGTATAGTATAGACCAGCGCTCTGTAGGGCTGCTTGTTAATAGCTCAAATCATCCTAATACAGGTAAAAAAAGAAAGATCTTCGAAATTACATGTTTTTAGCTCCACTGGCCGAAGGCCACTGGGGCTATTGGCATGGCGTTGTGTCTGTCGTGCGTTCATCCATCTGTGCATCCATGAGTCCGGTCGTAAACCTTTTCTTTAAAAATCTTCTCCTCAGAAACTACTGGATGAATTTCAACTAAACTTCACAGGAATGATCCTTGGATGACCCTCTGTCAAAATTGTTCAAGAAATTTTGATCCAATGAAAAACATGGATTTAATAGGTGTGGTTAATTTCCAAATATGGTATAAAGTGACTTTTCTCAGAATCTAACGGATGGATACCAATAAAATTCTACATGTATGATCCCAGGGTGACCCTTTATCAGTATACCAAAATTTATTGTGATCAGATGAAATTAAATATTTTATGGGCGGAGGTCATTTCTCTATATGTTATATAGTGGAAACTTTCAATATCATTTTCTCAAAATCTAACAGATAGATATCAGCCAAATTTTACATGAATGATTCTTGAGTGACCCTTAATCAGTCTACCAAAAATTATTGTGATCAGATGAAAATTAGGTATTTTATGGGCGGAGGCCATTTCTCTATGTGTTATATAGTGGAAACTTACAAAATCATTTTCTCAGAATATAACGGATAGATATCAACCAAATTTTCAAGAATTATTCTTGAGTGACCCTTTATCAGTTAATTTAAAATTATTGTAATTGGATGAAAACTATGTATTTTATGGGCAGAGGTCATTTCTCTATATGTTATATAGTTGTATCTTTCAAAATCATTTTCTCAGAAAGTAATTGATGGTTATCAACCAAATTTCGCTGCAATGATACTTGAGTGACCCTTTATCAGTCTTACAAAAGTTATTGTAATCAGATGAAAATTATATATTTTATGGGGGGAGGTCATTTCTCAAAATGTTATATAGTGTAAAATTTGAAAATTATTTTCTCAGAATGTAACTGATAGATATCAATCAAACTTCATTGGTATGATCCTTGGGTGACCCATTTTCACACATCCAAAAATTATTGTCATTGGATGAAAAATATGTATTTTATGGGCAGAGGTCATTTTTCTATATGTTATATCGTGGAAACTTTTAGAATAATTTTCAACATCAGTAGAAATCAAAATATCTAAAAATCTAGTCAAAACTTATATTTGCCATAACAAGAACTTCAAGCCTGTGGAGCGACTCAAGCCATTCATGGCTTTCTAGTTAAACTATACTTGACTTTGTTATTAGTTAAATGTTGTTGTTGAAGAAAACTTTTCAGAATAATAAAGTATAAAAAATAACAGGAATAGCATATGTTTATCCAGGGCATGCGGCAACATGATGACAGCTTGCTTTACTCTTGTGAAGATCTGTTTGTTTGTTTGAATGAGGTTTTACACCGCTTTCAACATATTTTAGTCATATTGTGGCATCTGGAGAACCTTACAATGGATTCCTGGTATTTCTTTCACCAGTACTACCATCACATCCTTTCCTAGCTTCCAGCTGCTATTCTGCATAGGCCTACGATTATCAACCCATTGGTGGGAGACAAAAAGTCTGAAAAGATGAGTGCCGCTGTCAGTGCTCTTGTGAAGAGCATCCAACAATAACTTCAACTAAATGTCATCTTCTGAATTCCAGAAAGGATAAATACTTACCAATTCTTGCCAAGAAAAGACCTAGATGCAGTAAGCCATCCCTGACATCACAAGAGCAGAAAACATACCTGGAAATGAAGCGACGTTTTTCAAAGTTGGATTCTTCACAGTTAAATCCACAACAAGAAGCAGATTATAAGATGTTTAAGGTGGGTACTGTGAAGTTGCATATTATCCTTTATCATGCTGAATTTAACTATGGTTTTGAAGAAAATGCAATTTTTTTGGACATTTTAACCTTTAATGTTTGTGTTTCTCATGAGAGTTCAGTAGAAAGCAGGCAGTAAAATATGCAGATATCTCCATATGGTGCATGTAAAGGTCGAAGATACCAAAATACAGTCTAAACAAGTGCTATAAAGGTGTATTTCGGTAGTTTTTTTTTGGTAACAAAATTTGAATGGGACAAAGGCGCATTCCATAGTGAAAACAATGTGACATTTTGGATTTTAATGTGACTATGGCGCATGGCGCAAGGCTTTCCCAGTCACTGCTACAACCTTTATATTTGACATGGATGATCAGCTCATAGACCCTATTTTACATAGCTATAACCATGAATGTTTGGCTACCATGTGAAGAGCACTGGGGGAGAGGGTAGTATTTTGGGTCAATTTTGAAATTTTAAACCTTCTTCTGATGATGAAGTAGGAACCTTACAGGCTCTAAATTGACAAAGACAACGAGCGATATAGTAATGAAAATCTTGAAAAAGCCATTCGACTCGCTCAAAATTATTCTTAACCGCTCACTCAGCTCCATAAATCATTCCTAACAAACAAACCCTTCACAGACGTTCAAAAATGATTTAAAGGTAAGATCAACCGCTAAATCAAAATAAATATAGCTAGAACAAATCTCGATTTATATGAATTACTCGAAACTGTATTGATCTTGAGTCGTGGTTCTTGAAAAATAGGTAACTATTAATAGAATGTATATGCATATTTTTTGAAAGGAGGGTTATAAATATCTCTAAGTAGATATTAGATTACCTCCCGTTAATTTGACCCAATACTCATTCAATTTTATTCCAAAATCAGTCACCTTGTCCAATTCACGATGTTGTTAATTGTAATAGAATCTCGCTCATTTCTTTCAATTTGGATAAATTGAGCAATAATTTATTACCCCTCCCCCTTTTCTATAATAAAACATAACCAGATACCAAGGCCCACAGGTTTATGGTTTATGGTACATTTGCCTTCAGCTATTTTCTTATATTGAAATAGACATAACATGTAATGTAATTATCATTTCTGTGGTGAAAAGCGTGTCTTTGATGAGATTTGTTTGAATGGGGTTTTACGCCGCTTTCAACATTATTTCAGTTTATTGCGGCGGCTGGAGCACCCAACAATGGATTCCTGGTATTTCTCACACCTATCTACCATTAAATCCCTTCATAGCCTCCAGCTGCTATCCTACATAGGTCTACGATTTTTGATCCATTGGTGGGAGACATATAGTCGGAAAGTGCGGCCGTCGGGGATTGAGTTATGCGTTCCATTTGATCCATTGAAAAACATGGATTTACTGGGCTTGGCTAATTCCCAACGTCCATCATGGTTATTATCTCTACAATATCAATCAATTAATTTATTAACTAGTCAGTAAGTCAATAATTTGCTGTCTTTTGCTTTGACGACATCACTGCTTTTAAATTTGTGTTTGCTCTAAGAACCCAAAATATCGAAAAATCTAGTCAGACTTTGATTTGCTATTACAAGAAATTCAAGCCTGTGGAGAGACTCAAGACATTCATGGCTTTTTAGTTATTTCCAACAATTTGTAACATGTTCGTAGCAGCTACAGTTTGACTTGTGTTTTTCATGGACAAATATACTAAGTTCCTAAAGTACTTAAATTGTATCCATTTACAACAGCTTAGAACTGGTACCATTCATCATTTGTGCTAAAGCCACATATAAGTCGTGTACTTAACATCGGTAAAAAAAAGCGTCGTCTGGATATCGGCGAGGTCAGTACAAAATATTTTTTTCTGTCACCTAAATCCATCGATGTGGTGATGTATTTTTTTTTTAACAAGAGGTCAGGCAGAAGTTGCATGTTAGATTAATTAAAGTGAGTCATCGACACGCCGGCGAATTGTCGTCGATTAGTCGGCAATATGCCGCCGATGCGACGCCGGTAACGGAATTGAGAAAGGTCAGAAAAAACGGCTGTCATGTGTACAAAATCGACCGTAGCCTAGTCGATAGTTGGTGATATATGCATATATCTTCAAATACCGAAATACACATTCTTTTAACTGGTTTAGGCTGTAGGCCCTATTTCGGTATTTTCGACTTCTTGATCTCCTACACAGGTTAGATATTCATATTTCATCAATAACCGAAATAAAAAATTTAAAAGCTGGTTTAGGTAGTAGTTCGGTATTTTCGTATTATTGACCTCCTACACAGGTGCGATATGCAAATTTGATCACATACCAAATTCCACCTCTTTATCACTTAGTTGTTTAGACTGTATTTCGGTATCTTTGCCCTCGAAATGCCATTTTAATTTACAGGTTAAATATGCATGCTTCATCGAAAACCGATGTACATCTTTTTATCACTAGTTTGGGCTGTATTTCGGTTTTTTCGACCTTTACATGCACCAATCAGGTGAGATATGCTTATTTCATCAAATACCGAAATACACATTTTTCTAACTGAAGTAGGCTGTATTTCGGGAATTTTTGACTTCTTGATGTACTACACAGGTGAGATATATGCATGCATATTTCATCAAATACACAATTCCACCTTTTGTCACTTGTTTAGGCTGTTATTCAGAATATTTTTACCTTCATATGCACCTTTCAGTTGAGATAAGTTTGTTTATTCAAATACAGAAATACACATTTTTTTTAACTTGCTTATGTCATATTTCGACCTCCTGATATTCTCTACAGGTGAGATATGCATATTTTGTCAAATATCGAAGTACTAAATTTGGCATGAGACATATACGTTAATCAAAAAAGATATAGTCATGATTCTTTTGTGACCAGGGGCATAGACCCAAGGGGAGGGGGTAGTGCTTTGTCGTAAATTTAACAATTGTTAAAAATTCTACTGAACAAGATTTCCTACAGCTTTTTCATTGATATAGAATTATCAGCTCATAGAACTTAATTTTAACAGCTATTATGACCGTTGGGCCACCAGGTGCAGAGCAACAGGGGTGAGCGGGTAGTATTTCAGATCAATTTTAACATCTGAACTTTTTTTTAAGCTCAACTGAGCACAAAGTGCTCATGTGAGGTACGGTGATCACCCTTTGTCCAGCTTCCGTCCTTTGGTTGTCGTCTGGCGTCCGTCAACAATTTCTTTAAACGACATCTTGTCCTTAACTACTGGGCCAATTTACATCAAATTTTACAGAAATGTTTCATAGGTGGTCCCCTCCAAGAAAGCTTAAAGAATTGAAATACATGAAAATCTTTGGTTGCTATGGCAACCAAGGTTGAAATTTAAGAAAATCTTTAAGATTCTTCTTCTGATAAACAATTGTTACAATTCAATAACTTTATCATCTGAATCAAAAGTAATGCAAGTTACCCTTAGGTGCTTTGACTCAGGTGAGCGGACCAGGGCCAAAGGCCTTCTTGTTTCAATCATTCTGGCACAAGTTTTTTCAGAAATATCTGGTAGAAAGCAGGCAGTGCAGCTAAGATCAGACTGCATGTTTGTGTATGCTTTGTGTTTAGCCATGTGATGTCTGTGATGTAGTGGTTTAATCTGTGGCTTTGCGACCAAAAGGTCCCATGATGGAATCCTGACTAGTCCATGGAAATTTTTCAGAGCAAAAGATCAACTCCATGTTGCTCCTCTTCATCCAGATGTATGAATTGGTACCCATGAGAATGTGAGTCTATGTGCTATGGCTGCCAAAGTGTGCTGTATGTAAACAGCCTTGGTGCAATTCTATGAGTGGGCGTTAAAGTATGAAGTCCATTGAATATGCCTGGCATAGAAACAGACTATAGACCCAACTTTAAACTTAAAGGAATATGCTGTAAACACGATGAGAAGAAGTAAAATTTGTGAATGTGAGGTTAATGGTTAACACAGGGATCATGTTTGACCCTTAAACAAGGGTTTTGACTCCTCAAAATCCCATTTTGACCCTCAAAAATTTCCTGCGGGGGGTCATCTTGACCCACTGAATTTCCAGTGGTGCAACTTATGTAATATGAAAGATTATAAAGATCAATTATTTCCTTCATACTATTACATCTACAAAAGAACTATATAAATGAAACAACATAAACAATAAAATGTGTCTACTCTTTATTGTTTATGTTGTTTCGGTTATATGAATTACTTTAAAGACTGATCAGTTCTCATCTTTTGCTCTTTTTTGACCCCTACAAAACCAGTTTTGACCCTCATAATTTTATGGTCAAAGGGTCAATGACTCCCAAATTTAAAAAGCTAGCACATGATCTGTAAATAACAGATCTGAAATTAAACCCACTTTAACATATTTATCTTCAGGCACTTACCCACAAGGTAGAGATGGAACAGCAAAAATTTATGAAACAATTGCGATACTCATTTACACAGTGTAGCGAAGATTATCAATATATACATAAAGAGGCGGATAAATATATTAATGTAAGTTTTATGGGTTGATAATTTACATATAGCAACTGTCAATCTAAACATTGATTGACCTATCATTACACTGATGTGAGTTAGAGGTCAAATTGTGACCGTCTCAATTTCTACTATAACTGTGAAACATTTTTAATGAGGAGTGACTTAAACATAGCAACAACAGCTTTTAAACATTGTTTCTATTTAATATTGTGAGACTTTGTGATCAGTTCTTGACTTCTACACTTATCTTCGTCACCTCAATTATCGTGCATGTAAGGCTTTTAACCCTCCCTGTACTCCTAAAGTTAGGTTTTCATACCCTTTAATATCAATTTTCTATCAATATATATTTCATTAACATATAAAAAAAAATTGGTTAAAGTCTATGGATAATATCATCATGAAATTCACCTTAAACAATTGAACGGTTTAGCGCAAGACTGTACTAAGTGTATATACAATAGAACAATCTTGCACTAAACCCTCAAATTGCTAGACAACCTTACAAAAAATTTGGATTGCATACTCAGTTATCATGCATCTAAAAAAAAAACAGGCAGCAAAAAAGCAAGCAATATTATAACTTTATCTTTTGGGGACAGCAACCTCTGCTTAAATCTGCTAATTCAGCGTATTTATTTGGGTAGAATGTAGTTTTGATTTTTTATGCAAGGCTTAAACTAGCCTATGCATCGAAACTTTGGAAAAATAGTTCTGTATCCTAAATGTTGCATTTTTTTCAATTTTAGATTTTGTGTGCTATATGGTTTAGTTTTTCTCACTGCACCATTATGGAAAAAAGTTAGGTAAATCAAGCTCTGTGAGGTTCCTTTGGAGTTATGCACAATAATTTAGATTTGACAATTTGTATGAATGAAAATTTATTTGGCACAGTTGCTCTCCTTGGTCATAGTAGTGATGTGATAGAAATTGTTCAAAGGTCAAGGTCAGAGCTGAAGTTGTAGTAACAGAATTGACATTGCCTGAAGTACATCATCTAGTTTATGTTTGAGTTTCAGAATACCTGGTAATTGGGCACAATGATTGTTCTTTAATTGAACTACTGTCATGGTACAAGTTTGCTTTGATATGTCAAAGGTCAAGTTCACAGTTGAAGGTAAACTTATCGAGTTCTCCTTGTCATTGATATTTTCTTTGTCAAGGTCAAATTTGATGATCAAGCAATGTTCCAAGAGTTGTTTTTGAATGAAAAAGGTGTTACATAGGCTAAATGGACAAAAGAAACTTTTGATACTTTTACAAATTGGTAAGATAATAAATTAATGACACAGTGGTTTCTTGTATTATTTTACAGAATAAAATAATTGTTAAAAAGAAGAGGGTGACTGAGCTACCAAGGTTTTATTATCCAGCTAAGAGAATTCAGCTAATAGATTATGGCACTGACCAAATAGAGCAGCCTGTCATGCTTAACTATGTTAGACCTTTATTACAGTTAGTAAGTACAGAAAGTATTTAAAAAAATCATTTAGAAATCAGCCTATAGGTTGTAACATAGCCAAGATAGAGCAACCTGTTGTTGACCTTTGAAAGACCTTTGTTAAAGCTAGTGAGTATATCAAGCACTAAGGTATTCAGCAAAGTTCATTTATTTGAGGGTTAATTCACCTTTTTGAGGGCATTAACATTTGTAGAGACACGAAAAATGGTTGAACACCCTAGCGCAAAGCACAAGGGCATTCAAGCATTTTGAGGGTCTTTGCAAATGTAAAAGCCCGAAAAAACCTGAATTGATGCTATTACTGCATAAGATGAAAGTATACAGTATTTATTCAAACAATGATTGCAAAATTATTCAAAGAAACGCTTTAAACCAGCCCCAAACCCACAAATGTGGAGGAAAAAATGCATTTTGCTTCGTACAGTCTCTTTTGTTTATACCGACATTGCTTGTTAAATTTATGATGGTACAGAATTTAACGTGGGAATAAGATCAACATCTTTATTTATGGTCTATATACATTGCTTTTTCAGAGAGTTTAATGTTCATGGATCCCTAAAGGGCTGTCCATTTAGATTTGTTTCAAAAGATTTGACCCATAGTTCATGTTATAGTTATTGTACATAAATTCTTTCCCCAGGGCACAGTTCCATGGATGGTGTTACCACAGATAGTGTCTGGTCTACCACAGCCTTGTGTTCCAACCAACTGTCAGAAAGTAGAGAAAGTCTATCCAAATGTGAGAAATGTTGTGAAAGGCCAATGTGTCTGGAATCATGAGGTAATGAGCTCATTGAAGTTGAAAAAAAGTTTGTTAGGCTTTACTTATAAACTTCCAAAACTGAAGGGTTTCTACCCAGTATTGTTATCAATCAAGGATTATTAAAGGATTGATTCAGGTTTTAGAGGGCATTAACATTTGCAGAGACCCGACAAATGGTTTAACGCCAAAGTGCAAAGCATAAGAGCATTAATACATTTTGAGGGTCTCTGCAAATGTTACCCCCTCAAAATTGTGAATCGTTGCTATTATTGCATAAAAAGAAAGGCTAGAGTATTTATTCAGCAGAGATTGCAAAATAATTCATAGAAAGTCTTCAAAACGAGTTACTTTAGCCAGTTTAATTGCATCATACATTGCATTGTCACTTTTGTTTATCCCGCCATTGTAATGTGAATTCATTACATCAGAAAATTTAACACGGGAATTAGACAACGTCTTTAGTTATGCTCTAAGTTAAAGTTTACCATGAAACTGTTTACCATGACGCATTTAACTTATCAATATGTGTACTCATCAAAATCGAACCTTTGACATATTATTTACATAATGCATTGATTTATATTTAGAAATGTTGCAGAAAAAAGATAAGTTTTTCATTGAAATCGGTAAGCTGTACAGACCCCAGATCGAGGATATTTAGGTTAAAAATAGACAGACATTAATGGCGTGTGAATTTACTGATTAATCCATGTTTCCTCCTGTTAACACCCGTGTTTTGCCCGCTAATGTTTGCCCATAACGACCCCAAACGGCACAATTTATGCAATAATGAGCCTAATTGACGGTTTAATTTTTATTGCTCTTTGTGCTGCAATGAGGTGTAAAAAAGCTGTGTGTTCTAAATAAACTGTCAAAAGCTTGTGCATCCATTTGTAAGAAATTTTGCAAATACTAACAGTAAAATTTTGAAGCGATCAGAAACATGAATATATTACTTTTTAGCTCACCTGAGCATGAAGTGCTCTAGGTGAGCTATTGTGAACGTACAATGTCCGGCCTCTGGCGTGCAACATGCGTTGTCCGTCGTCCGTCATCCACAATTTCTTTAAACATTTTCTCCTCCTAAACTATTATGCCTATCTTCATGAAACTTGGCAGGAATGTTTCTTGGGTCAAGCTCTAGCAAAGTTGTTCAAAAAAATGAAATCCACTCTTAACTTTCCCTTTACCCTTAACAAAAAGGGTGAAAATAGGAAAATCTTAAAAAATCTTCTTCTCTGAAAACAGAAGTCAGACAGCTTTCATATTAAGTAAGTAGCATCATCTAGTGGACCTCTACCAAGTTTCTTCACATCAAGACCCTTGGGTCATATTTGCGCTTTGCCCGGTGCAACCCTTTTTACATAGTGTCAAAGAGCAAAAATCTTTTAAAATCTTCTTCTCTGAAACCAGATGGCAGCCAGCTTTCATATTTGGTATGTATCACCTAGTAGACCTCTACCAAATTTGTTCATATCAAGACCCTGAGGTCATATTTGGGCTTTACCCAGCACATCCCTTTATCTCTTATGAGCACAAAGGGTAAAAAAAGGAAAATCTTCAAAAATCTCCTTCTCTTAAACAAGATAGCAGACAGCTTTCATATTTGGTATGTAGCATTATCTAGTGGACCTATATCAAGTTTGTTCATATCAAGAACCTGGGATCATATTTTGGCTCCAACCTGGCACATCCTGTATAGCTCATCTGAGCAGGATGGGTGAATATAGGAAAATCTTCATCTCTGAAACCAGATGACAGACAGCTTTCATACTTGGTATGTAGCTTCATTTAATGGACCTCATATTGGGGCTCCACCGGGGCACATCCTTTTTCCCTCATCTGAGCACAATGGGTGAAAATAAGAAAATCTTCAAAAATCGTCTTCTTTGAAACCAGAAGGCACACAGCTTTCATATTTAGTATGTAGCTACATCTAGTGGACCTCTACCAAGTTTTTTTCATATCAAGACCCTGGGGTCACATTTGGGCTCTACCCGGGTGCATCCCTTTTTATATAGAATCAAAGAGTGAAAAAGCATATATTTCTTGCTCTTGATTGAAAACATTCCATGGTAATGATCTTATGTAGAAATTATCTCCTTGTGACATCTGCCTATATAATTAATGTGAATTTCCCGGGGTCTAAGAGACTCAGGTGAGCGATCTAGGACCATCATGGTCCTCTTGTTATAATACCCTGTGGTTTTTGAAAGCTAAGACTGATGTTGTATTTGAAAGGATAAATTAAACACTGACTGTTTCTATGACCAGGTTTGCAGTCAAGATGTGAATGCAGAACAGCTGGCCGTGTCACACAGATGTAACTTTGTAATGTCATCATCTGTAGTGAAACATCTGGTAGATAATCAGGGGTTCACATCTAAACTATGGAACATCCCTGTTGTTGTAAGGGACTATGATGTTCAAGGTATGATTTGTAGATAATCAGGGGTTCACGTCTAAACTATGGAATATCCCTGTTGTTGTAAGGGACTATGATGTTCAAGGTATGATTTGTAGATAATCAGGGGTTCACGTCTAAACTATGGAATATCCCTGTTGTTGTAAGGGACTATGATGTTCAAGGTATGATTTGTAGATAATCAGGGGTTCACGTCTAAACTATGGAACATCCGTGTTGTTGTAAGGGACTATGATGTTCAAGGTATGATTTGTAGATAATCAGGGGTTCACGTCTAAACTATGGAATATCCCTGTTGTTGTAAGGGACTATGATGTTCAAGGTATGATTTGTAGATAATCAGGGGTTCACATGTAAACTATGGAACATCCGTGTTTTGTAAGGGACTATGATGTTCAAGGTATGATATATAGATAATCAGGGGTTCACATCTAAAATAATCAGGGGTTCACATCTAAACTATGGAATATTCCTGTTGTTGTCAGGGACTATGATGTTCAAGGTATAATATGTAGATAATCAGGGGTTCACTGATAAAAATTGAATATACCTGTTGTCATGAGGGATTTTGTTGGAAGAATTATGTTGATTGTAAATTTGGCTGTTTTTGAACACAACAATTAAGTTATTGGTTTGACTCTGTTTCCAGTTTAAGTAAAGTGGTAGACCTAGGCAATGGCTGTATAATATACTTTAACTTTAGCCATATTACATTTATTATTCAAGATATTTGCTTGAAACTTACACTTGGCATGTTAATTCTCCCAATTCTTCCAAAACGTTGCGGAACTATTACGGGTCCACTACCTTAAAGAATTCTTGTAAGAAATTTGCTCCTTTATCAACTTAAAACCTTCACTATCAAGACACTGCAGCTAAGCTTGACATCCATTTGTAATGTTCCTGCTAGATGTTTAGTTGTTATTCAATATTCCAGGTATATTAGCTTGTATGAGGCAATATTGATAGTCCTCTTGACTTTTACATGAACTTGTATCAAGAAATGCAAAGACAGCACTCTTAAGGTAGTGGACCAGTAATAGTTCAGCAATAATTCAAAAGTCATGATATTAAACATTGTAAACGGGTAAACATTGTGAAAGATCATGACTTCCAAAATGTTGCCACACTATTACAGGTCCACTATACGGGTCCACTATTTTAAGCCTGAATATTTCAAATTTTCAGATGGAGATAAGACAGTTACACACAAAGTTATATATCTAGATAAACCTCTAGTTAAATCCATCCAGCTGTCTGTGAGAGATAAACACAAGCTCTACCAGAAATATGCCCTACGATCTGTAGCCATCAGAGAAAACCACAAGCCACATGTGTTCTGCAGTACAAAACCTAGTTCTGAGGTCGTGAAATATATCTCTCTAGAGGAGGTTTACAAGGAAATGGAGGAATTCGATAAGGAAATTAAGAAGGATAAACCAACCAATCAAATTGCTTTTGAAGACAGTCCGAATGAGAGTCATGATGAAGATAAAGAACAGAAGAAAAAAGTGAGAAAACGAAGAAAAAGGGTCTCATTGGATATCGCTGATACAGGGCCAGTTAAAAAGGGTGTGGGTTTGTTTGACATTGAAAATGAAATTGATGACCTGGAGACATTTGGGATGGATACCTCATGGAAGACTCTGGCCAAGTCTGGTAATAAAAGTCCAGCAAAATCTGTTGGGCAAAAGGCAGGCATAGATCCGGGTCTGGAATCGCTTAAGAAAGAACTTGAAGGTATAAAATTAAAAGCAGGGAATAATCAAAGAAAATCTTCATTGGATGAAAAAGTTGACAATCCTTCTGCAGCACCTAGTATAGATCTGAATAATGAAAAAGAGACAAATAAAGAGCATTCATTGACTAGCAATAAGAGCTTGCCGTCATTGTCTGAAAAACTCAAACAAATGTCAAATATTAGATCTAAACTCAATCTTAAATCCCTTCAGTGTGAAGTTGAGGCTCCATCTACAAGAAAAACAGCTGATGCTTCTAGTGAAACTTTGGACACTAGATCTAAAAGTAAAGCATCTAATGAATATAAAGAAGATAAAAACAAAGTGAAAACATTGGATGCTGACATTGCCTCTGACTCAGAGAGCGACCAAAGTGATGATGGTTTAGTTATAGACATGCCTTCGTCAGCTGACGAGACTGCACTATTAGATACAAGTCCTGCGAAAAAATCAACTCTATCACAAGAAGGCAAGACATTGAAAAATATAAGCCCAAAGCCAAATTCTTCAAAGTGCCTAGAAATGTGTGCTGAATCAGCAGAAAATGATTTATCAGTAGCACCACTGGAAACTTTCAACAATTCTTCAAAAGATAAAGATGACAAATGTATTGCCATGGAAGTAGATAGTAAAGATCAAAATTATAAAACTGGAATGATTGACAAAAATATGAGCTCAGAAGATCAGAATGGTGCTGTATGCAAAGAGGGAAAGGATTCTCTCTGTATAAATGATTCAGATAAAAAAGATGAAAATATGGATACAAATGAAAATGAAGAAAAAGATGAAATTTCAAATAATTCAGAAGAAGAGAACACCAAGAAATCAGGTAACCCCAATGACCCATTGGCAAATGTTGGAGTCAGTACAAGAAGCTGTAAAAGGAAAAGTGTTGACAAGATTGAGGCTTCAGTACCCCCAAAGAGGAAAGGTTTACGTTCCAGTGTACCTAGTAACACAGGATCACCTCACAGACATTTCACCAGAAATTCATCTAAAAGAGGAGCAGCTCAATCTAATGAAGTAGAAAAACAAAATTTTAAAGAGTCAGTAGATTCAGATGTAACTCAAAACCAGACCAGTAAAAGGTATGTGTATTATGGGATCACTTAATTACAAATTCAAGTCATCATTATTTAGATCTGGTCCAAATGGAAAGATGTTTTTCAAAAAAGGTCCGAATTCTGTTATTAAATTATGATAAAGAACTGCAACCTGTTACTGTAATAAACAACCGCTCCAAATTGAGCCTGTGTGTGACATTTTCATTATTTTCAGATTGCGCAAAGGAATTACTCCAAAGACATTCACACAGTCTGTTCAGGTCTTCCGTCTTTGTGTTTTCAGATAGATAATATCTAAAAGTGGCTTGGCAGACAGAGAATCTGTTAATTGATTTTTTGTGCCTCAAGCATGCTTTAAATTTTTGAAAATATCATGCACATGCTCAATTTAATTTCATCATTTCAAAAAAGATTCCGAGATTACATGGATAATTAAGTGGCTCTGAGTAAAAAGAAAATTTCCATACTGTCTAGATTGATCTCAAAGATGAATACGAGCTTATAAATGTCATTAAGTGGCACTCTACAAAACAACACATACTTATTGCATTTTGATTGGAGGACCTGCGTGACAATTTTTATCTCCATCGGTTGAGTAAATTAGAAATTATTGAGTAAATTAGAAATTATTTGGGAGGTTGCATTACATTTTGAAAGTTCAACTAATTTTTTCAGAGCATCAAGAAGCAGAGGATCATCACTCGATACCAGTACAGAAACATCAAGTCCAGTAAGGAGAGTCACCAGACAGAGTGCAGATAAAGGTTGAGTTTTATAGAATGGAGTTTTTGATAGAGGAAATTATTTCAATTTCAAAACGGAAAAATTGTATTTTCTGTTGATTCTGCTGAGGTTACTCATTGGAATCGTCTCATCAAGACGATTCCAATGAGTACCCACAACATAGAGTTTGAATAAGAATTAAAACCAATGAATTAGAATTAAAAGATTCAGATTGTCATCTCTCCCTCAAATCTTGTGTTCTGTATTGAAGTCAGGCCATGTTTTAGTGGCAAAAATTGGCAGCTAGCCTTTTGTCAGAATTTAAGGACTGATGACGCTGACTTGGGTCCTTACTTCTTCTTTCTTAAGTCAAAAGATTTGGAGACATATTGTTTTACCAAGTCCACATTTGCCAGTTCATCCATCTCAGTTGCTCCTCCAGTGTTAAATATATATTAATGTCCAAACTAAATATTTTTATTTCCTGTTAACTTCAAATCAATTAAAGTTCCACACTACTAGTTCTGTTTTTGTATAAAGATACTTTTTAAAACTTATCAAAACATTATTTTAATGTCAAGGTAAAGATCATCTGAAGAGGTAGGGGTCTCTTTTCAAAGTCAAAATTGCAAAAAAAAAAAGAAAAAAAAAAAGCCCTTTTTGAGTGTGTCTTGTTTCTTTATATTTTGATGCTGAATTTCCATGTCAGGCAACTCTGCATATGCACATTTTTAAGACTTAGATCTGTCAGTGCATCCGCACAGTCTGATCAGAGTCTTCACAATGTGCATATATATAAAGCTATGGACCTATGGTCTCTGTTCATCATTGAAGAAAGTTGTACATGCACTGTGTGATTGTACATGCAGCTCATTGCCTGTCCATCACTCACCGGAAACTGCTTGAAATGTCACATTAGGCTTATATAGTATGCATCAACTTATCTCATGTGGAGTGACTGTGTTCTTACAATTTTGTTTTCTGACTTTTTAGCTGATGTTGATTCTGATTGTGACAAAGATCCTAGCTATCAACAACCTCAACCAAAGAGAAAAGGAAGGCCAGTATCAAAGAAAGTCACTCAGACCAATAAGGAAGAAGAAGAGCATGAAAGTAAAAAGATAAAAGAAATGGCAGAAGCAATGAGGAAAAAGGTTTCTGAAAAAGG
The DNA here is from genome assembly GCA_948146395.1 of Fragum whitleyi. NCBI lineage: Eukaryota > Metazoa > Mollusca > Bivalvia > Cardiida > Cardiidae > Fragum > Fragum whitleyi. The sequence continues at coordinate 9,941,616 of OX411556.1, forward strand.
GGAAAGTCATCCTCCTGATGCAGAAGACAACACAAATGCAGAAACCAGTCAACAGGAAGTCACAACAATAAAATTTTATGGGACTGGTTCACCTAATAAAAATGTTTCGGATGAAGCAAAAGGAGAAAATGTTAATGAAAGTAAACAGGGAGAAGAGACAAAAGATAACAATAAGTTTGGTTTAGACAACATTCTTGATCTTCAAACTAACTTGTTGAAATCACCAGAAAGTAAGGAGACAATAAGAGGTATGAAATATTGCTATACTTTGGAACTCATACTGATGGCTCAGCAAGAAACAGTTGTAACCTATTAACATATAGGAAGTTACAACTGTTTTGCACTGAGCGATCGATATGAGAATAACTATGGGTATTATAGAATCGTTTTAAAATTTTCTAAGAATACTTTTCTAGCTCATCTAAACACAACAGGATAAAATGTATTTTCAGAGTAAAAAATTGGGTAGTAAAGTTATTTATATTGGTATTAACATTCCTTGAAGATAACTGTTGACATTAATTTAAAAGATAGATATACTTTTCATTTACAACAAAACCTATATATTTTTATGAAAAGGGTAAAACCACCATTATGAATTATGAAAAAGCCTTTATTTTTATCAAATACTAAACAAAACTTATTATATATGTCTTTATAGCATAAAATGAATGTTTCAGTCAATTATCATGTCTGTTCTAGAGCTGGTTTAAAAATGGTTATTGTGGAATCTTATGTTGTTGGAACCAATTAGAATCGTCTCAATAAGATGATTCTAATGGGTTCGAACATCATAAGATTCATTAGGACTAGACCGACAATCCATTAATGGTATCAAAGTAAACTGTCACATTTATCAAAGTATTTCGTATTAAGCGACCATTCCCATAAACGACCGCATTTTGTTTGTCCCTTGAGTGGTAGCTTAACGCAAGTTTTACTGTATTCTCTTAACCCTTTCCTATTTTACAAAATTTTAGACCTGTCCAAATTCAATGGTTTTGTAGATCAAAATTTAAAGTGGTTTTAATTTGAAAAATAACAATTCAGTAGGTATGAAAATTGTGTGGGAAAAGAAGAACTTGCTTTTCACAATTTCTTCTTTTTTATGCCCCCGTATCGAGAGATCGGGGACATATTGTTTTACTCATGTCTGTCTGTCTGTCTGTCCGTCTGTCCGTCCGTCTGTCCGAAAACTTAACCTTGCCAATATCTTCAAGCCTATTCAAGATACAAAGCTAATATTTGGCATGATGATAGATCTCAATGATCCGCATCCGCTGGTACCAAAGTCAAGGTCATGTGACGAGGTGAAGGTCATCTGTCAAGGTCAAACTTTGAAAAAACTTAACCCGAAAACTTTACCTTGCCAATATCTTCAAGCCTATTCAAGATATAAAGCTAATATATGGCATGATGATAGATCTCAATGATCCGCATCCGCTGGTACCAAAGTCAAGGTTATGTGACAAGGTCAAGGTCATCTGTCAAGGTCAAACTTTGAAAAAAATGCCGTTACGGGGGCATTCGTGTTTCACAAATACATCTTGTTTACAATGTTTTTTTCAATCATAAAATCATGGGCACATAAAAAAACAGGAATTATACAGGAAAGGGTTAACCATTATTATATTGAATGAAATTTCATCAAAATCAAAGGCCAGGGCCCGAGGTTATAAAACTTTTCTATGGCTCAACTGAGAATTTTCTCAAATTTTGAATAAAGTTAAATGTATGAACATAACAGATAATATTAATAATTTGTTATTTATAACAACTTATTAGTAACATCTTTTATGTTAATACATTAAAATGAGTATTTAGATCTAAAGAGAATTACGACTTTAATCTCAAATTGAAATTTGAGAAAATTTTGATTTGAGAATGAGAAAAAGTTTATAACCTCGGGCCCTGATGTCTGAAAAGAAATTAAGGCCAACTGAAATTATCTGAGAGAACTAGAAGTGCTAATTGTTTAGCAATATTTCAGGTGAATATAGACAACTGTGGTTTAAAAGTATCAAACAGGAGATTTAGACTAATTTCAGCTTGCTATCATATGCAGCCTGATCTTTGTCTATACCTCCTACCTAAACTGGAATATTCCAGGTTTAGCATGACAAGAATTTTGATTATTTTTTTGCAGGTTCATTTGCTGCTAGACATGGAATGAAAAAGGTGGTCTTCCCCATGAAGGACAATGTAACATACCATCAATGGAAATTTGGCAGTTCCAATATCTTAATTAGGTGTAGTTACCATGGAGTTGCAAATCCACAGGTAAACTAAAAGATTTTGTCCTTGGGTTATCCAAACCTTGTAATACAGGGGGATATTGGTTATCCATGGACAACATTGAGCATTTTTGATATTACGCAGGTGTTATTACACTAGTGGAATAACTAAGCCTTGAGTGTAAATGCTAAATTATTGTCCTGAAAATTACCTCATAATAAATTTACTGTTGTAATTATGCAAATGGCGTTTTGCGTTTCGGGCATAACTTGAATCCATAGATTTAAGGAATTCCCTATATTGATTGCAAAAATTCTAGTCAAATTATTAACAGAATATCAAATTTGTGTCCATTAAATACCAAAGAATCAATTGGTCATCTTAAACATACAAAAACTAGGCACAGCTGAGATAAATATTTATATTTCATTTGATATTTCATTACCACTCATTTAATATCCTTTATTCTTAGACAAACATGTCGTCATTATTATTCTAAAACCTGGTAACTACAGCTTGATCAAAGCTGTAGGTACGAGGTTTTAGAATAACAACAACAATGTTTTTATCAAAAGAGTCATTTAGGCATTGATTCTCTCTCTCACTTTAACACTTTCCACTAGGATGGGTATCTAATGTTTGGGGTCAGATTTTCTAGTTGTAAGTACTGGAAGCTAGCATTATATGTACCAGTGATACAGAAAGATATATGACTTATGGTAAAATGGTAAATATATAATACATACTTAGTGTTTTGTATGAGAAAAAATATTTAACGAGGTTGGGAGAATTGATCGTAGCCGAGACAATAATCAATTCTCACAACCGAGTTAGATATTTTTTCATACAGTAACCTAAGTATGTATTATATTTATCTTATAACCTCTATTTTTCTTATTTTCGTTGATGTTTCTTACTAAAATGCAAGTTCTTAAAAATAACTGCATTATATCATTGTTCTAAAAATAACTATGTGATATCATAAAAAATATCATATGGGTTGTTATCATACAGATATTTGTATAGTTATAAGATAAAACTTTTAAAGTGATAACAAGACAATGAATCCTTTGTGGCCTTAATAATGTTAAGTTTCTTACTCTGCTGATGTATCGTTGTTATTCCAGGGTTTGATTCACATTTCTACAAAGATGGAGTATCAGCCGTATTTTGGTTTTGAGAAACAGTTTGCTAATGATATTGCAAGGAACTGGATATCGACATACATCAGACCGAACTGTACTCTGGTTAGAGGTAAATAATGTTTGTTTGTCAATGCAGTGGAAATCTTATTTATCACAACAATTATTTGAATTTCTTTAATGCGCTTTACGAAAATATGTCCTAGAAATTTCACATTTTGTCTCATTTTTGCATTAAAGAAATAGAATAATCGTTTGTTATTTCGAGTAAGATCAATTAACATTTCATTTAGTGAACAATAAAAGTTATATTTTCACTTGTGGCTCTACCACAAGAGCGTTCACTCAATAAAAATATAAATCGATCTTACACTTAAACAAACGATTATCCTCTATATATTTTAAAAAGTAAGTGATAATGTCTATTTGTTTTACCAATTTCTATATTCATGTGTTACACTACTGTTTCGCATGAAATTGTGAAAAACACTGAACACACTCTCATTTCTTGATTTGAGAAGCCAAACCTATTCTTTGTGTAATATGTTTCTATTTTTTTTCCACAGCGCGAGTGAATCCCAACAATTCTGAAATTATGATAATGGAGTATGTGCTCAATATTTTCTGATTTGAGTAATATTGAGGGGTCAGTGCAAAACTATTGTAAGTACCTAAATATTTATAGGCACAGCTCTTACAATAGTTTGGCTCTGACCCATATTTATACATGTATGTTCACATTATTTCCACAGCAAGTGAATCCCTACAACTCCAAAATTATGATAATGGAGTATGTGTTTGATATTTTCTGATTTGTGTGATATTGAGGAGTCTATGCAAAACTATTGTAAGTGCCTATATATTTATATGCACTTACGTTATTATGGCTCTGACCCATAAATAATTATGTTTACATTTTTTCCACAGCACGATTGAATCCCTACAACTCCAAGATTATGATGATGGAATATGTGTTATACATGTATATATTTATAGGCACTTACAAAAGTTTGGCTCTGACCCATATATATATATATTTCAATTATTTCCACAGCACGAGTGAATCCCTACATCTCCAAAATTCTGATGATGGAGTATGTGTTATACATGTGTATATTTATAGGCACTTACAATAGTTTGGCTCTGACCCATATATTTATGTTCACATTTTTTCACAGCAAGAGTGAATCCCTACAACTCAGATATTATGATAATGGAGTATGTTTTTAACAATTTCTGATTTGAAAAATATTGAGGAGTCCGTGCAAAACTTTTCTAAGTGCCTATATATTTATAGGCACTTACAATAGTATGGCTCTGACCATATATAAATGTTCACATTTTTCAACAGCACGAGTGAATCCCTACAACTCAGAGATTATGATGATGGAGTATGTGTTATACATGTATATATTTATAGGCACTTACAATAGTATGGCTCTGACCCATACTTATATTGATGGCTCAGTGCAAAACAGTTGTAACTCCCTGTAAACATATAGGGAGTTACAACTGTTCCGCGCTGAGCTATCTGTATGATCTCATTTTTTCCACAGCGAGAGTGAATCCCTACAACTCCGAGATTATGATGATGGAGTATGTAGATCCCAAAGATCTTATTCCGCACGACTGTCTGTTTAGGTAGGTAGGTTTTCATGTTTCTAGATACAAAAAAAACTTCTTGATGGGCCCGAGGTTATAAAACTTTTCTCAGGCTCAGGCTCAATTTTCTCAAATTACAGTTAGAGATTAAAGCCGTTATTCTGTTTCATTACTCATTTAAATGTATAAACATAAAAGATGATATTAATAAGTTGCTATAAATAATAACGTATTAATATTATCTTTTATTTTCATACATTTATTTCAATTTGAAATTTGAGAAAATTGAGCCTTAGCCTAAGAACAGTTTTTTAACCCAGATGTTAAATAAATTGAGGATACTAAATCAATTCTGATGCAGATGTTAAGATTTAAATCAAATTTAGATCAATCCCGATAGACAGAACCTACCAACAACATTTTGAAATATTTTTGCTTTGACAAATCAAATGACCATGTGAGTGACATTTCCAACAATTTCGCATGTGTGCAAAGTAAAGCCTATGCCTTTCCTATGCAGCTGCACAGTCTGACCAGAGTCTGCACCATGCAAAATAAAGGTGGATAATGATTTAATCCCTCTTTCAGCAGTCAGAATATATTCTAGTTGCAATTGTGTTGTCTAGGCTGCTCAACTTTTATGCTACATTTATAATATGTACTTAATGTATTATATGAAAAAAAATATCTAACGAGTTTGGGAGAATTGAAAGAGCCTCGACAATTATCTTTTTTTTTTTTTTTGCACTTTATTTATCAGAATCGTAACATATAACAACATAAATTACATACATAGTAATTTTTGCATTTGTCGATTCAAATTACATAATAAAGATTGAGACTAATATAGTTTTTCACATTGTGAAATCGACATTCACCTCAATCAAACTCATTCTTAATCGCTCACTTAAACCATACAAAAACGCTCAACCCCCATTGAAAACTATAGAATCAACAATGTCATTCTAAATTAAATTTTGATAAAGAAAAATCGCGACGTCGCTGATATAGTTCAAAATGTTAGCTTCTCATAGGTTTTTGAAGAAGTAGGAAGCTATTTATAGAACTTGCACGCATATTTTGTTAAAGGGAGGTAATCGATATTGCCAACCTTGTTCATCTTGAACAAAATTTGCTACACAGGATTACCCTCCATTAGTTTCACTCAAAAATAGCTCCATACACTCATTTAATTTCATTCCTAAATCATTCCAAAAGCATTTACCTTGTCAATTTCACAATGCTGTTAACTGTATAATGTAAACTCTACTTGTACTCAACTGAAAATTCATCCAAACTTAAAATTGAAATAAGAATATATTATCTAATCTTTAAACGTATTGCAAACGCGGCAGTAACAAAATACTAATATTTTCTGCATTTATCATAGGATAGATTATCATGAGTAATACAGCTTTTGACTTTAGGTTAAGTAAACCTTCAATTGAGCATGTGAATAGCATACAAATGAAATTGATTCTTTGTTATGGAAACCTGTATGATGTTAGGATATTTTAGGGACTTTCATTACATAAATAATTTGCGAACAAGATTTTCTTTATCTTTGTTCAATTTGTGAAATAAGCGTTTCATCGTTAGATCATATTTCTTTCTCGAGCAAAATACTATTTCTAAACACAAGGTTTATGGCAGACAAACATAGACAAAGATCAGACTGCACAATGTGCAGGCGGATCCCAGCTAATACAGTCTGCTTTTTACTGCTTTTTTATTACAAAAAATTAAACTTGACTTATTGACCAAGATCGCGCCAATCATTTAAACAAAAATAAATGCATGAATGTATTACATAAAACAAACAACCTTTGATAAACAAAGTGTAAATTTTTGTAAAAAAAAATGATCAACAAAATAAACATGTTTTCAATCAAAAACTGTGGGTGTAACCTAAAAGGCTGTTCATATTAAAGGAAAATGGATATTGTTTCTTCCTTGAATTATATTAATTAAATGGATTGTTCTAATTTCTTGATTTATTGGCCTTGTATCATTCTTCTTACAATTGCCCAGTATTTTTCGTAAGACGCTGCGTATTTTGAGTGTTCAAAAATTTCGGATGCTAACTTAAGGTTTTTTTTGAGTCCTTGTATGGATGGTGTTATTTGCTTGAGTTTACACATGTAGATGTATCTTTTCATATGTAAGCATACCATGTTTATATCATTTTTTGTTGTACCCAAAATGATGTCATTGCTATCTAAATTGAAATTTTGATAAAAATGGATTATATTTGAACTTGTCATTTGTATTAATGGGGTTATTTTATGGCAGTCAAAAAACATATGAGTTAATGTTTCCTCATGTATCTGGCAAAATGAACATATTTTGGTTTCAGCTTTATTCATTTTATAAAGTAAGGTGTTTGTAGGAAGTATTCTGTGTATTATCCTTGTCTGTAGCCATTGTAGATAGGTATCATTTGTAATTTTATATACAAAAGTATATATGTTTTTCCAGTTAAAATCAATGTTACCGTATATGTTTATCCATTTTTGTTGGCTTGTCGGTACTTCGTTATTTCTACAAAGTACTGAATATATAAATCTATTTGGTTTTACTTTTGTATAATTGCAATCTAATAAAATAAAGAATTTTGATTGGTTTAAATCGCATCATGTGGGGAAATCCATTGCACTTTATTTCTGTATAAAATGCAATAGGTCTATCGGGAAACCCCCGACCTTCGATCTGCATGTCCTGTGTTGTAGGAACTCGAAAACCCCTCGTTCCCCTTCCATATCGTAATATTGCTATTTAATATAATAGAATGTTTTCGAAAGAATTTATGATTAAAAGCATGCAGTTCAGATTCTGAGTCGATGTTTACAGCGAGTCGACGAGGACCACCAAGCAACCCTCTCAGCTGAGCCCGATCACGATAGTTTCAGTTTAAAATGCAGAATAACTTTTCAAAATTATGTTTAGATCATAAGTACCTCTACGAATGTCAAATAGTCGTTTATTTGTGTACCATTTGTTTAACTTTATGCTGTTTAACTTCAATAGGGAGAAAAAATACACAATCTAAAAATAGATTGTGTAATACACGCAGTAAGTAGACTCGAAACTTATAGGGGTATAAAGTGCAATTGCCTTAGCACATGGCTTAAACATAACGCCCTACGGGTGTTATTTGCCATGTGCTAAGGCAATTGCACTTTATACCCCAATAAACGCAGTGAAAAAGACACTCATCCCTATAAAGGATAGGGAAGAGATAGCAGTTAATACATGGGTTGTGATTTTGTGATAATATTGAATTATTATCTTGAAAGCTATATTTTTTAATGAAGGAAGATACCGCTTGACGAAGACTAAAATAGTCAAGAAAATTTATTTTATTATTTGTTATGGTTTTTATACGCCGCCGGAGGCGGACGTATATTGGCGTCATCTCCGTCTGTCCATCCATCCATCCGTCCACTTTTCTTGTCAACGCAACTCCTCCTAAACTTCTGGCTGGATCTTCTTGAAGCTTAGTCAATATTATCACCTCAATTGGTAGATGTGCATGAAGGAAGGATTTTACGGTTCGTTGATTTTTGCCTGAGTTATGCTCCTTGATAACTTAGTCTCTGGGTCCACTTTTCTTGTCAACGCAACTCCTCCTAAGTTTATGGCTGGATCTTCTTGAAACTTGGTTAATGTAATCACCTCAATTGGTAGATGTGCACGAAGGAAGGATTTTACGGTTCGTTGATTTTTGCCTGAGTTATGCCCCTTGATAACTTAGTCTCTGGGTCCACTTTTCTTGTCAACGCAACTCCTCCTAAGTTTCTGGCTGGATCTTCTTGAAACTTGGTCAATGTTATCACCTCAATCGGTATATGTGCATGAAGTAAGGATTTTATGGTTCGTTGATTTTTGCCTGAGTTATGCCCCTTTAAAACTTAGTCTCTGGGGCTTATTGCCTCAGTTATGCCCCCTTAAAAGTTAGTCTCTGGGGCTTATTGAAATTGCAGCCTTGTGAATGCAACTTTTCCTAAGTTTCTGGCTGGATCTAAATGAAACTTGGTGGATGTTATAACCAAAATTGGTAGATGAGCATGAAGTAAGGATTTTATGGTTCATTAATTTTACCCTAAATTATGCCCCCTTAAAACTTAGTATCTAGGGCTTATTGAAATTGCAGCCTTTTGAACACAACTCCTCCTTACTTTTTGTCTTTATTTAAATGAAACTTGGTCAATGTCATCACCATAATTTGTAGATGTACATGGATCAAGGATTTTATGGCTCATTTATTTCCCTGAATTATGTCCCCTTAAAACTTAGTGCCTGGGGCTTATTGAAATTGCAGCCTTGTGAAGGCAACTCCTCCTAACTTTTTGTCTTGATTTAAATGAAACTTGGTCATTTTCAATTTGGTTCTGTCAAAATAAGTAGTGTCTACAATTATTTTTGTGAAACAGCAGCAAAGTGGCGGCGTATTTTGTGACGATGGCACTCTTGTTATATATTTTGAAGAGTGGAAAACGCCATTTTCCTGCAGCAAATCTTTAACATAGATTATGCCGTTTTCATACAATTTTTTGTAATATAAGTGATTTGAAAGGAGCTATAACAATATTTGTAATTTCATGTTTGTAAACTGGGCCGTTGGCCTATATTACTTCAATAAAATATATATTATGTTATGTTATGTTAATTGATGACAATGTTCTCGTTATAAAATAAAGGTGCATGCAAGATTTGTTCCCAGTTATCAAAATTAAATTTATTGATATATTGTATGTATGATTTTATCACGTCTGCCCAAAATTCATTAGTTATGGTTTTAAGTATTTTTTCACAATAAACCTTTCCAAAGATTATGACCTTGTTAACATCAATTATTTTGCTGGCAATTTCATAAACCAAATTGTCTTTATTCATCATTAAATTCTTAAGCCATTTCAATTTCATGCTTTGCAAAATACAGTTAACATCGGGTATTTTAAGGCCCCCTTCTTCAATTGTCTTTTTACTTACTGAAGTTTTAATTTTTGGTCGACCATCCCATATAAATTCGGTCATAATATCATTAATTTGTTTAATACACTCTTGTTTTGGTGATGGCAAACTTATAAATAAATGATTAAGTAACGGTAGTAGAAGCGTTTTTGTTACAGTTATTCTACCTATTGGCGTTAATTTTCGTCTTTTCCAAAATGAGATTAATTTATTTATATTTACTAACTTGGATTCAAAATTTAAATTACACATTTTACTTATGTTTACATCAAATATAATTCCTAAAAGCTTGAAATTCGTTTCTCCCCAAGATAATTTCCACCTAGTTTTAATTGACCTTGTACTATATTTTAAAGAACCAATCCATTTTACTTTTGTTTTATCAAAATTTACTTTTAAGCCTGAAATTTCTGTAAATTTATTCAGCGTTTCGAGGACAGCGTTGAGAGTTTTTTCTGTTCCATCTAGAAGGAGAGTTGTGTCGTCTGCAAATTGTGAGATTAAAAATTCTTTTTCATTTATCTTGATTCCGGTAATATCTTTACTTTTCTTTATGTTCATATTAAGTATTTGTGCGCAAAGAATAAATATATATGAAGAAATGGGATCACCTTGTCTACAACCTCTTTTAATTTTGAAATAATCAGACATATACTCAATTAACTGAACACAAACTTCTGTGTTATATAAAAAGAGTTTTATCCATTTCAATACCATTTCTCCAAAATTGAAGAAAGATAATGTTTTTTCTATAAATTTAAATGACAATGAATCAAATGCCTTCTCAAAATCAATCAGCATTAGAAGACCTGGAATTTTATTTTCTTCGCAGTGTTTCATTACATCATAAACTAAACGCGAGTTTTCACCGATATATCTATTTTTCATAAATCCTGTTTGATCTTTCGTAATTAGTTGTTTTAATTCTGTTGGCAATAGACCCAGATGCCAATTTATAGAGCTCATTTAATAAGGTGATGGGTCTCCAGTTTTTAAGAAATTGCCTTGGCTTATTTTCTTTTGGGATACATATGATAGTCCCTAGTTTGATATTTCTCAATAAAGAATCATTTATAAATGCGAAATTTAATGATCTTACAACAAAATAACCAATCTTATTCCAAAACATTTTATAAAAATTGCAAGAAAATCCATCATTACCCGGGCTTTTATTATTTTTCATTTGTTTTAATGTTTCAGTAACTTCTTTATAAGTAAGTAACCCCTCTAAAGACTCCTTTTCTGTTTGATTGAGTTTTTCATACGCAAAATCTGAAAATTTATTTTCTAAATTAAAGTTTGAGTCATTTGTACGCGCATCAAAGAGAGCTTCGTAGAAATGTTTTGTTTCCTCTAGAATTTGTTTTTGATCATATACGCAAGAACCATTTTCTTTTTCAATAAAAGGGATATTTTTACATAATATATGTTGCTTTTCAAGTTTACAAAAGAATTCGCTTGACTTTTCGCCATCATCGATCCACTTAGCTCTGGATCTTACGAATGACCCTTTTAGCTTTATCTCTCTTAATTCATTTAATTCAGTTTGTAGATTAATCAATGTTTCTTTATTTTGATCACTTACTAATTTGGTTTCTATTTCAGTTATTTTTGAAATTATATTCTTTTCTCTGTTATCTTTTTCTTTTTGTTTAAAACAAGAGTATGAAATAGTTTCACCGCGAATTTCCATCATAAGTGTCTCTAAAAACAGTTGATCGTTTACCTTAAGGTGTATTTCTGCTTTGTCCATGTGTAAAACATTTTTTAAGTCGTAAATCGGTACACAGTATTGCAGTATTGTTTCATCGATCTTTTTATTTATACATTTTACATAATCAAGATCATTTAAAAGTGAGTTGTTAAATTTCCAGAATCCTTTTCCGTGGGGTTTTGACGAGAATGAAAGGTTGAGATTAATCATCGAGTGATCTGATTTATAGCTCAGGTTTATATCATAATGTTTGACAAATTCTTTGAAATTGCTCGTTATTAGAAAAAAGTCTATTCTGCCTTGTTGTAAAGGGTTTAGTCTTTTCCACGAATATTTTCTAGTGTAACCATGAATATATCGAAACGGATCAATTAATTCTTTATCTGATATATTTGAACGTAATGCTGATCTGGATTTTGTATGGTGATTATGAGATTTATAATTTTGATAATCTAACAAAGGATCTAAGACAAGATTGAAGTCTCCACATAAAATGAAAGAATCATTATAAGACATAGTGTCTATTGCATCAAAAATACTTGTGAAAAATTCTGGCTCATCGTGGTTTGGAGCATATATATTTATTATAAGAAAATTTAAGTCTTGAAAAGAGATTTCTAAGATTAAAAATGTACCATTCTGGTCTCTCTTTATGTTTTTAACTTTAATTCCCGAATCTCTTCTAATTAAAATTCCTACCCCCTCGCGTTAGATTTACCATGGCTAAAGTAGCATTCTGAATTCCATTCGGAGTAAACTGTTTTTTCAATGTTTTCAGTAAAATGGGTCTCTTGTAAACAGACTAAGTCTGCCTTCTTTTCTTTGAACAATGAAAATAAATCATAACGCTTTTTATACGCCCGTCGAAGACGGGACGTATTATGGGATCACCCGTGGCGTCCGGCGTCTGGTTGTCCGGGCGTCCGGGCGTCCAGGTGTCCGGGCGTCCGGGCGTCCGGCGGCGTCCACTTCTTTGTCCGGAGCATAACTCTGTCACTTGAAGTCCGATTGACTTCAAACTTGGGAATTATATTCTTCTCATCATTGCGGAGTGCAGTGCACAAGAACCATAACTCTACCTGGCCTATTTTTTGAGTTATTGCCCTTTGTTGTTTTTCAGACTTGAATCTTGTCCGGAGTATATCTCTTAAAGTATTATAGCTAGGATCATGAAACTTCATGGGTGTATAGACCTCACCAAGGGGGAGTGCAGTGCACAAGAACCATAACTCTACATGGCCTATTTTTTGAGTTATTGCCCTTTGTTGTTTTTCATACTAGAATCTTGTCCGGAGTATATCTCTTAAAGTATAATAGCTAGGATCATGAAACTTCATGGGTGTATAGATCTCACCAAGGGGGAGTGCAGTGCATAAGAACCATAACTCTACCTGGCCTATTTTTTGAGTTATTGCCCTTTGTTGTTTTTCATACTAGAATATTGTCCGGAGTATATCTCTTAAAGTATAAAAGCTAGGATCATGAAACTTCATGGGTGTATAGATCTCACCAAGGGGGAGTGCAGTGCACAAGAACCATAACTCTACCTGGCCTATTTTTTGAGTTATTGTCCTTTGTTGTTTTTCAGAATTGAATCTTGTCCGGAGTATATCTCTACAAGTATTATAGCTAGAATCATGAAACTTCATGGGTGTATAGATCTCACCAAGGGGAGGTGCAGTGCACAAGAACCATAACTCTACCTGGCCTATTTTTTGAGTTATTGCCCTTTGTTGTTTTTCAGACTTGAATCTTGTCCGGAGTATATCTCTACAAGTATAATAGCTAGGATCATGAAACTGCATGGGTGTATAGATCTAACCAAGGGGTAGTGCAGTGTACAATAACCATAAGTCTACCAGGCCTATTTTTTGAGTTATTGCACTTTGTTTTTTTTTTCAGACTTGAATCTTGTCCGGAGTATATCTGTAAAAGTATAATAGCTAGGATCATGAAACTTCATGGGTGTATAGATGTCATCAAGGGGGAGTGCAGTGCACAAGAACCATAACTCTACCTGGCCTATTTTTTGAGTTATTGCCCTTTGTCGTTTTTCAGACTTGAATCTTGTCCGGAGTATATCTGTAAAAGTATAATAGCTAGGATAATGAAACTACATGGGTGCAAAAAATATTCATTCAAAATAACCTCAGTTCTATTCAAACCCCCAGTTTATACTAAGCAGTGTGACGGGCGTATCTTGTGACAATTTGGCACCTTGTTACTTCTGTTTAAACCGCGACAATTGTAAGACAAAATGTGTAGGCTATCTATTTTCTAATTTTGATTAAACTTTTATTCACTATATTTGTAATGAAGTAGGATACAATGCCAACATTATCAAGAAAAAGATGATTGATGCAGCTCAATTCACATCTTTGATCTTTCCTAAACACCCTATAGGTTGACATAGAAGTAGTGAGAAAAAAGACAAACAGAAAAAACATGAAGTTGAAAAATACGGGTCTTACTTTTGAGTTATGGTGATGGTTTTATAGTATAGTTTGCAGGGTTCCATCCTATCAAATGACTTTACTCATGAATTTAATTATTGTCATACTCAAAAAAATACGAGCATGTTGCAGTTAAATCGATGTATTGAAGTAATGAACCGCAACAGTCACGCAACGCCTCAGAACCCATGAACCCTCACAATTGCCGACCGAGGTTTCAAAATGAAAATCATTAGGAAATCCCGTTCAACTACCTCCGGAACACCGCGCACCCACCACTGGTCCACCAAAGTAAATGCACTAAATATATGGGGCAGTATTTATTTGTTATTAAATTCCACAAACAGCTCCGACTTGATAGCGGACAGTCAGGTGATGTAGACTAAGATCGGCCTGCACATATATGCAGACCGATCCCCGTCTTTACCTCCCTTTTATACACGAATTTTCCTGGTAAAGCATGACAAGGGTTAAAAGATTCCCAAGGATGTAACTTACATCCAACAAGATAACAGATTATATATAGATTCAATTGTAGGTAAACATTGTTTCAGATGTGATACTATTTTTTTTACAATACAAATAACAACGTTTAATCTATATAGGAAAGCAGAAAATGTACCGATGATAACCTTCTAAACCTCTACATAAAAATTTTACATAAACTTCCTTGTGGATACCAACTGTAATGCAGTTTTATCAATCAAGAAATCATTTTGAAACGAATCCGATACAATGATTTCCGTCTATTTCATTAACCATCAAAGCTCATTTGCACATTTTTCCACTAGCATAATAACACCCGTGTAATACAAAATGCATTCGTTGGGGTCGTTTCACGTCATATTACAACGCCGCTCCTACAGTATTTTCATGAAAGATGAGGTTTCTTACGCGTTATGAATAAAATCTACCTTATTTTTTTTGAAAAACTTAGTGTTTTGACATAGCACGGATAAAACTACTTAAGATTGGATGACGTTCATCAAAGATAAGATATTAAACCTGTTAAAATAGCAAGTTCAACGCTATACTTGATTCATTAAATCTTAAATATATCTGCATTCAAAATTTAGTTTGTCGATTGGTGTCGACAACTCTCAACGTCCTCTTATTCAAGTTTAAGTTATGAGACCCCGTCCACTGATCAATGAACTGTATGAAGACAGTTACCTTTTTTTTTTGCCGAGACAATTATCAATTCTCACAACCGAGTTTGATATTTTTTTCATACAATACACTAAGTACGATTATATTTATCTTATAACCTATGTTTGTCTTGTTTTCGTGGGTGTTTCTAACTGAAATGCAACTTTCTAAAAATAACAACATGATATAAAAATAACCACATTATATCATGTTCTAAAAATAACTACGTGATATCATAAAAAATATCATACAGGATGTTATCTTGCTGATATTTGTATAGTTATAAGATAAATTTACAAGTAGAATAGTTGAAATGTCACGCACAGGCCCAAATGTCATATATTATAGAATACTCTGTTGGAAAAATCGAAAGCTACTTCTTACAAGCTATTTCTGTCATTCCCATGATTTTCATTGCTTTGTATCATCAGTCATGAAAAATGTAGCAGTGAAAAATAACATTGGCCCAAATAAATTCTTCAAATGAATATTGATAATAGTTTTGAGAGACTAGAACAGTTTTCTGCTTTAAAAGCTATCTTTTATAGTGCAAACTCGTCTATGTAATAAAGTAGATAAATTTTCTCTATAAACTTAACCAATGGATTGCCTGAAATATGAAATAAGCTTCAGGAAATGATGTTAGTCAGTAGAGTGTCACAAACCCTAGTTTGACGACAACACTCATTCATTTCCAATATTTGTCTCTTATCAATGGGTTGATAATTGTAGATCTATGTGGGATAGCAGTTGGAGGCTAGGAAAGAATGTAATGGTGGTACTGGAATGAGAAATGCCAGGAATCCATTGTTAGGTGTTCCAGTCTCCGCAATATAGCTAAAAGATTGTCAAAAGTGGCATAAAACCAATTCAAACAAATCAATGTTGTTTATGTAAGTTTTGTATTTTTCCAGACCCAACAAAGCCATGACAGATTTACAAAGTATTCTAGAGGGTCTCAAAGAGTATGTATGATTTGTGTTTTCATATCGAAGATATGTGCTTGTGGCTGACATTCCTGTTTACGTAAAAGGGAGACATTGAGCGACCTAGAACATACACTCATTTCATTTAAATCCTATATTCTCAGGGTTTTATCATGAAACTTCAAAAATTGGCTGTTGATTTGAATGAAAAAAGAAAACATGTTGTTTTACTTGTAAGCTAAACAAATTTATATCTTTCTGTCACCAACAAGGGCAATTATTTCAAGAATGGTGAAGAGGTTTGTGAGAATACACTTAAAAATATGGTCATATTGACCCCAAAGAATAATGTAGAAAACAAAACAACAACAAAAAAAATGGAAAAAGTGAAATGTTAACCTTTGCTAAAACAAAAGTGTACTATACATCTGATCTGTATAATTGTTTTTATGTCCTGGCACTCATCCTTTCTGACTATTTGTTTCCCACCAAGGGGTTGATAATTGTATACCTATGTGGGTTAGCAGCTGGAAGCCAGGAAAGGATGTAATGTAACTTGTGTGAGAAATACCAAGAATCCATTGTTAGGTGCTCAAGGCTTCTCGATTTAACAGAAAGATTGTTAAAACCCACATTCAAACAATCAAAATTTGTTTTTGCAGTATGGATAATCTATTTTTCTACTTTCCACACCTGAATTTTCATACCTCTAACGATATCCTGAATCTGTATAGCCTAATTTATGTGTCAAATATGTGCGGAAACCTATAACCCTTCTCCTGCTGTTCACGACTTTTTCAAAAATTTACAGACATTATTGACTGGAATCAGCTTTCACAGAAGTGCAGTCTTACATTAGCCTACTTTGCCTTCTGTCTAATTGAATATAGTGAAAAAACTTAAAGCAAAACTAGTTGAAATATCCCCCCCCCCCCCAAAAAAAAATTGGTTATTTCTTTAAAACAAAATTTATATTCTGCAGGATCAGGGTTATTAGTCTCTTTTCTGCAGCACCACTTCAAGTCTTTACATGTTTCATACACAGTTTACCAGCTGGCCAGTATCTGTTGAATAATCAACGACAAAAGGACCATGTATGTGTGTTCAAGGCAACACCAGATGGAGAAAGGTAATTGTACATTTGTGTACTGCATTGTTTTTTACAAGTTAATATCTTTCTTCATTTCTTTACTGGAAAAGATTTACTGACTTTGAAACCTGCAACATTCTACTCATTCTGTTGTTCGGACTCCTTTAAAACTAGGTTTGACCAAAGTAATTATTATATCCCCCAAAACTATGTTTAGGGGGTATAAAGGAGTCAGCATGTAGGTCCATCAGTCTGTCTGTTGGACTGTCCATCCATCTGTCTGTTGCTTTTTTTTGTCCAGAAGTTTTCTCAGCATCTTATCGGCAGATTCCATTGAGACTTTACAGATGTGATTGGTATCAGGCAGAAATGTGCAAGTGATATTTTGCTTACAATCCATTGACTTTTGACAGAGTTATGGACCTTTGATGGAAAATGGCTTTTCAATATTGACAAGTACTTGTAAGGGGGTATTGTACAGGGTATTAGTCAGCTTTGCGACCATCTAGTTTTATGAAGGAGTCAATGACTCCTCCATTTTGAATACTAGCACAAACACTGAACATGTTACTTCCTGACACATATTTAAACTGGTCCAAATTAGTGAAAAAAATGCACCAGCTAATGTGAAGTGTATTTGAAATAAAATAGAAAGGATAATTCATTTTGAGGAATTTTTTGTTACAAGTGACTTTTTCCTCATTTCGATGTTTTTCAATGCCATTTTTCCTCATGTAAACTTATCATGCCCACTTTGAAGAAGAGGGGGTATATTGCTTTGCACCTGTCTGTCTGTCAATCGGATTATCTGTCAGTCCGTCCATATGTAGACCATTATTTGTCCGGAGCATATCTCTAAAGGTATGCAAGCTAGAATCATGAATCTTCATAGGTGGATAGATCTAATTGAGGAGAAGTGCAGTGCACAAGAACCATAACTCTACTCATCATTTTTTGTGAGTTATTACCCTTTTTCAATTGACAAAGATTGTGCCATTGGCCTACTCTTATGGGGGGCATAAATGTTTTAATCTCTTGTTTTGTTTCTTTTAGTCCCCTACCGGTGTTCACACCGGAGGGGACTATAGGTTTGCCCTCCGTCTGTCCGTCCGTCTGTCCGTCCGTCTGTCCGCTCAAATCTGGATCCCGCGATAACTTTATAACTAAGCAAGCGTTTTTGATGAAAGTTGGTATATGACTAGATGGCAATGTGTAGATTATGCACATCATTTTATTTTTGTTTTTCGACTTAAATTGAGGTTGCTATGGTTACAGAAATAGTGAAAATATGGCCAAAAATGGGATCCTGCGATAACTTAATAACTAAGCAAGCGTTTTTGATGAGACTTGGTATATGACTATATGGCAATGTGTAGATTATGCACATCATTTTATTTTTGTTTTTAGACTAAAATTGTTGTTGCTATGGTTACGGAAATAGTGAAAATATGGCAAAAAATATTGGATCCTGCGATAAGTTAATAAGTAAGCAAGCTAATTTGTTGAGACTTGGTATATGACTAGATGGCAATGTGTAGATTATGCACATCATTTTATCTTTGTTCTTTGACAAAAAGTGCCGTTGCTATGGTAACGGAAATAGTGAAAATATGGCAAAAAATGGATCCTGCAATAACTTAATAACTAAGCAAGCTAACTTGATGAAACCTGTTTTAAAATGTAAAAAAAATTATAAGCCATTTTAGTCAGGGTGGTGATGCAGCAGTATTAATCACCTCCAGTGAAAGTTCTCATTTCTTACCAACAAGACTGAAGAAAAACATCTTGGATCAGACAAGGTTACTGTTATTGATACTATTTCTTGCATCTGTCTATTGCTTCCATGAATTGTATAGTGGGCACAGCAGAGACAACAACTCATGTAAGTATTGTTTAACCCTTTAACAAGACCTGGTTTTGACGTCCCTGATAGAATTGGCGTGGGAAAACATTGAGACAAACAAAGCCGGTAGGGGACTTATGCCCATGTCCAACATGGCTCTTGTTAATCAGAGGACAGTTTGACCTCCATTACCACTATGCCACAACTAGAGTTTACCCGAAAGGAAAAGAACCGAGGATGCACAAATGGGTTCCCATAGATACAGACCTACTCCTACCACATCAGAAGAGAATGAATCTCATCCCCTGTACATTCAATCCTAATGGTAAGATATATAGAGAATAATTGTTTGTTTTGGTGTTAAATATATATTTTTTTTTTATTGAGTGAACAACTAAAGCTATATTTTTAGGAGTGGTGAAGCAACACGTAAAAATATTGCTTTTGTTGTTCACAAAATGAAATATAAATCAATCTTACTCAAAAAAATAAACTACATGTAATATTTTATATCTTTAATGCAAAAATGAGGAAAATGTGAAAATTTCAAGGCAAATTTTCCTTTAATGCGTCATATTACATGTGATTGCTATGCAACCTTCATTGTTACATAACTTATTTGGCTTGCTTAGGTGACACCAGATAGGGTGAAATGAACAAAAGCAGGGTATAAGTTTTTGATAATTTTACCAGTTAGGCCTTGAGTTTTTCAAGTGATAATCTACCCATATTTCTCCATAATCCACAAAAAACAGTTAAGAAAGTGTATTAATTTATGAATATCAACCCATTGATTGAGCGAAATAAAGGAGCGGATATTGAATTGGTGTGATATACAGTACAACTGTATATTTTGTGAACGCTTAATACAAGTGAATGGTCACTTAGAACACCTTTTGATTACAAACTAGAGACTAAGTTTTGATTGAATATGTATGTTATGACGAATTTCTCGCTTATCCAATGTTATAAGATTTCAAAATAATCGGCTCATTGAGACGATTCTAATGAGTTTCGACAAAATAAGATTCATGAACAATACATGTTAATCAATAATATCTACTTAAGAATATTTTGGATTTTAACAATGATATTTTGAAATGGTTGCTTAATCCTTTTCTGATTAATCCCTGCTTTTTACGTGTCTAGGATTTAATGATTGAGAAAACATTGTGAAAAAAGAAGAAATTGCTTCTGACAAGCAATTTCTTCTTTTTCCACACTATTTTCTACCCTACTGAATGGTTATTTTTCTAATTAAATCCACTTTAAATTTTCGTCTGCAAAACCTTTGAATTTGGACAGGTCCAAAATTTTGTAAAACAGGTAAGGGTTAATGAAAATGGTCACTTTATACACATGGTCACTTGAGCAAGATGGACTGTTACATTTATTAAGGAGTCGCAATCAAAGCACTGTCTTTATCCTGACTTTTAATCACAGCTAGGGTGGAAATCCTTTCCTACATATGTCTTCCACCAATGGGTTAGTTATACTAATTTATTTTAGTTCGATTGCGACGAAAGCTTTAGCTTTAGCTATGGAATCGCTCTCGAACACTCAACCCTGATGTTTTTACGTCCCTGAGAGAGAGGCAGTGGTTTAAACCCACTGCTTCCCAATTTTACAGCTGGGTGAACTGGGGCTGGCTATTAAGTGTTTTGCCCATAAACACACCTCGTCCACAGTTGGGCTCGAACTACGGACCTCCAGGTCACGGGTCGAGTGCATTTACCACTAGGCCACCGAGGCAGTCGGGGTTGATGGGTTGGTATTCGTAAACCCAAGTGGGATGAGCAGCTGAAGGCTTGGATCATATGTTGTTGTTGTAATTATTTAGGAAATACTAGAGGTCTGTGGATAAGTGTTCAAGCCTCATCATAATGTGTCATGTAACATGCTCTATACAGTTTCTGTCTGAAAAAGTTTATTTAGATGCTAATTAATTTATTGATTTATCTTTCAATGAGTATACAGTTTTTTGAGATCTATCATTCATTGATCTTATGTGATTATTCTTTTTCTTCAATGCAAGAAAGAGAAGAAATGTAGAAAAAATTGGACAAATTTTCTAAGAGAATGTTAGTACTTTGCAATGCCATGACACCATTTTGATGACTCGGCACAAAGCAGTTGTAACTGCCTATATGTTAATAGGCAGTTTCAACTGTTTCACATTTAGCTTTCGATTTGTTTGCTGGGCTCTGCCCAAAAAAACAAACAGGGTTTAAAGAAACTAATGAAGGGTATAATCTTTTGGTAACTTCACTTTTGCAGTGAGCTTATCAGGTAATAATCCACTGTTATTTCTGAATGATCCATATAACTATTAGGAAAAAAACATTTTAATTATTTTCTATTATTATTGCTACAAATACAAATATTAACCAGTTTTGCCTTGATGGAAACAAACTCTTTATATTACAGATGCTCAAGCTAGCCACAAGCCACCAGAAAGAAAAAGAGGTGGAAAAAAGAAGAAGAAAAGAAAACCTAAACATGACTAATCAAACTTTTGTGTTTGAAATATAAATTGCCACCTTCTTTACATATCTTGTTGTTTTTTATGCCCCTTCATTGATAATATCCGGGGCATATTGTTTTACCCAATACCGGTGTCTGTCTGTCTGTCTGTCTGTCTGTCAGTCTGTCTGTCTTCAAAAACTTAACCTGCAACTTTACATTTTCATATAAATTCAACATTATTCAAGTGACAATGCTTATACAGCCCCATGCCAAAAGTGAGTCAAGTTTTTTAATGGCGGCATATTGTTGAAAAAATGTAAACAAACTTTAACAAATGAACTTACCCTCTGATGATTCGGAATTGACTTTGAAATGTTGTTGCTCATTAGTTTTAAGCATCTACTAGCAAACAATAGTGAGTTTATTTGTGTTGGAGCTCTGATTAAACATTAATGCGACATCAGTCAAGGCATGGTGGAATTTGTCTTTGATGTCTTTTACACCATGTATCAGGTAAAATATAATTAATACGGAATACTCCCAACAATTTCGTCGAATTTCATTTTCAGATAAATCAGGGTCCTTTGCTCGTCAGCTGAGTCGAATTTTACATCCCCATGTTTCCATTCCTCTTAGATCTTGGGTGATAAAAATGGGCATAGTCCTATTTGAAGAGTCTGAGAAAGATTTGATTATTCTAAGCCCTCCGATGACAAATCTGTTCACCTTCTGTTTTAATTTACACTTGAGAATATGTTTTTCCCCCTAAACAATCCAATTTTTTAATTCTTTGTCCTGCGGTGCATTCCATCACGATATTTCAAAAACATCAACCAAAAACGTTCATTTTTTTTGCTCTAAAAATCAGCTTCCAAGCTTAAGATATTTCTTCAATTGTATCTTTATTCCCTTGTAATTTTAAATTACACAAAACTTAACATTAAAGTTTATTTAAAGATGTGGATACTTCCCTGGCTTATTATCCACTCACCAACAATTAAAAATATCCCATTTTATCAAGCTAGGTCGGTCCTTTTTAGAGGTTAAATAAGATTCACACATGTTAAACTTAAAGCGCTGAAAAACTTCAATACACAATAAATATTACAAGAAATAGTACACACCAATCTAAAAATAGACCAAACATACTAATTTTATCATGTAAACTTTTCATTGACAGGTTTAACCCAGATAAAATTCTGTTAAGGTTAACCCATGATGTGTATTGATAAGATATTTACAGCGCCGCCATTAAAAAACTTGACTCACTTATGGCATGGTGCTGTATTTGGCTGATATTTGACATGAAGGTTCCTCTCAACAAAACACATCATCCAATGTCAAGGTGAAGGTCATTGATCAAGGTCAAGGTCAATTATCAAGGTAAAACTCATACAAAAATGCCATTTTGGGGGCATAAGTGCTATACAAACACTTCTGGGTTTTTATGCCCCCACATTGATAGAATGGGGGCATATTGTTTTACTGTTGTCCGTCTGTCCATCTGTCTGTCTGTCTGCAAAAGTTAAGCAAAAAACTTCACATTGCCAATATCTTCAAGCCTATTCAAGATACAAGGCTAATATTTGGCATGATGATAGATCTCAATGATCCGCTGGTACCAAAGTCAAGGTCATGTGACAAGGTCAAGGTCATCTGTCAAGGTCAAACTTTGAAAAAAAATGCTGTTACGGGGGCATTCCTGTTTCACAAACACATCTTGTTTTTGGTTATTTTGATCAGCCTTAAATTTGACAATTTTTTAGCAAGCTGACTTGGTTTGAATTATTTTAGCAATTCATTAATTCAGCAATTCAGATTGAATGTTCTACCTTACAATAAAAGAAACTTTTAATTGGGACCTTCAGTTGAACTTTACTTGAGCTAATATCTTATTCAATTTTATATTAGCTTGGCTGTTTTCGAACAAAACTGTCCAGAATTTGTCATCTCCTTGGCGTTGTTGTGGATGGTGTTGATGAAGCCTAGGTCATATCTCTGTTGTGATTGAAGATGTATTGGCTTGAAGTTAAGCAAATTGTATTTAGAATTACCATTATAACGCAATGGCATAAAACATATATGAAATAAGAAGAATTACACAGATTTTTTTATACCCCTGCATCGATAGATCGGGGGCATATTGTTTTACTCATGTCCGTCTGTCTGTCCGTCTGTCCGAAAACTTAACCTTGCCAATATCTTCAAGCCTATTCAAGATACAAAGCTAATATTTGGCATGATGATAGATCTCAATGATCCGCATCCGCTGGTACCAAAGGCAAGGTCATGTGACAAGGTCAAGGTCATTTGTCAAGGTCAAACTTTGAAAAAAAATGCCGTTACGGAGGCATTCCCGTTTCACAAACACATCTTGTTTTGCAATAAAACTCATATGTCATGCGTTTTACTGTGTACACACATAGCTCCCCCAATTTATGGCGTCATACGTCATCTTGAGCGGGAACATGGATGTATTTTGACGTCTTACAACCCAAATGCTGAATGACATACTTTGTACTCTGTGAAATTCTTCAAACATCAATATCATTATTTATTTTTTAATTTTACATCCAGAAAAATGTCATTTTACTTTTTTACACCCAGAAAAGAATAATAAACTAATTTCGAAATTGTGACCATGTTTTAATGGATTAAATTTCATTTTTTTTGTTGATGTGTCCATTAAAAACGTCTGTTGGGGGTAAGACTTATATACAAAGAAAAATCCTCGCTCTCCTCCCTCGGATTTTACCTTCTGTATATAACTCCTCCCCCATCAGACTCATCGATGAGACAATGAAATTATTTCATAAATGAAAAAAACTGATAGTATGTTACTAAACAATAAATGCAATTCCATTTAAGACCAGCATAGTTGTCGTTTCATAATTTTAAACTAAATATGCATGGCTATGTGTATTTCAAAGACAACAGCCTCTATCTTAAAATTAATAGCAAAAAGTCTGGTCAGTCAAAACTCATTGAAATTCTTTAAACAACACCACCAGTCATATTTTTTTTCAAAAGTTCTTCAACAGCTGGCTCCTGGCTTCGAACAAGTCAGCCAAGTGTTCAATCGGTTTTTAGTCCAGTCACAAACTCGGCTACATACTCTTGGATGATGGGCTCAATGATGCTGCCTTGTGTCACCATCCTACAAAACCATATTCTGTCCCTCTCTCAAGAGAAATTTGACATGAAGGCCCATTTTTCCATGACACAGATGAAATTCACCACAATATGCACAGGGTCAGGTGACTTGGAACAATTTGTGAAAGTATCAAAATCAGCCCATATACGGAGGAGGAGTTGCATTCACAAGAACTTTTACATAAAGGCTCCCTTTTCCATCTTGCGGCTAAAATTCATCAAATCATGACAATAAGCACAGGGTCAGGTGTCTAGGAACAAATTGTTAAAGTTTCATCCAAATCTGTCCATAAATGGAGGAGGAGTTGCCTTAACAATTTTTACATGAATGCTCTTTTTTTCCATGACAGCTAAAATTTACCAAACTGAATCAATTAGCGCAGGGTCACTTGAGTAGGAACATTTTGTGAAAGTATCATCCAAATCGGTCCATGAATGGAGGAGGAAGGCTCCTTTTTCCATGACGCTGCCAAAATTCAACAAACCACAATGATAAGGCCAGGGTCAGGTGACTAGGAACATTTTGTGAAAGTTTCATCCTAATCGGTCCATGAATGAAAGAGGTGTTGCTTTCACAAGATTGTAATGTATGGACATATGTACTTAGTTTTGACATCGGGATTGACAGACGGAGTAGATGATACCAATATATGTCCACCTTGGCCTGCGTATAAAAAACTTTGTTTGCTCAATTTTCAGCAACTTATAAAGTATTGCCCTTGAAAGATCTTGTCAGCTTCAAAATCTCAATTGCCAATGGAGGAATTTGATTCTAACTTCTTAGAAAGACTTTGCTAATTTTTGTAGAAAACACATTCTACACTGATGGTGCTTTAATATGGACAAAGCCCTTTTAGTGGGTCTTTGTCTGTTTTGCAATTCCAGTTTAAATATCTAATCTGAAAATACAGGGCAGAATTTGATAAGATCAAGTGTTCTTGGTTTACAAAATTCATGCTAATGAGATTTCTTTTAGAACAAGAATTGAACACACAAAAAAGCACCAACAAATGTAACTCGATAATGACCTTAACCATTCCATTCCAGGCATAAAATAATTGATTGTATGATGCATGTAATATTTCCCAATCCCACAATATTTTCTGGTCATATTCCTTCATATGCCCGTCAAAACAAGGGACATATGACATATCACCTGTGGCGCCAGGTGACCAGCGGCATCCACTTCTTTGTCCAGAGCATAACTCTGTTACCTTATGTTTGATTGACTTGAAAGTTGGCGATTGTTTTCCTCTCATGAATACAAAGTGCAGTGCACAAGACATGTAACTCTACCTAGCTTTTTGAGTTATCTTGGTTTGCATACTTGGAGCCGCCATGATAGCGCAGTTGGTAGCATGTCCGACTGTCAATCTAGAGGTCCCGGGGTTTGATCCCCGACGGCAGCACTCATTCTTTCCGACTATTAATTTTGTCTCTCACCAATGGGTGGATAATCGTAGACCTATGTGAGATAGCAGCTGGAGACTAGGAAAGAAGGTAATGGCAGTACTGGTGTAAGAAATAACAGGAATTCATTGTTAGGTGCTCCAACCACCGCGATATAACTGAAAAAATGCTGAAAGCGGCGTAAAACCCCATTCAATCAATCAATACATACTTGGACATCCAGTAATGTTATGGGAGTAACTTGTGACAATTTTCCACCTAGTTCTTAATATAGGATACTAGAAGGTGGAAGGATTAGAATTGATAACACATGTTGCTTTTGTGATTAATTCTTTATTAGCTGTAACAGTTTTGATGAATTTGAAACTATTAAGTTAACCCTTGTAAAGCTGAACCCTTTATTAGCTTTGACAGTTTTGATGAATTTGAAACTCTTGGGTTAACCATTGTAATGCTGAACCTGGAATATTTCTGTAGTGGCAGGAGGTATAGACAGAGATCAGTCTGCACACATGTGCAGTCTGATCTTAGTCTACACTACCTGTTTGTCCCCTTTTAAGGCAGAATTTTTCATGAAATTAATTTTCAAAAAACAAATGTTGTCCTAGAAACTAGGATTCTAGTGCTCTCATTACTTTGATATGAGTGCAATTCTGAAAGAGGATTTTAATTCAGCAAGACAAGGGTTTACACCTTTATTACATTAGATTGTCAGACATTATTATTCTTGACCTTTACATGTACACAAAGTCTGTTTTCTTTAAACTCGTTCATTTAAAAATAACTTAATTCTAGATGATCAAATATAAAATAAATCATCATTTCCCCTGATTTGATCAGAATAGGGATAAAAATACATATATATATATACATTATATATAAAAAAAATATTAATACATTCAATATACAAGGGATCCCAAGACACATACCAAGAGGTCAGCGCAATACTATTGTAAGTGCCTATAACTATATGTATAGGCATTTACAAGAGTATTGTGCTGAACCCTCCATATGAACTTTATCAATATCATACTGACACTCAAATTCCCAGAATAATATAACTTGTAGGAAGTGTAAATTAATCCCTGTCATGCTGAATGAAAAACTTGTCGAAATTGCATGAAAATCAAAGTGCAGAAAAGCACTGGATGCACAGGTTGTCACTCAGATTTTATGTGGTTTTAAAATTTAGTAGCTCATAATTTAGAATCATAAAGTCTGGTGTCATTCAGCAAAAGATTAAAAATCACATGATATGTGGGAATGTATAGAATAATAAAACTTATTAATTTTGTGGTTGATTGTCTAAATAAATGAAAGTTTTGTCAATTTCTGGGGTACCACCACGTACATTCGCCCATGATTTTCAAACTGAAACCATGATACACATGTAACTGTAAAATAGTCTAAAATACTGTAAAATTTGAAAGTTCAAGTCAGGTAAATTTAAAAATTAATTTCATTAAAATCTCATTTTGAATGTCAATTTCTGATTTACAATCTAAAACAATCATAACCTGGTCATTGACCATGGCACAGTCTAAAATACTGTAAAATTTAAGAGTAAAAGTCATGTAAAATTGTAAATTACTTCATAAAAGGCTAATTATTCTATTCTTAATGCTGAAATTTACTATACAGCCTAGTTTTGGCCTGTTTCACAACTTGGATGAGTGATTTGGTCTCTGTTGGAGGACCCTGCGTAGAATTTTACCCGATAACGTCCTTGGTATTTCATCAATAAACTCGACACCACCTCTCAGCTGCATGTGTGGAGCTACTCTGCCTGGAAGTGGACAAATTTGAGGAGTCATTTAAAAGACAACAATTCTTAAATTGGTAGCATCGACATAGTTCTTCCCAAAATTCATTAAGAAGTATCTCCTTGATAATTGCATATGAAGGATTGCTGTTCAAGTTCTGTGTTGATAAACATACTTTCAAGTTTCAAGTTAATATAGTGAATAATACCTGAGAAATTAGTATTGGCATTGTGTCTGTTTGAACCAGTTTATTTTACGTTGATCTTCTAACTTGAATTAATCACTCTTTTTTCATATCCTTGAAATTTATCTTATAAATACAAGAGCTTCAGATAGAGGGGGCATGTTAGATTCAATTATTTGAATAATTTTTGCATAAATCTTATGTTGCTGGAATTCATTTTTATCGTCTTGCCAAGATGATTCAAATGAGTACCCACAATAAACAGTTTTATTGAGAAACAAGAGGGCCATTCTCACCTGAATTTTATTGGTCCAGTGGATTTTATTCACATTTGCCTAATTGTTGAAGAGGAAATGTAATTCCAAGAATTTACAGTGAAAATAGACCCTGCCCACCCATTAATTACTGAGGAGAATCAAAATAAGCCAAGCCCATATTTATGTGCCAATCAAAATTTTTCGAACAATTTTTGAAAAGGATCACCCAAGGAACAGTCTGGTAAAGTTTCATTGAAATGGATCCAGTGGTTCAGGAGGAGATGTTATTCAAAATTTCAAGCTCAAAATGAGCCCTGCCCTGCAACGCCCATATTTATAGGCCAATCAAAATTTCGCAAACGATCTTTGAAAAGGGTCACCCAAGGAACGTTCTGGTAAAGTTTTATTGAAATCAGCCCAGTGGTTCAGAAGGAGATATCGTTTAAAGATTTTGGCCTCAAAATAAGCCCTGCCCTGCCACACTCGTATTTATGGGTCAATCAAAATTTCGGGAACAATTTTTGAAAAGGGTCACCCAAGAAAAAATTCAGGTAAAATTTCATTGAAATCAGCCCAGTTGTTCAGGAGAAGATGTTGTTCAAAGATTTCAAAGTGAAAAAATGCCACGCCCTGCTTTGCCCATATTTATGGACCAATCATAATTTTGCAAATAATTTTTGAAAAGGGTTACCCAAGGAACATTCTGGTAAAGTTTCATTGAAATATACCTTGTGGTTCAGGAGAAGAGGAAGTTTTTAAGATTGTTGACACACACGACGGACAACAGACTCGGGGTGATCCTAAAAGCTCCCCTTGAGCATGTTGTGCTCAGTTGAGCTATTAAAGATTTTAGACCTGCTTTTCCTCTCTTATGTGTACCTGTGAATACCTATACCAAAATGAGTTGTGCAATGAAAGAACAAAGATAGATAGCCACACCCAGGAAATACTTCTTGATAAAATTCTGACACCACAAGATTATTATGCGATGTATATTCATCAATAAGATACAGCCTTGCATTTAATTTGAAAACATATGCAAATGCTCAGGAAATGGTACCAGGCTTTGAATATTATTATGTGCAAAGATGAGTACCATTTTCAAACCTTAATTAATTTTACGTCCTGAATGCAGAGCTAGTGTTATCTCTAACATAACACATTGTGAAAACTTCTTACCTGCTACGAAATCTATCAGCTCCCTTGCTGTGACATTTTTTCCAGCCTTCTTCACAACAAAGGCTTTTGGTAACTCCCCAGCTCTCTCATCAGGAATTCCTATAACTCCACAGTCGGCCACGGAATTGTGAGTCAGTAGGACATCTTCAAGATACGCAGGCGCCACCTGGAGGCCTTTAAACTTGATCAACTCTTTTAGACGACCCACAATGTATAGATATCCATCTTTGTCTTCTTTTACCAAATCACCTGCAATATAGAGAAAAATCTAAATATTGTTATCAGAATATATTATACCTGACCTCCTACATGAATGTATATTAACCATTTCGAATTATTTGATACTTTATTACAATATCCGTCACCTAACAGGACAATACATGTAGTATGAACTGTTTCATTCAAGCGCACTAAGCACTGAGCTGTTGCCCGCTACTGAAAATGACGTAATTTTGTTGCATGAGTAGATCTAATAAACATCCATGACACCCTTTTAGGTATTTTATCCAAAACTGTCTTTTCTTCTCTCTATGCCTCTTTTTGTTACATATTTTATTATGAAAAATATACTTCACAATATTGATCGGATGATGAAACCTCAGTGTCGGGAATGTCATTCTGAACTGTAGCCCTCTGCCTTTGGCATCAGGCAACAGTTCAGAACATCATCCTCTCAACCTCTGGATAATAGTTGTCACTGTTACACGAATCATAATGAAATAACTGTATACTGTATGCAGAGCTCTGAATTCATATTTATACCTGTTCTGACCCATCCATCTGGTAAAAACATTTGTGCCGTGGCTTCAGGTAGATTTAGATAGCCTTTTGATACTTGTGGTCCTCTAACCCATAGTTCACCCTCCTCTCCTTGTTTTAAGGGCATTAATGTTTCACCATCAACTATCTGTATGAAATTCAACAAAATGATAAAATCAAAATTTCAATAGCTTGATCGGCCGTCATGTCTACAAATTAATAGTAAATTAACCATTTCCCACATAATCCTGCTTTTTTACTCACAAAAACTTTGAAAACATTGTGGAAACTGAAGAAATGGCCTGTTACAAGCAGATTTTTACTGTCCTTCAATTTTGTCTTCCCTAAAAGACAAAAGTTTCTAAGGATTGAAATATTGTCTGCAACTTCTTAGCACTTAGACCAGACTAAAATTTTGTTGTCTTATAAAGAAGATATCAGTGCAGGTTACAATGCTGACCAGAATAAACTGATTGACGGAACAAGTTTTCAATTCTTTCCTGTAAAGTTACGTAATTTTTGTCCCTGTGAATATATGCTATAGTAATTTGAGGAATATATATCAATAACATGTGACCCGTCAAGTGAAAAAGAACCATCTAGGTAGTGTGTAAAGTGTTGAACCCTACTCAGATTGCACGGAAGGTGCAGACTGACTTGGGTTGAAACTTTTTGCACTTTGCTAATTTTCTGAATCGAGAATGATCAACCTACCTTACTGTGAAAGAATTTTTGAAATTTGACCTCTGGTTGACATGTGCTAGGAAACATTTTTTTCAAACAGAGATCCCAGATGGTCCTTTTGGCATTCACATATTTTTCTGTAATTACCAATTTGCAGTAAAAGAACAGAATAAAGGTCTTCTTTGTTTCTATTTTGTAATTATTATTTGCTTGTTTTTTGTTTTTTATCTTCATTTCACCAGAGATCCCAGATGGTCCTTTTGGCGTTCACATATTTTTCTGTAATTACCAATTTGCAGTAAAAGAACAGAATAAAGGTCTTCTTTGTTTCTTTTTTGTTATTATTATTTGCTTGTTTTTTTGTTTTTTATCTTCATTCAGGTGAAAAAGAAAACCTTTATTTTCACAAGCCACTTTTGAAAATGTGACCCATCACACCAAAAGGGACCATCTGGGTAACACATAAAGTGTCTTCTTTAAAGTATATTGAACTTTTAGTAAT
This sequence comes from Fragum whitleyi, assembly GCA_948146395.1. NCBI lineage: Eukaryota > Metazoa > Mollusca > Bivalvia > Cardiida > Cardiidae > Fragum > Fragum whitleyi. Next base: position 9,973,101 of record OX411556.1, read on the forward strand.
GTGCTTATTTTCTGAATCTAGAATGATCAATCTACCATCCAATGAAAGAATGGTTGAAAAGCGACCTCTGGTTGACCTATGCTGGACCCAATCCCTTTTTATCCCCCGCCGTTTTCGGCGAAGGGGATATAGTAATGCTCTCCGTCCGTCATTCCGGTTCCGTCATTCCGTCACTAAACTTGTCCAGAGCATATCTCCTAAAGAATAATAGCTATCAACTTGAAACTTTATGGGTGGATAGATCTCATGGAGCAGAAGTGCAGTGCACAAGAACTTCAACCCTTGCTTGCATAGTTTTGGAGTTATTTCCCTTTGTTATTTTTAAGACTTAGATTTTGTCCGGAGCATTTCTCCTAAAGTATAATAGCTATCAACTTGAAACTTTATGGGTGGATAGATCTCATGGAGGAGAAGTGCAGTGCACAAGAACTACAACTCTTGCTTGCATAATTTTGGAGTTATTGCCCTTTGTTACTTTTAAGACTTATATTTTGTCCAGAGCATATCTCCTAAAGTATAATAGCTATCAACTTGAAACTTTATGGGTGGATAGATCTCATGGAGGAAAAGTGCAGTGCACAAGAACTACAACTATTATTTGCATAATGTTGGAGTTATTGCTCTTTGTTATTTTTAAGACTTAGATTTTGTCTGGAGCATATCTCCTAAAGTATAATAGCTATCAACTTGAAACTTTATGGGTGGATAGATCTTATGGAGGAGAAGTGCAGTGCACAAGAACTACAACTCTTGCTTGCATAATTTTGGAGTTATTGCTCTTTGTTATTTTTAAGACTTAGATTTTGTCCGGAGCATATCTCCTAAATTATAATAGCTATCAACTTGAAACTTTATGGTTGGATAGATCTTATGGAGGAGAAGTGCAGTGCACAAGAACTACAACTCTTGCTTGCATAATTTTGGAGTTATTTCCCTTTGTTATTTTTAAGACTTAGATTTTGTCCGGAGCATATCTCCTAAAGTATTAAAGCTATTAACTTGAAACTTTATGGGAAGATAGATCTCATGAAAGAGAAGTGCAGTGCACAAGAACTTTAACTCTGGCTTGTCCGGAGCATATCTCCCAAAGTATTTTAGCTATCAACTTGAAACTTTATGGGGGGGGGGGGAGATCTCATGGAAGAGGAGTGCAGTGCACAAGAACTATAACTCTGGCTTGCATAATTTTGGAGTTATTTCCCTTTGTTATTTTAAAGACTTAGATTTTGTAGGGGCTTAATTTCTTAAAGTAGAACCCTTAATCTATTAGGCTTCAGTTTACTTTCAAGCTTTCTCGGCGGGGGATGGCCATGTCCGACATGGCTCTTGTTCAATAATTCATTTTACAAAGTTCCCAGATGGTCCCTTTTTGTGTGATGGGTCACAAATATATCTTTTGTCGTTCACTAATTGAAAGATAAATCATTCTTGTTCTGCAACATTCTATCCAGTATTTCTTACCTTCACATTTTCTTATATGGATGGTTTTACCACAGATTTAAATCTTTATTCTGTGTCAGTATTTAGATGACTCTCCACAAGTCACTCATGGCAGTGGTTGACACTAACTGTTTTGAATGGGAATCCCTACTTGTTTTTGCAGTGATCCCTCCAGATAACCAGGGATCCTTTCTTTATTAAACAGTTAAAATTTTTTAAGAAATATAGGAAGAAAAAGCATTAGGTTAATGATGTATTCTCTGATTCTTGAGCTTATCAGCCTAATGATATTCCTCCAAATATTTTGGGATTCTAGGGATCCTAGCACACTGTTAGTGTCAAACCCTGCATGAAATATAATTTTTGTTGTTTACTCAAAAAGTGAAATAATTTCCTGCCTTCATTTCTACCAAAGTCATCAGTTTTCCTACAGGCTAAGGTCTGTATTTTGAATAAGTATCTAGATGGCTGACTTCACAAGTCTCTCACGAGATATAGCTTTAGATGTACATTCAATAAGAAAAGTCTCACTATTTGTTACCTTCATTTCTACCGGTGGCATCAGTTTTCCCGTGAGCAGCTATCGATCTTGGTTCTTTCATTAGCCCACACATTCGGCACGAGTACTGGTGAATTTTCCAGGAAGGAGAATCGGGAGGGATTATTCTAAGTTGTAAGAACTTGTTTTCCAATCGATGTAAAATAAATAGGTTTAAACCATCAGTTTTCCAACAGACTTTGATCTGTATTCTGTATTCAGATGGCTCCACAACTAACACATGAAATATAATTTTTGTTGTTCACTCAATGATTTAGATAATTTCCTACCTCCATTTCTACAAGCGGCATCAGTTTTCCCATAGACTTGGATCTGTATTCTGTATCAGTATTCAGATGGCTCCACAACTAACACATGAAATATAATTTTTGTTGTTCACTCAATGATTTAGATAATTTCCTACCTTCATTTCTACAAGTGGCATCAGTTTTTCCACAAACTTGGATCTGTATTCTGTATCAGTATTCAGATGGCTCCACAAGTAACTTGTGAAATATAATTTTTGTTGTTCACTCAATGATTTAGATAATTTCCTACCTTCATTTCTACAAGTGGCATCAGTTTTCCCACAGACTTGGATCTGTATTCTGTATCAGTATTCAGATGGCTCCACAAGTAACTCGTGAAATATAATTTTTGTTGTTCACTCAATGATTTAGATAATTTCCTACCTTCATTTCTACAAGTGGCATCAGTTTTCCCACAGACTTGGATCTGTATTCTGTATCAGTATTCAGATGGCTCACTCCAATCTCCGTCATACCATAACCTATAGGAAAACACTTTTTTTTAAATCCAAGAGATGAAGGGGATGTTTTTTTCTTTAATTCGCAAAGGTATGATACTAAAAACAAAATCAGACTTTATGGATATGCAAAACAAGCTTATAGACGAGAATGTTAGCTTGTTTTGTTTAATACCTTCATGAATTTAAAACTAGAAAACCATGAATGGCTTGAGTTGCTCTACAGGCTTGAAATTCTTGTAATAGCAAATCTAAGGTATGCCTAAACTTCAGTTTCCAATATATAACATATAGAGAAATGACCTCTGCCCATAAAAGACATATTTTTCATCCAATGACATTAATTTTTCACTGCATGATAAAGGTTCAATCAAGGAAAATTCCAGTGAAATTTGGTTGATATCCATCTATTACATTCTGAGAAAATGATTTGCAAAGTTTCCACTTTATAACATATAGTGAAAACACCTCCACCTATAAAATGCATATTTTTTATCTGATCACAATAATTTTTGGTCGATTGATTAAGGGTCACCAAAGGATCATTCATGTAAGATTTAATTGGTATCCATCAATTAAAATCTTAGAAAACTCACTTTTTACCATATTTGGAGATTAGCCATTAAATCCATGTTTTTCATTGGATCACAATTCCTTGAACAACTTTGAAAGAGGATCACCAAACGATCATTCCTGTGAAGTTTCATCCAGTAGTTTCTGAGGAGAAGATTTTTAAAGAAAAAGTTTACGACTGGACGCATGCACGCATGGAGGGACAGACGACTGCACGACAGACACAACGCCATGACAATAGCCCCAGTGGCTTTCAGCCAGTGGAGCTAAAAATCATTTCTCTTAATGAAATCGAGCATTAGAAACAAATATTTGACTACATCTAAGATGTTTCTTATGGAGAAGTCTCTAGTCATCTTCATTAAGCTAACTTTTCTCCTTTATCTGAATTGATTCCCATGATTTTTTTTTTCTTGTCCCTGTATAGGGGGCACATTGTTTTACCATTTTCTGTCTGTCCATCCATCTGTCCATCCATCTGTCTGTCTGTTGGTCTGTATGTCTGCAAAACTTAACCAAAAAGCTTAACATTGCCAATATCTTCAAGCCTATTTAAGGTACAAACCCAATATTTAGCATGATGATAGTTCTCAATCATGTGCATCTTTAGATACCAAGGTCAAGGTATTCTAACAAGTTCAAGGTCAGACTTCTTAAAAACTTTGTTAAAACTAAATATGTTCAGTTTATTCAAGCTCAAAAAGATACAAGCCTCATACTGGCATAAAATCTCGCTGAAACAATGTCAAGGTCAACATTTTGAGAAACAAGATGTGTTTGTGAAACACGAATGCCCCCCGAACAGCATTTTATTTCAAAGTTTGACCTTGACAGATGACCTTGACCTTGTCACATGACCTTGACTTTGGTACCAGCGGATGCGGATCATTGAAATCTATCATCATGCCAAATATTAGCTTTGTATCTTGAATAGGCTTGAAGATATTGGCAAGGTTAAGTTTTCGGGTTAAGTTTTCGGACAAACGGACAGACAGACAGACAGACAGACAGACGGACACGAGTAAAACAATATGCCCCTGATCTGTTGATATGGGGGCATAAAAATGATGTTACAGATGCCAACACATCTTTTTTCTTACTGTATTGATCGGTCTAAATTGACATTCTCTTTTTTCTCTCTATTTGTGACCCGTCTCACAAACAGAGACCATCTGGGAAGTGCAAAAAGTATCGATCACAGAGCGAAAAAATTTGATCCTGATCAGTCTGCGGGGATTGTGCAGACTGACCAGGATCAAATTTTTTTGCTCTGTGCCTATTTCGAAAGTCTAGAGTGATCATTCTACCTTCCCAAACAATTATTTTTGCAACACGACCTCTTGTTGAGCTCTGCCGGCACCAATCTTTTTTCAAAAATTTACTTTATGGAGTTCCGGGTGGTCCCTTTTCATGTGGCGGGTCACATTTAATAAGTAAGGTTCTTTTAAACAATTAAGTCAAAATCTTACTTTATACCTTGATCAACATTACGTAAATTCAACTTTTTTCGACAAATCTCTTCAATTTCCTGACTTAAAGGGGCTGCGCCACATATAATTTTCTTCACTGATGAGAGGTCATACTCGGCTACTTTAGGATACTTTGCAAACATCACCATGACAAAGGGAATCACATGTAATTGGTCAGGCTGTAATGAAAATATATGTGACCAAACACGCAAAAAAGGATCGTATATCGAGGGCTCAGTGTGAAATGGTTGTAACTACCTATAAATATATAGGGAGTTACAACTGTTTCACGCTGAGCCATCGATATGTAGTCCATAAATTGTCGACCCTAGTCATAGAGCGGAAGTTTCGCCAACTGACAAGGAATGAAATTTTCTAGAATGATCAATCTACCTTCTTGTGAAAGAATTTTTGAATTGCAACCTCTGATTGACCTATGCTGGACACAATCTCTTTTTCAAATACTTTTTTTTAACAGAATTCCCAGATGGTCCCTTTTATATGTGACAGGTCACATATAATTAGATCTCTAATTGTGTAAAATCAAGATAAAGGCTTTGCACTTTTGGGATTAAAAGAATCATAAATTTGATTATTTATGAACGAGAAATTTTGATCATTTAAGTAACATGACCCAAAAAATTCTGAAAGATTGCTAAATTCTTGAATATTTATGAAAAAGCATAACAAGTGACTCCATGCTATATGCCACCTATGAGTATGAAGGATGCAAAGGTATGAATATTTAGTAAACATGTTAATGTCATGAACCAAAGTTAAGATAATATTAAATACTTTTACATAAGCTGAAGCAACAAAAATGCAAAAGAGCTAAAAAATTACAAACCCTGTATTTCTGGATAAGCTCTAAATAACTGTCTGGTGTAAATTTTCCCATCACCACAACACTTGCACCATTTGTATGTCCGTTAGCCGTAAGGAGGTATAGCCCATAAGCATGGTACATTGGCAACATCAAAACTAAAGTTGATCTCTCTTTAACTGCTTGCATTTCACTTAAACAAGACGTGTAGATTTGAGATGGATTCACACATTAGTGTGATAAGCCTTTAAGTGGCGTATCTCTATGACTTCAAATTACCATTTCTTATAATTTAATGTCATCAAGACAAACAAGAGGGCCAGAATGGCTCTAAACTGCTTATTGGTCAAGTGAAACTCGCCCAAGTAACTTTCTGGCAAAGTTTCATTCGCATTTGCCTTGTTGTTGAAACAAAGATGTTATTCCAAGATAGAACCTGCCAACCTATTGGTTACTGAGTTCCATCAAAATTTCCCAAATAATTTTTGAAGAAGGTCAACCAAGGAGCATTCTGGCAAAATTTCATTGAAATCAGCCAAGGTTTCAGAGAAGAAGTTTTAAATTTTTGATGATGGCCAATGGACTCAGGTAGATCCTGATAGCTCCCCTTGAGCGACTTGTGCTCAGGTGAGCTAAACAAGAGGACCAAGATGGTCCTAGATCGCTCACCTGAGTCTCTTTGACCCCTGGGACATCACATTAATTAAATAGGCAGATGTCAAAAAGAAGATAATTGCTTAAGATCAATACCATGGAACATCTTCAGCGAAGAGCAAGATAGATATACCTTTTTGCTCTTTGATTCTATGTAAAATGGGATGCACCCTGGTGGACCCCAAATGTGATCCCAGGATCTTGATATGAACAAACTTGGTAGAGGTCTACTAGATGATGCTACATATTAAATATGAAAGCTGTCTGCCTACTGGTTTCAAAAAAGAAGATTTTTGAAGGTTTTCCTATTTTCAACCTTCGTTCTCAGATGAGCTGAAAGGGATGCGCCCGGGTGGAGCCCAAATATGACCCAAGGGTCTTGATATGAACAAACTTGGTAGGTGCTCACTAGATGATACTACATACCAAAAATGAAAGCAGTGTGCCCTCTGGTTTCAATTAAAGAAGATTTTTAAAGATTTTCGCTCTATGATTCTATGTAAAAAGGGTTGCGCCCGGGTGGAGCCCAAATATGATCCTAGGGTCTTGATATGAACAAACTTGGTAGAGGTCTACTAGATGATGCTACATACCAAATATGAAAGCTGTCTGCCTTCTGGTTTCATAGAAGAAGATTTTTGAAGATTTTCATTTTTTACCCTTCATGCTCATAAGAGATAAAGGGATGCACCCGTGCAAAGCCCAAATATGACCCAAGGGTCTTGATATGAACAAACTTGGTAGAGGCCCACTAGGTGATGCTTCATACCAAATATGAAAGCTGTGTGCCATCTGGTTTCAGAGAAGAAGATTTTTAAAGATTTTCGCTCTTTGATTCTATGTAAAAAGGGTTGGGCCCAGGCAAAGCCCAAATATGACCCCAGGGTCTTGATATGAACAAACTTGGTAGAGGTCCACTAGATGATGCTACATACCAAATATGAAAGCTGTCTGCCTTCTGGTTTCAGAGAAGAAGATTTTGAAAGATTTTCATATTTTCACCCTTTTTGTGAAGGGTAAAGGGAAAGTTAAGGGTGGATTTCATTTATTTGAACAACTTTGGTAGAGCTTGACCCAAGGAACATCCCTGCCAAGTTTCATCAAGATTGGCCCACTGGTTTAGGAGGAGAAGATGTTTAAAGAAATTGTGGACGACGCACGACGCACAACTGACGACGGACATTCTACGATCACAATAGCTCACCTTGAGCACTTTGTGCTCAGGTGAGCTAAAAAAGGGCAAATATTTTATTGAAAATAAGATTTTTTTTGTTATGGAACTTTTTTGCTGGCAAACTTGATGTACATGACGATAGTAATAAAACTTTTCAGCCAATCAGAAAAATCATTTTTGACGTAAACTTAACATTAAAGTTTGGTTTTATAGTCTAGTTTTATATTTTATATATATTCACACTACTTAATACTTTAACCTTGATCATTGAATTGCAGGTCAGCTTTTTACATACTCTACTATACTTACGTTTTTTAGTCCCTTTTCTCTTTAATTTGAGGTAAATTTCACATCAAATTAGAGAAGAAGTCTCAACAAGTTCTTACAATTTTCTTACAATAGGCATCTGAAATAGGTTTTCTTAGTAAAAATGTAGGAGGTGCTACTTATTGGGAGGGTGCTTTTATTAGGGGAAATATGGTATGGTACCTATTTATACAATTGAGGGGCCTTGGTTAGGGTGATATTCTTATATCACCCTATATTCTAGATATTCTAGGGTAAGATTCTTATTTAGAAATTTACGATAAAGCGCTTGGTAGCACAAGATTTTTAAGTCCCTTAATAAGAATCTCAAGAAATCTAAATGAGGAAACAAAGCTTGGCATTGACTTTAACAAATAATTTTGATAACGTCCAATGATTTTGTATCTTAAGTTCCTTTTATAGCTGCTTAAAAGTCTTAATCACAAAAACACCCCATCTTAAAAGTCTTAATTAGATTCTTAACCCTTGCCATACTCAAAAAATATCTTTGCAAAATTAATTTAAAATCAAAGTGCTAAAAGCACTGGAAGTTACCAATGTGAGTGGGTATTGATTTCAGAAATGCATTGTTTTACACCATTCTGGTTTAAAGATTAAATTCAGGTGTTATGAACTAAGATCAGACTGCACATATGTGCAGGCTGATCTATGTCTATACCTCCTGTAAAAGCAGGAATATTCTGGGTTCAGAAAGGCAGGGATTAAGATTCTTTCGATCTCTAAACTACAGTCCTAACCATTAGGCCACAGGCTCCATCAACACTTACTTTAAAAGAACCTCACTTGATATAAGGTTAAAGTGGGTCAACATCACACTCTTTGGGAACCCCGTAGTTCCAGATGATGACATCAGAGCTGCGACATCATTTTTGGGGTCACATGACACTGGGCGATATCGGGTACTTGTTATATACAACAAATCATGAAATGACGTCTCCCCTGCTGCTTGTCCAATTGTAATTATCTGTAAAGGCAAGAGATATCATGTCTGCATTGTTTTTTTTCCCTTCTTTGAACCAGTCCCTAAAAATGACAAAAGGTGGTACAAGCCTAAATTCTAAATTTCAAGTATCGTATTTCTCCTAGTCATTGGGAGCTATACATAACATATAGGGAACTTCTATTTAGTATGCATTTTCTGATTTAAAAAATCATTAAAATTGATGTCCTTTAGGCCCATTTCCCTTTAATTTGCGATGAATTCCCCCTAAACGATGATTGTTTAGAGGAAATTCATCTCAAATCAGAGAAGAAGTCTCAAAAAGTTTAGGCATTTGAAATGGGTTTTCTTAGTAAAAAAAATGTAGGGGTGCTACTATTAGGGAGGGCATTGTTATTAGAGGAAATACGGTATGCATTGATTGATGGATAGTGAAAATATACTAGAGCTAAGAGGGTCTGTATTACTCTACTAGCACTTATTTCCAATGTTATTATAAGTAACCTTGATTGGGGAGGATAATTAAGCCTGTCTAACTTTGTCTTGAAAAGTTTTGATGGCACAAATATACTTGAAATCCTATTCCATCATCACTTTTACCAAGTCATCTACAAAAAAGAGGGCTAAGAAGGCCTGTATTGCTCTAATGGAAATAAATATTAATGAAACTTTGTGTATACCATACCTTAATTTGTGATGTTGATATAGCTTGTTTAACTTTGTCTAGAAATGCTGGGATGGTGAAAATATATTTAGATTTACATTCCCTCATCACTTTTACCAAGTCATCTAGAATGAACATATAATGGATAATTTTTCTTTAAATGCATTAACAGAAACACTATATTTTCTACAAGATACAGAATGAAGATGTGAAAGAACCTCTAAATAAGCCACTCTCTAGACATAAAATGTATTATGAAAGTATCATTTAAATATAACCCTTTAAAAGCAAATTCATTTGTTCTATATTTAGCTTTGAGCTACTGACTGTAACACTTTGAAATAATAAAATTTGGATTTCAATCAATTCTTTAGTCATTAAATCTTTTTTCTTCATACATTCCCCCCCCCTCCCCACCTAGATCAGCATGTTCACATGCTTGGAATTGTTAAGATAGTGGAACTGTAATAGTTTTGCAACATTTCGGAACTAACGATCTTTCAGAATGTTAACCGAGGTTCCCTAATGAAAATCATTAGGAAACCTCGGTTGACACTGTTAAAGTTCATTAATTCTTAAACATTACAAAACTAATACGATTCCACTACCTAAAGAGGTTTGTTTGAAATGACATTCACAAGTTCAATCATATACATGCATATGAAATAATAATTCACATATGACAAATCTTTTGTGAATAAAGGAAAGATTAATCTTTAATTTCATTGAGGTTTGTTAAAAATTCTAATAGTAACTTTGTTTTTCTTCAAGTTTGATAATCAATTTTCATTACATGCAACTTGCAAACAACTTTATTGGATGGATGAAATGATCGTAATTATTACAAAAACTATGATTGATAATAATTATGTCTGTCTAGAATGATAAAGTATAAATTATCTAATCTTATAAAACTAACCCTTTCACTTTCAATGACATCATTTATAAAACTCAAAGATTAGAATGATAAAGTATAAATTATCAAATCTTATAAAACTAACCCTTTCACATTTAATGACATCATTTATAAAACTCAAAGATTAATAGATTTTTTAAAAAAAAAAATATATATTGTTGTAATAAAATATACTAAGCTTTAGTTATCTATAGACAAAAATCAGCCTGCACATATGTCCATACTAACTGATTTTCCTTTTCTAAAGCAGAATGGTTCAAAGATAATATTTTGTAAATACTGTCTCATAATCTTTGCACTCTGTGCTTTCAGATCTCTCATTCTAATGCAATTTGCATAGATTTTCTTTAGCATGGCAAGGATTCTTAACCCTTGTCATGCTGAACCTGGAATATTCCTGCCTCGGCAGGAGGTATAGACAAACATCAACCTGCACATATGTGCAGTCTGATCTTTGTCCATACCACCTGTTTTTCCATTTTTGAAACCAGGCAAGCTTTAAAATTTCTTTTCCAAAATGAGTACTGACTCACATTAAGTGCATCCAGTGCTTTGAGCACTTTGATTTAGTTGTAATTTTGCCAAGATTTTATATTCAGCATGACAAGGGTTAACTATCTAAATTCGTCTACCTGGAAAAATTTGCAGTCAAGAGAACTAAAAGTGCATTCATTTACCTCCAAATAGAGTAGGATTTTAATCTTAAACAAGAGGACCAAGATGGTCCTAGATCGCTCGCCTGAGTCTCTATGACCCCTGGGAAATCACATTAATTAGATAGGCAGATGTCAAAAAGAAGATAATTGCCTAAGATCAATACCATGGAACTTTTCAGCGAAGATCAAGACAGATATGGCTTTTTGCTCTTTGATTCTATGTAAAAAGGGATGCACCCGGGTGGACCCAAAAAGTGACCCCAGGGTCTTGACATGAACAAACTTGGAAGAGGTCCATAAGATGATGCTACATTCTAAATATGAAAGCTGTCTGCCTTCTGGTTTCAGAGAAGAAGATTTTTGAAGGTTTTCCCATTTTCACCCATCGTGCTCAGATGAACTGAAAGGGATGCACCCAGGTGGAGCCCAAATATGACCCAAGGGTCTTGATATGAACAAACTTGGTAGGGGCCAACAAGATGATGCTACATACCAAAAAAGAAAGCAGTGTGCCCTCTGGTTTCGATTAATTAAAGAAAATTTTAAAAGATTTTCGCTCTTTGATTCTATGTAAAAAGGGTTGCGCCCGGGTGGAGCCCAAATATGATCCTAGGGTCTTAATATGAACAAACTTGGTAGAGGTCCACTAAATGATGCTATATACCAAATATGAAAGCTGTCTGCCTTCTGGTTTCATAGAAGAAGATTTTTGAAGATTTTCATTTTTTTACCCTTCGTGCTCATTAGAGATAAAGGGATGCACCCGTGCAAAGCCCAAATATGACCCAAGGGTCTTGATATGATCAAACTTGGTAGAGGCCCACTAGGTGATGCTACACACCAAATATTAAAAGCTGTCTGCCATCTGGTTACAGAGAAGAAGATTTTTAAAGATTTTCGCTCTTTGATTCTATGTAAAAAGGCTTGGGCCCGGGCAAAGCCCAAACATGACCCCAGGGTCTTGATATGAACAAACTTGGTAGAGGTCCACTAGATGATGCTACATACCAAATACGAAAGCTGTCTGTCTTCTGGTTTCAGAGAAGAAGATTTTTGAAGATTTTCATTTTTTTACCCTTCGTGCTCATAAGAGAAAAAGGGATGCACCCGTGCAAAGCCCAAATATGACCCAATGGTCTTGTTATGAACAAACTTGGTAGAGGCCCACTAGGTGATGCTACACACCAAATATTTAAGCGGTCTGCCATCTGGTTACAGAGAAGAAGATTTTTAAAGATTTTCGCTCTTTTATTCTATGTAAAAAGGGTTGGGCCTGGGCAAAGCCCAAACATGACCCCAGGGTCTTGATATGAACAAACTTGGTAGAGGTCCACTAGATGATGCTACATACCAAATATGAAAGCTGTCTGTCTTCTGGTTTCAGAGAAGAAGATTTTTAAAGATTTTCATTTTTTCACCCTTTTTGTTAAGGGTAAAGGGAAAGTTAAGGGTGGATTTCATTTATTTGAACAACTTTGGTAGAGCTTGACCCAAGGAACATCCCTGCCAAGTTTCATCAAGATTGGCCCACTGGTTTAGGAGGAGAAGATGTTTAAAGAAATTGTGGACGACGCACGATGGACGACGGACGACGGACATTCTACGATCCCAATAGCTCACCTTGAGCACTTTGTGCTCAGGTGAGCTAAAAAAAATCCATCTGAAATGCATTTTCTCCTTTTCTAATACATTGTATATATCAGATAAGAATTTTGTCATGTTTCTTTTATACTGTTACTAGGTGACTTAAGCATTTACACAGAATTTTGGAGTCCAACCTTTGAAAAAGAGTTCTTGAACTCATCTTGAGCCCTGTGCTTGACTATTATGACAATTTGACATACCTTATTTCTCCTAATAAATGCTCCTGGGAGCTATACATACATGTAACATAGTCAGGGAGCTTTTATCAAAATGCATTTTCTGATCTAAAAAATACATATTGATGTCTTTTAGACCCTTTTTCCTACTATTTGAGGTGAATTTCCTCTAAACAATCATATAAATGATTGTTTAGAGGAAATTCATTTCAAATTAAATAAGAAGTCTCAAAAAGTTCCTACAATTAAGGCATCGGAGTGGGTTTCCTAAGTGAAAAATGTGCTAGAAGGGGTGCTACTATTAGGAAGAGCGCTTTTATAAGGAGAAATACTCCAGTAAGATCCAGGTTAAGATTTGGATCAGCCGGTGCATTTGCACAGCTTGACCAGAGTCTTAAAATTGCACTCTGTAGAAAACTTCAAACTCAAAGTTATTTAGAAATCAAGTGAATATTTTAAATTCACTGAGCGTTTGTCTGTGTTGCTCCTTTTCTACTTTTCACGCACAGGGGAAATTGTTTGAAATGTCTCACAGAGAATATCATTTTTTACCTTTTGTGTATGTAGGGTTAACAGGCTGAAATGTCCCACCAATCAATGTTGTTGCATAGAACGCAATCATGTAATCTACATTGTTTGTTGAGCAGATGCATATAGTTAAGAATCCTTTCTACTATTCATCCACAGTGGAAATTGTTTTAAAATGTCTCACAGAGACAATTATTTTTTACCTTTTGTGTATGTAGGGTTAACGGGCTGGAATGTTGCACCAATCAATGTTGTAGCGTAGAACGCAATCATGTAATCTACATTGTTTGTTGAGCAGATGCATATGACGTCTCCCTTCTTCACTCCAATACATTGCAGCCCAGCAGCCAAACGTTCTGTCAATTCAATAACCTTCCTAAATGTGTACACTTCACCTGTTTCTCCATTAATCTAAAATGATTGATTGATTCATTAAAGATATTTTCATATATTTTCAGTCACATCAAAGAGAATTTCACCATTTCACTTACTTCCTGTGTATCAACAGTACTAGGCTTCTGCTTTGAAATACCCTGCTAAAGCCAAGAGCTACAGATACAGGGGGTATTTTGGCTTTCAAATAAGATTATTTCAAGCATACTTGCACAAATCTTATATTGTTGGTACTCATTGAAATTGTCTTATCCAAACGATTCAAATGAGTACCCACAACCTAGGGTTTCATTGAGAAGTAAAGATTTAAGATTGGCATAATTACCCCCTCTTATATGTACCTCTGTAAAGCATGTATCCTCATTTTATTTTGTTTGTTTGTTTGAATGGAGTTTTACGCCGCTTGTACCATTATGTCAGTCATATTGCGGTGGCTGAAGTCCTTAACAATGGATTCTTGGTATTTCTCACACCTGTACTACCATCACATCCTTTCCTAGCCTCCAGCTTCTATCCCACATAGGTCTACGATTATCAACCCATTAGTGGTAGACAAATAGTTGGATAGGATGAGTGTCACTGTCCGGGAACGAATCCGGGACCTCTAGATTGACATACCAACATGCTACCAACTGTGCTATGACAGCGGCTTTCCTCATTTTATAAGTTACTTAGCTTTGATTCAAACCCATAACCTTTGATTGCATATGTCATCATCATATAATATTCTGCTGTCTAATAACAGTCAATATTGCTCGAGCGACAATGTCATTCAGCAACCAATTCTTTTAAGCAACTACCGTCAAAAGTCCCTTCACTGTAAGCAAAATCTCTGATAAAGGGGACATTCTTTACAAAAAATTTGTTTTTATTGGGTCTTATGATGTTGGCGCCGAATAGAATTGTCTCAATAAGACGATTCTAATGGATTCGAACATCATAGGATCAGGTATGACTTGACCGACAATTTAAAAATGCTATCAAAATGAACACTCACAATTGTCATGATATTTTGTATCAAGCGACCATTCCCATACATGTCGCTTTTTGCTGGTCCCCTTAGTGGTCGCTTAGCACAAGTTTTACTGTACCACCAAGATATCATAATACACATAAAATTTAGGCAACCAATGATACATTTTGTTTTAATCTATTTGTTAGCATACAATAATTAGATAAGTGCTTCTTGATTTTACTTTCAGTAAGTTCCATCAGATTTCAAGCAGATTATTTTACTGCGAATTTTTCTTCAAATTTTATCAACTGAAAATAGCCATCTACAGCTTCATTGAATTTGACCGGTCTAAAGTTTTGTTGTCTGCTAAAAGGTTTTATCATGCAATGAAGCCTGTATTGACCTGATATCACCTGACTGATAACATAACATGATATCAGGCTGTCTATTTTTAGAAACAATTTGAATACATTTTCACAAGAATTTCTTCGATTGTTAAATGGTTTATTTATAAAAAGATTGCATGATAAATAGAAGACCATACATGTAAATCTCTTAATTTAAATATCAATGTTATTCTGGTCTTGGCTGCGAGAAATTATCATGACTCAGCAAAGCCTCCTCATGATAAATTCTTCCAACCACGACCAGATAATATGGATATTTTAAGACACTAACATATTATTCCCTATATCTATAATCATTACAAATATAATCATCTTTCTGTCATGAAGGTAATTTATTCTTACAAATGGAACTAGATCTATTTTTCGAATTCATTTTCATTTCTTATTTTCCTAAAGGATGAATTATACATACTATAAGAATGTCTATTATTGCAGCAATCTTTAGTAGATATATCTAAATGCATAACTAAATGAAGCAAAAACAATTTTCATTAATTACTTTTGATGCATTACTTATAAACTTATTCATCAAAAGATAATTAATTTACACTATCATTTAACTCTTCTTCTCAATAGATAGCAAAATTTAGTCTAGCTACTTATCAAACATCAAAATACATGCATATCCAACAGATGCATCTACATTTTTACATAAATACATAAAGAAAATAAGCTAAAATTTTCTCCTTTTCCCACCATGTTTTTTTCTCTTATTTTTTTTCAAATATTTTCAATTCATTACATTTAGTGTCTAATTTCTTTTATCTTAGACAATACAGTTTAAAGCTTTGGAATGAAATTGTCAAAATTCTATGTGTGAAAAATAATATCATACCTTGGCACAAAATAATGGTTGTGCTTTGGCTTCTCTGATGGTTTTAGCATGAATACAAGCTAGAATGAATGTGTACACCCTTCTTTTGCTATGACATTTTCCTGCTGGGTACAAAGCTGAGACAGACAGAATAGACTCATAGGGGTCCAAAATTACCCCCCCCCACCACCATATAGACCAATCGGTCTATATGGTGGTGGACGAGGGGGGGGGGGTAATTTTGGCCCCCTTTGAATAGACTAAGATTATCTTCTATTTCCTACACAGACATTCAGTCTGATCTCAGACTACACTGCCTGCTTTCTACTTAATAAGTGAGGAAAAAACATGAACCGAACTGGTTAAAATGCCAAATAATTGGCAATTGTTTGAAACAAAATTTAAAATCAGTAGGAAAGGGGTTAGATGACAACTGTCCTGTGTTGTGGATGACAAAAAGATGCAAACTGTTTGCAAAATTCACCTGACTTTGTATGTGCATTTGCATGCAAAGTGGGGTATAATTTGCAAACAGTTTGCAGTGTTTTATTATCCTGAGCTCTGGGCTAGTGTCAAGCCTGCAACATCGATTTTCCCATCAGCATTTATTTTTAAAAACAGTTCATATAAAAGTAATGTATATAATGAACTGTGGAACAAAATATGACCTTGACCTTGAATTTAACTATGAATATAACTATAATCTTGTAGGGCAACATTGACCTTACATTGATTTTTATTCAAATAGCACAACTTCTTGTATCTTCAAATAATTCTTGTTAATTATTTTGAAATCCACACATTATTGAAGGAGCTGTCCTCTGTAGAAGTCCAAATTTACACCCCCTCCCCCTACCACCATATAGACCAATAATATAATTGCAATTTGGTCTATATGTTGAAGGGGGCCAGTAAATTCGGACCCCTATGCTGTGCTTCAGATGTGCTAAATTTTATAATTTCTCAAGCTGATCCATGATCTTGAACTTGATAAGTTTTCCAACAATAAGCAGAGAGTTTAGGCTAAGATCAAACTGCACATCTGTGCAGGCTGATCTAAGTCTATGCTGTCTACCAAAGCTTTGTGTATCACATCATAATCGAGGGGTCAGCGCAACACTATTGTAAGTGCCTATAAATACATAGGCACTTACAATAGTGTTGCACTGACCCATCTAATGTTTGTCTTGTACAGTATGGGAAGGGTTAATCAATATTTTCTTACCAAAGCAGGATCATCCTTGTATCCTTTCATACAATCAAGCATGTATTCTCCAAAATTCTTTGTGGGGATGGTGTTTAAACTTAATTTCTGTGACATTTTCTATTTCTTTGCCTGAAGTAAAAACTATTAAAGAGTCTCATTTAATTTTAATTTGAAAATGTATAGATCTACGTCGTTTATTCATACAGTATTGCATTCACAGTGGGAGAGTAAAATGTAGTTACTACATCTACTGTACTTACAATATTTGCCCAAACAATCAATACTTTTAAAAATTTCCAACCTGACAAGCATATAAAGTCAATCTAAATCCTGGGATGAGGCCGACCCCCTCTTCCCACCTCAACTTGCATAGGCGTATCTAGGACTTTGAAATTTATACACACTAAGGAGGCGACAACCAAAGAATATATAGAATAAAGGGGATATGTGGGTTGTGACTAGTTTCAATTTTTCGACGTTACATATTTCTTGTAAATGCGACCAGTCCAAAAATAGCTTCGCATTCTGAGGACAGAAATCTGTACTAGGTTGTGACAAAAGATGAATGCCTTACGACCCCTCCCTTTTTATGATTTGAGCGTTGGTTAATTATCAAAACATCGTAACTACAACTTGAATAAGCTGTTGTTTCGATGTTATGATGATTCATCAACGATATTTTTCAGCAGATGGTCATTTCTT
This sequence comes from Fragum whitleyi, assembly GCA_948146395.1. Lineage (NCBI taxonomy): Eukaryota > Metazoa > Mollusca > Bivalvia > Cardiida > Cardiidae > Fragum > Fragum whitleyi. The sequence continues at coordinate 9,990,867 of OX411556.1, forward strand.
TACGGATTTGCGTAAATTGCGTAATGGGAGTTAAGCCCTTGACTTGGATCCACCGATGCAATATCTTTTCCGAGATATTCAACATGACACGCATGTTTACAAAAGTCGAAGCCTACAGTAACATGGTTACACAGATGACAGTATATTTTTTTCTTTTTTTCTCTTTTTTTTTTTACTAAAAACAAAGCTCTATATGTACAGATATGTACATAGCCCTACTGTGAATATTGGTTAGAATTTTTTAATAATGATCATTTGCATAAATTCTTTGATACTGTCACCTGTGCATGGTTCCAATCCTGAATCCACCGGCTCTAATCAATGGCATGGTTCGATCTGAGACAGAACAGCACAGGCGATTGCTTCACAATCCATTTTTTCTCATATCTATATAATTATATATCTACATTTTTTTTTAACAAAAAAAAAAATATTGAATGCTCAGGGCATAACAGTTATCACTGCATATGTGTTTATATGCAGTTACAATTCTTTTGCACTTAACTATCGGCATATATATACAATATAACATATGATGACAAAATATCGGACAAGAAACAATCGCCTGTGCTTAACGACCCTTAAATCTGAAAATTTATAATTGCACGAGCTTAACACGTAAACCATGGATACAAATCTGAAATATTGACCATAAACTAGTACTACTTACCAACTTTCCTAAAAAAGAACAACAATTTTACATGTAATGACTTCGGCTCTATTACACAGGCCATTCAACATGCTGTGTTTATCTTTGAGGATATTGACCTAGATCTTGTATACATGTACATGTATGGTGTATTTCTGGGTCAAGGTATTGAAAACTGAACCCCTCAGTTTTAAAATAGCATTTTCGAAGACGACACAGTTTCCAATTGCAGACGTCTTTTTTTCGGGTTTGAAATTCAAAAAGAATTTTCCGTAAGGGAGGAAATCGTTTTAAATTCATTCTGATCAAAAAGAGCTCTCACCGTTAGTCCATCTTCCGTTCGTCCATCAACAATTTCTTCAACTTCTCCTCCTTAACCCGGTACTGGGCCAGTGTCCATAGGGTGAAGCTCTATCACTGTTGTAAAAATAATTTAATTCCATCAAAACGCTGTGGTTGCCATGGTAACAGAAAGACTGAAAATTGATGTAAATCATGATAAAAAAAAAACCCTTCTCCTCCCAAACCACTGGGCCAATTTAGCTGAAAATTTGACATATATGTTCTTTCGGTGAAGCTCTTTCAGAAGTTGTTAAAAGAGGTTATTTCCAATTAAAGCTCTCTTTTTGCCATGGTAACAGAAAGGCTTAAACTAACGGGAAAGGTCGAAAATTGCCGAAAGTCTTTTTAACTGAAAACAACCATCTCCTGAACAATTTAGTCAATCAAGCTGAAACTTGGCAGAGATTGGAAAAAAATGTTGAATAACCCAAGAATAGGGATAAAGAGAGATCAAACTTCCAACTTGATTTAATTTAATTTTTATTCCCGACTAGTTTCGGTTTAAAACAAACCTTTCTCAAGGGAAACCATTTTGAACAATCAAAATGTTGATTTTACGCTTCCAACTAAAAACTGATTATCGATTGTGATTTGAAACTGATTGCCCAACACTAGTGATTATGTTATCTAAAGGAAATAATTTCATGGTCAATAACCCAAGGAAATACCTAAATGAACAGTGACGGGACGCTTAACCTAGTTCCAGTTTAATGGATTAATTTCTCACCAGATCTAGTTATAAGACGACCATCCCATAAATACCTCAAAGTTTCACAGCTTCACAGTAACAGTTATGCTAATTATTTATTTGCTAATTATTTATTCGCAGGTGAGCGATATATGACCGTTATGACGGTCCTCTTGATTCATTTTCTACAATAGGTTTTTAAATCGATTTCCTTCATCTATTATAACACGATAGGGTAAAACGCATATATGATATAAGAAGAAATTACAAAGTAATTCAGTATTCGCAATGAAATTCATATATTCAGATGTCGTATTTTACTTTGTACACAAATAGCTACACCCATTTATTACCCTCAACGTCATTTTGAGAGAATGTTGATGCTTCTGACGTCATATAACCCACGGGCTAACGCGCTTCGCTTTCAGAGAATTTCCCCAAACCGTTAAATATAATTGCTTATTCATTAATTTTACACCCGTAAAAGGTTATAATTTTTTTTACATCCAGAATAATGGTAAAAAAACTATTTTCAGAATTTTGATCTTGTTATTATGGATATAATTTCCCTCAACGTCATTTTGAGAGAATGTTGATGCTTCTGACGTCATATAACCCACGGGCTAACGCGCTTCGCTTTCAGAGAATTTCCCCAAACCGTTAAATATAATTGCTTATTCATTAATTTTACACCCGTAAAAGGTTATATTTTTTTTTACATCCAGAATAATGGTAAAAAAACTATTTTCAGAATTTTGATCTTGTTATTATGGATATAATTTCATTTTCGCGTTGATATGTGTCCATGAATAAAGGTAAGAAGGATGGGGAGACTCGTATGCAAGGCAAAATCCTCGGGCTCCGCCCTCGGATTTTACCTTTTGCATATAACTCATACTCCATCAGACTTTATTCGTTGGCACATCAACCCGATAATGAAATTATTTCATAAATAACAATCTGGGATACAGAACGCGATCCGGCGTTGTCTGTTGACGTTCCAGTCGCGTTGTTCTGTCCGCCTACCACCAACGTATTTCAAGATTCTGTGTTCAAGAATTGGGATGTGTTTCATCAAAGAGAAATATGAAAAAAGTAATCAATTTGACTGTAAGGCAGTTGGACCGAAATTAAAGTCACAGAATGTTCGAACATTTATTTGAAAATTGATCTATGCACAGCTTGGCTTTAAGTTTGTCTTAATGACAACATCTACTGAACGCGCTATCTGAACTATACACAAAGAAAAAAGTATTGCAACATCCGATTTTCAAAAAAGTAGTTCCAAACCAAGACAAATAGTGATGATTTGGCGCTATGAAGACACAAGAAAATATGGTCAGTAAACCATCTTTATTAAACGAAAATTATGACATTATTTAACCAAGTCACCAATTTCGTGCAAATAACGGCTTTGTAACGAAAATGTGTTTTTCAACAATTTTTCTTACATGATAAACTATTGCTGCATCGATATTTCAACGTGGTTAGTGTCTCTAATCCAAGAGTAAACTATCGCAAAATGTATCCAGACAATATCGTGTATATTATGAACACGCACTGCCATTCACGGCACTCATCTTTTTCTCTTACCAAAGATCGTAGCGTATCTATGCCGCCATTACTCTTGCTGGATCTGTCACAACAGTGGCGGATTATATCCCTCTCCTGTTTTACAAAATTTTGGACTTGTCCAAATTCAAAGGTTTTGCAGACGAAAATTTAAAGTGGATTTAATTTGAAAAATAACCATTTAGTAGGGTAGTAAATAGTGTGGAAAAAGAAGAAATTGCTTGTCAGAAGCAATTTCTTCTACTTTCACAATGTTTTCTCTATCATAAAATCACAGGCACGTAAAAAGCAGGGATTAAACAGCAAAGGGTTAAATTGGAAATACTAGTTCCCATTTTAGCCGACCAACTTAATGTCCCATAAATGCTCTGTGGCGTTCACATCTAGATTTATTAAAATTACTTTAATATCTACATAAACTGGGTGTTGCAATACTTTTTTCTTTGTGTATATAGAGTTAAAAATGTTATACATGAGTTTGTTATTGATTGTTATTCCATATCTGAAAATTCAAATGATTGTCGATATATATATACGGTTTCACAGTCCCAAGACTATAGATTTTTATAACACCCCTCATATATGATATAATATAATTATTATAATTCTTCAAATACTGTACAACAACTATCTTTTTTATTGATAAAACTTCAAGTTCTTGTGATAAAACGTATAATAGTTAGAAACCCATATACAGAAAAGGAACGATCAGTCATATGTTGGCATTTTCAAAAGTTAAAAATGTAGAATATGGATAACATTACAAAAAGAACATTAACAGAATTTGACGTAAACAAGATGTTTACAAAATGTCACGAAGAAAGTGCTCTGTCATTAAGGAGAAATGGATCGGTATAAATATGGCTTCATCATTCAACCGACTCATTTATTTCATAATTTTGATTTTGTGGTTTTATAATTTGAAGTCTATATATAGTATTGAATATTAAGCTTTTGTGTTTGAGCGAAATAATTTGTCGATTTTATTTTTCACAAACATTATAAGGTAAGAACATTGTAGCATCAGTGTGATTCTCAAACCTCGCAAATTCAGCTTAATGTATGTGCACATAAAGGCCTTTGTGACTCGTCACGCGAAAAGGATCATCCGGGAATTCTTTAAAATGAATTATCAAAAAAGATATTTTATCCAGCATAGGTCAACCAGAAGTCGCATTTCAAAAGTTCTTTCACTGGAAGGTAGATTGATCATTCTAGATTCAGAAAATAAGCACGGTGCTTAAAGTTTCGACCCTAGTCAGTCTGCGCAATCCGCGCAGTCTGACTAGGGTCTACAGTTTACGCACTACCCAAATGGTCCCTTTTCGCATGACGGGTCACATATGGTTTTTCGAATTACGACATTGATGTGTATTCACAAAATGTCGATCTCACCAGGCTGCAAGGACCTCCAGGCTGGCCAGAATCGAATACAAGAAACTATAGGCGTAACTAGAATTTTGAAATACATACGCAATCAGAAGGCGACAGCCAAATAATATAGGATAAGGGCGATACTGAATGTGCCAAAAGATAAATGCCCTCCACCGCTCCCTTTTTCATAATTTTGCGTTGTTGAATGATCAAAACATCGTAACTAAAGCTTGAATAAGCTTTAGTTACAATTTTTCGGCCATTAACCAACGATATTTTCATAAGAGGGTTTATTCGTATAAAGCACTTTTCGTTATGTGCGTAATGGTAGTTATGCCCTTAGAGTGAAATAATAAGTATGGTTGATTTAATTTCTATGGATCTATGAAACTAATTTTTGGAATATACAATTTTCTGTGGAAGAAGTCTTCAGAGAAAATTATTTTATCTGAATAAAGAAAGGATTGATTAGGAAAGATGTTTACTTAGATACTAAATTTTAATGCCGGATTTGAAAATCAAATCCTTTATTATTGAATACATGAAGTTTTCCTTATATTTTCAGTATATCGTAGAAAACAATGAAACAAACCCTTATTGTGTTGTTAGTAGTAGTCTCAACAGCGGTAGCGGTCCATTTTCAAAACAGATTTATTTATAGAAACTGCGACGATCTACACTGTGTGGACCCTATCTGGGTCAAGGGACCTTGTTCCCTGTTCTGTCCCCAAGGTAACGGTTTTATAATCTCATTCTTCATTGTGTATGTTCAACTGTTTGTCCGTCCGTTTGAAAACCTCATGTTTTATAATGAAACTATCGCGAAATACGTGTTATACGTTATTTAGACTCTAGATGATTATATACTTGTATTATCTAAGATAAAAAAAGTGTCTTTGAACATTTAACTGACTATCAGTTGCTCAAGTACGACATTACCTATTTTTGTTACAAAATGTTAATATTTGTTATTATGTTTGAATTATTTCATATGGGTGCTTCCAAAAAAATACCAATAACGTGGAAGTTGAAAAATATTATCAAGAAACGAATCCGAGTTCACAGATAAATGTTCACAGATCAGATAATTCGATCTTATTCGAATGATACCAATAGTTGTTCATAGAATTGAAGCTCAAACAAAATGCAAGGCACTGTTAAGCCTCAACTTGTGAAAGCAAAATTCAGTCAAACCTGTCTTAGCGGCCATCTGCACACAGCAAGCAAGCACCAACCGAGTCTCCTATGGGGGATTTTTGCAGAAATTAACCTGCATCAAGTAAGCGCTTTTTGAATGTCCCTAGGGTGCTTGCTTAATACAGGTTTAACTGTACAGGCCTATTTGTTCCGAAAATGCTGCACAGATCAGTTGAGCAGATCGGTGTCTTTATTTTCGGTCGAGGAAAAGTAGAAGAAATCTTTTCCAAATCTGAGCTTTCATGCCCCTTACCATCTTTTGCAATACCGTGCAGCCTGCCTTGTAACCAGGATAAAAAAGAACAAGTAAGCGCCCGAAGTTTGAAACGCTCATTCAAAAGTCTTCATTTGGGTGATGCAGGACACCATTTCTAGGGCTCTACCCTGCTTTGTGTTTTGAGTGACAAAACAGTGAAAATTGTTTGCAAATTATACCCCGCTTTGCACGCAAGGGCACGTGCAAAGCAGGGTATAATTTGCAAACAGTTTGTACCGTTTTGTTATCCTGAACACAGGACTGTGCTTCGTTGTCATTGGATCTTTATAGATTCTGAATGGTTTGCTCAAAGCTTATACTATCATTGGTAAATGTTCTTTTAGGTCAAACGTGTCGACACCCCTATTCCGGGCGGATATTAAAGGCCGGTATTACTCACGATATAGATGGCCAGAAATGGCGCTGTAAACCCACCATATTTCCTGACTGGCACATCGCTTACAACCTTGATGTCTTTGGACAATGAACAGACATTCGGTTAGCCCCGAATCGGGCATTTTGTTACAACAATCAATAAGTATTTTTTTAATCGCGAATGGGCAGAAAAGTGAACTTATAGAGCATAAATCGGTAGTATTGCCGAAAAATTGTGTTCGATCATCGAGAACTGGATTGCATTCGCCTCGGACTTTCTTACATTATTTTCAGTCACATAATGAGTAAATAAGAGGTAGGACTTCGTCAAAATTCGGTCATATTGGATCCGTTTTCAGTCATATAAGATAAACTTTCAGTCATATACGGTTACCTTTCAGTCATATACAGTCACCTTTTGGTCATATACGCTCAACTAACGTCATATACGATCATCTTTCGGTCATATACGGTCATATTCCGGTCATATACGGTCATCTTACGGTCAGATACGGTCATCTTTCGGTCATGTATGGTCACCTTTCAGTCATATACGATCACCTTTCAATTACATACAGTCAACCTTTTAGTCATATACGGCCAATTTTCAGTCATATACTACATGTATCTACTTTCAGTCATTGACGATCATTTGCCTGTTATTACGGTCACCTTTCGATCTTCGACTATCTAACATAGCATGTATTTTCAATAAGAATTTATCAACATCATGTAAAACGTCATCAACTTTAATCATGTACAGTGTGTTAATCTGTTTGAATTTGGCTAAATGAGGGGATGGATTTAACATTCGACATGGCAGCTAAAAAGCTAATAACAGCTTCGACCATTGATAACTCTAGGCCCGAGGTTATAAACTTTTTTCTAGCTCTATTGAGAATTTTGAAGTTTGAAATGAAATAAATGTATGAACATAGAAGATAATATCAATAAGTTGTTATATATAACAACTTATTAACATTGTCTTTTATGTTCAAACATTTATATTTAAGTATTACAATAGAACTACGACTTTATTGTCAAGTTGATGTTTGAGAAAAAAATGAGTTGAGAATGAGAATTGTTTTTATAACCTTGGGCCCAGAAGTTTTAGGAACGTTATGTAAATAATGTAAATTTGTGATAAGATAATGATTATTTTCTAAATCAAAATTGCGATAGATCCAGTTTGTAACATCGTGAAATTGATATTCACCTCATGAAAACATTCAAAATCATTCACTCCGCGCTGCTTTCATTCATTCCAAACACTCACTCTAATCACTCAAAAAACACTCCGAAATAGTCGAAAACGCTTCGAAATTGTTCAAAAAGATCAACATTAAAATCAAATTGATCAAATAGTTGCATGATTTTATTTCCCTTGTGTTGATTTTTAAGCGTCTAATTTGTTAGCGAAGACGCAGCCGTCATAGCGCAGTTTGTAGCGCGTCGGACTGTCAATCTAGAGGTCCCGGGTTCGACCCCCGACGGCGCCACTCATTCATTCCGACTATTTGTCTCTCACCAATGGGTTGATAATCGTAGACCTATGTGAGATAGCAGCTGGAGGCTAGGAAAGGATATGGTGGTTGTACTGGTGAGAAAAATACCAGGAAACCATTGTTAGGTGCTCCAGTCACCGCGATATAACTGAAAAATGTTGAAAGTGGCGTGAAACTCCATATAATCAACCAATTGTCCGTGAAGACACAAATCCGACAAGTAAAAAAAAATAGTAAAGGGGGTAAAAACCATCGCTAATTTTGTACGATTGGACGAGTTACCGATTTTGTTTTACCTCTCTTGAAAAATCATTCGAAATTTACTCCACACAATCATTTTCATTCCTTGATCATTCCAATACCGCCCATCTTGTAAATTTTACGATGTTTCTAACTTTAGGTCTATGTACCGTTGGTATACGATGCTTAACTGTGTAGTATATTATTTATTAAAAATCAAATAACAAATAACGGCTATTATCTTCATTTTCATTTTTTCCCTACATTGTTTCTCTCACGACTAGAACTACGTGATATAATGCCCCGAGTTTAGGGCGACAAAAATGAGGCAAAACTGTTTGCAAATTATGCCCCACTATGGACGCAAGTACTGCAAGTCCTGGTGTACGATTCGCAAACAGATTGCCTAGTCATGTTATCCTGAACGCAGGGATGGTTAGATTTACATTAGATTTATATTTTAATTGTCTGCAAGTCATGCCATACGCGATAAAATAAAACTTTGAAGTACCCGCTTTCATATTTCGACCATAAAAAGGGATTTCATAAAGTAGAGTTGACGTCATGAAGGGGCCGACCCCTTTTTTAGGGCTTAAATTCAGTAATTGTCTATATTTTCGGAAAAAATGAACCGATTTCTATCCCGTTTACGCCATTTGCTTCGTAAAAAAGACGCCCGATGTTATGTTTTGAATGATATGAAGATATAAGTGTAAGAAATACAATAAAGTGTAACGTATTGAATCTTAATGCCTTCTGCGTTGATGTTTTCGAGTACAGTTACTGAAAATATTGCCTTTCTACTCGAAAATTTGTCCGGTGACCTATGCTGAAATTTAGATATGTTGCTGCCACACCATTCCACTGATGATATTTAAAATAAAATCCACGTGTCTTCGGGTTCGATTTTTTGTAAAATTCGATTCCGCGAAGATATCGCAAATCAAAGGATATTTCAACGTCGCGTCAAATGTTCACAAAAGTTGGCTTTTTAAACGGATGAAAAATTAATTGAATGTTTATATTTTATTAAAATCACATTCATATTTAATACTTCTGAAGCCTATATTTTACAATAAACCTTAATTTCGAATATTTTTGAATACGTAATTACACGGAGATTGGCTCCAGTAAGCATAGTACAGATGGTTTTGGTGAGACGTCGAATTCGACGAAAAATGTTGCAACAACTTCAAAAAATCGATTTTAATACGAAATCTTACCCGAAGACATATCGTTTTTATTTGATTAAAGCAAAGCATATTCTTTTCGCTTCAAAATAACAAAAAATCAGCATAGGTCACCGGACAGAGTTTTGAGAAATTTCTCTTTATTTTCAAAAAATGAAATGAAAAAAGGAACGTCAAATCTTAAAATTCGCGGATTAAAAAGCGTTTCGGACTTTTTTCTTTATTTGAATGTGAACAGAAATTAAACGACTAGCTGGGGCGTTCTTGGACTTTTTAAATGAAACTTATTTCGGAAAAATCGGCCGATTAATTCAGAAAATATTTGCAAATACTGATTTTGGCGTGTCGAAAAGGGGTGGCCAATTGATGACGTCACGACGTCCAATGAACGAGCTTCGGACCCTTTTCATTGCGCGTTAAGTAATGCCCGAATTTCAAATATAAATCTCAGCAATTATTGTGAGATTTTAAGAAAGTCGAAAATTCGACAATGTTATCTGTCCGCAGTTACCTTAATGTTCATGGACATAAAGTAAAAACACATATGACGTATTTTACGGACAATAAGCCGCGGCTTTTCTGTGAAAAAAGAACGGATGCGACTTATACGCAAGTGCGGCCTATACGCCGAATTTGTTTTTCTAAGAGGACCATTATTTGAAAAAAATAATTTATGAATGGTAATGATATGAAGGCAAGGGTAAACCATGGTCATAAAAGTGTTATATCACCTATATTGTGACTAACATTCATTACAAAAAGATGTGAAAACGTATCTCGATCATGGATTACTGTTTATTTTCTTCTGAAATGGGGTCGTAGATGTGATAAATTGTGCAATTGTAATGCCATTATGTAACATAACCAATAAAGATTGACGTGGTATAAATACCGTAGTGTAGGCCACTGCTTATACGCCGGTGCGGCCTATCTGTTGTGTTTTTTTTTATTTCCTAAATGATAAAAAAAGACATCTGCGGCATATACTCTGATGCGGCTTATTGTCTGGAAAATACAGTAATCGCTGTTTGGCGACCAGAACAAAAATCAAACTTCAGTTTCGGCTTTAAAGCCGCCTTACACAGAACATACCATATAATATTAGTGCAACAGGACAGCTCAATTAGCTCAGTCGTGATCAATTGTTCGATTACCAGGCTCAGCGCACAAATACAAACTAATATTCTTTTGGATGAAACTTTTAGCCGAGGCTACGTATGTCCGTGCTTATACCGAGGCAGCCTTAGTCGGGGGTTATATTCAACTCGACAATTTCGATGAAAGCTTCATGGAATCTGAGTGGCTTATAATGATAGTGCGATTAGGTCTGTTTCAAACGTGCAAATATTAAGAAATAAGATAACCTGATTTCTAAGAACACTTATATTTGATAGATTTACAACTTTCAAATAAAATGTTTCTAACTTCAGTGACATTTTTTGCACCGACACGGATTTTAAGTATTGTTTTCTGGTTTCCCCTGTAAAGTCGCCTTAACCGCTCAACATCTATTGTTCCAGAGTGAAGGCCTCTTGTCTGTATTTCTCTGATGTTGTCGACCATTACTTGCTCATGGTAGAATTTCTCTCGAATTTCACCGATGATAATTTGGCTTTCATCAACAACTGTAGTTCTGTAGCAAAAAATAATGCAGCCTTGCGTTCAGGATTTAAAATCGTTTGAAATGATACCGAGCTTTACATATCGATGGCTCAGCGCGAAACAGTTGTAACAGTTGTGTTTATAGGGAGTTACAACCGTTTCGCGCTGAGCTATTGATTTATGCACCTATAATACGCAAAACGTTTTCCGAACGATTAATCCTGAACGTAGGGCAGTATTGATAATTTCCAATACATACCAAAGTTTGTGCTTTTATACTTTTGAAAACATTATTGGGAAGTAGGAAATTGCATTTAACAAACAATTGTTATTTTTCTATATGATAGGAGGGTTTCAAATTTAAATCTCTTTTCATCGTCGCTTGCAAGTTTGTTTTTATTAAAATTTGAAACAGTCTTTAAAGGATGCCAGAGATACACAACAAAAGACGCCATATGAATATCACAAAATCTTCATCATATCTGCATAATCAGGTAGATATGAACATTCTGGAAAAATTTCATCCAATTAACTAATAAGTGAAGGTGGAGTTGCGTTCCAAAGATATTCCGTACGTACGGTCGGGATGGATGGCAGAAGATAATACCAATATGCGACAACTCTCGGCGGCGTGTAAAAAAGGGAGGGGCTTTAATCATCCTCGGATATCCCGGGTCTCCCTTTTTGCTACGCTATATCGATAAAGCTTAGCAAATAGGGAGTCCCCGGGGTATATGACGATGGATTTTAATGATCACTCGAGGAATCGGAAAAATATACAATTAAATGTAAAAAAAGGTATTTGAATGTTTGCATGAAACGGAGCCATCTGGATACTCCCGATGATAAATTAAAGAATCTTAGCTTATATCATGTTTTAATTTCTTCTCAAATACTTACGATTTATCAGAGCTACAGAAAGAGGGGGTGTTTTGGTTTTAAATTAGATGATTTCAACATAAATCCTATGTTGTGGGCACTCATTTGAATTGTCTAGTCCAGACGGTTCAAATGAGTACCCACAATATAGAGTTCAACTGAGAAATAAAGATTTCAGACTGGTATTTCCCCTTCTTCTTTAATGCTTTTCGGTGATTTATCGAGAAATAACGGTAGATTATCACTTGGTAATCTCACCGCAAAAGCAGTGAAATTATCAAAAACTTATGCCCTGCTTTGTGCATTTCCTCCTATCTGACGTCATCTATGCGGGGCGAAATAAGTGACGTCACAATGAACGTTGCATAGCAATCACGCGCAAAATGACGCGCTTTACGAAAATATTCCCTAGAAATTTCACATTTTGTCTCATTTTTGCATTAAAAAAAATAGAATAATTGTTTGTTTTTCGTGTAAGATCGATTAATATTTCATTTCGTGAACAACAAAGGCTATATTTTCACTCGTGGCTCTGCCACTCGTGAAAATATAGCTTTTGTTGGTCACTCAGTGAAATATAAATCGATCTTACACTGAATCAAACGATTATCCTCTATGTATCTGTACCTCTGGTCAACTATATGAAAGATTTTTTCTTTGGGGCTATCAGCAGTATAACTTTTAAAGGAGTTTCATACAGAAAGAGTATACCAACCCTTTAAGGCGGTACAGCCCATGCTTGTTCAAAATCTGCCCTGGGTACAATGTTATGTATACACCTGATAAGGAAAGCACTGGGCTGAAACAGAAATGCATCAACTGTATTTCAAGAAGATTAAACATCAATACAGCATTTCGTTGTCATAATTTTAAAGTGTCTTTTATCACGTATCGTTCCTTCTAGAACATGAAGTAGATTGAGCGCCCTTTTAAACTATTTCAGACTCAAGAAAATCTTTCCATTTCAGCTCGGTGAAACGATGATTAAGGACTGTAAATATTGTTGTTGTTTTTTTTATTTTCTTTAAACTTAATACTAACTGACACCGTAGGATTCACAAAGTCTCATGCATTGAAGGAAATAAAATATATTCTTTTTATTTTCTTATTTTTTTCCCAACCCTTATCATGTTGTAAAAGACCTATTACTGATGAAGACAAACATTGGACAGACGATATAGAATGAGATCAGCCTGCATAAGTGGACAGTCTGAACTTAGCCAACACAAAACTGTTATCTATTATCCATTGCGGGGCAATTTTGAGCAAACCCCTCTTCAATATTAAATTGACAATTTGGTTCGAATACAATTAAACATGAGATGCACTTCTTTTCAATGAACTAATTTTACCTTTGAAGTTTCATGATTGCTTAATTTTTTGAGATATGCTCGGGACAAAAGGGTCTACGGGCGGACCGAGGTGCCGACAGACCGACAAGTGCAAGGCAATATAACCCATCTTCTTCTAAAGGGTGGGGGTGGGGGGTGCATAATTAAGCAGATATTAAACGTGTTACCTTACAAACATTTGGAACTCTATCGGGTAATGATCGCTCACGCGGATGGCCTGAAAAATGCAATTAAATAATACAAATACAACGACTCATTCACGGTTTTTTTTGTGATAATAATGATAAGTTTTATATAATCTAAATGAACTATTGTTGGATTGTCAAAATCATTGATTGCAGTTTGATCTTATTCTACACTGTTTGCTTTATACTTAAATATTGTTGGAAACTCTTAAACTAGACTCTCGTTCAGGACGACAAAACGGTACAAACGATTTGCCATTCATGCCCCGCTTTGCACGTGTTTGCATCGTTTTGTCATCCTGAACGAAGGGCAGATTTTTCGAAAAGTTCAAAAAGTATGCATTCGGCTTGAAACAAAATTATATCTAACAAGATAAAGATTAATCCAATTTTGCAGGGTTTGGTGTCTTGCCAAATGACTTTGTAGGCGAAATTTTCCCTATGTCATGTCTACTTACCAAATGTTTCGACATCTCTCCTAACAGCCCTATATCGTTGTCAAATTTGTAGACACGGGCTGATAATGGGATCAGACCTTTCGACCACTGGCTTCCAGTGAAAATAAATCTGAAACGAAAATTTGAATGTATAGGATGTTCCCATTTAATGAAAATTTTATGACTAGAGAGACCATTAAAAATGTTTATGTGTGTTTGTAAGTACGCATTTCAGGTGATTTATGATTCTAAATCTACTAGCTACGAAGGGAATTCATTTTCATATAGTTAAAACTATTGGAACTAAACATAGCTAAGCTTGTAAAGAGTTCTAAGGCTATCAAAGACCTGAATTAGACGGCTTATATATTTTATATCTACTTTCTAGTCATTATTTAAATCAGATATATATATAATACGTACTTAGTGTTTTGTATGAGAAAAAATATCTAACGAGGGTGGGAGAATTGATCATTGTCGAGGCTCTGCCGAGACAATTATCAATTCTCACAAACGAGTTAGATATTTTTTTCATTCGATACATTAAGTATGTATTATATTTATCTTATAACCTCTATTTGTCTTGTTTTCGTCGATGTTTCTAACTAAATTGCAAGTTTCCAAAAATAACCGCATTATATCATTGTTCTAAAAATAACTATGTCATATCATGAAAAAATATCATACGGGATGTTATCACACGGATATGTGTATAGTTATAAGATAAAATTAAACACATGTTTATGATGACTCCGCTTGGCCTACCGAAATTCCGTAATTACACCGTATCCAAACGTTAACGTCATTTACAAAAAATGACGAAAAAAAATTACCTATCATACGCACAGTGCGTATGTTTCACCGTCGTGTCCATTTTATCGCCAATATACCATTTAAATTTGTCTTTATTCCTTAAAGATATCTTCTTCCAGTCAGATTTCCTGACGTAAGAGCAGTCAGCATTTAGATCTCCCATAGCCACCACGTTGGGTACGTTCATGATGTTAGTAACGTAGTTAAACACGTCTTCCAAATGGTTGATTTCTGTAACTGCTTGTTGAGGTGCTACGTGTATACCGATTACAACGAATTCATTTGGCACTACAAATGAACGCAATAACATTTATAATATGTCTTACGTCGTGAGAGTGAAAATATCTCGTTGAATATTTTGATATTACACGGGTGTTTTTACACTAGTGGAATAACTATGCACATGAACTAAGAAAGGATAGCAACGTTATCATTTCGTTGTAAAAATGACGCGATAATACAGTTGATGACGTCATTTCGCAAACTGCGTTATATGTTTCGCGGAATAACTTTACTCGATAAATATCTGAATTTTCCTTGTTTTATCTAAAAAAATTAGGTCATATTATAAATAAAATATAAATTTTGTGCTCATTAAATACCGAATTTATTAAACGAGTCACAGATCACTCATTTAATATTCTATCTAATTTCAAAATTAGAACTATTATGATAATGATGAGGCATGATTTTATTTCGATATTGTTTTAAACGGGCGATTTCGTAATTATGAATGAAATCACTGTGTTTAGCGTAAGAGAGTAGTCGCAAGTTCCGCAGGAACAGTTGTCCGCAACGGAAATTCATTCGCATAGTATGTATGGGGAAATTCAAGTGGCAGCCCGGGAGTCGCGTGAGATGATGTAATAATCTAAAATTAACTGTACTATGCATGCACAGAAAGGACATTCATGTGAACGGAGTTACCCACTGGTGGTAGTAAACAAACTTCACATTTACCGCTACAATAATCAATTAAACATGAAATATCGTTATCCCATTAAAAATGTGATAAACTCATGCAAAATACTATATAAAACAAGAAAAAAGTATTTGTCGTTTAAAGTAAAAGAAAACATTTGTTTTATGTAATCGAATTGTTGTGCACTATTTTCGATGCCATTTTGGAACCCAAGTAACACCGGCCTGACCCAAGATCAGAAGCGTCGAGGTTGAAGGTTAAAATGACATCACTAGTGTCGAAACCAAGGTCGTTCTGATGGAAACCCGGTTAACTCGGGTCGAAACCGAGTCCGATATGAGCTGACCCTATGTTTGAATATGGAAGACAAAACAATGAAAACTATTTACGAATTTATAACCCGCTTTGCACGTACACTTGCGTGTAGAGCATGGTATAACTTGAAAGCAGTTAGCACAGTTCTGTTATCATAAACACAGGACTTGTTTTTAATGAAAGTTAAAGATCTTCTGTTACGTTCATAGAAGTCTAAACAAATTTTACCATAATGTACAAACCTGTACTTTTGTCATAACAAATTTTACGAAATGATATACTGACATTTGTATCTGCCTTAAAATGTTTTCCATAATATACAGACCTGTATGTTGTGACTTGACTCTAATCAAAAAAGGCTCTCTTTGAAAAAGGTCTGTATATTTTCCATGCTGGTCACGAGTTTCGGCCCCGTCTTCAAACACTAAAGAATCCACTATTTCTAATCCAGAAGATGGGCTGGAAAGTTTAGAATCATACCGTTATATATTCTTAAGTTTATTAGAAAACAATTTCTCGATTTTGAATTAAGCTATTCGTTATAAACTACGAAGCCCCGGTGGCATAATTTACACATTATTAATTCCGTTATATCGAAAAACTATGTCGATAAAACTAATGAGCATTTCGTTAAAACGAATAAACATTTCGTTATTACGAATTAATACTTCGTTTTATCGAAATCCTTTTTCGATAAAACGTTTAAGTATTTCGTTAAAATGAATTAATATTTCGTTGCAACGAATTAAAGTTTCGTTTTATCGAGAAACTATTTCGTTTTTACGAAATACTATTTCGATAAAACGAATTAGTATTTCGTTATAACGAATTAATGTTTTGTTTTATCGAAAAACGATTTCGTTTTAAAGAAATACAATTTTGATAAAACGAATGAGTATTTCATAAAAACGAATTAATATTTTGTTTTATCGAAATACGATTTCGTTTCAAAGAAATAATATTTTGATAAAGCGAATTAGTATTTCGTTTAAACGAATCAGTATTTCGTTATAACGAATAAATATTTCTTTAAAACAAATGAATTAATGATTCTAATGAATTAATTTTTCGTTATATGGAAATACTATTGCGTTTTAACGAAATGCTAGTTTGTTTTTACGAATTACTATTTCTTTGAAACGAAAAAGTATCTTTCGGAACACTCGGTTGTAATCCTTCGAAATTTAAAACCACGCGTGTACTTTCTTATTGTTATGTGATCGAGAAACAAATACACGTTCTCATCAAAGCTTAAAATCGTTAACTTATGCCAAAATTTGAATAAGGGTAAACCCTACCAAAGCGAGGCTTTTGAAATTTTCACGCACTCAGAAGTTGACCAATATAGGATATACTGTTATGGCTAACATAAAAAGCAAATATATGAAGGTCGTGTTGTCTCTATCATTTTTGAGTATAATAATCCCTTTTAGGCACGAATTAGCCTATTGCACAATGACTCGATGAAAAACTCTAACAGCCCCCCCCCCCCCCTAAACACTCATTAGCATTTCGATATAACGAATTAACATTGTTTTAACGAATTCATATTTCGTTTTATCGAAATACTATATCAATAAAACGTATGAGTATTACATTAAAACGAATTAATATTTCGTTATAATCGAATAAATTTTATTTCGTTTTATGAAAATACTATTTCGTTTTTACGAAATACACTTTTTCGATAAAACGAATTCGTATTTGTCAAAACAAATAAATATTTCGTTATAACGAATAAAAGTTTCGTAATAACGAATTAATATTTCGTTATATTGAAATATTTTTCGTTTTAAGGTAATGCTATTTCGTTGAAATGAATTACTATTTCGTTAAAACGAAATAGTATCCTTCGGAACGCTCGATTGTTATCCTTCGAAATATAAAACCACGTGTGTACATTCTTCATGTTCGATAGAGAAATACACGTATTTTAATTCGTTATAACGAAATATTTATTCGTTCTAACGAAATACTTGTGTGTTTTATCGAAAAAGTATTTCTTTTTAAATGAAATATTATCTCGATAAAACGAAATATTAATATCAATTCGTTATAACCAAATATTAATTCGTTTAAACGAAATACTTATTCGTTTTATCGAAATAGTATTTCGTTAAAACGAAATTGCATTTCGATAAAACGAAATCCTTATTCGATATTACGAAATATTAATTCGTAACGAATACTAATAAGTTTTATCGAAATAGTACTTCGATTCAACGAAGTATTAATTCGTAATAACGAAATGTTAATTCGTTTTAACGAAATAGTATTTCGTTGTAACGGAATAATCAATGTGTATATTATGTCACATTCGGGGCTCCGTAATAAACAGTTTTTTTTATAATTAACAAGAATAACTTCAATGAAGAATAATTTGTCGTCATATGTAATTCTCCCATTTAATATATAATCATACGGACAAAAATGTAAATATTTTTTCTACGATTGAGTCAAGTTTATCTTTATTTTACATTTTTTACTCAAAAATAATATCAACTGACATGAAAAATGTGACAAGTAACTTATAAGTCAGAATTAAAAAAAAAATTCTAGGGGAAAGGGGGAGGGTAAAAAAGTTCAGACGTAATATAAGTACCGATATATGTAGGCATATTGCTCCTTGCTATAAGATCTCCCTAGTCTTCTGCTTACAACCATCTGGAATTGCTTATGACTTGGAAGATTTCTGCGGAGAATATAAAGTTATGATTATAAATCTGGACTAGTATCACATTAATGACGACAAAATGATCAAATAGTGTCCATTTCTCGGAATTGATAATTGTTTTGCGAGGCGTTTAGCTGAAAAGTCTATTACAGGATTAGCAGTCCTGTTAGAACGGGCTAAGAGATGTAATCCCGAATGAAATGAATTTCTTTATTTTTGCAAGGGGTGGTATCAATTGCTTCTCTTACTTGTTAACATATTTATATGTCCAGTTTAAATCTATCTAAATAGTAACACCAGAGATATCACTAAACAGCTTTGAAACTACGACGACCCAGGTGAATAATTGGTTGTTAAAGTACTATGAGTTTCCTCCGAGACAGCCGAACTCGAATAAGTAATTATTACTTTAGGAGATTGATATTATATATTTAAAAACAGCTCTGGTGCTTACTTATTAACTCTGTTTAGAAGTGTGTATATTGCAGTTTGGCTTGAGTCTCTTATTTCTTGGATCAGTAGAAGATCGTAGCGCTGGACTATCTACAATATATTTGGACCAAAGTATGAAATTTGTAACAATTCCACAAGTTTTCAGCGCTAAGACTCAGATCAGCCGGTTTTATTAAACATCTTATGATCATTTTTTGCACAAGTCAAAAATCAAAAATGCTTCTACAGTAGTAACTAAATATTGAATTCTGTCATGCTTCATCTCATTGGAATCGTCTTCTTAAGATGATTCTAATGAGATATTGCAAGGCAGATTCTGATAATGAATGAAAACACCAGGAACGATTTGTGATTTTGACTAACGAATCATTTTTTCCGTAAGAAGTTAAGTAAAAGGGGCCCCATTGTGTGGCATTCGCAACAATTCCACAAGTGTTCAACGCTAATACTCAGATCAGCCTCTGTATCCGCACAGTCTGATAAGTGTCTTCACTTCGCATGCAGTGAATAGCTAGAGACTAATAGTTTTTGTTCACAACCAGAGAATGTTTTCAAAAAAATGTGTGGCTGTGGAGGTCTCAATGTCTCCCCAAAACGCAATTATGAAACTGTTGGAACTATTTTCCTAAGCTCATATATTTAATAAGTAGTTTCAGTTCTGGTTCGAAGCCGCCGTCAAACCGCTGTAGTAGCGCGTCGGTTTATCATTCAAAAGGCCCAGAGTTCGATTCACGACGGCGGCACTCATTTTTCCGACTACTTTTCTTTCATCGATTGGCTGATAATCGTACACCTATGTACGATAGCAGCTGGAGGCTTGGAAGGATGATATAGTAGTACTGGTGTGAGTAATACTTGGATTCCATTGTTTGGTGCTCCAGCCTCTGCGATATAACTGAAAATTTGCTGATATTTGAGAGAAATCCCATTCAAAGAATCAATTCTAGTTCGAATAGGAAAGAAATAAATCTTTGGTTGTGATCAAGAAATATTCTGATCGGCAACCAATTAAAATTGAATGTCTTAAACAATTCTTAATCATGGTTTTGTTGTTCTTTTTTCCGAATGGATTAGATGATACTCATCAAATTCGATGCAAAAAGCCGATACATTTTTTTTTCATAATTGTTTCTAAAAAAGTCATCAACATCATAATAATTTCTTGTTCAACAAAATTAGTTAAAAACTGTATCGAATATCTCCATTAGAAATTTGTTAAACCAGATCAAAGATTGAAAAAGGAAGTATTACCTTTGCCAGTATTTCCATGATGGTGTCATTTGCAGCTTTCTTCAAGCCAAAAATCTGAACATTAAAGGCACCAATACGTAATGAATCTTTGCTACTTTCCACACCGCGACGCACCAGCAAAAGATATAGGAGTACTTCGAAAACTACCATTAATCTAAAATAAGGCATTGCCATTTAACGGACACACGTTTTAGCTTACCTGAGCACAAGTTGCAAGTGAACTTAATCATTGAATGTCTGTCGACGGCGACCGACGTACGCTCTGCATCGTCAAAAATATGGTAAGCATATTTGTCAGGTCACAAAGATGATTTGTTTAAACGGGGTTTAACGCCATTTCCAATATTATGGAGTAATATCACAGTGACTGGTGCAATTACCCATCGTTTCATGTCGTTTCTCACACCAGTACAACCACAACATTCTACCCGAGCCACAAGCTGGTAATCCCACTGAAGCGTTTTATTTGTCATACGCCCATTGGTGGGAAACAGATGAATTGTGTCATAATGACTTTTTTCATGTCAGTCGCACGGATGAACCTTATCGAAAATTGGAACATTCCATCGAAAAACATGGGAAACGAGGACCTTAATGCCAAAGGGGTTAACAATCAAAATCTCAGTACCGAAGATAGAGATCGTATTAACTCTGCCAGAAGTAACTTCCACACGACTCCATATCTCTTTATTATCATTTTTTTTTATCATTTTGACATTCGAGGGACTTTTGAATTCAAGAGAATAAGGTAAAATTTTACCTATACCCATTGAGCATTTTTTTTGACGAACCAACCCTTTTGTCTCTTTTCAATTATGTTATAATGAAAAAAAAAAATAGCTTTATTCAGCAATTTATTTAAAAAGGAGAGAAAATGATTGAAGTATATCTGTTATGCATACCAACACCCTGTTATTATGATAGATTGGCGTAATCTATTTTAACGCTATTTTCAAATCAATTATGAAGGAGAAAAGATACATTACTCATCATTAATAGTTTTAAACACTTTTCATTTTTGACAAGCTCGGTGATATTAATAAAAGTTCTACAGATGAGGAATTCAATTACTCAAAATCAATGATATTAAAATGAACATGTGAAAGGCTACTCTTACTTTGTCGTTTTAAAAATGCCAGGTTATTCTCCGAACATGGCTCAAAGGTACAGATTAGAGGGGAGGGGGGTGGGGCTGTCTTAAATCTTTATTTCTCAATGAAATGTTATGTTGTGTGTACTCAATACAATCATCTTTACAAGATGATTCCAACGAGTACGATCAAGCTAGAATTTATGCTTTTATTGTTACAGATAAGAGAGAGTAAAGGTTGTCTAAAATCTTTATTTCTCAATGGAATGCTATGTTGTGTGTACTCAATGTAATCGTCTTAACAAGACAATTTCAACGAGTAATAACAGCATAGGGTTTGTGTTTTTTTTTTGTTCAAATAGTTTGATCAAAAATAAAATACCCCCTCTTTCTGAATGTCCGTATGGCTGCTTAAATATTTGGGCGGACAAGTGAGCTAGAAAAATGTCTATCATTTAAACTCGTATGATTTTAATCGATCTCTCGCGTGTCATTAAACAAGCTGTATTTCGTCGACGTCATTCTAAAACCTCGTAACTACAGCTTAATTAAAGCTGTAGTTACGAGATTCTAGAATGACGGCGACGATTTATTACATTTCATCGGTCTTTTCCGCAGTTACTACCATGATTATACGTACGATACATTAATGATTTGCCAGAAAGTCCCTCGACGTTCGTGACGCCACCCCCCCCCCCTTTCAGATATTAGAACGTCATTTATCTGCAAAAGTATGCAGTCAAGGACCTTGAACAAGAGAACAAATCGATGGTGAACAACCTAATCGTCGTTAAATAAGCCGTGGTTTCGGACTTTGAATCGCCCTTTAACTTAAACGTTTGAAACAAAAAGGGTGGAAGAAAGACAAAGGTCAACAGTCATCCCGGGATGAATGGGATTTTGATTGATTTCATTGGTCATTCAATATTTTAATTGACCATAGCGATCTTTTAAAATATATTTGAGCATATGCGTGACATTTTTAACCAGCCCGATTAGCTCAGTTGGTAGAGCACCGGACTTCAAAACCATTGGAGTTCGGCGGCGTGGGTTCGATTCCCGGGCTGGTACACTAATAAAAACTAATTGTCTTTCGGATGAGACGTTAAACCGAGGCCCCGTGAGACGGTGCTTTACACCGAGCACGTTAAAGAACCATGGCGGATCTCAGCAGTACTTTCGTCATGTATCCTTGCACTATCCCCCGTAACAACTAACCGTCTTCTGGGGGCTTCGCTCATATGGGCATGTGCTACGGTAGCGGAAATACACACGCGTGACATTTACAACAATTTGAAATGTTCGTGAGGTGCAAACATTGAGTAGCGTTGACAGCCATATACCGTCAATATAAAGTTACCTGATGGCCTACAGATACTTTGAGACCTTATCTATCTACTAAACGCATAGTGAAGACTCTGGTCAGACTGTACAGATGCACAGGCTTGACAGAGTCTTTGCTTTGCGCATACTTGAAATTGTTGGAAATCCCACGCGCAGGATCATTTCATATTGACATTGACACTACATGTATTTTCATTCTTGATGATATCTTTTATTCTCCATCTTCTAGTCTGTTTATGGACACCCGAAAATGATAAGAACAACTACTAGTAAATCTACAACTGGGATCATCGTGAAATCGACAAGGTAAATGATTTTTGAATGAAATTAAATGAGTGCGATAAGTGAGTTGTGATAATCATGTGAAATTCAAGGGAGTTAATACAATATCCATAATCCACACCAACAAATAAAATCTTTGAATAATTTCATTGATTTTCATTGAATTGCTTTCGTTTGGAACGATTTCGTTGTGTTTTTGAACGATTTTGGAGCGTTTTTGAATGCTTTGAGGAAGTGTCTACAATGAATGAATGGAGCTCTGGGCGAGCGCGTTCAAATGATTTTGATCGAGTTGACTGTTAATTTCACGATGTTACTAACTGTATATACATACCTTATCATTTTTCGCATAAAATCTCTATTTCCTTACAATTTCCTTGCAGTTCACTTTAAATGGTTAGTACTAAATCATTACAGGTAAAAATACAAATGTAGTTTACTTGTAAAACAAACTATGTAGTTGACAGGTAACATACATTCATGTTAACTATTCTTCTTTCAATCGACATGTTTCAACTTTTTGTCGTCGTTTTATTAAAGGTTTTTGTTATTTGAAGTTTCCATTCGTTGATACGTTTTTTTCCTCTGAGATATTTTTCATTCATCGAAGAATTAGCCCATTTTCCGCACGATCCAACTTTTTGGTGCCATTGATTTAAACATATCAAAAACCATTGTAAACCGATGACAAAAATATTAGCAAATTCTTCCTTTTCCACAGTTGTTTCTCTTCGAAGAGAGGAAGATTTTGAAATTAAACAAGCTCGAATGGTGAGTGATTGTTAAATATGCACCTAGAAACACATGTATTATTTAAGGTAGTGAACCCATGATAGTCCCAATACGTTTCAGAGGTAATGAACTTTAACGGTGTTAACAGAGGTTTCCCAATGATTTCATTATGGAAACTTCGGTCAACACTGTGAAAGATCACGAGTCCTGAAATGTTCCGGAACCATAACGGGCTCACTACCTTAAAGGTATCACTACGTCTGTAGGCGACAATACACTAAATTTGAATGACCCACGAAAAAGGAACATCTTGGTGGTCCGAAAAGTAACGATCCTGGTCAGGCTTCGTAGATTGACTGAGAATGAATGATTATCCAAGCTTGCCCGATAGTCAAAAGTTTGACATCCGATCTTTGGTTGACGCCTAATGGTACGAAAGAGTTTTAACTGTTTTAAGTTTTTGATCTTCTTTATTGCCAACCGAGTTAATTACGTTATAGAATGTTTAAAAAGTATGTTTTGTACATAATATGCATTATTGAACCTATGTATTTATTAATCTCCATCATAACTCATATTGAGTCAATAATCTTGTCATTAATCTATATTGACAAAAACATATTTTGAATTGTTGGAAATGTCGCGTACAAACTCCAAAGTTTTTTTACTTCGTCCTTGTAAGCCTCTCCAACAATTATTCAAATCATGCACTTTTAGAAGTTAAAACGTCTTTCACCTTTATCTCCGTAATCCACAGCAATGATTCAGATCTTACACATTTAAAAGTTGAAATGTTTTTCAGTTCGTCCTTGTTATTCTTTCCAGCAATTATTCAAATCTTACACCCTTAGAAGTTAAAATGTCTTTCACTTTATCCCCGCAATCTACAGCAATTATTCAAATCTAACATATTTAGAAAGTAAAGTATTTTTCACTTCATTCTTGTATTCCTTCCTAGACTTTTTTTTTCAAATCTAACGTATTTAAAAGTTAAAATACGTCTTTATACGCGTAACCTACAGCAATTATTCAAATCTTACATCTTTAGAAGTTCAAAGGTGTTTTGAACTGCGTCCTTGTATTTCTCTCTAGCAATTATTCAAACTTTACACCTTTCGAAGTTAAAATATCTTTCACTTCATCTGTATGATCCATTCCAGCATCTATAGAAATTATTATCTTCTGTCTACACTTGTACCTTCGTCTTTGCCGTCTCACCTCCATCGCCATGGGGTCAGAAATCAGATTTTCAATATCTAATAATGCGCTTATCAATTTTTCTTGGTTTGTCTGTCTAAGGCTTCCAACAAAAACGCCGTTCATGTCAAAAACTTCAGTTCTGAAGGTAAACAAAAGACATTTAATTGACTCGTCAAGCCATGCATTTTTTGCCTTCTTCAAGAGAGGTCGAAAGATCTAGGGGTATTAACTGTCTAATTAAGCAAAAAAGGATTAAACAGGAATTCTGATGAGAAGGCTAAGTTGAAGTTTTAACAAATAACCACACATTCTTCAATCAATTGATTATAGAGAAAAAACCGGTAGGGCCAATTAAACATTTGACATTCCGTCTAATTTTTGCATTAAAGAAGAAGAAGAACCGTTTGGTTTTTTCAGTGTAAGCAATTTCCGAAAATGAAATCGAAAATAGAAATCCTAATATTGTAGAAAACATAAAGAGAGAAAACGCTTGAAATAAGCAATTTCTAAAATCGTGCATTTTAAGATAAAAATTATTGCATGTATTGTCAATTTGTCAGTTTCATTGTCATTTAGGCCTGTTTCCTGGATTTCAGATCATTTAGGTTAAATTTGTATTGATATAACTAAAACCACTTACCTGTATAAAAAGTACACCTTGTTTTGCAGAAGACTTGTACAAAGATTTGGTTTTAAATCTTCGTTTATTTTTAAGTCGATATACACCTCTTTTATACTGATTTTGGCATTTCTAAAATAAACACAAAAACCCAAGTTAGATAAATAAACAAGAGGGCCTGTATCACTTTTTTGGCGCTTACTTAAAGAATAACTCCGATCGAGCATGTCCAAAGGATCAATACTATGAAATGATATGAGCCTGTGCATGAAATTTTCAACAATTTCACAAGTGCGCAAAGCAAAGCTTCAGGTCAGCCTGTGCAGCCGCACAGTTGACCAGAATCTTCACTTTGCACTATGTAAGAGATAAGGTCTTAATCCCTCTTCTTGCAGTCAGCATATATTATTATTGCATTGTGGCATTGTCTACACTGCTTAACATTTGTAACTCGCACACGAGTGAAATTGTTGGAAATGTCACGCACAGGCTCATATAAAAAGGTTGAGACAATCGCAATTAAAGAAAATGCCTGCGAATTTTTGTCTTCAATTCTTCTTGTCCATTACTGACGCACCAAGTAAATGAGCGTACACTTTAAACGCTAACGTTAATTTTCATTCTTAAAATATCCCTTGTGACTTACTTCAGTCACAACAAAATATCATGCATAGCCAACAGATACTCGACTGCTTACGTGACATTTTTTGTTACTTGAAGAATTGACTTATGGCCAGTTTCAAGAGTCGAATGGGAGAGCTTTGATCAGAAGGGCAGATAAGCCGACTCCTCCTGACCAAGATTGAGTCTAGGGAAGACTGAAGGAGAAGCTTGCCCACAAATGGCGAATGGAGGAAAAAAAATCTTTATATTAATGCTTTTCGGTGGTTTATCGAGAAATAACGGTAGATTATCACTTGATAAACTCACTGCAAAAGCAGTGAAATCATCAAAAACATATACTCTGCTTTTGTGCATTTCATCCTATCTGACGTCATCTATGCGGGGCGAAATAAGTGACGTCACAATGAACGTTACATAGCAATCTCGCGCAAAATGACGCGCTTTACGAAAATATGTCCGAGAAATTTCACATTTTGTCTCATTTTTGCATTAAAGAAATAGAATAATCGTTTGTGGCTCTGCCACTCGTGAAAATATAGCTTTTGTTGTTCACTCAATGAAACATAAATCGATCTTACACTTAAACAGACGATTATCCTCTATATCATAAATGAGACGACAACAATGATATATGAACCTTTTCGTATACTTGCAAGGCGCAATAATTGAACACAACCAATAGGAATATTTAGTGACCGCCTAGAGAGAGGTTATGACCTTGGCCCGTTTCACTAAAATTTCTAAGCAAAATTAATTTTAAGTCAAAAGCATAAATCGCATCTGGTGTTTTCATTCATTGTTAAGTTCTGCCTTGCAATGTCACACTGGAATCGTTTTTAGAAGACGATTTCAATGAGGTGGTGTATGGCAGAATGTCATATTTAGTTACTTCTGTAGACGCAATTTTAATTTTTGACCAACGCAAAAATGATCGTGAGATGTTTAGTAAAACAGGCTCCTGTTTTATCTGAAGATCGCAAAGCGAAAACTATGGTCAGACTGTGCAGATGCACAGGCTGGTCATAGCTTTTGCTTTACGCACATGTACAGTTGTTTGAAAAGTCACGCTCAGGTTTATTAAATGTCTTACCTTATAAGTAATTGAAACTCTATTGGATAGTGATCACTGACTTTGATGGCCTGTAAAAAATTTACAATTTAAAATAATTTTCGTTGGGGGTCTAGGTTAAACAATAAGTGATTTACCATTGTCGAGTTTAAATTTTGCTTAAAAATGACATTCTTTACATATGACTATGCTTTAACAAGTTTTATCTAAGAATTATAAGGGAGACAACAGGAAGAATAGGATAGGATGCTAGTGGTACTGCCCTACATCCTTCCTAAGCCGAAAACTGCTGATCCAAAATAGATTTATGAAAATAGTTTCATCCATTGGCGGGAATTTTTTTTATATAATGTAGACCCAACAAACTTCCCCAAAAGAATTCATTTACAAAGTAAGATAAACAAAAGTACCAATTCTGTAAAACGTTTTTCGGTTATGTATAGCATCGCCATAGGTATGCCTGCTATGTTTAAAAAATACACACAACTTCGTGTGGCATGTTTCATAATGATTGGATCCTCGTCATATTTGAAAAAGTAGATTTGTACTAGATTCGCCTGATATATTTAACAGGTTCATACGGCATTTTTAAAACTATATTTGCTTTTATTACTTAAACTTACGTTCCTGTCACATTTCATTATTTATTGGGGATTTTTTGTCATAAGTTTAAAGTAACTCCACTCGCAATGTTCCTTATATACTTACAAGTTCTTGTGGCATTTTCTTCATAATTTTGGGGTCTTCGTCATAATTATAAACAACTGCGCTTCCAGGTTTAATGCCTTCACTCCATGAAGTTTTGGTAAATATAAATCTGGAATAGTGCAGTTAAAACCCAAACTTGCTATATTAAGCAAGAATTCTATGAGCTGCAAAAATATATATTTATACGTGAACAGTCTTGTGGAAAGAGACCATCTTATACAGAAAAAAAGTCATTATCAATACCGTAGAATTACAGTCTGAATCTCATGTTGAAGTTTAAGTAAAATTTCAATACAGTCCGAGAATAGATCTCGGGTTTAAGTCTCTTTTTCTCTATCATTTGTTATCTAAAATTCCCAGAACGACTTTCTTTGCGATGCGATTCGGATGCATTTACCTTTAGATAATTCAGGTTTTCGGAAAATTGTTGGCAGTGAATTAAACTTAATCAAGTCAGAAGGAAGTCTTTCAGATCGATCTCGCATTATGATCAGTGATCAACAATTTAGAAACAAGAAAGGGGGCTTACTAGAGTAATGGATTTTTTTTTTACAGAACATTCAAAATTTTTCGTACTTGTCAAAAAGTGCCTTTTCCAGTTCATCCTCATATATTGTGGTATTGTTTTGCTTTACATATGTGACCCGTCACGCGAAAGGGACCACCTCGGAAATCTGTAAAATAAATATTTGAAAAATAGATTGGGTGCAGCATAGATCAGCCAAAGGTTGCATTTTCAAAAGTTCATTCATAAGAAGGTAGATTGATCATTCTAGATACAGAAAATAAGCAAAGTGCAAAAAATTTCGATCGACACATTACGAATTACCCAGATGGTCCCTTTTCGCTTGATGGATCACATATCTATGAATAGAACGAGTTCTTTTACGTTAATAATGTAAAATGATAAATGCCCTACCTATCATAAGCACAATGTGTTTTCTTGACTGTCGTGTCGTCATTGTCACCAATCATCCAATTATATTTCGGATCCGACCTTAGTGGTATCAGCTTCCATTCGGATTTTCTCACGTACGTGCAGTCAGCGTTCAAGTCGCCCATGGCAACGACGTCATTTACGTGCATGTGTTTTCTTGCGTAATCAAAAGCGTCTTCTAGTTCAGTGATCTCGTGCACTGCTTCCTCAGGGGCTACATGGATGCCGATTATTACAAACTCTTTTGGAACTGTAAAAAGAAATTATGTGTTTTTTTTGGTTTTCATTGGTGCATGTTTTCAGGATTCAGAGAGACATTTGGTCTCATATATGTAAATTTTCTACTAATAACCGCTCATAATATTCTGCGGTAATCAAGATTATCTTTAATAGTTCATTTAAGTCATTACATGACACTTAAGCACCGTTTGAACGAAATCGTTTATGTACACTTATATTTCCTAACTTCTGACAACCAAAAATATGAATGTGTCTAACATTATTTTGTTCCTAGTGCAGCATTTGCTTATCTGAAGCCGTCAGAAGACGAAAAGGTATTACGGGGGACAGTGCAAATATATATGTAGAAACTACTGCCGAGATCCGGGTGCACAGACTGATGAAACCTTTAACTTGAGCTCGTATGAAATTGCTGAAAATGTCACGCACAGGCCCAAATTACTGTAGTTGTATAGATACTGTTATCTTGTATCTAGTGGCAGAAATATGCTACCATAAGTTTCAGACTGTCGAATATTGTGATGAAACAAGAATCATTACAACATGCAAAAATGATATAAGATGAAACTCTGTATTAATGAGCACAATTTTTTTATATTCTGTTTATAATACAATACAATACAACATTCTTTATTATTCGACTTGAACGCCTGACGTTCATCATCGATACAAAGACATTTACATGATAAGTACAACACACATGAACAAAAGGTACATCAAAGAAAACACATTTAAAGATAACGTAAGAAGAAAGGGTGTAACGCGGAAGAGGCTTTCATGTTCTTGTAGTTTGGTTTGTCATTATATGGTTTTTTCTTAGTTCAAAGCATTTATTGCAATATAAAGCTAGTTTATTTAATGTTTTGATATTATTGCTATTCAATAGTTCTGTTAATTTAAAAACACTCGGGTTGCGATAATAGTATTGTTTTATATATTGTTTTCTGATAATGGTATAAAATGGACAACAGAGAATGAAATGGTATTCGTCCTCGATGTCGTTCAGGTTACATAAATTACAAAATCTTTCATTACGTGGAATATTTCTATGTCTACCGTTTTCTATGTTGAGTGAATGTGATGATAATCTGATTTTAGATAAAGTGTTTCTCAAATGGGGAATTGTCATTAAACGTAGATATGGTGATATTTCAAATGAAAATTTGAATTCTTTATATAGATTTAATGATGTTCGAATTTCTTTATCAGTATGCCAATCGTTTATGAAAAGGTCAATTAATCTGTTACGAAAAAGGGGAAGAAAAATATTTTCGTTTACAGAAGCGGGGAAAAGCCAAACTTCATAAAATCCATTTACTTGTAAAATATTTTTTACCTTTAAGAACCAATTATTTGCAATTAAAGACTCATTATTATAAAAATCATTCAATATTGAATTAAGAATACAATTGTGGCTCTTTTTTGTGAACAGTCTTAAAAAGTATTTTAAAGTTCTTGTTAACATGTTGATTTTTAACGGGTAGCGGGCAACTTCTCCATATATTGCGGAGTTATTTGTTGTTATTTTTACACCGATCAACTGTTTTAAAAATTTTCTATGGATTCTTTCTAAACAGTCTGTATTTGTAAATGACCAAACCTCGCATCCATAACTTAACACTGATGTGACAAATGTATCGAATAAGTCTAACATTATTTTAATTGGGATATATTTTCCTTTTGTAATAGACATTAAAACACCAAGCGCTTTTAATCCCTTGTCAGAAAAAGTTTTTGTGGCATTCAAAAAGTTACCACTACGAGATAGAACAACACCTAGGTAATTAAATGATTCAACAATTTCTATACAGTCACTACCATAAGTGAAATGTAAGTCAGGATCAATACGACCCTTTTTAAAAACTACAATTTTTGTTTTTTCTACGTTCACCGTTAATTGCCATTTGTCGCAATATGACTTAAAAGTGTTAATGAGGTCCTGTAAACCCTCAGGAGTTTCAGATACCAAGACAGAGTCGTCTGCAAAAAGAATTAGAAATAAGGTCAACTGATCAATATTTAATCCGTCTAACAAGTTTTGTTGCATAAAGTTTTCAATATCATTGACGAACAAAGAATATAAGATAGGTGACAGTGACTCGCCTTGCAATAATCCACTCTTACAATCAAATGCATCCGATATACTATTCATATGTTTAACGCATAATTTTACTTCATCGTATATAGATCTAATTATTCTTAATAATTTGCCGTCTACGCCTTGTTTAATTAGTTTTGTCCACATGGCGGTTCTGTAAATACTATCAAAGCATTTTTTTAAGTCTACGAAACAACAATAAAGGCCTTTTTTGGCATTTATTTGTCTTTCAATTAATGAATTAAGGATGAAAATAGCGTCAACAGTACTATAATTTGTTTTGAATCCACACTGTGCATCAGTTATGACATCATTTTGATCTGACCATTTTTTCAATCTTTCGTTTATGATACTAGTGAAAAGTTTCGAAAAACAACTAGTTAGTGTTATACCACGAAAATTATTCGGATCGCTGGGATCTCCCTTTTTAAAGATTGGCACTATAACACCTTTTGACCACGATTTTGGAAATTCCTGTTTTTCTAAAATATAGTTAAATAATATTAAGAGTGGTTTCTCTAAAACATCAATACCCTCAATGAAATACTCATAAATTATCTTATCTAAAGAACAAGACTTATTTCTCTTTAACTTTTTTATGGCGTTTCTAATTTCTTCGATAGTGAAGGGCAAATCTAATTCTTCGAAAGATGGCAGTGATGAAGCATTTCGATCGTAATTCGACATAAATTCTTCACAATAGGGGTCAGAGTTTGCACTTATTTCTGCCGACAATGTTTCAAAATGTTCAAGGAAATCTTCTAAGTTAATATTACTACCATTTTCTTTGTTTTTTGAAAGCTTAAACATCTGCCAAAAATCTTTGGGTTTTTTCTTACGCATATCTATCATCTCATCCGATAGCTGGCATTTAAACTTTCGCTTTGCTTTTCTTATATCATATTTATAAATTTTCTTCTTTTGGTGCAAAATATCTCTATTAGAAGATGTTTTATTATCATTATATTCTCTAAGAGCTTGGAGATATTCCGTTTTTGAAGCTTTGCATTTTTCGTTGAACCATTTTTTATTTTTAAATTCATTATAATGCGAATCGTATTTATTTTTATTTGGGGACGTTACTTTTTTAAAATACTTGTCTCCTATAGTGGACAAGAAACTTGAAAATGTTTCGACCATCAAATCGGGATTGTCGTTTTTTAACACTATATCATTCAAATTAGAACATAAAGTGTGAATCTGGCTATTTAAATCTGAAATAAATTCATGCTTATGCTTATCGTTCCATACATATTTTATAGTATTGGTTGTATTTTTTGTATCTTCACAATTTATTTTCAAGCTAAAATATATCGGTGAATGATTCGAGAACAAATTAAAATCAAGAATTGAAAAATCTTGCAGTAAGTGAAAGTTTAAATAATCCGATATTAGGTAATCCACCGTACTTTCACCATTGTGGGTGTAACATGTTGTTTTACCCGTGTATTTATCGTCACCGTACCGACCGTTAACAATCCTCAAATTAAGTGATTTGCACATGTCGATCAATAGATCACCGAACTTATTCGTGCCTCTATCGGAGGAAACATGAGGTAAGCGATAATCCACATCGAAAAACTCGAGATCTGGTAACGGGCCGTCATGGTCAATATAATCACATTTATTTCCGACCCTTGAATTAAGGTCGCCAAACAGGAACACTTTACCCTGATCCCTGGAGATAGAAATGTCTGATTCAAGTCTATCAAATGCATTGAAATCATACAAATCGTGTACAACAGAACTCTCTGGTGCGATATAAGTTGAACATAAAAAGATATCTTGGTTGACATGAAAAAAGTTTTTATCTAATTTAACCCATATGATAAAGTCATCATCATTTTTAATTAAAGAAACACCTTTGCTATACTGGTCCTGAACATAAGCAATTAAACCACCACTACACCGTTTGGCTCGTTTATTTTTATACTTTCGAAATGAATGAATTTCTTTAAAACCTCTTAAACAAATATTCGAAAATTTATCAGTCCATGTTTCACTAAGAAAAACAATATCATGATCATAGATAAATGAAAGAAAATCGGGATTGCATAGTTTTTCGTCTGTTAATCCCTCGACATTCCAGCTTAACAGCCGTAGCTCACTTCCGCTATTGGCCGGCTAAGTTTTGCGATGACTCGTAAAACTCGTTAATTGGCAACTGCATAACAAGTTTCTGATTGGCTGCGTCTTTTGACGTCTACATAAAACTATCTTCTTTCGCGAGCTCATGCACAGTTTAGTAAAAAATCTCGTGTCGAAAGTGTATTTCAAAATTTCAACAAAATATTTATTGAAGACTTAGGCTACACTGTGCCGAGTTTTCCTACTTAAAATATTTGTTTGGTATTGAACTATCTTCAATTCGTTTAATTGAGTGTTCAGTTGGACTATTTTTTGGATTCCCGTCAGCTCAGTTTAGCTGTTGACGGGACTATTTCAAGGGGCGCCCAGCAGGTACGAAGTGCCATATGAAATATTTGTTGCCCTTTCTTGTGCTGCCTTTTATTTATATTGGGACACTCAGAGAGAACATTAATAGCGCAATGGCAGATAGACGATCTAAACCCTTGATCGATTACAAACGAATGCACGAGCGTGGACTGGGAGAGGATGTGTTTTCTCCCATGGGGAGCCCCTCTCGAATCGAAAGTACAGAAAGCAGGAAATCAGCTGTGGCTTCTGGCGGTCATGATGAAATGTACGAACGAAGCGGGGGACCAGGAGGGTACGAAACTTCCGACAACCATGAGTACAGGACAAGGAGAGACTTTCAGACAAAGGTAAATTTGAACATTTGTCCATTCAAAATTTGAGAGATGATAAAGAGTTGAGATCGGCTGCACGCAGACAATTGAGCAAATTAGGACTGGTTGACTTGGAAGAGGAGTCAAGAGATGGTGCAGAATCTGATGATTCAGATAAGCCAAATTATGTAGAGAAAAAAGAGAGTACTCTTGTTTCTTTCAAATCGGGCATCAATTGCAAATCGTCTGATAAAGTCATTTGTCCTCAAAATTACCCACATGCCTTTCTTAGGTTTGAATTTGTCCAAAATTCTGTTGAATTCGATAAATTATCTTTTAATTTATTTGTTGCCGGCGAGTTAGAAATCATTTCACAGAGAGGTCTGGCTGCAGAAGAGAAGAACGGCAGGTTGAATCTTTTAAAAAGATTAATGTATCTGAATAATTCGTATGACTTTTCCACCCTAAAAACTTTGTACGCAGCCATTCTCAGGGATATTGAACTGGGTTTCAAAACTTGGAAAGATGACTTCTTGTATATCGAAAATACAATTTTGGCTTCATTATCAAACAAATTCAAACCAAAGAATGATTTTTCCATGGGATGTTCTGCCCCTCACAAAGTTGAAGACAAAACTTGGTTTTGCGCAAAATTTCAAAGGAATAAATGTTCTTTCAAAGAATCACATACTATAAATGTCAAAGGAAAGATGAAATTTGCTAAACACATTTGTGCTTCTTGTTGGATCAAGGAGAAAGTTGAGGTTAGTCACCCAGAGTGTTCTTCAGCATGTCCATATTTCACTAAATAACAATTCCTGAGAAATTTAAATGAATTCAAAGTTGTAAATAATATTGTAGATATTTTTTTGCCAAAATTTGTTAGGTTTCAGAATTGTCACTCCGAAACCAATGACCCCCTTATGAAGGTTACTTCTACTGATTCATGTGAGAGTATGAAAATGAGTAATTTTGTCAACACTAGGAAATTAATTCACATTCACGAAGAAGTTATTAAGTCAGGTTATTACAATTATCAGAAATGCAGAATCCCAATAAATGAGAAGTTTGATACTGATTTTATGTTAAAGATGCTTAAGGGCTATCAAGATTTACAAGTACTAGATCTTTTAAAGTATGGTTTTCCATTGGGAATAGATAGTTCCTTTTTAAGATTGAATACCCAACCACATAATTGTAAAAATCACAAAGGTGCAGAATTATATCCACAATTTATTGAAAAGTATTTGATGAAAGAATTTACACATGGTGCCATCATTGGTCCTTTTTCAGAAAATCCGTTCAAAAATAACTTGATAATTTCTCCGTTAAACTCTGTGCCCAAATCAGACCCAAAAGAACGAAGGGTTATTTTAGATCTCAGTTACCCAAAGTTTGGTGAAAATGTTAACAAATATGTGTCAAAGGATTTTTATATGAGGGAAAAAGTAAATTTAGTTTTTCCAAAAATAGATGACTTTGTTGCCTTAATCATTTCAAAAGGGCAAGGGTGTTTGATGTTCAAATTAGATCTAAGGAGGGCATATCGACAAATTAGTATTTGTCCTTCAAATTACAACTGTGTAGCATTCAAATGGCAAAATCGCACTTATGCAGATTGCGTCCTGCCGATGGGGCTGAGGTCTTCGGCACACATATGTCAAAGGGTTACTAATGCCTTTGCTTACATGCTATTGAACATAGGTATTGCTGTTTTAAATTACTAAGATGATTTCGGCGGCGTTGAAACTAAAGATTTAGCTTATTTTGCTTTTCACATGGTCAGACAAATTTTTAAGAAGAGTGGATTAGAGGAAGCCTTTGACAAAGCATGTGAGCCATCAGAAATAATGATTTTTTTGGGTGTGTTATTCAATACTAAAGAAATGACTATGTCAATCACTGCAGACAGACTATTAGAAATCAAGACTTTGATAAAATCCTGGATATCAAAAGAGTTTGCTTCTCTGAAAGAAATTCAAAGACTTTTAGGTAAATTGAATTTCATTTGTGCATGTGTAAGATCTAGTAGAATGTTTTTGAATAGAATATTAACATGGCTAAGGGAATGCTATACATTGCAAAATGTCGATAATATACAGATACCCTCTGAAGTCAAAAAAGATATTTTGTGGTGGGACAAATTTTTACCCGTTTATAATGGGATTTCTTTAATAGATCTTGGTCCTTGGTTAGAGCCAGATTTCTTATTTAGCTCAGATAGGTGTCTTTCAGGCTGTGGGGGTATATTCAAAAATAGATATTTTCATGCAGAGTTCCCTTATTGTATTTCAAAGTTAAATCTTCACATCAGTGCTCTAGAAATGTTAGCTGTGGTAGTAGGTTTACATTTGTGGATTCCTTTGTTAAAGGGAAAACGATTACAAATTTTTTTGTGATAACCAGGCAGCATGCATTGTTTTAAACAGTGGGAAGGCCAGGTGTCCTTTTTTACAAAAATGCTTACGTGAAGTCTGTTTTTTGACTTCATTATGGGATGTGCAGATAAAAGCAGTATTTTTGGAGGGCAAAAATAATCGCATTTCAGATTGTTTATCAAGGTGGCATCTAGATGATAAATTTAAAGATAATTTCTTCAGTAATTTTGAGGATACTTCATCATTGATCCAAGAAGAGGTACCAGACAACTTGTTCTATTTTACTCATTCTTGGTAGGGTTTATTTTTTCAGATAGCATTCTTCGGAATTTGAAAAGACAAATGAAGTTTTCCACGAAATCTGCATTTGCTGAAGGCACTCACAAAAATCTTCTAGTTCAGTGGGAATCTTATATTATGTTTTGTTTGTTTTTTGAATTTACCTTTTTGCCAGCTTCTGTCAATACCTTGAGACTGTATATTCAATTTTTATCCCGATCATTTGCTTCAGTTGATAGTATTAAAAATTATTTAGGAGGAGTCAAAGTCCTACATTCAATGGTTGGACATGACATTATGCAATTTTCAGATTTCACATTACTCTTGACATTAAGGGGTTTAGCCAGAGTTAAACCGCATGCTGTCAAGCGGGCCGAACCTATTACCTTTGAAATTCTATTAAAAATTCATGATATTTTGGATTGGAATGATGCTGATAGTCATGTTTATTGGTGTCTTTTTCTCTTTGCTTTTTTTCTGCTTGCACGAAAATCTAATTTAGTGCCAACAACTAAAAAAGATATTGCTGAAGGAAAAATGTTAAAAACAGAGGATATGAAATTTGTTGATGGAATCTTGTTAGTAAGATTTAGATATTCAAAAACTATTCAATTTGGTGAAAGAAATATAATGAGTCCTTTAATAAATTTGAAAGATAAGCGGTTATGTCCGGTTACAGCATTTAATAAAGTGAATTCCTTAAATTTTCATCATTCTTCAGGAGCCTTTTTCGTGCTTAAAAATTCAAAATGTGTGACTTACTATCTTTTTCAATCAAAATTACGGAAGTGTATTGAATTAATAGGTTTAAATCCAAAAAAATTCTCTACGCATTCTTTTAGACGAGGTTTTGCTACGTTAGCCTTTAAAGCTGATGTTCCATCAGATTATATTCAACTTTTGGGTGATTGGAAATCAGACTGTTATAAAAACTATCTAGAATTATCTTGGAAGGACAAATTTTTGATTGTACAAAAGATGTTAAATGGTATTTAAGATTTTCTTTTTCTTCTGTTTTCATTACAGATATCAAAGTTCATATATTGTCAGACTCTATTGCTAAGTATGTGGATAATATCCACAAAACACGTGTTTTTCCGTTTCCAGGTATAAATGTAGCCCGTCTCTCTAGCCGAATAGAGAAATACCCAGATCTTGTTAAAGCAGAGTTTGTCATTTTGCATGTAGGAACTAATGACGTCAATGCCTTATCAGTTAGTGAATTTATAAGTTCTTTCGTAAATTTGTGTGCCTTAATAAAACAGAAATCTAGTGCTAAAGTAATAGTCTCCAGTATTTTGCCTAGACCTCTAGACCATGACACAACAAGGGAAAAAGTTAAAAGAATCAATCAGGATCTAGAAAAAATGTGTGTGTCAATGGATGTGCAATTTGTCCACTCATACCGAAGATTTTTTAAATATGGTAAGCCAATTAGAGAGCTTTTTGCGGTAAGAGATGGTGGGCTGCATTTAAATTTGGAAGGAACAAGAAGGTTAAGACTTTGTTTTATAAAGACCATTTCTCACTTGTTTAAAAGTTGAATTTGTGTTATATTTATATGGGGGGAAAAGGGGACTAGGGGTAGGGCCCTCTTTAATGTAGGCATTCTACTTCATTAGAGGTTAATTCCTGTGACAGTAGTACACTATGCTGTTCTGGAATGGGAAGGGTGATAAAGAGGTCTTAAAATTGAGGATATGGGTGGGTTCCTCATAAATGAGGACAGTCTACTTCATTTGAGGATTGGTCAAGTTAATGGCAGCATGTTATACCGTTCTTGACCACGGGTTGGTTTTGATAAGATATGCATGTTAGTCAATGTTCTTTTCTTATTCTTTGTTTTTTGGCTTTTCTTGGGGAGTTCTGAGGGCTTTAAAGTGGCGGATGATCAATTAGCCAGCAACACACTGGATTCCCATTTGTTTATAGTTCATGACATTTTTGATTGTCGCTGCATGTTGTAACTGTGTGCTGCTGGTTCATTGTTCAAGTCTTGCGTTGGCTTTGATTCCTATTGTTATTTATGTTTTTGATCTATTGAAATTAATTTCCAAGACAATAGACTTATTTGTTAATATTTGATAAACTCTTTAATCGACCGAGTACTTTGTATCCAAATAAATCATCTATGAAATGGTAGATACTTGTTGTTTGGTTGCTAATTGGCTAAGTTTTGCGATGACTCGTAAAACTCGTTAATTGGCAACTGCATAACAAGTTTCTGATTGGCTGCGTCTTTTGACGTCTACATAAAACTATCTTCTTTCGCGGGCTCATGCACAGTTTAGTAAAAAATCTCGTGTCGAAAGTGTATTTCAAAATTTCAACAAAACCCACCCTCCCTAACCCAAGAAAAGATAAAATGCTTCAGTTATTTCTGCTTATCTTAATAATAATAATAAATAATGATAGTAACTATTATATGATTAAAGAATGTTTAATTTCAGTGGATTACAACTGGAAAGTCTGAATAGATGCACTTAACCCTGTTGTAAGTTAAGTGATGTTTATCAAATTGATGTGCACATCATAAGAGCGGATGATCAATTAGCCAGCAACACACTGGATTCCCATTTGTTTATAGTTCATGACATTTTTTATTGTCGCTGCATGTTGTAACTGTGTGCTGCTGGTTCATTGTTCAAGTCTTGCGCTGGCTTTGATTCCTATTGTTATTTATGTTTTTGATCTATTGAAATTAATTTCCAAGACAATAGACTTATTTGTTAATATTTGATAAACTCTTTAATCGACCGAGTACTTTGTATCCAAATAAATCATCTATGAAATGGTAGATACTTGTTGTTTGGTTGCTAATTTAACTAGTGTTTCCGGTTTCGTTTTCTCTGTACAGTTTACCGTCTATGTATAATTTGTCTACCGCGATATAAGCGTCTTTTTTGTCATCTCTCGCTTGTATCATTATAGGTATTAGTCTTTTTCTAACGTCCATGACCTCTTTCGGAAATTGCTGACTGATTCCAAATGGTTTTGTTAGTTTATTTGATTTTGAACGGACCTCTTCTCTCTCTGGGAAATATGCAAATTTTGCGACAATTGGCCTCGTTTTGGTTGCGTTGAATTTGCCGATTCGGTGTGCTCTGTGTAATTTTATATTGTTTTTTGCCCCTGGAATCTCTAACTTTTCCTCTATTAATTCAAGCACCTTTTCTACACAATTTTCAGCTTTCTCGTCTGTCTCCTCTTTTAAACCATAGAAAATTAAATTGTCTCTCATGCTTCTACTCTTTAGATCAATTATTTCAGACTTTAACTGTGATGTCGTTTGAGACTGCTCTTTTTCAAGGACTTTCATTTTCTTATACATAGAGTCTATCTCTGACTGTTTTTTCTGTAACTCATCTACACTTTCAGAATCGAATGACCTGCTTTTTTCTAACTCTGCAACTCTGGTTTCTATATTGATCATTTTAGAGTCTATTTTGTCTAGACGCCCCGTGATGTTTTGGACAGATGTTTGTATAGAGTCTAGCTTTGATAGTGTCTGCTCCAGTTGATCAAAACGAGACATCATGCGATTAAATTGATCTAAACTCACATTATTCACTGTATTTGTGGGTACCTGCATAGATGTATGGGTTAACGGTACATTATATTGTTGTGGTAGACTATATGATGGCGTCATACATTGTTGATATGAATATTGTTGTGGGGGGGAAACGTTTGTTTGTTGCGAAGCTGTATTGAATCCAACGATTGCATTTTGTAATGGAAGATGTCCCGCAGGGCTATTTGGGTTCTGCATGTTAATACTTGTATTGTCACTACTGTCACTTACTTTTGTGCGATATTGGTTGGTTGCCGCTTTTTTTGAATGTTCTTTGTTCTGGGGTGAAGTCTTCTTTCTTTTACCTTTACCTTTCCTTTTCTTTGAATGTTTGAGATTTTCCTTAGGATAATCACTATCTAAGTCCATGGTTTACATTATGATCACTAAACTTCTTAGAAAATCCATTTTTTCACTTGTATTTCCTATTTTTTATCCATTTTTCTTAAGACGTAAAAAATCGTGACCGACCATTTTGTTCACGCATGCGCAAAATGTAATATGACCAGATTTTTTGTCGGAAAATTGTCAAAATTCTTGAAATTGAACATTTCAATTTTCCGCGAAAACTACAACGCCGTTTAAAACTGACGTCAAAAAACATATATTATGACGTTATTTCGCAGTTACAAAGTAGTGTTGCTATTAGCTCAGAGCTCATTTGTATAGTTATTCCACTATCCTTAGTGTAATAACACCCGTATAATATCAAAATATCCAACGGGGTTATTTCACTTCCGCGACGTAGGTGATTTTTATACTAATTATCCTCTTACAAGGGGACGTAAATGATTTTGACGTTAAATAGCCCACCTGCTAAATGACGCACTTGGCTTTCTGTGAATTAAGCAAACGTCAATATCGTAACTTGTTCATGAATATTACATCCAGAACTATTTCACACAGAGAATGATGATTTAACTCATTTCAGAATAGTGCTCGGTTTATAATGAACATAATTTCGTTTTCACATTGTGTTTCAATGAATAAAGTCTGGCGGGGGAGGAGTTATATGTAAAGCCAATTCCTCGAGCTCCGCCCACTCATTTAACTCTTCCTCCACCAGACTTTTTTTCATGGACACATCGCAAAAATGAAATCATTTCATAATTATATAACCTGTTTTCGGGGACGAGACCTTGATCAAATATGGTTCTCTCTCAAACAAATCCTCGTATTTATCAGCAGGATTTAGAGCTTCGTTTCCGTCCTCGAATTCCAATGTTTCAGTGATAGTAAGCCCTCTTTCTGGTCTGTAGATAGAATGGTTTGACGAGTTTAGGGAGTGGAAACGTAATAGTTTCGCAACGTTTCAGAACTTTTGTTCTTTCACAATGTTGACTGAGGTTTCCTAATGGAAATTATTAGGAAACCTCGGTTAAAACTATTAAAGTTCATTACGTCGTTAACGTTGCAGATCTTTTACGGGTCCACTACCTTAAAGCCATATCAACAGCGTTTCAGTAATATCATTGAGTCAAAAGCACCTAGCCTGGTCGTTTCTCAAACTTACAAAACTACTAAGTTTGTATGAGGTTAAAGGCCACTTTCAAAATAATTGCGGTTATATTGAGGCGGTTGGTGCACTTACCAATGAGCCTGTGCGTGACATTTCCAAAAATTTCAAATATGCACAAAGTAAAGACTCTGGACAGACTGTGCAATCGCACAGTCTGTCCAGAGTCTTTACTTTGTGCTCTTTCGATAGATAAGGTTTCAGATTATCTTTTGACTAAAAGACAATTTTCTAATCGCACTATGTGACTGTGTAGGCTACTCAATAGTTTCATCTTACGCACATGTCAAATTGTTGGAAATGTCGCGCACAGGCTGCAATGATTTTCCTGTCGATTTTCACACCAGCACAAATACAACATATCATCTTAGCTACCAGCTGCTAATCCCTTTTCAGCGTGATATATCATACGCCCATTGGTGGAAGACAAATGAATAGTGTTACTAAGAATTTTGTCAAACATCCGATGAAAGTTGGCCGTGTCGGTGCTCGAACTCACAACCCCAACAACCAAGCACGTTCGCGACTGGGCTAGCCGGATTCGGTACACGCATCGGTAGAGGGAAGTAAACAAAGTATCGTTTATCGGGTTATGACGTCGCGCACGGTAATGCGGCACTTTTTAAAAAAACGTCACCCTCTGTGTTTTAAAACTTATAATCACAAGACTCCTTACTCGAACCATCGTTATATCTTATATCGAAATAACACTTAAACCATGGCCAATTGATACGTCACACTTTAATTGCAAACAAATTTGGTACAAGTTAAAAAAAAAAGGAGTTTCAATTTGTAATTTAAGTGAAAAAAACACGTGTAACATATA
The DNA here is from genome assembly GCA_948146395.1 of Fragum whitleyi. Classification (NCBI taxonomy): domain Eukaryota; kingdom Metazoa; phylum Mollusca; class Bivalvia; order Cardiida; family Cardiidae; genus Fragum; species Fragum whitleyi. Next base: position 10,033,401 of record OX411556.1, read on the forward strand.
ACACGAAAGTATCACTGAAAGATACACATCTTAAATTTTAATTAGTTTAATGATGTTTCAACTGCTTGAAAATATGTGAAAATTTGAATTGGTATGACCTCCAACGATTTTACCAACGGAGATCGAATTTTAACCACAAATAAGAAAAATACCGTTTTATGTTTAAGAAAAAGTGAAGCGTAACAACGAGCTTTAAGACGCCGAAAATATGACTATTTTCTTTTATATTTTCATTAAAAATTGATAAATTGCAACCAAACTTAAAATTAAAAATATTAGTTTTCTGTATTTCTTAAATATGTAAATAAATATCAATTTGAATTTTAAACGAAAAATTAATAAGCTGAAATTCTTGTGGAACGAAATATTTTCCGGATGTTAAAAAACTGTTTTTTTCCATTTTAAATACGCTAAAAATAGCAGTTCCTTTATTCATTCGATAATTTAAATTTAGCCAAGAAAAATTATTTTCCTCTTGATAATCGTATTAAAATTTTAAAATTTCAATGAAAAATATTTACAAATAAAAGAGATGTTGATATTAGTGTGTGTGGAACGATTTCTAAAAAAGGCGCATTTTCTTACAGCAACGTTAAGTTTGATGCGTTGAATTATAAAACCGACGCGCCCATTAGTCTGTGATAAAAATACAATGTCAAGGAAAATAAGAAAATAACAAGAGCACCGCCTACGGGTGCCTACGCTCGGCTGTCGAGTGCTGGATGGTGGGAAAAAATCTAAGTCGAAAAAGGGGCATAATTTGCACAGAATGCATCTAGAGTTGTCCCTCTTGATAGTATAGGTTGCTCTTTTGATGGTGAACATGTGTGCCAAGTTTCAAGTGAATGCCTTCAGTAGAACCATAGATATAACAAAATGTCAAAGTTTTCGCACGACGACGACGACAACGACGACAACGTCGACGACCACAACGACACGGAGGCTATAGCAATACCTCGGGTTTTCTCCGAAAACAGCCGAGCTAAAAAGGAAGCGAAACACCATGCGAGAAGAATATTTGTTTGGAAGTGGCACTGAGAGTAGGGGGAAGAGAAGTACAAGATATAAACAAGAGGGTCAATAAAGCCCGAAATCGCTCGTTTTAATTTGATAGCAAAAAAGAAATCAATACATTTTTCACGAAGACTTGTATTCTCGGACTGTAATTCTACAGGCCCAAGAATAGTGAGTTCGAAGCCAGCTCAACGAAATGTAACAACTTTTTTCAAACAACCCAAAATAAATGGGGGCGGGGGGGGGGGGGGGGGGGAGAAGGACGCGTCGTTTCCTATTATCAAAACCTGTGTTTGATGACATCACTTTATATGAACAAACTGCTGTTTGTTCGAATTGATCAATACAATAAAGATTAAGAACCCATTTTAGTGACTTCCTAGTATTCGCATGTCTACATAATCTATGCAAAGTTGAAAATTATGAGACATTTATCATTCTCCGCGAGGGAAAAGAGGCGAGTTTTAATTTTTCAAAGATTACTATATATTCTGATATTGCTATTGCAGTAGAGAAAGTGAGCAAAATAATTATTACGTTAACTTTTTCCGACTAAAAAAACTAGACGCTATACCATTGACGTTCGCTATTTTGACGTTACATTTTAGTGCCACATTACCGTTCGCGACGTCCATCTTTAATTAATGTTATCACACATTTTATCCATAGATGATTTAGTTTTCACATTTGAATACTTATCTGGTGCGTTCTTAGGAGCGGACGAATGCTATTTTTCAGAATTTGCCCTTTCTTAAGAATGTCAATTCCCAAGACCGGACACGACATAATATACAATGAACACTGCCACAGATATATTCATCTTATAAGTATACAAATATTCATGTGATAACATCCCGTATGATATTTTTTATCACATAGTTATTTTTAGAACAATGATATCATGCGGTTATTTTTAGAAACTTGCATTTCAGTTGAAAACATCGACGAAAACAAGACAAAAAGAGGTTATAAGATAAATATAACACGTACTTACTGTATTGTATGAAAATATATCTAACTCGGTTGTGAGAATTGATTATTGTCTCGGCAGAGCCTCGACAATTATCAATTTTCCAAACCTCGTTAGATATTTTTTTCATACAATACACTAAGCACGTATTATGTTTACGGAAACTCGTTTATCGCCCTACCTGTACAAATAAGCATATTGTTCCTTGCTGACAGTTCGTCCTAGCCGACTACTTACAACCATCTTGAACTGCTTTGTAGTAGGTTGTCCTCTGCAATATATAGTTATAGGAACTATTATTAAGTTTCGCGTATTCATTTAATGTGATTAGTCTTTTACGTTCGTATCTACATGGATTCAAAAGATTTTCTCTCCCTCCCTTTGGCCGCCGTCATAGCGCAGTTGGTAGCGCGTCGGACTGTCAATCTAGAAGTCACGGGTTCGATCCCCGACGGCGGCACTCATTCTTTCCGACTATTTGTCTCTCACCAATGGGTTGATAATCGTAGACCTATGTGAGATAGTAGCTGGAGGCTAGGAAAGAATGTGATGGATGTACTGGTGAGAGAAATACCAGGAATCCATTGTTAGGTGCTCCAGCCGCCGCGATATAACTGAAATAATGTTGAAAGCGGCGTTAAACTCCATTCAATCAATCAATCAATCTCCCTCCCTTGGGTGTTTTAATGAAAAGCGACAAAATCTTTACATGAGTTACACCAACTTGGTGGAACGTTATTTCAAATGATATAACAATATTATAAAATTACCAAAATTCTGATATTAAATACAAAGAAAAACCGAATACATGGTCTGTTTATCGGGCAAATTTTGCGTCATTTATTTTTGCACATTCAGCCAGTCATACAGACGTACAAAAATGCATTAGCGAGTTAATTTTTAGTTAAAAAATGTCGTAAGCATAGACTTGTTCTTTATTGCTCAATCATACAAAAAATAGAAGAATTCAATGAATCGCAAATATTAGCGATAATACACATCTCGTGAATAAAACCCGACTTACAGCAATGTACACTTACTCATTGACGTTTGCGAGCAGTTTCTTAATGGCCGTTTGTTTCGAATCTCGTATTTCTTGGATAAGCAAAAGGTCATATCTACGAATTATCTGTGAAAATATTATGAAACGTAATACATTTTCAAGCTATTCGTTTTTTTTTTGTTAAGTTTAAATGAATACCAATAAGATGCGTTTGTTATAAGCAAAGCGTCTCGGAATTGAAAATTATTCAGAAATTTGAACTTAAAACAAAACCTTCACGTTTCTAATGTAACTTTCATCTTAGTATTCCCAACTATGTAAATATATAAATATAATACATACTTAGTGTATTATATGAAAAAAATATCTAACGAGGTTGGGAGAATTGAAAATTATCGAGGCTCTGTCTAGACAATTATCAATTCTCACAACCGAGTTAGATATTCTAACTGAAATGCAATTTTCTAAAATTAACCGCATTATATCATTGTTCTAAAAATAACTATGTGATATCATAATAAAATATCATACGGGATGTTATCATACTGATATTTGTATAGTTATAAGATGAAAACCGACATCTATCTACATGCTTAATAGGAGCATTGCATCTTAACAAGCTAAACGTCAAGTTTCTTTTCAAAAAAATTGTGAATGATTGATCTCCATGAATATGGCCATTACCTTGATTTTGAAATCTGCAGATGCGTATCATAGAGAGCTATTATCGTGGCATTTATGATCAATGAATTCATTACTGCCGGGCTTGAGATATTTGGCAATGTTACGTTGTTTCTTTTTATAAGTTTGAAGAGGTTGATATAGATATGTTACCTTGACTATATCACATGACCTCGGCAGTGGTCTCAGCAAATTGGTATTATTGAGATGTATACTCATTCCAAATACGAATTTGCCATTATTTGATAGGCTTGGTGTAATTGGCAAAGTTATGTATTTTGGATAACTTTTGCAGGAAAACAGACAGACAAACATGGGGAGAGACGTACAACGGTAAAACAAGATGCATAGGATATTTGGACGCGGGTGCGGTTGCATTAAAAGTACATGTATATCATTGGTGAAAGATCTTACAGTCTAAATCACAGATTGATAGTAGCAAACGTTTAAGTCGCTCACCAAAATTAATGTTTGATATAAATGGAAGAGAATATCGAGTGTCATCATTCCACTTCTCACCTATATGGATGATTTGTCTATTCAACTATTTTTTGACACTGGCAATCTATAAAATATCACACAGTACATACCTTAACCAGTACATTCATAACTTCCGGGTTCTTCGATTTCTTCTGACCAAACACCTGGATGTTGAAAGCTCCGATCCTCAACGCGTCTTCTTCGGACTTTGAAACATGGATGGTCGCAAATAGCCAAATGGTCAGCGTAATAGCTAGTCGACATCTGAAATAAAAAGAAGAGTTAATCAATAAATGTGACCAGTACGCGATTTGAAGCCGTAAACACTATGTATAACCGTACAGTTGTCTTAACCGGAAGTTCAGTGAGTTATCCTCGCTTAAAAGATAAATTTGAATTTTCAAATCAAAATATCTAAAAATCGGCACAACATCTTGAGATCCGAGTTTTGCTCATGTAAAGTGGAAGTAGTGGTTATTTCTCTGCATTATTGCCCAAGGCAAGGCCTGTCTACTTTTACCTTAAATTTGCATTTGAATACGCGGATCATCCGATTGAGCTGATTTTTTCTTGAAGACGCGGGCGATTTTCTTCTTTTAAAAATGTTTCGAACAATTTAGATGGAATTTCAATTGTTAAAACGACTCTTTATCCAATTTTCGTCAAATTATTGCAACCCCTTTGCCAAAAGATGCTATAATCTTTGAATAATCGCGTTCAGAAAACACCGACCCTCTCAAACCAACTGTACGGGATAGTGACTTTTGTTGTTTTTTTCACAGTACGAATAGTTCATTACAATGATTCACTTGAAGAATTTTGTTTACAAACTTTACACAGTCAAGAACCTCTTATATCAAATCATCTGTTGAAAATTCTAATTTACGAACATTACGGAATATCTCTTTTTCATTAATCTGTTAACTCAGCTTTATAAGAAATGGGACTCTGCGGTGTAGGTGTTTGAGTGGGTGTTTCTGGTGCGGCAAACTTAAACATATTTATCCTGTCTACTGAAGACATTAGGTATCGGCATGTTTGTTCAGTGTCACAAAAGAAACAAGATGGATACTTATTTGTGTGTGTTTGCAGGTGCAATACGTGCTACGTAAATTTTTCTCAAAATCTATATTCAATCTGTTGCGTCTTCTCTATACATAAGATAAGATCTACATAAAACACATGCGTATATGAAATAATAATTAACTCGGTGAGCAATATGGAACCTTGGTCAGGACCACAATGAAAATAAGAGTTTTCTCTTTTTCGTGTTATCCTGGGTCTGGGTGCATATAGTGGGTAGTATCACTCTTTGAGATGCTTGTTATTTTAATTAGTTACAATATTTTCTTACGTATGTATCTTAATATTGTTACTAAATTATGTCATTTAAATTTGAATTGCATTTTATTATCCTTTTATTGTACTACTCTATTGTTGTATGTACTTTTTTACCGAAATAAATCTATCTATCTAACCTTATAAATTACAAATTTCAAAATAAAGTTATTTAGCCGATTAACATTCAAACAAACCTCGAACTAAATCACATATGTGGACTTTTGTAAGCAATACAATACATTGTATATTGAAAAAAATCATGGCATCGTTCGACGACACGTTACTTGTGTAGCAGACTTGTTGACGCACAAGTTACACCAGCTTCGTCCTTCTGCTAAGATTCCATGTTACTTAATTTTCAATTCAAATATCAAGAATACTTTTTTAACTCTCAATTCAATATTAGCCAATAGCTTTTTGGGGTGAAGAGAAGTGCTGATTTTCCGTTTGAACTCAGTTTACAACCAGGTGCCGAAATATTCAGCGTAAAAGAACCATTGGAGCATCGATCGGACTTAAAGTTTCGTTGACTAGAAAATAAGAAAATGGCCGTGGGTTTTCGATTGAGAAAAGGTATGTGAGTCATATGTGTGATTGTTTTATTTATGTCAAAGAAAGGTGCGCGACCCCCGCGTTTTGTGATAGGTTTTCACGTATATATTTTCACAGTTGTTGTAAGACAACTTTTGACTAACTCTTTTATTCTGTATCCAGAGATCCAAAAGAGTAAATGTAATAGTTGTTTACGGATGTTCACGAAAACTTAAACATGTAAACGAAGCAGGAATCAATAAGGATTCGTAAATTTTGTATTGGTTTGAGCCCGATGGTTAGATTTTTAACGCTTACGTAACAGTATGTTACGCAAAGTTTAGGACTACTGCTGATTTGATTAGTGACCGTTTGCACTCGCTTTACGGGTTACATATACTTCATTCGCTGTTATATGGAAAACGTAATTCACTTTACAAAAACTCTATCACACGCATCTGCCATTATAGAATGTCGATCTTTAGAAACGTAAAACGATATACATGTAGATGATATAATGTTGTAGACCTACCCTTCGTTCATTACAATAAAATGCTCGCGAGCGCTCCCGATCTAGAAAAGTGCATACTTACAATATAACCTTCTATATGTAATGAGGAAAACAATTTCTTTGGTGCTCATGCTTTTCTGCCAAAAAATAGTCATGTGGTCAAGATGCAAAAAAAACACAACCGTTTTAAAATGAGCCATTGCTTTTTATTAATGTGCACTTTCAGAGCACGGTATCACTGACTTATCGGTTCGCCAATATTTCTATTTTGACCGCAGGTCGCATTTTTCATAGACCAATGAATATTAGAATTGTTGCGAACAGGAAACGTGTATTCGTGTAGACCAATCATCCTCGGGGTGGTCGGCCTCTTAACTGAATCAGTACCTACTGAAGAAGTTTGTCCATCTGCCGTCCGGTGAACAAAAATCGTCGTTTCGAGACCAAAACCTCATATCTACAGGTACATCCAAGCTGTTATCACCATGTTTTATTTAGCCCGGGTAGTAGATTTATTACTGCCTCGAAACTCGCTCGTTTCAGGAAAAAATGATAGTTGATTAAAAGAATGTTGGAAAATGGTCGGTTGTTATCAGTTTATCAAACTTTAAGAAAAAATTAAAGCTTTATAATGGTAAGAAGATTTTAAATGTAAACCAAACAGGGAGACGTTTCCTTGAAAATTGAAAAAATCGAATTTGACTAAAATTCGTTCAATTGAATTTTGTTCAATAACGAGTATGAGAGCCTGAACTGTCAATAACAGCCTGACAGCGCCTCTGTATACTCCTGATTAAGTTCTGGATTACTCTTTGGGGAATAACAGACCATTCTTTTTTCAGGATCTGGCCGAGCTCCTGGAATGTCCTTGGCTTGACCTAGCGAGCCGAAACTCGGACCTGTAGCTTATTCCACATATGCTCTATCAGATTTACGTCCGGTGAGAGAGTCGGCCAGACCAGACGTGGAAAACCCTCTTCTTGACAATACTATTGGACTATACAGGCCGTGTGTGGACGGACATTTTCATCCATTAAAATGAATCCATCCCCAATACACCATTGTAAAATCTCACATGGGTATTTAGGATTCCATTAATGTACCTTCGAGCTGTCATATCAATATTTGCTACGTGGACCCTTCCACCGGCCTCTCCACACCCTAGGCCGCCTATCAGTGTAGTCCAGGCAATACCTGGACTCATCCATGAATAGCACGGGAAGCCAGCGTCTTATGCGCCAGCCAACGTGGTCCAAGGCCTATGTTAACCGACGCCGACAATGAACGCGGGACAGCGGAATACGAATACATGGTCTTTTAGACCTCAGGTTATGCTCATGCAGCCGTGTTCGTTTGGTTTAAGTCGAAACTCGCACTCTCGAGCGTTTTGAAGGTCGGGGCGTATCTGAGTTGCCGTAGCAAACCTGTTCCTTCGGGCTTGAATTACCAAAAACGGTCTTCTGCGACGGAGGTAGCTCTACCCCTACCTCCACCATGTCTCCTTACAGGTGTACCATACTGTTGGTATCATGCCCAAGCTCTTGTTACAACGGTATGGTGTACCCCCAGTACCATGCCAACATCACGGTGGGAAGCCCCTTGCTACACCATACCTACAGCACGCCACAATTGTTCGATAGATAAATGTCGCCTGACATTTGGATTAGCCATGATTAACGACTAAAAGCATGTGCACAAAACTTGTGCATGTAGAAAATGAGAAAGGACATGTAAAAAACCGGGGTTCCTCATTTTGCACGAGTTTCATGAGAAAATTGCGTGTCAAATTTGATAATGAATACATTAGATATCTTGTCAAAACATTATTGTTGAATTTTAAACATGAACACGAATGTTTTTTTAAATCAGCTCCTGTAGGACAGCGAAAATTGTTTGGTGCTTAGTAAACTTTGAGTAGTATATAACATTTACTCGCAAGTATAGTTCCGCAAGTTTATGTGAGTATCGAGAAACCGTTATTGCCTATCATTTTCAATGTAAAATTGATCTTTGACGCCTCACTATAAATTGTACAACTGTATCTATATGTGTATTTTGTAAACTGAGCTCTGACGTAGGCGCTGAGTCTATTACAATAGGTAAATCGGGTATGATTAAAAAGCAAATGATAGGAATTTAACCTTATCCCTTCACTGGAATTATGAAAGTACATGTTTGAGTGAACCATACGTTGTAAGACAAGCAATAACATTGGTGTTAAAGGTAATTTGAAACTTTCTTAATGCGCTATTTAAACCTGTTTTATCTATTTCGAACAAATGGCACGAGAATCTAACGGTAAAAAGTTGATTTCACGACTCTCCGCGGAAAATCTACCTATAAATTGTCGTAACAATCCGAACTGTAATTGTTAAAGGAAGGTTCTCACCTTCGAACGTTTCTAACAGGTTTATACGGATTTGTATTTTCCGTAAAACTTGGCGGATCCTCATAAATTTAAAACATGTTTTACAATTAATTTGCGTGCATTCACGTTTAATTGCGGGATGTTACTATATATTCACTGTAAAATTCCACGATTCTATCTAAGTTCTTTTGGACAAATCTGGAAAATGCAAACTTTCAAGAGTTATTTATACATCATTTCGGTTCGTACGATAACTGTTTTTCGTTAGTTTACGTGTAAATTGCAACTTCTTAACGATTTTTTGTGAATTCTTACGATAAAGTTGAGACTTTATTCGAGTGTCTTGTTTTATATATATATCATTGTAAATGATGATGTTATTATCGAAAAATCTTGTTGCAGAAAAAGGACTGCATAGATTTAACAATGTTTCTGCGTTTCGTCTTTCCGTGACCGCATACTCGTAACTACAGTTTGAATGACATTAAAAGTGAGCTTTTGTTGACCTCTTGTTTCTTAAACCACGTGACCGTTAGATGCACATCAGGGAATATCTGGACATGCATTCTACATTTAATGATGACTATGGCTGTCGGATTTACCATCCGTCATTGCTGCTGACGCCCGTTTTTCGTAGGTATGGCAATTTTGTCTTTCGAAACCATGATTGCTATTGATACGAACTATTCGTACATTAATTTTACTTGTGTTGGTAACTATTGATATTGTACGGTTGTAACTATCACGTACAGTCTAATGAAGAAGGTCCTCATTTCAACTACCAATTCTAGGAAAGTTCGGTGTTTAATTGAAATTATTTGATACAGGTAATCAAGAATATAGATTTTCTAACTTTCCGAATGTAATTAAGAAAAGACAATGTTTTTCATTTATGCATTACAATGAGGGTAAAGTCAATTATGTGTATAGGATCGGTCTCAACTCAATGATTGACGTAAAAATTAAGGGGGGAATATCCACTGCATGATCAAACAAAACGCATATACGAAACAAAGGTCGAACAGCGTTTGCGACACCGTAAAACACTTTTGAAAAGAGAATGTGGATTTTGCATAAATACTTTAAATTACAAATTTGCTTCAATATTTGTGGTGTCACCCCTGATATTTTATGAAGATAGTAGATATCACTTCCGGTTTACTCTCCTGTACGGTTATACACTGTGGTAAAACGCGCAAAGTTTCTACTCTGGTGTAGTAATTTTTTGACTTTTTTTTTAAGTAATTCGGCTCCTCCCGGTTCTTGGGTCAATGCGCTCGAAAATAAAGAGAGTGACTATTTATGCTTTACACTTTCCTGTTTTACAAAATTTTGGATCTGTCCAAATTCAAAGGTTTTGCAACCGAAAATTTAAAGTTGATTTAATTTGAAAAATAACCATTCTGTAGGGTAGAAATCATTGTGGAAAAAGACGAAATTGCTTGTCAGAAGCAATTTCTTCTTTTTTCACAATGATTTCTCAATAATAAAATAACAGGCACGTAAAAAGCAGGGATTGAACAGCAAAGGGTTAAATCGCGACCATTTTCCATAAAACATTTAAAAATACAGACAGTTTTTATCAACACACTTCTTGTCTAACAAACGAGTACCGACCACTTTTGCGTACAAACAACGTAGAAACCTTTGAAAATGTGTTTTTTTTTCTTCTGAATTCCGAAGAAGCATGATTGTAAAAGCGAGTCACTTTTATTTGCCTCTTGCAAGAGTTCAAAATTCCAAGGGAAACAACTCATCAATTTATTATTGAATAAGGCTGTACGAATTGCCTTTCATGAAAATAGGAAAAGATCTTTTGCTTTAAAGGGTCCCTGATAAAACATCTTCCTTCTCAAACGGTATTTATTTCGATTATTATTATGATTAATATTATTATTCCCGAAACTGAATTCTTCAAGAACGATTCGCTTTTATCAAAATATCAACACATAGCAATGCCTTCCTGGTATTTTTCAGTTGAGAAAGAAAGTATTGTAAATTTTTATTTACAATTATTTGAACTAGCACTTGCATTTACATAGGGTAAATTCACGCTTTTGAGGGCGTTAAAATTTGCAGAGACTCGAAAATTGGTCTAACATCCGAGAGCGAAGCATTTTGAAGATCTCTGCAAATGTTTACGCTCGCAAAAACGTGATTTGACACTATTATTGCATAAAAACAAAGACTTTTGTATTTATCCAAAGGTAGATAATAAATGATTCATAGAAAAGTTTAAGAGCTTGATCCAAACCCAAGAATGGGCAAGAAACTTGCGTTATGCATTACACCGTCACTTTTGTTTATACCGACATTGCTTGGTTAATTTATGACGTCAGTAGATTTAACGCGGGAATAAAATGATAAATTTTTCTCTATATTTATGTTAGACCTGGAAACTGATAAAGTATATAGGTCCAGTCAGAGGAGGGTATTTAAGTTTTTAAAAAAACGGATTTCGTTCTTTATCGTATGTCCTTAACTACCCCAAAACGTGCATTTTATGCAATAATACATATTGATCAAAGGTATTTTGAATATGCTTACCTTCGTCCTTATTTTTGACTTCATTGCTTACTTTTTTACGCGAGAACGTTAAATTATTGACTTACATACAAACACATACTTCAAAATACGAGCGGTTTGTCAATCTTTGGGTCGCGAGATCGATCCTGGGTATGACAAACTTTTAATCGACATTTAACAAAATTATTGTGATATCCGTTGGTTGGCTGCAATGATCAAATGAATTTGTACCCATTTCTAGACGACAAAATTTAAAACCGTTCCAAAATTGAAACACATTGCAGACGATGGTTTATGGAATCAGAAAAAAAATACCTCAGATTTGAGATGGACAGCATTGTAAATAATAAAGCAATTGATACAAGTTTTTTTTTTTTTTTTATTTTGTCTTGGTATTTTATCTGGGATTGGTAAAAATCGCTCATTATGTTCGGTTTGATTTAATCTAGATATACAGACGGTGGCTCTTTCGGTATAATAGGGTTGTACTAATGTTACAAACATTGGTCAGGTGAACCAACCAACGAGGTTTTTCTGGAAAAACTGTTGAAAGTGACGTTGAACTCTTACATAGAAATACAGATACAAACAAAGAATGTTTACAATTTTTTCACAAAAAATCCTATAAGATTAAAATGTTCAAGAAATGTTATCCCATCTTGCACGAGAGCAATAGGGAGAAACATTTTCACGCATTTTTATCCAATGCCACATGGGTCTTAATTTACCCCCAACCACCATATCCGTCGGACCAATTAGTCGTCTATATAGTGGTATTGGGGTAAATTCAGACCCCTATGCCCAAACCAATATGCCCCCGATACATCGATGCCGGGGCATAAAAATACAAAACGTAAGGGTAAACTTACCTCAACATTTTTACCGTTTAAGTCACAATGTATGAAATATAATCCCTATCATTTACCCAAATCAGCTACAAAGTAAAACCCTTTGAGCAGAAATTGTTCAAATATTGAAAAGTTAATCGAGATGGGGTGATAACTCCACGGTTCACTTCAGTTTTTCATGCTATTTTTATATTTATAAAGTAAATACATGTACATAAAGATTGAATATGCATATAAAAATACAGCAAAACCTCTAGATACGATTAAATGATAAAAGGTACAGGTAACCCTGTGGTAAGCGTGACTAAAACTCTGGGTTAAGGATTAGAAAACGTTAGCGAAGGTTTAGAAATTTTATCCCGATTTGCACCTGCACTCAGGTGCAAAGCGGGGTAAAATTCCTAATGTTCGAAAACGATTTACTTCTTAAAAGCAGGGCTGTTTAAGCCTTAACGCGGGGTTAAATTAACTTTAGGTTTGTAATGCAATCGGGTCTAAAAGAATATAAACTGGCGTCAAATTGAAAACGTCTATTCTACCTATTCTTTTGATCGTTACATGTAAAAAGATCGGACAGGCTCTTTCAGATTTCTTCGTCCATTCTAAATGCGATCTATGGGCTGTCCCGTCCCTGAGAAATGGTCTCATTTGATAAAATATAACATGGAATTCTCCTATGAAATACTGGTCAGGGGCCTCTTTCAAGAAAGGTCGTACGACCGAAATTTGATCGTATCGCAATCGTACGATTAAAATTGGCTTTCAAGAAACTTTTTTGGCTTTCAAGAAACGTGTCGTATCGCGGAATTTACGGTCAAATTTGCGACACCTATAGACAAGTCGTAAATTTTGCGATTTTGAATGTGCAAGCTTAAAATTTTCTCGGAATTCATTTTAGCTCTAACAGAGATTTCTCCGATCATTTAGCTTTGTACATGCCAATTTTCCAAGTACTATATAGTGAAATAAACAAGATTTACCGAAAAGAGTGGATGCACCATTATTTTGTAGTTTCATTATACATATGGAAAAAAATATATATAAAATGTCACAGTTAAGATTCCACTGTTCCATGCTTGGGGCAAAACTTTGATTACTTGAAAATTCCAGTCTTTTCGGTTAAGACAATATCATTCTGTAGAGCTGCAAAATGGCAAACATAATAAATTGGCTCATTTTCTCTTAAGTAAGCGCAAAGTATGAACCATTGTTTCCAACAGTGATATAATGGCATTTCTCCGGAATGTATCAAAGTTTTCTGTTGTATAGGTAGATTTCGAGAGGTGAGCCATTAAATCTACTTTTAACGGTTAAATGTCCGTGCTATTCTTTCAAAATAGATAAAACAGACATAACAAAGATACAAATAACCTTTCAAATGAAACTTAGTGCTTGTCTTATATCTTAAGGTTTACTCATAGACCTATGGTAATGGACTCAACGCCTAGGTCAGAGCTCAGTTTTGAAAATACACCTATAGTAACATGGATCTGACAACGACAACTTACGCATGAAACATTGTTTACAAATACTTACATCTGCAAGCGTTAGAATGGGATAACCGAAATTTGCTACAGCATGTTCCATTCATACGCAAAGCTTCACTGATAAGAGGAATTATATGCCAAACTTGAAAACAAAACAAAAAATAGTAATAGTCAATGAGATACGAAATTAGGGTCTCTGTTGTTGGTTCTATCCCTTTTTAAAATGTTGTATGAGAATAAAAGAAAATATTTGTACCCAATAAACAAACAATAATAAAATAGAATATAATTCTTATGATAGAATGATGAAAAGTTAAGAGCTCGAAACATTCACCGGGAACTAGGTACATGTGATGCATGCTCAGGAGGTGTCAGGTTAGATCAGTCATTCGATACTCATTTGGCGCGAAGGTCATGAGTCGTAGTATTCCCGTTGAAAAACTCATATTTGAACATATATATTTGTATTAAGACATGAAGTAACCATCTTTTATTGGTAAGTATGATCATTTTGTGTTCCATAATGTACATAGCGGACAATTTACCCACTGACGCGGAAGTTTATACCAAATGACCTGCACGTGAAGATTCAAAGGATCAATTTTACGATGACCAAGTTGTCTACGGTTTTTAAGGTTTTTTGTGAAAGCCATTTACGACCATCTTAAAAATAATCATACGATAATTATAAGATCAGTCTTGAAAGAGGCCCCTGAATTCAAAAAAAATCACAGAAGTGGTGCTTTGGACAAGCTCTCTTATATTTCTTCGTTTATTTCTGAATAATTGCAATCTAATATAATAAAGCATTTTGATTGGTTTAAATCGCATCACGTGGGGAAATCCATTGCACTTTATTTCTGTATAAAATGCAATAGGTCTTTCAGGAAACCCCCGATCTTCGATCTGCATTTCCTGTGTTGTAGGAACTCGAAAACCCCTCGTTTCCCTTCCATATCGTAATATTGCTATTTAATAGAAATTAAGATATTTTCGAAAGAATTTATGATTAAAAGTATGCAGCTCAGATTCCGGAGTCCATGTTTACAGTGAGTCGACGAAGACCACCAAGCAACCCTCTCAGCTTGGCCCGATCACGATAGTTTCGGTTTAAAATGTGGAATAACTTGTCAAAATTATGTTTTGATCATAAGTTCCTCTACGAATGTCAAATTGTCGTTTATTTGTGTACCATTTTATTAACCTTATGCCGTTTAACTTCTATAGCGAGAAGGGAAATACACGATCTAAAAATAGATTGTGTAATACGCGCAGAAAGTAGACTCGAAACTTTAATGTTTAGCCGAGTATTTTAATAGTTTCTTAGACCAAGAGGATTGCAATTATAAGGGCCGAGTGTCTTTTTCACAGCGTTTATTGGGGTATAAAGTGCATTTGCCTTAGCACATGGCTTAAACATAACGCCCTACGGGCGTTATTTGCCATGTGCTAAGGCAATTGCACTTTATACCCCAATAAACGCAGTGAAAAAGACACTCATCCCTATATTAAATGGATAAAAATGGCCTCTTCGGGCTGTGACTAAAAGATAGTCCCGTATGTTGAAACAAATGTCGTCAAAATGGTGCCATGTTGAAATGAAAAATATGTCTTTTCACTAAAATTACTGGTCAGAATTCAACAAAACTTCACAAAAATGATCATGCTTTGTCAGCTTTCTTTGTTTTTGGGTGATATAATGTTACGACATTCAAAAGGGGGCCTTTGTGATGCAACATTTCTTGTTATCACAACTTGAACATAAAATTTTGTTGACAGATTTTCGTGAAATAAAATGTTGCTAATCATAGTACTATGGGCACATTAAAGCTGCTTGGAATTATTAATTTCCGTCATGGAAAAGGGACCTTCTTAAACATGTTTCATTGATGATTATCTGCTTACAAAGAGATTATGTCCTAGATAACTAATTCGAATCTAATTTATTCATGAATTTTCTAAAATCTGCAAGGCATTTAAGACCAGTGGATTGATAGTGTCCCTTCGCGGACCTCTTGTTTATTTAAAGACGTCATTCCGCCTCGGCATTCTGGTCAACTTGGAAGAATCGTTTGTAATCGCCATGGTCGTTGCATTAAAACAAGACGTATAGTTCCGCAATTTAGAGTGAGTGATCAAAGGTCAATTTTGTCTATACAGGTATAGACAAAATTGACCTTTGAACACTCACTTAAACGTGTGGATCTATAGTGTGAACGCTTATTAACGTCTGTGATAACTGGTGATCTTCGGAGAACGCATGCGAATCGCTCGTCGGGCGCTGATGCACAGGGTATAACGTGCCACGCCGACACCAGAAGGTTCATGGACACCTGATCGATTTTTTCGATACGGAACTAACGGTGGGGCAAGTTTTTGACTGATTTTGTAAACCAAAATAATCATTTTCATTTCAATTTTTAGTATCACTGTCGAGATAAATGGTTCTTCTTTTAGTAAATAAAAGTAGAGGGTAAAAACTAAGCCAAATGAGCGAGTTCTAGCCCTAGGAGTGAGTGACTTTGCCTGTTTTTTAGGTTTGTCATTAATTTTTTGTCAAACAACCTGACTATTCTTAAGTGTTTGTGACTGTCTAAGAGCATTCATGTGTCCTCTACACGCATACCAAATTTCTCGGCGAAAGATCCACATTAAGCGAAGATATTCGTACTTTTATTGGCCTCGGCAGCGGAAAATATGATAACAAGACACCCCCTATGACAAATTCTGGTGTCGATTTCCAATCGAAAAAGATCCAGGGGGTGTCTAGTTATTATATTTTTCGCTACCCAGGCCAATAAAAGTACGAATATCTTCGCTTTATGTGGTTCTTTTGTAGAGAAATTTTGAATGTGTGTAGAGGATACATAAATGCTCTTAGACAAACACAAACATTGAAGAATAGTCAGGTTGTTTGACAAAAAATTCAAGACAAACCTAAAAATCGAGCAAAGTCACTCACTCCTTGGGCTAGAACTCGCTCATTTTGCTTAGTTGTTACCCTCCCCTTTTATTTCCTAAAAGAAGAACCATTTATCTCGACAGTGATACTAAAAATTGAAATGAAAATTATTATTTTGGTTAGCAAATCAGTCAAAAACTTACCCCACCGTTAGTTCCGTATCGAAAAAATCGATCAGGTGTCCATGAACCTTCTGGTGTCGGCGTGGCACGTTATACCCTGTGTGATGGTACGTTCGCAAACATATGACATTTACCGCGCTATCTCAATTGGTAGCAGGTCAGAATGTTACGGTGTAACGACGAGGTTAAAAAAGATCTTTGATAAAAATATCTTTGATGATATTTGTACACGTGTGTATGGTTGCATATTTTTGCCACTAGATACTAGAAGGTAGAGTCTTTTTAATTTGAAAAAAATCCGCGATAAGTCTCCTGAAAATGCATCTCTTATCAATGTGCTATTTCCAGTTAAAAATATCTCAATATTCATGAATGTCTCTAACATCATGAACTTATTTGAAATAAAATATAATTAGAATATTTAAAAGCGCAGAGAATCATAAAAAAATCCGCAAATTTTCTAGAACGGTTATTTGTCTCGAGGATAACCATGTTCTATTGCAAACAATTTTTCGGCGTCTGTGGCAAAAATAGACACGTTGTTCAAGATGAATACTAACTCACGAATCCATCGTTTGAATTGCTTAACGTGGCAAAGGACAATGGCCTCCCGTCATTATAAACCGGATGTGGGTATTCGTTTATTTTACTGCTCTTTTGCGCGTTGTTTAAAAAGACCGGTTTTCATAAGATTCTGCTTATGGAAATAACGTAGAATGATGATGGTAACATTTCATAAACTGGCTTCTATTCAACATTTGATATCCATTGAATCACTGGATCATTGAACTAAACAAGAAAAAATGTTAGAAATGGCATTTAATTAGGATGCGTAACTATAAAATAACGAAAATCTTTCGTATTTGCATGGAAAGGTATGGGTTTTACTTAATAAAAGAAAAATGCCGTTTTTAATATATGGGAAAATAAGAAAATCACATTGGGTAATTTCTTTAAAAAAAACATAGGTTTGTATGGTATTCCCCACTTAAAATTACCAAAATTAGTGCATTTTACACTTTTGGGAGCACATTATGCAAAAGCCATTGACCAAAGAGAAATTTTCTTGGCAACAGCCATTGTGTAAATGAATAAGGTCTACCAAAACGTATATGTTTTATTGCTATCAGCTGGCATTGGGCTCTTACAAGACCTTCAGAAAATATAACCATTTTACTGAAAAATGGCCAATGCCCTCCAAGGACAGATAACTCTAGCATGAAAACGAGAACGGAAATTTCCCTTCAAATTTTGATACATTGACCATATAATGCTAGTCAACAACATATGTCAACAAAAGAAAAATCATTGGGCGGTAAAAAATGACCCTGTGTGTCCATTGCTACCTTAATACATGTTTTGTTATAAACTGGGTTTATCGCATGTGGGATTGCACAAAGCCTCATTCTTAATCACACCAACATTTCTTTTTCTGACAGGCCTTTTTTTGTTTTGAGAAATCTTTATCTAAATATTACAGTTGATCTTGCTCGAGTGACACCGTCAACTCAGCGACCAATTTTATTATACGACCGTTTTAGAAATACCCTTTCCATATATCAAAATACTTTATAAAGTATAAAGTACTGTTCTAAAATTTATCCTAAGCTAATCCTATGTTGTTATTACTCAATAGAAACGTCTTATTAAGACGATTCTAATGGGTGTTTACAACATAGTTTTTTTTCAGAAAACCGCAATAATATACATATTCAATCAGAATTGTGTTTCGCATTTGTGAACAAAACTTGTACTAAGCGACCTTTCTCCTTATCGACTTCTTTTTGGGGTTCCCGTAGTCGCTAAATGCAAGTTTCACTGTGTACAGTTCATTTTTCAAAATATCTAGATATTTCTAATTGTAATCTCGATAATTCTGTACACCAAATACCCGCTACTTACAATTAAAGTTAATTGACATATGTTTAATGGATGTTCTGGCGTCATAAATACATATTTTGTTAATGTGTGGATGTGTAATGAATTTCTTTGGACCTCGTTGATTGTATCATTTCTTATTTCGTGTGTACATTACCTTTTAAAATAGATTATATTTCACAAAACACACATATAAAGTCTTACAAAAAGTTTGAAAAAGTTATAAGTAACTGTACAGTAACTTATTTGGGTTCTATAATTACTTTAAAGTTACATTACATATCACAATTCATATAATTGCGTAACACTGTATTTTCTAGATACTTATGTCTGTATTGAAGCTTATTATGGTTCGATGCTACCTTTTAAGTTACACGGCAAATCACAGAAGTTGTATGATACATATGGTATCTCCTAGATCTGAAGCCTTTACAACATTCATTTCGCGTCCATATTGAAATGTGATCAATTAGAATTCACGTGGAACGTTACTGCTGGCTAAACGACTTTAACAGACGCACAAACATGTGGGTGATAGGGAAATGTTTTTCCCGGAAGAGTTTTGTTTCGAATTCTTGATCTGTCGGGTAAAAATGTACTAGATATATCAAACCCATACGAGAACGGTAAAACCGATCATACATAGACTTATTTTCAAAATACACCAGACGGTCGTAGGTTTTCGCTTATATTCGTATTGATTAAAGCCCCTGTCTATGTTCGTGAACATTTCTGAAACGCAAGACAATGATCTTAAACGAATATATACACAAAACTAGACTTTTATTCTCATTGATAAGCTTGATTTTGTCATTCCATTACTCGGTAATGCAATTGATTATGATGAATTAAATATAGGCCTAACTTGATGAATATTTATGACCCTCAAAATTTCGGACTCCAATTTGAATATAGCGCATTACCGCTCCTGCGCATGGGCGTATTTCACGTGACCAAAATCTCATTTACATATTTTAATATATACGGCAGATTATGCGTTTCCAGAAATAGCCGCCGTTTGTCGATTGATTTGTTTTTTATGTAACTCATCTTTCATACGACGAATTCAAGAATAATTATTCAAATAATGTTCACGAAATAGCGTTTTTTTTTCCTCTAAACGCTGTAGGGGCTTTAACGTAGTTATTGTTGCTACATAAATTTAATTGTTTGTGACAAACGAAACGGTAATCTAAGGTTAACCAAGGGGTTATTTACTTCTGTATGCTGTAAAGTAAGACGCAGTCATATTCACATCGGTGGCAATATCATTTCGTAGTTTGATATATAGTGGGTCGTAGCCTTCTTAGAAAACATATAATTTTACTAAATTGACCACATGTATAGACATTTTCAAAATCTCTTCTACTAAAACGAAACTGTACAGCTACAGACAATGGTGAGAGTCGTGAAAATTATGAAAGTAGAGTACTTATATCATCTATCAAACGAATACAACGGCGCTGATCTGCGCCCGAGATTATAAAAGTGTGTGTTTTTTTTTGTTCGCAACCGAGAATTTTCTCAATAATCAACTTGAAAATAAAAATTTCATTCTGTTGTACTACAGAAAAAAAATTCATGAAATATGTCTCTTATAGAAATAATATGTCGCTTAGTACTAAAACATCAAAACTGTACGATGAAAGCAATTTGGTGTGTAACCTATACAAATTCATGTACTCCCTTGATGATTTTGGAATTTTGATGTGAAATCCGTCCATGGAAAAATATCAACCCTCGTATGATGTTATATTTCCTAACAAACCGACATGTAAACAAACTTTTTTTTAGGAATATAGCATGAAATACCCGATGCTTCAATAATTGATAGAGTGCTGTTTTTGGATTTCTGGCGCTTTTATAGTCAACCATTGCAGTTTAAATGTGTTTCTTACCATTATTCCGCAATATATTAAGACATTAATATATAGATAGTTGATTTATAGTAATTAGTATTTGCTCCTCAATTGCAGATTTTGAACGACCGAAATACTCTTTTCCTTACTCGATTTATTTCCACAAAAGGAAAAAAATGAATGTTTTGAAGCGCGACAACTTATTACGTTTATATGCTCACCAGCTATTAATTGAACATTGTTGACTTTGATGAAAACATACATGAAGATGGACTTCATTTGCCTATAT
Source organism: Fragum whitleyi (assembly GCA_948146395.1). Classification (NCBI taxonomy): domain Eukaryota; kingdom Metazoa; phylum Mollusca; class Bivalvia; order Cardiida; family Cardiidae; genus Fragum; species Fragum whitleyi. The sequence continues at coordinate 10,054,271 of OX411556.1, forward strand.
ATACCAACAATAAAGACATATGTAATTGAAGAAATGTTACTGCAATTTATCAGACTTTATCCAAATAGAAAAGAATTGTATTGAAATTGTTAAAAGCTGTGCAAAGTTGAACAATTAAATGATTTTAAAATACTAAGGATTAATTGACCTAGTTATCATTAATATTCATTACATTCATAGTTGTTAAGACTTCTTCCTTATGCATTATTTCTACACATAGGAATTTGACTTTTGTAAATAGAAGAAAATTAGAATGAGTTGCGTCGATGATCAATTCAATTATACTTCATTGAGTAGGATATCACCATTTAAAAAACAAATAATATCGACAAGGCTAGGATGTTATACGTTGGCGGTGGTTACTTATTTCTGTCGCTTTTTGCGTCGGGCCTTATTCTTTGACAGGAAATGCTTTTTTGTAACGTATTAGAAGAACGAATTTCACGTTTTATTTCTCTACAACACATACACAGAGTTTTGATTTAACCTTTTTTACAAAATCTATCGGCAAATATCCGAGTTTCATGAATCTTACAGATATTGATAACTTCAAAGTCTTGTTTTCCAACAAAAACTTGATCAGATTTAATACAAAAAACCTGCTGTTTAATCTTAAATAAAATACCACTGCATTTGTGTAAATGATCATTTGTCAATAGTATCATTTATCATCTATATTTTTCTTCATCGTGAAATGAATATATTCATATTTACTAAAATAAATCAAATACTAAAGGTGCTTTCTTTTCCCCAAGCTACATGTAAATCACTATTTAATTTTCTCAAAATAACATATAAATCTCCATGAAACAGAGACTTTTTTCTGTTTTCAATTCCATGTATATTTTGTTCTTCCCTTATGGGTACTACGAATTGGAAAAAAATATCATTTTTCTTAATTTAGGAACTGATTCTTTGACAAACTTTACTGAATTTAGTTGAACATATATGAAAATATTTAATGCTAAGAATACATATCTGTTCTTTTAATAGAATAGTCTCTAATAGTTCTATTTTGATGTCATGTACTTTTATACACATATTTCTTAATTGTTCTATACATAATGTGATATTGTATTGCACATGAATCAGACTGTAAAAAAACAATAAAAATTGATTCCAGAGACACATTTACGACTAATATTGAATTGAAAGGGTAGTAGAGTTAAAAAAACAATTGGACGTCAGTATATGTTACATGTGGTTACTAATATTCCAAAATATGTTTGTCATTATTCCACAACTCGCTTAGTTCTTCGTAATCAGATCTGACAGCTTGGAAATTCTACTCTTTTCTCCGTTATTATTTGGAACAATTGTTACACAAAAAGCAATATTTGAAAATTTAAGAAAAGTAACAACAAATACTAGGTCAAATCAGTGGGTTAATAGGAAAAATGCAGGGGTCAATAAATAGCAAAATAAAAATTGCTTTGATAAAACAAGGTCACTTATCATATTCACGGTCGTGATAGATTTAGGGACAGCATCGAATTTCACGGTCCATTTTTACATACCAGGATAATAGACTCATGTAAAAAAGTAATCTTAACATTTCTTTTTCTTAACAAAGGCTCTGATTGGTCGAGATGATCTTTCGTCGTAAAATTCAACCACGAACGTTGTCTTAGGAAAATAGGCCATACAAAGTCATGAACATGTCACGAAGCCACGCGGAAAAAAGTTAAAAAATAAGTATACATGTATTGCTGCGGATGCATGCGGCATTTAAGAGTCATGATCTGTGTTTGCTGTTCATTTGTACTAAGATGTACAAACAAGTTTTTTTCTTTATATTTCATTACATTAATATTTTACTTAAAGGCTGGCAAGAGCCTGCATTGTCGATATCCGAAACATTTCGCCTGGGATTGGTCATGATGAAAAAACAAACATAGAAAAATAGAATTTACAAATTTAGTACTGAACTTTTTTCTGTAGTTTTTTCTTCAGAAAATATTAAAACTTTAAATGTGCGTTTTCCAGGGCGAAGCATTATTCCTCTGCGATTTGTTTATGCAGGGTACAAATCTCGACAAGCATTCATGAAGAACGACAGACGAAAACATCAGGAGTGTTTATATACAACATTCGGCGGTTAAAACTGTCAGCCATTTTGTATCACTCCGTAATAAATTAACTAACAGTTGCTGTCTCATTTTTCTTCCCTTCAAACCCTGTACTTTATTGAACAAGGACCTATTTTTCAGTTACCTATTTGTTCTGACATCACATTTATGAACCACAAAGAATAACAAAATAACTTCATGTCATAAATAAGAATGGACAAAATAATTATGTTGCTGAAATAGCCCTTTATGATGCGATGATATATGTTAGTTCTAGTTGGTCATGGACCCTTTTTATACAAATATATGTATATTGAGAGTTCCTGCTTAAGTTAAGATATCAAAGTATCAGGAGTATATAAATATTTTTTCAGACTAATTTATAATAATTCAAAAGGAGCTAAAGAAAAATAAGTTATCGCTTTAAACGGTCACTTTAAATATCTTTACGGTCACTTCGGTCTAATGTCGAACTCATAATTATAAAAAACAATTGCGATATCTGGGTTTAAAAATCCATGCCTTTTTACTAATTTTCTACAATTTAATGCGTTTATCAATTCGATACAATCATATCCAATAAAAAGCAGCAAAAGTAGAAGTGTTAAAAAAAACAAAAAAAAAAACAAGAAAAAATAAGACTCATTTTTTAACACAGTGGTAAAAAAATAATCGAAACGACCTTATCAAGATGGCGTAAATGTTGGTTCGCGAAACTTCAAAGACGGAGCGATCTTGTCAGTATTATTTATGGGCACAGACTTTCATACCAAGGAAGAAAAAATGTCAATAGAATATAGAGCATGTGTCTGAGTGATTTCTACAAATGATAACCCGAGCTGCAGTGAAAAAAAAAAAAAAAGTCGAATCGCACAAACACGCTCCGATATTGTTAAAAACGCGTAAATAAAGTTTAAATGACCAACATTTCAATCGTAGCAATCAAATAAAAAGAGGATAATCGTTTGTTTCAGTGTAAGATCGATTTATATTTCAATGAGTGAACAACAATAGCTATATTTTCACGAGTGGCAATGCCACGAGTGAAAATAAAGCTTTTGTTCTTCACGAAATGAAATATTAATCGAACTTACTCGAAAACAAACGATTATTCTATTGCTTTTATGCAAAAAATGAGACAAAATGTGAAGATTCTAGGACATATTTTCATAAAGCGCGTCATTTTGCACGTGATTGCTATGCAACGTTCATTGTGACGTCACTTATTTCGCCCCGCATAGATGACGTCAAATAGGGTGAAATGCACAAAAGCAGGGTATAAGTTTTTTGATAATTTCACTGCTTTTGCGTTGAGATTACCAGGTGATAATCTACTATTATTTCTCGACAAACCACCAATAGCATTAAAGAATTGCATGTTTTTATTGGCTAGTGTTGATTCTTAAGCGACTGATTCGCTCGTGAAGACAAAGAAGCAGAAAAACATAGGTTTTATTAAAAGGAGATAAAAAAATATTGCTAATTTCGTCCACTTGACGAAATTATTGATTATATTTTACCTCCCTTGAAAATCATTCAAAATCATTCAAAAGTCACTCCAAACACTCATTCAATTTAACTCAAAAATCATTCCAAAATCATTCAACTTGTCCATTACACGATGCTCTAAACTGTATCAAAAAACGGATAAAGTTAGTCTTGCGTTCAGCATCGGCAACTTTTACAATTTATTGAAACAGACAAATATGTATCAAAATGAGTATTGAGGCATCAGAGCTTCCACAAGTCTTGTCCAAAAAGTGTGTAGTACCCAACGGTCTTTTAAGGCATTTAATGAATCTTCCTTGCGTTTTTATAGTACTGAATTATTATTTTTCAACCAGGACGCTTTCGAAATATAGCGTTTCTTCATCAGAACCCCTGTTGAAGAATCGTTATATTTCGAAAGCGCTCGGTTATAAAATAGCAGAGAGTAATAGTACTGAGTGCTTCAATTGGGATTGTCGTTCCTCATTTAAAGCCAGCCCTGCGTTCATGTTACCAAACGGTGCAAACAGTTTTCGAATTGTACCCCGCTTTGCACGCCAGTGCACATGTAAAGCGGGGTACAATTGGAAAACTGTTTGCACCGTTTGGTTATCCTGAACGCAGCAGGGCTAATCACAATTATTAAAGAATAAGCGTGACATGAAAACAAAAATTAAGCACTACTGAAACAACAACAACAACAACTGATAGTTTCATTTTATACTTTGAAGAAAGCGAGTTGAAAAAGCATAAACGATATTATTGTTAATGTAACTGCCATGATTGCTTTTAAGGTTTTTGTTAAAACATTTTCTTCTTTTATCAAAAATCATAATAGTATTACAGTAAAAAATCATGTCCAGAATACCAGCTTTTTGTTGATATCTAAATTAGGGCGGTTATAATGTCGTTATAATTTCTGTAATTAAACTTTGACATTTCCCAAAATACCAGCATAAGTTGCTGCCTGTATTGTTTTTCCCAACGGGCTTAATTTCTCTAAATACCCTTAATCGTACAAAATTGGTGTATTTTTCTGTAGATAGTCGAATTTCCCGACACAAAAATGAGCGTATCACTGTCAGACAAAGTAGTTTCCATGACAGCGAAGGTTTTGATGAGGCCTGATTGATGACAACAAGCCCCGCCCACTAACACATTCTTGTCTGTCATTGGATTATTCAGAAAAGTAGTCTGGATGATTCCTACAGTGGAAGAAAGCACCCTGCAGAATCGATTAATTTTATTTATCGCCGAGCTTTGTTAGTTCATATCGACTGGTGGTCAAGATGGATAAATCATCGATTATAGATCCATATCGATTAATGTGATTTAATTGGATTGTCTAATTAATAAAGACATCAGTGGAGTATATTCATATATTCATTTTAACGAAATTAATCAATGACTAGCGTCGATAAAACAATACAACTGGAATCACAGGGAAAATATTTTTCAATCGTTTAAACAATTTAACCCGTCCTACAATGTAGATTGTAAAATTATTTAGAGAATTAGATATTTTTTTCTAAACTGGGTGTTCATCAGTGGATAAGAGAAAACATGAAGAAGGACGGTAAAAGAAGGAAATGCGACGACGATGCGAACGGTTCGGATACGGACAGTGGATGCTCGAATGACTCATTTAATTTACAAAATAAGAAACGGCGAAGCTCTCCTGAACAATGTGGGGAAAATGATCTTTTAGACAGTCAGGGAAAACCCCGAAATCTCGCCAATGCGCGAGAGCGGGATCGAACCCAAAGCGTGAACACGGCATTTGTGACACTTCGTACCCTCATCCCGACAGAACCAGCCGATCGAAAACTGTCTAAAATAGAAGTACTACGGCTGGCTACGAGTTATATTGCTCATTTGAATACTGTGTTAATGGTGGGTGGGGATTGTATGGATCAGCCGTGTATCAAACATCAGGCAATGATACGTGGTGGAATGGATTGTATGCCGAAAGCTGTCTGTACCTTCTGTCTGAGTAACAGTCGTACGAAACCTGTAAGTATATACTCAGGGCTATAAATACATACAAATTCTATTTTTTCCTTCTTTCACAGAAGATAATGTACAGACATATCGAACAATTTACAAAGCAAACAATAATATAAACTTTTACAAACAAACGATCGAACAATTAAACAAACTACAATTTACAAACAGGCAAAAAATTTCTGTATTAAAAATAGAGAGAGACAGACATTTGAGATTCAGGAAGGCCTAAAGACAGAAATAGAAAAAGAGACAAACATACAGATAGACATTGAGTCATGAATATTTCTTTCGAAATCCGTGAGAGAACACTTGACCGAAACGAAACGAAAAGAGTTCATCCGGGTAATTCATCGGGAAATGAAAAAAAAAAAATACATAGAGTATTTTGTTCCCTCGCCGGGAAAACAACAAATACAGTTAAAAACATCTTGATATCGAGAATCATTCCGATCAAAATAATTCCAAAATTCACTCAGCGCTCAATCATTCCAAATACTAACTCAAACTAATTCAAAAACGCTCCAAACTCATTGAAAAACATAGAATCAACAACTTCATTCAAGATAAATAAAGGATAAAAAATCGCAGTTTCACTCACATAATTCAAATTGTAAACGTCTAATAGGTTCTCCTCTTATCTGTGCCTCTGAATTTTGAATGGTCAGCGCAAATATGCAAAGCACCTCGAACCAATTTTTAAACTTGAAAGCAATAATCAGCAGATATAACTAATAACTTTTAATCGGAACTCGATATCATTTCTTTTTTCCTATTTTGCAATATTTCATTGATCTATATAATTTCTTAAAATTCTTTCTTTTTAAGATACAATCGAAAAGGCTTTGGACTCTTGTTAATAAAATATGCATCCGTTTTTGGCCTTCTTGTTGTAGGACAAGGGTTGTGGATATAATACCCTTTCTATATTTCATAATCAAATAAAAACAGGGAATTTGAATGTAAAAATAAATGCAATTAATTCTATTTCCACCACTACATTAATAATAAAAATGAAATAAAAAAAGAAATAAATAACACTTAACCGTGTATAATAAAAATCATAATAATTATTCATAGAACTAGAAGGTTTGTTTTAAATACGAAGTACAAAAGTGATTGTTTGCCTTTTTTTACTTTTAATCCCACTAAATAAATACATCAAATACTCAAAAGAATTTTAAGACTCATTGTGAGTTTTGGGCGAGAGAGTTGAGCGATTTGCTGATTATTAAATATGGCGGGATGTAAGCACTGGTAAAATCTAGCAAATACAGAATTAATTTCGTACCAATTTTAATGCAGGCATAAAGCTTTTAAGCTAAATATGTAATATTAATCTCGATACACGTACAAAAAAAAAAAATACGATTTTATGAAAAATAAATATTGTAAATTAATAATGAAATAGACAAAAATATAAACAGATTAAGTGAGACCTCGACAAATAAATGAATAAATTTATACATACCAAAACTTTGTTAATTAAGAAAAAATAATGATTTGACGTTGACATAGCAATATGCAGAAATGTACCGGAAAAAATACATAAGAATAGATAAATAGATTGTAGATAAATCAATTAAAAATAGATGAAATAAATATTCAAATGAGTTAATTAATGAATAGAAAAGAAATAAGTTAGACAAAATTATAAATAAATACTGGAAAATTTAATAAATATTTGATCTTAAGGTAGTGGAACCTAATAGTTCCGCAACATTTCTGCATTTATGAACTTTCACAAATGTTGACCGAGGTTTCCTAATGCAAATCATCAGGAGACCTCGGTCAACAATCTTAAAGTACATTACCTTCGAAACGTTGCGGAACTATTACGGGACTACTACCTTAAGATAAAATAAGAAATCGATCAAGTAAGGATTTTGTTAGCACAAATGAGCTATTCATCCTTCCAATGATCTTGAGTTAGTCCGATTACCTAAATTAGGGAATCATTCGATTTTTTATATCACAGGACACATTCGTTCCTCGGACAAACCAACTTTACAAACTAATTGTCTATATTGAGAGGGATAAAGGCATATTCCATGTTTTGGTTATTTACATAAAGCAATTTAAAGAACATGCGTTTTCCATACCCAAATTGCGCTGTTTCGCAAAGCGAATATTTTAAAAAGTTAAAAAAATATATCAAAGATAGTTGCCTGCCCCTCCCCCTAATTTTGGATGAAGGATTATTTTATCTTAAATTAATTGGAGCTTTTATGGTTATCGTTAATTTTATGTACATTAATTTGAGATTTTTCAAAGTATTGTTTCTTAATGAGATCTTTGAAATCAGCGAATAAATGTGACAGAAGATTCCATTTGTTGTGACGTTTATATCAAATAGAACGAATTTGTTAAACTTTTTTTTAAATTTTATCTTATTTTTTTCTTTTTACATTATTCAAAAATTAAGTTTGGCACAAAGCAATTATGCAAATGAATATTTCACAAAGAAATATAATAATGAACGATCCCTTACATTGATATAAAAAGTAACAAAACAATTTGATAAAAAGAAGGATATTTTCATTGTTCTCATGGAAGTATGAAACCCAAACCTTATCGCATTCTATGTTTTACCTGTCCATGAAAACAACAACATGAACGATAAATAGGTATTTCATTTTAATAAGTTGATGACATCAAATAAAGAATGCAAGTACATGTATTTATAATATGACCTACGCTGCGGGAGTGAAATAACACCGTTGAACATTTTTGATATTACACGGGTGTTATTACACTAGTGGAATAAATATGCAAGAGAGCTAAGAACGAATAGCATCGCTATTTTGAAGCGGCCAAAATGACGTCATTATGTGTATATCGTGACGTCAGTTTTAAACGGCGTTATAAGTTTCGCGGAAAATTAAAATGCTGAATTTCAAGAATTTTGACGATTTTTCGCAAAAATTTTGGTCATATTATAAATAGAATATAAAATTTGTGCTCATAAACACAGAATTTATTAAACTCGTCAACTAAAACAGATAAAAACTCGGCGCAGCCTCGTTTTTATCTGTTTATAGATGACTCCTCTAATAAATTCAGTATTTCATTACCACTCATTCAATATCCTCTATTTAAATTATTTCGAGATATTCTCTATGGCCTTATTTTTTAACAAGCCTACAAAGGATCTGCGTGATTAAGGTTAATTCAAAGAGGTATGACTATTCTAGGCATAAAATAACTGTCGTTTTGAGATAGAGAAAATAATATCATAGAAATAGAATAATTTATTGATAGACAGTTTAAGAAGAAACTAACGGACAATGATAGTGAAAAGACTGGTCCATTTTTTTATATCTTACTGTAATTGTCGGGCAATAAGCCGTACTGGCATATAGACCGCGGTCGACAGTTTATTTTGAATAAAAAGAAATCACATTGAGGCCGCACCGCTGCAAAGATCGTGGCCTACGTAAAAGAAAAAAGTTACCATCATATATTCCTTGTGTATAGTTGAACGACCATTTCGCCGTACACAAAATGAACTTTAAAAGTATGAGTCTATTCAAAATATTAAAAGAAAATCAATTTGATCATCTTTTGAAAGAGATTGTGCCAAAATTATTCCCAACAAAATGAAAACGATTTTAACTAAAAGGTCACCTTTTCCTTTGTATTGGCCTTATAATACCGCTTAATTCAATATGGCCTTTGGGCCCCAGAGGAATCCAAACCGATAATGAAAACTTCATTTAGGCCACTTTTACCTTGATATTGACCAGAATTTTTTCATATCCAGAGGGAATTTTCTAGGTGACCATGAAAATATATTTCGTAATTTTTTAAGGATAATCGGTCACATAGGTGTTTATCCGCTTGAGCAGTTAGCATAATTTCCTTTTTTTTCTTTTTTTTATTTTAAATCTTTCTGTTGCTACGGCACCCATTATATTAGGCGGTATTTTCAATATAAACGTTTTTTTTTCTGTCTCATGATTACAACTTCTTGTTTCTTACCAAAAATACTATAGCCCTTTGTCTGGGAAAAAATCTATTTTTTTAGAAAATTAAAGAGAAAATATAGTAAACCTCAAATTAAAAGAATTATTTAAATGACATGTGAAAGTATGTCAAACGAAAGGTTTATGTACCAGATTTTTCGAATCCAAGGTGTGAGATGTAAATAGAGGGTATATTGAAAGAGTTTTCATGAAATACCAAATTCAATAAACGAGTCATCTATAAACCGATAAAAACGAGGCTATGTCGAGTTTTTATCTGTTTTAGATGACGAGTGTTTATTAATTTGATATTTCGTTAATTTTATAACATGACATAATTTTTATGGCGAAAATTCGACAGAATGTTTGTATTTTTTTTAAATTCCGCGTAACATTAACGCCGCTCATAAAGTGGCACCATCCATTATGACGTCACTTTTCTTGAACAAACCAGCGTTGCTTTATGCTCTCAGCTCATTTGAAGTTAAATATCAAAAATATTCAACGGGGTTATTTCACTCCCGCCATGTAGGCCATATTATCAAATCATAGAATTTAAATTATTGCCAGAAAACCTCATTTTTAATAAGCAAACATATATGGTGTAGGGGCCATTTTTGAGATGACCCTTACCGCGAAGCTGTTTTTACCGACCCCTCAAAGAAATATACTCATGTTTAAAAAGAGCTTTTGGACCGGGAAGATAGTTTAAAATCTTTGATTTTTCGATTGTATTTCAACAACAGATTATAATCGGTGAAAAATATTCTAACAATTTTGAATTTTAATAATATTGACCAATCAAAGATCACCTTGAACATTTGGTTAATGGACCGGTGTTTCATTAAAGATTCTTGCAGATCGCCGGAAAGCAAAAAAGCAAAGTATTGACAAAGTTCTGACTTATTTCTGACCCCGGGCGGGTATTGTTGCCCGATATATCAGAGTATCTCTCAGACAGCGGGCTACCAGCTTTAGACTGGCCCAACGTTCGACTATTAGAATAGCCTAGAATAGGCTAGAATTTTCATTTTGGTGAAACAGATTTAGAAAGTCCTTTTAGTCAAAGATAAGATGTCAATTTTGTTTTTAAATGCATTTATTTGGGCGTTTTGTGAGTAAAATCAAATATTAATGTGTCCAGACAGGTAAAGTTCGACAAGTTTAAGCTCTCCAGTGTTGATTTTGGTCTATTCAGTCTTACAGGTTAAGAAAACACATTCTGCCAATAACCAACCAAATTGTAAATCAAAGATCGAATGTGATCAAATGCCACTTTTGTTTCTATGGATATTGACTAAGATTGCTTCTGTTTACTGGCAAAACTTTTACAACTGTATAGTAAGATTGAAAACAATTTTAGTTCTGAAAGTAATCGGATCCTTTAATTCCGTGTCAAATCAGCGCAATTATAGCTTATGGTGTTGTATTTACAAGACAAATGGAACAGATTAATGTTGATAAGTCATATCAAATATCATATACTGCCTATTCGATCTCTGCCAGGAAAAAAAGTCCTTTCCTGACCTGGTCAGTTCAGGTCATGTCCTTAAAGAACCTTGACCTGGTCAGTTAGTACATTTTGTGGGTTTCGTTTTCATTTCACTTTCGATGGAAAATGTGGTTTCATAATTAGTAAATAGCCTCGATATACACTACTCAAAAGTTCCAAGCGGCCACCTTACATTTCTCGATTTTTTTATATTTATATATATATATATATTTTTATACGTATATATATATATATATACGTAACATAACATGGCGTGCATAACACAACATATTCTGTATTGACTGAAACTTGCATAAAGTTTCTGATCAAATTACAACAATCGCGATATTTAAATACGTGAAAGGTCAGCAACAACATAAACACAAATACAAAACTACTATTGCTTTCGTCGAAGAATACTTACTTTTTCGGAATTCAGGTAAGATAGTGGTGTAGATTCAAAAACTGGAATGAGAGTGATCACTTCAACAAACAACTTTTTTTGTTATTTGAGTTGATCTTATCAATACTGGCTTTATTTTTATACGATAAAAACGATGAATTAATATCTTTATATCAAAATATGTATGTTATAAATGGGAGAAGAATACAAGTCTTTGTTAAATAGTGAGAAGCCATCATAGCGAAATATAAAGCACAAATGGCGTACGAATGAATCTTCCGAGTTTTTTAGTTTTTCAGTCCTCATTTATGTAATGAATTTGGAAACATTTTGGCTTGTTTTAATAAATGTATCTATATACTTATTTCGCAACAAAGCAGAACAAAATAGTATTCGTCCTCTATGTCCTGATAGTCAAAAAATGACATCATCTACGTTATGTATTATGAATTGGCATTAACTATATTGATTCTTCCCATGAGTAAGAAAATACAAGTTATAACGGTCTTGCCTTAATCGAATTCTCTCTGGTCAAAGGTTATACACTAGTTTAAGTGAAATGCAGAAAACGGCCTGTGATGTACCATTTATATTTCTATAAAGCTATCAACGATTCGCTTAAGGCGTGCAAATTGATCGGATTCCATCCTTTATGAACGGCTGTCCGTAAATTCCGAGGAGGCATCCTAGCTATGCTCGAACCGTCAGTTCTAATGAAATGGTACTCCTTTGTAATTGTCATTACCGAAAAATTATCCGTCAGGTGTGATTTAGTATTGCTCGGGAATAAAACACACCCAACCAGGTGATAAATACGACAAAACGAGAAATACAAGCAGACATTTTCACCGAAAATCGTAGAAAGCGTGCCACTGCACACAGCTTAATAATCAACAAACACAAGTCCATCAATCAAAACCATTCTAATTCGCTCATTCAGAGCTCCATTCATTCATTCCAAGCATTCAACCGAACCATTCCAAAACGCTTAAAATGTCAGAAAAGAAAAGATCAATAACTACATTCAGAATACATATAGCTAGCAAAAATATGCGATTTCACTGATATAATTGAAATTGTAAGCGTCTGATTGATTCACCAAGAAATAGGAAGCTATTTATTGAACTTGCATTCATTTTTATTTATTAAAAGGGGGTAACAAATATCCTGAACAAAATTAACAATATTGGATTACCTCCATCTTATTTCACTCAAAACTCACTCATCGCAACTATTCCAATTCATTCCAAAATCATTCACCCTGTCAATTTCACGAAGTTTTTAACGTATGTCACGTTTATTTGGGGTCAGCCCCTGATCGATTGAGAACATCTGTAATTACAAGTCGGCCATAAAAATGTGCATCAAGCCTCTTTGGAATTTATCACGAAGTTTTGAAAAATAACATCGGGAATAAGATCAGTTGGGACACGTGCGTCAGACAAGATGAATACCATTTGTTTATGGCTTGTCAATGGGAGTGGGTCGTTGTTAAACTTTTAAAAAAAGCGCACTTGAACAAGCACAATAAACAAGCTAACCTATAGGACATTTGCTCAAAATTTTGAATATAATAGCTGTAACTTACAATTATTCCGCAACCACGCATAACATTACAAAAATTGTATTACTTTTAAATTCAGATTTTCTCAGACATGATCATTTTCGCTTTTATAAGCCTTTGTTATATATATTGCGTAATATTCAAATATCGAATCATATCATATTTTTTTTATATTTCATATTATAGCACAATTTGAAAGATCCAATTGAGCTCGGGGTGGTATCTTTCTAGTTGCGCTAATTATATCTATATACATGTATATCAGATATATACAACATATTCCATGGCGTTGTTAAACCAGTGCAGAAAGCCTAGCTTTCATAAATTTTTCACATGAAAATAATAATTTTTCTCATTAACATTTTTTATTCAAACCAGTTACAATTACAGTTACAATGTAATCGCCAATTCTTTCAGAGAAACACATCTCTCAGTCCTTTAGAATTTTAAAATTGGCATCAATATTTTGTCTTTGACCTCAACCCCCCCCCCCCCCTTTCGTTATTTCTAGGCACAGTATCGTTGTTTTTCAATCCAAAAAGACATGCGAGATTTTTTTTTCTGAAATGACAGTTCCAACCCACTGGTGTGCGAGTGTAAATATTTGATCAAACAGGGATTTAAAGGATCTGGGCCCGAGGTTATAAAACTTTTCTCAGGCTCAGGCTCAATTTTATCAAAATTTTAGATTAAAGTTAATGTATGAAACAAAAGATAATATTAGTAAATTGTTATTTATAACAACTTATTAATATCATCTTTTATGTTAATACATTTAAATAATAAAACAGAATCCCGGCTTTAATCTAAATTGAGTTTGAGAAAATTTTGAATCGAGTCTGAGAAAAGTTTTATAACCTGGGGCCCTGTTATGATAATTTGCTTGAGTCAAGCCGAGTGATCTAAATAGAGACATGAATAGAATTGTTGACGGGCTAAAAAGTTTCTGGACGAGGTTAAGATCAGCTGTTCTCTAACAAAATCAAGGAACAGATTCTTTTTTTATCATGCAATGAAGCCTGTATTGACCTGATATCACCTGTCTGATAACATTTATAGATACCATACAGTCTATTTTTAGAAACAATTTACATACACTTTCACCTGAATTTCTTTTATTTTTAAGGGTTTATCATCCTTTAGCACTGAAAAATGATTGCATGATAAATAGAATAACATGTAGATCTAAGTGTCTTAAAATATCAATGTATCATTTTGTCGTCGATTGTGAGTTTTATAACAATTTGCGTGAACTGGCTTTCAGTAATATTCTGAGAACAAATGACTTTATTTCATTGTCATCGAAACAAAAGCTTGTGTATCTTATGCTAAATCATGCTCGAAAACTCTCAAAGTTTTTAGTCAAAGCTTATTCCTACAGGAGAAGTACTATTTATATTAATTGTTCTCAATAATGCTCTACATCGTCGGAACTATTCTGAAATCTCGTAACTATAGATTGATTAAAGCTGTGGTTACGAGATTTTTGTTTTACAACGACGAAATAAATTTTCACGCATTTGAAATAAAAATTAAGCCCGTCGTCCAAAAAGGTGCAATATGAAAGAAAGGAATGTCTGGTGAAGAGAAATTGCTTGATTAAATAAATTACTTCTCCCCAATCACAAACTGTTATTTTGTATTTATTAGTACAAAAAAATTATATACGTAAAACCATTTGACCATTTGATTTATATTTGGGAATCAGTGACATATAGGCCCATTGGGCCGGGTGTAATTTTGTACTTTTTTATAACTGTATTCTTCTATTTGTATACACATGTCACTATAATAAAATATTTACTTACTTACTTACTTGTATCAGGTTTCGGCTGTGAGAAATTATCATGACTCGGCAAAGCCTCGTCATGATAAATTCTCCCAACCTCGACCAGATAACATTGTTATTTTTAGACACTAGCATGTGATTCTCTATTTCGCGCAATAAACAAAAAAATATATTTTTTTGGACGCTCAAATAAAAGAAATAAAAATGAGTGCTAGATGACGTCATGATGACGTCATCTGGAATGTGATTCTACACATACATGTATATCTGATAAATGTGATCGCAAAGAATCCATAATATAAATACGTATTATAAAAATAGCTGTTTTCGGAGAGAATTTGTAAGGTTGAAAGAATTTTCCCCTAAATTTCTATATAAATAATATGCAAAAGATAGTTTGATTGACGCGCATCAAATAGGTATGTAAAAGGACATTGAGTCGAAATTTGTAACTGCATAATTCTTATAAACGAAACGGATCTCCCTTTGAAATAAATAAATAAATAAATAAATAAATAAATAAATAAATAAATAAATAAATAAATAAATAAACAATAAATAAATAAATAAATAAATAAAATAATTGAATAAATAAATGTCTCTTTTTCCTACAGACATGAACAAAACTCAATCATGCGAAAACTAAGATGTAGTCTAGAATTTCTAGTAATCCTCGTGGTATAAGTTTTCGTTCTAATAACGATTTTTCATTAGCATTTTTACTAAAACTTTCCAAAGAAAATTCTTGCATAAATGTTCAAAATATGATCTTTTTTTATGATTTCCATGTTTCTTATTTTAAATAAATAAGTTTGACATATTTTTATCTTGTTTGATTTTTGTCAGGATTTCTGTTTATGAAAATTAAGTGTCATATGTTTTCGTCCTTTTTTAAACAAATAGGCTACTGATAAAGCTGGACACAAAATTAATCTATGTAAATGGGCTCTATTTGAAATAAGATTCTTGATGTGATTGTCTATCTACATTTCTTCCTGTTTAGACACAAAAACACGTTAAAACTAACCATTTTAAAATTGACATTGAAGTTCCATATTTTTGGACTGGAAATTCCGCTTATCATATGGTACATTTGCAAAATTACTTAAATCAGACAGTTATTTTCTGTATATCCTCATATTTTCAAATTATAAATCTTATATATAAACATATATATTTATTTCTCATGAGTTTGAGTTGTCAAATATTTCAAAAGTCAATATATCCTTGTATATAAGTCTACGTAGAAAAATAGTAGAAAAATATAAGAAACATGCCATTTTTAACCCAAAATTTCAACTTTTTATACTAGCAGCAACTACATGACAGTCACATGACATTGAAACTTAGAAGTTAAATTGCAGGATGGAATCGTTTGATTTTTTGTGACCATTTTATTTTTTCCACGTTGAAAGTTTACAAAACTAATAAAAGTGACTTAAGAAAAATACATGAGAAAGGGGGGTCCCATTTTCGAATAATATTTAAGCTTATTTGATTTATTTTGAACATGTTTGGTAACTTTGATTTAAAAGCTAAGATTTCAAACTAAATATCGACACCTAAAATTATACAACAATCAAGCACATCCACATTAAATAAACATAAATTGAAATAGGTCGAAAAGATATGAATGACGAAAACATATACCACTACCATAGTATAAACGGACAAATAGACATACACACAACCGCACAGGTGCCCTGCATGGATTTATCGGGAGCGTAAAAAGATAAAAGTCCAATTCGTAACGAAATATGAGCCTGTGCGTGAGATTTCCAAAAAATTCAAATATGCGCAAAGCAAAGATTCTGGCCAGCCTGTGCATCCGCACAGTCTGACCAGTAGATAGATAAGATCTCAAAGTATCTGTAGACTACCAGGTAACTTTAAATATACAGTATGTGGCTATCTACGCTACCACATGTTTGCAACCCACTTACATTTCAAATTGTTGGAAATGTCACGCACATGCTCATATTTACTACTACTGTAACAATATTTTTCTCAAATTTCCAAGTTTCTCTTTTTCATTATTTTTTAATGAACTTGTCTATAGTTATTTACCATTCATGGAATAAATAGGGAATATTAAATGAGTGGTCATGGAATACCGAATTTATTAAACGAGTCATCTATAATCAGATAAAAACGAGGATGCGACGAGTTTTTTTCTGTTTTAGATGACGAGTTTAATAAATTCTGTATTTTATGAACTCAAATTTTATATTCTTTATAACATGACCCGAATTTTTGCGAAAAATCGCCAATATCCTTCAAAATTTAACATTTCAATTTTCCGCTAAACTTATAAAGCCGTATAAAAATGACGTCACAATATATACATTACGAAGTCATTTTAGCGGTTAGAAATAGCGTTGCAATTCGCTTTGACCTCATTTGCATAGTTATTCCACTAGTGTAATAACACTCATGTAATATCAAAAATATTCAACGGGGTTATTTCACTCCCGCGACGTAGGTTATATTATTTGTCCCCGGTGGCGGCAAATATCCTTTCCGACGTTTGTCTTTCACCAATGGGTAGATAATCGTAAACCTATGTGAAATAGCAGTCGGAGGCTAGGAAAGGGTGTAATGGTAGTACAGGGGAAAGAAATACCAGGAATCCATTGTTAGGTGCTCCGGCCGCCGCAATATAACTGCGAGATTGTTGAAAGCGGCGTTAAACCCATTCAAACAAACAAACAAACAAACAAACAAAGTAGGTCATATTATAAATAACATGTATTTGTTTTGTCGCTACTGTTTTATTCCAACCCAATGTCCAATAGATTGAGATCTGTCCCTTTATCTATCCAATTAGCGCAAAGACAATAATCAATTACTACCTGTTGAGTGAGTTTGTTTCATCAAGTGTCTAATCTATATAATGACAGTTGTGATTGACATCCGGGCCTATCAGGTGGTCATTTAATGGTACCCTGTAACTGTATCCCTGCAGGAAGCTAATTTAATTATATCGAATTATTGGTGGCGATTTTGGTAATTAGTATGCAGCGTAAATATTGTTGCATGTATAGGTAGATTTCGCGCGGTGAGCCGTGAAATCAACTTTTTACTGTTAGGTTCTCGTCCAATGTATTCGAAAAAGATAAAACAGGTTTTAAAAACGCATTAAGAAAATTTAAAATTTACCATGTAATCCAACGTTGTTGCTTGTCTTAAAACGTAATATAAGGTTCACTCAAACATGTACTTTCATAATGGCAGTGAAGGGGTCAGGTTAAATTCCTATCATTTGTCTTTGAATTATACCCGATTTACCTCTGGTAATAGACTCAGCGCCTACGTCAGAGCTCAGTTTACAAAATACACATATACATTTACATTTGCATCAAAACAGGTTAACCCCGATTTCTTACGCAAAAGCTTCGACTTTCTAGTTATGAGCCTATATAAAATAATAGATATAACGAAAAAAAAAAAAAAAAAGGATTAACAACATTTTATGGGAAAGTGTGTGAGCTAGATTTTTTTTAATGTAAATGAGAAGAAAGAATAAGCAAAAATGTTTTAATAGGTATTGGATAAAGGAATTTTCATTCGATTTTCTAAAATGTTAAAACAAAAACAATTAAATCACATTTTAATATAATTTCTGTAGTAAAATTCGTTTGGCATTAATATTTGAATTAAATGAATAAATTAATTGAACAAAATAATATTAATAAATATATGAGATAAATAATTTTTAGAAACAAAGAAAATTGATGAAAGAATCAAAAGAATGAAAGATACATGAATGAACATGATTAGATAACAATTAATCTATATCTAAATAAAAAAAATGACATACACAAAAAACAGGGGTTTGGCTTTAACCAGACCGGCCATAGGAGAAAAACCAACTTTCGGGCGACAAAAGTAATGCCATGACCATACCTTGTCTTTTTGAGGCAAAAAGAAAAAAAGCGAATAAATAAACGAAACGAATAATCAAAGAAATAAACAAACGATAAATAGAAGAAAGAAAGAAAGAAAGAAAGAAAGCTTATTTGTAATGATTAAAACCTCTATTTGTTTTAAAATACATTTTCGATACATTTTTGATTGATTAGAAAAATACTTTGCCAAAGATTCATAGCATTTACGGCAAAATATATAAATCAAGAATTTGTCCTTAGGGGACCCTTCTTTCAAGTACACGGACAGTTTGTTTGTACTTTCAAAGTGAAAGGAAGTTATTGTTTATTTTGAAAGGTTTGATACTTTTATGATGGTTTACTTTGCCACTAAAGCGAGACTATGTTCGGAAACCGTAACGGTGAAGTCGGTTCGAAGAAAACGTCCGATTTGAAAGATACAATCATAATTCGAAAGTATAACGCATATTTTTCTATTCCTTTCTGTTTGCAAGTAAAACTTTCATTTTGTTCTCCCGTGTCTTTGATACGATTTCTTGTCTGTTAACTCTGTCGAAAATTGATTTTATCTCGATTACAAAAGATAGAACGAATTTGTTATGTTCTCATACTTTTTAAGATCTTGCTAAAGGTGATCTTTTGCGATCGTCATTGAATATCAGTTATCAGCTGTGCGTCGTCAGTCGTGCGTCGTTCGTCATCAGACTTGAAATCTAGAAAGCGTTTTTAGTGCTGCCATCCAATAAAAGTCTGAATCTTTTTAATTATTTTTTTTTTTGAAACTTAGTATGCTTTTTTAAATCAACCACTTTCTTTACTTAACAAACGGTTTTACTTTTAAGCTCGACTATTCGTACAATAGGGGGCAGTTCCGGGCGTCGGCGTATTGACTTGGTTAAGTTTTTGCGTGCAAGTGTGTCAAATCTCTGTTTCTACAAGCTATTTCTTTGAAACTGAGCACGTGATTCTTGATACCAGCCCCTAAACAAAGGTTCATTGCTCTGATCTTGAATTTAGTGGAATTCTAACCCTTTTCGGTCTTAGAAATCTTGGTTAAGCTTTTACGTGCAACTGATGTATATTTGTAATTTCTCTGTTTCTACTTAAGCTTTGCAAATGCTTTTGTGACAATTATACCAGCCTCCTGACAAAGATTCAATACTCTTATATTGGATTAAATGGATTTTAACCCTTTTCGAATTTAGGAATCTTGGTTAAGTTTCCACGTGCAACTGATGTATTTTTGTAATATCTCTGTTTCTACTAAAGCCATTGCTTGAAAACTTTGCACGTGCATCTGTGACTATTATATCAACCTCTATACAAAGATTCATTACTCTGATATTAAATATTGTAGAATTTTAAGGTTCATGTAAAGTGTTTGAGATCCAATATTTAGGGCACTTCATTAGCCAAGAAAAAGCAGTATGTCCAGGTATATTATACATCAAAATGAAGCTATTCGTGAGCACAAGCAGTTAGGCAACATAAGACCGCCATAGCTATAGTGGTATAGCCAAAACATTGTGGGAAAAGGTCATTTTGTACAGAACAAGCAACTGCCTGACGGTTGCATAAAATTGCCCCGTATTTTAACAAAGTACAGTCTGAAGTACCATCCAGGTAGTGCTACAACCTGAGATATAAAATTCAGTCTGAAAAGGCTCTTTTGAAACAATCAATTTCCATTTATTTTGTCAACATACATGTCAAACCGGTTTGGTCTGTTTTCAAAATAGATGTAAGGTATGGTGCAATATCACACCATAATACTGTGAAATATTTTCTGTGATTTATTTCAAATAATAGTTTTTTTTAATTCAATGATCTACAATATTACTATACATGTATCGTTCTGTGAAATAGAAATTGATATAATGCTAAACAACCTTACAGGTATATAAACAATTAATGTCTATTTATGTTGTGATAACACACCATACCCTAAAAAGATCTACACGTTTACAAAATTAGAATGAGATATATGGCATATGTGTTTATAAAATAAGTCAAAATAAATTGCTTGCATAACTACGTTTTGGGGCTGAGTTTTATACCAATGGTTGTAGTACTACCTGGATGGTAGGCTAGACTTCGTTAAAATATGAGCCAATTTTATCCAACAGTCATACAGTTGCTTGTTCTGTACAAAATGACCCTATTCCACAATGTTTTGGCTATACGGCTATAGTTATAACAGTCTTATGTTTTTCAACTGCTTGTGCTCATAAATAGCTTTATTTTGATATATAATATTCCTGGACATACTGCTTTTTCTTGGCAAATGAATGCCCTTAAAATTGGGTCTCAAACACTTCACATGAACCTTAACCCTGGTTATGTTTTAACGTGCAACGTTTAATAAGAGTTATATCTCTTTTTCTACTAAAGCTACTGATTTGATGCCTTGCACTTGCTCATTTGACTATTATATCAGCCTCTAGATAAAGGTTCATTACTCTGATATTGAATTTAGTGGAATTTTTGAAATTTTTACCATTTTCTGACTTAGAAGAAGTTCTTGGTTAAGATTTTACTCGCATCTGTTGTATAACAATTATAACATGATGATAATGGTATGTTTTATTGACTTATATAATTACATGTATCTCGTCGGACAAGATATATTAACAATATACAATTTACTTTCGGTAGAAATAATAGGTGATATTAATATTGATTTGTACGTTTGTTTCGCAATAGCTTTTCTAAACAATATAATTATAAAAGTGTTTCTTTGGATTGTCATTTGAAAATTCCATTGTTCCAAAATGAAACTTTTTTTTTCATACATAGTAAGAGAAAAAAAAATATCGCGGAGAGTAACTGATAAGAGTGACTGCCTCGGTGGCCTAGTGGTAAATGCACTCGACCCGTGACCTGGAGGTCCGTGGTTCGAGCCCCACTGTCGCCGGGGTGTGTTTATGGGCAAAACACTTAACAGCCAGCCCCAGTTCACCCAGCTGTAAAAATGGGTAGCAGTGGGTTTAAACCACTGCCTCTCTCTCGGGGACGTGAAAACATCAGGATTGAGTGTTCGAGAGCGATTCTATAAGCTATTTAGCTTTCGTCGCAATCGAACTGAAATAAATTAGTATAAACTAACTGATAAGAGTTGCATTGTTTACTCAATACTTGTCTATTGCTTTCAAACGTTCAATATCAAAATCGAACTTATACACCAATTAAAAACAAAAAGACAGAAGTAATGAGCCTTAAAATGTATCGAATAACTTCTTCTTAATCGGTTAATATTATTTATTAAGTATAGTATTGCGTCGGTCGAACGCGATTTTCAAGAAATTGCATAGTCGTCTAAGCGTTGATTTTGAGTACTGTTTAGTAATTTGATTAACTTGAAAGAACTCGTGTTTTTATAAAAGAACGATTTCAGGAATTTTATTCGAATATCTGTAAATGTTGAACATACTAGAACAAAATGGTACTCGTCCTCTAATTGGTTTGTTTGACAACAGGGACACGTTCGTTCTGATCTAGGAATTCTATTATTTCCATATCTACCCGTTTCAATTCTTAGATTATGCGATGATGTTCTTATTCTAGAAAGTTGAATACGCTGTGTTTTAGGAAAGTTCATTTGTAAATACTCACTGGTTTCAAAGGTAGGCTTGATATACTTATATAAAATAGAAAACACGCTACTTTTCTCGATATCGCTTTACCACTTCTGTAAATATGTATCTTGTACTCGCTTTTTAAACAATAGCGCGAAACTTTTGAAGTTGTAATTTGAGAGATTTTCCCAGACGTCTCAAAAACCGTAGGCACATAAGATACTTTTTAACTTAGTGATCCAGTTAGTTTTCCCCTTTAAATCATCATTGCTCGAAACACCATAAGTAGCTTTAAATAGTATGTTATCTGTTGAAATTAATTTTGACCAATAATTAATCATTTCTTGTTTCTACTTCAGATTTTACTTGGAAACTTTGCACATGCTTTTGTGACCATAATATCAGCCATTCGAAAAAGATTTTTAACTCTGATAACTCATTTAGAAAAAAATTATACCTTTTTGGACTTAAAAATTCTTGGTTAAGTTTTCACGCGCAAATGGTGTATATTTGTAATATCTCTGCTTAAGCAATTGCATGGAAACTTTGCACATACTTATATGATCACAATATCATACTCTAGACCGAGATTCCTTACTCTGATATTGAATTTAGTGGAATTTTCCGATGTCGATTGTGATTTGTTGTTCCTATCCAGCCCTATTTTTCAAGATTTCTTTCTGTAGAGATTTCTTTCGGGTCCCATATTTTCCCCAGCATCAATCTGGAGCATGTTTACACTTGTTTTAAAGTACATTTATAATAACACAGATCTATCTAAAATTGATACTTTCAACAATAGAGCAAACTGTTCCTTAATTCGATATTATTGAAAAATAAATAATCTTTAATAACTTTTTTTAAAAAAAAGTTTTTGGCCTTGATTAACTTCACAAGTAAAGAAGAAAAAATGGAAAAAAACGTGTTTCTATATACATATAATTTTCTAATATCTGAAATAAGTGGACATCCAATCAAAAAGTGCAATTCATCCTCCAGTATATTACATGTTAACATTTTTTTCTTTGAGTACCTAAATATAGGGAATTTCACAATCAGTGATTGAAGCAGTCAGTTAGAATATCAAATATAAGAACTGGGTATAAATATACAGTTCATCTTGGCCGAACGACCACGTCTATTAAGCGACCATTTTTATTAAAAGACCGTTTACTAAATCCCCTTCGGTAAATCAAAATATCTTAAAAAGTAGGTATATTTGGTCCAAAAAGTATTGAAAATGAATCCTAGGTTGTTAAAACTCACCAGAATCGTCTCAATGAGACGATTCTTTTGAGTTTTAACAACATACGATTATTGATAATTTTGCAATAATATGCATAGATAATCAAAAAGTTTGTTTCATTTTTTTGTAAACAAAACGTGTGTTATGCGGCCATTTTTCTAAACGACTGCTTTTTAGTGGTCTCGTTAGTGGTCGCTTAAAACAAGTTTTACTGTACATATAAACAGAAGTATGATGAATACCAAAAGTTGGCTATTCTGACAGCGTTAACTTATCAATAACGAGAAATAGGAACCGGCAGCATTAAAATTCTGCGGAAATATCTCCATGTTTTAGTATCTTTCATCTTCACCAACATAAAACGCTCATTCCCTGGAAAACTCATTACCATAAATATACAGCATGAGCTGTGAAGAAAAGGGGGCTTGTTGTAATCTCCTGATTGTCTTTGTAAGTACGCCTAACACTGGTCGGACAAAACTTGCGCGAATCCAGAATTTTTTCGGGGGTAGGGTTGGGTGGTGGGGGATACCAAAAAATTGTTATTTACCTATTACTCCTTTACAGTAATATCCCTAAATGGGAGAGCATGCTGTTGTAACGACAGCACGAACAAATTCGGCAACTCTCCCCAAGACACGCACATGTAAGAAAAAGGTATTCGGAACACCACTCGGCCAATCTCACGATCAACCTCGGATGTACATAGACGGAGTATTTTTAAAAACTACGGGAAAATCTTGGAAAAAACTCGATGACGTCAGTTAGAATGGCGTTAGCCCTCGAAACTTTGAGTCGCCGACGCTACTCGTTTAATTTAGTGACGTGAAACTTTCGTATCCTTATATAAATTAGACTCTTAAATAACGGCTGAAAATTCTAGTTTTTTGAGAATGATACGTCCGTTATTTACTGAAAAAAATATAAATCTAAAGATAGCGCCGTTTTTTTTTTTTTTTCGTGCAAGTTTTTCCTTTCACTGTTTCCGCCTACCAAAATGCACAAGTTTGTTACATACCCATCCGCCTTATGTACATCCGAGATCTGTTGCAGTTTACGGAAAAGGCCGAGTGATGCTCCGATTGGCAAGACAGGGTCGGGTGGTTAAGCACATGCGCTTTAGATGCAAAACAAAACCAAACAACAAAAAAACAAATAAAAAAATAAAACAAAATTTTAAAAAAACACAAATAAAACAACAACAACAACATCATCATGGGCAGTTCGTGGGACGCATTGACAAATTTAAGTTAAAAGATCTAATATTATGCTGATTCTACCAGTAGTTACTAGTGAGTCTTGAGAAATATCAGGCCGAACCATTTGAAATATCAACTTTGTTTTGACGTCGACGGCGACGTCAATCTACTCCGTAGTGATCATCGGACACTTCTGTATTTGAATGCTTGATTCGACTTTTCCTCTGCTTTCATTCAATTGAAAATCTCAACTTTTACTCCTTTAAATGTGTCTGCTTATCACTTTCAAAATCCGGAAAAAATTTGAAGGGTTGACTTCAGGACGTTGTCAACAAATCATATGCAAATTGAAGCGATTTCAGAGAAATTGTTCTAATATAATCACATTTCGTCTCGTTTTGAATTAAAAAATAAATCAATCGTCCGTTTTTCACGTAAGATCGACAAATCTTTCACAACAAATACTATACAAATGTTACCTTCGATAAATGAAAATTAAGTAAATAATCAAAATAAGTATTATCATCAAAGTAGTTTCAAAACTTACGGAACACCCCACACGCTTTTGGACTATATGATGAATTTAAGTAATTTCAAATAAGTGGGGCTATTCCTTTAAAAAAAAAAGAAAAAAAAAACGACGCTAAACGTCATTTTTTCTGTTCTCTTTTCGGACACCACGGCACACAAATGTTTCTGCATACACACACCAAAAATTCTCGTAGAAGTAAATTGCTAGAAACGAAACGACGCGGGTCGACATCTGCGCGGAACGAAGCTCTGCGCGTTTGATGGGTTTTCCAGTCTCTCATATGTACAGATCACTCAACGAGCGAGCCTAATATTGTAGAAATATGTTGTAATATGGTTGCTATCAATTGTTGGAATTTTCCTTGTGAACGCAACAATCGTGTTCAACTTTTTGAGAGTTTGTGTTTTGTTCATTAGACTTTATTATATTGAAATATTAAAAGAAATTCGTACAAAATGTCACAAATGCAATCATATTAAGATGTTGGAAAGCAGTATCTATTAAAAATATGGTAATGATTAGATAGAACAAAATCATAACCTTTAATAATATCACCATAACAAAACTTCTGAATATTAACGTAATGTTGATTCTTATAATTTCATTTATCAATCGTTACAAAAACGATTCAAAAACGGACATCTTGTCAATTTTGAGACGTTTTAATGGACTTAACTTGAAGGCAAAAAGCATACAGAATTGTTGCATACTTATAAATGTTTTATTTGGGAATGAAACCATTTAACAACGATTCAGATGAACAGCTCTGTGTTCAGGATGTATAAACGTTTCGTGAGCGCTTTGAGATGATACCCCGCTTTGCACGTGCACATGCGTGCAAAGCGAGGTATCATTTCGAAAACGCTTCGCTTACGTTTTCTTCCTGAACGCAGGGCTGGTTACCTCCCCTGTTACTACTACGTGTACACGGCATAAACAACGATGGCCAGTTCACCAATCAGAATGATAGATCGTTATTGAAAAATATGTCTTAAATATATTTTTGTTTAATGATTGCGAATCTGACTGTAATTAAATGTGTGTGATAGGAAAAGTAGCGTGGTGAAAGATTTTTTTCTATTTTTGTACACAAGATTTGTACAACAACAACAACAATAATAATTATAATAATGCTGATGACGATAATAATGATAATACTGATAAAAGTAATAATGTGTTTCCCTAATGGTATTAAATTATAAGAGAATGGTTGTTTATTGAGAGATAAAACTCGAAACGTTATTACGCATTTTCGTAATTTCTTTTGGCAGATTTGTGCAGTATTATTATGTCATTTTTGTTTCATATCAGAATAGAAAAAACAACATTTCTCTGCATCTTTTAGTTTAAAGCGGACTGTTTAAGATTTTTTATTCTTGAATGTCTTTTTTACCCAGGAATAACGATAGAATATTATTTTAATGAACTCACAGTTTTACCATTAAAATTTATTAAAAACTTATACCCCACTTTTGTTTCTTTTCACCCTATATGACGTCATCTAACTGGAGCCAAAATGTGACATCATAATAAACGTTGCATAGCAATCATGTGCAAAATAACGCACTTAAAGAAATTTTGTCATGAAATTTTCACATTAAAATAGTAAAATTTGTTCGGTAATGTTTAACAACAATCTTGAAGCATTTTTTCAACGAGACCTTATGTTGTTGGTACTCATTAGAATCGATTGAAATTAGTATCGACAACGCAGGATATTCAGGGCCAAATATTTAGAATCATTTGCCTCATTTTGCATCATTGCTTAGATTAAATTCCGTTACGGAACAGAAATGTTGATTCAGGAAATCTATAGATATATAGGTCACGGTCATTTAAAGCTGTAAAGTGACAAAATACAATAATATAGGTGTTAAGAAAATGAATTCTTTCTCATTTTTATATTTTCAGACAAAGCCCGAAAGTTGTATGTACAAAGACATTAGAAACATGCAGATGCACGTACGAAGATGAACAGGGAGTGACGCCACTAAAAACTCAACACATAGACCGTGACTTTCTCAACGTGTTAATGTGGACATATAATAATAGTTAGAACAATGGTATCTTCAAAAAGATATTTAGCATGTGTGGATCTAGGAGTTTTGCCCGAGCGATTTCAGCGGTGGATTCAGAGAATTTATAAAGGGGATACGATGTCGGTCTAGAAATCGAGTGATAAGTCCCATAGTATCCCTATCTATATAGATATGGATACTATGGGAGTAATAACTCAATTTCTCTAAATAGGATATCTTAAATTTGAAGACTTTACTGTGATTCCGAAACACTACAAAAGGGGGTGATTTTCTCGAATTGCAAGATGTGCAGCACAAGCAGTTGTCTTGAAAAATGGTCATACATTTTTAGAAAACAGACGTGTGTCGTTAGAGCGAGATTCTAAAGATTGTTTGTAAGATTTTAGGATAAAACGTTCGATAGAGCGAGATTATAAACTGCTTAATAAGAAAATTAAGAATTCGGAAAAGAATCTTACTTGGCCTTGGCTTACACGAATAGTCTTGACGACGCCAAATGTTTTCACGCAAATTATCGAAAGTCGTTCATTATCAAGGGCGTAACTTCCATTACGCAATTTACGCAAAGGCGTAAAAGAATTATTCATCTTTTGAAAAATATTGCTGATGAATGATCAGAACATCGAAACTACAGCTTGTTCAAGCTGTAGCTACGATGTTTTGATAATTCACCAACGCTTTAATCATAAAAAAGGAAGTGGACGGAGGGCATTAATCTTTTGTCACAGTCCACATATTGCCTTTATCCTATATATTCATTGGTTGTCGCCAACTGAGTGCGTTTAAATTTTTAAATCCTAGATACGCCTATGATTATGACGTCTTGACAAAATCTTATTCATCGGGATTTTTCATCTCTCTCTAACGCACGCTAACCAGAAAAACTATTTTGCTTAAATATATCAATTTAAATCAACTTAATGTGTTTCAAGAATATGAGATTCAGCAACAGTAATTTGTAAACCTTAGAATTCACTCTTTTAGGGATTTGGTATGAAGTAAAGCCACTGGTAGTTGTTACCTTTTGAAAATGGTCGTTTAATAGAGGATGTGATCGAAAAAATTTCGAATTCCGGTCAGACTCTTCCTCTGAATCCACGTATGTACAACGGTTTCGAGTTAAAAGAGAGAATTCAATTTACACATAATAATTTTGTTACTTCTCATAGCTTTGTAAAGATATATAAGGTAATCATACCGTTATACTACATTTTTCGCGTTCAAAACGATTTTCACACACTAGAGAAATTTGTGTCTAATGAAAGAAAATAAGAAATTTGCAAATTTAATAACCCTTCTTCCTCGAACAAATTATTTTTCTAGCTTATACTAATCATATAATCTGTTCACAATTAATTGGCACTTACTAGCAAAACTAAAGGGATGTAACCCAATATCGCTAATATTGTTCAGGATGCACAAAGTTAGAGACATTTATTATCTCCCTTTAATAAAATAATTAATTGTCGCTTATTAGCCAGTGTTCATTTTTCGCTATTTTTCGCGATTGATGGAATTACAATGAAGAATTTTAGCATATGCGAAAAATAACCGATCAACAGTACAATTATCGTGAATTGACAAGTGAATAATTTTGAATGATTTTGGATTGAAATTGGATGGGTACATTGAGTAAGTTTGAGTGAAATTTACGGGGGGGGGGGGGTTTAATCCAAAATCTGACTGCCTCGGTGGCCTAGTGATAAATGCACTCGACCCGTGAACTGGAGGTCCGTGGTTCGAGCCCCACTGTCGCCGGGCTGTGTTTATGGGCAAAACACTTAATAGCCAGCCCCAGTTCACCCAGCTGTCAAAATGGGTAGCAGTGGGTTTAAACTACTGTCTCTCTCTCAGGGACGTGAAGACATCAGGATTGAGTGTTCGAGAGCGATTCTATAAGCTTAAGCTTTCGTCGCAATCGAACTGAAATAAATTAGTATGAACTAATCCAAAATCAGGATGAACAAAATAAGCGATATTCATTTCCTTCTTTTATAAAACAGGCATCCAGGTTCTATAAATATAACTCCCTGTTTCTTCAAGAACCAATCAGACACTTATAATTTTAATTACTTTTCAGTGAAATCGCGATTTGTTTCTATCCAAATCTTTTTTGAACTTAGTTGATGATCTTATGTTTTAGTGATTTTGGAGCGTTTTCGAATGTTTTGAGTAAGTGTTTAGGAAGGAATAAATGGAACGCTGATTTTGATTGTGATGAATGTCAATTTCACGATGTTATTAACTGTATGTGAAAGTGAAACAACAGTTCGTATTTGAAACTTGAATAACACGTTTCTGTATTTACGATAGCCTCACCATCGATTTAAATGAAAATGTGATTTCTGTGAAATACGAAAGATTCTATGCATACAAATACATTGTAGACATGTTTTGGGTGTAAAGGTGATTTAGAATGTTATCAATTTTGTTTCATTAAAGTTGTTAGAATTAACTGTTAGTTGAGAAATGGATTCCGTTGTAATTCAGCCCAAGTTATATGACTTTCTCTTTGGTCCTGTAACTGCTATAAAAGCTCATTACTTTTCTCGTTTTGGACGCATCTTAGCATTGGCATCACAATTTGATTTCTTAACAAAGATTACGCTAACATTTCAAGGTATTATGGGAATCTCTGCCTTGTCGAGAAAATTCGCATAGTGTTTTGCCGATTGGAATGATAATTTGTGAACTTGTTAAACTTGAATCGGAGTTGTGCAAAAAAAAAAAAAAAAAAAAACACTATAAGTTTGCTTAAATTTCAAGGTCACTGTTAGAGTTCAAGGTCTTATTTTCGATATACAATGATTCATAGATCCCGACTGACTGTGCTGGATCAAATGTCTTTGTCAAATGTTACCCGTCTTGCAAAAATGTACCACACGAGAAGTCTTAAGAGTATCGATCCCGATCAGTCTGTTCGGTATGCACGACTGATCAAGATCTAAACCTTTCCTTTTAACTGTCATATGATCTGAATATAGAATGTCAATTCTACCTTAGTGTTGATGCTCTTCCAATATTGAACATCTATTTGACCCCTTCTAAATCCCGATTTATTTCATCCGCGGAGTTGTCAGATTGGCTCTTTTCGAGTAACTGATCGCAAACATAAATATGTATATTTTGGTATAATTCGAAAATGGCTCTTATCTCCATGACGACACATATTTAATTTTATGCTTTCTTTTGTTGCGCGAAACCGATTCCTTTTGGAAATGTGACCATAGTTGAATTATAAGAAGAATTATGATAACAACTTATAGCTTTCTGACCGTTTTAATTAGATTCTTAGTATTTTACAAACAAACAATTGTCGTAATCAATTTGCACAAGATTACATTGCATCATGGTTGATCAAATTGCAAAAGAATCACAGAATAATTCAAATAAAAGTTAAAATAATGAATAGGCTCATAATATAAAAAAAACTAGCCAGACATTATAACAAAAGCTTGAAGTTACAATATCTTCATGGGTCACTTGATTTTTTTTTTTGTTGTTGTTTGTTTGTTTTGTTTCAAAAGGAAATTAATTTAATAACTGAACTATTGTAGATGCATATCTAAAACATACGCGTTAAACTGTTGATCTTTTTGTTCACTCTATTAATTATAGTTGCATTTTAGAAACATAAGTACA
Organism: Fragum whitleyi; assembly: GCA_948146395.1. NCBI lineage: Eukaryota > Metazoa > Mollusca > Bivalvia > Cardiida > Cardiidae > Fragum > Fragum whitleyi. The sequence goes on from OX411556.1 coordinate 10,085,165, forward strand.
AATAAGACATTGCCGTGATATATGAGAAATAGCGAATTTGTTTAGGCTTCGGGAAATTATTTTGTTCAACTAACATCAATTTGTTGATATTATGAGACTGGATCTTCACGATCATGATTCTTACCAGGCTGATCTAACCCACAAAGCTGCACAGAGAAAAGACCTTTTTTGTTGTTGTTATAGATTATGATAAAAACTCAAATTGGCGTTACAAAGAAATGTAACGTTAATAGTCACAATTATTTTGTATTAAAGCATTTTTCTAACATGAGAAGAACTCATACTCAATTAAGATAGTGGACCCGTGATAGTTCCGCAAAGTTTCGGAACTCATGAACTTTAACAATGTTTACCGAGGTTTCCTAATGCATTCATTAGGAAACCTTGATTAAAACGGTTTAAGTCAATACCTCCGAAACGTAGCGGAACTATTACGGGTCCACCGCCTTAACTAAGAAAGTCATTCTTTATTCATCCTCGTAGAGCCATGCTAACTGAAAGAGGCCCCGAAGAATGAACCAACGGACCTAGACAACAAGAAATTACATTTTGACTGCTACAACAGCCATAAAGAAATCTACTTTACCCTAAACATGGGTGCCCAAAACTTTTAACTTCGAGATTTTGACTACCCACAGACAATATCATTTACATCCACAATCGCTGGTTTTCTTAATTCTACAGTTTCCTCAAGGGGTCACTTCAAATGTATATACGACAATTTCGTATGTGAATAAACATTATATTGTTGAATTGGCGCATGTCTCTCAACTTATTTTGTATGTGCCGCATCACATGAAAAGGGGCCATCTAAGGTTCGTAAAGTGTCGACCCCAGTCAGGCTACACGGTTGGCGCAGGCTGCCAAGGGTCGAAACTTTTCAATCTCGACTGATTTGAATGGAATGAAATTTAATGAGCGTGATGAGTTACTTTTGGCTGAAATAAAAGGGATGTAATCCAATATCGCTAATATTATCCAGGATGCACAAAGTTAGAGACATTTATTATCTCCCTTTAATAAAATATGCATACTAGTTCTATAAATGCTTTTTATTTCTTCAAGTACCAATCAGACGCTCATAATTCCAATTATTGATCTTTGTTTTTTTTTAAGTGGTTTCGGAGCGTTTTAAATGATTTGAATGAGTGCTTAAATTGAGCGCTGAGTAAACGATTTAGAATTTTTTTGATTGGGAGGAATGTCAATTTCATGATGTTGTTAACTGTTGTAGTCAGTTAACTGTAGCTACGCTCACTCTGAAGCGCTATGGTAATTGTTATAACTACTTATAGATATATCAAAGATCTTTTCACTTTTCGATTGACGAAAAGAAATTTCCAAAATTCCGTGACCGAATCACCCTAGGATAACAATACAGGGTAGACAATCTACGTCAACACGTCATGTAGACGAACTGGAGGAGCTAGAGTCATCTCCCTTGTATGTGCGCATGTGTTATCGAATTGAATACAACGGAGCATCATGCCAAAGTAATGTTGTTATCCTTAAATACATTTAACCCTTTGCTGTTTAATCCCTGCTTTTTACGTGCCTGCCATATTATGATTGAGAAAACATTGTGAAAAAAGAAGAAATTGCTTCTGACATCCTTTTCCACAGTATTTTATACCCTACTGAATGGTTATTTTTCAAATTAAATCCACTTTAAATTTTCGCCTGCAAAACCTTTGAATTTGGACAGGTCCAAAATTTTGTAAAACAGGAAAAGGTTAAATTTATATTTTTGTTCTCTTTCATGTCTCATTTTTTTTCTCGAAATTTTATTCACCATTACATCGATACTTTGGCATTTTGCTCTATCCGAGAGAAATGTTAGGTTCTAATTTGTGAAATAAATCTGCCCAGCGTTCAACATGATAGCGTTCGCGAAATGCTTGGGGTACCATTTTCAAACGTTCGAAAACGTTTTTCAAACTGAACGCAGGGCTAGATTTACTTAAAAGCGGTGTAACAACATTGGTTGGTGTATAATTAATACTTACGACGGGCTAGAACTAATATAATAATCGCCAAAGAAAATAAGTAACGAAGATTGAAAAAAATGAAAAAAAAAAACAGAAAAAAAAGGTTTACTCTATCTTTAAGAAAACATTAACTTCGCCTTGGCATTTTATCTTCTTATTTTAAAATTTTATTCAAGAAATAAAACAATCATTTATTGATTTTTGGTGTGGTAGAACGATTTATTTTGTTTTTCGTGAACAACAATAACTACATGTTCACTCGTGAATCCGGGACCCGTGGAAATGTAGCTTTCGTTGTTCACGAATCGATCGTTACCAAAATATGAATCGTTCTTTAATTACAATAAATTAATGTGACATCTTTTATTTTGATTTATGAAAACAACACATGTATAATACATGGTTTTCCCCTGGCAGGACGGAGCCTAAGTAATTGGTCGATGCATTTAAGATTAAGGTAATTCAGCTCTTTTAAAAAAATTCTACTCGCTATAGAATATAGTTAACACATTTAACTGTGCATATTAATTCGTAGGAGGGAAGTCAAACCCTTGTAGCTTCAACTTGGACAAGCTGAAGTTACGAAGTTTTGGTAACTCAGCGATGAAATTTGTACTTTAAGTATATCTTTTTATAATGCAATGAAGCCTATTGACCTGATACCACCTACCTGACAACATTAAATGATAGCAGGCATACACTTTCACCACAATTTCTTTTGAATTTAAAGGTTTATTTATAAAAAACGATTGCACGATAAATAGAATAGCATGTAAGTGTCTTAAAGTATCGATGTTACCTGGTCTCGGCTGAGAGAAATTATCATGACGAGGTCATGATAAATTTTCCCAACCTCGACCAGATATAATGGATATTTTAAGATACTAACATATTATTCTCTTTAAATGCGCAGGGAAAATAGATGAGTCAGGGCAAAACTATTGGCCAACTTATTTCTGACCCGAAACCTATCCGGGTGTAGACTTATCCCACGTTTATACTATCAGAATAGCCCATTCTAGGCTTTTCTGATAGTCAATATTTGGACCATTCTAGAGCTGGTAGCCCGCTTTCTGAGAGATACTCTGATATAGCGGTCAACAATACGGTCCCTGGGTGAGAAATAAGTTGACCCCTCGTAATAATAACCAATCTAAATATATAATAACATATGGCGGTGGAAAAACAACAGTAGTGAAAGATAAATATGATACGATGTTTTGTAAAAGAGTATATTCTATTCTATATGAGGACTTAAAAACTTCAAAAGCGGTGTCGAGCATTTTTCTCGTTCCTAATAACAAAACTCGTGTTCCTAGTTTCTTTTTCTTTTTAAATCGCGTTAGTGTCGAAAAGTAATAAATAAATATTTTCTTATCATCATAGCTTAATAAATTTCTACAAGAAAAGATACTCGACGCCCCTTTTCATGCATGCAGTACAATAGTCAGTATAAATGCTTAAGGTAGTGGACCCATAATAGTTTCGCAATGTAACAACAGTAATGAACTTCAACAATGTTAACCGAGGTTTCCAAATGATTTTCATTTGGAAACCTCAGTCAACATTCTGAAAGATCATATGTTCCGAAATGTTGCGAAACTATTACGGATCCACTACCTTAAGTCACAAGCTCTTTTTTAAGTGTTTGAGTCAAGGTTCTTTTAAATACCAGTCATGTTCACACGATGCAAAAACGTTTTCAAACGCTATGAAATGACACCCTACTTTTCGCGTATTCACATCCGCAAAGCGGGGTAAAATTTCTAAATAAATTTGCGAACGTTTCAATTCTGAACGCAGAGAAGAACTTTCTTCGTGTTATCGCTTGCCTATAAAATCTTCTGCCGTTCGTTAGAATGAGAGGAACTGCTTTTTCTTAGAGAAAGGTTTCTAGACTATACTAACCGGAGCACTAGATGTGATATAGCATATCGTCAGTGTAGCTCCAAAACGTCTTAACTACAGCTACATTCAAGCTGTAGTTACGATTTCTTGGAGCAGCAATGCCGATACATTAATGACTAAGCGTGATTATGAAAGTCGACTGGACGGATTTGTAAATGAATAAAAATGAAGAAAAAAAAATGACAAAAAATGGCATCTTTCAGAGCGCACGCTCTTATAAAACATGAATAAACATGGACGTGAAAAAACCATGGCAACGAGGGGGGGGGGGAATAAATATGGTGAAGTCTCATTTGCTATATGTACAAAAGTGTTTGAAATATTCATTGCACTTTGATAAATGTAACTTCAATTGAGCCTGTTTGTGATATTTCCAACAAAATACGTATGCGCGAAGAGAAGATTTGGAGCAGACTGGTCTTACCCTTCAAGAGTTAAAATATTTCCTTTCGATAAAGAGAAAACTTAAGGTAGTGGACCCGTAATAGTTTTGCAACATCTCATAGGTATTGAAATTTAACAGTGTTAACCGAGGTTTCCAAATGATTTTCATTTGGAAACCTCGGTTAACATTGTGAAAGAATATGTGGTCCGAAATGTTGCGGAACTATTACGGGTCCACTACCTTAAGGCACCATCTACACACACAGTGTATAGTAAAGGCATGGATCAGTCTGTGCGACTGCACTGGCTGATCTGAGTCTCTCCTTTGCGCACATTAGAAATCGTTGAAAATGCATGCACATGTTCAATTCAAATACAGATCATTTTTTTCTATCTAACGTTTATCGCTTGGCCACCAAAATGAGACATAGCCTTTTGATTATGGTGGCACATCGATACCAAAGATATTGAAACAACAGTTATTGTGAATAAACAACAGTAGGTTAGCTAACAGAGACAGAGTATTTTAGGTGGCTCAGTAAAAGTTTTGTAGCATCAATAAAAAAGCGCAGTTTGATTTTCTAAAAAAAAATCGTGTTTTCTTGTTTTGGGCTTAATTCAGTTAAAAAAAAACTCATGATCAAAAACCGACTGAAACGTTTTTGCTTTGGTTGTTGTTGTTGTTTCATAAAAGAAGTTAATTCCCCGTTGTTTTATTTTCAAATAACTTTTTAAAAACCATCGATGTACGGCAAAACCTTCGTAACTACAGATTAGTTATACTGTTGTTACCAGGTTTTGGTCGTCCATTGACGATGAATGTAAATGCCACCAAAATAATCCTTTATCTCTGCAGACTAAATACAACACTATGAGATGACACAAGCACGTGACTTCTGAGCCCCTCTAGCCTTCGCTACAAAACGCGCAACCTGGAGTGCCGTCCCGATACTATTCTTAGGCGTAACCAGGTCAGAATTCTCGTCTTGTCCGTTGGTCCCAGATTGGTGCTTCTGTCGGCTAGGCAAGGATCTCAGGAACTGAACATTCTCCTCAAACTCTGGATCACCGATCGCAAGAACGGTCAAGCTTCCGTCTACACAACCTATAATCACGGACATCCCGCCCGGACTACAGGTCATGACCTTGACCTCCGCGTGGGCTTTATATTTAGCGATCATTTTCCCGTCCACTATCCGGAAGACTCTCAAAGTCCTGTGGCCCGAGTGGTAATACACCACGTGCCTGTCGTTCTTGGTAAACATGGTGTCAACGTTAAACACACCTTCGGCGATTCTTGGAATCAGAGTTTTCACGGTCTTACCATGTTTCAGTTCAATATACTCCAATCCTCCACGGCTAGGTGCATACAGTCCGTGTTTACCTGTCTTAACTACTTGTCCATTCCACTTTTGCACAGATCGAACTAAAGTTTTCTTTTTCAAGTCGAGTATATTGCCTTTATCCTCGTCAATAACTGCCACCTGGTTAGGATCATGTGGCATAGAGATCAGTTTAATGAGTGGTTTGTATGTGCTGTATTTCAGCTGTAAATTATACAAGTGTGTCCCAGTACGCGCGTGATACACGCCGATGACGTCACCACTTTTATCTACAGCCGGTATTGCCAGGTAAGAACCGTCACAGGTAATCACACCATTTTTGTAGACTGAGATGCCGAACTCGAATTTGTAAACCTGTTCCCCTTCCGGAAGGGAGTAACAACCGCAACATCCCCTTGTTGCTCCCATTTTAGCTATTGCAATAACCCGAGTGTCTTCTTCATTACGTATAAGTCTTTGCGTGTCTCGGTGTGGTATAGATTTTACTGTGGCGTCTTTTGAGACGTCCCATATGACGATATTCGCGGTTTCAGCGGCGACCACGTACTGTCCGTCACCCGTAATAACGGCAGTAGTGATCACTGATGTGGATGTCGTCGTACCAAACGTCTTCAAAAGTTTTCCTTGTTCTAGATTCCACACGCCGACACAGTTTCTACTCGTAGTCACACATACAGGAATCTCACTAGCTAGGTCTATCGATTCGATAGGTTTCTCTAGTCTGTCGATTGAATGCACATCTTCAAGGATATTGTCAAAGTTCCAAACCTTGATCGTCTTGTCGATTGATGACGATATGATTTTATTGCATCCAACAGTCACGGAGGTGAGAGCGATGATTCTCCCAAAATGGGCATCTAGCACTTTTACCATGTTACCTTGTTTAACGTCCCACACATAAATATTCTTTCTTACAGCGGCAACTACGAAGTGATTGTTTCGGGTAAGAGCCACGAGACCACTCAATTGATTTTTCGACGGTATGTTTCTAATGCCGTGAGGTAACTTCAGCGGTACCATAATGTCTGTTTTCAGATTCCAGAGTTTATAACCAAGAGGAATGGCGGCCACGAGGTAATTTTCATCCTCTGAAAGATTCAGTCCGAACACTGGATCGTAATTATCACCGAGAGTCCTGTCATATCTCCAGGCATCACCCTGCCGTTTATAAACTGTCACAGCGTTATCGCTTATTTCAATGCACGTATACATTAACTGTTTGTCCTTAGTGAGAGCCACTGAACTATGAAACTCAAACGGTTCTATTGAGTTATCGCTCATTTCAAGAGTCATTTCAGAGTCATTTGTTGTACCACTTTTTACAACGAGATAGACTCTGTTTTCTTCTCCAAATTGCGCTGATATAATAGGCATGCTCATTTCGATCGTGTTTCTAGACAAGTATGTTCCACTGATCGTGTACAGGAACCATTCCTCAGACGCCCAAACTGCCACATGAGTATTATTTATTGCTGTTCCTAACACCATTGAGTCCTTGTTTTGTTTCAGAGGTGGAACTAGTTTCACGTGCTCACCTGTAAGAATGTTGCATACGACAACCTGATTATTGTTTGTAAATCCTGCTGCGAATTTATCATTCTCTGATATCACTAGACTTTGCATGATACCTTCTATACCTGGTGCGATAGTCCTAAACACTTCACCAGTTGATAGATCAAATATTATGAACTTATTTGACACCGATATCAAGTATTTTGCATTTGTTGTGACCGCGATACCGAACGGCGCAAACAGGTGACCTTCCAGTGAGAACTGTAGTGGACCACCTGGTGTATGTAAACAGTGATGGACTGGTAGCAGGGCGCACCTCGTCAGACCGTCATCTTCACACTGCTCGATTAAGTTCCTAATATTCTCGTTAATTGTGTAGTAAGGAAGTAAGCGACCCACAATCTGAGGCCCCAACATGTCAGGATAGTGACTCAATATAGAGCTCGACAGACGGATGACGTCAGCTATCAGCTTCACGTCCTTCTGGTACACGTGCTCAAGCAGATCTTCGAAGTCAGACAACACAGATTGGAGCGGCATGGAGCTCAACTTGGCATGTAGCCAGTTGTAGTTGAACACCACCTTTGCGTAAAGCTCCTCGTATCTATGTGAACGAATCAGGTGAAAGGGGAGCTCACTCAATTTCCTCAAGTTGTGTCTAGTCGGTCTTCCTTCTTGGTCACAAAATACAAGTGGCTGTTCAGGAACTTTCCTATCACTCTCACCACCTTTCTCTTCAAGATGAAACATTTTTCGCTGACCTTCGGTGTATTCAAATGGTTTTGCTTTTCCCCCTCCCCACACGCCGAGGAAGTACTCCGCGATGTTGGCGTGTATTTCGCTAACATAGTTCAAGTTCTTGAAGTACCTCTCTTTAGAGGCCTCAATGAATTGTCTGTGATACCAGTTTACAACATTGACGCCGTCCGCCTCTCGTTCACTGAGATACGACGGTAGGTCATTCCTGATTCTGGTCCACAATAATGGTGGTATCCTCCTGACCGGGGGTAAATGATATTGATACACATCGTTCAGAACTTTTTCATCAAGAGACAGTAGATCCTCAAGCTCAGCCTCAGATAAACCACTTTTAGCGGCTGTGATATAACCGAACGCGTGTGCGACCAGAGTTTTGCCGTGTTGGATTTCAATTCGTTCAAAAAGTTTGTTTATACTGTCATGTATTGTGAAAGCCAATGAAATATTCCCTATGTATGTGTATGATTTCCACCTACATACTTCATCGAACACAAGTTTCACAAACAAGGGTAGATTGCACTTCGTAAACGCCTCGTTCACCATCTCCATTTGTTCTTCGTTCACAGTCCGATTCGCATTTTTCAACCAGAAGTTCAATATAGTTGCACTAAGGTTCTCCCCTAAAGGTAGCACAGGTATATAATGTTCAGGAATTTCGATCATGTTTTTAAGTGTATCTAGTATACCGTAGTAATTCGGCAACGTGGACACAATCAGTCTAACGTTCGGAGGCAGCGTGGTTGGTAGCCATGCCAACTGATGAGCGCCATCTGCCGGTGAAAGCTGGTCCAGCGAATCAAGAAAGAGAACTAATGGTTGCTGTTTTGTTGCAGCGCTGAGTATCTTCTTAAAGTGTTGTACTAGTGGTGAAAGTTCGTCCGGGATATACTCGTCCGGTAACTCGTACAGTACGGATAGATGGGTACTGAGACTAGTTAATAGTGGTATCACACTAGAACTGTTAGGTGTGGTTCCCAGAAAACGAACTACGAGAAATGGAGAGCACTTCTTGCTGAACCATTTACGTACCTGAAAGAAATATTAAATGAGTTTTATCATGATGGTTCCACTTTTAGAGGGTGCTAGCATTTCACATAACTTTATGTAAAAGTTCCTTATTTGTACACCGTATCGATGCCTAAGTGCTAACGGGTTGTAAGTGTCCAAACAGTTTTCATTCAAATATCAAGAACTTTAAGATATACAGGAAAACAATTTTTCGTTTTGGAATTTCTATTCTTCCAGAGATTTTGCTTATGGTGAATGGACTTGAATGATTATTGCTTAATAAAAATGGCCGCTAGAGCAATTTTGACCATATCTCGAACATTTCAGAAAGAAAATTTGTGTGAAAATCTTTTTCTTAACTGGCATGGCACATTAGAAAATTGATATTACAGAAAAGATATATTTGTTTACAAGGAAAAATAAATACCCAGGAAAGACCGTTTTATCGCAATTTATCCGTTATCAATAAGTTAGCAATCTTATATCTCATGGCATTTATTTGCTACCATACCATAACGTAGGATGGTTGAATATAATAGACCTTACCTCGCTAGCTCCTTTAGCCATAAGAGACGTTTTACCACAACCACTTTCTCCGTGTAGGATCAACGGTTTGTCGGACTTTCCAAGAACATACTCTTTAATGCGGTCAACTGAAAACAGATACAGAGTTTTTTAATTCATTCACTTCAACGTCAAACATGTTTTTCCACGTGAAACTTTAAGTATTATTCCTCAAGCTAACCAATAGTATGGGGGTTGTTCAAATATACAAAGTTTTAGTTATAAACAAAGACAGGTCTTTAAGGTAGTGGACCCTTAATAGTTCCACAACGTTTCAGAAGTAGTGAACTGTAACAGTATTTACGAGGTTTCCTAATGATTTTCATTAGGAAACCTCTGTCAACATTGTGAAAGTTCATGAGTGCCGAAATGTTGCGGAACTATTACAGGTCCACTACCTGAAACTATTCTTATGAGTATGTAGGCCTACTCTCCGCCGGCATAAACGTGTAAAGTCTACTCTTTTTTCCTTATGTTATTTGTTTGTTTACAATTAAATATCAGAATTTGACAATCAAACGTCATGTTTTGAAATTCGAACTGTTACAAATATCTGTCACATTAAACGTTGACGTGTAGCCATCAAATCCCATTGACTTGGAAGCATGCGACAATGATTAGAACGCGACAATAAGGAGCCAATCTATAACATGGTACATTTATTTAAGAAAATATTTATTTTAATATCTTTTTTAGCAATTACATCATACAATTTAAGATTTAAAGAATGTTTTAATCTATATTTGGGTGCCGCTGTATGGGACCATTAAAAAGTGGTGAGAATTGTCGCTTAACATTTTAGGATGAATAACATATATAGATATTCTGCGTAATTAATAAACTGGCAGGGCGGTGCTTAACCGTGACGTATCTTGGCGAGTTTACTTTTCAATAGTTTGGGTTCTTTCAAATTTAGTCGGTAATCATCGTTAACGCGTGCAGATAATTGTATCCCAAAACCTATAGGACCACGTGCTTTGAGAGAGTGAACACATTTCGTCGTTTGGTTACCAAGGCCTCATAACTTCAGCTTGATTAAGCTGAAGTTACGAGGATTTGGTTACCAATCTACGATTTAAGGTCTGGAGTAATTTATGTCGACTCTCTTTAGAAGTAGCTTGTTTTAGATAAAAGCTGCTTTTCCTTAACCTTAAGTGCAACGACCCATTACTTAGGCCCCGCCCTGCCAGGGCATTAATCATGGACGATAGTCGCATAATTCTTGTTGAAGCGCATGATGTTTGAACCCATCACAATTGTCTCATTGATACAATTCTAACGGGGTCTAACTACATATATAAGCATCAATAATGATAAAAGATTTTTTGTTTAAGAATGTCCACCCTTTCAGAGATTTAGCTTACGGTGAAAGTACTTTTTATGACAGTTGCTTAATAGGAGCGGTCGGTTGAGAATGATCGACTATATATGCGTATCTAATCAAATTCCTTGTTTTCGAACTTGCTAATGGCTCGTTTTCCAGTAGCGACGCTCATGTTGACTCGGCCTACTCATAACAGCTTACCTATATCTTCTCTGCCTTGGAACACTTTACACGAGTTAAAACACGTCTTTAGGTGTTGGAGGGCCTCCACGTAGGTTTGGTTCTGCGATAATCGCTCGTTTTTGGCCATTGCTCGTTCAACCAGATCCATGATATTTGTGTAGAAATGGTCACAAAATGTATCCAGATATTCCTAAAGAGGAGTTGATAATTTTGTTCTGAGAAGGTTACTTATAAGATATCAACAAATTTACCATAGCGTAATAATTTTATTTTCAATTCAAGCATAGTGTCAATACGTGTTTTTGTTATAAATAAGCTACAAATAAATCAACTTTTTAGCCTATGGAAAACAATAACATGAAGAGAAGAATAAATCACCAGCGTAGGATGCTATTCTTTTAACCCAATTCTGAAAATATGTCTAAGATCTCTATGTTGTTTTAATTCATTATTATTATTTTCTATAAACTTCTTAAGATTCTTTTTGTTTAAGATTACCGTATACAATTTTGACCTCCAAGAAATAGCGGTATATGTTTTGTAAAAAAAAAAACACAAAAAAAACAGATGTACAGCGTTCTTTATCGGACATTTTTACTTAAAAGCATTTTAAAGATAACCACAAAGGCAGGAATCCTATGAAATTTTATTGAGATCTGAAAAGGAGTTTCCGGTAGGGTTTCATGTTTAAAAAATACGCAATAAAAGAAGCAAGAAAAACGAATGCAATACGACAATACCTCGCCAACTGCCATTTAAACTCAAGACATTTATGTATCCTCTATGGTTCCAAGATGCTTTCTTCTATTTCTAAAATTGTCAAAGGGAAACAACCCATACCTTATGCGTGTCAACGTCGATACCCTCCTGGCCGTTCCATTCCACCTTGAACTTGGCTAAATTGGAGTCTGGCATCTTAGCTGGGAGTTTTTCATCTCTTAAAACCTTCAGCAGTTTTTGTGCCTCGCCGTCGACGGTTCGAGCAGCGAAGTCGACAAATTTAGAAGCAAACCGAAGTAAGGTAATGTTGATATTCTCAATTTCTCGAATATATGCTAGACAGTGATCTTGTACGTTCTTTGCCTTAAGAATTCCTCGAGTGATCTCTCTTTCTGTCACTGAAAAAATATAATAATAACCTATTGTAAATTTCGAAATACATAGAACTTTACTGGTACTATCAATATTATCTGAATGTCGTACTAAATAAATATTATACAGAATTGCGGAAAATGTTTTTTTTTTTTTGACAGAAAGACATTACATTGATCTGAGCGAGGCTAAAGTCTAAACAATCAGCTCGTTGGGCTGGATTTCATCGAACGTCATTTGGATCTTTGAATATCGGAATCATGTTACAGACCATGAGATCGAGAACTTATTTTTGCAAGCATGTCGATATTCAAAACAATTATAATCATTCATCAAAATCGTAATTGAAAGTACCGTATTCATTGACATCAAATTTCAATTAGAGCAATGTTCGGGCGTTCAGGTCAGTTTCATGAAACAAGAGCAATGCTGTTTTTACTAAAATAAGTGCTCTTTTTGTTGCAACGTATGTAATAATTCGTTTAATTTTGGCCTATAAGCATATTTCGTACAACGAAATTTAAGTTAGTTTCAATTTATTCGCTAGTTTACAAAAAGGAGTACCACCAAGAATAAACAAGCATTATCTCATAACTATTCAAATATCCGTATGATAACATCCCATATGATATTTTTTATGATACCACATAGTTATTTTTAGAACATGATATAATGTGGTAATTTTTAGAAAAACTTGCATTTCAGTTAGAAACACTGACGACAACAAGACAAATATACGTTATAAGATAAACATAAAACGTACTTAGTGTATTGTATAAAAAACCCATCAAACTCGGTTGTGAGAATTGATAATTGTCTCGGCAGAGCCTCGACAATTTTCAATTGTCCTAACCTCGTTAGATTTTTTTTTCATATAATACACTAAGTATGTATTATATATATACCTGACATGAAGTAATTGTGCATCTGTTCTCGATCTATTTTCTTAGCTATAAACAAGACCTGTGCCGCCTTCCTGAAGATTCTTTGTAATTTCGTCATCGTTTCCCACCACGTGGCCTGGTCAGCCTCCATTAAGCGACGTTGTCTCTAAAATAAGTAAAAGAAATGTCAGCATTTACATAAAGTGACACGAACTGTTTGAATTGCATAATGAAACGCAATGTTAATAAATATGAACTATATGACCATATGTTTTGAAAGATAATGCTTTCAGACATATTGCTTTGAGTAAGAAGAATTCAGATCTTATTCAATATCGAAAATGTTATATATGTATTGTTTATCATCATCATTACTATGATTCCGGTATACGACTTAGATAATTATACTACAAAGATGTTATGTATATCTTTAAAAAAGTAGCCGATGTTTCTGTTGAACGTAAGAAAGATTAATTTGTTGGCTGTTTTGATTCCAAGTATATCAGGAAAGTATAGAAGGGAAGCTTCTCAATACAGAATTAATACATGAGAGTATTTTTGATTTAATATCGACATGCACTCGTTCTTGTAGTTGTGATTAGGCTTTCTTAGTCGTTTGAATACTTTGTGTGTTTGCGTGTCCAAAGAGGAAGGATAGAAAAATACACAACGATGAGCGACGTCCCCAGAAGACGGTTAGTTGTTACGGGGGATAGTGCAAGGATACATGACAAAACTACTACTGAGATCCGCCATGGTTCTTAAACGTGTTCGGTGTAAAGCACTGTCTAAACGGGACTCGGTTTAAGTCTCATCCGAATGACAATAAGTTTGTTAGAGTGCCATCCCGGGTTTGAACCCACGCCGTCGAACTTCATTGGTTTTGAAGTCCGGTGCTCAACAACTGATCTCATAGAGAATAGCAACGCTATTTTGTAACCGTGAATATGACGTCATAATATTTAAATTGTGACGTCAGTCTTTAACGGCGTTAAAAGTTTCGCGGTAAATAGAGATGTTGATTTTCAAGAATTTATACGATTTTTCGCGAAAATTCGGGTCATATATAAATTGAATATAAAATTTGTGCTCATGATTTACCGAATTTATTAAACTTGTCATCTAAAACAGATAAAAACTTGGTGAAGCCTCGTTTTCATCTGTTAAAAGATGACTCGCTAAATAAATTCGATAGGATAAATTCTATAACCACTTATTCAATATCCTCTATTTATTGAATCGGGTAATTGGAAAATGTTTCTTGTTTGTTGCTACATTAATTTGTGAGGAAGGGATGTGCACTCTGATGCCATTATTTATTGATAATCGTAAGCTTATCGATAGTCGTGATGTAAAACCGTGTTCTAATCAAGCTTATAATGGGATTCTCGTGTCGAAAATATCTTACCGGAAGTACCCGGAACGATGGATACAATCTACTTCCGCTAAAATCAATGACGGTCATTGAAAAGCAATAATTGCATTTGAAATTTCATGATGATTCGTCCCAATTTACACCGAATAAGTTTCAACGCAATGCAAAAGTTGTTTGATGCTTTGATTTAGTTTATACAACAGTCGTTCCACCATAGATATATTCATTTCTATTAGATAATGTGTTTGCTATACATTCTTTTTTTCTTTCACAAGGGTTTTGCTTTTCCATTTAAATAAATTTTCTAAAAACATAGTCTACATTTGTGCGAGAAGAATTCCAGAGAAAAAAAATATCAATAAAAAATATAACTATATCAGATCTCTTGGTATGTTCCATTATTGCACTCACTTCTCGGAACTTTTCGAAATTTCACTGTATATACATGTACTTGAGAAACTCCTTCTTAAATCTCGTTTCCATTTTCATTTTGCCCTCAAAACTTTGATCAATTTCTTATCTATGTTTTTGAAGTCATCTTTTCGTTGATAATGCAATAGCATGTTATCAATCTTTTGTTACTAGGATACACATTCATTTGTTGTTGTTGTTGTTGTTGTTTCCAAAACAAAGTCAGTAATTTAAAAAAAAATCATGTAGGAATTTTCTACGAGAATATTTTTTCTGAGGCATTTTTCATAATCTAATTTTCAATTTCATTACACATAAAGCTATTGGCCATACTCTTACTTGTACAGCTTTTAGGCACAATATCTAACAGTGTACTTGCTCGAGCTTTTATCATTATTTAAGCTGTTAGAACGTGTGCAACTTACAGATAGAGCGAAGGAGAGAAAGAGGCTGGTGAGAATTCACTTAGAAGCAACGATGTTATAGTGTAAGCTGTAGTCTTAAAGAGTGGTTGTCATTTTCTGACTATGATAAAGATACCAGTCTTGCGTTCAAGGTGACAAAACGGTGCAAACTGTTTGCCTATTATAACCCGCTTTGCACGTAAGAGTGCAAAGCGGGGTATAATTGGCAAACTGTTTGCACCGTTTGTCATCCTGAACGCAAGACAGAGGAAGTAGTTGTACATTTGTCTAAGTACATAGATTGTGTGTTATCAACAATAGTTTCAATAGTGAAAGTGCAGGCTGAAATAAAGCTATTAATTAGTTATTCTAGATAAATTCATTTCTCATCTTATGAAAACTAGGAACTCATTGCAAATTGAAATAAACTGGAGTAACGAAATGTGACGCCAATTGGCTATATATGTCATGTCTACATATTCATTTGTTATCCCTTTTCAAAATAAAGCATTAGCAGTGCACATACAAATACATTGACAATTGACATGATATTTCAATCAAAGATTTATCTGTTAGTAAAATAATTTTTCTTCGCCATTAAAAAAGGATAAAATCCGCCATAGAGGTCTAGCTGAGTTTTCACTACTCTCAAGCCCGATCGGCGAGTTTGTACTCATGTAATCTATGCCAGGAAACCATGAATAGCACGGGACAGCCATGATTTTCTCTTCGTTTAATAATTATTCTCTTTGAAATACCCTATTTTTAATGAAATTAATATTTAACAATATTCGGGGATGTATCACAGGTTCTTAAGACCTTTTAGTACTTGGATTCACGACTACCATCGCTAAAATATATCCAGCCAGTTCGACTACCAGGCCCTAAATCGCGTTAATTGACCGACACAGTTTATGCCAAATTTATAGTAGTTGCATAGAAAAGTGGTCGCTTATAAAGAAATGTGCATCTTCATAAATGATATTTTACTTCTACGACAAAGGACCATCGTATCTTCACAAAACCGATGCGCGAACAAACTATTGCAACTACAGCTTTAATTTAAAGCTGCTGAAATTACAATACTTTTGTCGCCTATTGAATCTAAACGTGAGGATCGCCCAACAGTGTTTTGAGCAAAGAATGGGTATGGCTACGTCTAAATATAGGCAATACAGAGCAAAAGACAGCGCTTCTTATTTGAGACAACTCTTTCTGTCTACTAATGTTTGACCAAACATTTGTAGACAGAAAAAGTTACCTGTTATAAGTAGCCATATAAATTGATTTTTACGATTGTTTATGATATTTGACATGGTAGGATGCAGCCTACAAATAGAATCTAATGTCGTAAACTTATAAAGAATTACCTTGTTGTTGAAGTTTGTAAGGATGGAGCTGATTGGCTGAAGTATAAAAACGGGCGGGACCGTATTGTTGTCTCGACGATACCAATTGGTCATCAGAGAGGCCTCGTCTGGTTCCTTGACGCACTCTTTGAGCATATTGAACTCTTCTGCGTCGATATGTGTGGGTAGAGGACGGTAACCATACTTCTGTCCTAGAAAGACCTACATAAAGAAGTAAGAAAAAGAACTACGATGGAGTCATTAAGGTACCCCGACACAATTTGACACTTGTTCCATTCTTCAATAAATTGATATTTTTCGTAGAGTGTACCTTTACGATAATTTGACAAAAAAAATCAGCATAGCTTTTCATGCATTTTTCGGAGAAAATTGGAATTTTCGAAATACAATTTTTCTTGCAAAAATGCTGAGAAACGGACGATAACAAGCTGAATGACGACCTTAAATGTTGGTGAGTTGGTATACATGATTCATTGAATACAAGGAGTTGTAAAATATTGAATAAATAACATTTACAGGACGAAAATGCAGGAAAAAACGTTCTCCAAAAATACTCTTTTATTCACCGAAATCTAATTTTTAATTTAAAATCAACAATAATAATACACCCACATTAAATACAGTTGAAAGTATTTGATAGAAAATTAGTTTAACATTAGAAGATATAGAAAAGGTAAAATAAAGTAGGTGTATACAAGCGTTTTTTGCCACTTTGCTTGCCATGAAATCACCAACCCTCCGAATTCAGGCGCTCACCTATCTTCGTATTCTGGTAATAAATATCCATAAGACAAGAGTTTGATAACATTTGCTGTAATACAAAGCATGTACCTCATTTATATTTATGTAACTGCTATTTAATTAAGTTTCAATCACTGATAATCCAGGTGCGTTGGAAGCAATGTAGGGGGATGATAGGTTAGATGAAGACTTGTTTCTTTGGGGTTCGTCTTTCATTACAAGATAAAATAAAATTTGAAATTCTACACCTGTTATAATTACTGAGAAGGAAGGGGGCTTCTTCTTCTATATTTTTACCAAGCAAAATACATATGCAAGAAAATATTATAGGGATGAGTGTCTTTTTCACTGCGTTTATTGGGGTATAAAGTGAAATTGCCTTAGCACATGGCAAATAACGCCCGTAGGGCGTTATGTTTAAGCCATGTGCTAAGGCAATTGCACTTTATACCCCAATAAACGCTGTGAAAAAGACACTCGGTCCTTATAATTGCAATCCTCTTGGTTTAAGAAACTATTAAAATACTCGGCTAAACATTAAAGTTTCGAGTCTACTTTTCTGCGTGTATTATACAATCTATTTTTAGATCGTGTATTTTTTCTCGCTATCGAAGTTAAACGGCATAAAGTTAAACAAATGGTACACAAATAAACGACAATTTGACATTCGTAGAGGTACTTATGATCTAAACATAATTTTGACAAGTTATTCTGCATTTTAAACCGAAACTATCGTGATCGGGCTTAGTTGAGAGGGTTGCTTGGTGGTCTTCGTCGACTCGCTGTAAACATCGACTCAGAATCTGAACTGCATGCTTTTAATCATAAATTCTTTCGAAAATATATTAATTTCTAATATATTAAATATCAATATTACGATATGGAAGGGGAACGAGGGGTTTTCGAGTTCCTAAAACACAGGACATGCAGATCGAAGGTCGGGGGCTTCCCGATAACCTATTGCATTTTATACAGAAATAAAGTGCAATGGATTTCCCCACGTGATGCGATTTAAACCAATCAAAATTCTTTATTTTATTAGATTGCAATTATATATTCATAATAAGCCCAATCACCATGCATATCAGTCGTAAGATGATGCATTTCAGGAAACAAACTTGAAGCGTCTGTGACATACTAAATATCTAAATGCCATCTGTTGAATTTGCGAGAATGATTCAAATGACAAGATACAGCTGAAAGGTAATGCAATGGCAGAGAAAGTTCAGGTTATAACATTATCAGAAAAGAAAAACTTGCTTGCAACAAGTCATCTCACTTTCCAACAAAATATCCCGATTTTTCATGACGTAGGCAATGAAGAAATAAACGTTCCCCATTTAAACTTCTTTGGCAATGTTAACTACCAAGTTTTATTCCAATTGACCGTGTCGGAACAAGTTCTTGTACCGTTGGAAAGGAAAAGGTTCCTGTGAAACTATATTACACAACTGTCAAGAGGGTTTTCAATTTAACATCTGTATAAAATAATTTTCAATTCATTGCAACATGATTTCAAAACATAATAACAATTAAGTGAGAATGCTAAAAGGAACGAACCTTCAACATAAAAATTACGAAAGGGATAAACTTTTATTAAAGGGAGGTAATATGTTGTCGTAAATTCGAGTTAAGGTTTCCAATGGTGTCCGATAGCCTTAATACCGATCATTATAATCTTAAATTTTTGCAACCTATTTTTTCTATATTAAGAGGACTTGAAATTTCCCTTTAAAATTGTGTGTAAGTAGTAAAATATCTATCTAAGAACCCTTTTAAATCAACAAGTTTCGATCTCTTGTCGTGTGACGGGTCACGAGGATAGACAGAGTTATGCGTGTACTTTAATTTAGATGCCCCGTCACAAAAATCGTGAGGATGGTTTGTTTACATCAGCTAAAGACATCTATAAATCAATAAGCCTAATCGATCTGATCAATTCCCAACAGGTATGGCTGTTACAGAGGTTTTTAATTGGAAACAAGAGGAGGAAACCAATTTTCTTGCTAAAATTACTAAATTGCAACCTATTTTAAGGTTTTGGACCAATTATTTTTTTCGTAACGTTTGAAACCTCTGTTAACATTGTAAAAGATCATGAGTGCCAAAATGTTGCGGAACTATTCCGGGTCCATTAGCTTAGATCAGATACATACCCGTAGTCTTTTTAAACTATGCTTTAGCTCAAATCACCAGTATCAAACTATATTGAATTATAAAGAAAAAATTTTGATAACTACATGTATGTGTACATTTGAGACAAAAATACAGCACGATACTTTGAAAAGATTTTGTAAACAAATATCTAGGTAGTTGACATTGCAAAGACCACAAGTCGAAATTGGTCAAGGTATCTTGCAACAATGCCCATCGTGGGCATATTCAATCTCCCAAGTTATTTCCGAGATATGACTTCGTGTCTTATAAATGTAAATGGGTACAGCTTTGTAAGAATACGTCTATACTCCTTTACTAAAATAAAGACTCAAACCAGCTGCGTAGTAAATGTTCAATCTATTCGTGTCTTTGTTTCATGGGCAGTTTTTGCATGATCTAAATTATGCCATTTACGTACGTTATGAGACTACGTATTCAACCCATGTTCATATAAAAACACTGTTAGTAGTCATTGAATTAATATTTATAGTTTCTTCTTAGTATGATAACATCTTAGCGTTTCCATGACTAATTGTCCCTTCAATTTATACAATGTTAGTATTGAAAAAGAAAATACAAACCACAAAATTTGGACCAATAGAAAGCCTCTGACAGTTGTCTATTTCCTGCATACATAACGTGGTGGTCATGTGATCGTCCGTAGCTTCGTCTCTGACACCCCATCTCATGTCAACAACCTAGAAATATACAGTAATTTAATTTAAATTCAGTAAAAAGCTTAAAATGTTTAGAAAAGATAATTCGAGTACCATACAGACTTCTCCATTTTCTCTCGCGTCTGTAACGTTTTATTTAAGATGTTACAGTAACGTAGATTTGCATAGATTTGGGTGAAAATAGAGAAGTTGGCATTTTCATTGGCTTTTGAAATTAATTAAAAAACGAGCCAACTCACTATAATATAAAGCAGGCTTAAGTCTATAGCTAATTAAATGTCTAGGTTATGATGAGCTTTAGTTGAGACCACTAACCATTGATAACCATTATTTTATGCTTTAATAAAATACAAGAAATGAATATAAATGCAGTGGAAATTGGAACATGTATAAAGTTTGGAGAAATAAAGTAACTGCAATTATACGGAAAAATAAGAAACATTTCCTTAATGAAGCAATTAAAAGTAAATCTGATCCCAAAGTGCTCTGGCAAAATCTTCGCATCATTACATCGAAAAACGTAAATGAAGAACAATTACCTTCTAGGTTACACTTTCAATCATCTGAGGTTGAGGGTATTATAAATATCATCAACGCCCTAAACAACCATTTCGTTAATATATCCGATATGATTGATAAAGTTCCTGTTGATAAAGGATACTTTAAGAACTTAAAGACTCATCTTGATAGTAAACTTTCAGGTCGATATTTTGATATAGAATTCATAACTCCCTTTGAGGTTAAAAATATAATTGATAAGCTGGATAGCAATAAATCGACCGGGCTTGACGGAATCGGTCCAAACATTTTAAAATTATGCAGAGATTTCATTTCAATACCCATTGCTTGCATAATAAATAATTGTATTTCTCAAAGCATTTTTCCGCAAAACTTTAAAGATGCATGTGTTAAACCTTTTTTTAAAGGAGGTGATAAAACTGATCCTAATAATTATCGACCCATTTCTATCTTACCTACTTTATCTAAGATTTTTGAGCGACACATTGCTAACCAGCTCAAAACCTATCTAAAACAAACAGATATATTATTTTCCTACCAGTCTGGTTTTAGAGAGAACCATTCATGCCAAACTGCCCTAATTCGACTTGTAGATACTTGGTTATCAGCTTTAGACCAGGGTAATGTGGTAGGATCCGTGTTTCTTGATTTTCGAAAGGCGTTTGACCTAGTCGATCATAATATTCTTATATATAAACTTAAACTACACCATTTTACGTCAAATACATGTAATCTTTTTCGTTCATATTTGAGCGACAGACGCCAGACTGTCAAGCATGGTTTTATGAAATCCCGTATGGAAACGATTACATCTGGTGTTCCTCAAGGATCAATCCTTGGCCCTATCTTATTTTTAATTTATGTTAATGATCTTTCGTTCTGTATATCATCGAAATTAGATATGTTTGCTGATGACGCTACGCTTCACAAATGTTGTTCTTCTGTTAACCTTATAAATGAATCTTTACAATATGATATTACACAGTTAGAAAAATGGTGCAAGTATAACAACATGGTTCTGAACCCTGCAAAGACTACATGCATGCTAATTGGGTCAAAACATAAGTTACAATCCAGCATTCAATTGAATTTAATTATACGAGATAGAAAAATAGAAAACGTTACTTCACAAAGACTTTTAGGTGTATACATCGATAACACCTTGAATTGGAACACCCAAATTGATCATATTTGTGCTAGATTATCA
This sequence comes from Fragum whitleyi, assembly GCA_948146395.1. Lineage (NCBI taxonomy): Eukaryota > Metazoa > Mollusca > Bivalvia > Cardiida > Cardiidae > Fragum > Fragum whitleyi. The sequence continues at coordinate 10,106,975 of OX411556.1, forward strand.
TCACAGCTGTATCTACTTAAAAGAGTTAATAACTTTCTCACAAGTGAAATGAAACAAATGTTTTATAGTTCTTACATTACTCCGTATTTTGACTATGGGTGTATTATTTGGAGCCAGTGTAAATCCTCGTTTCTGAATAGAATAAGTAAAATTCAAAAGAGAGCTGCACGAATCATTTTATGCAAACCTAAAAGATCCAGTTCTATAGAAAATTTCATTTCTCTAAAATGGCTAACCTTTGGAAGCCGATGCAAGTATTTCACGATTCTTATGGTCTATAAAACTATTCACGGATTAGCTCCAGCATATACAGTCGTGACGCGCTAATCCGGACACTTCGGTTTCCTACGAGTATGTCCGGAGTAACCATTTTTCCGGATAAACATTTTTTTATTATAATCAGAACCTAGTTTCGTCCGCCATTTTGACACTATGTTGTTGTTGTTTCAGGTTTGCGGTGCGTCGTTAGAAGTACTAATACGTGTAATTTGGTGAATCCCGAGAATGAATACAGAAGAAGATTACGCATTTTGCATTGTACTGTACATGTTTATAAAATGGAAAAAAAATATATTTATAATAATTAAAACGTGATGAATGAATATTTCATAACATGCATCACGTTTCTCTTGTCTATTTTTGGCTTGTTATGATATTTTGAGAGAAATTGACTTTCAAAAAATCATTTTGCAGAACAAGCCATTTAAAGGCCCTTAGAAGGACCATTTCGTTAAAATGCTTTTGAGCATTATTCTTGTTCTTGACAATCTTCTGAAAAAAAAATTTCGTTGTCAGAAAACAAGATTTGTGGCCCTGAGAAGGGCCGTTTTATTATTACAGACAATTTTGAATGACTTACTTTCGGGACAGAGGTTTTGACTTATTTTGACTATTGCGACGGAAATAGCTTTCGAGCGTCGTATTAAACAACATTCTCTGGTGTGGCCTTTTGAACAAAGGCCACTTTTATGGACAATTTCAAGGTAGGCTTTTGGGACCAGCGATTGGACTTATCTTTGATAGTTTGGAAATGAGTTTCTTTCCCGAGTTGTATGTAACGATAACAGCAAACTTTCATTCAGATGTCAATTTTAAAGGACGAAATTTCGGGCATTTGGTGGTCCTGAAAAGGACCGTTTTTGTATGTCTCTGGCGTTCACTTGGAAAAGAAGTCGAAGTCTTCGTCGGCGATGCTGAAATTTCAACTTTTCGTTTTTTGGTCGTCGGCGTTGACATTTTTAGTTGAGTGTTAACTCTGTACGTTTGATCGATAATAGATGATCAGGTAATGATTGGAAAATGATAGCGATTATAATTTCTCAATTAATTTTAAAATCAACGGGGAGTATTGTTCTTCAAAGTAAAGATCAGTCTTTAGAGTAATAGCATAATAGGTGTTGACACGCGCGGGTAGAACACTAATTGTCACGCCGTGATCTCGACACACTTTCCTAATTAAAATGTTTGTAAGATGCGAAAATCGTCTGCATTCAAGTATCTCCGTTTTAAATGTTAGTCAACACGTGTCAATCAGTCAGTCGTGACGATAAACGCGCTAATCCTTTCACAATGATACGCGACAGATAGTAATTACAAAAGCTTTGAATTCGGACGACCAACCCTTAATCCGGATTACATAGACAAATTTGTGTAGAATTTTGATATTCCGTTCCCGATTTTTAATTCCGGTTCCGGAACGCGAGTTTCCGGATTAAAGTGTACAATTTATGAGTGAAATATTCGTTCTCGTGAATTTTTTTCCGGATCTTGAATATTCCGGATTAATGCCGTCCGTATAAACGCGTCACGACTGTATGTCAGAATTTGTAGAGATAAGTAACAACAAATTTTATGATTTAAGATCAAAATCAGGTAAACAGATATCGCATAAGTGCATTCCAAAAACAGAATTGTTAAAGAAATCATTTTCTTTTAATGGGATGAAATGTTGGAATGACATTCCTCTTACTATAAGAAGCATTGAAAATATTTCATGTTTTAAACGATCTCTGAAAAATTATTTGATGTCTGTATGAGATATAATTCTTTAAGTTACGCCATTCACAATTGTGTATGTCTTTTCAAACAATATTGTTATTTTATCATAATTACATTACACCGTCATCATCTTAATCGTCATTGTCATCATCATCATAATCATCATCATCATCATCATCATCATTGTAATGTGTTAATTTTCATATAATGACTTTGCATGATTTTATAGCGAGGTGTTCCACCTATCATCATCATTTATCTGAGTTTTATTTCTGGAAAAATTTAATACAATCTCTTCAGTCCTTCATTTAACCTTCAAATTCTTGGCGAATAGTTTTGCAACTGAATAGAAATTATTTGCAAAACTTTATTCTTACAAGAACTTGTTTCCATTTGATGCAAAGTGATTTCTAAAAAGTGCAAGTCATTAACCTTTCAATCAATTCGCCAGATCATTATTAATATCATGAATATGTTGTCATCACCAATCTTGCTTTACTTGTTTTGTTATACATTGAATTATTTCAGAAGGCCTCATTGTAAATAAGATATTCATTGTATTGTTTGTATGGTGATAGCTTAATGAGCTACCTTCTTTAAATAAAGATTTTATTATTATTATTATTATTATAATATTTGCGACATCGAACATATCCGGTAGATAGAGAGAGAGAGCTCTATTTTCAGAATGATTTCACGACATAATTGCTGGTCCACTTTTTGTTAGATACGAGCTGAACTATGTAGCTAATTAGTTGGCCAGGATGAGCTCTTGTTTTGATCAGCATGTGTTTAACCGGTATATCGTTGTTTTATACGAAACCTCGTAACTACAGCTTTGTACAAGCTGTAATAACGAGGTTTACGTAGAAAAACGACCTATTTTACTGTAAAATTGCGACATGGAACATTTCCGGTCCCAGAGAGCTCTATTTTCATAGGGATTTTACGACATAGTTGTCGGCCCTCTTTTGGTCAGATACGTTAATTTCATTTCCCGGAAGTAGGGAAATCGAATTCTTAATTATAAACGCACAAATTCGATTTAAAAACACTCAAAGACAATTTCCTTTCTGCTATTTGCCCTACATAGAAAATTTCTCTTTTTCGCATTGGTTTTAAGAATGATTAGAATCTGACGCTTAAAAAAGGTCTTCACTCTCCTTTTCTTGCAATAATTGTTTCTAAAACACCTTTTACAGACTATCAAAATAATTATGACTACGCATGCAAGCCAACCATGATAAATCGCAAACCTTTGAAGAATTCTCTGTAAGAAAGGGTCCGTTGATTAAATCCTTGGTTTTGATTGAGCCTGTTAATACGTTATTACTGCTATACAAAACTTTTATTGCAAAAAATGTAATGATTCCGTTAACGGGACACGGATATATCGGCCATTATTTCGGTGTGTGTGTGTATTTCCGTTTATTTATCATCGCTACCGTAGCACATGCCCATATGAGCGACGCCCCCAGAAGACGGTTAGTTGTTACGGGGGATAGTGCAAGGATACATGACGAAACTACTGCTGAGATCCGCCATGCTTCTTTAACGTGCTCGGTGTAAAGCACCGTCTCACGGGGCCTCGGTTTAACGTCTCATCCGAAAGACAATTAGTTTTTATTAGTGTACCAGCCCGGGAATCGAACCCATGCCGCCGAACTCCAATGGTTTTGAAGTCCGGTGCTCTACCAACTGAGCTAATCGGGCTGGTAATTTCGGGGTCAGGACTGTTTCCCTTTTTATAGCAGGCAAATAGGTGACGTTATATCCATCAATTTACTGTTTAAAGCGTCTCAAGAAATTTTTGTTGGTTAACTAATCATACTGTGGTTTAATTAGCTAATATGAAAAAATGGTATGAACATTTTACAGTCGATCTATTTTCATGATATCATCATTTCGTAGATACGAAAAATTAGAGTGTTTATTAAAAAAATAAATAAATAAGCCCACAAGAACTGTAATTGTTCGATCATTCGTTTTCATGATTACCTGAGCAATTTATCTGTATTGAAAATTTCTAACATCCCCCCCCCCTCTTCAGCCTCGATGTGCATATTTACATAAAAAATATGGCAACAAATTTGATCTCGTTTCCGCGTGACTCGTACGTCAAATCTCGGACAAGTTAACGAGATTTTGATAGCCTAACCGGTGTTTCATTAGAATAGCGGTGTAAATATAATTACATGGCTTGAATTGCGCTTAAATCATGTTCCATTGATAACCTAATCGAGGGAGATATTGATTTTATATATTGTATCAAAGGTACTCAGGACATGAATACTCGCAGAACTCTTCAAATTCTTCGTAATCAAAATAAATTCGATTTCCATAGACACTCCTTTTCAAGTTTTCGGTCACCTGACCTTCATCAAGAGAAACACAATATAATAAAAAACTACATCTTCATCATCCCTCCATTTAACTTTGTATAAACAACGTCTGAGCAACGTGACGTCTCGTTAGAAATGACGTCATATTGCTATTGACGTTGTTTTATTGAAAGTGTAATGGAGGGATGATGAAGATGTAGTTATTTTTTTTATTATATTGTGTTTTTCTTGATGAAGGTCAGGTGACCGAAAATTTGAAAAAGAGTGATTATGGAAATAAAATTGAGTAACATGGATTCCCTGTGGAATTTTATTATTTAAAACAAAAATAAATTTGGTTTTTTGTCGAAAAAATGTGAAGGACCAACTTTTACACTTGCAATGCAATTGAAGTTGATGTACCAAAATTATTCCAAAATGAATCAATTTGTCAATCTAACAATGTTTTACGTTCTCAAAAACATTTATTGTCCACTGATGTGTCACTGCGTGGGCTCAAAAAAAATAAAATCGCTCGCTCAGCGCTCAAATCAATAATTCCAAACACTCACTCCAATCACTCAAAAACGCTTCGAAATTGCTCGAAAACGCACCAAATCGTTCAAAATTATCAACATTTCATTCAAATCGACCAAATAATTGCGTGATTTTATCAGCTCAGCTGGTGTTGATTTCTAAGCGTCTCATGTGTCCGTGAAGACAGAAAAACAGCCTAATAAATATGACCCGTCACGCGAAAAGGGACTATCTGGGTAGTGCGTAAATTGTCGACCCTAGTTAGACTGCGCGTTTTGCGCAGACTGACTAGGGTTGAAACTTTTCGCAATGGGCTTATTTTCTGAATATAGAATGCTCAAACTACCTTCCAATGAAAGAATTTTTGAAATGCGACCTCTGGACCCAATCTCTTTTTCAAATGGTCATTTTACTGAGTTCCGCGATGGTCCCTTTTTGCGTGATGGGTCACAAATATCAAAGGGAGTTAAAAAAAATCGCAGGAAATTCGCCAAACCGGAAGAAATTGTCGATTATGTTTTACCTCCCATGATAATCATTCAAAACCCGATCCATACACCCATTCAAAAATAGTTCAGTTACGGTACTATTGTGGCGTTTCAAAATTTGCTGAACAATCGGGGTTTCAATTTCAAGGTCGACGGTTTTTTTCTTTCGAAAATACTTTGAATCTTTCCATTGTAATGGGTATCTGTGATTTTTTTTCCCTTTATTCATTTGAGTGTTTTTATCGTTATATTTCTTTTTCTTGTGTTAGAGTGTGTATTTCCAAAAAACAACAGTTGAATTGCGATTCAATTAAAAGATCTCGAAAGAACTTTTAATCCTATAACAAAAAGTCTCAAAACCCCATATAACGCGCAAATCAAATGAAAGATGTGAAATAGGATGAAAATGTGTTATGGCATCCCTTGGTTTCGTATCCCTCACAATCATGACACTTGTTACGAAGAAGTCAGATTCTCTTTCTGTCTATCAATATTAGCGGCATTTATTTTAAAAACTTCTCATTTGGACAGATTTAGATAACATGCAGAAATCATTCCCATCGCTACAGTGAACAAACCAGACCGCCTAGACCATTTTGTATTGAACAAATCTGGTTGTATTATTTCATGGATTTGTTCTTCCCAATTTTCCTTTTTTGTTATCAAAATCCATATTTGTGATATATATTTATTTGAGTATGTTATTATTCGATTTAGGTCCCTCCATGCTCTAGGCATTTATGGTATGGACCATGAGAGAGAAAGTAGCGGATACTAGGAGATCCGGGTTCATACATTCCTAGCTCTTCTACGAATAGGCCGCCAAGGTCCTTTAACGTGCCCAGTGTAAAGCACCGATACACGCGAAGCTACCTCTGGGTTTCTTACCAGTTTACTTCTAGTTGGGCAGGGGATAACACAACTGTCTCTGAAAATTCCTGCCGCATTCGGGATTCAAACGAAGGACCTTAGGATTAGTAGTCCGTTGTCTTTCCACCAGACCACTGGGCCGCCCAGTGTGTAATATGTAAAAGGTAAAGGGGCAGTATAAAAGGGAATCAGGGCCCTAGTACTCTTTATCTAATCGGGGTAATCCAGGTGTCAGAGCCCACAATCCTTGTCCAATTAGACCAAGGTAATTGGCCATTATTTCATCTTATCTGGTCACTATGACGCTACCATGGTTTTACTTAAGAGCTTAAAACAGTGTTGACTTTTGGAATTAACAGCTCGGAATAATTTGAATATATTTCAAATTCGTAGTAGAGTTCGGACATGAAGAAATTCTATTTGCATCTTGCCGCAAGCATCTACGCAAGCCAACGGTTCTAATTCCACTATGTTCCTTACGAACGTTCGTAAGGAACATAGTGAATTAGAACCGTTGGTTTGCGAAACTGCTTGCGGCATTCAGATGTCGAAATCTACTTTTGAAGTACCAGTAGACAGTTTGTAATAAATATTTGCCCCGTCACAAAAAAAAGGGGACCATCTGGGAATTCTGTAAAACAATGAAATATAGATATTTTCTACAACGGGCAAACTAGAGGTTTCATTTCCAAATATCTTTCACAGAAAGGTACATTGATCATTCTAGATTCAGGAAATCAGCAAAGAGCGAAATGTTTCAACCCTTGTCAGTCTGCGCAGTCTGACTAGGGTCCCCTTTCGCGTTATGGGTCACATATTTAAAAGAAATGTTTATAAAGAGACGTGCATTTACTAGTCTCTTTTCACTGCTTGCTAGTCATCTCGAACAGTAGAGCTCAAGTATTTCCGGTTTCGCTGAATGTTACCAGTGCTAATTTAAATGGTTCAAACAGATCTATATTTTAATGCATTTCAGCACTTGGAAAAAGTCATATAACATGAAATATTTAATTAATACGCAATTAATCTTAAAGGACCTAAATTTCTAATTTCGCTTTATTCATTTGGAGTCAGCGAAAAAAAGCTTGACAGGTATTTATTGAATAGCCAAGGTATATAACATCCGGTTGTTTTGATGTCATCCGAGACCAGTTCAGATGAGAGAAATGAATAATCTTTTTTATCAGGAACGAATCAATTTAGGCTATAGAAATAGCTGGAGTGGGCGTTTTGACACGAGTATGACGTATTTCAAAGAGCAGTTTGGCCTACTTTGATATTTTTGTGTCTAAAACAAAGCTTTCGAAAACTTTTGGAATTTGTTACAAGTCTTTGTGTGTCCGACAATTTCTAAGAATTTAGTTTTTCTATACTTTTATCGCTTAAAAACTCGTCAAAAGTCAAGTTCTAATTACCAGCCAGAAAAAAATAGTAACAATTACTAATTAAAGACGAACGTCGTCCTTCCACGTGCTTTGTATTTGAGATAGACAGCTCCTAATCATACAACGAAATCAATGTCCTCACTGAAGCATTTGATACAAGTAACTTACGTTCAATGATAGAACTAATATCATCCAACAAAAAAAAGCCTGTGATAGGTTTTAATTACAGAAAAATATTTTTTTAGGTATACGTTTCGGTCATTTCTTTTTTGTTTCTTTATTTCCATTTTTTCATTTCATTTATTTATTTTTTGTTTGCTTGTTTCAGAATTCATCTGATTTATAGTATTCAGGCCTGTATAAAAACAGAAATACTTCGGCTGTTTTTTTCTTTAATCAAGAATGAGTTTTGTATCATCCTGTAGAAGAATTCTTTGAAAGCGACCTTCTATTGACCTCCCCTGGAACCAATCTCTTTTTCAAATAACCAAGGAGTTTATGCTTGTATATTTTTGCCTAGCTGATCACAAATCATAATATGACGCGGGAGTGAATGAACGCTGTTGAATATATCTAATGTTACCCAAGAATTATCACACTAGAGGAATAAATATGACAAGAGGACCATGATGGTCCTATATCGCTCACCTGAGTAAGTCAACTCATAACTCGTCAACCATGTTATGAATACCAGAATTTGTTTGATGTACATTTAGGGTGGTTTAATTTCTTCCTACTGCAATTCAATTTTTTTTAATATTCGTAAATTTTTAACTTTTCCCTTACCATGGCAAATTCCTTTAACAACTTTAGTAGACCTACATGTTAATTAAGAACATCCTTGCTATGTTTTAGCTTGATTGGCTGTATGGTTAAGAAGGGAAGGAATTTGTTCTAAGATTTTTGGCAATTTAGGCCATTTTTCAGCCTTTCCGTTACCATGGAAACATGAGTTTTTGAAGAAATTAAATTTTTGAACAACTTTTAAAGAGCTTCATGCATAGATCTTCCCTGCAAAGTTTCAGCTTGATTGGTCGAGTGGTTTTGGAGGAGAAGCATTTTTTCTAATATTTACGGCCATTTTCAGCCATTTTTCAGACTTTCCGTACCCTTGGAAACCAGATTTTTTGATAAGTAAAATTCTTTTAACAACATTTAAAGAGCTTTACCAAAGGAACATTCCTGCAAAGTTTCAGCTTGATTGGCCTAGTGGTTTGGGAGGAGAAGCATTTTTTCTAATATTTTCAGCAATTTTCGGCCATTTTCAGACATTACGTTACCATGGAAACCAGAGTTTTTGATGAAATTAAATTCTTTCACAACTTTTGAAGAGCTTAACCCAAAGATCATCCCTGTAAAGTTTCAGATTGATTGACCTAGTGGTTTGGGAGGAGAAGAATTTTTCTAATATTATCAGCTTTTTTCAGCCATTTTCTGATATTCCGTTACCATGGAAACCATAGTTTTTGATGAAATTAATTTTTTGATCAACTTTTAAAGGGCTTTACCGAAGGAAAATCCCTGCAAAGTTTCAGCTTGATTGGCCTAATGGTTAAGGAGGAGAAGAATTTTTTCTAATATTATCAACCATTTTCGGCCATTTGTCAGACTTCCCAGTGCCATAAACCAGAGTTTTTGATGAAATTAAATTCTTTTAACAACTTTTGAAGAGTTTCACCCAAGGAACATCCCTGCCAAATCAAATCAAATCAAATCAAATAAAAAAAGATTTATTCAGGTTATAAGGCCTTCGGCCCATAAATATTTACAATTGAACAATTACAGAACTAGAGTGAGTCTACCAAGTATAGTGTATGATATTGTTTTTGTTATTAACATAGCAAATATAAATGCGTAAGTGCATTTAAATTAACTGAACTTTACTAACAGTTTTAAATCCATTTAGTGTTTAATTGTGATAAGAAAATAAATGCTACTTACAGTGTGGAATATTTCACTTATTTCGGACTATTACTTAGAGTCAGACAACTCGTGCCGGTGTCGTTTTATCACTGGCAGAGTTGTCAGACTTTTAGCAATAATTTTTGTCTTCAAAGAATTTCCTTTCTAAATTTAAATGCTTCAATAAGAAATTTCGAGGCTCGCACAACAGTCTCTCTGTCATTTAATGTCATAATCCTATAAAATTGAGATTCTGTTCTATTAGATAACCAATAATTTGGGAATAATTGTGTTCTAATAAACTCATAACTTTTGCACTGGAAAAACATATGAAATCCGTCTTCGATAACTAAAATATCATTTTTAGAACAAAACGGGCAGTAACGCCTTTCTCTGTCTATCCCCAGATGTCTACCTTTTTCGATCATAAGATCATGATTTGAGCATCTGAAGTTAAGACAAAGTTTTTCTGTAGATGTATGGAATATCTAATGATAAATAGAGTTCAGGCTCTAACGCAGATTTGAAAAATCTATAGGTTAGGGCCTTTGCAGTACTTTGAATGTCAGATGACCACTTTTGTCTAAAGGAATCGACCAATCTCTGCGAAAATAAATGTATAAATTGTTCGTCATTCCCAATATCCTGGGTTAACCATACATATCCAAACCAAAGATTCAGCTTGATTGACCTTGTAGTTTAGGAGGAGAAGAATTTTTTCTAAGATTTTCGGCCATTTTGTGCCATTATGTAACCATGGATACGGGAGTTTTTGATGAAATTAAATTCTTTCAACAACTTTTTAAGATATTCATCCAAGGAGCATCCCTGCCAAGTTTGAGTTTAATTGACCCACTGGTTTAGGAGGAGAAGTTGTTTAAGGAAATTGTTGACGGACGGACGACGGACGGACGACGGACAGTGAGTGATCACAATAGCTCACCTTGAGCACTTTGTGCTCAGGTGAGCTAAAAATGAGCGAAGAGCGTACACATCAAAATGTTGTAGTGAAAATAACGTCATAATTTATTTGATGACGTCATTATACAAACGGTGTTATATGTAACTCGGGGAAATTTATATCAACGAATTTCAAGAATTGTGACTGTTTATCGCTAAAATATCCAGTCATATTATAAAAAGAATATCAAACTTGTGCTCATAAAATACCGACTTTATGAGACTCGTCATGAAAAACAAATAAAATCTCGTCGCAGTCTCGTTTTTCTCTTTGAAGATGACTCGTTTAATAAATTTGGCATTCCATGACCACCCATTCAATCTCCTCTATTCATTATGCAATGTAATTATGAATGAGTAGAGGATTTTCTCTCATTCATCCGAGGCACTTTAATTGATCAGAGGATCAAATTTTATTTAAATAGAAATCATAACCAAAGATCCCTGACAGAAAAGTAAACACTTGCAGCTAAAAATTCGAGTTAGTATGAAATCATTGTTATATCACAATTAATCTCGCTTTTAGCTCTCATGATTACGAAGTGCTCAAGGTGAGCTTTTGACAAGTCAAATATCCGTCTTCCGTCGTAGGACCATTTTGAACATCACACGGCCATTTCCGTAAACAGCAAAAGACCTCGGATGTATGTGAGGCGGATGGGTATGTAACACAATTGTGCATTTTGTTAGGCGGAAATAGTGTAAGAAGAACTGGCGCGGAAACAACCGACGCTATCACAAGATTTATATCTTTAACAGTAAATAACGGCTAAAAAGTCTTAATTTTAGAGAATGACAAATCATTCTCAAAAATAAGACTTTTCGGCCGTTATTTAAGAATCTAAAGCTGTTTATATAAGGATATGATGGTTTCACGTCAGTGTCTTAAACGAGTAACGTTGACGACGTCGTATGATTTCACTCCAAGTTTCGAGAACTAACGCCATTGTAACTGACGTCATCGAGGTTTTTTTCACGGTTTTCCCGTAAGTTTTAAAAATAGTCCGTCTATGTACATCCGAGGTTGATCGTGGGATTGGCCGAGTGGTGCTCCGAATGCCGTACGACGTGCGTTGTCCATCGTCAACATCATTTTCTTAACATCTCTTTCTAAGCCAGTGGGCTATTCTTAATAATACTTGATAATGTTCCTTGGTTAAGTTTAACTATGGTGTTAAAATAATTTTAAAAAAATCCCTTAACTCTGGATGCCAAGGCAATAAAACGAGGGAAAATGAATTTTCTTTAATCTTTTTCTCAGAAATCAGAAGGCAAACATCTTTTATATTTGGTATGTAACATCATCTAGAGAACCTCTACCAATTTTGCTCATAACACGCTTCTGGGGTCAAAGGATCCGTGGCCCATGTGCATCAAAATATTACATAGAAACAAAGAGCAAAATCTTTAAAATTCTTCTTGTCTGAAACAAGAAGACAGACGGCTATCATGTTTTATCTAACATCATCTAGAGGACCTCCGTCAAGGCTTTTCATGTCGTCCCCCTTAGGTAAAATTATAGCACCGCCAGTGTGCACCTCATTTAAGATAGAGACACAGAAACTTATCATAAAAAATCTCCTTCTCTGAAACCAGAAGGCAGAAAGCCTTCATATTTGTGTGTAACATCGTCTTGTAGATAGATCTTCATCGCGATTGTAAATAACAGGCCTCTTGGTTCAAATCTGGGCTCTGTCGTGTTTCAATATTTACATAAAATTAAAGAGAGGATTTTTCTAAAATCGTTTTTTTTTTTTTTTGTTTGTTTGTTTGTTGGTTGGTTGGTTGGTTGGTTGGGGTTTTTTTAGCCTAGAAGTCAACCAGCCTTGACTTTTTGTATGTAATATCAAGTGGACTTAAATGTTCATAAACTTCTGATGTCAAATATTTGGACTAAGTCAATATGCATACCATCTTACATAAAAACAAAGAAGGTACTCGTTCAACAATAACTTTCTCTGAGAACAGTTTAAGGTGGGACGATGCAGTTTCTGGAGGCATCCGAATATCCGCGAAAAAGATGTAAGTTTTAGACCATACATATGCACACATATAGTGAAAAATTGAACATAGCTTTCCAGGCATATTTTGAAAATATGAACACCTTTCCGGAGGTGGTCATGTTTTCGAAAATATCAAATATATCTGTTTATTACGCCAACCAATTCCAACATTGATGTGCTAAATCAACATGAAATTATAGTTTTAGATATGGAGATTATCAAGATATAATATAATTTCTAATAAGAGCAAAACTGACTTAAAGATTGAGGTCTTACTTTAAATGCTCCTCAAGGATGAAAAGTGAACTTTTTTCTTTGGAGGCAAAATTAGCAAGAGAGAGAAGTCTTTGTATTTCTGATACACTAGGTAACGCCAATGACGGATAGAGGGTGTATAAAATGTGGGGTTTAGCTACAACACCGGGGGGGGGGGGGTCATTTCACACAATTTCAAAATTTTGGCCGAATTTCCAAGTGAAAGTGAAAAGAGACTGAACACCTCACGCCCTCTGGAACTTCATTATACTATCAGTCATCAATTAAAATCATGTTGTTTTCCTCAGTATTTAACCGCAATTGCTATGTGCACCATTAAATGTTAATATTACGTGTAACCCTGGTTTCCACGGAAGAATAGAGGGCTTTTACTTGGTTAAAAAGGACAATTTTCGATTGATTTTGCAGTCTGTAGAGATCTGTGATAATTATTAAGGTTCGAACCTATTTATTTATCATAGCTTTGGAAACAATATCCTTAATCTTAAATTACCCCCTACAACATCCCACAACATTCCCAACCCTCAAGTCTATTGATTACCGGAGAATTCATCGGTACTCTCGCCAAATAAAGGATAAAAGTACCTGTAACCGAACTCGGGACTTCTTGGTCAAGGAGAAGATACTATAACTCCCAAATACATAATACTCTTTGCATAATACGAAAGCTATTTGAAACCAGTGCCAATTGAAATATTCAATAAGCCTTCGATAACGTAATTACAATTCTTATCGAAAAACGTTTTCAAACACTTACACAAACATGCCCGCGCACACACACACAGACAGACAGACAGAGACCCCCCTCCCAACACACACACAAAGAATATTATATGTATTAGAAGTAAAGAGAGAAGAAAGGAATTTCTGATAAATTGAAAATCTCCTATTTCTATATCGATTTTTGTTCATTTTTTATCAAGTATTACTTATGTAAAATGAATAGAATCTTTGCAGACAAGAGTAAACTATTTTTTGAACGTTTCTTTGATGTACAGCAAAAGACGAACAGACAACAAACGTTGCAGAAAAGAGAGAGAGAGAGAGAAAAAGTATGAAAAGGAGAGAAATTGCTTTTTTGTTCCCTTTTCTCCTTTTCAAGCAATGTTCAAATAGCGGAATGAAGGCTCCCCCCTTTGGCAGTGCAAATTATATGATAGTTTTTTACTTACAAGGATATAACCAGGGCTCGAACAATCCTTTTCGTTGATGAGTTATACCTGCCCTGCGTTCGGATAAGGAAACACAAGTGTGCACCCTAAGTTTGAAACAGTTATAACATTCGCTTTACACGGCAATAAAGGATACCAATTATCGTTCAATCGCTTGAGATTCATTATTCTGAAACACAAGTGTGCACCCTAAGTTTGAAACAGTTATAACATTCGCTTTACACGGCAATACAGGATACCAATTATCGTTCAATCGCTTGAGACTCATTATTCTGAACGTATGGCCAGATTTAATTCCTCCCTCATGACCATTACCAATCCCTGCGTTCGGAAACAAACAACGTTAGCAAACGTTTAGAAAGTGTATGACCCGCTAGGCACTTGAATGCAGGGCAACCCTGTGTGCAGAATGGCAAACTTACGATTGTTTGGAAAATATCATTCCGCTTTGCACGTGCAACTTCATATGAAGTTTGTTTTACATAGGACAACACTCGTTGAAGGTTTTTGCCTTTTTTGACTGCTGGATAGTACTTGGCGTCCAAACTGATAAAGACTTTTTATTTGCTCAAATTGTGAAAAGACGTCATTTCCGGTTAAACGGGTTTTTATCTTCCATACCTGTTTCAAATCGATCGATTTCGTAACCCCTTTTGACCTTTCATACTTTCCATTTCTAAAGAGCAAAAGGTGGCATCACTCTAAACAAAATAAATAAGGTCGGGTCTAAAACGCTAAAAGGGCTCCCCGTCACATTCTCTTTCTAGACCAGTTGTCTCCCCAAAACTGTATCATCCCTCCTTAAGGTAGTGATATTAGGTTCATTATCTATTAGGAAGTTGATATCAGCCAACCAGGTCCATGTGATACCCAAGAGGTCAAAGACTTTCAGGTAGGAGTATAGAACAATCGTGGTCCTCTAGTTTGATCACGTGATTTTCAGGCCACTTTTAAATTATTCGATTTCAATACGTCCATCCACTATGTTGAAATTGGAATGACTCACATTTATCATATGAACCTGTGCGTAACATTTCCAACAATTTGACACGTGCGTGAACGTCCCACATTTAGCAGCCGCGACTACCGCATAGTGCAATTACAAGATTACCTGACTGTCTAAAGACACTTCGGGACCATATCTATCCGCAAAGCACAAAGCGAAGATTCTTGTCAGACTGCTTTAAGCGAAAGGCTTCGAACTACGGAAGTGTACGAATAAAGCGTGACCAGGATTGACCTATTTTGCACTTCCAGTGTGGTTCTTTTTCGCGTGACAAGTCACAATTTTCTTTTTGTGGTTGTCAAGTTTCTGGTATATTGAAATGCAAAAAAGATGTTTCAAACCCCTCATTCTAAAAAGAGTACTCAACTACATTGTACTCTTGCTACATATTCTCCTCGGCAATCCATTCTGTAGCCAACAAAGGAAAGCTTTATATTCTTTGGTTGCCGCCTTCTGTGTGCGTATGATTTTCAAATCCTAGTTACGCCTATGGAGAGTTACGCAATGCTTTGCGCCTGGTACCCGCAGGGTATCTGTCCTACGTTCAAATGGCTGAAAACCTAATCGAATCATCTTCGCATTGACAAAAAATCGCACAAATATTTATTTCACCTTGGATAAAAATGCATTTCATTTTATATTTTTTAAAGGGTTATTTATTTGAAATTCAACATTTTAAATAAAGTGTGTGCTATTGTTAAAATTATTTATTAGTTAATAAACTTGACAAATTGAAAGACTGCGACATGCGGGAATGCAGGATGTTTGGTTTACAAATTGATAATTATTTCAGTGTAGTTTTTGTACTGTTTAAGCATTTAATTTATTCCCGTTTTCCAAAATTTTAGATCGATCTTTACTCAAATTGGTAGGAGATGAAAATGCAAAGTGTGTGCAATCTGTAAAATATGCATCAAATGTGGTGAGAAAGGGATGAATTTCTTGTTACAGTTAACAACAGCGTGTAATTGATAAGGTGAATGATTTCGAATGATTTTGAGATGAAAGTGAATGAGTGAGATGAATGAGTTTTGGGTGGAATTAAAGGGGGCAAATCTAATATCGCTCATTTTGTTCAGTATGAACATAATAAGCGATGGGTTTTTTTTACTTCCCTTTGATAAAAATGCACGTGTGATCTTCAAATAGCATAATATTTCTTGAAGAAATGATCAGACGCTCACTATTTCACTTAAAATGCCAATACTACTAGCTAAATTTATTTTGAAAGAAAATGTTGATATTTTCTATTAGTAATTTTGCAGCGCTTTTGAATAGTTTGAGTGAGTGTTTGAATAAATGAATGGAGCGCTGAGTGAGCGATTTAGAACGGTTTTGATTGAGATGAGTTTGACTATTCTAACCAGAGTCGGTACTTTTCGCATCTCCTTGATACAATAATGTATTTCGCGGTGGCTTCAATCATAACTATTTGGTAAGAATCTGAATAAAGGGAATAACGAGCCTACCCCATCGGGAACAAATTAATCGTTGAAAAATAGATATTTGGTCACCAAAACATTATGAGGGTTGAAGTTTCTGGTAGCTTAAACCTTGTCAAAATTTCTGATTATAAGACTTAGTCAACGCTGTCTAGGATCAAGGGTGTTACATTTCTGAATTAAGAATTTAAAAATTGATATTAAAATATGGGTTATCAGTAGAAAATAACATCCCTCTGTGGTCTAAAGATAAAACCACATCCAACGATCTCTTCAGTTGAGATAACCCTATCATAGCATGGCAACGTGTCCAGATTTTTGTCACGTGATCATAAGACATCTATATCATGAACAAACAATATTCTAGATTTGCCTGTTTGTTTGTATGATGTTCCATTCAAATCTTTATTTCCTCCAATTACATGAAGATTCCTTACAAACACATTCAATTACAATACATAATCAACATACATATACAAGGCACATTTCAAAAGAACAGAAACGGAAAAGAAAGTATTTTGAAAAACTCTAAAGAAGAGGATAAAGAGTCTGTCTTACTACACGTCTTACGAAAAGATTAATCGTAAGTTAAAATCACAAATCGTACTTGGTGTTTTTATTCATGTTAGCTTCTGTCTTGCAATATCTCAATGGAATCGTTTTCTAAAGACGATTCCAATGTGATGATGCATGGCAAAATTCTATTTTTTAGTTACTTCCGTAGAAGCAACTTTAATTTTGACTTACCCAAAAATTGGTCGTAAGATGTTTAGTAAAACAGGCCAAGATCTATTCCCCAATAGATCTACGTTTATCAACCAATTGATGGGAGCCAAATAGTCAATAAGATGAGTACCGCCATCGGGGATCAAATCCGGGTTCTTTTGAATTATAAGCATATGCGCTGCCACTGCGCTATGACAGCCGCTCTCTAGATTTATAAACACTTTCAATGATGGACAACTTAAACACAGTAATCGTAGCATTATCACACTGAAGTTTTGGCGTTTATGTCGACAAAATTTTTCGTGTCCATTCGAAAGTTATGTTATGAAACTGAAGGGAAAATGTTGGTGAATCGAGGACGCAAAACTCACCTGAAACTCGAGTCCGTGTTTCTCTCGAAGATTGCCCTTTAACTTTGGGTAGACACGTTCCATTAAGGCGTTTCTCTCAGTCGTAGTGTCTGAAACATATAATGGATGATAAATACTGTAACACGTTTGCTTAAAACGCATATAGGAAATAAGAAGAAATTACGTAAAACTTTATTCGGAATAAAATTCATATGTCATGTGTTATATGTTTTGATAATTCACCAACGCTCAAATCATAAAAAGGAAGAAGACGGAGGACATGCATATTTTGCCACAGTCCTTATATCGCCTTTATCCTATATATTCTTCGGTTGTTGCTTTCTGGGTGCGTATAAATTTCAAAGTCCTAAATACGCCTCTGACTAACTGAAGACACGCAAGTTAATTAGAATATTCGCAGACCGCTTGGGAAAGTTTTAAGAAGTTAATTAAAATTTTAAGAAACTATATAATTCCATCAACAAAGCGCATGCTGGAAACTTATTGTAGACTGTGTGGATGAAAAGGTAGGCCATTGAGCTGAACGTTTAATTCAAATCGATCAAGTCGTTCCTTGATTTTATTGGCTGGTGAGGATTTTAAAGTGTCTGATTTGTCCACAAAGACACACATACGGAAAAGTATGTATATTTTATGAAAGGGAGGTAATAAGTATCGCTAAATATACCCATCCTAAACAAAATTAGCGATACTGTATTATTTCCCTTTAATTCACTCAAAACTCACTCACCACACTCATCATTAGGCTAAATGTTAAATTAGATACACACTTGCAGTGCGCTAATTTTACCTTAGGGCATGACATGAACAATCTTGGTGGAGGTCATCTAGATGATGTTAGATAAAACATTAAAGCCGTCTGTCTACCTTCTGGTTTCAGAGAAGAGGAATTTTAAAGATTAAGCTCTTTGTTTCTATGTAAAATTTGATGCACATGGCAAGACCCAAGGAGAATGATACGAGCAAAAATTGGTAGAATTAGTAGATGATTTTTTCAACGATTTATTTGTTCACGATAGGAAAGCACGTTATTCCCTTTATTCAGATTCTTATGGCCAGCAATACTCTATTACGCGTAAGTGAAACTGTATAAAACGTCACGCACACGCTTTAAATGTGACCCCCTCATACGAAAATGGACCATCTCGGAACTCTGTAAAAATGAATATTTGAAATTTGGGTCCAACAGGCTCAACCAGAGATTACATTTCAAAAAATTCTTTTACTGAAAGGTAGATTGATCATTCTAGATTCAGAAAATGAGCACATTGCGAAAAGTTTCGACCCTAGTCGGTCTGCGCAATCCGCGTAGTCTGACTAGGGTCGACACTTTACGCACTACCCAGATGGTCCCTTTCGCGTAAGGGGTCACAAATCTATACAAGTCAACCTTTCAACAAGCACGGTAATACAAACCGTCGCACTTCTACGAACGCAATCTTTTAATAGAATAATCCGGAGTTGAAATGCATGTAGTTAAGAAAGTAACATATCTCTGTTGAAAAGCAGTAATTATTACCAAGTCATGTTTTTCATTTTTCATTATTTTTTTTGATATCGTCCATCAGAATTTTCAGTGCTATAGTAAGTAAATAGTTAAGTATTGACTTAAACGGCCTTAGATTGTTCACTTCGAGACCAAATTAACAGTACAAATCATAAAAAGGAAAAGAATTAAAGTTTCGTACACTTGTTCTCTCAGTGCTTTGATTCTTAAAATGAACGGAATCCACTTTGTCTCAGAACAGTGTACTTTGACGAACTTCTGAACCCGTGAATTTTAATTTTAAATCAATATTTATCGTGTAAGGTAGTGAAGAATACCTTTTAAGTTTAATAATATCGTTCTATTGGCCTAACAATTTGTCGTTAAGATTCGATTATACAATATGGTACGATAATTATGCGCTGTTCAAAACCTATACATTCAAATCCGGTTCTTTTTTCTAAAAGGTAAACATGCATATTAGATCTTTAGTACAAGATACAAGATACAAGATACAAGATTTTATTCAGAAAACCATCACAACAATGTGGGTGTCCTCCATCAAACAACCAAAACATAGTGTAATACAATATCAATGAATGATTATTAGCAATTTATCATGAAATATCTAAGAATGATAGCTAGCAACTTATGGAATATTTAAGTTATTAGAGGTTTTGATAAACTCACAAACATGTTTTGTTTCCTCTAATGTTTCTGGGTTCATAAGGCGACGGAAAATTCTAAATGAGTTGGCTTCCAGATCATGGTAGTCAATATGGAGCTTTTGAAATAAAATTGCTCTAGATGCTGAAAACTTCTGACAGTAAAGCATGAAATGTACTTCATCGTCTAATTTATTGCAGGAATTGCATAGTCTATCATCGTGAGGGATCTGAGGTCTAAAATAGCGACCTTGTTCAATTAGTAATTTATGAGCACTTATTCTAAGTTGAGAAATTTCTCTAGTTTTTTCTTTTGGGAGACCAAATGATTAATAATTCTGCAAAGAAAAATTCATGTAAATATTTGAGAAAGTATGTAGTTTGTTACAACGACTTTGAAATTTCAGACGAGAAAGTTCTTTATTCATATCTGTGAGGTATTTGCAGGATATAGTATCTGATACATTGCATCCCTGTGCTTCAGCCTCAGTAATAGAAAATTTACTCATAAGGTTATGAATCCCAGAATACCATGATTAATAGCCATCTCGAGATAATGCTCTGTCTACTTCAAAAGTTTCTCGTAGTAAACGATCATCTGAAAGCTGAGATAAACGTGAGTAATATTTGAGCGACTGACCAAAGAGAAAGTTGAAGATTGGTTCTCTGCCAAATTCAAGTCTAGAGGCAAAGTTAGAGGCCTTTTTATGCACTCCTAATAAATATTTACAAAATCTATTATGGATTTTCTCAAATGGTACATAGTCAAGAGAGTTAAATTTTGTGGCATAGTCGCTAATCCAAATTTCGGTTCCATATGATAAGATGGGCCTTATGAGAGCATCAAATAGCTTAAACTTTAGGGAATTGTTAATTGAATCAAAATCAAAAATATTTGTTTTTAAAGCAAAAATTGCTTTAAGACTTTTTTGATAAAGATGATCAACAGCATGCTTGAAATTGCCATTGCTAGAAAGAATAATGCCAAGATATTTATATTTATCCACTATTTCAATTGTTGAATCATTCAATTTGAAACTGAGATTTTCTGTTTTTACTTTTCTTGAACTGAAAATAATAACTTTAGTTTTGTCTATGTTGATCTTCAGCTTCCATTGATCACAATATGCTAGTAGTGAGTCAAGGCAGGTTTGTAAACCTTCCTTACTCTCAGACAATAAGAGCAAATCATCAGCATATAATAAACAGTTTAGTTTAGTTGAATTTAGTACTACAGGATCAGTAGTGGTTTCACCAAAAATATCAGTAATATCATTAATAAATACATTGAAAAGAAGCGGGCTTAAACCATCACCTTGACGTACTCCTCTGTCATAATTGCCTTCTTGAGTTACAAGATTGTCTTTTTTTACAACAAATTTGGAATTTGAGTACATGTATTTAATAACCTTGTAGAAGTTGCCTCCAATTCCCAAAGTAAGTAATTTTTGAAAAAGGCCTGAACGCCAAACAGTATCAAAAGCTTTCGAAAAGTCAATGAAACAAGCATAGATTTTGCTTTTATTTTTAGATAAATATTTATTTATTAGTGTCTTAATAGTATAGATATGATCTGTTGTTCTATATCCAGGTCTAAACCCTGCCTGAAATTTGTTGTATAAATCATTTGTCTCCATATGATTGTGCAATCGACATTGGAGTAATGAGGTAAATAGTTTACCAAGGCAGCTAGTTAAACTAAGGCAACGATAATTGTTACAGTTATATATTTCATTATTCTTAGCTAAAAAGGAGACAAGTGAGATATTCCAGCTGTCTGGAAAAGTTCCAGAATTTAGAACTCTGTTAAACAGTTTAACAATTGGTAAAAGAAGTATATCTTTGCCATATTTGATAAATTCATTTAAAATCAAATCCAAGCCCGGTTGTTTATTATTTTTAAGTTTCAATATTCCTGAACGTACTTCTTGACATGTAAATTGATAGTCTAGTGGTCCCGTTGTACTCATTTCTAAATCAGATAAGTCTAAGTCAGAATTATTGTTACTATACAATTCTGACAAATAATTGTACCATGAGGACATTGCAATTGGATTGTTATTGTCTGATGACTTATTCTTCAATGAATCTACAGTTTTCCAAAATAATTTTGGATCATTCTCATGCAAGGTATCTAATTGCTGAATTATTTGGTTTACAAAACTCCTTTTAGTAATCTTGAGAGTTTTGTGATATTCTTTTTTTAATCTATGAAAAGCACACTTTAGTTCAAAATTGTGTGGATCAATCTGAAGGCGTTTGCCTATTTTTCTAAGTTCTCTTTTCATAATGTAGCAATTATTGTTAAACCATTTCTTTTTAAATGGTCTCTTTCTTTTCTTACCTTTATATATTTTGAATTTAGTGGAATTAAGTGCCGAAACATTGATAATATTAGCAAATTGATCAGTCAGCGTATTAATGTCAATCTCAAGGTTTTCAACATCTTGCATAAAGGTTTGGAGCAAACAGATATTATTGTTATCTATAAGCGATTCTGTGAAAGAGTGTTTAGTAGATTCATCAATAATAAATTTACCAGGTAATTTGGCATAAACAGTTTCATCAATACAAAGTGAAGAGTATAAAACTTTACTTTTTATGCCACACCATACCACACTATGGTCTGACAGTTCATTTGGAGGACAGACATTTATAAATTCAAAGTCATTAAACAAATTTTCAGAAACAATAAAGTAGTCAATGGTGCTACTTCCCCTTGGACCAAAATAAGTATTGTACCCTAAAGAATCACCAAATATCCTACCGTTTAATATCTTAAGTTTAGTTTCAATACAAAAATCTAGAAGCAATTTACCTTGTTCATTTATTGTTTGATCAAGATTTTGACGAGTGGGAAGAGTTATATCTGCTTGATAATTAGAGGGTAGTATGTCGTAATCAAGTTCAGTGGTTTCATCAAATTCTACATGGTCATTTAGGTTTCCTGTACGGGCATTGAAATCACCCATCAGAATAAGTTTTCCTTGAGTTGAAAAGTCACTAACAAAATTTCTTAGACTTTCAAAAATTTCATCATTTTCTACATTAACCGATTTCACTCTGGGTGGAATGTACAAGAGGCATAGAAATATATCAGTATAGCATCTAAATGCAACTTTACTGAGTTAGTTGTTAGCGAGCAAACAATTTGGAATCATCACTTATTTTTCTTTGATGTTTTTCGGTGGATTTTTCGAGAGAAAACGTGGGATTATTACTTGATAATCTCACCACCAATCCAGAGAAATAAATTAAAATTATACACTGCTTTCCCGAATTGGCGTTATCAAAGCGGGGCCCAATAGACAAATGACGTCATGACATTGCCTTGTAAAAACGTACCACATGGTTCGTTTACAGAAATTTCATCGCATTAATTTTTCATTTCGTGTTATTTTTGTCATAAAGGCATATAATAACTGTTTGATTTCCGCGCAATATCAATAAATCTTTCATTTGGTTAACAATAAAAAACTGTATTTTCACTAGCGACTTAGCCACTCGTGAAAATAAACCGGTAGTTTTTGTTGTTCACTCAAATAAAGATCAATAGATCTTCCACAGAAAAAACTATTATCCTCTTTTTAATAATTATTACCACACGAAACAAAGTTTTGATAGCGATATCGTTCTATATGGACAAGAATTTCCATTAACATAGTTGACCCGTAATGACTCCGCAACATTTCTTAACTCGTGACCTTTCACGATGTTAACCAAGGTTACCTAATGAATCATTAGGAAACCTCGAGTAACACCGTTTAAGGTTATTACTTCATAAACGTTGTGGACATATTACGGGCTCACTTCCTCAAAAACTATCCAAAGACAACAAAAATAATGTGATTCAGTTAAGATATCAAGAGATGTTTGTAAAACATTTATGCCCCCCCCCCCAAAAAAAAAGCAGGTCAATAGCCTCTTCTCCGTCAATCAACAAAGGGTAATAACTCACAAAATATGATGAGTATGGTTATTGTTCTTGTGCACAGCACTTCTCCGAAATGAGATCTATCCACCTGTAAAGTTTCATAATTCTAGCTTGCATACTTTATTAGATATATTCCGGAAAAAAACGATGCACGGACGGACAAGTGCCGCGCAGGGGGGGGGGGGGGGGGGGGGGGTTATAACAAGCCTTCGATTTGGGTTCTTCAGAATACCTTTACTTGGGTCAATCTTACCCTCTCCTCATAGTATCTCTCCAGGGGTAATTGTTTTGTAATGTGTTTTTATCATATCCTTATTATGTAAGTCTTACAATATTACCTATATTTCAAAATCAGATTATGAAAATAATGTGTATCTGCCTACTTTATGTAAAGAACTCTTTAGTATGGGTAAAAGCTTGTACAACAAAGGAGTAAAACAGGGGAGATGGATGATTTGCATGTAATTAATTTTCAAGAAGTCATTGACAAATTCATTTGAATGTGTGACCCGAATCTATTTTAAATCCCACATTATTCGCACAATTGGTATTATTTGGTTTGTACCACCGTAAGTCAATATTGAGGTTTGACATATACATATATATGAAAGTATGCTACCCACAGAACCCTTTTCCTATATCTGTTTGGTTTTTACGCTGCTTGTTTTTTTTTTTTTTTTTTTTTTTTTGGTTTTTTTTCGCCACTTTTAAGAATCTTTCAGTCATATCGCAAGGGCTTAGGCACCTAAAAATGCACTCCTGGTTTTTCACACACCAGTAGCGCCATTACAAATATTCAATTCAATATCCTATTTCAAACTCCAGCTGCTATCCCACATAGATTATCAACCCATATGAGGGAAATGAATAGTCGGAAAAGATGAATGCCGCCGTCAGGGATTCAACCCTGAATCGTTAGATTGACAGTCCAACAAGCTTCCAAATGAGCTTTCACTTTTCGCTGATTTTTATTGATTAACTTAGGGCCACACTTCAGGTTTTCTTGCGAAAAACACATACATGCCGTTTGTCTCGGGGTATCCCTATTTGAGACCAAAGCTAAATCTATCTATCTATATATATACTGCCTAACTCTCCTTTCGGGTATTACTGGCAGGGATGATTTGGGTAATCGAACGTGTTCAAAGATCAGTATTTTTACAGAACTTTGACGTTGACAGAGGACATTGCCCCTTAACTTGACCTTGTCACGTGATCTTGACCTTATATGAAGAAAAAAGCTGATTTGCAACGACAAGAGCTTTCATCATATCAAACACTACATATTGAATAGTCTTGAAGAAGTTGGTAATGTAAAGCAAGTTTCATCTTGATATATGACCTTGACCTGCCACGTGATCTCGACTATGGTGTCTACAGATGTATACCATTTTTATCTATAGTCTGGTGCCAAATATAAGAACTGTATCTTGTATTAGTTTATAAACGATCCGATATTTTTCAGGTTTTTTTTTTCACAAAGATTCAGATGAACAACGGTAGAATAAAATGCTCCCAATCGTTCGATGAGACGGCATAGAAAGAATATTGACGAGGAGTCCAGAGATTCGTGAACAAATTACATGGAGATGTCTCCTTTAAATTTTGACAATAAATATATACGGAGTATTTACGAGCATGATGAGGGATGTTTCGAAACTACGAAATTTTAACAATGTTAGTTGTCCATTTTTAAAATATTTTAGATATTTTTATCAAACAGTCAAGAAAATCCCTCTTCATTTTTTGTGATCACTTTTTTTTGTATCTGCTCTAGCTTAGATTGACAAGAGACCATAGATAAAGGTTGCAAGACTGTTGTTCATCGCTAAATCTGTTGAAAGAAAAATACTTCCAAATATCTGTATTTGAAATCTATGACCGTGAAATATTTTTTGAACTTTTTGATAGGTCTTGGCTACAAAGGAGAAAAGCACAGTCAAGAAGCCGAGCGGATAGACACGTGGTGCACTTTTAGAGTTAAAAAAATAAATTCTTCGGTCAAAGTACTTCAAAACAAAACATTTTTGGGTGGATTCCTAATTCCATTTAATGCACTTAGTCTTACGTTTAATATTAACAAGATTAATCGTAAGTCGAACTATTAAAATATAACAGGCTTTAGAAATATTTACCTTTTCACGTAATCTATATAGATATCAACAAAGGTCGTTAAGATTTTCAAGGAACGTGTCTTAAACACATGCAATTGTATATAATCTTACTTTGGTTACATATATATACAAAAAATGTCTTACATCATAATTTACATATGTAGCGAAAACATAGTGGTCTTAGGCTCTTATACATACTGTAGAGTATGTAAAAAATGAAACACAAACTGTGCTAAAATGAGCTTTTACTTAACAAATAAAATTTCACCCTTAAAGAGGTAACAACTAACCGTCTTTTTGGGCGTCGCTCATATGGGCATATGCTACGCCAAGGACGATAAATAAAAAGGAACGCAAAAGTGAAAGAGATTTGCCACACAAGCATAATATTGCGTGTCGGCGCGAGTTCCTTAATTGATTATAAATTGTACAAGAATGCCCCGCGCAATCGTCTTGTACTACAAAGTAGCTAAACTATATGTCATTAATTATTTATGAATTATTCATGAATTGAGTTTTCTTCGAACGATCACCTGTGTATCAAAAGAGAGCCTAGCGAATTTCTTTCTTAAACAAAGATTACGTAAAAGCAAATTTTTTAACGAAGAAATTGTTATCGTTAGCATAAGTTTTTGAACAATTTTGATATTCTATATCGATGGCTCAGTGCGGAACAGTTGTAAGTGCCTATAAACATTTATCCTTTCACTAGCTATAAATATTGCCTGATAAAAGGGGGTATGATAAACTTGTTGATATCAGGTCAATTGATCACGTGACAGCTTTATCATGTCACTTGGTCACGTGGCCTGCTGGATCTTCTTTTTGCGGCTATTAGTTCTGAAAACAGTCCTCTCTAACATTTTTCTCTTTTGAATTTGAGTATCTTTTCCAGATAAAAAATATTTCACTCGATTCTCATATATTTTTACAATCAAATCGCGACAATATCGATGACGTAATTCATGACTGATGACGTAATCTATAAAATTGTGACGAAGCTTATCTCGGTGTTTACATTCCATCTCGAAAACTGTCAGGATTTTAAAACATTTACCTGAATGGATTTAACGCAGGATTATTCGACCGAGGAGGATTTTGAATATAGTAGCTTTGCATCTGATCTCAATCTATGTCCATCCTCTGATTAATAGCAAGGAAGGCATTGAATTGAGATTTGCTTTTAGCTGCATGACATCAAAACTTCGGAGAAAAAAGGACGTTTGAGATTGCGAAAATCACCCGGTTCATATCTTCTCAATCATTAAGGTATGTACGTATTACTCAAGTTTTCTTTTGTTGAATATTTTCTTGCTACAGCATTTGAAATCCTCTCAATGTTCGAGTTCTTTAGCCGTAAGCGATCACCCCACCTCTTCCACACATTCACTCGCCGAGTATCGGAGTTGTAAATCGGAATCATATTAATTTTTCGTAAATAAATAACGAATAGACTTTAAAAACTTGTAACAGGATAAATAAAATAGATGGTTGGTGACTTGAGATGGAAAAGTTTATCGGGCTCGGCTGCGGAATTTATCCGGTTCGCCTCCGGCTCACCAAATAAATTCCTACGCCTTGCCCGATAAACTTTTCCATCTCAAGTCACCAACCATCTATTCTCTATATAGGCAGTTACAACTGTTTCGTGCTGAGCCATCAATATGAAACACGAGCGCGGCATGCTCTGTGACAATCTCGCCTTTTTATACGTCCGTCGAATAGACGGATCACCCATGGTGCCCGGCGTCCGCATTCGGAACATCACTCGGGCTTTTCCGTAAACTGGAAATTACGTCAGATGTACGCGTAGTAATTTGGGGTCCTTTTTTAGTAAAACGGATTCTGGTGGTACATTGGTCAATACGCTTGAGAAAGAAAAACCGAATTCCATTAATACTTTCTAATCGTATATCAGTGTCTATTTTAGGAGGGGGTGTTGGGGGGTCCCATGTTAAGGTAGGTGATGGGGGATTCTTTTTATATGGAGAAAGAGTAAAAGTTTACATCTTTTGTGGAATGTTGACAATTTTCAACAAATCCCCCACCCTACTTTTCGAATCCTAGAATAGACACTGGTTCTGTTCTGTTCTATGTAGATATTTTTGGCATATAATAATTTGAAGACAAAACCCATTAAAACGTGACACAGTATTTTGTTATCAAATTATAATACAGCTAATTTTAATCTTTCGTTGATTTTCTTTCAATAACGTCGATGTTTGTAATAAAGATAAATTAATTACCTGTAAATGTTGAACTGGTAAATATCCGAACAATTTTGGAGCCCAGTTCGGGAAGACCCTCCAGTTCGCCAACCAGCACTCGCATCAATTTTTCTCTTTCTTCGTCCTTCAGATCATCTTCTTCTTCCTCTTCGCCATTCGTTTCTTCCCCATTTTCACTCACACCGTTCACACCGTTAACACCGTTTTCAACAATTTTCGATTTATCTGATTCATCACTTTTTTCCTTGTCTTTCTCCTTTTTGTTATTTTTTCCATTTTTCTCACTTTTTTCAGATTTATCTCCTTTGTTAGATTCCTTTTTGTCTTCTTTATCCAATTTGCCATTTATTTTTTCATGTTTTCCATTTTCAGATTTCGAGGTCCCATTTTCAATTTTGACCCCGTTTTCCATTTTTGGCACAACCATCTACAAAGTTATAGTGGAACGATTTCGTAAAATATTCCTTTTGATTAAGTTGACTGCGTTATTTACGGATAATTAATAATGTTCCTATTCTTTGGAAACAGAATCATTGCTAGTAAAAAAAACTTCGCTAAATACCACTAGCGTGTGTGAAAATCACATTTGTACTTATTATTACTAACATCACATTTGAGAATATTCCTTTTATTTACATTTTCCCTATTTTGGAAATTCTCCTACCACAGTTCTGTAAAGAAATAGAAAGATTGATAAAATTACAACATCCACTTTTCCACAGAACAGTCAAAATCAAAATTGATCTTAAACACGATATCGTTTCTATAGAGTACAATTGTAAATATTTTCTTCACCCGAATTTCCCAATAATCAAAATATTAACGCATCGATTTCAACAAAGTAAATGTCCTTAAGACCCTGAAACCCTTTATACTTGAGAAAGGTTGGGCCACCCTGCGAGAATATCTCAGTATAGAGAATAATAGACTTGTCCAAACAGGAATAGTAGGCAAAAATTATAGATTCGTCCGAAGTGTAAATACAATTTAAACGACTGATGGAAAGTTTGTTATTCGGGAAAAATCACTATAATTACGGAAATAGTTGGTTCGCATAGACACCCATCGGTTTTAAATTATACGAAACTTACGACGCCACAGTGAAATTTTAAGTACTGGTGGAAACTCTGGAATAAACTATATGGAGGGGTCAACGCGAAACTATTGTAAGTGCCTATATATTTATAGGCACTTACAAAAGTTTTGCGATGAGCCTTTGATATGTCATAACTAGTATGAATATGACCATCTAGGAAGTGCTTGAAGTATCGACCCTGATCAGACTGCCATTTTAGCAAGGTGTCCGAAATCGACATAATTTTTTCTCGAATTTCTACATATTTTCTGAATCTAGAACTATCCTTCTACCTTGCTGTATATCAATTTAGTCGACCTCTACTGAGTCCAATCTCCATTTCAGATATTAATGTTACTGAGTTCCGGATTGTTCTTTTTGAACTGACGTTTCATTTTAAGTTTTGCGGGGTGATTATACATAACGTTTCTTATGATATCAACACAAATGCATTGTGAATTTCTCTTCAAAAATTGGAACTGGTGACTATTGATGATAGATTTCAAATATACGGTGCTGAATTAAAATACTTTTAAACAAATTTCCCTCATTTTTTTTTTTTTTTTTTTTTTTTTTTTTACATATTAACAAAACTGCTCCATGACTTTTGCCACAAAAAACAAATAGAACGAAGACAGTATATTTAAAGATCAGACTGCATAACTGTGCAGACTGATCTTAGTCTATACTTTCTTCCAATGCTTTGTCTCCAACAGGAAAACATGTTTATCGTGAACAGCAGAAGAAGGGTGATTTGAAATTATACATGATAATTAATTATTAGGCCTTCAGAGGGGGGGGGGTCGTTCGAACCACCCCCCCTTTGATCCACCTCTGGTTTCTTACATCTACACAACCACAATATTTCATAAGAGCCAGCTCGTACCACTAAGGTCAACTACTTATCATTCGCCCGTTGGTGTGAGAAAAAAAATATGTAACGATGGCTTTAGTCAAATGTCGAATGAAGTTGACCGGGCAAGTAATCGGACTCACGAACCCAGGATAAAAGTTGAACCCCTTACCAACCGAATAAGATTTTTGGCAACGGAAAAGAAAAAAAAATATTGGCTAGAAAGTTTAAAGTCACAAATCCAAAAAAAATTGATTATAAAAATTGCTGGTAATTTGGGTCTCGCAAAGAAAAAATATAATCATTTAAAATTGTCAAAATTTAACTGTGTAGGGTTTTTAATCTCATTTTAATTACATTATCATTACACTATTCAATAACATGACGTTTAGAATGGCTCAATCATCGGACACGATTTTTCTATTCTTAACACCTTTACCTTTAAATTTTTATCCCTCCATTGTTGAAATAAGTTTGTGTGAAAACTTAAAAAGACAAGTACAGACCAGCGGTGTTGTATAAGATCGGATTGATCCGATAAGTTCAAAGATCAGACTGTTTTAAAAAAAAACTAGTATGGCCTAATAAGCTTAATTCTCAACACATTTTGTTATGTTAAGGATAAAGAGAACTTTGGGTCAGACAACTCAAAATTTTGAAATCGTTCACATCTGATCTGTATTTTCTTGTTTGGTAAAATTTTTCTACAAGAATTTATTAATAAGTGTTTTCTACTAGTGATCATTCTGGTTTACCGAAATAAACTTTATTAACAATACATTTCGTATGATGAAAGCACAACTATTTTGCATGATTCCGCACACTGTCACAAAAGTTAAACTTAAATTGTACGAGAACAAAGGATAGGCTTTGTTTTTCTTATCTTGACGAACGTCAAATATTCGAGTAAGTAAAATAAAGAATATAGAATTAGACTAAAGATTATACGTAATTCATTTTTTTTTCAACTCATGGGGGGATTAAACTAAAAACCTAATCAAACTTTAGTTTTTTTTTTCATACTTTAACGAATGAAAAAATAATTTGTGTTTCTTAATCAACGAAAAAAAGCCGTGTCTGTCACACATAAAGAACGTATGGAGAATTACGCAGAAGATCTTCAGTTAATAACATCGTTGAAATGATATTCACTTGGATGAAAACCAATCTAAATCACTCACTCATCGCTCAATTCCAAACACTCACTCAAAGTACTCAAAACCACTCCAAAAACCCTTCAAAAACTCTTCCCAATCTTTCAATAAGATGAACATTCCATTCAGATCGATCAAATCAGTGCACAATTATATTATCGAATGTGGAATTCAATGCGTCTGATAATCTCGAAAAGATACAGAAACAAAAAGAATTGAATTCTTTAAAGGGATTTAACAAACTATCACCAGTTTCGTCGAATTTGACGCAACTATCGATAAATTATTACCTCCACTCAATTTCATTCCAACCTCGATCTTCTTATTAATTCCATTTCATTCTGAAATCATTCCGGACTAATTCGTGTAGTGAATTTCGCTAAGTTGTTTGCTGTATTTGACAAAAACGAGTCGAATGACCTAGACTTATTGGCCCAAACGTACATGACACGAAGTTTTGGGCGAGAACCAACGATAAAAAATATGATTATATTGTTTCGATGGAGTGACCAACGGTATGATGGTTTAGATTTTGATTTACTATTGTAAAAAAATAAATTAAAGTTTTATGTCATACATATTCACACGACTTAATAATTTTAATACCATGTCATCTAAATTGTCATTTGGAACATCGCTGGTCTTATTCCGTAAACTGTAAAGTACCTCGGACGTAAGTGTAGTAATTTGGCGTCATTTTTTAGGTGATTCGGCGTTTGGTAGTAATTTGGTCAATACACTTGTCAATACACATGAAGATAAAGAAGAAAAAAAAATGGGAAAAAAAGATTTTCTTTTCTTGTTGTCCAATCTTTTGGATATACAGTAATTTGATAACAAAACGCATTTTGTTATCAAATTATGATATACCCAGTTTTAATCTTTCGTTTGATCTTGTTTAAACGTGGATGATTGTTTTGTTGTTTTTTTGCTTGGAAAAAACTCCTTGTTCCGACTGGGGCTCGATATCCGGCCCGGACCTAACGATCCGTCACTAGGCCAACGAGGGTAAGCATGTTTCAAATCTACATGTTGAATCGAAAACGATTTTACTTTTTCGTTCAAAATAAACCCACCAATACCTCTATCAGCTTTTAAGGCACCAAAATTAATTGCCGCAAAAATTTACCGATTTAGAGGAGACAAAGACAGAGAAAGAAATTACATATTTCGATAGTTGAAAATACCGTATCTACAGCTTTATTTAACCCTTTTCTGTTTAATTCCTGCTTTGTACGTGCCTGTGATTTTATGATTGAGAAAACATTGTGAAAAAAGAAGAAATTGCTTCCGACAAGCAATTTCTTCTTTTTCCACAAAAATTTCTACCCTACAGAATGGTTATTTTTCAAATTAAAACCAATTTTAATTATCGTCTGCAAAACCTTTGAATTTGGACAGGTCCAAAATTTTGTAAAACAGGAAAGTGTTAACCTATAAATACGATATTTTGGTCACGTACGACGATTTATTTCTCTGAAAAAAGGTAACCGCAGTTCCAATACGACCCGCAAAATCCACAATTGAACTGGGTCTGTAACCCGAGTTTGATCATTTCACTAGAATGGTAATTAAATATTGACAAATGATTATAACTTTGTTGTTTTTGTATTGTGTCAGTGAACCGAGCAGGGTCATACGATACATACAGAATTACTGGGTCAAATTTTCGAGAACAATTCCAATTTTCCATTTATATACATTCAAATGCCTCAATAGAATAGGCAAGAGGGTTTTGGTTTTCCATTTATCGCTCACCTTAGTTTCAATTTCTTACATATTGTGTTTAGAGAAAACAATGTTAAAATGGTTGAAACTTGGTGTAGCCTGGCGGGAGCATGGTGCAATTAAGGTAGTCCGCCTTTAATGAAAAATGTGGAAATCGTTTTCGGAAAGCTCAGATGGCTTCGTTATAATCGGGTACCTTCGACGATTCCACGAAAAAGACCTCGCGAATAATGAGGGCGTAGACATGAAAGCGCGTCATATCACTCGTGGGTTTATGAGACGTCACAAACATAACCGAATATGACGTTGCGAAAAACGAAATCAACGAAAGGATGAATTGGGCATTTTATTATTTGATAACAAAACGCAGTGTATTACTGCGTTTTGTCATGAAATTATAATATGCAAAATAGTAGAACTCAGACAATCGGAAAGAGTTTACAAAATGTGTTTTTCTTCAAGCGTATTCAATAACAAACGCTCCACGAGAGGCCGAATTACCAAAAAAAGACCCAAAATTACTAGACTAACGTCCGAGGTCCTTTCCAGCTTACGGAAAAGTCCGAGTTATGTTTCTAATGGACATCGTTATATATCGGTTCAACCAGACATTTCCTTTTTACGTAATATTCGTAGAGCCTAAACAATGTATAGTCACTAACGGTATTTAAGAATAGCATGACGGAATCAATGACGCAATCAATACGTCATTTTCTTTTGCGTGCAATATAGAAGGAAAATACACCGTACGAGAGAAGGCGATTTATGCCGATCTCTCATTTTTCCATTAGGACTGGACTACCTTAGATTATTTCAATGTTTTAGTGAAGCTA
The DNA here is from genome assembly GCA_948146395.1 of Fragum whitleyi. Lineage (NCBI taxonomy): Eukaryota > Metazoa > Mollusca > Bivalvia > Cardiida > Cardiidae > Fragum > Fragum whitleyi. The sequence continues at coordinate 10,140,502 of OX411556.1, forward strand.
AACCTGAGAGCAAAGCTTTAGACTTATTGGTTTCGGAAGGGGAATATTGTTGCAGAGATTGTGGACGGAAAGACGTACCGTTGAACGAACGATGGATAACCTTGTGCTTGAGCTGAAGGTCGCTAAATTGCTCAGTTTTATCCAAAATAGAACATTTTTTGCCATTGTTGTTTTTTCGTTTGGAATGAAACAAATGGGTTAAATATGATAAATGCGACATGCTTAAACGTTCTATATGTGAACATTTCAGCTTCAAGCGGGGATTTTTTTTATTGTATAAATAAATATAGATCTATGTTGCAGCTGGTTGATCAATCAATGCTTGCGGAACAGTGCATAGATAGCATGCCACAAATATTCGTAACAACAGATCAAATTTATTGAAGTAACAAGATCTTGTTTAAAAACCACCTCCCCCTCCCCACCCCCGAGGACTATACGAAAAAGATACGAATGCTATGTCTAATTAGTATCATACTAAAACTTATAAGTCGTTCTTCTCCTTTTCTTTTCTTTTATCTAGAACACAAATTCTAGGTCTGTAATTGACCTGGTCTTGATTGTTTAGCAAGAAATGGTACTCAAATATTGACAAATGAGTTTGTAGGGTATTGTATTATGTCAACTAACCGGGTGGGGAAACATGATACATGTAGTGAGCTACTTGGTCAATATTCTCAGAATTGTGGCTCAAATTGTATGAATGTACTGTCAATATATGTTGTTGAACTGAAAAAAGAGAGAAATAGCGGTAGATTATCACTTGGTAATATCGCCGCTAAGCCAGTGAAATTATGAAAACATACACTGCTTTCGTTCATTTCACTCTTTTTGACGTTATACGAACGGGGACCAACGAACAAAGCTTGATGACGTCTTGATGAGGTTGCCTTGTAATCACGTGCATAATGGCGCGTTTTAAGCAAATTTGTTACATTTCCACAATTCAATGCATTTTACATGAAAGGAATTGAGTTATCATTTTTTTTCGTGAACTATCGATAAATCTTTCATATCGTGAACATCAAAGCTATATTTTTTTCTCTCTTTTTTTCATAACCCCTTAGATTAAAAAAAACTACATTTCGTTTATCTTAATGAAATTAACCTTAAAGATGGTAGTATTTACTTATTTTGAGATCTGGAAATTCTTTGTGAATAAGAAGACACAGCAGCTCCGTGCGCAAAGTAGATTTCGGGAAAATATTTAAACAAATTTTCAACCAATCGGATAGTTCAGTTATCTTTCTTCTAGTGCCGAATCGCAATAATAAGGTAGTGGACCCGTAATAGTTCTGCAACATTTTAGACCACATATTCATTCACAATGTTAACTGAGGTTTCCAAATGAAAATCATTTGGAAACCTCGGTTAACACTGTTAAAGTTCATTACTTCTGAGATGTTGCAAAACTATTACGGGCCCACTACCTTAAGAGTGGACGTATCCGAATACTTAGTATTATGAAACATCTAATGTCCAAAAATTAGACTACCAATTAAAATGTTTGTTTTGATAGACGAACTTATGCGTTTAATTATGTCAAAACATATCAAAAAAAGACTTAATTTATAGATCATTACTTCTAGAATGACATACCTCGTTTTACATACTCTCCATAATCTGTACGATTTAAGTTTATAGACAATAAAAAAACAAGCACTGTTTAACAACACATGTACATGGTTGCTAGCAGTCTCCAATATTGGCCGATATTTCTGTCTCATGCTGTATTTAAACTGAAAATCGAACTCACGCTGTTGAGTGTCCAACCCTCTATTCCAATCTTTAATAAACGTTTTGTATAGAAAATAATTTACAGGTCGTTTCAAAATTCAAAGTAATCGACAGAGTGATTGTTTATCTGAATTCCTTGATTACTTTAGTGCACGTAGAGTTTTACATACATGTATTTTAAAAAAATAAAACCCCGCATCTGTTAGTCAATCGAGATGTTACAATTAGTTCTAAATGACTCATTGAATAAGCAATTCACGTTAACATGGCCTATCAAGATTCTGCATCCGTTCTTTTGTACGTGCCTCAATAGGGATAAAAAGAAAATATTTAATATCTTAAAAAAGGACTTTTTCTCTACACAAAAAGACGACATGAGCCGGTGCGTGGCATTTCTAACAATTTGACATCTGCGTTAGGTGCAAACACTAAGCAGCCCAGACCGTTTCTTACAATAAGGAGAGGATTGCCTTACTGTCTACAGATACTTTTATACCTTATCTACCTACAAATCGCATAGTGAAGACTCTGATCAGACTGTGCGGATGCACAGACTGGCCAGTGTCTTTGCCTTGCGCACATTTGAAATTGTTGGAAATGTTACGCACAGGTTCGTATTTTCAACACCGTTGAAAATCAAGATTCTTCATCCGTTCTTTTGCACGTGTCTCAATTGGAAAAAAGAGAAAATACTTAATATCTTAAAAAGGGACTTTTTTCTTTGCACAATATTCTTAACACCGAACTGATAAGTCTGTTTTGATTCTGGAGAAGTCTTAAACACATTACATCTGTTACAATATAATAAGAATGTGGAAATATTTCACAGTCAAGATTTGTCACGCGGACACATAAGGCGACAAAACATACGCAGAAATACGGGTACCATTGATAACTTGACTAATATGTTTACTTGCTTTTCTTATTCATTCAATAAATAAATCGTTAAATTGATTAATTGATCAAACTGATTATGAAGTTTATTTTCCTTTCTTCGTAGTTGGTTAGCTGCATGTCGTTTTTTTTTTTTTTTTTTTTTTTTTTTTTTTTCCAAAAGGTGAAATGGAATGGAATGGTGCTGTCTTACAGTTGACAACATCGTGAAAGTGTCAAGGTGAATGATTTTGGAATGGTATAGAATGAGTGTGATGAGTGAGTTTTGAGTGAAAATAAAAGGAGGTAATCCAATATCGCTAATTTTGTTCATCCTGAACAAAATTGGCGATATTTATTACCTCCCTTTAATAAAATATGCATGCAAGTTCTATAAATAGCTTCCTATTTCTTCAAGAACCTATTATACGCTATCAATATCAATTATGTCAAGGAAATAGTGAATTTTTTTTCGAGCTTTAATGAATTTGAATGACGTTGTTGACCATATCTTTTTCAGTGGGTTTCGAGCGTTTTTGAATTGTTTGAGAAAGTAATTTGAAGGAATGAGTGGAGCATTAGCGAATGGATTGGCATGGTTTTGATCGAGAAGAATGTCAATTTCAGGATATTGTTAATTGTATCGCTTTTGGGGAACCTTACAACCAGAGAAACGGATAATACGTTACAAAAAAATTCTAAAAATCGAGTGTGTTAAAGCAAAAGTATAGAATGTGTCCTTATATTGTATTAACACATATAGGTAAATTTTGTGCTGTGAGCCGTAAAACTAACTATTTACTGTTAGATTCTCGTGCCATTTGTTCGAAATAGATAAAACAGGTTTAAATAGCGCATTAAGAAAGTTTATAATTTACCTTGTAAACCAACGTTATTGCATGTCTCAAAACGTAAGGTTCACTCAAACATGTACTTTCTTAATTGCAGTGAAGGGGTCAGGTTGAATTTCTATCATTTGCCTTTTGATTATACCCGATTTACCTATGATAATAGACTCATCGCCTACGTCAGAGCTCAGTTTACAAAATACACCTAAACTATTATGATTTTGCGCTAGACCATCGAACTGTTATTTCCAAATTAAACCCTATTTTATTGATACTCATTGTAATCGTCTAAACACATGCATCGTATCATAAATCTAATTCTAGTTGTGGTCATAAAGATTCGTGCATTCTGATTTGATGAATTAGAATACATTCTGTCAAAAATCGTTCGTAATAGCGGGGTGCTCGTATTTCCGGGGTGGTCGGAAGGAGGGGTTTTACTGTATGTATATCATACCTCAACGAAAACAATTTTGATTACACACTTCTTTTGTAAACTTACTTACAATGGAGAAATCTTCATATTTTTGCTCCACGATGTAGAAATATTTGATATGGAGACAATGCCTTTTATTTCATTTAGGTGTGAAGTAAAATCCTAATCACGGTAACGAATGAAATATTCTCATCATCTCATAATTTAAGTATTGAAAAAAAATATTGAAAAATTTTAAGATTGAAAGTACACTTAACCCCCTTTATCCATAGCTTTGCTCCCAAGGAGATTTTGATATCTTGATTCAAGCTTCTGAAATTATTGCGGATACATGAGCGACTGGGCTATTCCAAAAATTGTAATAGACGAACAAGAAAAAAAAAAACAAGAAAAAAAACCCAGATGTATATTGTTCTTATTTTTTAGTTCCTGGGCCTGAGTGATTTTGCCCCTTTACATGATTATGTATTCAATATACCGATGGCTTAGCGCGAAACAGTTGTAACTCCCGATAAACATATAGGGGGTAACATCTGATTCGCACAACCATCGATATGGCAGCAGCATTGACGCTTTGGCATTAAATGATTAGAAAACAATGAATAATCATGTACATATACAGTACCGTGATATAGAGAAATACAATATAGTTCCTTATTTCCACATATTCAACGCTAAATAATCACTAGTTTTACTATATTGAACTTTGAACTCGTAGACTCCAAACAAAACTCATTCAACACTGAACGGTCTAAATAAACAAGTGGCTCTGTAAAATTATCAGATTCGACCTAGATGCAAAATGATTTAAAATTTATGACAGAGATACTGTATTCACCCGGGGTAACCCGATGCAGGTAAATCGGAGGATACCAGAAATTGGAGGTAAACAAAGAAAGGCAGATGTAACACAAGTATGTTTTTTTTAACAATTTTTCATTAAAAAACAAAACAATCAGGATGCTGCAAAGTTTTAAACATTGAGTCAAGTAATCAAACGATGTAATTATGATATGAGATGAAAGATGTCATTTATGTTTAAATAATAAGATTGAATTTAATTTAGAGAGTCGTGATAAATTTAATTCAAACAACACAATATGCTCAGAATCATTGACAAATCATGCATAAATTTCAAAGACTTAAACTGCATTAAAATATACGGTATATTCTCACAGAAAATGTTTTTTTTACAGTAAAATATGTAGAAAAATATCAATGTTTGGGGGAAATCTAAATGGGATGTGTCACATTTTATGATACCGGGTACTATGAGGCAGGATGTTGGAAGTTAAGAGTAAGTTGATTTAATGATAGTGGTGAACTAAGACGACAATCGTGTTGCAGTCATTTTATATCGTACATCTTTTAAGCTTGTACAACTAGTTACATGGTGAAATTGGCATTCATTTCAATCAAAACCATTCAAAATCGCTCACACAGCACTCCACTCATTCATTCCAAACATTCACTCAAAAGCATTCAAAAACGCTCCAAAATTTATAAAAAGATAACATCAACATCTTTATTCAAAATAAATTAAGCTAGAGTAAAAATGCTATTTCACTAGCATAATTGAAATTAAATGCGTCGCTGGTTCTTAAGAAGATGTGAAGCTATTTATAGAACTTATATGCATGTCATCCTGAACAAAATTAGCGAAATATGAGGATTAACCCCCTTATATTTCACTGAAAAGCCATTCATCCTACTGATAAAATTTCATTCCAAAATTATTCACCTTGTCAATTTGACGATGCTGCTAACTATACGACTTAGTTATAAAGATATTTTGTATGGCAATTTAAGTTACTTTTTTTCCTAATCGTTTGTATATACTAAGCAGAATTTTGATACAAATGTTCGCATTTTAATGGGTCACAGAAGAGGTTTCAGTTTAGATCCAGCCCATTAATTTTTGAGTAAGATACGGATGTAGGACTTATGAAATTTATTATTCGGTCGGTAGGGGAGTTTGTGTTGCCAGAGAAGAGTGCTCCGTGTAAAGCAACAAATACACCACAATGCAATTGACAATAAAATTTAATCAAAATATTGATCAATGTTTAATGTCGTCAATACATGATCAATCATGTATTATCAATTCGACAGTATTATTGTAAGAAGACTTTATTTAAAACTTATTAAGAATAATTGTCAATAGTATTGCCAAATAAAATTAATCATTTAGGGGTATCTTAAAATAATTATTTTTATCCGCGGCAAAAGGTAACAGTCAAGTAGCATCATTTTGTCTCGGTTCGTCTGTACGTCTATTAATTTTAAAACATCCCCTTTCATTTATGTACGGATTTTCATGAAACTTTCACAGAATGTTCCTGATGATGTGGCGTCAGAGAAAAGAGACCTTGTGTGATTTTTTTAATACATCACCTTCGTTGGTTATTTATGGATTTGCGTAAAAACTGTCAAAGAATGTTTGATATCGTTTGGCTAGGTGCATGTTGTCACAGTTTGTCGGCATGTGAGGATAAATTGGGGTATAATTGTTAAAAACTTGTTTGTTCAACCCCTTCTATATTTATGGATGTATTTGCGTTAATCCTTGAACGGAATGTCATATGGTCATGTGCACATTATCGCGCTTTTGTAATATTATGCCGCGTCATGAAAATTAAACTGGCCAATAATTGATTTAGTTTACGCAACTGTCTAATTTTTCTGGGTGAATTAAATGAAACTTTCACAGTATGTTCCTGATTATTTGACCATGAAGCATTATTGACTCTGATAATATTTTGACGTGATTAAACTTCAGAAGAGGCAAGATCTATTTTCCTTTAAAACTAAAGATAAAGAGTAGTTATCCAGCTTCAAAATGTTTTATCCTTCATTCAGAGAAAATACCAGTTTTGACTACATTGACTGGAACATGAAGCGTTTTATCTATTGCTAATTGAACATTGCAAATTGCACATAAGGTTAGATAGAACACCACTCCTCTTTTCCGGAAGGGCAACTTCTCATTCATTAACATTATAAGACCTATAAAGACGGTTACGAAAAACGCGCGGAAAAGATGGTGATAAGGACATAAACGGCTGAGATTTATCTTCAAGAAAGAAGAGGCAAAATGCCTTCTATGGACATCGAGGCTTGACCAATCTCGAGACCCTGAGATCTCCAATGCGATTTCTAACAATATTTCGGCTAACTGATTGTCCATATTCCCCAGTGAGAATTTTCCCAGACACCTTGTGATCACATACCAATTACGTAATTGACGTTATCCGATGAAGTTTCCGTGCCGTATAGGCGTCACAAGCGGCCCGCCTTGACCTAACCTAACGGATTATCTCTTGCTAGCGTGTCTAAGATGCAATAATTTAAGAAGTGTGAGCACAATCCATTTTCATACTGAAAAACGTTTTTCCGGGATTGATCCCATTTCAAGAGGCGATGACAATAATCCTTATGTAAACCTTGCAACTTGTCGGAATTTTTTAATCATCTTGCGTGAAACACTTTCATATCGAATGTTCAAGACACATATGTAATTTCGTTTCGTAAAAATAATGTGTGGAGGAAGCACGGAATGTTCTGAAACCTAGTAATCCCTTATAATGTAAAGGCTTTGGAAATTCACGTCATCGAAATATTTTCATTTTGACACGAGTAAATAGAGTTTTATTAAAGCTGGCCTATAATTCCTTGGTGTAAAATGCCTACAAGAAAACACATACACATTTTTCACTGAGGCGTTTTTTCTTCACGTCACTATAGTATAACTAAAACATGTAACACAGCTCATTTTATATCTTTCATTACTGTAATCCAATGAATACAAAAAAATGAAATGTAATATAAGTATTTATATCACGTGTAACATACCTTTAACATATATAAGTAGGCCTAGCTACTCTGCCTTAAATACAATACCGAACGGCGAATGCAACATAACGACAAAAGGTATAAAGTGATTAAAGTCACTAAATGTAGGTCTTCTCCATACTTTACAAAATACTTCGATCGGAAATTACAACAACCTCTTTTTCTATCCTTTTTTGTCGATTTCGACGCATGCTAGATACACAACGATGGAGTGAAACATATACAACATAAAACATTCAACAGTGTTCCGCTTCATAGCAAGGTACTGGACGTTCAACCATAAAAACAGACAAGTTGGCTATGAAGAACAGAACAGTTCCCCATCCGCGAACTTCGCAAAGTCTATACAAAATAATAGAATAGTCTATATAAATCTTTGTACATGTATTAAATACAGTTTCATCATCATATGTATCATTTGACGTGCTCGCTAGAACTGATTTAATCCTATATTCTTTTCCCTCCACGAACTGCAGGCTGCCGTCATAGCGCAGTTGGAAGCGTGCCGGACTGTCAATTTAGAGGTCCCGTGTACGATTCCCGACGGCGGCACATCTTTCCTTCCGACTCTTTGTCTCCCACCATTGGGTCGATAATCGTAGACCTATGCAGGATAGCTGCTGGAAACTAGGAAAGGATGTAGTGGTAGTACTGGCGTTAAAAAAAACAGGGATCGATTGTTAGGTGCTCCAGCCGCCGCGATATAACTGAAAATATGTTTAAAAGCGGCGTAAACCCCCATTCAAACAAACAATTCCACGACCTACGAGTGCATTCTGGTTGGTTCTTACCAAAGCAACTTCATAACAATTGACCTTTAGCTGAGGCGTAGCAAGAAGACAGCCTTTTCTGCTGTAGCCTACTGTCGTAACGCAGAAGATTAAATTTCCATAGACTGAGGCGCGCTGGATACGTAAAAAATATAATGAATTAAATAAATTTAGCTATAAATGTTATCATTTATGTTTTATTATTACAATTTCTCATATCATATAAAAGACTGTCTCATAATGAATTCAATAAATTTAGCTATAGTGTTATCATTAATGTTTTATTATTACAATTTCTCATATCATATAAAAGACTGTCTTATAATGAATTCAATAAATTTAGCTAATAAATGTTATCATTTATGTTTTATTATTAAAATTTCTCACATCATATAAAAGACTGTCTTATACATTTTTAAAAATGCGTGTATGTATAGCAATAGAGACTTTACTCAACCATATCAACCATATCTGCCTTCACAACGAGAAATGAGCCTGTGCGTGACATTTCCAACAATTTGAAATGTTGGTGAGGTTCAAGCATAGAGAGGCATAGACAGCCACAAACTCTTAAATTAAAGTTACCTCGTGATCTACAGATACGTTAAGACCTTATCTATCTACAAAGCACTAGTGACGACTTGTCAGGCTGTGCTGATGCACAGGCTGGCCAGAGTCTTTGCTTTGTGCATATATGAAATATGTGGACATCTTATGCACAGACTCAAATAAGTCGGCACACCATTGTTCGGCCGAAATACCAAACTGCTAGTTTTACGCTGCACTTTCGATACTTTTTGTCAAAAAGTGGACACTTATCTCATCTGATTGCACCTATTGTAAAGAAATATTACTTAATTTACCCAAAACCAGGATTTGTTCAAAGAACTTTCTTCTAATTTGTTATAAGTGATAGAAATAATACAATAGTTCTAACCCAATCCACGTCTTCAAATCTTTATTACATCGTCATCTACACCTTCCTCCACCCAATCAGCAATTCAAGTTTACTCAATATTCGAATTCTCAGTATCAATCCTCTTAACCCTCTGCATCATTTATTGAAGTAACTCTTAATTCTTAATATCCGAAAGAAACCATACATTGAGACGTTATTCACACAAAAACAAGTTTTACTTTCACACACCAGTGAAAAAGGACAGCGCATAATGACGAAAAATGACCAAATTTTATAACTGATCTGTCGGTGTATCAGAAATGTTCTAAATATGGGCAAAACTTGACTGCAAAATGACATCGCCATGCTAAAAATACGCAATTCCAACTTTTAAGATATGACACACTGTTTATTTGCTTAAGAATGACTATAAAGTGATGACATACCGTTACTTAGCTACAGAGGACAACCGCCTAAAGAAGTGAACACATCCGATCTTGCCTTTGAATGGAATAATCAATAAAGAAATGCAGACCTGTTTTGCATCTGTCTTTCTTTGTTTACCTCCAATTTCTGGTATCCTCCTATTTCCATGCATCGGGTTACCCCTGGGTGGTATTGGTGACTCATGTCTCCTCTCATATGTACATTTTCTTTCTTTCTTTCTTTCTTTCTTTCTTTCTTTCTTTCTGTCTTTCTGTCTTTCTTTCTTTCTTTCTTTCTTTCTTTCTTTGTGCGGGGAGGCACCTTATAAAACTTACTACAAAATCATCACCACTCCTCCTTCTCCTCCTCCTCTTTCTTCTTCATCATCTTCTTCTTCTTCTTGTTCTTCTTCTTCTTCTTCTTCTTCTCCTTCTTCTTCTTCTTCTTCTTCTTCTTCTTCTTCTTCTTCTTCTTCTTCTTCTTCTTCTTCTTCTTTTTCTTCTATGAATAGTAAATGATGGCCATTCATATCACAGACCCAAGATATAGATTATATTGAGAGTCCCTGTTCATATACAATTAGGCATATAAACGTTTTTACTTCATTTGGTGTTGCTTCTTTAAAGATACATGCAAATACTTTTGTAGGTTCATGATTGACAGAAATTAATGTGAATTGAACTTAGAGATTCTTTATATCTAAATTGACTGCTTTAACTCAAATGGTGTTCTTACCAAGAATAGATATCTTCGAAGCATGAACTGCTTTTACAAAGAAATACATACCATATAATGGAAAAAAAAATATCTAATGAGGTAGGGAGAATTGATAATTGTCGAGGCTCTGCCGAGACAATTATCAATTCTCACAACTGAGTTAGATATTTTTTTCATACAATACACTAAGTACGTATTATATTTATCTTATAACCTCTATTTGTCTTGTTTTCGTCGATTTTTTTTAAACTGAAATGCAATTTTCTAAAAATAACCGCATTATATTATTGTACTAAAAATAACTATGTGATATCATAAAAAATATCATACGGGATGTTATCACACGGATATTTGTATAGTTATAAGATAAAAGAATACATACCATATAGTGCACTTCGTATGAAATAGAGAATAATAATATTTTATTGACTCAAAATAGCGATGTAACCTGGTCGATGTTTGGAAAATTAATCATGATAGACCTCGGCCAGATAACATTGCTGTTAAAAGACGCTGGCATATTATTCTTTTTATCATGGAATCATTTTCATTGCCTACATTTTTTAAACCTTCAAAATCAAAGTAATTCGGAGGAAATAGTTCTGGTAAAGCTCATGAATATGCCAATTATTTATAAATATAGACTACCTGATTTCAATTTGAATATCAGACCAGTGATATCAGGTCTATCCAGGTTTCGATGCATGATAACTCATTCACGAGCATCTTGGTTAAATATCGGGTCGCGGCGAATACACTGTTATTTTCAATCGTAATCGTGGGATAACTGCGGCAACACGAGACTCGGAGTGGACAAAGTGGTATTACTGGGGCCAGTTTCATCAAAACATTTAAGACGCATTTTTGTCTTACCGATGACTTACCATATATTTAGGACAAAAATCACGTATCACCAATCTATCAATACCTATGTTAAGAGATTCTTGTGGTTTCTGTTTTGAAAGACAAAAATACGTCTTAAATGTTTTGATGAAACAGGCCCCGGGCGTGAGGAAAACCGTAACCAGGAATCAATGGTTAGGTTATCCGGCCTCTGTGATATGACTGAATACTGTTATAATGACGTTAATCCCATTTAATCAATCAGCAAAGAAAAGGATAATAGAATCCTCACGCATTAATTACATTATAACAGAGAAACTTCGTATTCAATTATGGCCGTTCCATTCTAAAGCGGTATCGATAAAATCGGGTAGCAAAAGGATCAAAATCGATTCCTTATCGTTTAGTTAACGCTTACCAATGCCGGCCTAGACAAACAGCTCTTGTCACGATATGAACGTCATATTAGATTGAACCAGAGCAAGAAAACTATAGGTTAACCCTTTCCTGTTTTACAAAATTTTGGACCTGTCCAAATTCAAAGGTCTTGCAGACGAAAATTAAAAGTGGATTTAATTTGAAAAATAACCTTTCAGTAGGGTAGAAAATAATGTGGGAAAAGAAGAAATTGCTTGTCAGAAGCAATTTCTTCTTTTTCCACAATGTTTTCTCAATCATAAAATCAAAGGCACGTAAAAAGCGGGGATTAAACAGCAAAGGGTTAAATGGATTTCAGTTTGAAATATTGAATGTCCTTTCTCGTGTGTGCGCGATGAGACGTTTCCAATGAGAACCCACAAGATAGGATTTTAACTTTTGTTTCGAAATGATATTTAAGACGGACTTGAACCCCTAATATCTTTTGTCTTAATCAATATACATGACATTTCAAACAATCGCCTGTGTACATAGAGTATAGATAGCATCCAGTCTATGCATCCACATAGTCGGATCTGGAGCTTTACCCTGCTTCAAAAGATCTGAATGAACTATCAACGTAGTGGACCCGTCATGGTTGCGCAACATTTTGGAACCCACGATCTTTCACAATGTTAACAGAGGTTTCCTAATGATACCATAAGGAAACCTCGGTTAACACTGTAAAAGTTCACGACTTTCGAAACGTTGCGGAACCATTACGGATCCACTACCTTAATGAAATATTTAGATGTTCGGGCTGCCCTTTGCCCATGTTGTAACGTCTAACACTGGTTAGATTTGTTAGTTTGCGGGGAGTTTGAAGTTGAATTGATTATTTCTCGAGTCATTTCGCGGAGACTGGAATACCTAACCATGGGTTCCTGGTATTTTTCGCACCATTACTACCATAACACCTTTACCTAGCCTTCAGCTGCTACTCAACCAAGATTTACGATTATCAACCCATTGCTGTTGTGTGAATCAAACTAATACTGGGTAATGAGTCACGTTTGGTCTCACTAAAAATGACAATATTCAGGGTAATTTGTTCAAAAACGTTGCTTATAAATAATAAAAAGACATACTAAAAATTTGTTAGACTCTCTGAAAAATGAAAACTGGATAGTTTAGGGAAATATTTTAATTATACCATCGCTCTCTTATAAAGTACTTTATTCTTAATCAATTTAAAAAGACGGCAAAAAAGATGTGACAAGTTCAAACTGTACACCTTTGCACGAGGTAACTTTAGGTAAACCAATACAAATATTAAAGAAACGGTGGACAACAAATGATTAAAATGGGAAAAAGTATATTACTAAATGAATTATTCCGTATGATTACTTGTTGCAATGTTGATCTTAGAAAACTCTCCTATACTGCTGTATTACCGAATACAAGACGACCGAAATTTCAACCGGTCTAATTTTGAAGAATTTGTAGTCGACAATTCATAAGATTATACAGTTTCCAATATATATATATATATATATATATATTTTTTTTTTTTTTTTTAATTTTTTTTTTTTGGGGGGGGGGGGGCTAATGAAGGAACTTGTCAAATCATTTTATTTTTTTTAATTTTTTTTTATTTTCCATAAGATTATCTGAGACTTTTTACTGACAGGCGTCAATAGGAAAAGTAAATAAGTAATTAAAATTAATTCATTAGTATCTCAAAGATAGAGTAATCTGCCAAATGGGTAGAACAGGAGGGAACAGGAAGATGGACTAAGCTATATAATTGATTCGGATCACGATCCAGGGTAAATTGTTTTGAATCGTTGTTGTCCGTCTGTCCGTACGTTTGACCATCCGTTTATTTGGAAATCTTTACAAAAATGAAACACTATCAATTGCCTTGATTCCTTTTCAATGCTTTTATTTGTCATGATGATGGATATCATTGCTTCACGCATTGATGTGCTGGTACCTAGAGCAAGGTCATCTTGCTAGGTAATTGTCATCTATAAAAGTGAAACGTGGACAAAACCTACCCAAAATGCCGGTCCTGGTTATACTGTAGAATATACTCAGTTTTTATTTACTTAATTTTTTCTTTTGTTTTTTTTGCAGGATGGCAAGTCACAAAGTGGGTATTTGCCATACCAAATTCAATGCCATCTTTCGAGGTCAAGGTCATACTTCTGGAAAAGCTTTGTATCGGGGGGGGGGGGGGGGGGGGGGGGGGCATTTGTGTTTCACGAGAACATCTTGTTTAATTCAGTTTCAAAGACATTGTAGCACCGTAAGAAGAGCATCATGGGGTCCCGTGTTCGATCATCGGCGACGGGACTTATCCTTTTTGACTCTCACCAATCGGTTTGTAATCATAGATTTATGTTCGATGAACAAAATCACTCTAGATTCCTATATTTGGAGTGTTAAGGATATTCATGTGAGTTATCGTGGGATATGGGACCGTCCTGATTGATGTCAAAAATGTAAACAAAGATTATCTTTGCACTACGGGACACAGAAACTCTCGAGCCACACCATGGTCACAATGGGCCTTAAACACTTATCTCTAATGGTAAATCGGGTTGTGGACGAACAAAATTTCGAATTTTCGTTTTTTAGACCCCCCCCCCCCCACACACACACACACATTCATGAAATGGCGACGGGCATACAGTGTTTCCCTCTGCCCGTGTGTGAGTGCGTGCATGCCGGTTTGCGTCAGTGTGTGTGTTTGAATGTGTGTCATTTTTGTCCGAAGTATAACTTCTACGTTTATGGATGAATTTTAAAATAACTCGACACAGTTGTTCCCCTTGTGAGTGCTAGTGTCATGCGAATAGATTGTCGGGATTAACATAATTATTATATTATTATTATTATCTTTTATTTCCGCCATGTAGGCGAGCAATATTACAAAAAACACACAAGATGAAAAACATAAATGTGAAGAAAAAGCAATAAACATGTAACAACACAATGAAAAAAGTGACATTAAAGTACAAAGTGACAACAATGAAATATAGAACCATTTTTCATACGTTCATTGATTTCATGAAAAATTAAATTGTGCATTAAGTGGTGAAAATTATTGAAAGAAATTGCTAGAAATGACTCACTTGAATTTAGGGATTGGACTAGAATGTCGTCTGAGAAAGGGTTAAATATTTCTTATCTCCATAGATGCTTGTTTGTTTGCTGATCCATCTTGCTTAAACTTGAAATAATAGAAAAGTGGTGATGATAGTAAAATAATAATTATTACTGCACGGTTTCTGATGATTAACATCATCATTTATAATGATGGCCGTTAGGAATTGTGTGTTAAATGTAATAAGACTTGAATATTTTGGGAAAAGATGTTGCTTAATTATATTGAAATAAAGTTACTGGCTGGTAATGGGATGACAGGATGTTTGGAGTTGCTTTACTATATCTATCTTTGATAGGCAGTCGAAATTTGGCAGCCACAGCTTATCTGGGCTGTGGTTGTGGGTTTTTTTATTGCCAATTATCTACATTTGATTTGTAATTCTAGGGGCATTAACGAGTACATAACTATTCATAAAAATAATACAGGTTGTCTCCCTTGAGCATTCGGAATGCTTGGTCATCTCTCGCCAATGGTGGTTCGAATGCACTTTTTTTGTTAATATTTTTCTCAACTACAGTCCTTTCGCAACATTTGTGTATTTTACGCATTGATATTGTTTCATTTATGCTCTTTGTGAGTTTTCTTCAATAAAGAATTCGAATTTTAATTTGTCCGGATACGCCTAATGACAGGTCATGACTGAAGATCAAATGGGCCACGTGTAAAAATTAAGTTTTTGCGGGGAGCAGGGGGCATCCATGTCTGCGACAGATTTGAACGGGGTTTAACGCCACCCTTTGCAGTTTTAGTCATTTCGAGCAAATGGAGCACGTAAACATGGTGTCCTTGCATTTTTCTAACCCGTTCAACAACGACTCCCTTTTCCGGTCCCCTAGCTGCTCATGTCACACAATTTTACGATAATCAAACAATTAATGAAGAATGGTGACAAGAATTTATGCCATAGACCCAGATCCCGATTGGGAGTAAGTCGAGCTACTGACTACGCTATGACGGCGGCTCTAAAACTGCATCTTAAACGTGTATTTTCGACGTATAGACCAATCTTTTTAAGTCTTTTAGTGAGTGATCAAAAGTCAATTTTATCTGTAGAAGTCAATCAGAGATTTCTGTTCGAAATACTTTTATAGGAATGTAGAATTATCATTACAGATTTCAACATTCTAAAAGTCTTAACGTTTATACCCTAGTCAGCCGCGCAGTCTGACTTGGGTTGACACTTTAAACACTTCTCAGATGGACCTGACAGGTCTTATATAGATGGCTCAGCGTGTAACAGTTGTAACTGCCTATATGTTTATGGGCAGTTACAACTGCTTCGCACTAAGCCATCGATATATACATTGGTATTATGTGTTCATCAAATTTAGTTCTTTTAATTAGTCTAAATCTGTCGTCTGGATTATTTTACAAATGTCCATTATTTTATTCTTTATTCTTATGCTCAACATTCTTAACTATGCACATTCGAGACATCGCTCTTACTCTTCCTCGGACGTAAGTGTAGTAATTTTGGGTCATGTTTAGGTAACTTGGCTTCTGGTGGTACATTGGTCAATACGCTTCAAGGAGAAGGTATTCTCCAATGGTTTTCGATGGTCTATGGTGATTTCTATGCATATTATAAATATATAATACGTACTTAGTGTTTTGTATGAGAAAAATATCTAACGAGGTTGGGAGAATTGTTAATTGTCGAGGCTCTGCCGAGACAATTATCAATTCTCACAACCGAGTTAGATATTTTTTCATACAATAAACTAAGTACGTATTACATTTATCTTATAACCTCTTTTTGTCTTCTTTTCGTCGACGTTTCTAGCAGAAATGCAAGTTTCTAAAAATAACCGCATTATATCATTTTTCTAAAAATAGCTATGTGATATCATAAAAAATATCATACGAGATGTTATCACACGGATATTTGTATAGTTATAAGACAATTTGATGATAAAACACTTATTGTGTTATCAATTTATTGTATGCCCAGTTGTAATCTTTCGTAGATTTTGTTGTACATAACGATATTTTGGTGCTTGTGACGCAATGTACATAACGACGCACTTTCTTGGCTGAGCCCTTATTATTCACGACGACGTTTTCCTAGAGTCGCCAAAGGTTCATTATTGATATATTGGGCGTCAGTGATCCTGCTGTGGAAATTTGGCTTCTCGATTAAAAGATACCGGTTACGATCAGCCTACATATTTGACGCTATTACTTTAAAATTTTCAAAGCATCAGGATTGAGAGGGTTTAATTTTTGTTGGGAGAAGTTGTTCATACTATTTGTAAAATTGATAGGTTTGAATCCAACCTTTATCTCCATATAACATTCCATCCAGTTTTCTCGACCTGGACTGGGTTATGTACACTGGGTACACAGATCTCGGCCGTTCGGTGTTGATTGATGTTTTCATGTTGGTCGCCTATGGCAGTCCATAAGTCTAAAACATTGCTATTGTAACACAATCTTCACTTTTCATTTTGAGGTGATCACGAAAAGTACCAACAACATTAGCGTCTGAAGCGGGCAGTGGTATTCGCGGTTGTTCCTTTTCAGTATATTTAATGTAAATTCTGGTCAAAGAGAAATAAACCTATGAAAATATCAGCGTTGCATGGGAAATTATTTCCCTTAGCTTCGGCGCAAACTTAGTTCTAGAGAACTTTAAATCAGTTCTCATGGGTTCCAAAATCTCCATTTCTTGATGAAGAAAACATCGTAGACAATATAGAAATATTCCTACATTTTTCAAAATAACTTTCTTCCTTTCTTTCTCTTTCATAATCCAGGGGCCTCTTTAAAAGGTTTGGATTGTGTGGTAAAGGGTTACTTTCCGACATTTGAATTGTTCAAATAAGGAGCCCTGTGTTCAGGATGTAAAAGCGTTTCGCGAGCGCTCTGAGATGATGCCCCGCTTCGCACGTGTACATACGTGCAAAGCGAGGCATCACCTCGAAAGCGCTTCGCTAACGTTTTCATCCTGAACGCAGGGCAGATTTTGTGTGTATTTTCCAAAAGGAGGTGGAGGGTTGGCAAAAAATATCGATACGGATTTAAAACAAGGACTGTCGGAGTACAACGTAGCTCGACTATTTCTAGTGCTGGAAAGTAACAGCAAATCAATATCGACATTGGAAAATTCAAGAGAAAAGAATCTTTGTCTAGAGGCTGATATTATGATCACAGAAGCATGTGCAAAGTTTCCAAACAATAGCTTAAGTAGATATAGAATTATAAGTTTATAACTGATATACAACATTTGCACATAAAAACTTAACCAGGAATTTGGAAGTCCGAAAAGGGTTAAAATTCTACTAAATTCAGTATCAGAGTGACGAATCTTTGTCTAGAGGCTGATATTATAGTCACAGAAGTATGTGCTAATTTGCAAAGCAAAAGCTAAGTAGAAACAGAAATTTTAAACACTAGCATGTAAAAACTGAACCAAAGTATTACGCCGACGCCCGGTGGCCGGAATAGCCCCCTATTCTACAAATAGTCGAACTTAAAGATCTCATGTTTTGGAAAAAAAAGAAACAGATTTTTTAAATTTTATATTTTACGCATTTATTCTATTATTCAAGTTCTTGTTTTATCACATTATTTTTTATTTTAGAAAAATAACTTAAATGCATTTGCAACAATAAATCGTCCATTTACATATTTTCATATATTGACAATTTAATATTGGATTTCGATATGTCTTTCTGTATCTGTCAACAATCCAGCAAAGTTCTTTGTAACTATTCAAAACATATACACAGGTTTATAAATCAAGATCTTTAGTCAACTTCTTCAACGGTTGGTCCCCCGTTGCCGCCGGATGTTGACCCCATATTTGGCCCCTGTTGACCTCCATGTAACTTGACCATAATTGGAGAGCATTTCTTCTGGACTTCATCATACTTGTGTTCGAATTCTTCCTTCTCTGCAAGGCTGTTGTTATCTAACCATTTCAAGCTTTCGTCAAAAATACTGTTCACAGTGTCTCTATCAGATGATTCTAATTTATCTCCAGAATCACTGACCGCTTGTTTTACGCTGAAGATATAATTCTCTAGTTTGTTTTTGGCTGCTATCTTTTCTCTTTGTTTATCGTCTTCATCCTTATAACGTTCGGCTTCATTCACCATTCTATCAATATCTTCTTTACTCAATCGTCCCTTATCATTGGTAATCGTGATTTTCTTCGATATACCCGTACTCTTATCTTGTGCTGATACATTTAAAATGCCGTTAGCATCAATGTCAAAGGTTACATCTATCTGTGGAACACCTCTGGGTGCTGGCGGGATGCCGGTCAGCTCAAAACGTCCCAGTAAGTTGTTGTCTTTAGTCATTGCTCGTTCTCCTTCAAACACTTGTATAGATACAGCTGGTTGATTGTCAGAGTATGTTGTGAATGTATTTGAAGCTTTGGTTGGTATTTTAGAATTTCTCTCGACAAGTTTGGTCATCACTCCACCTGCTGTCTCAATACCTAGAGATAATGGTGCTACATCGACTAGAAGGACGTCTTTAAGGACATCTGTTTTGTCTCCAGCCAAGATGGCAGCCTGAACAGCGGCACCATAAGCCACAGCCTCATCTGGGTTGATGGATTTATTGAGTTCTTTACCGTTCATAAAGTCCTGAAGCATTTTCTGTATTTTAGGAATTCTCGTAGATCCGCCGACCAATACGATTTCGTGAATTTTACTTTTGTCTAGTTTAGCGTCTCTCAAAGCTTTCTCAACAGGCTCCATTGTGGCTCTAAACAGATCAGCACAAAGTTCTTCAAATCTAGCTCTGGTGATTCTCGTGTAAAAGTCAATACCTTCAAATAGCGAGTCAATCTCGATACTGGCTTCTGTGCTGCTAGATAATGTTCTCTTAGCTCTTTCACAAGCTGTTCTTAGTCTTCTAATACTGCGAGCATTTTTCTTAATGTCTTTTCCATGTTTACGTTTAAACTCCTGTATAAAGTGGTCAACCATTCTGTTGTCAAAGTCTTCACCTCCTAAATGTGTATCTCCGGCTGTTGATCGTACTTCGAAAATTGATCCTTCGTCAATTGTTAGAATTGATACGTCAAATGTTCCTCCACCCAAATCGAAAATCAGAACATTTTTCTCTCCACTCAAGTTCTTGTCAAGTCCATAAGCCAAGGCTGCAGCAGTTGGTTCATTAATAATTCGTTTAACATTCAGTCCAGCTATAACACCAGCATCTTTTGTAGCTTGTCTCTGTGAATCGTTGAAATAAGCAGGAACTGTGATAACGGCATCAGTAACTTTCGTACCCAGATAAGCTTCAGCTGTCTCCTTCATCTTGGTAAGGACCATAGAACTGATCTCTTCAGGGGCGAATACTTTGTTTTCTCCCTTGTGTTCTGCCTGTATGACGGGTTTACCTCCCCTGTTAACAACTTTAAATGGCCAGTGGGTCATGTCTCGTTTGACCGTGTCGTCCTCAAACTTTCTACCAATCAGTCGTTTGGCATCAAATATAGTGTTCTGGGGGTTCATCGCAGCCTGGAAATAGAAATACAACATATTTAGTATTTAATACAAAAAAAATCAAACGAATCCAAGCTAACAAATTATAGGGTATCCCCCGAAAGGTAGCCCTTTCCTGTATTTAGGTATTGGAACCGTAATAGGTCAGCAACATTTCGGAACTCAAAAAATTTCAAAATGTTGACCGAGGTTTCTTAATGAAAATCATGCGGAAACCTTGGTTGACATTATTATCGTTTATTTTCTTTCGATACCTTACGGATTTATTACGGGTCCACTACCTTAAGGATGTAAAAACTGAGTCGCAGATCTGGTACATCGCTTTGCAAAGTAGCTTAACATTGTAAGACCTTAAAAAACGTTTACACATGACCAAAATAACCGAGGCCAACTTACTTTGTACGAGAGAGAGAGAGAGCGAGAGAGAGAGAGAGAGAGAGAGAGAGAGAGAGAGAGAGAGAGAGAGAGAGAGAGAGAGAGAGAGAGAGAGAGAGAGAGAGAGAGAGAGAGAGAGAGAGAGAGAGAGAGAAGTGATAGACGGCAGCTAGATAGACAAAAATTGGATGAAAAATAATAAAAGAAAAAGAAGGAGAGGGTTGACTGGATAGGCAAACGGATTTAGCAAAAAAATAGCATGAAAAAAACAGTACAAAAAAAGACCCGCCAAGTGAAAAAAATGACCAGCTAGAAATTAGGACGTAAGACAAACTGCGATATAGATCATTTCTAACAGAAGGCGAGTGCATGTGTGTGTGGATATCACGCGGTAGAGCGAATAATTGATTTCAAAACTTTTCTCACAGAAAGTTAGAATGATTTTAGATTCAGAAAATCTGTCTAGTTCTATAAGTTTCTATGCTAGTCAGCCCGTGCAATCTGCGTCAACTACCGGGCACCGTTCGAATCTTTACGCACTACTTAGAAGTTTTATTTACAAGTGACGGGTCACAAATAGTTATACAGTTAGTTACATCGTGAAACTGACATTCATCTCAATCAAAACCATTCTAAATCACTCACTCATAGCTCCATTCACTCATTCTAAACATTCACTCAAATCTATGAAAAACGCCTCAAACGACTAAAAAGTATAAAATCAACAGCTACATTCAAATAAATATAAATGGAAAAAATGCGACTGACATAATTGAATTTGCACGAATCGTTCTCGTTTTTGAAGAAAAAGGAAGCAACCTTTATGCTTATACAGTAAAACTTGTGTTAAGCGACCACTTATAGGCCCAACAAAAAGTGGTCATTTATGGGAATGGTCGCTAAATACAAAATATCTTGATAAATGTGAAAGTTAATTTCATAGCATTTATAGATTGTCGGTAAAGTCATACCGACTCCAATGAGTTTCGAACCCGAATGGGCTCCAACAACATATGATTCAACAATAACCAATTTTTCGTTAAGAATGACCCCTTTTTCCGAAGTTTTGATAGCGGTGAAGGGATTTTTGATGGTGGTCGCTTAATAAAGTTGGTCGCTTAATAAACGCGGTCGCTCGAGCAATATTAAGTGTATTATTAAAGAGAGGTCATGAATATCACTTATTTTGTTCATCTTGAACAAAATTACCGATATTAGATTACCTCTCTTTAATTTCACTCAAAACTCACTCCACATAATCATTTAATTTCATTCAAATTTCATTCCAAAATCGTTCATCTTGTCAATTTCACGATTTTTTTTTTTTACTGTGAGCGTTTAAAGTATAATTTACCAGTCTGCAAGGGGAAAGAGAGACAGACGAAAAGATTGAATTATTTAACCCTTTGCTGTTTAATCCCTGCTTTTTACGTGCCTGTGATTTTTTGATTGAGAAAACATTTGAAACAGAAGAAATTGCTTCTGACAAGCAATTTCTTCTTTTTCCACACTATTTTCTACCCTACAGACTGGTCATTTTTCAAATTAAATCCACTTTAAATTTTCGTCTGCAAAACCTTTGAATTTGGACAGGTCCAAAATTTTGTAAAACAGGAAATGGTTAAAACCACATACCTGATTTTTGGCTGGATCCCCGATAAGCCTTTCTGTATCAGTAAATGCCACATAACTCGGCGTTGTTCTGTTTCCCTGGTCATTTGCAATAATCTCCACCTTTCCATGTTGAAAAACTCCAACACAGGAGTAAGTTGTACCCAAATCAATTCCGATTGCCACCATTTTGCTTGATTGAATTACTATACACTTTCTATTTCTTAAATAATAACTTGGCCACGCAGTTAAATGTCTTGTTCAATAGATATTCAATAGTTAAATTCCAATCTTCTTAATAATTGGCTTCGAACTTCTCTAAGTCGCTGCTAAATGTGTTTTGATGTAAGTTGCCGGTTAGCGGGGGTTTATATACCAATTTAGCTCGCTTTCGAGAACTTTCTGGGCTGTGAAGGTCGCCTGAGTAAGCGTAACTAAAAATAAAATGCCTGGAATATTCTAGAACATGGGAGATAAACACGTCATGATAAACAGAGTATCAACAATGAGTTTTATCCCTTTGCTTTTCTAAATATAGAATATCGGATTATTTTAAATGCATCATCGTCGGGAGAACAAAATGTAGTATCACTATCTTGAATAAAACAACTGATACAACACTCTAGCCTCTATCTAACCGTTTGTTGATTTGAATCACCAAGATTTTCTCTCCCTCACACCTGTGCAGTCTTTGCACAAACGAACCAAACCTTTACTTCGAATAGAAATAAAAAAAAAAAAAAAATGAGCTAGAAGACATGCGAATAAATATCTACACCAGCCTTTAAAATATAAGTGTCTTTCAATTTTCCGGGCCGTTTTCGCAATTTTATACTGCTCTACATCCAAAGGGGCTTCATGCGACAATAAATAGTTTGCGAAATCAGAAAAAAAACAATCATTATATTTTGTAGAATGTGTAGCCTCGTCGTGTAATATGCTTTATACACTGCGTTGTCGTACGAGCCAGTTTTTTATAGCGACGAGTAAAGCTTTGGACAGAAGGGGTCTCATCATGCTTCAACCAAGGGCGTAACTACCATTACCCACATTACACAAGTGCGTAATAGAAAAAGATCCCCTTTGGAAAAAAGTCGTTTATGAATGATCATAACATCGTAACTACAGCTTGAATATTCAAGCTGCAGTTACGATGCTTTGACCACTCACCAATGATTCAAATCATAGAAAAGATGCGGACGGAGGACAAAAATCTTTTGTCACAGTCTACATATCGCCTTTATCCTGCATATTCTGTGTTGGTCGCCTTCTTTGTGCGTTTAAATTTCCTGAAAATCCTACATACGCCTATGCTTCAACCATCCAGACAGGAGCCTAATATTAATCAGCGGGTAAAGTTTGGCGTCCAGCGTGTAAAAATTATTGTTAGTGGGTACCGACAACCCGGATACAATAAGGGCGTAGCTCGCATTACGCACATTACGCGAGTGCGTAACACAAATAAAACCTCCTTCAAAAACGTTGTTTATGAATGATCATAACATCGAAACTACAGCTTATTTGAGCTGTAGTTATGGTGTTTTGATAATTCAACAACGCTCAAATCATAAAATGGGGAGAGGAGGGATGAGGTTCATCTTTTGTCACAGTCCAAATATTGCCTTTATCCTATTCTTTGGTGGTTACCTTCTGAGTGCATATAAATTTAAAATACCTAGTTACGCCTATGTACAAAATCTTTGTTGGAAGCAATTCTATGCCCCCTGTAGACTGCCTAGAAAATGTTGGAAAAGGGGAAAATATGCAGTTATAGGCATGCATGCTTCCCGTTAAAGATGATATGCATATGCGTAACTAGGATTTTGAAATTCAATAATTTATAGGATAAAGGCGGTGTTTGGACAGTAACAAAAGATGTATGACCTCCAGTCCGCCCCCCCCCCTTTTCCATAATTTGGGAATTGGTGAATAATCAAAACATCGTAACTACAGCTTAAATAAGCTGTAGTTTCGATGTTATGATCATTCATCAACGACATTTTTTGAAAAAAGGATTTATTTCTATTACGCAGTTGCGTAATATGCGTAATGGGAGCTAGGCCCTTGATAGGCCTGAAGATGAAATCTACACTGTCCTACGTTTTTTTTCTTTGAATTAGATCTAGCCTAATTCTAAAATCGAAGGTGGATAGATTTGAAGCCAGGCTGTTTAAAACAAACTTTGAAATAGATATGGTCGCTTGATAAAGAACATTCTATAAGACGGTTTTTAACAAATAAACAAATTAGGAGTTTAGTTAGCAAGAAAGTTAACATTAAGGCACCTTTTCTAACTGTCGCTTCAGTCTGAAATTTGTCGTCTTGTAAAGGGTGATCAACACTATCTAAAAATAGCGCAGTGACCTATATCTATTTTTAGCTTGTTTACTACGCGGCTGTTTACCTGACGTGACCTAGAACATTCCACAGTTTTCCAACCCTGCTATTTATAGATTATGTCTCGAATATTCCTTGTGTGAATAAAAACACTGCGGTTTCTCGAGATGGTCAGAATAATACGAAGCACGTACAAAGAGAGAACAAAGATTACGACTAAATAGTGTATTTTACTGGTATTTTTATTTCGACGGATACAATCTATAGTATAGACTACGAAACGTTAGACAAAATGGTGGCAATCGGCATCGATTTGGGTACGACTTACTCCTGTGTTGGAGTTTTTCAACATGGTAAGATGGAGATTATTGCAAATGACCAGGGAAACAGAACAACGCCGAGTTATGTAGCATTTACTGACACAGAAAGGCTTATCGGGGATCCAGCCAAAAATCAGGTATGTAGTTTTATTAAATATTTGAGTCTTTGTTTCTCTGCACGCTCTCTCTTTCTCTCTCTCTCTTTCTCTCTCTCTCTCTTTCTCTCTCTCTCTCTCTCTCTCTCTCTCTCTCTCTCTCACTCTCTCTCAGTCTCTCAGTCTATCTCTGTCTCTCTCTCTTTCTTTTTCTCTCTCCCTCTCTCCCTCTCTCTCTCTCTCTTCTTCCTCCCCCGGCTTTCTCCGTAGTTTCCAGCTCTCTCTCCCTCCCCCTCTCTCTCTCCCTCTCCAGGCTCTCTCTCTCTTTCTCTCTCCAGGCTCTCTCTCTCTCTCTCTTTCTCTCTTTTTTCCTACCCCTCTGCGATTGCGATTACTGAAATGGAAAATGGGAGTGGGGGATAGAATGATATTTCTTATTCAGATAAAGTTAAAAATTGAAAAAAGAAAAGAAAAAAAAAAGAAAAAACCTTTAAAGTGTCGAGCCTTGTCAGACTGCTGAGTCTAAGTTCGAGTCTTTCACATTAAGGTTGGTTTCTTTTACACTTTTAGGTTACATACAATATTCAATTTAAAGCTGATAAAAATTTGAGATTAGGGGATTACAAGTAATGGTCATTCTAACTGACCTAAAAAGCGCAAACTGACTAGAGTCGAAACTTTTCGAACTTTACAAATTTTCTGAATCCGGAATAATCAATCTATCTTCCTGTGAAAGAATTTTTGAAATGCGACATCTAGTCGACATGTACTAGAACCAATCTCTTTTTCAAATTTTTTGTTTTATGGAGTTACCAAATGGTACCTTTTCGCGTGACGTGTCACATTTTCTTCCTGAAGTGACTTCTGCTTGATCCTATCTATATGTTTTTATTTGACGGAGTTCCTAGGTTGGCCCTTTTCGTTCAATGGTCCCAAAATTCAAATACCAAGTCAGATCGCCTGTATTCATTTTGATCCGAATTCTTTAAAAAATACTCTTCAAAAGTGGGTTCAGTTATTTCGCTCACTTTCTTTACATGGAGTCTTATGGGTCGCTTAATTACCAGCGTTCAAGTTCAAACGTTTCCGAACGTCTAGCATTGCTAATCAACATTGCACGTTGTCTTTCGTTCAAAGCGGCGGATGTCACTTATAAAGGTTCGCAAACGGTTGATTACATTCTGAAAACAGGACATGGCTACCTTTTGGGATACGTCATAGGTCTACTTGAAGCATTTGATTCATATAATATACATACTTAGTGTTTTGTATGAAATAAAATATCTAAAGAGGTTGGGAGAATTGATCATTGTCGAGGCTCTGCCGAGACAATTATCAATTATCACAACCGAGTCAGATATTTTTTTCATACATACACTTAGTATGTATTATATTTATCTTATAACCTCTATTTGTCTTATTTTCGTCGATGTTTCAAGTTTCAAAAAATAACCGCATTACATTATTGTTCTATTATTGTTATTGTGATATCATAAATATATCATACGGGATGTTATCACACGGATAATTGTATAGTTATAAGATAAATTTTGTTCTTTGACAGTAAATACTTAATCTATCATTATTATCATTTTCAGGCTGCGATGAACCCCCAGAACACAATCTTCGATGCCAAACGACTTATTGGTAGAAAGTTTGAGGACGACACGGTCAAACGAGACATGGCCCACTGGCCATTTAAAGTTGTTAACAGGGGAGGTAAACCCGTCATACAGGCTGAACACAAGGGAGAAACTAAAGTATTCGCCCCTGAAGAGATAAGTTCTATGGTACTTACCAAGATGAAGGAGATCGCTGAAGCTTATCTGGGTACGAAAGTTACCGATGCCGTTATCACAGTCCCTGCTTATTTCAACGATTCACAGAGACAAGCTACAAAAGATGCCGGTGTTATAGCTGGATTGAATGTTAAGCGAATTATTAATGAACCAACTGCTGCAGCCTTGGCTTATGGACTTGATAAGAACTTGAGTGGAGAGAAAAATGTTCTGATTTTCGATTTGGGTGGAGGAACATTTGACGTATCGATTCTGACGATTGACGAGGGATCAATTTTCGAAGTACGATCAACAGCCGGCGACACACATTTAGGAGGTGAAGACTTTGACAACAGAATGGTTGACCACTTTGTACAAGAGTTTAAACGTAAACATGGAAAAGACATTAAGAAAAACGCCCGCAGTATTAGAAGACTACGAACAGCTTGTGAGAGAGCCAAGAGAACACTATCCAGCAGCACGGAAGCTAGTATCGAGATTGACTCGTTGTTTGAAGGAATTGACTTTTACACGAGAATTACCAGAGCTAGATTTGAAGAACTTTGTGCTGACCTGTTCAGAGCTACGATGGAACCTGTAGAGAAAGCTTTGAGAGACGCTAAACTAGACAAGAGTAAAATTCATGAAATCGTGTTGGTCGGCGGATCAACAAGAATTCCTAAAATTCAGAAAATGCTTCAGGACTTTATGAACGGTAAAGAACTCAATAAATCCATCAACCCGGATGAGGCTGTAGCGTATGGTGCAGCTGTTCAGGCCGCCATCTTGGCAGGGGATAAAACAGATGTCCTGAAAGACGTCCTTCTAGTCGATGTAGCACCATTAAGTCTGGGTATTGAGACGGCAGGTGGAGTGATGACCAAACTTATCGAGAGAAATTCTAAAATACCAACCAAAGCTTCAAACACATTTACTACATACTCGGACAATCAACCTGCAGTATCTATACAAGTGTTTGAAGGAGAACGAGCAATGACTAAAGACAACAACTTACTGGGACGTTTTGAGCTGACCGGCATTCCACCAGCACCTAGAGGTGTTCCACAGATAGATGTAACCTTTGACATTGATGCTAATGGTATTCTAAATGTATCAGCACAAGACAAGAGTACGGGTAAATCTAACAAAATCACGATTACCAATGATAAGGGACGATTGAGTAAAGAAGACATTGATAGAATGGTGAATGAAGCCGAACGCTATAAGGAAGAAGATGACAAACAGAGAGAAAAGATAGCTGCCAAAAACAAACTCGAGAATTATATCTTCAGTGTAAAACAAGCAGCCAACGATTCTGGAGATAAATTAGAATCATCTGATAGAGACACTGTGAACAGTATTTGTGACGAAAGTTTGAAATGGTTAGATAACAATAGTCTAGCAGAGAAAGAAGAATTCGAACACAAGTATGATGAAGTTCAGAAGAAATGCTCTCCAATTATGGTCAAGTTACACGGAGGTCAACAGGGGCCAAATATGGGGTCAACATCCGGCGGAAACGGGGGACCAACCGTAGAAGAAGTTGATTAAAATTGGACGTTTCTTTGAGTAACTTCTGAATAGAAATATAATATTCTAAGTGGCTTTAATAAGATACTATACATTTCGTAAGAAATTTTGAGCTCACAATTTAATGAAGACATTTAGATTGAATTAAAATACCCAAAAGATCTTTCAAATTCATTATTTCATATTTATGTATGTCTTCTTTTTTGATAATCATCAAGTACGTGTTTGAAATTATGCACCATATGTATGTACAATGTACCCCTTTTAATCACTTTATTTCCATAAAATCGTGAGTAATGTCAAACAATATTGTAAGTCTCTAATCACAAGTGGAAATGAAGAAAACAACTTCAAAAATGGATTTAAATCGTATAATTATTCAGTACACGACGTTTCGGCGATTAGCATTTTTCAAGTGTAAAATATAAACAAGTAAACAGGAACTCACATCAACGTCACATTCGTTTCTTATTGAAACCCTATGCTGTATGTACTCTTAGGAATAGTTTCATCGAGACTATTCCTAAGAGTACATACAGCTTAGGATTTTATAGATCCATAAGGGATTCGAAATCCTTTGAATTGATGATGCAACCTTTCCTTTTCATATTTGATATGTATGTTTAATGATTTGTTATTTATTTTTTGTTATTGAAATAAAAGAGATAAAAGTAGATTTTTTTTCTTTTTTTTTTTTTTTTTTTTTTTTCATTTTTTTTATTAATCGTTAGTCCTAATTGATATCTCAAAATGATGTTTAAATTTAAAGATTCTTGGCATCAAAAACATTGAGACTGCGGCTTAGATAAGCTATTATTTCGATATTTTATGACTAATAAATAATGATTTATGAATATGCAATTGTGAAATTGATACATGTATTTTAACTCTACCCTTACGTATTTAGCGTATCGTTATCTCTGCCTTTGTGATTAGGGCACCGAACTTCTATCTGGAGAGAAGATGATCTTAATGTTCGAATCTCGACAGCGCTATTTTGATTTGGCCTTTCGTTAGTACTGTTGGTAAACTTAGAATCTCGCGAAAAGAGAAACTCGCCATCTGAATCAAACAATCTTTTAATCGACATATTAGCAACAGAAATTACAACACGTGTATTTACAACACGTTGGCTCGCTCATAGACGAAATGGTCTTATTCTTGTTTTCAACCGAAGAATAGAGCACGGGATGATAGAACTTTTCTGAAGCCTCAAATCGTTTTCTTATCAAACACATTGGATCAAGTGGTAGAATGCATGGTTGCAGTGTCCATTGTGCGGATGTCGCCTGCCACAATAGTTTTCCATGCGCAAAGATTGGCCCGAAGAATATTATCTGTTCTCCAGGAAAACCTGCCTAAACGACGTCACTTTGTAATTTCAGTTGTCTTACCCAGATATTACAAAATATACGACCCAATTTCAAAGAATTTGCAGACTTTAATACAAAGTGTGATGAAATTTAAAAGAGATTGCAAAGTATTGAAGAAAACATTGAGAAAAGGGATGAATTTGCTTGAGACAAGCATATTTTTCCCTTTTTTCATAATGTTTTTTTCACTGCATTACTTTCAGCGTAATGTGAATTCGGTTTGTGGGAAAATAGTTTCACGGACAGGTCAAATGATTTATTTCTTTTTGGGAAACAATATATATTTTTTGTTTTGCGAATAACAAATATTGCATTTTTTGTTGAATTGGATTTAAAGTCTATTGTTATTTTTTGTAATTTTGGGAGTTTTTTCCGGAGAAAGGATCATATAAATTGGCGCACGTGATGGTTATACACCATCACGACGTTGCTGAACTCGCATCGTCCGTAAACATTCGACTTGTAACTCATTTTTTTACAACTGAATCTGGGCATGACATTTCCAACAATTCCATATGTGCGCAAAGTAAAGTCTCTTGCCAGCCTTTTCGCCGCACAGTCTAATCAGAGTCTTCACGCATATAGATGAGGAATAAACCCCTTTTAAAGTGGCCATCAAATATCCTTATTATGTCGTTGTCTATAGTAAATGTTTGCGAGTCGCACACACATGAAATTATTGGCAATGTCAGGTATAGATTAACTACAGAGACGTAGTTAGAAGAAATTAAGTTAGTTCCGCAACGTTTCGAAAGTAATAAACTTTTTTTGAGAGTGTTAACCGACGTTTCCGAATTATTGCATTAGAAAACCTCGGTTGATATTGTGAAAGATCACGAATTCCGAAATGCTGCCGAACCATAAGAGGTCCACTACCCTTTTCTAAGCGGACTCAAATATATATTAAAGACATCGTCGGAGGTACCGACTACAGTTAGTAACATCGGGAAATCGACAAGATGAATGATTGTGGAATGATCTTGGAATGAAATTGAATGAGTGTGAGAAGCGAGTTTTAAGTGAAATTAAATGGAGGTAATCCAATGGCGCTAATTCTGTTTAAGATGAACAAAAATATCGATATTTATTACCTCCCTTTAATAACATTTATGTATTTTTCTATTAGTATGTCTTTATTAACAATTCAGAAACTTCATAAATCAACACCAGCGAATAAAATCGTAGAATAGTATGATCGATTTGAATAAAAAGTTGATCGTCTTGGACGATTCTGAAATATTTTCTAATGATTTCGGAGCGTTTTTGATCGATTAGATTGAGTGTTTGGAATGAATGAAATGAGGACTGGGTGAATAATTCAGAATGATATTGATCGGAATGAGTGTCAATTTCACGATGTTTTTAACTGTAGGAGAATATGCAAACTGGTTTGTATTACTGTTTAAAAGTAGCCCCTCGTCTGATTAACGGATGAGGAACCTATCGCTCAGGCTATCAGAGAGAGAAGATACGCTAACACAGCTTCACTTGGGGGTAACTCCTGCTACGCGTTGGATTCAGAGTTCCCACCAAGAAATTTCTTTTTCTAGTTGAAACTAGCTAACCTAATCTTTGAAGTGTGACTCGTCTCGCGAAAAGGGACCATCTGAGAAATCCGTAAAATAGATACATGTATTTGAAAAAGAGATTGATTTCAGCATATGTTAAACGGAAGGTATGTTTCGGAATTAATTCAATATAGGAATGTGGAGCCATCATTCTAGATTCAGGAAATTCGTTATTTGAAAAAAAGTTTTGAACCTGGTCAGTCTGCGCAGATCTCGTAGCCTGACAATTGTCGGCACTTTTGCACTTCCCTGATGGCCCCTTTCTGTGTGACGGGTCACATATCGAGGGTTTAGTGCAAGTCTGTACTAAGTGTATATACACCGTATATACACTTAGTACGGTCTTGCACTAAACCCTCGAAATACGAAGTTTTGAAAAGGGGAGTTAATCCGCCAAAGTTCTATCTGGAAATGGAGTTCGATATTGAAAACATATTTTGGTAGAATGGACACTCTGTATTTAAAACGTTTGTTAGAAAAAGAGAGTTCTTTCCCTTTTATAAGAAACAGTTAAATCACAGAATTTTGTCAATTAGAAGATAAATACATGTATATGTACCAATTGCACGGTGCATAACTCCATGCGTGTTATCTTATATCCGTCTTTTAATAACTCAGCTTTTTCGGAGAAAATCCGAAGTATCGATATCAAATCTTTATGTCGTCGACGTCGCGGTGCGGAAACTTTTTACATTTTGTGATATCTCTTATAATGTTGCCACGAAAATAAAATCTCGCGAATCTTATCATTCTGAAAATCGGTCTGGCGTTTTCGTATACTTGAGCGCGCCCTGGACGTAACTGTATTAAATTCGGGTAATTTCAATGTTATTCATTTAATGAACAGTGGCGGTTCATGCGCCTAAAGATACGCATCCTTTAAAATCTTTTCTGGTCTTCTGTCAAGATCCTTTGTTTATATCAATTGGATAACAAAACGCGGTGTAGCGTTAACATCAAATTATAATTTTTTCTTCATTTGATTTCTTTAAGTTATTTTGACGCTTGTGACGTCGTTTGCTGCGTGCGAAAAGACGCGCTTTCATGTCTGCGCCACTTCTTTTCCCGCGGTCGATTCCAAAGAATCGCCGAGGGTTCCCGATTTGTATTTTATCTTACAACTATACTAATATCCGTGTGATAGCACCCCGTATGATATTTTTTATGATATTATAGTTATTTTTACAACAAATATATAATGGGATTATTTTAAGAAACTTGCATTTCTGTTGGAAATATCTACAAAAACAAGGCAAATAGAGGTTATAAGATAAATATAATACGTATTTAGTGTTTTGTATGAAAAGAATATCTAACTCGGTTGTGGGAATTGATAATTGTCTCGGCAGAGCCTCGACAATGATTAATTCTCCCAACCTCGTTAGATATTTTTTCTCATAGGCTGCAAAACACTAAATACGTATTATATATATACGTGTACTTCAATCTGGAGACGTCAATGAAATACAGTGAATGGCGTTATATACCGCGGTACTTTAATAATTAACATCAAATATTACTCGATACGAGTATCTTTGAACTATTGTTCCAATAGGCCTACATTTAATTATTGTTCCCATAGGTCTAACTTCTCCATTTTGCCTTCCAGCGTGACATTGTCGTCCGATTTATCGTAACCTTCATGTTTATTACAGATAGAAACGTATTCTTGCGCAAGTTTTCTGTCCGGATTGAGTTTGGCTATTTTCTTGAAGTGAACCGCCGCTTTCTTGAACTGTTTAATCTTGATAAGAGAATACCCAAGTAGGGAGAACGATTGTCCATCATTTGTTTTGTTACAGATGTCTTCTAGTTGTTTCAATGTTTTGAAAAGTTCTACTTTTTTCTTCAAACCTATGTAGCAATCACATATTAAGTATAGAGAAAACGAAACAGACAACACTTCCATCCCGTCATGATCCGCAATTTCTCTCTTTATAAAGTCATCTGCGACTATTGCCTCCATCCTTCCATAGAAATTAACCATCTCAGGCTTTGGGGATTCCTTTTGGACTACTTTCTTTAGAAATGATAAACTTTCGTCAAATCTTTTTATACGACATAAGAAATGACCGTAGTCCACGTAAGTACCGAGACCACAATCTTCCTTGTTCACAGCTTCTTTAAAAGTTGTTTCGGCCTTTTTAATGATTTCGTCTCGCTGGTTTTTGTAAACCTCAGACGCAGAGTGATACATGCATCCAAGATGGTCATACAGGTCCGAACCTTGTTTGGCGGATGAATACTTCTGTATCAATAATCGACACATTCTAATTGGTCGCCATATTTCGGTGGGCGGTAACCTCTCGCTCAGAGTGATGTTTTTCTGACTAAGAAGTTGTGGCAAGAACTCAATATGTTTTTGAGCCTCCGTATCGCCTTGGACTGGTTTGACAAAATATTCGATAGCTTCATCAAACCCTGCAATACAGTGAGCAATCATTGCAGATACATAGTATCCTACTTCTTCAAATATCTCTTCATAAAGCTGATACCCAGAGTCGAGATAAAAACTGCTGCTTAACTCATCTACGGCAGTGAGAAGAGCTCGGATAGATTTGTCCACTTCCTTCTTCTCTGCAAACATTTTACCATCTTCAAAGACTGGATTGTATAAGTCAATGACTGAACAGTAAAATGGAAATATGTTCACAAACGCGCAAGTTGTGGTTAAAGAAATAAGATATTGTGCAGGGTTCTTGCGAATTTCTGACACAGCCGACTCTAACTTCACCAGATCAGCAGCACCAAGATGACTTAATGTGTTATTTTTAACTATGAAATAGTCCGGTAAATTTGCGCATCTGATACATTCTAAAAGATGGTCCAACAAGTAGTTCACACAGAGAGCTAGATTCTTACGCCAGTACTGGGTGTCAACAGTTTCGCAAGAAAAATAGAACACAGATTTAAGTTGTTGTAGTGTCAGCAGTTTACTCTGTAATAAGTCCATACAGAGTAAGCACAGTGTAATGAAACTCTGTCTTTGAACTGAAGAAATCGCTTCTTTGTTTAAAATCCTTTCCGCTTCGTAAAAAGTATATGTCCATTCAATGTCAGGATCATCGCTCTTTGGATGAGCGCCTGGCGTCAAGTGACAACCAAGGGAGATAATTTTCTTCTCTATTCTCTTACCAGGCCATCCAACGTTTCTAGGCCGCTCACACCATTCCGAGGCGACAGTCGGCCATGTTGGATGTCTAATGGCGAGTGCATATTCTATTTGATCCGGTAATTTTTTCCGTCTGGACGACAGATCGGCAGTCAATGTCCTCGGTGTTAACGTCTCTTCATGTTCATCTCTCTCCTCCTGTTCCAGAATTGTATTCTGTTTCTTCAGATAAGATCTCGAAGACTTGCCACGCGACGATACCTCGCTCATTAACATGGATTTAGATTTCTCGCGATTTAATGCAGGTGCGCTCTTAGTTTTTCTCACTGAAGCTCGTGGGTTAAGATTCAGGAAACCAGGTCTTGTTCCAACCTCGTTGACCATACATTCACAATCTTTAAATTTGTCGTCGTCAGGGCCGGCTACTTCCTTAGCAACCATCATGCAGTAAACTTCGTCATCAAAACTGATTCGTTTTACGACATCTCCTTTTTCGTTCTTCCTGAAAACGGAAAATCTTCATTTCAAAAAGATTGAAATTAATTTTACTTTCACTATTAGATTTATGGTCTCTCATTGGTTATTCATATCATATGGAAGCAGTTCCATCAAAGTTGTCATAAAACTAGAAATCTGTTTCGAGGATCAGCCCAAATATATATCATGTACCGCCTATAATTATATAGGCACTGCCAAAAGTTTTTGCGCTGATCCATCGGGTTTTCTTTTTATGGCATTGGATTATAAGAGCCTAAGAGTACAAGTTTTTCGTTTTCTAGGAAATATGAACCTATACATATTCAGACTTATGTATGAATCCGCCTCGTGTTTTATAAAACCATTATTTCCAATGTTTATTACGTGATTTCTAAAAGAAATCTAGACCTGTAATTACCGGAAAACTTTAAGAATTCAAGAAAAAATGACACTGTAACGATCAATTTCCCCCTTTCCTCGCAATTGTGTCTGTAACCATTCTTAACCGTTGACAAAACCATTCATTTTGTAATCTGGTAAAGGTCGGGGTTTTTTGCCATAACTTGACCCCTGTATTAAGATTAATAAAAGTCTAATTATTCCTGCTTAACTTAGCACGTATTTTCATAGTAATGAATAGCGAACGGTATTAAATACCCTATATATTTTGTAAATTGATGAAATATTATCAGTAATTTATTATTTGAGTAAATTTTCCATAGGGGTCAAGTTCGGGTCAAATAAACCAAGCTCTATAGCTCTATCGCTATCAACAACTTACATTAGAACAGTAGGTATTCGGAACCCCTCTGGGTACATCCCGGTAAAGTTAGGATCGTCGAAAGGTTTCTGCCTGCGTACATATCTCATGGGTAAGAAGGAGTGTAGGATAAAGGACTCGTGTAAATAGGGGACACCGGATAGGGAATCCACATCCGTTAGAGCCACCTTGCCGGGGTCGATAGTCATCGCCCTGAAAGTACAAATAGGCCAGTTAATATAATCAAAAGGTTGAATGAGTATTTGTAACTCGTAAGGTATTAAAGGACCGTCTAGGAACTCCGTTTAATAAACATTGTAAAAAGAGATAGGCACCAGTGGATGTCAACAGTAGGTTGCATTTCAAAAGAAAAAAGAGATAAAATATCAATAGAATTTTATACTACGTTCAGAAAAAAACTTCGATCGTTTTGCCGGTTTTAGTGAACATCTCAAAAAAGTTTTTTACGTACTCTACAGTAGTAACTAAATTTGGAATTCTGCCATGCATCATCGAGATATTGTAATGAATCATACAATGAATGAAAATATCAGGTACGATTTGGGATTTTGACTTACTATTATTTTTTCGTAAGAAGTTTAGTAAAACGGGACCTTGGTCACACTTTGCAGTCTGACCAGGATCGACAGTTTACGCGCTACAAGGGCGACCATCCTGGGAAACGAGAACAAAATGAATCGATTTTGTGAGACGACAAATGATACGATGACTTTCTTTAATCAGATTATTTACATAATAAATGTAACTCGTCACGAAAAAAGGACCATCTGGGAAATCCGCGAAATAATTGTATGAAGAAGAGGATAGTCCCAGTGGAGGTCAACAACAGGTCGCACTTCAAACTTGAATTCTTTGACTGGAGGGTAAAGATTCAGGAGATGGTCCAAGTGTGATACGTTTCTATCCTATATAGTCTCCTTAGTCTGACTAGGGTCGACAATTAACGCGCAACCAAGATGGCCTCTTTTGGCGTGACGGGTACGATTATGTTACAGACTTCCTAGATGGTCCCGATTGTGTGTCTTAATAATCATATACAGTCAATCTTGGTCAAGCGAACATGTCTATTAAGCAAAAATTTCTATTGAGAGACCGTTTTCAAATTTCCCTTTTGTAAATCAAAATAACTTAAAAAGTTGATATATAAATTATGTCTAACAATAAATGCAATGAAGACTATGTGGTTAAACTCATTAGAATCGTCTCATTCAGACGATTTTTTTAGTTTAAAACAACAAATCATTATTGAAAATTTCGCATACATATTTATTAAAAATAATGTTTCATGTCTGTAAACAAAACTCTCTAACGAACACATTTTTTGTAGTCAAATATGTGGTTGCTTTACTGTATGAGTTCACTACAAAAAGAGCGTATCACATTTCTTTTCTACCAGAAAGGGTTCAGTAGTTTCAGTGCTTTGAATTCTGCAACTTATGACTTTGAAGAGCATAAGATGGTATTTCTAGGTAACCGTACCATCATAGTCTCTCTGTCTTTCCCTTACTTTTTTGTTCTCTTTAAACCTTTCCTCTGCTTTAATATTCGTACCCAGTTTTTAAAACGAGTACAGTAAAGCTTGTGTAAAGGGACCACATACGGAACCATCAAAACGCAGTCCGTGACATCCGAGAATGGCCGCTTAATACATCCCTCAAGCAATTTCGACTTTATGTTTATTAGTTTTGGTATTTCAAAGGGTCAGCTGACAGGAAAAAATATTAAGCTTTTGAAATTACAGTTGATAATGCTCGAGCGATCACTTCTTTTTAGCGACCAATTTTATCAAGCGACCATCATAAAAAATATCCTACCATAAGTAAAATCTCTGATAATCGGACATTTTTAAAGAAAAGTTTATCTAGTACTGAAACTTTTGTTGTTGGGATCTTTTAGAATCGTTATAATAAGACGAGTCAAAAGGGTTCCAACGTCATAGGATCCGGCTAGACCTACGCGACATTTTATTTACGCTTTCAAAATGACATGCCGTTTTATCATGAAAATTAAGCCTGTTTGTGAGATTTCCATCAATTTCGCGCAAAGCAAAGACTCTGACTAGCCTGTGCATCCGCACAGTCTGCCCAGAGTCTTTACTACGCGCTAAGTAGATGTTAAGGTTTAAAAGTACCTGTAGAGAATCAAGTAACTCTATATTTACAGTTTGTGGCTGTCTGGGCCTCAAATGAATGTTTACTCACACGTCACGAACATTTAAAATTGGTGGAAATGTCACGCACAGGCTCATATTCTATTACGCGACCATTCCCGTTAAGTGACTACTATTTGGTAGTTAACTCTGTGATCGCTTTAGGCAAGTACTACTGTGTCTTTTAACCACGATAGACACTGATTGCAAACCTTTTGACAAATGATCCCGTCAATTGATGTACAGCATACCAAAAAGGAAATCTATGAAAATGTTTGAAAATGATAAATAAAGTGCTTGTCGTAAAAAAGTAAGAGTTGAAAGCGTCAAAATATTCTTAAATTGTATGTGAGCTAGCAGGCAGTCATTTCCACTTCATTTCCTATTAATGAATGCTATGTTACGTAGGGAATGGAGATTTATTGATTTCACTTCGTACCTGGGTCTTCTTTATTCTAGCTCTTTGAAATTCACTTTGAATAGACTTGATAGGATGATTGCATTTTAATGCATTTTCTATGTAAAGTAATAACTTTTTAATAGCGACATGACAGCTATTTTTTGAAGCCGAGTTTAACATAGAAAATGTCTGTCTTAAAACCTCAGTTAAGTCACAGGCAGAGGGTCTTTAGATCTTGGGGAAAGGGGGGAGGCCCTGGTTGGAGCTTGCACAGATCGTCTTAAAATGACCTTCCTTGACTTTAACCCTTGTCATGATGAATAAAGACGTTGGAAAAATTACTCTAAGCATTTGATAAAATTAAAGTTCCTCTGTATTTATTCAACTTGATAAAACAGAAAACAGAACTTAAAACAGAAAAAAAAATCACACATATTTGTGTGAGGCAGATCTTTGTCTATACCTATTGCCAAAGCGGGAATATTCCGGGTACAGAATAACAAGGGTTAACTCTGTGAGTACCCCTCTCCACCGAGTGTTTATTTGGGGGTCAAAACCAAAGTGGCGGATGAGAATATTTTGTATCGCATTTTAACAAACTATTAATACGTCGGTGGAGGTAGTTTTAAGACATTTAGTGGAAGAAAATGTTACTATAATGCAAACTCAAATCTAAAGGTAGTGGACCCGTAATTGTTCCGCACCTATTCGGAAGTCATCGACTTAAACAGTGTTAACCGAGGTTTCCTTATGATTTCATTAGAAAACCTCGGTGAACATTGAGAAAAATCGTGAGTTTCCAGTCGATGAGAAATCATCACAGTTCCACTACATTGAATGTTTTAAAAAAGAAAATTAACTTTCTTGTTATACGTTGACATCATACTACAATTCGATAAAATGTTCCGCCTTAAACGATCTCTTCTATTGTAACTTTTTCTAATTTTTTAGGATTTCTTCACACAGTGAAATTGATCATTAACAATAAAAATAATAATGAAAATAATAATAATAATAAAAATAATTATCCTCATGTAAGAAAATAAAGGTTTTGATAATTAAGAAAGGTTTTATTCTGTAATGAACCATTTTCCAGGAAAAAAAAGGTGACATAATTTTCATACAGCTATGGAACAAAATAATCAACCAAACAAAATTCTTTCATCTAGATAAAACAAGCTTAAAAAGGAAAACCCGAGTATGTATGATAGTAAAACAAATTTACATTTACTTAATTGCTATATATGCGTTACATTTAAACACTTTTCAGTGTTTTGTGTGAAAAAACGGCCGATTTGATAATGTACAAAAGTTCATTTAACTTCTGGTTATATTGATTAACCGCATTTCGTCATTTTATATTTTCCTTATTTTTGCTTTGATTCCAACGGCGCTTTTTTTTTCGGATAAAATAAATGATAGAAGTACTTGTTTGAGAACACATAAACAGATTTATTGGATGAATTCTAGCGGCTCGATTTAACTTATGAATGATAAACTAACAACGTAAAGAAAAAAATAAGAATCACCTTATATAAATTAAATGTATAACAAGAAAAGGAAGATATTTATACCTGAGCAATTTATCGATATGTATCCGACAGATATTCTATCCGAATAAGTGTGTATTCACCATCACCTATGAAACTGATATCAGGTCGAACTTTAATTAAATTCCTCTGTACATCAATTTATCAATCACAGTACTGACAATTTGGAATGATTCCTCGTAAGACATCCAAATACGATAACTTATAATTAATTTATTCCAAAGAAAGTGCTTAACCCTTGCTGTTTTATTCCTGCTTTTTACGTGCCTGTGATTTTGTGATTGAAAAAAAAACATTGGGAAAAAAGAAGAAATTGCTTCTGACAAGCAATTACTTCTTTTTCCACACTACTTTCTACCCAATTGAATGGTTATTTTTCACATTAAATCCATTTTAAATTTTCGTCTGCAAAACCTTTGAATTTGGACAGGTCCAAAATTTTGTAAAACAGGAAAGGGTTAAATTTCGCTTAGTGATTTCATTCGACCAACATTTGTCGTGTAGAATTATGAATGTAAAGGACTCTTTATAAAATCCGTTTTTCACCAATAAGAATTGCACAATTGAGGCATTTCTAATTAGCTCTCACAAAGTAGTGCTCAGCGAGGGTAAGCCTTTTTATCAGTAAATATGGCCAGAATTTTTGCAGATTCAAACCTTTGCTTTTTTTAAAGAGAGATCAGATGTATTTTTTCTGTGTAATGTTTGCTAAATGATAGTGACCTCTGTATAGAGTAAGTCGCTAGTGTAAGATCAACGATGTAAAAATAGTAACGTTCATATAGATGGCTCAGCGCGAAACAGTTGTAACTCCCTATAAACATATAGGGAGTTACAACTGTTTCGCGTTGAGCCATCGATATCATTTTTCTGATTTTCATTCCTTATTTTGTGTATAAAACTGAGGTTAAGTCAAGATAATCTTTTCAGACAAATTAGTCGTGTCCGACGCGAAACGCCTTCTAAAAGGCTAACGGAGGAACTCTTTAAAATTTTCGTCTACGAAAAAGCTTTTAAGTATCAAGATTAAGAGGCTGTTGTTCATACACTTTCTTTGCTTAACGATTATGGTTTGACTTTTTTATTTGTAATTTGAAAACAAATCTTCGTTATAATGGCGTATTTAGGGCTCAAGTGCGCTTCTTCAAACTTCTAAACATTGAAGACTGTATTATAAACATTTTAATGTGTGATACGAGTGTTATGCTTTCTGTATCCATTAAAATCAAATAAACTTAGTCCTATCTATGGCACCAAATAATGTCCATGTCATTCAATATATCTTAGTTTTGATTTGGAAGTGGCTCTTTAAATTTGATACAAGTTTGATGTACGTGTGATTTTTTCCCCCAACCAGCATCCACGCAGTGTCTGCTAGTAATGCTAGCGAGGGCGTAAGTAGTATCAGAAGATATATAGATGGATTATCAAAAGACAAAAGTCCAAAGATTTGATAGAAGAAAGATTCATTTGAAATCCGCCAGTCTGTGAAGAAAATTTGTTTTTCGGAGTTCCCAGATGGCCCCTTTTCCCTAGAAGGCACATTTCTATTTAAGATAACATTCAATACCTTTTTCATATGGTGCGACCTATATTGATCTAGATGAGTAAATAATTGATTTTGGTAGATACTATGATACGATCAATATTGATATTTGTACTTTGACAAGTCTTAAAGTCTTGAGATTGTAGAAGATTTTCCCTTATATACATGATCTGTTATCCAGCAAAACCTGCCTAAATGACAACAAAATTGACTAAAAGCTTTAACTCTTATTTATGCATGTTTTATTCATAAAACCAGAAAAGACATCCTTTTTTCGAAAGGAATTAACATTGAGGGAAAAAAAGAAATTGCTTGTTTCAAGCAATATCATTCTTACCCCCCAATGTTTTAAAACGATAATTTGAATTCTATTTTCAATTTCAATGGCGTTACGTCATTTATGCAGGTTTTCTTGGATAACAATTCACATATTTTGTATAAATATCTTTCCCAAGTTGCTTTTTAATTGATATGAAATATCTTAAGAATGCGATCTGTTTATTGACAATTAGCTATCCTCGCAGCTTGAACCATAAGGCAGATCGTTTCAGACACCAAATACACGCACAATCACCCAAAAAATTAAAAATCTGCAAGACTAAGCAATAGATACACGCGATTTTCAAAAGAAAATTTATACCAAGACTTGCACAATCTATAGATACGTCATATATGACACCCCTACACGTATTTGATGTAAACTGCTAGATATCGGAGATCAAACGCGGGGTCTTTTTTTAAAGAAGGAACGAGCATCAGATGACGAAAAAAAAATCAAAGCACTGAAATACTGATGGTGGACGTTTCTGTTGGCATACTAGAGTGATTCTTCCATTTGTTGTGAAAAGAGAAATTTTACATGTAAAATTACGATAAAAGGAAAATGACCTGACCCAAGTTCGTATCTTGCTTTAGATATACATTTCTCAACATATTTCATCAACCAAAGTCCTGTAATTACAAGGTTTCGATAACTTTCGACATTATGCAGTAAGCACGAAAAATAATTACAGACACTCTCGAGATTGAATGCCGTGTGTTGAAAAGTAGTGTAAAACCCCATTGCATAAACCTTTATCGCACGACCTAACTTCTTTACACTACCTGCTCGCGTTGTATCCGTATTCATGTGTGTGATCTAGGTTACTATTCTATTTTTATGTTATTCTGTTATTATTCTATTATCATTTATAGTGTCAGGGGCGGTTACCATTGCAGTAATGAGTGACCTCCCATAGACCATTGGGAAACAAGTGGCAAATTACTCACTCTGCCTGAAAAGTAGTTCTACGCTAGCAAAACGTTCACCCGATCTCAGAATTGCATATGATTTCGCACTTAAAAGATGCCTATGAAGTTTCAACAAGTTATGTAGAGTCCTTGTTTCACTCCATTTTTAAAATGCAAAGTTGTCAGACGGACACAATTCTGTAAAAAATGTAAATTGAATCTGAGTAAGCACTACTGTTTTGAAAACCTATTAACATCTGACAGGATTGTTCTTACGCGGTATTAACACTGGTGGACGTAAACGTCCACGAAAAACCATTCATTCACCTAACCATTGTACCTTTCATTGTTACACAGTTGCCGCGGTATTCATTTTCTAAACAATGAGCTATTCCTATTGATAGTTACTATTTACATTTCCCATGTATCTCACTATTGTAGTGGGGATAAATTACGAGGAAAATCATTTCTTTTCTGATAACAGACAGCAGATCGATAAAGATGTGGTTATCAGTCCAAAGTTCTGAGTTAAAAGAGCTACTAATCAAAACTTTAGAGTCCCAATAAACAGCAAAGGTTATATCGTTGCTGTGTGATCAAAACGTCGTACCGTATTTCCTCTAATAATAGCGCCCTCCCTAATAGTAGCACCACTATATTTTTTACTATAAAACCCACTTCAAATACCTAAATTTTAGTAACTTTTGGAGACTTCTTCTCTAATTTGAGACGAATTTCCTCTAAACGATCATTTATATGATTTTTAGAGGAAATTAACCTCAAATTAAAGGGAAACGTGTGTGAAAGACACCAAATTTAAAACAGAAATGCATACTAAATAAAAGCTCTATGAGTCCGTGGTATAGCTTCCGAGAACGTTTATTAGGAGAAATACGGTATCTACATCTTGAATCA
This sequence comes from Fragum whitleyi, assembly GCA_948146395.1. Lineage (NCBI taxonomy): Eukaryota > Metazoa > Mollusca > Bivalvia > Cardiida > Cardiidae > Fragum > Fragum whitleyi. Next base: position 10,184,046 of record OX411556.1, read on the forward strand.
AGCTAGATATACGCCTTTTTCTTCACTCAACGACGATGTATTTTTGTGTATGTTTATTGAACAAAATATTCGATTTCGTATAATTGCCATTTTTCCTTAGAAAAGAATCACAATTACCTACAATGAACCGAACTTACATTTAGCACATTTTAAAGCCCCTGTCTGTGTTCGTGAACATTTCTGAAAAGCAGGACAATGATCTTAAACGATTATGTACACAAAACTAGACTTTTATTCTTAAAGATAAGCTTGAATTTGCCATTCAATTATTCGGTAATGTAAATGATTATGATGAATTAAGTATAGGCCTAACTTGGTGAATATTTATGACCCGCAACATTTCGGACTCCAATTTGAATAGAACGCTTTACCGCCCCTGCGCGCCAGTGGATGTATTTGACGCGACCAAAATCTCATTTACATATTTTAATATATACGGGAGATTATGCATTTTCCGAAAAAGCCGCCGTTTGTCGATTTATTTGTTTTTTTTATGTAACTCATCTTTTATATGACGAATTCAAGAATAATTATTGAAATAATGTTCATGAAATAGTGAACTTTTTTTTACTCTAAACGCAGACGGGGGCTTCAACAGTTTTGTAATTATGTACTGAAGAATCGTTTAATTCTATATGAGAATCTCTCATTTTGGCGAAGTCTCTGTGAAGAATGGATTCGAACTTTTGTCACTGGTGCCTGAAGCAAACGGTCAAGCACACGATAGGCACAAAAGCTGCACAGGTTTTGATGAATTTCAAAATTTCGGTCTAAGAAATATTCGGAAATCAATCCAGTAAGTGACAAACTCCGACGGCTATTGCGTGTCAGATAGCAAAATAATGAAGAAAATAACATTGTGGTTGTTTTGTTTCTCACACAAGCATTGAATGTTAAAATTAACCGACCCACTAATTCCCTTAAAATTCTATGCTTTCATCACATTTTATCCGGTCGGTCGGTTAATAGAAGATTCTCCCTGAATGATTTTTCTAATACAATTCGACTACTGTACTTCCAATTTCAGATACTTAAGAAATTATTACTTTTTCAACAAAAACCAAGTGGCCGTTTAGAATTATTGTATACCATAACCCAGAAAAATATATGACTAAGCATTCTTAAAAGAAAAAACAACTTTGGTGGTCGACAATTGTGAGTCATTTAAGTCACAAGCTGTTCTAACGACGTAAAAGACGTGAAAGATATTCATCGACTGGAAAGTAAGTATTGCAAAAAAGGGGGAAAAACTCTACCTTTCCCGTTAAAATAACTGATCTGATTGGTCTATCTTTATCCAGACGAATAGTTTGATATATACTCAGCAAAAAAAGAAAGTATCCACTTTTCTTTTGTCAATATTTTTAATATTTTATTGATTAAATGATCAATTAAGGTACCAATGTGTTTGCAGAGCTTCGTTTTCTCACGCACACAACATTTGTCATTCAAGCAACGTGCCATTTTGGGTGTTTTCCAAGAAATGACGAAATCTTTGTTTTCTACGTCGACGTACGCCACGTTTTCGATCTCAACTTTCTTATCGAATGAATTAAACGTTTTAAGCTTTGCGGTCAGGAAAATCAAACTGTAGTTGTGTTCCGTACAACACAGCTTTGTAACGAGACCGAGAAAAAACTTGAGAACAGGCTTAATAAAAACCGTCGAACATTGAGTAAATTTTACGAACGTTACCTGAAAGAGAAGAACAATAAAAACGTATGCTGACCATCTCAGATAGAGTAGTACTGTTATTCACCCTCTTCAACTCAATAGGGCCACTGGGAAGACATTACGCAACATTTTCTCATTCACGTTGACGCGATTGCATTCGCGCTTCCCAACCAATACTTTAAAACGGAAGTGAAATAATCGTCTTAACCTATAAAATCGTCAAACTTTAAAACCAAGACAATAGCCATTTAAGTCTTAACGGAAGTAGGGCGAGCACATTTCCTTGATATTCATACGAGCCTTTCCAATGAGCGAGGGGAAACGTTGACGTAACGTAGCAATGCAAAAGTTGTTTTTTGTTAGCAAAAAAATGAAATAAAGAATTTTGGGATTGGTTTTCTCGACAAGGAACGTGCAGACAGAATTTTGTAAATTTGAGCTTTGAATCTGCGTAAGATGTTTAATGTTAGTTTGTTTCCATTTGACGTAGCGTTGGCAGGAAGCAGCAGAAGATATCAAGTTGTCTTATCAATCCAGGATACCTAATGCACTAATATTGCATTTGACAAGCTTAAAACTGTCGGAAATATCAATTGAATATTTAATTGAGAGTCTGCGATTTTTGAAAACGACACCCTGGCTACGTTAACGCCCAAAACTCGGAAGCGGTTTCTTCAAATCACACTAAACTTTTCAAATTTATTTCCAAATGATCAGGGCACAGTTTGCAATATATTTCATAGAATTTCTGTGAGTACTTTTAAAGAAATTCGAAGTGATTTTGGGTGGATACTTTTTATATTTGCTCAGTATATTTTATAACAAAACAAAATAACGTTTATCATAAAGTCGCTCGAGTGAAAGTATTCTGCGTTGTTATTCAACTGGCTGGGTGTGGCTTAGCAGTGACGTTTTTTGGCCAGTTTACTTTTCAATATTTTGGATTCTTTCAAAATCGTGTCCGCACGTATCGTTAATAAGTGCAAGTAACTTTACCATAAAACCAATCTGAATCACGAGCTTTATAAAAGTGAACACATTTCATCGTTGTGTTACCAAAACATCGTAAGTTCAGCTTGGACGGGCTAAAGTTAAGAGGGTTTGGTAACTAACCTACGATTTAAGGTCTTGAGTTATTTATGTCCACTGCCTATAGAAGTCAGTAGTTATGGACAAAAAGCTGATAAACCTTAACCTTAAGTGCAATGATCCGCTACTTAGACTCCGCCCTGCCAGGGTATTAATAATGAATTATACTCGAACCTTGACGGTGATTCCTTCTCGAGTAACCGATGAGAAAATAGAAGAGGTCGGACCGGGACTGACAGACAAGGGCGATTTAGAGACATCTCTAGTTTTTCTTTTCTTACTTACTAGTTACGATTCTAAAGTATTGCCGCAGTATTATATCACATTTGCTGGTGCACCAAAAACATGGCTCCATTATAGTGTGTCCCACCGGTCAATCACAAACTTGCATGCGAGCCACCGACGGCTTACAAATTATTGAACACAACCGCAAAATGCATTTCAGAGGATATCAACGTGATCCGAGAGAAATTGAAGACTAATTAAGCCGGGATATGACTGAACGATTGTTTAAAAATCATCTAAAACACGATTTAAATCAACCCATATTGTTGATTAAGGTATAACATTTTATATGAACGGGTGGGGTAAAAAAAATTTCTGCGTGACCATGACCTCGATTTATGTAGCATTAAGGTTCATGTAAAGTGTTTGAGACCCAATTTTAAGGGCATTCATTTGCCAAGAAAAAGCAGTATGTCCAGGAATATTATATATCAAAATGAAGCTATTTATGAGCACAAGCACTTGAAAAACATAACACTGTTATAACTATAGCGGTATAGCCAAAACATTGTGGAAAAGGGTCTTTTTGTACAGAACAAGCAGCTGCATGACTGTTGGATAAAATTGGCTCATATTTTAACAAAGTCTAGCCTTAAGTACAATCCAGGTAGTGCTACAACCATTGGTATAAAACTCAGCCCCGAAACGTAGTTATGCAAGCAATTTATTTTGGCTTATTTTATAAACACATATGTCATATATGTCATTCTAATTTTATAAACGTGTAGATCTTTTTAGGGTATGGTGTGTTATCACAACATAAATAGACATTTATTGTTTATATACCTGTAAGGTTGTTTATCAATATTTCAATTTCTATTTCACAGAATGATAGATATATAGTAATATTATAGATCATTGAATAAAAAAAAAACTATAATTTGAAATAAATCGCAGAAAATATTTCACAATATTATGGTGTGATGTTGCACCATACCTTACATCTATTTTGAAAACAGACCAAACCGGTTTGACATGTATGTTTACAAAATAAATGGAAATTGATTGTTTCAAAATAGCCTTTTGAGACTGAGTTTTATATCTAAGGTTGTAGCACTACCTGGATGGTACTTCAGACTGTACTTTGTTAAAATACGGGGCAATTTTATACAACCGTCATGCAGTTACTTGCTCTGTACAAAATGACCCTTTTCCACAATGTTTTGGCTATACCGCTATAGTTATGGCGGTCTTATGTTGCCTAACTGCATGTGCTCATGAATAGCTTCATTTTGATATATAATATACCTGGACATAGTGCTTTTTCTTGGCTAATGAAATGCCCAAAATATTGGGTCTCAAACTCTTTACATGAACCTTAAGATAAAAACAATACACAAACATACCTCTTTATCTCGTGAAGGGGAGCGTCTGATTCCATTCTTAATTGGTCCAATTAATTAAAACACGTAATCGATAATCGATCAAATGATCGACCAGAAATGCCTGATATTGGATACAAATGCCTAAATCATGCCACAATTATGCCATATTTAATGAGTTTGTCGTTGAAAAATAAAATGATTGGTGTAAAATATAAAGATCGATTGTATTTGTGTATCGATTTGTTTAGGCTTTTCCCTTTACCGCGGCTTAATGAAATATTGGTTCGTATAAATTTTGAGAATTATGCGAAATTATTAAACCTCGACAAAATGGGAATTACTAAGATTATAACTCCTGAATATGAAATACAGTCAATCTTGCTAAAGCGACCACGTCTATTAAGCGATCATTTTTATTAAGCGACCGTTTTTAAGTTTCCCTATTTAAAATCAAAATATCCTAAAAAGTAGGTATTGTTGGTCTAAAAATCATTGAAAATGAATCCTATGTTGTTATAGCTCGACAGAATCGTCTCAACGAGACGATTCTATTGAGTTATAACAACATAGGATTATGCAAAAATATGAACATTCAATCAAAACGTATGTTTCTTATTTGTGATCAAACGTGTATTAAGCGACCATTTTCTTAAACGACCGCTTTTTGGTGGTCCCTGTATAGTGGTCGCTTAATACAAGGTTGACTGTATTTAATTCGACCAATTTCTTAGTTTGTTGTAATAATTCGGCTTCAAAAGACATTCCCGGTGTTTAACCCTTTGCTGTTTAATCCCTGATTTTTACGTGCCTGTGATTTTATGATTGAAAAAACATTGCGAACTGAAAGAAGAAATTGCTTCTGACAAGCAATTTCTTCTTTTTCCACACTATTTTCTACCCTACTGAATGGTTATTTTTCAAATTAAATCCACTTTAGATTTTCGTCTGCAAAACCTTTGAATTTGGACAGGTCCAAAATTTTGTAAAACATTATTGGAGTCTCCTTAAATGTCGTAATTGCCTATACAATGTATAGGCAATTACGACATTTAAGGGCAGCTGCTACGTTATAATAAAGAAAATATTTTAAAATAGATGGAAAATTCCGGACTTTTACTCATCGAGAAAAGTTATTGATTCAAGAATGAAGCGAGTTTAAGTTAAATTCAAGCGTCATACTCTTAAAGAACAGATTATCGTGAGGAAATGACAAGTCAAACCAAATGTTCAACTCTCACAAAATATTAGAAATTATATTAGAATTGAATTGAGTATAGTCATCGTCTCGCTAAACCATGGCTTAATTGGTAAAATGAACTTGCTAAAAGCATTGGGTGCACTTTATGTTATGAATCAGTAGTACCTTGAAAAAAAAACTTTTCTGGTTAAAAGGGAAAATAAAATAAGGTGGTGTAGACGAAATTCAGACTGCACATATGAGCGGGCCGCTCTTTTCTTCTATATACCGCCTGATAAAACACGGATTTTTTTTCGGGCTCAAGATGACAGATGTTACATTAGCCAGCTCTACGTTGATGAAAATGATGATCTAGCCGTTATCACAGAAACTATGCGCTCATGCTCGGATACCACGAGGTCTCCCTATTTGCTACGTTATATCGCCACGTCGATATAGCGTAGCAAATAGGGCGACCCCGGGATATCCGAGGACGCCCCGTGTCATAGCGTAAAACTACCTTAAGCGTGTATCAAGACGGATCGCTTGTAGTTCTAAATATCATTTATTTAGTCTTTACGATGAAAGGGTCGAGCTATGTTTCCCTGCTTAGAGATTTGATAAACAAATAGTAGAAACCTTTCATGCGAAGATTGGCATTTCAATGGGGCGTTATTTAGCGTTTTTCTTAAACTATGATACACATAACTGAAATAAGGGACACATAATTGAGCTAATATTAATAAAATAGAACACCTTCTCAAGTATACATTTTAAAGATTATTGTTGTCGAATCCTGTCTGCTCAGATTGAGCAAAAGCTATGCTACGAGGCCTATACTATAGGGACTACGATGCCTTTTGGACTTTTCTTGCGTATCTTCAGTCTTCATTTCAGCAAACATTATGTCTGACGTTTGACGTTACTGTAAAAGCGATCATCATACGTATTTTGTCTTTCTTCTCAACTGTTTGAATTTGTGACCTATCAGTAGAAAACAGACCACCTGGTCGATGCGTATGTCACGGTCGACCTCATTCAGAACATCGCTCGGACTTTTCCGTAACTTGAAAAGTACCTCGGACGTAAGTGTAGTAATTTTGGGTCACTTTTAGGTAATTCGGCTCCTGGTTGTACTTCGGTTAATACGCATGAAGAAAATCACATTTTGTTAATTCTTTCCAATCGTCTTTGGAAATCTTTGTGGCATATGATAATTTGATGACAAAACGCAGTAAGACACTGCGTTTTGTTATCAAATTATTATTTGCCCATTTTTATTTTTTCGTTGATTTTATTTTATTCAACGTCATCCTTAGCGAGATCGTTTATGTTTGTGACGTCACATAAACCCAGATCGAAAGACGTGCTTTCATGGCTGCGCCCGTATTATTCCCGAGGTCTATTCCGTAGAATCGCCGAGGGCTCCCGATTGGGTCGAACTTTGTCTGACTGTGCGGAATGCGCAGGCAGACTAGGATCGAAACCTTTCGCACCTGGATGATTTTCTAAATCTACAACGATCATTCAACTTTCATGAAAAGGATTTTTTGAAACGCGACCTTCGGTTGACCACTACTTCAACCAATCTTTTTTTTTTTTCTTTTTTTTATCAGATTTTGATTATCGAAGTTCCTAGACGGTCCTATTTTGCGCAACGGGAAACATGCATTGCTCTAAGTAAACAGCAAGGTCTTGTAATAATAACCGGAGGGGGGGGGGGAACGCAGAGCACTCGTAGACACGGTTATACGCTGTCTCCGGTCGATATGACAACACTTCTTGAAAGTCGTTTCATTGTCCTAGGGCCAACTTATTTCTCGCCCTCTTTCGGGTCGGATGTAGACTGGTCTCACTATCGAATATCAGAATAGCCTATTCTAAGCTATTCTGATAGTCGATATGTGGACCAGTCTAGAGCTGGTAGCCTGCTTTCTTGGAGATACTCTGATATTGCGGGAAACAGTACCCGCCAAGGGTCAGAAATAAGTTGGCCCTCGGTTATACGCTGTCCCCGGTCGATATGACAACACTTCTTGAAAGTCGTTTGATTGTCCTAGAGCATTTCTACTGGTTCAGCGGAAAGGGAAGAAACTCGAATAAGATTTTGTGAAAAATCAGTATTCTTTGTTTCCCCTCTTTGTATTTGTTTCGGCTAAATCAGGCGATATCGATTCATCTCTCATTTCGTGAACACAAAATTTTAGGCATTTGTAGGTGTGATTTTTTTTCAGAAGTGGCGAAAACATGAAAACATTAATTCATTGTTCAAAAAATGATGTACACTGTCGTTTTACAAGTAAAACGATGAGTAATGCACATAAAAATGTGCACAACTATATTCAAGGTCGTCAATTAGCACGTGTTTTACAAGGCAACATTATGGCATCATCATTACTTTTGGTCTTTCATCTGTGGCAATCCTTCAACGAAGGCAGGCTTAATCTGTCCGAAAGATGAGGGTGTATCATCTTGATAATTTCACTGGTTTGATATAATCAAGTGAAAACCCACTTAGAAATCTTGGTGAACCAATGAAAACTATTTAAGAAAAATGAACAACGCTTGTTTATTTATTCCAAATACGAAAGAATAACAGTATGTCCGGTCTAATCCAACAATTGTGATAAGGGTTTATCTTTATTCATACCTCAATTATGACAAAAACTATTTTCTTTAAATCGTGTAAGACTTCTTTTTCATTTTTCATGGTGCTACTTCGCGCGCAAGCATGAAAAATAGCTCTGTGATAAAAACCTGTTTTCATGGGGGTATGAAATCAATCTTCACTAACCAGACCGCTTGATTTAATAAACCAAATTAAAAGTTAGAGAACATGAAAGACATACATCATTGTATTTGGTTTGAGATCAACGTAAACTTGTATGGCTTCAACAATTCAGTCTATGAGTGACATTTACAACAATTGAGCAGCGTTGACAACGACATAGTGCAATACTAATGCATGACGACTTCACTAGAGATAGCGCATAATAGCTGCACAGGCTGGCCGGAATCATCGCCTTGCGCACATTCGAAATTGTTGGAAATGTCAGGCACAGGCTCAATTAATAGATAGGCCAAATTTTAAAGAAGTTTCAGACGACTTTTTTTTTAAATTTTGTCTCCTGTAGGAGAAGAAAACATTGCGGACAAAGAAGAAATTGCTTGTGACAATCAATTCGATTTCCTAAATTGTTTTCTGTGGCATTTTCCTCAATGGTAATTATTAAGAGGGGTGGGCGAATAGTTGTCTTATTTCGTAATTTCTTAGTAAACTTCAATAAACCTTCATAACTTTTCTCATCTTCCCTGGATTACATGTAGCTAGTAACACAATGCAATTGATAGATATGTAATTTTAGGGATCAACTTCAGAAAAAAATAAGATTTTTTAAAACAGTCTTCAATTATGAACTGATGATGATTTCCAGAGGGTTCTACCGACTAACATTAGTTAGATAGTTTTGATAGTCCTGGCTACGTATTTGGGAGTCAGGCTTAGACTCTCAAACCAACGTTCAACAAAACCCTGTCGGAACCCCCTTTATAGAAATCCTGGATCCGACATTGGCATTTACAATGAAAGCTTGCTCTGTATACCTTTTTTGCGTCAACAGGAACGTTGCTGATTACTATTTTAGATAGTGAGGCATTGTTTGGAACATGGCACTCAAGGTAGTGGACCCGTAAAAGTTCCGCAACATTTCAGAACTCATTGTCTCTCACAATGTTAACCGAGGTTCCCTAATGAAAATTCATTAGGAAACCTCGGTTAACACGGTTTAAGTTCATTACTACCAAAACGCTATGGAACTATTACGGGTCCACTATCTTAAAAAAAGTTACGTGACGTTAACGAATGCTTACGTTAATTTTTTCTTCTACCATCTTTATGGGAATGGCGGTATCGTTTTTTTATTCCTTCGAATTTTCATGAATACAATTTAAAAACTGTAGATACGATGGTTTGATAATTGCTCAGCATGTATTGGATACTGTTAGTCAAAATATCGCAATTGTTTATCTTTTTTGTATTTATCCATGTTGAGGTTAGTTCTTGTTGCTGAAATTTCATCCTGCAGAATACTAAAAAAACCGTTTTAAACGATACCGCCTGATTGTTTTACGCCACATTACAAACTTTAATTTTCTGTCATTTCGGTTCTTCCTGAGCTCTGAAATAAAGACAGAAATGGAGAATTGGTACTAAACGTTTCCGAATTTATGTTGATAATGTTTTCTGTTAATGATCTTTTTTTTTAAATAATATAGCAAAGAGACAATAGTTGGAAATGTAAAAAAATCAAATGAGTCTGTGTGTGACATTTCCAACAATTTCATATATGCGTGATGGGGAGATATTTAGCTTCCTGGATAGCAACAGTGTGCAATAAAAATGTTCTGCAATTGTGAGCAAAGAGAATAGTGGGTGTGCCTAGCTACTAATTGAGTGTGTAGTGAAGACTCTGATCAGACTGTGCACTGCACAGGCTGATCTGAATCTTCACAGACGCACATGTCAAATTGTAGTAAGGTAATACACAGGCTCAAACGTGATTTACATTGTTTCTGCCTTCATAATCCGATAAACCAAAAGATATGTGACCCGTCATGCGAAAAGGGACCACCTTGGAAGTCCGGAAAGCAAACATTTGAAAAAGAGATTGGTTCTAGTACATGCCAACCAGAGATCGTGTTTCAAAAATTCTTTCCCGGGAAGGTAGATGGATTTTTCTAGATTCAGAAAATTAGTAAAGGGCGAAAAGTTTCTACCTTAGTCAGTCTGCGCTGTCCGTGCAGTCTGACTGGGGTCGACACTTTTCGCACTACCCAGATGACTATGAAAGATGTTGTTTCATGTCTAAGTTTTAAAATTGTGTATGTTTTGTCATACTTCATGTTTGTATGTTATATGTATTTGGCATATGGCATGATTTTTGCCGATTGCCTTATGAAGATTATGTTGTGTTATGTTATGTAATGATATTGGAAAAAGACGTAAAACTTTGCAATTTGCAGACAATGAGATAGAGAGAAAGAGAGACAGATACGTAGACAGCGAGAGATCAACAAAAAATGATAGAACAGGTGAGATCTGGGGAGAGAAAAAAAAACACATAGAGAGACCGACAGAGATCTGGAAGAAGAGAATAGGAGGGGAGGGTGAGCTTGAGAGAGAGAGAGAGAGAGAGAGAGAGAGAGAGAGAGAGAGAGAGAGAGAGAGAGAGAGAGAGAGAGAGAGAGAGAGAGAGAGAGAGAGAGAGAGAGAGAGAGAGAGAGAGAGAGAGAGAGAGAGAGAGAGAGAGAGAGAGAGAGAGAGAGAGAGAGAGAGAGAGAGAGAGAGAGAGAGAGAGAGAGAGAGAGAGAGAGATAGAGAGGAGAGAGAGAGAGTGGAGAGAGAGAGAGAGAGAGAGAGAGAGAGAGAGAGAGAGAGGGAGGGAGAGAGAGAGGGGGGAGGCAATACTTTTAAAAGAAACAGTCATGATTTTCGAAATTTCAATTATATTTTTTTCTAATATTTTGCTTCGCATAAACAAATTTTATACAGTATTATAATACTAACTACTGTTACTGTTAGAATTATTGATAGTAATAGTAGTTTTTCGTTTATGCTGTTTTTTTTGTAAAAAAAAATCATCTACAGCACTAACCATTGACATGAACCCTTTATTTCTTGCAGACATTGGTTCCAGGTTAAAAACTCGTCGCTGCATTGACCGATGATGACGCCATATACGTCCATGTGGAGAGTCGTATATCTTATCTTCCTTTTTCTTAAATTTATGAACAGAAAAAAATGTAAGTTATGTGTATCTTGTTATAGCGACAATCCCTATAAAGCGACCACCGAAGAGGCGGCCATTCTATTCATCGGTCAATGCAGCAACGAGTTTTAAAAAACTCGTCGCTGCATTGACCGATGGTGACGCCATATACGTCCATGTGGAGAGTCGTATATCTTATCGTCCTTTTTCTGAAATTTATGGACAGAAAAAAATAAGATATAGAGGATAATTATTTGTTTCAGTGTAAGATCGATTTATATTCAATTGAGTGAACAACAAAAGCTTTATTTTCACGAGTGGCAGAGTCACGAGGGATAATAAAGTTTTTGTGGTTCACGAAATGAAATATAAATCGATATTACTCGAAAACAAACGATTATTCTTTTTCTTCTATGCAAATAATGAGACAAAATGTGAAAATTCTAGGACATATTTTCGTAAAGCACGTCATTTTGCACGTGATTGCTATGCAACGTTTATTGAGAGACTTATTTCGCCCCGCACAGATGATGTCAGATAGGATGAACTGCACAAAAGCAGAGTTTTTGATAATTTCACTGCTTTTGTGGTGAGATTATCAAGTGATAATCTACCGTTATTTCTCGATAAACCACCAAAAAGCATAAAAGAAATTTGTATCTTGTCGTAATGACAAGCTCTATTAAGCGACCGCTTAAGAGGCGGTCATTCTCTTCAACAACAAAGTCTCTTTCCAACATGCGCAGTTTGCTCTAAATGGCCGTAAATGGTTCCTTTGTTGTCTGAACTTCCTAACAACATAGAATTCAGTGTGAAAGAACATTTCACATTGCATGTATAATCAAAATGTCTTCATATCACTTACATGTATCACTAAAAATGAATAAAGAGAGCTCTCACCTAAGTAGTAGCTATTTTGTGGTATAAAGCAGTCACTTATCACCAGTTTCACTTCACCAGTAAGGCGTCTTAATGCAAATTGCTACACTACATGTTTAATCAAAATATCTTCATATTTTATACCACTAAAAATGAATAAAGAGAGCTTTCTCTGAAGTGGTGGCTATTGTGTGGTATAGCGCAGTCACTTATCACCAGTTTAACTTCGCTAGTATGGCGTCTTAATGCAAATTGCTTCTTGCACGAAGGATATTTACCACGCAAATGTATGTAATCAAAGGCTGATAGCTTTGGATGTACTTATTTGAGTCCATACATATTTTTGCGAGTAAGTGAAAGTTACATATTTCCTGTATTTGCAAGTGAGTGACTGTTACCTTTTCTTCTATCTTTGCGAGTGAGTCCAGCAGTTCCTGTGATCGGCGGTTGATCTGCTCCCGTTGTCGTTTTAGTTTCAAGGACATATCAATGGCGTATCTCTCATATAACTCCATTTTTTCTTTAGCTACAGCTTCTATACGGGTCCAGGTGGACTGGGGACAAAACAATGTTAGTTATTACGTGACCCAAACATTTCAATCAACATTCAATTTCTTATTACTGTCTGCAACTTAAAAACAAAGAAACAAAAAAAAGCAGTAACAAAATATAGATCTAGCAATCAAAAGACATTTCGTCTGATAAGCTCAACCCATTCGCTTGTGTTTCAAACATTCTAATAAATATTCGTCCTTGTCATCTTCGGCGAATTTGTTTTGTTCTTTTATAATATATTCAGATACATTTTATTTTTTTTAAATTTGAACAATTTATAGTCAGAATTTGAAGTAAAGAAGAGCCATAAGTACTGACCTCATTTTTACGTTTCATAGAAAGTGAGAAAGCAGCGTATTCTTTCTTGTGGTGAGTCTTCGAGAGTCGGCTTGTGTCTTCTGTCTCCTAAATACGAAAGAAATATGAGCCTGTGCGTGACATTTCTAGCAATTTGAAATGTGCTTGGGCTGCAAACATTGAGCTGTGTAGACAGCCACATACCCTAAATATAAAGTTTCCTGATGGTCTACAGACACTTTGAGACCTTACCTATCTAAGCGCAAAGTGAATACTATGGTCAGACTGTGCGGATGCAAAGGCTGGTCAGAGTCTTTGCATTGAGTATACCTAAAATTGACGGAAATCTCACGCTTAGGCTCATTTTAATCTTTTTTTTTAATCTTTTAAACTGACACTTACAACTAAAGTGAGCTTCTTCATCGACCTATAATGACCAATACATGATCAATACGATAGGACACGACAATAATAAATCAATGTAATGATTAATCTTCAATAAAGTCCGTACATGGTCTATAGTATTGCTAATATACGTAATTGACAATATTATTGATTATATTCGGGCAATTTAGAAGATTGTTTAAATATTCAAGATTTTCAATTTATAATATGACCTACGTCGCGGGAGTATAATAACCCCGTTGAATATTTTTGATATTACACGGGTGTTATTTCACTAGTCGAATAGCCATGCAAATGAGCTCGGGGCGAATAGCAACGTTATGATAATGTTGTGAAAAAGACGTCATAATGTATTTGCTGACGTCATTAGATACAATCGACGTTATATGTTTCTTGGAGTAACTTGAATCGATAAATACCGCAATTTACTCGATTTATCTAAAACAAAATCTGGTCATATTATATAGAGAATATCAAATTTTTTCTCATTAAATTATGATTTTATTAAACTCGTCGTCTAAAACAGATAAAAACTCGGCGCAGCCTCGTTTTTATCTATTTGTAGATTACTCGTTTGATAAATTCGGTATTCAATGTTCACTCATTCAATATCCTCCAATTATTGTCAATAATATTGTTCACGTTCGGGACGCTTCAGAATCGATGATGTCATATATTATTTCGGATTCAATATTAAAGAAATGGTATTAAAGATATTCAGCGTCATAGAAATGTTATCAACGAGAGCATTTTGATCGATTACAGACATCTCTGGATTACATGCATCTTCTGCTACTCGATATACCTCGTTCAATGGCGTACCTACCAATCACGTACAGTATGCACGTTATACAAATGACAAATATCAAAAATATATATACTGAACACCAAAAATAACGCATCACTTTTCAATTTTCAATGACAAATAATTTTACCCTGAAATTGATCAATTTACTGATATGACATTGCTTTAGTTTTGCCGGCCACTTTGTATACAATTGTGATGGAATTTATTCCTAAACTCATACTCAGTTGAGTAAAGACACTTGAATGTGATAAACATGTTTTCTGCTCGTGTAGCAGATCGAATGCATCTAATGATAGTAAAGTTGATCGAGTATTACAGCAAATAAAGGTGGCAATGAAAAACAATGTAAACATTTATCAGATCAAGCAAAGTCTTTGAGTTTAGCGGTAGCGAAAAATTGAATTTCGGAACGCCATCGTGCATAGTCATATTGCCCCTATTCATTATATCAAGGACACTTGCAACTGCCAAGAGGGACAATAACTGGCCTATTGTAAGGTTAAAACATCGATTTTAACAGCTCTCTGTACCATACTTTGGATGCTAACACGATGCGGAGGCTCCATTATAAGGTGAAATGACCGGAAATTCTTACTCTCTATGTCGCAGTTTTTCAGGTTTTAGTGGACTATTGATGACAGTGAAACACAAAAATTATCAATCTGGGCCGAGTATCTAATCCTTCAGTAGCTATAGCCATATGTACACCCAATGAGCAAGGCAATGTTATGGTCCATTCAGCTCATGCAACTATGGACTTTCTTCTCGAACACCTTTTTTAAGTGATACTAATGTCTTATCTTTTACCGACTGGACTTAACTCAAGATCTAGGACGCCAAATACGAGCTTGAAATGAGTCAAAAAAGAGCACGAAAACCCAAGGTTTTGAGTCAGATTGAGGCAGTACGCACAGCTAATGGATACCTATATTGGGTGTAAGAAATGATAAAATTCAGAAATCCAAGTGTCAGACATTCTTTGAGAGCAATTTTGCACATGGATTCACGCGCTAGTGACTTTTACTGAGCAGTGGAAAACTTCTCTTATTTCAAAAATTTTCATTTTGGGGGTTGTCGCCTTTATAAGTGTATAACTCTTCAATGCGTATGTATACGTTGTCGGCCTTTTTGAAACAAATCAATAATTGGTCAACGTTTATTTTGATATGACCATTCTTTCAAACTTTAAAATATGAAAAGAGTTATATCTTAAAAATGAAGCGATGCGATATTTTTGTTGATCAGTGTATTTATATGAATCGTCAGTGACTGATCATTACATCGTAACTACAATGTTATTATCATTCACCGATAAATTTTAAATATCATTTTTATTACGCACGTGCGTACTATTCGAAATTGTTAGGCCCGCCCTTGATGTTATTCGTTTTCTAGTGAAGACATTAATCAGAACGAAAGGAGCCTTTGGCTAGACCGTGAAAGTGAGTGAGAAAAGAAGATAATTATGCAAAATGCAAATTCATGTTGTTCATAAGTGGGTAAATTCAAGAAGGGTTGAGGTCGATTTTCATCTCGATTATTGCTGGGTAAAGTGCTCTAACGTTCGTGTGATCAAAAAACCCATACCTTTAGCGGCTCTGATTGTCTTGGTAGAAGTGTTTGCTGTTTCTTTTTCACTTTTGAAGTTTTGTTTGTCGCGTTTGGTCCAAGGGAGGATATCAAACTAGGAAATCCCGAATTGTAATAAAATCTGTCGGAATTCACAAATTGTCTACTCTCGAATTCCGATGACCTCATAGACTTTTGACTTGTCAGGTCGCTTTCTTGACGTCCCAGCCTTGAGGGAGGTTTATTGGGTTGATCTTGGTTGTTCAAGACTTTTCGGGGTGATTTGGGAATATTTTCTATTGGCTTTTCATAGTTAGCTAAAACTTCTGCTAGATTGATCCGATTATCATTTGTTTCCTTTGCCTCCGCCAAGTTCTTATCTTTTTCTTTTAAAACAGCATTGTCTTTATCACCTAATTTTCCTATGTCATTTCTTTCTTCGTTTGATTTCAATATAATATTTTGAATAGGAATTTTATTAAAATCCGATTCATCTGTTGTTAAATTTTTGCTGTCCTGGTTTTTGCTTTCACTTTTATTCGGTCGGTTGGTAGTGTCTATAGTACTGTCTAATACTGGCAATGTGGTGTCATCTTCGTCGTAAAAATCTTTCGAATCGTGTATGTCTTTTGTGACTCTACTATCTATATCTTCGAGATTTTTGTCGTCTATCTTGGGCACATCGTTTACTCTGGGAAGATGTTTGGTCGTATCTTGAGAATTCGTGTCGCGCTCAAATACACTATCGTCCTGTGAGAAACATTTAGGCATATACAGTTAAAAGCACCGTGAAATTGACAAGATGAATCATTTTGGAATAAATTTGGAATGAAATTGAATGAGTGTGTGGAGTGAGTTTTGAGTGAAATCAAAGGGAAGTAATCCAATATCGCAAATTTTGTTCAAGATGAACAAAATTAGTGATATTAATCACCTCCCTTTAATGAAATATGCGTAAGGGTTCTGGAAATTGCTTCCTATTTCTTCAAGAAGAAACCAGACGCTTTCAGTTTCAATTATGCCAGTGAAATCCCGATTTTCCCCCCATTTATATCTATTTTAAATGGAATTGTTGATTGTATACTTTTTAGTCATTTTTGATCGATTTGAGTGAATGTTTTGAATGAGTGCATGGAGCGCTGAGTGAGTGATTCAGAATGGTTTTGATTGAGATGAATGTCAATTTCATGATGTAACTAACTGTACGTGTAATAGACAGATCGCGAACGTCAATCAAGAACGCGGTTAAGCAATCAAATCATTTATTTCCACCGGAAGTCAAATATATACCATCGTCAATTCTCGCAATGATATAATTCTAAGATTCTAATAGACAATGAGCTAAGCGTCGTACCTACAGCTACTAAAGGGGAGAGAAGCAATTTAGGGGAAAGTTGTCGAGATTACAGTTAAGATTGGAGAATCGTAAGGTGGGGGAGCAGAAACAATGGTATCAAATACATTAAACAGGCGCGGATTCAGTGGTATGTGATCGAGAGCCCCACTTGTTTTTTGTTGGTTTTTTTTTTTTTTTTTTTTTTTTTTTGCAAAAACCTGCCCTGCGTTCAGGATGCAAATTGCAGTTGCGCGCAAAATAGGTAATGATTTGAAAACAGTTTGCCACGCTTTGTCATCCCGAACGTAGGACTTGTTATCAGATCTGATAAATTTAGAAATAGCATAATAATACTGTAAATCTGCGTTCAACAGCAAATTTCGAATTGGAATAATAGTTTCCAGAAAATGTAGATCTATGTGAAAAGTATAAGCAAATTTCAGTGCTTAACTAAGCAAGAACATATGCTTTAACGACCGTAGCGGGAAACATCGTTGTACGTTGTTCTCAATGAGTTATGATAAGCACTTTTAAAGAATGTATCCCCAAATCTTATCACACAATTTGCAACTTCTACAGTTCTAGAACAGGATCAAGCGAATAGGATCGAAATGTTGGAGTTGTATGAACTTTGCATTCAATTTTCAGTCAAATCAGACACAATACCTTTATATTTATTTAAGATCTCTTTTCTTTTTTCCTCTTTTTTTTTACCAAACTAACTCTCTCTTAGGAGATATACACTTCTATGACTCCCCATGGACGCTTCTCGGGCTGAAATTGTAGTGGTTTATTCAAGATTTTGCAGAAAGACCGTTTGCCCGACACATGGATTTCAGATCATCCCTATCCGAATTTTTTTTCTTTTGCGCGGATATATCAAGTGTAGGACAGGGAGAGGAAACAATAGAAGAAGTTATGAGAGGAGAAGAGAAAAACACAATAGGGAAACAGAACGGAAAGGGAAGACGATGAAAAGGAGGAAGAGTTGGGAAGGAGGGGGAGAAGAAGAAGAAGAAGAAAAAGAAGAAGAAGAAGAGGAAGAAGAAGAAGAAGAAGAAGGAGAAGAAGAAGAAGAAGAAGAAGAAGAAGAAGAAGGAGAAGAAGAAGAAGAAGAAGAAGAAGAAGAAGAAGAAGAAGAAGAAGAAGAAGAAGAAGAAGAAGAAGAAGAAGAAGAAGAAGAAGAAGAAGAAGACATGTTTACTTACATATGTCGATTCGGTTACAAGATCCATGCTTTATTTACAATGAAAAACCTTGATTAATGTCCGCAAGTACATTAACTTTGCTAATAAGCCCTGCGACGAAGCTAAGCTCCTTTGATATTTCTCGCAAAACTTTAAAAGTTTTACATGGCTTTAAATATGATTCTGCTCTCAAACTATCCTTCAGATGCGGATTGATAAATGACGTGCTTCAAGCGAGTGCGGTCGTTCTTGTTAAATTATTCCTCTTTTTAAAACCCCATACCCTGCTTATTTTTTTTTTTTTTTTTTTTTTTATATATATAATTATTTGTTTTCAAACAAAGATATTGATTTTGATTCAAAGAAACAATTTCAAAAGTGTATATTTGTAATCACAGTAATTAAATTAGTAATGGTAAATGATAATCGTCTTAAGTTTTAAGTTCGCTTTGATTATTTTAAGTAATAATTGCCATCATAAATCAATAAATTTTGACAATTTGTGTATAACTTCGTCGTTCATTGCGGTAAAGAGCGAGGTATTTTGACCCACGAAATTTGATCTTTTCACGTTCACTCTTCGTCGAATCTTTTGTTTTAAAGAGAATTTGATCATATTTTAAACTTATCCATTTAATCGTTTTTAAAATCTCTTATCTTAAGACGGCGTGAATTATGTAACTGGGAGTATTTTTACATGTCAATAATTTAATTCTAATTATGTTCACCAAGTTCCCTGTTTTCCATTGATTGACAAATTGGTTTCGTTACATAAGACAAATATTTTTGAGTTCGCAGCTTCTTTGTTAGATTCCACAGAAAGTAGTCTCATGAAAATCATGCATAAATCATAACTCTTTTCACCTCATGATATTAATCATAAGATGTGAAGATTTTTTTTATTCGCGGAGATATGAAATTAAAAACCTATCAACATTCATGTATGAATCCGAATCGAGTATTCATACAATGCAATTAGGTACATTGTATTTAGTTCCATATCTCCATGAAATCGACAAATTCAATTTTCATTTTTTAATCATTTGGAATATGACTGGCGCCCTTACAAATTACAGACGTTGACTTTAATACCTCTAGTATCTGAAGACAATGATTATGTCAAGAGCAAAGGCATTTGTTTCAAAATATGATTTGGTCATATATGTTATTACATAATAACCTGTATTGTAAGGTCCGCAGATTATGAAACAATTTCCTGTGGTTAATATATTTTAAATGATAAGAAATACGGCTTGTGGCGCTCTGACCATGAAATTTCAGGATTTTATTTTTACCTGTTGATAATAGTCATGGTCGTAGAAAATCAGAAACCGTGCAAAGACGCACGAATGTACTGGGTCTATCGTAGTAGCAATGAGGAATGAATCGATGTGTTAATAAAAACATGCTTGAACAATTCTTATATGTGACCCGTCACGCGAAAAGGGACCATCCGGGTAGTGCGAAAAGTATCGACCCTTGTCAGACTGCGCGGACTGCGCAGACTGACTGGGGTCGAAACTTTTTGCTCCGTGCTTATTTCTGAATCTAGAATGATCAATCTACCTTCCAGTGAAAGAATGTTTGAAATGCGACTTCTGGTTGACCTATACTGGATCAAATCTCTTTTTCAAAAATTCGGTTTAATTCCCGGATGGTCCCTTTTTGCGTGACGGGTCACATATATTCATAAAGTTACATACCGTCGCCGGTTGGTGCTCCCCCTTTCATAGGAAATTGAACTGTTTTGCTGACTCGCAGATTTACAACCTCACATGATCAGGCGAGAGCTTCAAGGAGAACCCGAGGGTCGTATGGCTAAAATCTCAGACAGGAATCATGATTCGGGAAAAGTGAAGCAAAATAACGGTACTAAAAGCATTAAGATTGCCTGTAAATTTACTAATCCTAAGATAACCACCAGCCCCAATCTCACCGGGCCCATCCCGTTTTTGAAATGACTTCGGTTTCCATACGATCACAAAAAGTTTAAAAAGTATTTAGTTGTTAGCTCCACTGGCCGAAGGCCACTGGGACTATATTGTGATGACGCTGTGTCCGTCGTGTGTCAGTCCTAGCGTCCGTTCGTAAACGTTTTCTTAAAAAATCCTCCCCTCATAAACTAGTACATGAATTTCAACCAAACTTCACAGGAATGGTCCTTAGTGACCCTATATCAAAGTTGTTCAAAGACTTTTGATCCAATGAAAAACAAGGCTTTAATGGGCGTGGCTAACTTCCATTCATGGTAATGTGTGACTTTTCTCATAATCTTACCGATGGATATCAACCAAATTTCACATCTAAATTATCAGTTGAAAAATATATATTTTTATTGGCGGAGGTCATTTTCCTATATGGAAACTTTGAAATAATTTTCTCAGAATCTAATCAATTGATATCAACCATATTTCACTGGAAAGATCTTTAAGTGACCCTTTGTCAGTCTACAATAAATGATTGTGATAAGATGAAAAATCTGTATGTTATGGGCGGAGGTCATTTCTCTTTATGTTTTAATAGTGGAAACTTTGAATATTATATTCCCATAACCTACTTGAGGGATATCAACCAAATTTCACTGGAATGATTCTTTAGTGATCCTTTATCAGACTACCAAAAATCATTGTGATCAGATGAAAACATGTCTTTGATAGGCTGAGTCATTTTTCTTTTTGTTATATAGTGGAAACTTTGAAAATCATTTTCCCAGAATCTAATCGATGGATATCAACCAAATTTCACTGGAATGTTCCTTTGGTGATTCATTATCAGGCTAAACAAAATTATTGTGAATGGATGAAAATTATGTATTTACAAGGCGGTGTCATTTCTCTATATGTTATTCACCAATCTCGAAATTTTCTTTGCAGAAATAACTCAGCATGCGATAGTTAAAAACACTTATTTACTTGAAATAAACATTAATTAATTAGTTAATTCATTCATTCGTTCACTTATATTCTCATCTAATCATATCAGTAGATTCAGGTCTGTGGAGCAAATCAGCTGCTCAAGCAGATCTTGTTGTTGTTGTTGATCTTTTTATTTTCCTTTCGATATTTTCATTGTGTACGAGAACGTTTTGTCATCCTGAACGCAAGGCATTGGTCCAGCACAGTTTAACTATCTCAGAAATAAACGCTGCTTGCAAACTACTCCTTCCCAAGGCCACCTATTCAGAGACCGTAGGGACCTTGGCTTCTCAGATGCCCTTCTCTTGCGTAGTTACTTCTCAGATCTGTCAGGGTGACAGATTAAAGCAATTTCGACCAAAAATATATAAAAATATATAACGCAAACTTTTTCACGAACGACCAATATCAAAATACCGTTGCAAACTAGCGTACAGAGTTTCCATACAGTGATCAATTTCAGGGTAAAAAAAATGCTCGCGAACAGGGAATTAAGTTCTGGTGCCATTCGCGGGTTCTACTTCCTCAGTCGGCAGGCTTTTTTTAAACTAGGGTAGGTAATCCCGTCTACATTTTTTCTAACCTTCTTGCAACTGTTACCTCCCCTGCACCCTAAAAATGTTTCAATGACAGAGTTCAGCGATAAGTCAGGGTCATTGTCCGAATCTAGAATAGGTTACAGTAATGGGCGGGGCATATAACGCCTTCAAAAACTCTCTTTGATCAACTGCTGTGATATATTTATATTTTATTCAACATCTGTCCAAACGAGGCAGTTACTCGGTGGGCTTTTCTGTCCACCGAGGATAATTTTGAAACCAGAAAATAAAGTCCGATTGCCGAGTCGTAATCCAGTGGCGGATCCAGAGGAGGGTTTGGTGGTTCGTTTTCTGAGGTTCGAACGAACCCCCCCCCTATTTTTCCAAATTACTTCATAATAGTGGACAAACTTAACCAATGCAACACGGGAAACGACTCCCCCTCTTTTTAAGTGTTCGAATAACATGAGCTTGAAATCTTCAATTAAAAGATACCTGATATGCTGAATTTGAGCAATTAGTCCCATAGTATGCCTTCTTAATTGAATTTGTCCAGTATAATGAAGATCATATGCATATGTATACAGAGGGCGTTCGTTCGAACCCCCCCCCCCCCCGTACCCCATCTGAGTCCGCCACTGCACCACAGATGTAAGTTTGAACAGCCTCCCCCCACCCACCCCCCCTTTACATAAATCCTGAGTCCGACGCAGACGGTTCACGGTAAGCCTCAGGTCCGTTCGTCTGTAACCGTTGCATTCAATTTTGTCTACTCCTATCCTGTGTTCAGGATGTAAAAGCGTTTCGCGAGCGCTTTTAGATGATACCCCGCTTTGCACGTGCAAATGCGTGGGAAGCGAGGTATCATTTCGAAAGCGCTTCCGGCTAACCCGGTTTCATCCTGAACGCCGGCAGGGCTGTTGTCCTCCTATTGGAATACACTATGTTTCTTTTCTATTTTTATCGTCAGTTTTTGCTTATCATAGTGAAATCTAATCATTTCTTTGTCAGAAAAAAAAGCCTGACTTCTCAGATTAGCCTGTCCTAAGTTCAACGGATGCAGTTAAAACGTTTGCAAACATGTATAATTTGTTACCCATCCATGGTGCAAAGCTGGGTGCCATTTTTCAAACGGTTTCGCGCATCATTATTAACACACGGATGAACTTATGATCATTAGTATTCATTATGATATTATCATTATTATTACTTTCATTAGATCTATTTGGCCTTTTATTACTTTAAACAGTCTAGTTATCGACTTTTTTTTCTTATTCTTTTTTTTTCTTTTTTTTTTTTCATTTCTTCCTTTTTAGCTCGGCTGTTTTTTGAGAAAACCCGAGGTATTGCTATAGCCTCCGTGTCGTCGTCGTCGTGCGAAAACTTTGACATTTTGTTATATCTCTGGTTCTACTGAAGGCATTCACTTGAAACTTGGCACACATGTTCACCATCAAAAGAGCAACCTATACTATCAAGGGGGATAACTCTAGATGCACTTTGTGCAAATTATGCCCCTTTTTTGACTTAGAATTTTTTCCCACCATCTACCTTTCGACAGCCGAGCGTAGGCACCCGTAGGCGGTGCTCTTGTTTTAAATTACACGCTAGTTTTCTTTTATTTCAGTTCATTATTTTTATTTCTTCTATATATTTTTTATTTCTTTTCAAGTTAAACGCTAGATCTACACTCTGTGTCGTCTGCGATAGTCTTTAATAATAAAATTGTGTATTAAATGCAATTTGGGATACATAATATTTGTGAAGGTGTCGGGAGTATTATGAAACATGTTTGAAATTCTTTTAATCCTTCTTTGTCAAATTATGTGAGATGTTGTAAGAGGGAAGAAATTCTAAAGAAATTCCAATAATAGAATCCGCCCCACGGCACTAAGTTAAATGCCAGAGTATTCCCCCACTTGTGTATTGCCCTAATCTTAACGCGGGAATCCCTAATGTGTAAAGCTAGACAACCGAGTTGTCCGAATCGGTCGTGACCAACAAAATAATCATGTAGATGAATTTTACATAAAAATTTGTAAACTTACGCATTATTTTGTAAAATTATTAATTTTCGATAATCTGACCTTATTTAACCATTTACTCCCCAATTACATCGGCAATCCCGACACATCGCGCGCTGCAGAGTGCAGAGTGACGTCACGAGTCGAGCATCAACAACAGAACCGAGAAAAATTGACCACTTTTTGTTTGTTAATTACGTCGCCATTTTGTGGAAAAAATTGTGTTGATTTGGTAGATCGCTAGATCGACAATCAATCCTGCCAGAGGAAGGCTTTTACCAAAATGTTGGAGGTATTTACTCTTATTTTTTCCGTTTTGTATATGCAAATATCCGATGACCCGCCATGTTTCTCGGTTTTCCTTCGCTTTTCATCTCTTAAGGGCTTCATGTTTTTTGGATTTCTCTACCCAGTCAGATGTATCAACACTCAGAAAAATCCTTTCGATATATTGAAGGGTCCATAATGGTGCCAAAGGGTTAATTTTTCAATCTGTAACGCCCGATTTCTTGTTTATTTCGCTTGTAAAATTTCCCTAATATGGACGTGAAAAACTGACAATTAGCGAGGGATCAGCAGAAAAGCTGGCGGTGCACGTTCTACAAGTTGATGCATTGACCTTGACTCGTGTGGAAGATGGAAGATCATTAAACATTGTAAACACCAGTGGCTAATATCATGACATCATTAAATATTAAACAATAAATGTAGACACATAGTTACATTTTTGTTTTCAAAGGTGAAGGCATAGTGACGTTTCAACTTATCAATGTGTGTCTTACCTCATGACTAGAAATGGTATTTATAGACTAATATATTTCTTATTGACTTATTGCTTGAACATTATACACATGACTTTTTTAGATTTATGTGTATAGTAGATCTACATGTATCTCGGATGTGAAATTAATTTGATGGTGTCATAATCTAAAATTTCAAGGCAATGCGTAGAGATCTTCTGGCAAAGACGCTATGGAAGCATTTTTGTAAGAGTAATGCCCTTTTTGGACTAAGAATTTTTGCATTATCCAGTACCTGCAGCCAAGCATTGCACCTGTAGGCGGTGCTCTTCTTTTAGTAAAACCTTGCTATTCTGCTTAAGTATATCATAGACAAAAAGATCCCAGCATGGCACTTGAAACCCACAATGTCGGGAACACTAGTATATTCATGGTCCACCATCATAGTGTAGTGGTTAACACACCAGACTCACTATCCTTCGGTCGAAAGCCTGATCCAAGGAGTAAGGAATGCATGATATTGTGCTCAGCGTTCTCCTCGCACTTATATACTGACTGACAGAAAAAAAGGCTTCATCCTGAAACTGTGATTTAGAAAGGGATAAAAAAATGAACTCCATAACAAAGCCATGGAAAACATGTTTGTCTGAAAACATGGTTTTCATGATGTTACACAGGTAAGCAGGGCTTGTGCTAGCTTTTTAAATTAGGGAGTCATTGACCCCTTGACCATAAAATTCTGGGGGTCAAAACTGGTTTTGAAGGGGTCAAAAAAGAGAAAAATATGAAAACTATGAGTAATCTATATTACTGAAACAACACAAACAATGAAGTGTAGACATGTTTATGCTGTATCATTTATATAGATCTTTTGTAATAGAACGAAGAAAACAATTGATCTATATAATCTTTTATATTGCTTAGGTAATGCCCCACTGGAAATTCATTTGGTCAAAATGACCCCCTGCGAGCCTTGGTTGAGTTGAGAAAAGTTTGTTTTTGTTGAGATGCACTCTGCAGTTGTAAAAAGGCCTAGCTGGAACACTACTCTATATATCATATCGAATATAACACATAGCACATAAGTTATTGAAGTTTGTTGGTATGCTGTGTCTTGACAAAATTAGCAGGGAGCAAGCCATTTGTATGCTGAATGCTGGACCCTCCCAAGGTGAGGTAGCCAGTCAATTTGGTGTACACGGAACCACGACAAATTGATTAGTCATTTATTTTTTAGAATAACTGGGGACATTTTGGACTGTCCAATATCTTGGAGGCCATGATTTAGTCACATGCTCAGGATTGCTAGATTCAATTGTGTTTCTTACAAAAAAAACTCAATTTACGCTGTTATTATAGCTGCCGGCTTGCCTTTAAAAGGCTTAAATTCATAACCGGATCAGTTCTTTTACGTAGACCTGCTGCTGTTGGTTATGTCCATATGGGTCAACAACTCACCATGGTCTCTATCTGATGATATGTCACTCACGTCAATGTTACCCTTTGACTCATACCCATTTAAGATGGACTGTTCTGAGCTGGGGACGAGTCTTATACCAGTGCTCTCAATAAGGGCCAAAATCAGGAATTTTTGTAATTCCATGTTGGGATTTCAGGAATTTTTTTTCGAAGTAAGGAATTTTTAACCCCCCCCCCCCCCCTAACCCCCATCCTTTTTTTTGCACACATTGTAAAGACTTAAAACTTGTAGCTTTGACTTATAGCTGTAGGTTCAAGCTATGGTTTTACAATCACCTTTTATTATTTTCATTGAATAACTTATGGAAACTGATATGAGAAAATATGGAGTTTCTATTTGGAATCGGTCATTAGATGTATTTTGCACGGTGAGACTAGGAAATGCGGCTTACTCAAATTTTAGTTACGATGTTTTGGTATCCGGCGATATTACGGAAATTAATTCAGGTTTAATTTTCCTCGGCCTGTCGTTCCAAAGGTGGCAAACTTTCTAGGTAGTGTGCCTATAAAAGTTCTAAACCTATTTAAACTTACGCAGAATTATCCAAATAGTGAAATTCGTCATTTCAAATCTCTCGTCAGACATGTTGCAGACAACTTAAATGACGTCATTGGGATTTCCCCACGTTCTCAAGATGCCAATTCTAAACGTACCCTATTTAAACGAGGACAGTGGAATGACCTTTTGTAAATGTTTTCCAGTAGTGTCTTTTTCACTTTGGATAAATTACCCATAGATCTATTCTAAGACTTAAGGAAGCGATATTTCGAAATTTTAACGGTCTGAGCTGCATGAACTACGTTTGAAATTACGAATATTCCTCTGACTTGAATTTTGTTTGTTTCAATAATCAAATCAAGGGACCCGCGCAATCTGTATCCAACGAAAAAAGGTAATGATAGAAGCGTTAATGACGTGTTGCTAACCCGACAAGAATGCGTAATCAAAGACTGGTTGTTATAGCGACAATCTTATACCCCGCACGTTACACATGGCTTGTTTTGGTCAGATTTAATGTATATGCTCGCGCTGATTATCGATTTTTTGCACATGTAGACTTACGTTAAATTCTTAATTAGGTAAATTCATAAAATGTCCGGGGTCAAATTACAGGACGTTTTCCTCAAATCTCGGACGTTTTTTTACGTACGGGTTTGTTTTTCCGGACGTAATTTTTGAAATTCTGGAAGTATATTACGTCAACGTCCGCTTATTGAAAGCACTGTTATACATGGATGAGTCTAGATTCTTTCTGCAACATGTTGATGGGCAAGATTGTTTTAGAGACTTGGTGAAAGGAGCGAGGGGAATTGCATCATGTGGTATGATTCATTTTAGATTGCATAGGCTGGGATCACAGCACATGGTAGGACGGACCTAGTCTTTGTCAATGGTGTGTTTTAAAATCATTCGGAAATTTGGACCTGGACATAGAAAAAGAGGCCTGTGTTTGAGAAAAAACGTCCAGTTCTTTTATTGCATACGATTCACAAAATTACGTATTAAAGGGGTCTTTTTTTAAGAAAGTAAGTTCATACAGGCAAAATATATCGATATTTTATCCTCATGTACATCTATATTAGGCTAAAACAGAGGTCTAAAATAATGTTGTGCCGGTGGAATTCCACTATGCCAATGTTTATTATTTGATTGGATCACACAATCTTGATGGGTTTGCGACAAAATATGTGGAAACTGGTTAAAGACTTTCCAGTGTTGTTGCATGCCAGTCATAAAGATAATTCCTATGTTTGTAGGACGCAAATTGTAAGAATATTTTGATGTTAGTAAATGATTGAACAGAAATCAAGCAAAACCAACTGATGGAGTTCGAACCATCTCTTCTTTGTTAAATTCTTGGAATTAAAGGTTTGTAATTGGGAAACGGAATGCAACGCTACGAGAATGACCCAAAAACCATTCAGAAAAGTCAATCAACTGCCCTCATTTAGAATTGCTCTTCTTGGAGAAAATGGGGAAATCCCAATGACATCATGTAAATTGTCTGCAACAGTTTTCTTGCATTCGCAGATATTTCTACATATGATTTTATAAATATGGATAGGAGTACTAGAACATTTGCAAGCTACCTTAAAAATTCCTTGCATGGTAGAATAAATCCCCGTAATTCTAACCTGGAATTACAAAAAATCCTGATTTTGGCCCTTATTGTGAGCACATATCGCCAAGAAATTCTGGCAATCCATGTTCATCAGTGCAAATGGTGGTATCTTTCAACAGGATCATGCTCACCCACATGACAATATGCAACAACATTCATGATGCCAAAACATTGATGTGTTTCCCTAGCTTGCTCTATCACTGGACCTTTTATGAATTGAGCACCAACAGAACCAGTTGCATAGGAAGGTCTGTAACCGCCAACAGCAGCCTAAGACGTTAGTTACGAGCTGCTTTTACTGAAGAGTGTCAGAATATTGCACAAGCGTCAATTACATGAATTTTGATAATGTCTTTCATTTTGAAAATATCCCCAAAAATTTTGGATAATGAGACAATTGCTTCCTCATTTGAAAATCCTCAGCAAAACACTGGACTCCTTTAAAAAATACAGAGAACATTTATGTTCTGGATATAAGATATTTTATCAGACAGCTTCTGTCACGTAATGCTCTGACTTATTATGCTCCCCGAAGGGAGAGCATATAGCCGCCGCTTCGTCTGTATGTCCGTCCGTCCGTCCGTCCGCAATTCCGTCCCTCCATCCGTCCCCACCTATTTCTCCATAACCCGTGGGCCAAATCAAAAGAAACTTGCCATGTGAACTCCCTATGATATAGTGATGAGGCACCTGTGTCTGTTATTGGATTTGAGGCCTCGTCACGGGAAAAGGGGACTTAGGGTAAAAAACAGTTTTTCCAAAATTTCTCCTAGTCTAACCGTCAGAATTTAGTGAAATTTCATATTTGAGTAACAAATCAGATGCCCTTTACTATAAACAATTTGACATTAACGTAAAAAAAATATATCATGGAAAAAGGGGGCTAAATGTTTGTTACCTTTACGCTAGCGCGTAAAATACAGTTATTCTTTCATTTCTCCTAGTCTTATGCTCAGAATTTGATGAAATTTCACATTTCAGTAGCAAATCAGATGCCCTTTACCATAAACTATTTGAAATTTGTGTCTAAAAATATGTCATGCATAAAGGAGGTTTAATGTTTGTTACCTTTATGTTTGCTGTATAAGATTACACCTTATTTGAGTCCTTGCAATCTGACCACAAAGCATATCTCCTAAAGTATAATAGCTATCAACTTGAAACTTTATGGGTAGATAGATCTTATGGAGGAGAAGTGCAGTGCACAAGAACTACAACTCTTGCTTGCATAATTTTGGAGTTATTGCCCTTGGTTATTTTTGATACTTAGATTATGTTTGGAGCATATCTCCTCAAAGTATCACAGCTATCAACTTTAAACTTTATGGGTGGATAGATCTCATGGAGGAGAAGTGCTATGCACAAGAACTACAACTCTTGCTTGCATAATTGTGGAGTTATTGCCCTTTGTAATTTTTGATACTTAGATTATGTCTGGAGCATATCTCCTAAAGTATAATAGCTATCAACTTGAAACTTTTTGGGTGGATAGATCTCATAGAGGAGAAGTGCAGTGTACAAGAACTGCACCTCTTGCTTGCATAATTTTGGAGTAATTGCCCTTTGTCATTTTTTATACTTAGATTTTGTCTGGAGCATATCTCCTAAAGTATAGTAGCTATCAACTTGAATCTTTATGGGTGGATAGATCTCATGGAGGAGAAGTGCAGTGTACAAGAACTGCAACTCTTGCTAGCATAATTTTGGAGTTATTGCCCTTTGTTATTTTTATTACTTAGATTTTATAGGAGGCAAATCTTTGACAGTACAAAAGAATCTTTTATCTATTAGGCTTCAGTTTACTATCAAGCTTTCTTCGCGGGGATGTCCATGTCCAACATGGCTTTTGTTTTTGTGACAATGCCTTATTCGGGGAGCATAATCCGTCTCTGACGGCTCATGTTAACAATAGGTAACTGTTGACTTAATATCAATTTGGTGGTTTTATATATGGAATTCTGTCAAGAAATTTCCATATGTTATAAGCTTTCCAAAATTTTGTTTTTATACCTCCCCAAAAGCTTGTTTTATACTAGTTTTATAGGGTTCCGCTTGTTGGTTCATTTGTCAGTTGGTAGGTTCTTCTTTAGCTTTCAATAAAGAAATAGCAGATTTAAATCAGGAAAAAATTGAAAGTCAGAAAAGCGTCTCAGGCCGGCATTGACCTCTTGAAAGAGTTAACAGTATCTGAAAAATCATGATGTGTGTTTAATTTCTTACCAAGAAAATCAGTCAATGCAAAAATATTGTAAGTGACAATAAATAGGAATGAACTTGCAACAGTTCTGTGCAGATGCCTCAGGCCTTTGAGTGAGGGGATATTGGATAAACAGCAATTTTCTCTGTTGTTATTGTCACCCGGGCAAAAAGGTATTACGACGACGTCTAATGCCTGTATCATGACTGTATGTAGAAACTGCAAATGGATTGATTCCGATGTTGACAAAAATAAATCAATATTTTTCTCATATATAGATACAGACATTAATTATTACACGAGGAGAATGCTCTCTCTCCAGCGCTACAGATAGAACCGGTAAAATTGACGTTAGATCTTGATATTTTGACAAAAATTTGATAAACCTTATTTTGTAGGTACTCATTTGAATCCTCTCAACAAGAGAATTCAAATGAGTACCCACAACATAGGGTTTTGTTGAGAAATAAAGATTTTAGACTTTCATTACCCCCTCTTATCTGAACTTACTCTTTGCCCTTTTGTGTTAATACTTATCTTATTGCCTAGTCTACATTTTGCTGAGCTTGTCAAGGGGTAAATTTTACTTTTATGATCTTTTAAGATCTAAGTATCTCTACAGGGCGGCATAAGATGTGTTGTTGGTACTCATAGTATTGATTTGTCAGGATGATTGATATGGAAACGCACAAATTAGGTTTTGGCGTGAAAAATAAATTTGATATGGTATTTCCTCTTCTTTTCTACATAATATGTGATAAGTATGAGGACTAAAGAATGTCTTAGTGCAAGATTTTTGTCTAGCCCACTAGCCTGACTCCCAGGCTGTCTGTAAGTGTTTAATTCAAAATAAATAAGGTATACGCTCATGTTTTACAACTTCATCCTATCCAAATTACCTCCCATATTTTCAAAAACTGACATTTCATAATTTTATACTTTCTTAAATCCTATGTTGTTGTTTATATTTGGAATCATCTCACCGAGTTCACAACAGTTTCAATGAAAAATAAAGATTTTAGACTGGCTTTACCCTGTTTTATCTGTGCCTCTGCTGTCTGATATTTGTCCAAACCATGACTCCTGCACTTACTGAAAGATTTATAAACCACTTGTCACTATAGTTCGCCACTTAGAGAAGATACATATACCTTTTCAAACAAATGGCTCCAAGGTTTCATGGGTTCAATCTCCCACGGTGGCACTCATTCTTTTAGACCATTTGTCTCCCACCAATTGGTTGATAATCGTAGACCTATGTGAGATAGCAGCTGGAGGCTAGGAAAGTATGTGGTTGTGTAATGGTGAGAGAAATACCAGGAAAACAGTGTCAGGTACTCCAGACGCCGAGATAATGACTGAAAATGATGTTTCAGTAGTACTAATAGGTGAAATACCAGCCCTGGGTTCAGGATTACCAAATCGTTCAAACTGTTTTCCAATTATACCCCACTTTGCACATGCACTCGCGTGCAAAGTGGGGTATAATTGGAAAACTGTTTCTATTGTTTGGTGATTGCAGAGCAGAAATTTCTTGGTATTTCACCTACAACTGGCAGTAATCTTTGGATAGGAGCTTCAGCTGCTACAATATGACTTGAGGACTTCTGTTAGAGAGGTCTAATACCCTAATCAAAACACACTTATTAACTTGAATCTAATACACTCAGACTTCAGAGTTACAGAGCCACCGTCATAGGGCAGTCGGTAGCTTGTCACACTGTCAATCTAGAGATCAAAGGCTTTGATACCTGATTGCGGCACTCATTCTTTCCATCTAATTTGTCTCTCACCAATGGGTTGATAATCGTAGACCTTTGTGAAATAGCAGCTTGAGGCTAGGAAATTATGTGGTGGTTGTACTGGTGAGGGAAATACCAGGAAACCATTGTAAGGTGCTCCAGACGCCGTGATAATAAATAAAAAAATGTTGAAAGCGGCGTAAAACTCCATGCAATCAATCCAAGGTTTCATCTTGATTCTAGGTGGCAGCTTTACAGCTGTTGGAAAAGTAGTAGAGTCCAAAAAATGGGCTCCTGGTTCAATCTTGGGCTATGCAAAATTTAATATCCTTTCTGCATGGGGTGGATAACCGGTTAACCCTAAACCTAAGGGGTTTGAGTATTTGAGGCTTGGAAAGAATGTTTCAGTAGTACGAAGAGGTGAAGAGGATCACCAAACAGTGCAAACAGTTTTCCAATTATACACCGATTTGCACGTGCGCTTGCGTGCAAAGAGGGGTATAATTGGAAAACTGTTTGCACCGTTCTGTGATCCTGAACGCAGGGCAGGAATTTTCTGGTATTTCACCTACCACTGGCAGGAATCTATGGATAGGAGCATCAACTGCCACAATATGACTTGAGGACTATTGTGAGAAAGGTCTAAAACCCTAATCAAACAAAACAAACTAATTAACTTTAAGCTAATACACCAAAACTTCAGAGCTACAGATAGGGGTATTTTGGATTTCAAATCCATTGTTTCCACTATTCTTGCGCAAATCCTATGTTGTGGGTACTCATTTGAATCATCTGCTCAAAACAATACAAATGAGTACTCACAATATAAGGTTTCAATGAGCAATAAGGATTTCAGACAAGCTTTACCCCCTCTTATCTGTACCTCTGGACTTAAACAGACATTGAAGGAAGGGGGTGGGGTATCAAATTATGCTATCTGATCTAGATCAATACACATTCAGTGTCATTATTTCACATTTCCTCACTAGCTTTTATGTTTTATGTAACTACACATCGTTATTGTTGATCACCTTGACTTGGGGGAGAAAAGATTTATAAATAGCCGACAGTAGAAGCACACACTACAACATGCAAATTGATTGTTCAATAGTATTCAACTATTTATATACATGGGGTGGTATATTTAGGATGATTTTAAAGTTCATGTGTATGATTTTTGTATCCTATTTTCTTTGCGTAATAATGTTGATTTTAGAATAAATTATTGCATATTGACCAAGTTGTTGCAATATTTTGATAATAGATATATTAAGCCAAATTTATATTGCCGATGTATTATTAAACTTTAAGCTACAAGGTTTTTTGTTGCCCACTGAAAAATCTTTTTCCTCATACTCTTAAGTTGTGGGTAACCATCAGCTATGTATTTCGATCTTGAGACAATAAAGGGTCTGAATTATTTGTTATAACAAGGGGATAACTATCATTATGCACATTAAGTAAGTGCGTAATACAAATAAATCCTCGTTCGAAAAATATTCTTGATGAATGGTCTAAACATGGTAACTACAGCATAGTTTTGATGTTTTGATTATTCACCAATGCTCCAAGTTATTTTAAAGGGGAAGCGGGTGGAGAGCATTTTTGTTTTGTCACAGTCAACATATATCACTTTTATCCTACCATGTATATCTTCTTTGATGGTTATCTTCAGAGTGAGTATAAAATTAAAAATCCTAGTTACGCCAAGGCATAATTCTACAGATCTTTGTGGAGGTCAAGAAAGGGGGAAAATAATGTTGTACTAAATTTGGGACTTCTCAACAAATTCCAATGTTGTTGGAAGTCTTTGTAATCTTGTGAAGAAGACTATTTCATTAACCCTTTCCTGTTTTACAAAATTTTAGACCTGTCCAAATTCAAAGGTTTTGCAGACGAAAATTTAAATTGGATTTAATTTGAAAAATAGCCATTCGGTAGGGTAAAACATAGTGTGGAAAAAGAAAAAATTGCTTGTCAGAAGCAATTTCTTCTTTTTATGCCCCCGATAGGGAGGCATCATAAATTTGACCTGTCCGTCCGTCCGTCTGTCCGTCTGTCCGTCCGTCTGTCCGTCCGTCCGTCCGTCCGTCATTCCGTCCAAAAACTTTAACATTGGCCATAACTTCTAAATCAAAGCGGTGTCGGGGGCATTGTCATCTTACAGTGACAGCTCTTGTTTCACAATGTTTTCTCAATTATAAAATCACAGGCACGTAAAAAGCAGGGATTAAACAGCAAAGGGTTAAGGACCTACAATATAGGGTTTGCTATGATTTATTTGTTGAACCATTGAAATATAAATACTAATTGACATAATTGCATATAACTTTGTTATTGTGTTGAAATTGTGTAGATTCAATCTTAAATTTTACATACATAAAAATCATGTACAGTAATTCTTTATCTACAACCTTGTACCTATAGCTTGAAACAAGTTATAGTTGCAAGGTTTTAGAATTACACAAGACAATATATTATTTCCATCATGATATATCAGGGTCCAAAGAATTCAGAAAAAGGCACTCGTCCTGCAGGGCAAGTGACTTGAAAAAGTAACTCGTCCTGGTTTGACTGTCACTCGCCCTGCAATAGGCCAAGGGATCGTTGAAGACCATGTTTTGTATCTGGAAACGTCATCTTGAAGTGCAGACGAAACGAAAGTAGAAATTTTGTGACATTCAAAAACTTTAAATTCCGGGTAATAATTACCGGTAAAATGATCGGGACAAGAAAAAAAATCTAATTTGTAAACATACAATACCATGGATTTTCGGGTAAAATTCAATGATTGTGGCTATATGCGACAAAGAAGTAGTAGCTTTCAACAAAACATGGGAAAATTAATTTTTATTTCGATACTTTCCTTGATCGCAAGATCGATTTGTATTTACGAAGTTCGGGTACCGGGTTATATCATGCGAAAACCGGAAGTTTTATTTTTAGACATCAAAGTACATGGCTGTTTACAGTTCAAGTTGTTGCGAACTTCTATCGCCGCGAACTTTTTCGAAGCGTCTTTTTTGTATTTTATCTATTTTTATCCTTACACAAGACATAATGATTTAATGCCATTCATTATTTACTCGTCCGGGAGGACGACTGCCTTAGAATTTCCACTCGTCCTCCGGGACTTTTTACTTGTAAATACGAGCGGACGAGTGGATTCTTTGGACCCTGTATATGCATGGGTCCAAAGAATCCACTCGTCCGCTCGTATTTACGAGTAAGAAGTCCCGGAGGATGAGTGGAAATTCTAAGGCAGTCGTCCTCCCGGACGAGTAAATAATGAATGGCATTAAATCATTATGTCTTGTGTAAGGATAAAAATAG
Organism: Fragum whitleyi; assembly: GCA_948146395.1. Classification (NCBI taxonomy): domain Eukaryota; kingdom Metazoa; phylum Mollusca; class Bivalvia; order Cardiida; family Cardiidae; genus Fragum; species Fragum whitleyi. The sequence goes on from OX411556.1 coordinate 10,219,492, forward strand.
ATAAAATACAAAAAAGACGCTTCGAAAAAGTTCGCGGCGATAGAAGTTCGCAACAACTTGAACTGTAAACAGCCATGTACTTTGATGTCTAAAAATAAAACTTCCGGTTTTCGCATGATATAACACGGTACCCGAACTTCGTAAATACAAATCGATCTTGCGATCAAGGAAAGTATCAAAATAAAAATTAATTTTCCCATGTTTTGTTGAAAGCTACTACTTCTTTGTCGCATATAGCCACAATCATTGAATTTTACCCGAAAATCCATGGTATTGTATGTTTACAAATTAGATTTTTTTCTTGTCCCGATCATTTTACCGGTAATTATTACCCGGAATTTAAAGTTTTTGAATGTCACAAAATTTCTATTTTCGTTTCGTCTGCACTTCAAGATGACGTTTCCAGATACAAAACATGGTCTTCAACGATCCCTTGGCCTATTGCAGGGCGAGTGACAGTCAAACCAGGACGAGTTACTTTTTCAAGTCACTTGCCCTGCAGGACGAGTGCCTTTTTCTGAATTCTTTGGACCCTGATATGGCTTTCGTCTGTGCTTTTGAGTTTGCCCTTTCCCAATTACTTCATTTATTAATCTTTCTAGCTTCCTGAGGCAGAATTTCAGGAAAAAAATTGAAAATATACCAAGTAGTTTTGCCATGAGGTCTTATAATGCAACCCCTTTATTCCTTAACCTTTTCTGACAGAGTCACTCTTTTCAAAGCCCTGTCAGAAAAGAATAAAAGAAAAACACCCTGGAAAATGCAGAATTTGTTTGTAATGAGCAATTTGTACATTTACAACAATGGTTTCTTTGTAACAGAAAACAACCAAATAATTGTAAAATTTCACCAACTGTAACCCTGATTAAAAATCTTGGTGATTTGCATTAGAATTCAAGTGGTGAACTTACTGTACACTTAAATTTGGAGGTAGAATTTATTTTGAAATTAGAAATTTTACTTTAGTGGTATAAGATAGGAAAACAGGTGGCATAGGCTAAGATCAGGATGACAAGGGTTAAATTGTCATCAGCTGATTCTTGGAGTTTGGACTATGGGGTAGGTTTAACTTTGCTTCTATAGCCTCAGTCATAGTGCAGCTGGTAGCACGTCGGACTCTCAATCTAGAGGTCCTGGGTTTGATCCCTAATGGTGGCACTCATCCTTTCCGACTATTTGTCTCTCACCAATGGGTTGATTATTGTAGGTCTATGTGAGATAGCAGCTGGATATTAGGAAAGGATGTGATGGATGTACTGGTTAGAGAAATACCAGCAATACATTGTTAGGTGCCCCAGCCAACGCGATAGAACAGAAAAAATGTTGAAAACAGTGTTAAACTTTATTCAAACAATCAATCAACTTTGCTTCTCTAGAAAACTCACAGTTATAATTTAATGTCATTATCTGGTAAAATCTGAAAGATTTTTGTCTCCTTGAACCTATGGAAAATACATGTTGATGGTGACTGGACAACACAGGATATTTGTCATTGCTTTACTCACATGAATTAATTTCTAGTCAGCTATAATTGACTGTTGAAATGGTTGTACATGTGAGAAACTGAATGTGAAATTTAGAAAGTTTGATCCCCAGCGGTGGCAAAAACAAATTTCTTCCTCAGTGGATCTGAAATAAGCTGCCTGAGTTGTCCGAGTCACTTGTCCATTAAGCTGCACAGATAAGCAGATTTTCAGGGCTAGGTTGTCCGTGGACAAGAGTAAAAATCTCAAGGGAAAAATATTTTCTTTAAAAAAGTGCCATTTTCTGATATTCCATGTTTTCCCATTTCATCAGTAAGTCTATTTCTAGGATACTTTTAGTTTTTTTAGCAACACCAATTTTGATTTCAATATTTTGCACACTCTTCAAAACTCAATGGACAATTAGGTTTTAGATACGGACAAGCCAGTTAATGATTGTTACTTGTCTGTGGACAAGCAGACTATCAAAATATTGCAGAACCACTGTTCCTTTCCCTAAAAGTTTCCCATTGTAATTGGTGCTTGACTTTCCAATAATTATGTGTTATTATATATTTGCAGGTTAACAGAGTTTTGATGTAGAACCGTTACAACCCTGCTATCCAGGCATGTTGTAAGAAGGTTGATACAACACGGACTGTCATTACAGCCGTATTGTAAGTATACAGTATTTCCTCTTATAAAAGGGCCCTCCCTTAAAGGTCAAATGAAAAGCTCTTTTGACCTAACATTAATACAAAGAGATGTATTAAAATAATCTGATGCGATATTCAAAATGAAAATAATATAAACGATAATGGTAAAACCGACGATTTTCTCTTATCACACCTGTAGCCCGCTATTGAAACTGACTTGTGACGTCATTGTAGTTATGAAGGTATTGACGGAATAAGCAGATCAAATAAAATAACAGATTTTCGTGCAACCTATCGCAGATATTTCATAAATTTGTCGTAAAAACGATTGTCAGTAAGATGTTGCGGCAAGATGCAAGGGTCTTATTCATTTTAAATGTCTGGTATAGCCTTATTTATGGTATTAATTATCCTAATTGAATAGAATCGGGACCAGAAACACCAATTATACACAAAGACATAGAAATATCTTCCGGTGTACTGATTGGTTATTCTTGCGCGTGAATTGTCCGATAACCACGCCCCGTCAAAGGGTAATAAACCAATTAACGCCTTTTTGAAAATTCCGGTGAATTGATTGGGTAAAATTTGTCAAGTGTCAATTATTATAATGTATATCATTAGAAAACCACGCCCCGTCAATAAACCAAAGTGTAAACAGATGTCATAATTGCTGTAATTACTTATTTTGGTGCTCAATGATTAAAACATTTTGTTGTTGTAAAACCAAAATATCGCACTTACAGTTTAAAATGGTTTTATTGAATTATGAAAATGTACCCAATATTTTTGCTTATGAAAAAGGCTTGTTGAGCAGCTTCTGATCAGCTAAAACAGACGCTTCAGTACCAATTTCTTAATTCTTCACCAAAGAACTTAAGGCTAGTGCGTAAAGAGTCGACCCTAGTCAGATTGCAGACCGAGACGGTTCGAAAATTTTCCAACTTTGATGATTTTCTTTTCCAAGAATAATTAAGCTATTTGTTTCTCCCCTTGAAAGATTTTTGTATGCGCCCTCTGACTGACCTGTACTTGAACCAATCTTTTCTTCACATAATTATTTCATGGAGTTCCCAGTCGGTCCACTTTCGCGTGACGGGTCACTTATAATGAAGCTGAAGCTAAATGAATGGTCTCTTCGAAAGTTTGCCCCGAGAAATTATTTCTTGAGTTCGAAGTTCATGTATAAACTTGAACAGCACGAAAGCCGGGAAGAAATCTGCATCTGTTATAAATCTTGTGCAAGGGCGTAAAAACATGACACGTGGTACGCATAAGCGCAATTAGTAATATATTATTCGTTGAATAATATCGTCGATGATTGAAATATTATCGAATCAACACAAGTACACATTTTTAAAGCTACATTTGCGACATTTGATCACCCCTCAACATTTTTATTTGGTACATTCTCTATGGTTTGGCGCATTCTGTCTGTCTGTCCGCCTCTCTTTCCCTCTCCCTCTTTTTGTCTGTTTCTGTCTCTCACTTATTATCTTTCTTCTTGATATTAGAAATTAACATAACATTTAAATAGTTTTTCGATATTTACAATATTGTGAAAACTTTTTTGTTGAAAAAAAAGAAGAAATTTTCTTTGTGTAAACGATATTGAACCGGCTTAACACTTATTACAGCTTGAAATGGTGACCATTTTTTAATATATAGAAATGTTTTGTGTGCCGAAATAAAAAAGGGAAGTGTATGAATTTGAAAAATGTTTCAGAAATGATTTTGAAAATAAGGGTCATATTAGAACAATTATCGGTACACAGACTAGCACACACAGGAAGGGTTCCCTTCGGTTAATCATTTGTCATGTGCGCTGTTGTGTAATCGGCAAGATGACACAATGCTTCCAATAAACAAAACCACCCAGCTCCATGTAATTTATAAAACTTTATAACTTAATTAAACACAAATTTTATCCTTCAATGATTCATCTGACATGCCGCAAAAGACTAATTTTCAACCGGCGATATACCTAGACACAACCTTTAATCGACAACGGAATACCATCAAATTTGTGTTTAATTGAATTTATTTTTCTAATTATTTGTTTATGATATTCATTCGTTATATTTTTGACAAATTCAAATAAAGTGAAAACATGAGTGAACATTTATGGATTAAAGAAAATGGAAAAAATCGTGGAAAAGGAAATTTATACCGACAAATAATTATAGTTTGAAGGAATTTCATACTATCTTATTGTCAAAGCCCTGTTGAGATAGGGTTTTATTCAATATCTTAATTTAATTTTGCATAATATATTTGTTTGCCTTTGTAGTAATATGGTTTTGACCAACCATCAAATGTGTTATGTCAAGCCTTTTTCTGTTTCTTTATATATCTGTATTATAAACAAAAGTTGGAGCTAAATAATTGGTCACTGTGAAATATTACTCTCAATAAGATCAAATTGGATTTCCTTCCGAAGTTTTTACCAAATTTACGAAGCGAACAGTCTGAAAAATGCCGATTTTAATTTTCGAGAGAAAATGTTTATTTTTAAAAAGATTTCATCGTTAAAACGGCGTGAAAAACACTCTAACCATGCCATAGATTCTGACTTACGTTTATCCGGACCTTGTTGTTAGACTTGTGACTAGATATCTCAGATTTAGGGTATAGAGTAAACATATCTGTAGTTTCCGCTTGCTTAGGTTTAAACTGTTCTGACTGCACAGGTTGATAGCCGTATAACAATGTCAAACCTCCGTGTTGTTGTTCGATAGCTGTGATAATAACAAGCGTTCGCCATGTTTACCTTCGAGAGGAATAACTACAATGACGTCACACCCTGTGCGCAAGCGCGAAAGTCCGTTTTCGGCCAGGTGAAAATTTCCAATAAATCACGGTCGTTCTTTTGTAAATATTGTCCCTTTGGGTGTGTGTTTTTCGAATATTTATATCTTTTTATTTCAATTAAAGTGATTGAAATATATATTTAGTTCTTGTTCGAAAAATAGCTTTTCATTTGATCTTTAAAGTAGCACCCCCTTACACTTTTTACTTGGTAAACTCTCTTCACTTGATAAGAATTACCTCACATCTCCATGGCTCAGCACAATACAGTTGTAACTGCCTATATGTTTATAGGCAGTTACAATTGTTATGTGCAGAGCCATGGATCTGAGATGCTGACAAGTCATTCTGACCCCACAACAAGCTCAATAGATCTACAGTGTCTCTTCATAATCCCTTAATATTTCAAATACTTTAAGCCATTTTTTGCATTCCCAAGTTGAATCCCAACAAATTCATTTGTGGGCAAGGTTAGACGTCATAGGTTAAATGCAAATGTTTGGATTGAGAATGCAAGGTAACTGCTTGTGATGGTAATATTTCATCAAATTACGGAGTGTCAGCGTATGGTCACATAAATACCGTGTGTGGACATTCTGTGTACTTCATCTGCTAAAAACTCTAAATGAAATACTAATTACGGAGTTTGTGCATTACTTTTTGAAAAGGGATTCCTGAATGCACACAAATATTCACACAAAGTGGTGGTGTTTTACAAAATAAATTCAAGTCTGTTAGAATTGTGCGTACATACGCACATAGACATAAATCTGAGTTTCGTTTGAACACCAAATGTTAATTCTCTCAAGTGGAGTATTTGTATATGTAATCAGAAAATGTATGCCATTTGTTCATTTGTGATTATAAGCACATTTATAAGATGACAAGTTTTGGAATCTTGATTTGTAGTTATAAAGATACTAACATTTATACAATCATAAATTATGCCAATAAACCAAATAAAAGGATTTTGAGACCATTATGCAGATATGCTGAATTTTGAGGGAATATTAGCTTGTTTCAACTTAGTGAGTCAGTGTCTTGCTGCACATTTACTCAAAATTAGTTTATCTGGTGTTTAATACTTTGATTTTAATGTGATTTTTACCAAAGTTTTATCCATTGTAAAAATTCTCTGCTATTCCCAGAAAACCATTAAAGATCAAAGAACATATTTATAAAGTACTTTCTCTATTTAAAAGAACCACATTAAAGTGACATTATGACCATAATTTTAACTAAAGTAGTTTGGATCTATGTCACAGTTGTTAAGCGATCAAAATACATGTAGTAAGCTGTAGTTGTGAGGTTTTGGTTGCCCACAGACTACATTCTATTAGTATTTGCTTTGTTTTACAGTACCACAGTATGGACCCTAATGTTAACTTAAGTAGTTTGGATCCCAGGAAACAGGAACTGCTTGAGGCACGCTTTTATGGAAGGGTAAGTTTTTATTAGCTCGGCTGTTTTCAGAGAAAAACTGAGGCATTGTTATAGCCTTGGTGTTGTCTTATTGTGGTTGTCATTGTCATTTTAAAAAAAATTGAGTTTGAATTTAAGGGCCACCGTCATAGCTCAGTTGGTAGCGCGTCGGACTGTTAATCTAGAGGTCCCTTGTTTGATCCCCGACAGCAGCACTCATTCTTTCCGACTATTTGTCTCTCACCAATGGGTCGATAATCATAGACCTATGTGAGATAGCAGCTGGAGGCTAGGAAAGGATGTAATGGTAGTACTGACGTGAGAAATACTAGGAATCCATTGTTAGGTGCTCCAGCCGCAATATAACTGAAATAATGTTGAAAGTGGCGTAAAACCCCATTCAATCAATCAATCATTCACTTGAAACTTGCACATATATTCTCTCTCAAAAGAGCAACCTATTCATCCAAGGAGATAATTCAAAATGCATTTTGTGTAATTGATGCCCCTTTTTTGACCTAGATTTTTTATCCACTATCCAGAACCCAATAGCCAAATGAAGGCACCTGTATCTGATGCTCTTGTTAAATATTGTCCTTATGAGTTAAAAACTTGCAAGTGGTATTGGCAAAGTGCAATGGCAGAGAATAAAATTGACTTAGATCTAAAAATTTCAATAATATTGCAACAATTTGAAACCTTTTGTTATGGTAACTCATTTGAATTGTCTCAAAAAGACAATTCAAATGAGCACCTACAACGTAGGGTTTTCTGTGAAAAATAATTACTGTAAACTGTAGAAGTACTCTCTTGTCTAGGATATTTGTCAATGTAATGGTTTGATAAAAGCTTTGCCTCAATAATAGCAAAGTGAATCTATTGTAAGGTGCCAAAATTTGACCGAAAACTTTTAAAAGTACAGTCGATATTGCTTGAGCGACCACATCTATTAAGCAACCAATTTTATTAAGCGACCACCATAAAAAGTCTCTCCACCGTAAGCAAAATCTCTGAAAAAGAGGACATTCTTAATGAAAAATTGGTTATTGTTGAATATTATGTTGTTGGAACCCATTAGAATCGTCTCAATAAGACTATTCTAATGGGTTTGAACATCAAAAGATTCAGTATGACTTGACCGACAATCTATAATGCTATCAAAATGAACACTCACATTTATCATGAAATTTCGTATAAAGTGACCATTCCCATAATCGACTGCTCTTTGGTGGTTCCTTTAGTGGTGGCTTAACATAAGTTTTACTGTAACTTCAAATTCTATTTGAGCAAACAAATTGGTAAAATCTTTGACTTCTAATTTCAGTTCCAGCCATTAAACCTACCCCAACAGCCCCCACCTTTGGCTTATCAGGCAGGTGGAGATAATAACAGCAATCTGAGTGGAGGTTCTGTGGATAAAGACCGTGAGGAAGAGGTATTGTGATTTGATAATTAATTATAACTCAAAACTTCAGGGGGATACACAGTTGGGTGCAATTAAAGGTGACTGCTGACTGCCTACGAGAGATTGTTGTAACTTACAATATATTTTAAGATAAAATTTTGTGACCTGCATAGGGCAGTTTGGACCGTAATCTGAGATGACTGCTCACACATTTTCGATTGTATATTTTAAGACATCAGGTAAACTGAGATTAAGAGATTGAATACTTCTTATGAGAGGATTGTCTTATGTTTGTATTAATGATACCAAGACTTTGTAAATTTCAAAACTTTAAGAGCAACATTGCATGTATCATTTGAAATTTCAATGCCTAAACTGGTTTGGTTTGTAATGAAAAATAATGTGTTATAACAATTTTAGGGGAAGGTAAGTTAGAAAACAACAAAAGAACTCATATTTGATCGTTTTTTTTTTCAGATCCACACTCCAGAGAAGAGAACCCCATCAGATAGAAAGAGAAAACGTAAACCAACCAATAGTGATAGTAATAACGAAAGTGGAAGTAAGTTGTTACTGACAGTCTATTTATTATTAGCTCCACTGGCTGAAAGCCACTGGGACTATTGTCATGGCGTTGTGTCTGTTGTGCACTGTCCGTGCGTCCAGTAAACTTTTTCTTTAAAATCTTCTCCTCAGAAACAACTGGATGGATTTCAACCAAACTTTACAGGAATGATCCTTGGGTGACCCTCTTTCAAAGTTGTTCAAGAAATTTTTATCCAATGAAGGACATGGATTTAATGGGTGTGGCTTATTTCCAAATATGGTAAAAAGTGAGTTTTCTCAGATTCTAATAGATGGATACCAATTTAATTTTACATGAATGATCCTTTGGTGACCCTTTATCAGTCTACCAAATTTATTGTGATTGGATGAAAAATATGTATTTTATGGGTGAAGGTCATTTCTCTATATATTATATAGTGGAAACTTTGAAAATCATTTTCTCAGGATCTAACGAATGGATATCAACCAAATTTCACTGGAATGATACTTGAGTGACCCTTTATCAATCTTCCAAAAATTATTGTGATTGGATGAAAGATATGTATTTTATGGGCAGAGGTCATTTCTCAATATGTTATATAGTGGAAACTTTGAAAATCATTTTCTCAAATGTAAATGATGGATATCAACCAAATTTCACTGCAATGATCCTTAGGTGACCCTTTATCAGTCTACCAAAAATTATTGTGATCGAATGAAAAATATGTATTTAAAGGCGGAGGTCATTTCTCTATATGTTATATAGTGGAAACTTTGAAAATCATTTTCTCAGAATGTAATTGATGGATATCAACCAAATTTCACTGGATTGATCCTTGGGTGACCCATTATCATGCAGCTAAAAATTATTGTCATTGGATTAAAGATATGTATTTTATTGGCGGAGGTCATTTCTATACATGTTATATAGTGGAAACTTTGAAAATCATTTCAACATCAGAAGAACCCAAAATATCTAAAAATCTAGTTAAAACTAAGATTTTCTATTACAAGAATTTCAAGCCTGTGGAGCGACTCAAGCCATTCATGGCTTTCTAGTTGTAATACCACAAAGAAAGATCTGCGCCCGAGGTTATAAACCTTTTCTCAGGCTCAACTGAGAATTTTTTCAAATTTTAGATTTAAATAAATGTATGAAAATAAAATAAAATATTAATAAGTTGTTATTTATAACTACTTATTAATATTATCTTTTATGTCAATACATTAAAATGAGTATTAAAATAGATTTACGGCTTTGATTCCAAATTGAAATTTGAGAAAATATTGAATTGAGAATGAGAAAAGTTTTATAACCTCGGGCCCTGACCTTATATGATGTTCACGAAAATTGCTATGATACCTTTTTAAGGTAGTGGAACCGTAATAGATCCGCAACATTTCAGCATTCATGAACTCTCACAATGTTGACCGAGGTTTCCTAATGAAAATCATTATGAAACCTAGGTTAACACTGTTCATCACTTCCCAAATAAATGTGGAACTATTACTGGTCCACTACCTTAAGTAGAGTAATATTGTTTGTTATGCAATTTCTTTTTTCGTCATTGAGTTTGGAGTTGATTAGACTCTGTACTCAGTTGTAACTGTAAAAAACTGTTAACATAGTCATCACCATTAAGGCAAGCTAGTTTTGCAAGTGTTTAGACCTGCTTGGCTTTTAATTGGATGGGGGGGGGGGGCTTGAATCACATTGGTTGCAGGTTGTATCGTAGGACAGGACACTATACTTACAGAGTCCCAGTCCACCAAGACATAAAATAAGAAAGTAGTGGTTAGATTTCATTGCTTTTCTCTTTAGTGCATTATAAGATCTTGTATTACTTATCAGCACAATATCACAATATCTTTATCATGTTATTCTTAGAGAAATAACTAGATTAGATTTGAAAAAAAAGAGAATGATGGGACTATGTGAAAAGTTTTGTGTCCTAATCTCACATTAAGGAATAGATAACTGAAAAACTGAAAAAATGTTAGATTTGAAATATAAACACATGTTGTTTATTTCAGTCCTAGCCAAGACCAGACCAGAAGTCAATGCCAATGGGAAGAAAATTAATGAATACTTCAAAGTAAGTGTTGATGTCATTGACAGATTATGGCTATTGTTAAAAAAAACCTGTTTGACCAATTAAAGCAGGTTATTCAAGCTTTAGTTACAATGTTTATTTTACCCACCAACAATTTGCTTGCAATTTTAAATTCACAACAATTTTTTGCAGACAAATGACATTTCAATTTAACCCTTGTCATGCTGAACCCGGAATATTCCTGCTTTGGCAGGAGCTATAGACAAACATCAGACTTCACATATGTGCAGTCTGATGTTAGTCTACACCACCTGTTTCTCACTTTCAAATCAGAATTGTCAGATTAGTTTTTCAAAATAAAAATTGACCTATTGGTGCTTTCAATGCTTTTTGCCCTTTGATTTTGATGAAATTTTTAGCCAAAATTTATTCAGCATGACATGGGTTAATATCAGAAATGGTCTGCATGTAAGAGTTCAAGGCTTGTGGTCAGAAATATGTATATTGTCCATGGCCTAATGTTTAAGAAAATGCATTTGGATTGAAAGGTTCTGAGATGTAATCCCATCTGGATCATGGAATTTCTATGAGCAAAAAAATTTACTCCATGTTGCCACATTGCTTCTCTCCTCTCAGATGTTTAAATGGAAACTTGTGTAAGGTTTAGTGCTATGGTGGTAAAAGGTAGTCAACCCCTAATAGTTCTGCCAAGTTTCAGAAGGTAATGAACTTTCACAGTGTTAACCGAGGTTTCCTAATGATTTTCATATGGAAGCCTCGGTCAACATTGTGAAAGTTCATAAGGTCCGAAATGTTGCGGAACTATCACAGGTCCTCTACCTAAGGTGCCTTTTCTAAACAGCTAGCTTGCATTTAGATTATTTGGGGTTTAAGTGTAAAAGCTCTGTTAATATATATGACTTAAATTGGACTATAAAACCTAACTTTAAACTATAAATTTCTTAAAAAGTTAAGACTTTAATTGTAGTAAACCCTGATAATGCTCATTCTTGTTAGTATGAATTGAAATCAATTCCTTAGCTTCTGCCCCTTTCAGCATTTTAAGAGATTTTCTTTTAAAACAATCTAATAATGCATATACAAAATCTTGTCCACAGTCTATATTTATATATATACTAAAAATATGTAAGAACAAAAATAAGCTTGTGGAGTTCTAATTGTCCTATATTATTTATGTTTTATAATTACAGCAGTGCCAGTCACCTAGTCGTAGTCAGTGTATCTCACAAATCGGAACTAAGTCCCCGTCGCCACAAGGTGTTCAGTATGTAAGTAAATGTTTGTTGACTCTTGGCTATCTGCAATCTGGAACCATTGGTGATTCTATGAAAATGACATCGGGAACAATAAAGGCCCAGCCATCAAAGTGCATCATTTCTCATGTGGTTTTACATGCAGTGACAAACATTAACGATCCACTAAGGAAAACGTTGCATAAAACAAATTCAACCAATTAATTAAACTGGGCTGGTCTAATTTGATTACAAAATGCAGTGTTTAAAAATGTTTTGTCAACAAATATTAAGATGCCCAAAAGATTTCGGGTGATCAGAATTATTGAAGAAATGTATTTTGCTTCAAGCGTATTGACCGATGTACAGCAATAAGCGGAACTACCTGAAAAATGACCCAAAATTACTACACTTGCGTCAGAGGTACTTTCCAGGTTATGGAAAAGTCAGAGTGCTGTTGCAAATGGGCTATCAATCCTAGTCATTTTATCTCACATATTGGATCTAATATTCTGTCACCATGAGATATTCATTCTGTTAGTGTATTATGTCAATTTACCTAAATGTGGTTTATGTATATATCAAACTGATAATTAATACCAGTCATCTAATCTTAATTGGTATATCTCACAAATGAAAATAAGGCCATTTGTTACAATTGTTCGGTATGTAAGACTATAATTCTAGGGATAACACTGTCTCTTTACTGGTGTATTATGCACATATTGTGGGGTCATTGCAAAACTATTGTAAGTGACTATGAATCCATAGGCACTTACAATAGTTTTGCACTGATCCTTTAGAGCCCCAGTCTGCATTTAGAGTTAAAAAAATGGCCCTTTCGTGAATATTATTTGAATATTTTTCCTGATTTAGGCTTATGAAAGATGAATTACATAAAAAAAAACATATCAATCAATAAACGGCGGCTTTTATTGAAGCGCATAATTATCGTTATATAGTAAAATATGTGAATGAGATTTTGGTCATGTGAAATACTCCCATGTGCAGGAGTGGTAAAGATGCAGTATTCAAATTAGAGTGAAATGTTACAGGTCATGAATATTCATGAAGTTAGGCCTATATATAGACCATCGTGTCATAATCATTTGCATTATCGAATATTGGAATGACAAAATCAAACTTATCTTCGAGAATAAGAGTCTATTTTTTGTGTACAAAGTTGTCTAAGATCATTGTCTTATGTTTTGGAAATGTTCACAAACACAGCTGGGGGCTTTAAGATATGAAATGAAATGAGATATGAAATCTCTGTCCTTGACTTAAAAAGTCACAGTCAATTGTAACGACCTGATGATACAGATATGTTAGAGTTATTAAGATATAGAGGATAATCATTTGTTTCAGTGTAAGGTCAAGTTATATTTCATTGAGTGAACAACAAAAGCTATAATGAGTGAAAATATAGCTTTTGTTGTTCATGAAATGAAATATGAATCAATCTTACTCGAAAAACAAATGATTATTCTATTTCTTTGATGCAAAAATGAGACAAAAGAGAAATTTCTAGGACATATTTTCGTAAAGCGGATCATTTTGCGTGTGATTGCTATGCAACGTTCATTGTGACATCACTTATTTCGCCCCGCATACATGACATCAGATAGGGTGAAATGCACAAAAGCAGGGTATGAAATTTTGATAGTTTCACCGCTTATGCAGTGAGATTATCAAGTGATAATCTACCGTTATTTCTCGATAAACCACCAAAAAGTATTAAAGAAAACTGTGGATTATATTTCAGTCGTACATGGCCTCGTCTCCACAGAGTAGTAATTCCAATAGTATGTCAGGATATCCCCACTTCTACGCCTCTAGTAAAACAATACAGGTACGTCAAATATTATTATCTTATAATTATAGAAAAAAACAAAAATTTATCTGACCAATCATTAGTGATGGGCAGATTAATTGATAATAATCGATAATCAATTGGTTTGGGCTTCGGATTTTGATAATTGACTCAAAAATTTCGTAATCGATTAATCAGTTCCTAAAACATAAATGAAAGCTGCTATTCATTGTTTTTGAAACTTACACCAGTTCTATTGCTCAGCATGAAACAGTTGTAACTGCCTATATGTTTATAGGCAGTTACAACTGTTTGACACTGAGCCATGAAGTTGGTAGAAAAATCTGCAGATAGAGTCTTGAGGTCATGAGTTTTACCTTAACTTCAACATTCTTTTCTTCAAAGGATGATATTGGGAATTCTGTATCAATTTCTAAGAAAACAATTGTACAATCAATCAATCATTAGTTATTTTACTCTGCCAACTAAAAATCGATTATCGATTGTGATCTGAAACTGAATGTCCAACACTACCAATCATACACAAGGTGACCAGCTGGGAAGAGCAAAAATTACCAAGCCTGGACACATGATTTCAGCATGTCTTGCCAACCCTTGAATTTGATTTTCATCCTATAAAATACTTGGAAATGTCAGATTATTACAATAGTAAAAAAAGTTCATAGAGTCCTTCAACAAAACAAGTTGAAAATAACTCCAAAACTTAAAAGAAACTGTACTGGAACTTCTTTGTCTACAAGCTTATAAAGTAATCTAAATTGTTTTTATGGGACAATAAACCAAGTTTTCATCCAATCACAATGCACAGATAAAGAATGATGTAACTGGAATTGAATTATTTTAATACAGACTGACATGACAGCAATACAAATACAAAACATGGAGAGTAGCGTGACCAATGATATCGCAGAGAAAGATCAGCGAATAGAGGATCTTCATCGGGTAGGTGTAGCTTTAAAACCATCTATATTGCCTGGGGAACTACGTGTATTCAGGTAGTGTTTGTGATTAGAATCTTAACAATGATATCGCAGAGAAAAATCAGCGAATAGAGGATCTTCATAGGGTGGGTGTAGCTTTAATACCGTTTATATTGCTTGGGGGACTATGTGTATTCAGGTAGTATTAGTGATCATGAATTTTAACAATAGTAACCTAGGTTTCCTTATGGCTTCATTAGGATACGTAGGTTAACATTGTGAAAGCACAATGATATCACAGAGAAAGATCAGCGGATAGAGGATCTTCATCAGGTAGGTGTAGCTTTAATACCGTTTATATCGCCTGGGCAACTTCATATATTCAGGTAGTTGACCTGTAATAGTTTGACAATGTTTCGGTTATCATGAATTTTAACAATTTTATCCAAGGTTTCCTAATGACTTCATTAGGAAACCTTGGTTAACATTCTGAAAGCCCAATGATATTGCAGAGAAAGATCAGCGAATAGAGGATCTTCCTCGTGTATGAACTTTTATACAGTCCATATTGCTTGAGCAACCACATCTATTAAGGAAGTGGACCTGTTAAAGTTCTGCAATATTTTAGTTGTTTTGAACTTTAATAGTATTCACTGAGGTTTCCTAATGATTTCATTATGAAAGCTTGATTTACATTGTAAAAGACCAATATTGCAGAGAAAGAATAGCATATAGAGGATCTTAATAGCTTTAATACCATTGACCAAGCAACCCAATCTATTAAGGTAGTATTTCATTAGGTAACCTCAGTTAACATTATGAAAGATCACGAGTTCCAAAATGTTGGAGAACTATTATGGGTCCACTACCTTAAGTGACCTCTTATTTAGTGACCATCATAAAAAGTATCTTCACCCTAAGCAAAATCTCGGAAAAGTGTACATTCTTTAACTAAAAATTGTTTATTATTCAATCTTATGATGTTTGAAACCATGGGAATTGTCTGAGATACGTCTCATGATATGTTTTTATTTTCAGCAAAATGATGAGTTGAGAAGACAACTCACAGCCCAACAGAAACTGATAGAAAAACATAAAGAAAATTTACAAAAATGTTTAAATGTAAATAAAACATTATTGATAGATAAGGTAGGTCACTTTACTATTATATGAGCCTGTGGGTGACATTTCAAATAATTTCACATGTGCCCAAAGTAAAGCTTCTGGCCAGTCTGTGCAGCCGCACAGTCTGGCCAGAAGCTTCACTAAGCACTATACAAGAGAAAATGTCTTAATCCCTCCTCTGGCAGTCAGCAAATATCATTATTGCATTATGTCATTGTCTACGCTGCTTAACATTTGTACCTTGCACATGATTGAAATTGTAGAAAATGTAACACACTGGCTCATATTTCATTATCATTATTCAGAGGTGCAGATAAGAGGGGTTAATGGAGGGTTATGGAATTTCCATGTCCGACCAGGGCTTTTCTACTTTGTGGATAAGTATATTTTCTTGGCCATTTGTCCACTGACAACTAAATTCAAGGGCAAATCTTAATACCTTATAGATCTTAGAGAAAAAATTACCAAAAATTTAATATCGAAAGGGCAAAAAAATATTGTTTTGGGCAAAGAAAATGCTGGGTTTCAGCTTTTTCTTCATTTAAAGCAATATTTTCTCATAATTTATACATTCACATTTAAGCAGACTTGTTCATTTTGATCATGGACAAAGAGAAAATCATATTTTACTTGTCCCTGGAGAAAATTTGTAAATCTATACCCCTGGGTAATGCCAAACTAAAATTTTTGTTTCTCAATGAAATCCTTTGTTGTGGGTATTCACTTGAATTGGCTTAACAAGACGATTCCAATGAGTATCCACAATATGGGACAGTATGTAAGTCTTTATTCTAATGATAACACTATCTTTTTAATGGTGTTTTGTGCACATATTGTGGGGGTCATTGCAAAACTTTGTAAGTGCCTATGAATACATAGGCACTTACAATAGTTTTGCACTGATCCTTACATCAGTCTTCAGGCTCGAGACCTGTGGATTTTAAGACTGGTAGATGTTACCATGCTGCAGGTCCTTCAGGCCTGTTGTAAATGGCAGCATTTCAAACCAGTCTTGTTTTGAAAAATAATTGCCCTTATAATACTAAAATTTGTATTACCATATGGAAAACATTGTAGAAAAAGAAGAAATTGCTTTTGAAAAGCAATTTCTTCTTTTCCAACAATGTTTTACTTGCAATTTATCCCTTAAATTTCAAAACATTAAACAATGATTTTCATGCAGTACCTGTTGTTATCTGGGAAGACCTGTTATATTTCGGGCTTACAGGTCCTTCAGGCTGGTGGCAATTAGCAGTTAGTGTCAAACCCTGTGTATTGGCAGAGAAAAACAATAATGGGAGCCCAGTTGCCCATCGCCCTTAGGTTTTTGGCTTGGCCCCTGAAACTGTATTAAAAACATAGCATGAATAATACATTATTAATAGATAAGATAGGTCTCTTCTATTTATTCGATAATGATTATAAGGCGCTATTTGATCAGTGACCAAGGCTTGTGGTTGACCCTTAAGCCAGGGTTTTACCCCCAAAAATCTGAAAATATCCTATTTTGACCCCTTAAATTTTCTGCCTAGAGGGTAATTTGACTCCTAAAATAATATTCAGTATTATATCTTGATACCACTGCAAATTATAAATTTATTAGAAATCATTTCGATAATTGTCTCCTTTATATCTTTGTTAGACATTCATATTCCATATGAATCTTCCATGAAGATATGAAGGAGACAGTTGAAAAAGTCAATAAGCATAACTTAGGAATATTTACTTATGATCCATTTATTCTTGTGGTTTGACCCCTTCAACAGCAGATTTGACCCAAAAAATTCAGTCAAGGGGTCAATGACTCCTGAAATTGAAAAGCTAGCACAAGCCCTGAGTGACTTAAGGCAGTACACCTGTTGAATGAGGTGTTTTGGCAGAGAAAAACACTCACAGGGGCTCAGTTGCCTGTGACCCCTTTTTTCAGGTAGGGACCCTGAAACTGTACCAATAACATAACATAAAACATATAAAATACTTAAAGAGGCTAGGCTGTTTAAACCAGACAAGTATTCCCTTTTCCCTTGGTCATATTCTTTTCTCTTTACTTTTAACTCTAGTTTAGTTCAAACCTATTTATTTTACATCGATTGGGAAACATGTTTTTACAACTTAGATTAATCCCTCTCGATTTTGCTTCCTGGAAAATTCACTCGTACTGGGGCAAATGTGTACACCAATGAAAGAACCCAGATCGATGGCCACTTTCAGGAATCGAAATCAGGACCTCTGGGCCAAGAGGCAGATGCTCTACCTCTAGACCACTAACACCACAAACTCTAGTTTTAAACTTTGAACTAAAGACTTATCTCTCAGTCATTATATTTTTGCCTTGGATACACGACATGTGTTCTGTTCAAAAGTGAAAGTTAAATCTATCTTACAAATTTTATTGATGAAACTTGCATTTGGCATATCTATTGACATTATGTTATTTTAGAGTGGTTTAGAGAAGAAAACAACTCGACAGAAGAGCATGGAAAATAGATTACGGCTTGGCCAGTTTGTGACGCAAAGACAGGGTGCCACCTTTGTGGAGAATTGGGTGGATGGGTGGGCGTTTACAGATTTAATGAAGTAAGTATTTCTTTCATAGAGAACTGAGTGGATGATTGGCCTTTACAATTCAAGTAAGAACATCTATTATTGAGCACCTTTTGTGTAACATTCTCGAAAATGTGTACAATACCAAGGACCCAGATCAGCCTGTGCACCCACACAGTTTGATCAGTGTCTTCACAACACTTTCTATAGATAGCTATTGACTCTAAGTCTTTGTTCACAATAATATGATAGTTTTGTTGCACTGTGTTGCTGTCTCATGCTTAATTGATAATTTTCTTAAATTCCATCTTGATATTAAAGCTTTAATTCTGTTGTAATACTATAATAATTGTTTGGACACTTAATATATACTCTTCAAAAAAAGTTCTTTGACATTTGATCTATATGCAGATTTTAATTTCGAAATAAATATCTATATGTATGAGCAAAGTCAATCAATGAAGGTGAGGTCAAAGCATCTTCACACCGTATCAAAACAAAATTACTTTTTTGGTCAAAGATTTGTAAAAGAGACCTTAATTAAGGATGTTACGTCTTACGTGTCTTAAAGTGGCAAAATTGACCTCTCTTATCTGGTTCCACACTTTCTCTACAGTGATCCTCCTTAGACAGGGGACCTAAGTATTTGTTGACGTAGTAATTAGATTGAAAAATCCCAAATATCGTTACGTCATTCAACGTCCTGGACGAAAGTTGTAATCCAGCGTCAGACTGATCTGGCTCTATACATAACGCTGTGAGGCATGTTTTATCGGTGCCAGAGGTACGAGATAGTCTGTCCGGAAACAAAAAGTCAATTGCAACGGCTTGTCTTATAGAGCCTGCTTTATGGCGACCAAAAACTTTATGACGTTGTTTCTCCGTTTGCTTGACATGTTTTCATTACCGGTGTGTACCTAGACGTTCAATTTCAAAAGCAATCAAGCAATGGCATTTCATCCACAACACGATGGAGAGCTATCAGGACTTTTCAGTTACTCTGGAACAGCACGTGCTGAATGAGAATTCAGATTTTACGTTATTTGACGTTGGCGTCTCTATCGAGAAACGTTATCGAGTAATTTATCGCAATTACATGCGAAATTCTAACATTCTAATTTCTATTCACAAATCATTCAAAATTAATCGAAGTTTTTACATGAACTTAGAAAAATCGTATGCTTAATCAGTGTCAAAGAACTTTTTTTGAAGAGTATAGTATTATATGTTTTAAATAACAACTTATCTAGATTATCTTTTATGATAATTCATTCATTTATAATCCAAGTTTGAGAAAATGGGCAGTTGGGAACGAGAAAAAGTTTGATTATCTTGGGCCTGGCTCTTCAGGCACACACAAAATTTTTCAAAATGCTTGTTTACTATTAATTGAGCCTGTGCACGACATTTCCAAGAATTTGAAATGCGGGCCAAGCAAACACTCTTGCCAGCCTGTGCATCTGCACAGTCTGGTAAGAGTTTTTGCTTTGCACTTTGTAGATGGATTAGATCTAAAAGTGTCGTCAGACAGTCAGCTGAGCTTCCTGTTGTACTGTGAATCTGTTTAGTCTGCTCAATGTTTGAACCTCATGCATGTTTCAATTTGTTGGAAATGGCACGCACCGGCTCAATTTGTTTATTATTATGAGTTAAAAGAAACAAAGTGTAGTCTAATATTAGGCTGGACATATCACTGGCAAAACAGTTGTAACTTCCTAAAAACATATAGGCTACAACTGTTTTGAACTAGTACAAAGCCAAAGATATTTGCAGGCCGGCCTTAGCCCTTATTTTCACTTGGAAAAGAATTACTCTGGGTTTAACATGGCTATTGTTAACACAATTTGTGTGCCTTTCTTCAGACAACAAGAGAGAATAGCTGCAGAAAGAGAGGAGATAGAAAAACAGAGAAAACTTTTATTGAAGAGGAAACCCCCTTCAAACTTAACTAAAACCTCCAACAATAATTTTGTGAAACCTGGAGGGGAAAAATTGTAAGTTTCAATGGATTCTTCTTGAAGCTAAAATCTAAATGTTATTCATCCTCAAAGCCTACAAGCTGCCAGATTATACTGCTTAGATTGATTATGAATCTGTTCAATCTTTTAAAAAAGCGAATAAAGAATTAGATGAGTAAAAGGCTTATTGTTTGGATAGAAGATTGTACTGTATAAATGTGATTTGAATATAATCATTCTTAAAAAAGCTTGACAAGATCCTTGATATACAGTAGAGGGGCCTCAGATCAGCAAAAGTATGGTCATTTACATATTAAGATATAGAATTTTTTGACAGCATTGTAATAACTGCTTGAAAAAACAGTGATTTGGAAAGAATTGTTTTCAAAGGCACGATTTCCCTTCCTCTTCGACAATCAATGTGACATTATGAAAATTAATGCGACAGTTGAGCCGGTGTTCGACATTTCCAACAATTTTAAATGTTGGTAAGGTGCAAACATTGAGCAGCATAGACAGCCACATACTGTAAATATAGAATTACCTGATTGTCTACATGTAATTTGAGACCTTATCTACCAAATGCATAGTAAAGACTCTGGACAGACTGTGTGGTTGCACAGGCTGGTCAGAGTCTTTGCGTTGCACACATTTGAAATTGTTGGAAATCTAATGCAGAGGCTCAGCTAGTGTAGGATTGCTTTAATCCTTACTATAACAAAATTCAATGTGACAAGGGGCCCACTCCTTGGCTAAAACAATGTGACATTTGAGATTTCAATGTGACTATGGCACATGGTGCAGGCTTTTCCCAGTCACTGAAAAAAGTACATTAATAGCAGAAAATGAGTTAGAGAAACATTGCACTTTTGTCGTAATCCTCTTGTGATTCACCGACGGCGGCACTCTGACTATTTGTCTCTCACCAATGGTGGTTGATAATCGTAGACGTATGCAAGATAGCAGCTGGAGGCTAGGAAAGGATTTGATGATTGTACAGGTGAAAGAAATACAAGGAACCCATTGTGAGGTGCTCAAGCAGCTGCGTTATAACTGAAAAAATGTTGAAAGAGGTGTAAAATTCAATAAATCAAGTGATTCACCTACTTTCAGATTAACGTTTACGGAGTTTTATGAGCGTGATGAAATCATGAAGCTCCGTCAAGCAGCCCTCAGAAAGGAGGATGTAGATATACAGTTAGAACTGGAGAAGTTGGAGCGGGAGAGAAATCTTCATATACGTGAACTCAAACGGATTCACAATGAGGATAACTCCAGGTAAGTTGGAGCGGGAGAGAAATCTTCATATACATGAACTCAAACGGATTCACAATGAGGATAACTCCAGGTAAGTTGGAGCGGGAGAGAAATCTTCATATACGTGAACTCAAACGGATTCACAATGAGGATAACTCCAGGTAAGTTGGAGTGGGAGAGAAATCTTCATATACGCGAACTCAAACGGATTCCTAATGAGGATAACTCAAGGTAAGAGGTTGATCATTTTCACGATGTTCTAAACTGAATTGATAGTTATTCAGTGCAATGTGACCAGAGTCAGTTCTTTTCGCATCTCCAAAAGGTATTCAGTGGAGGCATTTATCATAACTGTTTTCTAAGATTTTTAAGATTTATGGACCCTTAATTGTTTTGCAACATTTAGGAACTCATGAACTTTAACAATGTTGACAGAGGATTCCTAATGAAATCATTAGGAAACCTCGGTTAACACTGTAAAAAGTTTGTTACTTCTTAAACGATGCACACTTATTACTGGTCCACTACCTTAATGTTGACAGGGATGTTTCTTGATGAGTCAAGTACAGTGGATATTGCTTGAGTGACCACTTCTATGAAGTGACCATCATAAAAAGTCCTCTCACTGTAGGCAAAATATTTGAAAAAAAATATAGACATTCTTCATCGTAAATTGTTATTTATTGAATGATATGTTGTTGGAATCTAATAGAATTGTCTCAATGGGACGATTCTAATAGGTTCAAACATCATAAAGTTGAGTAAGATTTATGCGACAATCTATTGCTATCATAATCAAATTGAGTTTATGATAGTTTTATTTATTATGGAATTTTTATCTAATATATGTTATTGTGAATTTCTCAGTAATACTTTGCTGTTAAAACTCGAAAGAATCGTCTCATTGAGATGATTCTAATTAGTTTTGACAATATTGGATTCATTTACAATTTTAATTAGACCAATAATATCTATATTTGATATGGATTGAAAAATGGGATTTTGAAAATGGTCGCTATATAAAAATGGTCACCTAATAGACATGTTCCCTCGAGCAAGATTGGCTATAATTCTTTTTTATAGAGTGCATGTCTCCTTGTTTAATCGTGGTCCATACCATTCTCATGCCCCTCTTCAAAGCAGGTTTTATTGTTAAGAGCACTGTTTTTGCTTAGGCTAAATGAAGAATTATGCTTCAATTTCGTAAGCTAGGCTGATTTCGGAGAAAACACGAGGTAATACTATAGCCTTGGCATCCTTGTTAATGTCGTTGTGTGAAAACTTTGACATTTTGTGATGTCTCTGGTTCTCCGTATGGCATGTACCTGAAACGTTGCATATGGCATTCACTTGAAACTTGGCATACATGTTCACCATCAAAAGATCAACCTATACTATCAAGGTGGATAACTCTTGGTGCCTTGTGTGCAAAATAGGCCCCTTTTTCAAGTTAGATTCTTACCCCCCATCCTGCATTTAACAGCCGAGAGTAGGGACCCATAGGCGATGCTCTTGTTTAGATAAAAATCAAGAACAAATTACATCCCATTAAAGTATGGAATTGCAAATAAGTCTGCCAGTACTTAAGACATAAAAAAAAACCCAGTACAAATGTTACCAGCCCTGTACTCAGGACCACCAAACAGGACAAACAGTTTTCCAATTATACCCTGCTTTGCATGCTGTGATCCTGAACGCATGGCATATTTACAGTTCATAGCTTGACCCTACTTGATTGGACTAAATATGATGACAATTCTGTAGATTTTTCAGTCTTCGTAAAAAATATAATCTGATCTGTTTCAGGTTTAAAGACAATCCAATTCTCAACGAACGTTATTTATTGTTAAATCTCATAGGAAAAGGGGGCTTCAGTGAGGTCCATAAGGTAACATTTTTATCTTAAGGTAGCAGACCCCTAATAGTTCTGCAAAGTTTCGAAGGTAATTCCGTTCACAGTGTTGACTGAAGTTTCCTAATGATTTTCATTAGGAAACCTCCGTCAGCATTGTGAAATGTCATGAGTTTCGAAATGTTGCGGAACTATTATGGGTCCACTACCTTAAATGAAATTTCAGTGATGGACTTATTTACTGTATTGAATAAATCTAAAGTCAACTTCTCTTGGAAGAGACTGATTTTAAAATGGCTTAGTGAGCAAGTAATTAAGATTTGGAGAAGGGATAAAAGGATCATATAAGTGTCATTAAATATTTTTGAATGAAAACAGAATAAATCCTGAGAATTATTTAATTATTTAATTTCATATGATTTTATAAACAACCAATAATTCCTGTAAAAGGAGCATAAGTTACGGATAAATGAGAGAAAGGAAAATAGAATTACATGTTCATTGAAGATTTAAAATCTGATCCAAATTAATATTCAATATAAACTTCTCAATAAAATGACACCATGTATACAGAAAGTATGAAGAATTTTCCTATGATCTTGTATTTACAGGGGTTTGACTTAAAGGAACAGCGTTATGTTGGTTGTAAAATACATCAGTTAAATAGAGAGTGGAAGGATGATAAAAAAGCCAATTATATTAAGTAAGTCTTCCTATGGCATTGGAGGGATTTAGCATCATCTTTTTTAGTAGAACGTAAGAACAAGATTATGGAAAATACAAGTTAGGCATTGAAAAATTTGTTTGCCTTATAACCATCCCCATGAAATTACAATGGCATTTTATGGTCTTCAAGGAAAAGATCTGCGGAAATTGTTGTTGAATTTGTAGAAATTGCTAAATCCTGAATTTCCACATTGTTGCCTTCCCAGACATACAAAGATTTTCTGAGTTTCATGAACAAGAAATCGTCTCGAGCACATTTCAGTGTTTCACTGTTGTAAACCTTTCTTTTGGAAACGGGTTAAGGAAGATGACCTGTAAAGTTCTGCAATGTTTTGAAAGTCATGAACTTAAGCAGTTTTAAACTAGGTTTCCAAATGATTTCATTTGGAGAAAGTCAACATTGGTCAAATTTGATTGAGGGATAACTACAGTGACATAGATAGGAATCAAGTACTTATATCGATGGCTCAGTGCAAAACAGCTGTAACTGCCCATATGTTTTTAGGCAGTTACAACTGTTTTGCATTGAACCATCGACATAGACTGTAAATTCAACAATTGAGAACAACGTCTCGGCCAATAGGCTTCAGTATATACTTTGATAGAGCTTTTATCTCAGGTGAACTGCCAGGGTCAACTAACCTTCAGTAAATTATGTAATCCAGATTCTTGATAAGTTGATGGCACTATCTATTGGGAAAAATTGTCACAAATTTGATGCATTCTCTTTTCAGACATGCTTTACGAGAATATAAAATCCATAAAAACTTGGATCATCCTAGAATAGTCAAACTTTATGATGTATTTGAAATAGACAACAATTCGTAAGTATTTTAGAATAATCAACATTTATAATGAAAATCATGATCTGCAATAGTGAAATTGTATAAGAAATGTCTTTCAACACAGAACAACCTCTATAAATTCCATACAATATAATCTTAGATTATAGCATTAGATTTGATAGATACATTCCTAATGTATTCCATGAGTTTATTTACAAAGATATCTGATTGAAAGATGTGTTTAATTTGTAAAATGTATGACTGAAAGAATGCATTTCTTGGGCTTGCACAGTTTAACCCTTTCCTGTTTTACAAAATTTTGGACCTGTCCAAATTCAAAGGTTTTGCAGACGAAAATTTCACAATGTTTTCTGAATCATAAAATCACAGGCACGTAAAAAGTAGGGATTAAACAGCAAAGGGTTAATTTAGGAAACAAACATTTGTTGAATTCGTGTTGCAAAGATGATCACTATGTATCTAATAGATAAAGGGTTGATCATTTTAACTTGTGCCATGCACCATATCTTGGGTCACAACACCAGGGGTCTAGAAAAGAGGGGGTAAAACCAGAATAATATCTTTATTTTGCAACAAAACCCTATCTTGTGGGTACTCATTTGAATTGTCTTGATGAGATGCTTCAAATGAATACCAACAAGATAGGGTTTGAGTGAGGAATAATGAAATACTTTAATTAAAAAAGCAAAATACTCCCTCTCTATCTAGCTCTGCAACACTGATTAATCATATGTGCATCTTAACTCCAATTGAAATGTATTGTTTAGTACCCATGAACATGAACCCAAGAACGTTGAATATTTATAACAAAGATAGAGTTGCGTAAATTTGACAATTGTTTTTGATTTCAGATTCTGTACAGTTTTAGAGTATTGTGAGGGCAATGACCTTGACTTTTATCTGAAACAGAACAAGTGCATTCCGGAGAAGGAGGCGCGCTCGATTGTCTGTCAGACCGTCAGTGCTCTCAAATATCTCAATGAGATAAAGCCACCTGTGATTCATTATGATTTAAAACCTGGTTAGTAGTTTCCAGAATAGAGAATATCTACCCTTGTCATAGTGAACCTGGAATATAACTGCTTTGGCAGGAGGAATAGACAAATATCAGTGTGCACATGATGTCCAGTCTGATTTTAGTCTTTCCACCTGTTTTTCCTATGCATACCAGCAAAGTTTGATTTTTTTTTTCATTTTCAAAATAAATACCACCTCAGGATGTCAGTGTATCCTGTGATTTCAGCAATTTTATTTATATGCAATTTTGCAAAGTTTTTTTATTTGGCATGAAAAGGATTTAATGAGTGGTCATGAAAACAGTATTTACTAGACATATCTTTTTTTTTTTAAAAAAAAACCTAAGAATAAGCCTAAATTGAATTCAACCTTGTTTTGGATGAAGATTTTTAATAAATTTTCATCTTCATGAATTTGACATTCTTCTGATAATACAAGTTATATTTCTAGAGTGTGTGATTAAGATTTCATATTTAAATTTTTTTCCTCTTGCTAGGTGAATATAAATAGAATGGTTTATTTCAAATAAATTATTCATTTCCAAATAGAAAAAACCTAAATAGATAATTATGTGAGGAGTGTAAAATTATTTGCTCGGCTATTTTTGGTGACAACCAAAGATATTGTGATCACTTTGGCGTTGTTTGCATTGGTGTTGGCATTGGTAAAGGGGTTGGCTTGACAAACTTTAACCTTGGTTATGTCTCTGTTGTTATTGAAGAAATCTTCATGAAGCTTTGCATGTGTGTCCCCCAGCACAAGAGCTATCCAGACTATCAAGGGGGATAACTCTGGAAGCATTTCCTTTTTGACTTAGAATTTTAGCTTGGCTGTTTTCTGAGAAAACCCAAGGTATAACTAGCCTTGGTGTTGTCATTGTCACTATTGTCATGCGAAAACTTTTGATATCTCTAGTTCTCCTCATGGCATTTACTTGAAACTTGGCACACATGTTCACAATCAAAAGAGTAATCTATATTAACAAGGGAGATAACTCTGGATGCATTTTGTGCAAATTATGCCCCTTTTTCGACTTGGATTTTTTCCACTATCCAGCACTCAACAGCCGTACGTAGGCACCCGTAGACAGTGGTCTTGTTTGCATTATCCAGCAGCTGCAGCCAAGTGTTTCACCTGTAGGTGGTGCTCTTGTTGTTCCTTATGATCTTTTTCTGCATTTCAGGTAATATTTTACTTGGTAATCCTGTTCACAATGGAAGTAAGTGTTTAGATAGTTGTAAAATATAAACATTTTGAAAATTCATTGGACACCTGGAGTATTTCAATGGGTCAGTGCAATATTATTGTTAGCACCTATATTTTATATAGGCACTTACAACAGTATTATGCTGACCCCTGGATGTAGTTCTAGTCTTGACAATGCAAGAAATGATAAACCGGAAAGTGTTAATAGTAGACTGTGTTACAGGAGACCTCTCACTGTCCTGCATAGCATCTATGGTTTAAATGCAATACCTGACAACTGTGTTAGTGACGATCTTCTTTGGGTAAGTGGTTAGGGCATTGGACTGGTAAACTAAATCTTTCAATATTACTTGTCCATGTGGGTTTGACACTGGCCCACGTCCATTAGCTTCAGTTATGCTTCAGTTGCAGGCTATTGGTTAGAAAGAGCTGACATAAAGATGCAGTGTGAAAGGAATTAGAACAAAATGGCATCAAGCTATTGGTTTTTTCGTGAAAATTAAAAATTTGCAGGATGATTAGGAATTATAGACAGGGCTCATTCCATTTTTCGGAAAAAAAAAGTGTTTATTATGAAAGCATTTTCCAGTTAGTCAATGCATGGGAGTTCCTGATTAAAAATGCAAGAAAGGCAATCAATATTTGTTCTTTCATGTGCCTACATACTGCATGGGAGAACTTCATAATTGTCAATGAAGCAGAATTGATATAGATTAGCCTGTGTACATCTCAGTTGACCAACGACTGGTTTCACTAACAAATCTCCTATATAAATATATACCATTTCAAACTTCTGAACTGTTGCCTACTGCCATTGGCATTGGGCTAGAGTCCAGAACATCATCCCGACACATCAAGACAATAGTTTTCACTATTTAACAAAACGCCTTAAAATAACTTCATCATTTTAGGTTCCATCCAGTCAGTGAGTACCTCTGTGAGCGGGGAGATCAAGATTACAGACTTTGGTCTGAGTAAGATCATGGACGATGAGAGTGTATCTCAAGAGGGCATGGATCTTACTTCACAAGGAGCCGGAACCTACTGGTATGTATATTACAGACTTATAATTGTGTCAAAGGCTGCAGTTTACAGAGTCCCATAATCCACTAAAGTTATTTTCATGTCCCTTAGAGAGAGGCAGTGGCTTGAATTCACTGCTACCCAGTTCTATAGGTGGCTAGACTAGGACTAACTTTTAAGTATCTTGTTCATAATTTCACCTTGGTGCAAAGTGTCCTTAGCCCACAACCTTTCAAGACTTTTGGCAAGCAATTTTACCTGTAGGCTACCAAGGCAGTTGATGATAAGGCTTTCACCAGAATATTGTCTCAGCAATCTAATTGAAAAAAGGCCTACGAATGATAATAAAACAGGCTGTGTAAATTGAAATCTGGAACACTTAAGCTGAGGATTTGAGAGATGTGAAAAACTTTTAAAGTCCTTGGTTTCAAGTTACATATATTAGACAGAAAAGATTTCATTAGACCTAATTCATTACAATTATTAAGAGGCAATTAAGTTTTGAATCATAGTTTGCATAGTCAAACTAGTGTGTTTTTGAATTATAGGTACCTACCCCCTGAGTGTTTTATGGTTGGGAAAAATCCTCCAAAAATATCTTCCAAGGTAGATGTCTGGTCAGTAGGTGTGATATTTTACCAATGTTTATATGGAAAAAAGGTGAGTGATTTAAAATGATGAGTTAAAATTTCGATCCTATTTATTTACAAACAATTCTAGATGTCGAGGTCATTCAGAGCCCTTATTGTACACAAAAAAAGAAGATAAAATGTAAACTTGGAATGGCCAACTGTCTATGTGATTCCAAAAAAAGTGCAACTACAGCTTGAATTTTGCTATGATTAAAGGGATGAGAATAATGCGAATGAATAATGAGAGTATGAAAACAAAATATTGCCTTTTTATGAAGAAAGTTAAATCCATTTAAAAGCTAGAACTAGACATTTTATGTTTAAAAGACAAATTCATCTTACAGTGAGTGACATCAAAAGAAAATAACATTACTATTGAAAATAGCTGAAACAAGGAAAATAGGAATGAATCCAACATAATTTATAAGAGTAATAATTTAACAATATATCATCAAAAGATTGAGATTGCATGAACACCAATTCAAAATATGTAAAATTGTGTTTCAGCCTTTTGGTCACAACTTATCGCAGGCCGCAATTCTAGAAGAAAATACAATATTGAATGCTAAAGAGGTTGAGTTCCCCTCCAAGCCTATTGTATCACCAGAAGCTAAGGTTAGTATTTGGCTATAGAATATCTTGATCTTGAATTCAGAGCTAGAGGGGGGATGGGGATAAATGGACTTATCATCTGAATTATTAAACAAAACTGAGACAAACCCTATTATATTATATGGGTAACCATTTGAGCTATCTCATGGAGATAATTTAAATGAGTACCTAAACTTGGGGTTTCATTCAGAAAAGAGTGTGTGTGACATTTTGAACAATTTCGCATGTGCGCGAAGCAAATCTCTGGCCATTCTGTGCATCCATACTGTCTGACCAGAGTCTTCACTATGTAATTTGTAGAATAATAAGTTTTCAAAGTATCTATAGAGAGTTAGGCAATCATCTAATTACACTGTGTAACTGTTGGGGCTGCTATATGTATTTTATGTATTCACTCAAAATAGATCAAAACCTCTTTCTTTAACCCTTTCCCAAACGGCAAAAATTTAGGGTTGTCCCATTTGAAAGCTGCTGCAGACGACAAATTGGATGCTACTTAAGGTATAATTTGACAATATTATAGCTCAGAAAACATTGAGACAAACGGAGAAAATGCTGTTTATCAGCATTTTCTTCTTTTGTCTCAATGTTTTCCCACGCCAATTCTATCAGGGACGTCAAAACCAGGTCTTGTTTTGGAAAGGGTTAATGCTTTTCGGTGGTTTATCGAGAAATAACGGTAGATTATTACATGATAAACTCACCGCAAAAGCAGTGAAATTATCAAAAACTTATACCCTGCTTTTGTGCATTTCATCCTATCTGACGTCGCCTATGCGGGGCGAAATATGTGACGTCACAATGAACGTTGCATAGCAATCACGTGCAAAATGACGCGCTTCATGAAAAATTGTCATAGAAATTCCACTTTTTGTCTCATTTTTGCATTAAAGAAATAGAATAATCATTTGTTTTTCGAGTAAGAACGATTAATATTTCATTTCATGAAAAAACAAAAGCTTTATTTTCACTCTGCCACTCGTGAAAATATAGCTTTTGTTGTTCACTCAATGAAATATAAATCGATCTTACACTGAAACAAACGATTATCCCCTATGTAATTATTAGATGAGGGACTCAGGCATTTTATAGAAATTAAGGTAGAAAAAGTGTAATCAGCCTGATGTCAGGGTTCCTCTGATAGTGTCAGACAACTTCAGGATCATTTTACCTCATCTGTCGCAATTTAACCCTTTCCCAAACGACAAAATTGTAGGGTAGTCCAAATTCAAAGCTGCTGCAGACGACAACATAAAAGTAACTAAAATGGAATATTCTGTACAATATAGCGCAGTAAATATTGAGGCAAAAGGAGAATGTGCTGATTATCAGTACTTTCTTCTTTTGCCTCAATGTTTTCCCAAGCCTCGTCTCTTAGGGACGTCAAAACAAGGTCATGTTTGGGAAAGGGTTAACTTAAGCAGAACCAAAATAAGTGACGTCATTATGAAAGTTTCATTGCCATCACAAGCAAACTGATGTGTTTTAAGAAAATTTGTCCGAAATTTAAAGCTCACCTGAGCACAAAGTTCTCAAGGTGAGCTATTGTGATCGCTCACTGTCCGTCGTCCGTCTGTCTGTCCATCTGTCAACAATTTCTTAAAACACCTTGTTCTCCTTAACTACTGGGCCAATCAAGCTGAAACTTGGCAGGGCTGTTCCTTGGGTGAAGCTCTTTAAAAGCTGTTAAAAGAATATAATTTTACCAAAAACTCTGATTGCCATTGTTACTTAAAGGCCCAAAAATGGCCGAAAATATTAGAAAAAATTCTACCCCTCCTAAGCCACAAGGCCAATCTAGCTGAAACTTGGCAGGGATGTTTCTCGGGTGAAGCCCTTTAACAGTTGTTAAAAGAATTTAATTTCATCGAAAACTGTTTTCAATGGTAACCAAATGTCTGAAAAAATGGCTGAAAATAAATGAAAAAATTCTTCTCCTCATAAACAACAAGGCCAGTCAAGCTGAAACTTTGCAGGGATGATCCTAGGGTGAAGCTCTTCAAAAGTTGTTAAAAGAATTTAATTTCATCAAAAACTCAGGACGCGATGGTAACAGAAAGGCTGAAAAAAATGGCTGAAAATGACTGATAATATTAAAATAAACTCTTCTCCTCCTTAACCGCTTTGCAAATTAAGATGAAACTTTGCAGGGATGTTCCTTGGGTGAAGCCTTCAAAAGTTCTTCAAAGAATTTCTTCAAAAACTCTTGTTTCCATGGTAACCAAAAGTCTGAAAAAATACCAAAAATGGCCAAAAATCTTAGAAAAAATTCTTCTCCTCCTAAACCACTATCCCAATCAAGCTGAAACTTGACATGGATGCTCTATTGATGAAGCTCTTCAAAAGTTGTTAAAGAATTTCATTTCTTCAAAAATTCTTGTTTCTATGGTAATGGAAAGGCTGAAAATTGGTCTAAATTTCCAAAAATCTAAGAACAAATTCTTTTCCTCCTTCACCATAAGGCCAATCAATTTAAAACTTAGCAAGTAAGTTCTTAAGGTGTAGGTCTACTTAAGTTGTTAAAAGAATTTGCCATGGTAAGAGAAACATTGAACATTTACGAAAACTAAAAAAATCAAATTGCTGTAGGACAAAATTAAACCACCCTAAATGTACATCAAACAAATTCTTGTATTCATAACATGGTTGACAAATTATGAGTTGACTTACTCAGGTGAGCGTGTAGGACCATCATGGTCCTCTTGTTTTACATTTGGTCTCATTTTTGCATTTAAGAAATAGAACACTTGTTTGTTTTTCAGGTAAGATCAATAGATATTTCATTTCGTGAAGACAAATGCTATATTTTCACTCATGGCTTCACCACTCATGAAAATATAGCTTTTATTTTCACTCAATGAAATATGAATCGATTTTACACTTAAAGAAATGATTATCCTCTCTTTCATAAATCAATTTATAGGTATAATTAATCATATTATTGTTTCAGAACTTTATTCGGCGTTGTTTACAATATAAGAAGGAGTTACGTCCTGATGTGATACAATTAGCCACAGATGATTACCTGAAACCAGCATCATTAAAGTCAAAAGTAGGGTAGGTATTCTGTGTTATTTTTATGCCCCCGTATCGAGAGATCGGGGGCATATTGTTTTACTCATGTCCGTCTGTCTGTCCGTCTGTCCGAAAACTTAACCTTGCCAATATCTTCAAGCCTATTCAAGATACAAAGCTAATATTTGGCATGATGATAGATCTCAATGATCCGCATCCGCTGGTACCAAAGTCAAGGTCATGTGACAAGGTCAAGGTCATCTGTCAAGGTCAAACTTTGAAAAAAAATGCCGTTCCGGGGGCATTCGTGTTTCACAAACACATCTTGTTCAACTGGTAGTTTACTTTTCAATATTATGGGTTCTTTCAAAAATCAGTCCCCAATTAGCATTTTCACATGTAAATATCTTCACCCTAAACCAAAAGGATTTACATGCATAGTGAAAAGTGAACGCATTTCATTGTTTGGTTACCAAAGCCTCGTAACTTCAGCTTGTCCAAGCTGAAGTTACAAGGGTTGGGTATCCTACCTATGATTTAAGGTTTCATGTTATTTATGACGACTCTATAGAAATTTAGTAATTGTTAATAAAATTCTGATTTACAGGCCTCCTAGTGAAACACCTTTAAAAAACCTTTAATTTCAGAGCAAACCTTTAAAACCTTTACATTTCCCCAGAAAACCTTTAAAACGCCAAAATAGCCTGTAATTCTCACTCAAAACCTTTATATTTGCTCTGACTGGTTGCCGTGCTAGCTGAAAGCAAGTAATGGCTTTTGTTCTGCATTTGTGTAGTTAAAAAATGCTGCTTTTGTTTCTTCCATCTTGAGTTTTCAGAATGCAGTATATAACATAAAAAATGACTTTGGTATGACTATGGGTTCAATAAAGAAATAAGAACCTCGACAAAAATAGCCTTTATTTACTCTTTATTTTTTTCATATTTTACACTAAAAGGCCTTTATTTTCATACATTGGAGCCTTTATAAAAACCTTTATTTTCGTTTAGGCCTGCTAGGAGGCCTGGATTTACCTTAACCCTCAGTGCAACAACCCTTTATTAGGTTCAGCCCTGCAAGGGCAATAATCATAGATTATAATGACTGGATTATCTGGATGATTGTCAATAAAGATAATATGAGATCTGATGTTCAATTAATTGATCTTTATTCATCAACAACAAAATGCCACTACCATTAATGAAGATATATACAGTCAATCTTGTCTTAAAGGACCACTCAAGGGACATCATAAAAATGGTCGCTTAATAAAATGGTCGCTGAATACAAAACAATGAAATACAAGTTAAACTCTCGGATCTCGAACACAACACCCCATCCCCTTTCCCAAAAAATATTTCAAAAGCTTAAGTAGCTGAGAGAAAGTGATATTACTAATTCAATCATTTAAAAAGTATATCTCATTAAAGCTAGGCCATTTATTTCTTTAACATCACCCACTAAAGATCATGAGTCTGCTGATTTGTTGTTTACATTAACACGTTCGTGTTTGATTCATATCTATTCTTCACTACTTAATCGAACAAGAAATTTGGTTACAGAATCAATGTTATAGAATAAGCTGTAATTATATTTAAATCACTTTTGATGTATTTTCAACATGCTTGCAGCTTTTATAATCACATAATGATCCAAAGGAAAAAAATAAATGATATAAATTACAGATGTTCTAGTTTGCCGATTTTATTTCAACCTAAGTACTCTAAAGCTTTCAATCAAGTATTTCTATTGACAGTTTCATTTCATCTTCCAGCAATAAGGTGTGATAAATAAAGGATTATCATCAGTTAATTCGTTTGTATTGTCCTGCTAGTATTAATCAATGATTTTCACACGTTTATGACAGGTAATGAATTGAGATCTTACCATATGGTCGCTTAATAGACTGTCAAATAGACGAAATTGACCCGAAAATGTCAGCGACCGGTCGCGTTGGACAAAAGTCGCTTAAAAGAGCAACAATTTATAGTAAAAGCCTACGGGAGGACCTCAAAGTGGTCTCTTAACAGAAAAGGTCGCTGAATACACGTGGTCGCTCAAGCAATATTGACTGTAGGTGCGAGATCATTTCATCTTTGATGTAAACAAAAAATAATTACATGGCTTGTGATAACTGAAGGTTGAATTAAAAAATTTTAATCTTTCCCAAATAACAACTGTCATTGTAGCATAGTAAGTGTTTCTAACCATCAATCTTAAGGTCTTTGGTTAGATACCGGACAGAAACACTTATCCTTTCTGACTACTTGTTTCCCACTAATGGGTTGATAATCAAAGACGTGGGAAAGCAGCTGGAGGCAAGGAAAGGATTAATAGATGAACATGTATTCGTGTGAGAAATACCAAGAATCCATAGTTAGATGCTCCGATATGACTGAAACATTGCTAAAAACGGTGTAAAACCCCATACAAACTCAAATACACAAAAATAAATTAAAACTCTTTTTTTTTTCGCTAGGAAAAAATAGAGACAAAGTGCAAAATTTTGAGCTTAGATCTCCTGACATTTATTATTTCTCATGTGAAAATGTGGCGAGGTGATGGACCCCATTTGTATGATAGACCTTATATTGATGATGTTAAATATTGTGAATAATGAAGCAGGGGGAAATTTCCAAAAAAGTGACTCTGTCATTCGAGCCTGTGCGTGACGTTTCCAACAATTTGAAATGAGGTGCAAACATTGAGTAGTGTAGACAGCCACATACTGTAACTGTAAAGTTACTTGATGGTCTACAGATACTTACAGACCTTATCTATCCACTGAATACATAGTGAAGACTCTGGTCAGACTGTGCGGATGCACAGGCTGGTCAGAGTCTTTGCTTTGCGCTTACTTGAAATTGTTGAAAATCTCAAGCACAGGCTCATTTGGTTAATTTACTGGTTTATAAGTGAAATTATTTAATGATGTGTATTATGTCTCCTTTCAGGCATAACATGAATTTGAATGAGTCCAGCATGAACTCTGGTCCCCGACCACAACAAGCTAACAATAGCAACACTAGTGGAGGCTCAAACCCTTCACCGTCTCCAAGTTTTACGTTCGGTGACAAATTAACGTAGTACTCAACCCTCTGACTTTACCTAATGAACCTTTTACTCCTTGTGATATTGTGGTTGAAATATTCCCTAGTAGAAAAAAAAGGCGGTGATAGATTGGTTATTGAGAATGAAATATTTTTTGGTTTAAACTTTAAAACTCTGTAAACTCGGCTTAAATGGAGCTGTAGTGGACCGGTAATAGTTTTGCAATGTCTCAGAAGAAATAAAGAGTGTTAACCAAGGTTTTCTTATGAATTCCATTAGGAAACCTTGGTCAATATTTTAAAAAAATATGAGTTCCAAGATGTTATGGAACTATTAAGGGTCCACTACCTTAGTACACTATTTTGGTATTGTTGGTTTCTATAAAGAATATATAGAAATCATTTATGAATAAAATTTACTGGTATAATCAGTTTTCATAGAGAATATTTCTGAATCACAACAGTCTTAAGGAGTTTCATGCCAGGTTAGGTGTAAATACAACAGAAAATGAATAAAAAAGTGATAACAGTGATGTTGCCATTGGCAAAATAAGTGTGTGAAAGATGTTAATAAAGGGAGGTAATTCTGTACACCTCTTGTGGAACTTAATGTGTGATGATGTTGAATGCAAAGGGAGGTAATACAGTGTTACAAATGTGTGTTATCTAGTTGTAAATGTGCTCTTTTAATTTTCTTTGTTGATATTGTGAACAAAAGCCAGATTAGTTTTATTTCATAGTGGATTTAAAGAGAATAATGAAAAGTGGAAGATACAGAAAAAATGAAGAAACTGCCACTAGGAGTCGAGGAGATGTATTTGTGATGTAGTGAATTCTTGCTAGAAATATTTGTCATTCCAACTTGATTATTTACTTTGAATTTTAATCATCTTTTTAACTAGAATGAAATCGAATCAATTGTAAAGCTACCATTGTACTGAGATTCCAGTGCTAGATTACATCTTAACATTTTCATCAACTTTATACCATTTCAAGTGTACCATGTAACATCATTAAAAATCAGGGGTGTGGAAATACGAATCTTCTCCACTTGTCCCTGGTCAAGTAAAAGAGGGTTTGCTACTTTTCCAGGATCAATACCAAATTGTCCACAAAAAGGAGAATGGTAAGATTGTGAGAAAACATTGTTTTTGAAGAAGAAAATGCTGGAATCCAACATTTTCTTCATTAAAAACAGTGTATTTTACCCTTTGCTAAAAACATTAGGCTGATTAATCCCCAAGATATAATAGTACCATTCCAAGATTTGCCAGGGTCTTTTTACTTGTCTGCCGACAAGTGGCCTCATAAATTGGACTTGTCCGCAGGTAAAAAAGCCTGTATTGGACAAGTTGGGCATGGGAATTCCACACCTCTGAAACTCAATTAAAATATCAAGGAATGGGTGCAAAACTATCATAAATGCCTCTATATTTGTAGGAACCTACAATAGTCTTGCATTTACCCCTCGATATGAATTAACAGTTGAACAACATGGGAATATTTCTATTTGGAGTAAAAATGTTCAAAAAAATTTTCAGTTAAGTCTCTTTCTAAAATGTATCTTTTCTTAATCAACACACAATTCTAGAAAATGAGGGTTCAGCACAATACTTTTGGAAGTGCCTATAAATATATAGGCACTTCCAATTGTGTTGCACTGACTCCTCATATTAGAAATTTTTGAAAATCAAGCTGTAGACAGTTACCTTGCTGTTGTCTGACATCACTTCATGACACAATCCCAATTTTTAGTTGTCCTGACTAATTCTTCAGATTGTAAATACCTTTTCGGGTACTCATCCATTCTTCCCTCCAGTAAATTGTCACCTGCAATTCTTTTGAATTTGGACCACTCTGAATAGTGTGTGTGTGGTTATGATTTTAAGTCTGAGAAGGAATTCCTGAAAGATGTGAACAGTCTAGCTTTGTTTAGAATCACCTGTCTACTGAAATTTACAATTAAATAATATAAATACTGAATTGAAGTCATTCAAAACCTGGGATTGTAAAAAAGAGATTTAGCATGGATTGCAAGTCAAATTTTCTGTGATAAAGCATCATTAAGTGCTAGAAGTATTTAAAAAGATATTTATCGAAGTAGTACTTAAGAAAATGATTCATTGCCTTCTTAAATTAATTATCTTGAAAAAAACTTGGGTCTCTGTTTTGGAATTGTTCATTTAAGAGTTAAATGTAAAAATGAGCCTATACATGAGATTTCCAATACAGTTAAACTTGTGTTCACCCATCACTATGAGGGCCACTTAAGAGTGTTCGCTTACAGGAATGGCTGCTTCATACGTTATTTAAGGATAATTTAGATGGATCATTTTGATGGCATATACAGATTGTCACATGATTGTAAATATATCCAATGATATTTGAACCCTTTAGATTCGTCTATGAGACAATACTAATGGGTTTCAACAATACAAGCTACTGTCATAAAGCAGTGGCAGCGCATCAGACTATCATTCAAAAGGTTCCTGGTATCCCGAGCAGCGGCAATCATCCTTTCTGTTTATCTCCCACGAATGGGTTGAGAATAGTAGACCTATGTGGGATAGCAGCTAGAGGCTAGGAAAGGATGTGATGGTAATACTGCCGTGAGAAATACCAGGTGTCTATTGTTAGGTGCTCTGGCTGCAGCTCTGTCACTGAAAGATAGTTGAAAACAGTTTGAAACCCCATACAAACAAACAAAACCAAAAAAACAAGATTAAGAAAAAAAATCTTTGTTTTTGTGAACCAATGTCCAATTTTTCAAAGATTAAGCTTACATTGAACGGACTGTTTATGATGGTCCCTTAATAAAGGCTGTAGCTAAATTGAAACAACATGAATACTGCTTTTAGACACGTGGATTTTTAGCTCAGCTGTTTTCAGAGAAAACCCGAGGTATTGCTATAGCCTCCGTGTCGTTGTCGTCGTCGTTGTCGTGCGAAAACTTTGACATTTTGTTATATCTCTGGTTCTACTGAAGGCATTCACTTGAAACTTGGCACACATGTTCACCATCAAAAGAGCAACCTATACTATCAAGGGGGATAACTTTAGATGCATTTTGTGCAAATTATGCCCCTTTTTCGACTTAGATTTTTCCCACCATCCAGCACTCGACAGCCGAGCGTAGGCACCCGTAGGCGGTGCTCTTGTTACAGTAAATGCTTTCATTTTAGTTTGACATTGATAATCATTGTTATAATTAATACCTTGTTCATATTTTCAATCATGATAATAATGTGTAGATTATTTAAAAAGAGATTGGTTATCATGTGTTAAATTAAAATACAGTGTAGTAATTCTATGAATTATTTGCTTTTGAAGTAATTGCTTGTTCAGGAAATTAGATTTCTAAATGAAAATGAAAATTTACAAAGTCTTTCTCAAGCAAAAGACTGAATTATATGTTTTAAAAATGTAATTTACACACCAGTGTCAGTTTTTATTCCTGATTCATGTTGAAAGGAAATAGACAGACATAATCTGCTTTGCTATACATCTAGTTTGTTATAGGTTACATAAACCCTATGTTTGTCAATCTAGAGGTCCTGGGTTCGATTCCCGACGCGGCAGTCATTCTTTCTGACTATTTGTCTCACACCAATGGGTTGATAATCGTAGACCAATGTGCTCCAGCTTCCGCGATATAACTGAAAAAATGTTGAAAGCGGCGTAAACTTCCATTCAATCAATCAGTCAAATCACAATCGATAATCGTTTTTTAGTTGGAAGAGTAAATCAACTATTGATCGATTGCACAATCATATCATTAGAAATTAATACAGCACTCCCAGTATCATTCTCTGAAGAAAAGAATATGAAAGTTTAGTTAAAACTCATCAACTAAAGACTCTTTCTGCAGATTCTTCTACCAACTCCATGGCTCAGCATGAAACAGTTGTAACTGCCTATAAATATATAGGCAGTAACAACTTTCATGCTGAGCCATCAAACTGATGTCAGTTTTGAAAACAATGTATAATAGCTTTCATCTATGTGTTAGGTACTGATTAATCGATTATTTCTTAGTAGATTGTCACAATCAGAAGTCAACTGATTATCAATTTTAATTGATTAATCTGCCCATCACTAGTTGTTTATTGATTGGAACCAGCTTGATTTGACAATTTTACTGAGTAACCACAACATTGAGCTTGATGCATTAATTTATAAACGTGAAAAAAAGCTCTTTCTTTCAAGAATAATGAGCACAATTAAGAGATGAAAATTTGTTGATTTCATTGAGGTAAGAAACAAAAAACCTAATTACATTGTATGAATACACTAAGTGTAGTCATACATGAGTGTGATTAGGTTTTTAGTTTCATTCCTTCCATGAAATCAACAAATACTATCTTCATATCTAATGATTTAATATCATGGAAGCAAAAATTGAAAGATTAAGAGTTAAGGTTAAGGTTAAGAAACTGATTTCCTCTGGGAATACTTTTTGCAGAAGCTTATAAAACAACTGCGGACTCGAAATTGTTTTCATTGTGGAATAAAACCAAGTTTTCATCCAATCAGAATGCACAAATATTGATGGACATAACTAAATTTAAATTATTAGAGCTTGTGTTGTAAATCCATATCCAGGCCACTAATTTCTAGAATAGTCTGAATCAATACGATAAAAAGTGCATGTATTTCAGGATTGAAATATTTAATTTGGTACAAAGTAGCGTTGGAAAATCAGGAATTATTTTTTCAAGATTTTTTTCAACCTTATTTGGTGATGATCTTCAAGTGAACTCACTTATTAAATTGTCTTGAGCATTATTTGTCATTTTGGATGATCTATAAGTTAGTGATCTGGTGAGGGTATAAGCTATTTATTCTATACTAACCATAGGCTAAAATATCTAGTCAAGTATTTAACATGAGTGCTTGTACGTAAGCTATTATCTGATAAGCACAAATTGGTGGCTCAGCATGAAACAGTTGTAACTGCCTATAAACATTTAGGCAGTTACAACTGTTTCATACTGAGCCGTCAAAATCAGGTGCACTAAAGCTACTGACAGTGGAGCCATGCTCTTGTACGATGAGATGTGTGATTGCAATAGATTACTAAATATTTACCTTTAGGTGTTTGATAGCGCAAAACTATTGCAAGTGACAATGTATTTATGGGCCCTTAAGATAGTATTGCACTGGACTCTCAAATTGCTGTCCAGGGTTTTCCCTCTATGTTAAAAACTGGGGGTCATTTTGCCACATAATGACCCCCTTTAAACTAGGTAAAGAATGATTGACAATTTTGGGGTGTCATTTTAAAAAAAAAAAGGGGGGGGGGTCCAAATTTAAAGAAACAGGGGGGCATGGAAAACCCTGGCTGTCTGAATATCATTTGGTCACTGTCATAGGGCTGTTGGTAGTGTGTCAGATTACCTCCAGCTGCCTTGATTTATCTGAAACATTGTTGAAAGCGGTGTAAAACTCCATTCAAACAAAAAACTGAATATCATTTGTTAAACTTTTTATTATCTTTGGAATTAACTCACATGGTGCTTTCAAGATGAGAAAATTTGAATTATTTAAGTCTTGCTTGTATTCTGTTGGGAAAACAAATGTTTACAATAATTTTGATAAAAATGGGCCTCATTACTACTTTAAAGTTTCATGTTTAAGTTAAACCCTTGCATTGTCTTAGTTGTTATTCTGTCCAGATGGAATTTATGCATTGATTATAGAACAGAATTATTTTGTCAAGATTTTGATCATGTTTACTTGCATTGAATGTCTTTAATTTTCTTGTGTACAGGATAAAATTTGTGAATAATTTATTTGAATCAAGTCAGTTTATGAAAACCAATTCCAGAAGAATAGAAATTGGGGAGAAATATGAATCCTAATGAGTCATTTTACAGAAAAACCCTATGTTTTGGGAACCTCATTCTTGAAACAATTACAATGAGTACCCACTACATAGGTTTTTTGACATTGATTGTTCTAATATTTGACAAACAAGTCCTATTAACCTTACTGTAAGAGAAATCACCTATATCGGGCTATTTATTCTATTGACATTATACAGTGTTACAGATAAGAGGGAGTAAAGCCAGTCTAAAAACTTTATTTCTTAATGAAACCCTATGTTGTTGGTACTCATTTGCATTGTCTCAATGAGACAATTCCAATGAGTACCAACAGCATACAGTATGTACTATCATTGATTGATAAACTTTGATCTTAAATCCAGAATACCCCCTCTATCTGTAGCTCTGAATTATATTTTCTAAAACTTTTCGACTCCAGTGTGTCAAAGTCAGGATAGCGTGAAGGTGTTAACTGACTTTGACAAAGTGCACATAGTGGTTGTGTGTATTATGGGGAAAAGATGGCTCATGACAATGTTTTTCTTTCACACAACTTTTGAAATCTTCTTATTTGTGGAGTAAAGCTTGATGGAATGTGATGAAATCAGAGGTACTGACAATGCAGGTCCAAGAAGGTCTAAAATCGCGCTAGAGAGTCTGGGTTTGATCCCCCACAGTGACACTCATCCTCTCCGACTATTTGACTCCAACCAATGGGTTGATAATCATAGACCTATGTGGGATAGCAGCTGGAGGCTAGGAAAAAATGTAATGGTGGTACTGGAATGAGAAATGCTAGGAATCCACTGTAAGGTGCTCCAGCTTCAGCGATATAACTGAAATTTTTTTGAAAGCAGCATAACCCCCATTTCAAATCAAATCTAAATCTTCATTTCTCCATGAAACTCCATCTTGTGGCTATTCATTTGAATCATCTGGTTGAATGATTCCGACTAGTACTAGCAACATAGGCTCTGTAAATTCAGTAAAAGTCAGAATACTTAAATCTAAAATCCAAATTACTCCGTGTATCTTCAGCTGTCTAAATGGAGAAAAATGAATATAGGCCAAGATAAACTTAATGTGTGAAGTATGAGTGTTAATTTCTGTAGATCACAGTTTAGGAACAGGAGTTTATTATATGTTTTTGTTGTACAGTCAGTTTGAGCAGCTTTAGTTGTGGAATCTGAAGGGGTTCTTACATGCAAAAATAGTATGGACAAAATTTTTAAATCAAGGGCCATTAAAATATGTTATTATACCCCCCACAACGAAGTTATGGGGGGGTATACTGGAATCTGGTTGTCCGTCCGTCCGTCTGTCCGTCCGTCCGTCCGTAGACATGATTTTGTGTCCTCTTCTCCTCCCACAGTTTTGGACCAATTTTGCTGAAATTTTATCAGGTTGTTTCCTATCATATGAAGTTGTGCACCTGCAATTTTCATCCAGATCCGGTCATTAGTTTGAGAGTTATGCCACTTTGAACTTTTTAAGGAGGGGTATATATTTTCTAATTTTGTGTCCTCTTCTCCTCCCACAGTTTTGGATCAATTTTGCTGAAATGTTATCAGGATGTTTCCCATCATATGAAGTTGTGCACCTGCAATTTTCATCCAGATCCAGTCAGTAGTTTTAGAGTTATGCCATTTTGAACTTTTTATGGAAGGGGGGGGGGAGTAGTCAAAATTTAAAATTGCAAAACTCAGTAACCATAAGGGGAGTAACCAAATTGGGTAATTAATCCTATCATATGAAGTTGTGCACCTGCAATTTTCATTGTTTTGGGGTGACATAGGTCAAAGGTCAAGGTCACAGAAAATTTTTGTTTAATTTTTGTTTCCGGACTCTAAATCGAGAACCAAGCGACCTAGAATCATGAAACTCTATGCAAATGTTACTTATGACTCAAGGAAGTACCCTATTGTTTTTAGATCACATAGGTTAAAGGTCAAGGTCACATTTAATTTTTGTTCAGTTTTCGTTTCCGGACTCTAATCTAAGAACCAAGGGATCTAGAATCATGAAACTTCATGCAATTGCTGTATATGACCTCAATATTTGTTACAAACACATCTTGCACTTAAAGCACTTACATTTTGACAAAGTGCTGGTGGGGGGTATAAGTCCGCTTTGCGACAGTTCTAGTTTCTATTCAACTTGTAAAGATTGAGTGCTTATTGGAATCATTTTACGCGATGATTCCTTAGAATAACCTCAAACTTCAGGTTGAAATTGGAATTTTGCCAAGAATGATTGATAAATATTTTGAATGAAGCTTGTAATCTGAATAGATTGTATTTGTGAGTACAGTAAAACTTGTAATAAGCAACCACAAATGGGACCACCAAAAAGCGGTCATTGAAGAAAATGTTTGCTCTATACACGTTTTGTTTTACAAATTGAATTGATTGAACATTTATATTATTGCGAAATTCTCAATAGAGACGATTCTGGTAATTTTTAACAACATAAGATTCATATACAATAACTTTTATACCAATGATATCTACTTTTTTCAGATATTTGGATATAAAGAAGGGGATTTTGAAAACGGTTGCTTAATAGACGTGGTCGCTTAATAGACGTGGTCGCTTGAGCAAGATTGACTGTACTTGTAATTTCTTTCATCTTTCTTTCAAGTTACAGAATCATTGTACATATCCAAAAGTGACTGTAAAAGAAGAACCATGTACACTTTTGCTCCTACACTGTGTAAATTGTCTTTTATCTTCTCTACTTTCCCTCCATAGCTCCTAGTTGGAAGTCATAGTGTATATATTTAAAGCCCTCTTCTACATGTGGGGATGGCTGCTGATGACAACTTTTGTCAACCTCTTACAAACTTAATCAAAGTCTTGCAATCAAGATGAAAAAAACATTAGCGCGAACAATTTTGAAATGATTCCCAGCTTTGCCTGAAAGTACACATGCAAAGCAGGGAACTGTTTCTTTAAAGAATTGCGAGTGTTTACATCATTATTGAAGGGCTAGTTTCAAATATGGAAGAAAATAATGAGCAATTTCCTCTTTTACCATAATACTTTTAATTGCATAGGTCAGCTTCTTCTCTTGTAAGTAGAAACTTAACCTATGCTATCAGCAACTTCTTTCAATATGGATCAATCTGAGAAAAAAATGAAAACACAGAAAAGACCATTACAGTATTTAACAAGGGCATACCTCCCATTACGCACATTACCCAAGTGCCTAATAGAAATTAATCCTCTTTCGAAAAATGTCGTTGGTGAATGATCATAACACTGAAACTACAGCTTATTTAAGCTGTAGTTACAATGTTTTGATTATTTACAAATGCTCAAATCGTAACTGAAAGGAGAGCAGTCAGAAAACTTTCACCTATTGTCACATTCCACATCTTATATATATTCTTTAGTTGTAGCCTTCTGAGTGTGTATAAA
This sequence comes from Fragum whitleyi, assembly GCA_948146395.1. NCBI lineage: Eukaryota > Metazoa > Mollusca > Bivalvia > Cardiida > Cardiidae > Fragum > Fragum whitleyi. Next base: position 10,263,920 of record OX411556.1, read on the forward strand.
TTTCAAAATCCTAGTTACGCCTATGTTTAATGTGGTTTTAAGCATCTGTCAGTCTGAAAAGTATCTTCATGTGAAAGGTTATGAAAAATTGTCATCAATGATAAAGGTCAAACTATCCCTACATGTAGATAAGGGCTAAACCACTTGTTTTACTGTTTATTAATGTATTATAAGACATGGTACACTTTTAAAAATGTTTTTATGTTACATAAATGTGTACTATATTTTGTTAAAACATGCTATCAAAGCAAATTTGAACGAAATTATGACATGTGTACAGTATTTTAGGTTTTGTTCTTTTTTCTCCTACCTATTTTTAGTGAGCAAAAATTGAAGTCATGATGGAGGTCCCTTTTAAAACCCTTCATTATACCCCACAAAACTATGTTTTTGGGGTTTATAGGAGTCAGCTTATTTGTCAGTTCATCTACCTTTAGCTCTTATGTTTCTCAATTTGTCAGCAACGAATCAAGAGATTTCATTCAAACTTCACAGATACCGTATTTCTCCAAATAAACGCTCCCGGGAGCTATACATAATGTGGTCATTGAGCTTTTATTTTGTATGCTTTTCTATTTATTAGTCCCCTACCGGTGTTCACACCGGAGGGGACTATAGGTTTGCCCTCCGTCTGTCCGTCTGTCTGCTCAAATCTTGATCCCGCGATAACTTAATAACTAAGCAAGCGTTTTTGATGAAAGTTGGTATATGACTAGATGGCAATGTGTAGATTATGCACATCATTTTATTTTTGTTTTTCGACTTAAATTGAGGTTGCTATGGTTACAGAAATAGTGAAAATATGGCCAAAAATGGGATCCTGCGATGAGATGATAACTAAGCAAGCTAGTTTGATGAGACTTGGTATATGACTATATGGCAATGTGTAGATTATGCACATCATTTTATTTTTGTTTTTAGACTAAAATTGTTGTTGCTATGGTTACGGAAATAGTGAAAATATGGCAAAAAATATTGGATCCTGCGATAAGTTAATAAGTAAGCAAGCTAATTTGAGGAGACTTGGTATATGACTAGATGGCAATGTGTAGATTATGCACATCATTTTATCTTTGTTCTTTGACAAAAATGCGGTTGCTATGGTAACGGAAATAGTGAAAATATGGCAAAAAATGGATCCTGCAATAACTTAATAACTAAGCAAGCTAACTTGATGAAACCTGTTTTAAAATGTAAAAAAATTCATAAGCCATGTAAGTCAGGGTGGTGATGCAGCAGTATTAATCACCTCCAGTGAAAGTTCTCATTTCTTACCAACAAGACTGAAGAAAAACATCTTGGATCAGACAATGTAACTGTTATTGATACTATTTCTTGCATCTGTCTATTGCTTCCATGAATTGTATAGTGGGCACAGCAGAGACAACAACTCATGTAAGTCTTGTTTAACCCTTTAACAAGACCTGGTTTTGACGTCCCTGATAGAATTGGCGTGGGAAAACATTGAGACAAACAAAGCCGGTAGGGGACTTATGCCCATGTCCAACATGGCTCTTGTTTATTATGCCTTTGTATCGAGAGATCAGGGGCATATTGTTTTACTCATGTCCGTCTGTCTGTCTGTCTGTCCGTCCGTCTGTCCGAAAACTTAACCCGAAAACTTAACCTTGCCAATATCTTCAAGCCTATTCAAGATACAAAGCTAATATTTGGCATGATGATAGATCTCAATGATCCGCATCCACTGGTACCAAAGTCAAGGTCATGTGACAAGGTCAAGGTCATCTGTCAAGGTCAAACTTTGACAAAAAATGCCATTACGGGGGCATTCGTGTTTCACAAATACATCTTGTTTATTTTGTTTTTTATGCCCCCCTATCGAGAGATCGGGGGCATATTGCTTTACTCATGTCCGTCTGTCTGTCCGTCCGTCTGTCCGAAAACTTAACCTGAAAACTTAACCTTTGCCTTTTCTCCAAAAGTATTTGACATACAGAGCTGTACACCAAAGTCAAGGTCAACTGACAATCTCAAGGTCATCTGTCAAGGTCAAACTTTAAAAAAAATGCTGTTCCGGGGGCATTTGTGTTTCAGAAACACATCTTGTTTAGATCATTGAAATTGGTGTCTTTTAGGCCAATTTACCTGTAATTTGAGGTTAATTTCCCCTGAATAGTCATAAAAATGGTTGTTAAGAGGAAATTAATCTCAAATTAGAGAATAAGTCTGATGAATTTCCCAAAATTTAGGCATTTGAAGTGGGTTTTTCTAGTTAAAAAATGTAGGGGTGCTATTATTAGGGAAGGCGCTATTATTATTATTATTATCTTCTAAACCAGTTGGCAAATTTCAATCAAACTTGAATGTTCCTTGGGTAACCTCAATATATATGATTTTTTTTACTGTACTCAAAATATGGGTGTGGCAGGGTGCTATTTTGACTGTGAAATCTTTTAACACCTCTAAAACCAGCCCTGCGTTCAGAATCACAAAACGTTGCAAACAATTTTCCAATTGTACCCCCTCGTGCACATACGTTCAAAGCGTGATATAATCAGAAAACTGTGTGCACTGTTTTGTGATCCTGCACACAGGGCTGTGAACCAACTTGATCCAAACTTGGTATGAATATTCTTTGGGTGACCCTTTCAAACCTTGTTTGTATAACTTCTAGTGAGCCTCAGATATGGGTATTGTAGGGCGGGGCACTTTTTTGACTGGAATTCTTACACAATTTCCTTTCCTAAATTATTTCAACTTGAATTTGCCTTGTGAAACCTTCTCAAATTTTGTTTGGTTGAATTCTAAAAAGTAGTTTCAGATGAGATTTTTTTATATTTCATATGGGACCATTTTTCAGTTACGCTGCAGCCAATAGAGCCCATGTCATCAGCTCAATCTGAATTTTAATAACACAAAGTTCACAGAAAAGATAACATGGGCTCTACGGGCTGCTGCGTAAAAAAAAATGGTCCAGTTGGATGAATTATTAAACAAAAGGACCATGATGGTCCTAGATCGCTCACCTGAGTCTCTTTGACCCCTGGGACATCGCACAAATTATATAGGCAGATGTCAACAAAGAAATAAACTCTACATAAGATCAATAAGAACAGCAATGAGCAAAAAGGATATGCTTGGGCACAGCCCTTATATGAACATAGGAGCATGTAATGAATTAACTTTATGAAATTCAATTAAATAAAACTATTATGAAAAGTTCCTGCCTTCTGGTTTCAGAGAACAAGTTTTAAGATGCCCTCCTTGGTGTCTATGTAAAATAGGGGTGGGGGCTATTCAGAGTCATACTATGAACAAAATTGGTTGAAATCCACTAGATTAAGCTACATATTGAAATTTAAAGACTCCCTGTATTATGATTTCAGAGGAGAGGATTTTTAGCTCTATTGATTATATGTGAAAAGGGATATGCCAGGGTGGCGCTCAAATATGATCCCAGGGTTGTGATATGAACAAACTTGGTAGAGGTTCACTAGATGATACAACATACCAAATATGAAAGCTGTCTGCCATCTGGCTTCAGAGAAGAAGATTATTGAAGACTTTTGCTCTTTGATTCTATGAAAAAAGGCTTTAAGGGATGGGCTGATTCTAAGGAAAAAGGGATGGGCCCGGGTGGAATCCAAATGTGACCCTAGTGTCTTTATATGAACAATGATTGATTGATTGAATGGAGTTTAACGCCTCTTTCAACATTATTTCAGTTATTTCGCGGCGTCTGTAGCACCCAACAATGGTTTTCTGGTATTTCCTTTAACCAGTACAACCACCACATCCTTTCCTAGCCTCCAGCTGCTATCTTACATAGGTCTATGATTATCGATCCATTGGTGAGAGACAAATAGTTGTAAAGAATGAGTGCCACCGTCGGGTTTATATGAACAAACTTGTTAGAGATCCACTAGATGATGATGCATACAAAATATGAATGCGGTTTGGTTTCAGAGAAGAATATTTTCCTATTTTCAACCTTTGTGCTCAAATGAGCTAAGAAGGGATTCACCCGGGTGGAGCCCAAATATGACCCCAGGGTCTTGATATGAACAAACTTGGTAGAGATCCTCTAGATGATGCTACATACCAAATATGAAAGCTGTCTGCCATCTGTTTTCAGAGAATGTTTTTAGCTCACTTAAGCACAAAGTGCTCATAGTGAGCTATTTTGATTGTACAATGTCCATCGTGCGACGTGCGTCGTCCACAATTTCTTTAAACATCTTCTCCTCCTAAACCGATTGACCAATCTTGATGAAACTTGACAGGGATGTTCCTTGGGTCAAGCTCTACCAAAGTTGTTCAAATAAATGAAATCCATCCTTTAACCTAAACAAAAAGGGTGAAAGTAGGAAAATCTTCAAAAATCTTCTTCTCTGAAACCAGATGGCAGATGGGGTCATATTTGGGCTCCACCCGGGTGCAACCCCTTACAGGTTGCGTCACCAAAAAATGGTCCCATATGATGAAATAAACGAAATTATCTTCTCTGAAACTACTTGTCAGAATTCAAGAAAACTTCTCAAGAATGATTTTAAGGACATGGTCTATCAGCTGTCTTTGTTATTGGGTTATAAAAGCTGTGTCATAGAAAAGGGAGAAATCACTATTTTTCATGTTTGCAACTCTTCCTAAACTATCAATGGGAATGAGCCAAAACTTGGCACAAATACTCCCTATGATGTCTAGTTGTGCATAAGACCTTTGAAATTCAAATCGCTCCAGTCATTCCTGAGAATTCTTGAATAATCTGCCCTTGAATTAAACGAAAATCACTGTATTTTGTGTGCAACTCCTCCTAAACTATCAATTGAAATGAGCTGAAACTACACACAATTACTCTCTATGATGTCTAGTTTTGCATAAGACTTTTCAATTCAAAATGCCTCAGTCATTCTTGAGTTATCTTGGATTATCTGCCCTTGTTGATGAAAAACAAAATTTCTTGTCAGCTCATTTTCTCCTACATTTTGGATTGGAATGAAAGGAAACTTGCCATAGCGACTCTGTAGGTTGTCTATTTGAGCTTAGGACTAAATATATTTTCATATATAAAGTAGTTCCTGATTTATCTGCCCTTTACTTCACAAAATAGTTTAAATTTACAGATTTTTTTGTGCATGTGTGTGCACAACTCCTACAAATTTAAATGGATTGAAATGAATCTTGCCATAATGTAACCCTGATATTTGGTTAAGCATAAGACTTCAGGATTTCAAAAAGCTTGGGTCTTTCTTGTATTATCTGCCCCTGAATTGATTGAAATTCAATATATTTCTTTTATGAGCAACTTGTCACACTTTAAATTGGTATGAACTGAAACTTGCAAAATAATTGTTTGGCATATAGTTGTGCATGAAATCATTTTCAATTTACACTCAAAAGGTCATACTATGTTATGGCACCAGTTGTCTGTTTGAAATATTTTTAGCTATCATTCAAGCTCACGTTACCGACAAGCCAAGGTTACTGACTAGCCCCATCGGGCGTATATGGGCCGCTCTGCAAAGCTCTTGTTGTGAATTAATTAATGCTAATCACATGACAATGGGCACATTGAAGCTGCTTGGAAATATCATTTCTGTTCATGGAAAAAAGGACCTTCTTGTACAAATGATAATTACATGTATCTGCTTACAAACAGATTTTGAAATTTCATAAAAACACAAGGCCATTAGTGCCAGTGGAGCGATGCTGGCCCTCTTGGGCCTCTTGTAAAGTTAAGCGATCTAGGGCCAAATAGTCATGAGTTCATGTGTCTATCCAGGTGTGTGGAAACAGACTTTCTTCACTTGTCCTTGGACAAGTTAAAGATGATTTTCTACCTGTTCAGGATCTAAGTGAACTTGTCCACATGCACAAAGAGAATTAACAAAATTTTGAGAAAACATTGAAAAATGAAGAAAATGCTAGAAACAAGCATTTTCTTCATTAAAAACAATGATTTCTACCCTTTTATATAAACATAATGAAACTCATGACTAAGATTTAGCTATTACCATTCCAAGAAATACTCTAGTACTCACCTGTCCACGGATAAGTGGTTTTGAAAAGTAATTGTCCACAATTAGAAAAGCGTGTGTCAGACAAGTCCAATATCTGTGTTACTGAATTGCCAATAATCCCCTGTTAGTTTATACTAATTTATTTTAGTTCCATTGCGATGAAAGCTTAATTTAAGCTAGTCCCTCTAGAACACTTAATCCTAATGTTTTCACATCATCCTGAGAGAGAAGCAGTGATTTAAACCCACTGCTAACCTATTTTACAGCTGGGTGAACTGGGGCTAGCTTTTAAGTGTTTTGCCCATGAAAACATCCCGGCGCGGTGGGGCTTGAATCACAGACATTCAGGTCGCGGGTCGAAAGTATTTACCACTAGGCCATCGAGGCAATGAGTCTCCGGTTGCAATGACAGGTTGAAATATGAAAGCTTATAAACCATATTTATCACATTTATTTCTTGAAATTTTAATATCACATTTAAATGTTTATCACTAAATACAATCATAACATCTCGTCTACACCAAAACTAGAGCAGCTTGAGCAGCTGATTTGCTCCACAGGCCTGAATCTACTGATAATATCAGAAAAGAATTTAAGTGAATGAATGTTTACTTCAAGTAAATAAGTGTTTATATGTGTCACATGCTGAAATATTTCTGCAAAGAAAAATTCAAGATCAAATAAATGAATAACAAATAGAAAATTTTACCTCTGTATGTTAAATACATAGTTTTCATCCAATCACAAAAATTTTGAGAAGTCCGATAATGGGTAACCCAAGGATCATTCCAGTGAAATTTGGATGATATCCATGAGTAAGTTTCTTAGATTGATTTTCAAAGTTTTCACTTTATAACATAAAGAGAAATGACCTTCCCACATAAAAGACATATTTTCTTCCAATCACAATATTTTTGTAGACTGATAAGGGTCACTTAAGGATCATTCCAGTGAAATTTGGTTAATACCCATAAGTAAGAGTCTGAGAAAAGTCACATATCACCATATGGGGAGGGGGCAGTGATCCAGGGTTTTTTGTTTAAACTCTAGTAGAGTGTTATCAAACAAGAGGGACATCGTGGCCCTAAATCGCCCACCCAAGTTAACTGTCTTAGATCTGAATTCTTGACCTCATTAATGAAATTACTTCCTTTCAATGTTGTCCGGAATTTCATAAAGACAATCCTTTCAACCAATTTTCAGGTTGATTGACCCAAAATTAGGCCTCTAGAGTGTCCACAAGGTTTTTCAAAGAATTGTCCTCGTGACCTAGTTTTTGACCCCATTTGGCCCAATTTTAAATTTGACCAAGATTTCATTAAGATAAGCATTCTGACTAATTTGCAAGTTAATTTGGCTTAAAATGTGGCTTCTAGAGTGTCCACAAGATTTTACTAAGATTTGACCCCGTGACCTTGAATTTGACCCCACTTGACCAAATTTTGTTCCTGTCCATGATTTTATCAATATCATCATTCTGACCGCTTTTGAGATTGATTGGGCTGAAAATGTGGCTTCTAGAGTTTCCACAAGGTTTTCAAAGATTTGACCCCATGACCTAGTTTTTGACCCACTTGAACCAATTTCAAACTTGTCCAAGCTTTCATCAAAATAATTATTCAGACAAAATTCCAGGTTGATTGGGCTAAAAATGTGGCCTCTAGAGTGTCCACAAGGTTTCTCAAAGATTTGACCCAGTGACCTAGTTTTTGACCCCACTTGACCCAATTACAAACTTGTGCAAAATCTCATCAAGATAATCATTCTGACCAATTTTCAGGTTGATTGGGCTTAAAATGTGGCTTCTAGAGTGTCCACAAGGTTTTTCTAAAATTTGACCCTGTGACCTAGTTTTTGACCCCACTTGACCCAATTACAAACTTGTGCAAAATCTCATCAAGATAATCATTCTGACCAATTTTCAGGTTGATTGGGCTAAAAATGTGGCTTCTAGAGTGTCCACAAGGTTTTTTCTAAGATTTGACCCTGTGACCTAGTTTTTGACCCCACTTAACCCTACTTCAAACTTGTCCGAGATTTCATCCAGATAATCATTCTGACCAATTTTCAGGTTGATTGGGCTAAAAATGTGGCTTCCAGAGTGTCCACAAGATTTTTCTACGATTTGACCCTGTGACCTTGTTTTTGACCCGACTTGACCCAATTTCGAACTTGTTCGAGATTTCATCAAGATAATCATTCTGACCAATTTTCAGGTTGATTGGGCTAAAAATGAGGCTTCTAGAGTGTCCACAAGGTAAATGTTGACGATGCACTGACGCACGACGAACACCAAAAGCTCACCTTGAGCACTTCGTGCTCACGTGAGCTAAAAATGAAATGAATGATGTTCAGTGACAAATTCAATAAAATCTATCAAAAAACTATCAATACCATCTCTTACACATTTTTTTATTCATTAACGAGAGATTCCCTGAATTGAAATGAAAATCATTGTCAGATTCATCATCATATCCTCACAGTATTCTCAGGATTTGTTCTCTGATTCTGATGACTCAAGTGATGAGACTCAGCTGTCAATAAATAGACTGGTCCAATAAATAGACTGGTCCAAAGTAATGAAGTACCTCAAGTACTTTGAATCAATAACATAGTCTTGCAAGATTAGTCTCCCTTGTCTTTTTGGTTTGCTGCGCAAATAAAACAATGGAACCTGTCAGATGTCTTTGTCAATTGTCCCCAAATAAACTTTACATGGTGTCAGAATCTGAAATGAGCCAGTAGAATTGGGAAACAGACTTTTACGAACTAGAACTGTCACAAAGCTGACTGATATCCCCCACCAGGGCTTTGTCCTACCAAGTTTATTTCCCAGTATAAGTGCTTTCAATACCTGATCAATTTGCAACATGATAAAAATATTGAATAAAATTTACAAGTTCAAGGGAGATAATTTGGCAACCACTATGTGCGATATTGTAGGTAAAATGCTCCAGATAACAACAAATTGACATGCTCAAGAGGAAATAATTGAGCTGCTAATATAAGTAGGGTCATAAAAAATTCACTAAAACTAGTTTATACTGAAAATTACATTGTCTATAGATATTAAAGTAGTAGCAGCAATAATGTAGGAAAAATGCTCCAGGAAATAACAAAATATGAAAATGTATGAGTTCAAGGGGAGATAATTCAGCAAGTAATTTAAGTAGAGTCCTAAAAACTTAGAAAAACAAGCCTACATTACCAGCTTGATTGTGTATAAATTTCCCTTCAGTAAGTGCGTTAGTTCAGGAGAAAAGCTCTGGATAATTAAAAATATGTAAAAATATCAAATTCTAGGCAAGATAATTCGGCAAGAAATCATAGTAGGAGCTTCAAAATTGCAGGTGCACAACTTCGAATGCAGATACACATCATGTTTTAGTTTCAAGTCAGTACATGCAATTGTGTAGAGGAAATGCTCCCAACAACAATAATTTAGTAGAATTTGCATAATCAAGGGGAGATAATTCAGCTATTATTGAGAGTAGGGGCACAAAAATTGCAGATGCACAACTTAATAAGAAGATACACATCATGTATTTATTTAAGTCAATACATGCAATAGTGTAGCAGAAATGCTCCGGACAACAATAATGTAGTGAAAATTACATATTAAAAGGGGAGATAATTCAATAACCAAAGAGAGTAGGGGCTTCAAAATTGCAGTTGCACAACTTCATATGCCGATACACATTATGAATAAATTTCAAAGCTATAGCAGTAATAGTCTCTGAGAAAACTTCCGGACAAAATTATGTCTACCAACAGACGGATGAACAGACAGACTGACAGCCATGGCAAATCCAGTAAACCCCCCTCTTCTTCATAGGTGGGGGTAAATTAACATGGAAAGGTTTGCTTTGCAGCATTCCTCTAATGAATTGGGAATCCAATGACTTATCAGGAGCATGGAAAACATTCTTGACACATGAGAAATTCAAAAGCCCTCTGAAGGAGAAAAATGAGGAGGAAAAACATGCCTATCTCATCATCTGGGTAGGTGAACAATGCTGTGAAGTGTATGGCAAATGGACCCTGACAGTTGACCAAAAGAGATCCCTGGCTCATTTGACTAAACAGTTTGAGGACTATGTTAAGCCCAAAACAAATGTGTATGTAAATGTACAAATTTCAACTTAGAGTCCAACAAGAATCTGAGTCGATTGATAGTTTCTGTGATTAATCTCGGACTTCTTGTTAAAGATTGTGATTATGAAAACCAAGAAGAGAACTTGATTAGAGATTTGTAGAATAGTGTTTGGCATTCCGAGTGACAAAATTCATGAGATTTTGATCAGTGAGGGGTCATCATTGACTCTAGAGAAAGCAATTGATACTGCGAGGGCATTTAAATTATCACAGAAACAAAAGAAAACTAGAGCTGTCGCCCCCAAGGGCTGACGAGAATACCCCCCACACCGCCACAAAGGCTTTTCTAAGAAGGAGTGGAATTTGAAGGGGCATTTTATGAGCCCTTTTTAAGTAGGAGTGGAAAAGTAGCAATTGTGTATGTAACTTGTTACCGACTAAACAAAACCGAGAGGAATTCCATGTACACAGAGCAGAAAACTTTGTGAGGATATGATGACACAAAATCATATCATCCGAAAGTCAATATGAGCGTATGTCCAATTTTTGACCCCCAGGGTGGGGTCAAATTTGACCTTAGAGAAAAAAAAGTTCGATATTTTGTTAAGGTCAACAAGATGATGTTACTTACCAAACACACACACACCCTCCTTAAAAAGTTCAAAGTGGCATAAGTCTGAAACTAATGACTGGATCAGGGTTGAAAATTGCAGGTGCACAACTTCATATGATAGGATTACTTACCGAATTTGGTAACTCCCCTTATGGTAAATGAGTTTTGCAATTTTAAATTGGACTACTCCCCCCCCCCCCCTTTAAAAGATCAAAATGGCAAAACTCTGAAACTAATGACTAGATCAGGATGAAAATTGCAGGTGTACAACTTCAAATGATGGGGCACAAAATTATATCCCCCTTCCTTAAAAAGTTCTAAGATTAAAGTGGCATAACTCTGAAACTAATGACTGGATCAAGATGAAAATTGCAGGTGCACAGCTTCATATGATGGGAAACAACCTGGTAAAATTTCAGCAAAGTTGGTCCAAAACTGTGGGAGGAGAAGAGGACACAAAATAATGTCCCCCTCCTTAAAAAGTTCAAAGCGGCATAAATCTGAAATTAATGACTGGATCAGGATGAAAATTGCAGGTGCACAAAATTCATATGATGGAAAACAACCTGGAAAAATTTCAGCAAAATTGGTCCAAAACTGTGGGAGGAGAAGAGGACAAACAAGAGCTGTCACTGTAAGATGACAATGCCCCCGACACCGCTTTGATTTAGAAGTTATGGCCAATGTTAAAGTTTTTTGACAGAATGACGGACGGACGGACGGACAGACGGACGGACAGACGGACGGACGGACAGACAGACGGACAGACGGACGGACAGACGGACGGACGGACAAGTCAAATTTATAATGCCTCCCTATCGGGGGCATAAAAATTATGTCTATGGACGGACAGACGGACGGATGGACAACCTGATTCCAGTATACCCCCATAACTTCATTGTGGGGGGGTATAACAATGTGTAAAGGGGAAGATCCAAACATAAACAGGGGGAGGCCCTCAAGTTCAAATTCAGGCAAACATTTCCCATCTGACAAAAATCACACAACAAGAAGACCAAGATCGCTCACCTGAGGCTCTTTGACCCCTGTGAAATCACATTAATTAAATGTTGACAGATGTCAAAAAGGAGATAATTTCTTTATAATATCAAAACCCTGGAATGTTTCAGCCAAGAGTAAGAAGGATATGCCATTTCACTCTTTGATTCTATGTAAAGAAGGATGCACCTGGGTGGATCCCAAATGTGACTCAAGGGTCTTGATATGAACAAACTTGGAAGAGGTCCACTAGATGATGCTACATACTAAATATGAAAGCTGTCTACCTTCTGGTTTCAGAGAAGAAGATTTTTGAAGATTTTCCTATTTTCTCCCATCCAATAAGATGAGCTAAGGGATGCACCCTAGTGGAGCCCAAATATGAACAAACTGAGTAGAGGCCCACTAGATGATGCTACATACCAAATATAAAAGCTGTGTGCCCTCTGGTTTCATAGAAGAAGATTTTTGAAAATTTTCATTTTTTACCCTTCGTGCTCAGAAGAGCTAAAAGGGATGTGCCCGGCAGGAGCCCAAAAATGACCCCATGGGCTTGATATGAACAAACTTGGTAGAGGCCCACTAGGTGATGCTACATACCGGTACCTAATATGAAAGCTGTCTGCCATCTGGTTTCAGAGAAGAAGATTTTTAAAGGTTTTCGCTCTATGATTCTATGTAAGAAGGGTTGTACCCAAATGATGCTACATACCATATATGAAAGCTGTCTGCCTTCTGGTTTCCGAGAAGAAGATTTTTAAAGATTTTCCTATTTTCACCATTTTAAGGGTGGATTTTATTTATTTGAACAACTTTGGTAGAGCTTGACCCAAGGAACATCCCTGACAAGTTTCAGAAAGATTGGCCCTAGGGTTTAGGAGGAGAAAATGTTTAAAGAAATTGTGGACGACGCACACCGCACGATGCACTGACGACGGAAGACGGACATTGTACGATCACAATAGCTAACCTCGAGCACTTTGTGCTCAGGTGAGCTAAAAATAGTACAGGACCAAACCTGAAAAAGAAAGACAATCCATATAGAAGATGTGGTTATGTACATGAACCTAAATATAAGAATTGACCAAGTGAAGAGTAGGCGGAGCTTACCAGCTACAGAGTGTGTCAATTGAAGTCTTGAAGAATTAAACATGGTTATCTTGAGACTGATTATCCAATCCAATGAGATTTCTGGACTGTGACTGATACTGGATGAAATGCTAGCCAGCCGATCAAGTTTCATGGAACATTCCAGAATCCTGATCAGACAGTAATAAAAACAGCTGCAATTCCTCAAATCTTCACTCCGGAAGTGGAAATTTCTGGACTTTAACTCTGTGCAGATTTTGCTTCGGATTAATTATTTTCAACTTGAAATTAATTAGGACATGCTGAGGTAAGGAAGGTTGATATTGGCACCCAGACTATAAGCACTGGTGAAATACTTATCAAGGATATTTTTACGTCACAGAAAAAGTGATCTTCAACATTTATATCTGAATAAATATGGATAAGGCCAAAAACAAACTCAAAGACTTTGGCATAGACATCAATATCTCTATTACAAATGAAATAAGTTCCATCATGAAGCAGACAAAAATAAAAGACACTTTCTACTACTATGGAACATCTAAATAAAGCTATTCACTGAATTCAGACCTAAAATGAATCTTTAAAAACAGAGAATGTAACTTTAAGAGGGCCTTTGGCCCTGGTCCGCTCACCTGAGTCTGTGCACCTAAGGGAGCTGATTATTCTATATCAAATGAAAAAACTGTAGGAACTCTGGTTCAGTAAGATTTTTAACAATTGTTAAATTAACCACAAAGCACTACCCCCTCCCCTTGGGTATCTGCCCCTGGTCACAAAACAATCATGACTAAATCTATTTTGATTAACGTATATGAGCTGATGACTCATGCCAAATAAAGATCCTGTAAGGTTCCTACTTCATCATCAGAAGAAAGTTTAAAATTTCAAAATTGACCCGAAATACTACCCTCTCCCCCAGTGCTCTTCACATGGTAGCAAAACATTCATGGTTATAGCTATGTAAAATATGGTCTATGAGCTGATAATCCGTGTCAAATATAAAGGTTGTAGGGATTCTGGTTCAGAAGATGAAGAAGGTTATGGATTTAAATTTTTTTAACAAAGTACTACCCCTTCCGCCCGGTGGCTCCTCACCTGGTGGCCCGACAGTTATGATTTTAGCTATTCTAATTATGGTCCATATGCTGGTCATCCTTGCCATTTTTCAAGTCTGTAGGGCACATGGTTTATCAGAAGAAGAAGGTTAAAGATTTAAGAATTGCTCTGAAAAGCTACCCTCCTGCCCCCTGGTGCTCCGCACCTGGTGGCCAATCATTCATGATTTTAGCTATTTCAAATAGGGTCTATGAGCTGACCATTCATGTCAAATGTAAAGGCTGTAGGGATTCTGGTTCATCAGAAGAAGACAGTTGAAGATTTCAAAATTTTCAACAAAGCACTGCACCTTGTGGCCCAACAGTCATGATTTTAACTAATTTAATTAAGGTTTATAAGGTGATCATCCATGCCAATTTTCAAGTCTGTAGGGCTCCTGGTTCCGAAGATAAAGAAGGTTAAAGATTACAAAATTTACCCAAGGTACTACCCCCTCCCCCCTGGTGCTCCGCACCTGGTGGCCCAACAGATATGATTTTAGCTATTTTAATTCAGGTCTATGAACTGATCATCCATGCCAAATTTTAAGTCTGTAGGACTCCTGGTTGAGAAGTAGTAGAATTTTTAAGATTATCTTAAAATTTCGCCTTTGGTTGCCATAGCAACCCTGGCAACCAGGGTTTTTCATGGATTTCAATTCTTTTAGCTATTTTGGAAGGGGACCACCTAAGCAACATTACTATTAAATTTGGTGTTAATTGGTCGAGTAGTTTAGGAGGAGATGTCGTTTAAAGAAATTGTTGACTGATGCCGGACGAAGACCAACGGCTGGACGAAAGGTGATCACAATAGCTCACATGAGCACTTTGTGCTCAGGTGAGCTAAAAATACAAAAGGATGATTATAAGATGAAACAAAAGACTGTCAGAAGTATTAAAGAATAAAGGCAAGAACTATACCAATTCGATTTCAAAGCTCAAGCTTGCCACATTAACCCTTGTCATGCTGAACCTGGAATATTCCTGCTTTGGCAGGAGCTATCGACAAACATCAGCCTGCACCTGTTTCTCACTTTCAAACCTGAATTGTCAATAGATTTAGTTTTTCAAATAAAAATTGTCCTACAGTTGGTACTTTCAGTGCTTTTTTGCCCTTTGATTTTGATGCAAATTTTTTGCCAAAATTTATTCAGTATGACAAGAGTTAAGAGCAACAAATAATACAAAGAAGACAGTAAATTACAAGCAACTAGAAAGCCATGAATGGCTTGAGTCGCTCCACAGGCTTGAAATTCTTGTAAAAGCAAATAAATGTTTTGACTAGATTTTTAGATATTTGGGGTTCTACTGATGTTGAAAATGATTCCATCAGTTACATTCTGAGAAAATGATTTTCATAGTTTCCGTTATTTAACATATTGAGGAATGACCTCCGTCCATAAAATGCATATTTTTCATCCAATCAAAATATTTTTGGTACACTGATAAAGGGTCACTCAAGGATCATACCAGTGAAATTTGGTTGATTTTCAAAAATTAGATTCTGAGAAAATGGTTTGCAAATTTTCTACCATATAATATATAGAGAAATGACCTCTGCCCATAAAATGCATATTTTCCATCAGATCACAATGATTTATTGTAGACTGATAAAGGATCACTCAAGGATCATTCCAGTGAAATTTGGTTGATATCCATCAGTAACATTCTGAGAAAATGATTTTCAAAGTTTCCAATATATAACATAAAGAGAATTGACCTCCGCACATGAAATGCATATTTTCCATCCGATCACAATGATTTATTGTAGACCGATAAAGGGTCACTCAAGGATCATTCCAGTGAAATTTGGTTGATATCCATCACTTACTTTCTGAGAAAATGATTTTCAAAGTTTCCACAATATAACATATAGAGAAATGACCTCCGCCCATAAAATGCATATTTTCCATCCGATTACAATGATTTTTTGTAGACTAATAAAGGGTCACCCAAGGATCATTCATGTAAAATTTAATTGGTATCCATTGATTAGAATCTGAGAAAACTCACTTTTTACCATATTTGGAAATTAGCCACGCCCATAAAATCCATGTTTTTCATTGGATCAGAATTTTTTGAACAACTTTGAAAGAGGGTCACCCAAGGATCATTCCTGTGAAGTTTGGTTGAAATTCATCCAGTAGTTTCTGAGGAGAAGATTTTTAAAGAAAAGTTTACGACCGGACGGACGGACGCACGGACGGACGGACGCACGACGGACACAACGCCATGACAATAGCCCCAGTGGCTTTCAGCCAGTGGAGCTAAAAATGGGAGAGATTGCAGAAAGATATATGGGGACTGTACAAAGAAATTCAAGAAATAAAAAAAATAATGCAAAAGTTCATAGAGAAAAGCGGGACTTAAATAAAGAGCTAGATCAATTCAGGAAAATGGAAAGTGAAAGAACAGAGTTGAATGAAAGTAAAAAAAAGTAGGGAAAAAATCTTAACAAAGATAAACAAGAGGACCCTGATGGTCCTAGATTGCTCACCTGATCCTCTCTGACCCTTGGGACATCACATCAACTAAATAGGCAGATGTCAACAAGGAGATAACTTCTACATAAGATCAATACCATGGAATGTTTTCAGCAAAGAGTAAAAGGGATATGCCTGGGCACAACCCTTACATGAGCATATGGGCATGTAATGAATAAACTTGATGAAATACAATAAAATGCGACTATTATGATGCCTTCCTTCTGGTTTCAGAGAACAAATTTAAAGATTTCCTCCTTTGTGTTTATGTAAAATTTCCCCAGGGATATGACATGAAAACATTGGTAGAAGTCCACTATATAATATTACAAAAAAAAAGGAAGATGTCTGCCTTTTGGTTTCAGAGAAGAAGATTTTTGAAGTTTTTTTTATTCTATGTAAAAAGGGTTAAGCCCGAGTGGAGCCCAATGCCCAATGTGACCACAGGGTTTTGATATGAACAAACTTGGTAGAGGTCTACTGGATGATGTTACATACAAAATAGGAAAGCTGTTACGAAAGATTTTCACTCTGATTCTTTGTGAACAAGAGCAACGCTGGGCGAGGCATTATTTGCCCGAAGCTCAGAAATAAATGGGTGATGTTTTGAACTTTTTATTGATCCTTAGGATGTATTTTCTTGCAAACAGTTTCAAGAATATAGGCCTTATAGTTTCAAAGTTATGGACTGGACACGAATTTGCTAACTGAATCAAACAAAGGGCAATAACTCAAAAATTACAAATGGTAGAGTTGTGGTTCTTGCGCGCTGCACACTCAAGCTTTGAGATCTATACACCTGTGAAGTTTCAAGACCATAGGCCTTATAGTTTGAAAGTTATGGACCAGACATGAATATGCTTACGGACAGAGGGACGGACAGACAGACGGACAGACAGATGATGCAGATGATAACATAATACGACCCTTAGGGCATATAAAAAGGATGTGCCTGGGTGGAGCCCAAATTTGACCCAAGGGTCTTGATATGAACACACTTGGGAGAGGCCCAATAGATGATGCAACAAATCAAATATGAAAGCTTCCTGCCTTCTGCTTTCAGAGAAGATTTTTGAAGATTTTCCTATTTTCACCCTAATTGTTAAGCATAAAGGGACAGTTAAGGATAGAATTCATTTATTTGAACAACTTTGGTAGAGCTTGACCCAAGGAACATCCCTGCCAGATTTCATGAAGATTGGCCGTCCTATGTAGGAGGTGAAGGTGTTAAAAGTTATTGTAGATGACACACAACTGACGACAGACATTGGACGTTCACAATAGCTTACCTTGAGCACTTCCTAGTCAGGTGAGCTAAAAATACTATGTCGGACAGGGCCGCAACAGAAAAAAATTTCACAGTTTGCTCGAGTCCTACAGAGAGGAACTTTTGCCAACCATTTACAGCAACATGAATGATATATCAGAGGCTAAACAAAAGACTCTTTATAGATTGAATAATTTCTACTGTGGGTTACATATTCTTGTAAATTTTGCTGAAGTTTCAGACAGGGTATTAAAGAGGTTTGAGGCAAGTACAAAAAAAAGGGACCACAGGGTGGTGAAAGAAATTATGAAACTGCAAATTTCACAGAGAAAGAAAAGAGTGGAGCTGTTAGATTGGTGAGAACAACCAGTAAGTGTCTTGCCTGGGGAGCTGATGACGAAAGTGGGCGTTATGTTGACTTCAAAACATTTCTCACAGACAAATACCCAGGAAAATCCAGGAAATGTTCCAGCTTGCTCGTACCATTTAGAGGAACCGCTTTAATATATTATTTTACATTGCAGAAGTTATTTTTCATTCGGCAGATGATATAAAAGAATTCTTTGGGAAAAGCGAAAAAAACAAAATATAGACTTCAGAAGGCTGTTGCATAAGACTTTGGGAAAAGCGAAAAAAACAAAATATAGACTTCAGAAGGCTGTTGCATAAGACATAAATGAATCTAAATACCTAGCAATATCAAAAGCATAAGGACTTTGTTCCAAGAAAGTGACTGGAACTTTAAGGCCTTGTCTGGAGATCACGGATTGCTCACTTGAAACTGCAAACAAAGTGTACAAACAACTGTACTAATTTCTGGAAAATGCAAAAGATGATTGCACTGACACACTTTTTGGAACCTATGTGGCATTTCTAGATAATATGAACCAAGGTGAAATTCATGATAGGTTAACCACACCAGGGCCAAAGGTTATAAAACTTTTCTCATTCTCAACTCAAAATTTTCCCAAATTTCAACTTGAGCCGTAATTCTGTTTTAATACTGATTTTAATATTTGGACTTGAAAGATAATATTAATAAGTCGTTATAGATAACAACTTATTAATATTATCTTTCATGTTCATACATCAATTTGAATTCCAAATTTGAGAAAAATTTTCAGTTGAGCACGATACAAGTTTTAAAACCACGGGCCCAGATATTTACGATGGGGAAACATCTGCTATATTACAGCAGATATTCAGTTCGTGGTATACCCTACTGATCAAGGCAGCAAGTGACCACCTATGTGGTGGTGCATTTGTAGATAATAACGAAAACACAACATTAGCTTCTGAAACCAGGTTTCCAAATTTCCAGATTTTGTAATCATTGAACTTCTAGATGCATTAACTCAGTTAAGGCCCCTTGCTTCATCCCTCTGCAATGAGGGTTATATTATGTTCTCACTTAACAAGACTGACAAATGGTTAAACTCACTTCCATCTGGAAAGAGAGAAATGAACATGTATCTGGATGAATCAAGAAAAGAGGGAAGAACCACACATGAGGAGTACAAGGAACGTCTCACTGCCATTGAAGAAAAACGCATTGAGACACAAAGAGAGAAAAACAACAGATCAAGAAGAACGAAGATGAGCAATTTAAACAAAGACAGGAAATTATTAATAATATTCTGTTTCATAGAATGAGTGAAGGGGGAGGAGGATAATTATCATAATATTTTTTTCTGACAGGGCTTGTAGAAAAACAACCTCAACAAGGAACAATTATGTTTGTTTGAATGGGGTTTTATGCAGTTTTAAACATTATTTTAGTCATATTGTAGGGGCTGGAGCACCTAACAACAGATTCCTGGTATTTCTTACACCTGTACTACCATCATATCCTTTCATAGCCTCCAGCTGCTAACCCTAATAGGTCTACAATTATCAACCCGTAAGTGGTAGACAATTAGTCGGAAAGGGTGAGTGCCATCATTGGGGATTGAACCCGGGACCTCTAGAATAACAGTCCAACACACTACCAACTCCGCTATGATGGTGGCTGTCCTCAACCAGGAACAAGCAAGAGACAAAGTGAGCAGGGGGAGACAACAAGGAAGAAGAAGAAGAAGAAATCTAAGTGACAAGTTATATCAGAGCTGGTGAATGTCTACATAGGAACACATGGCTCAAGTTTGGGTCTTAAATCAGGGTTTTGACCTCCCAAATTCTGAAAATGGCCTTTTTTTACCCTTAATTTTTTTTGTGGGGGTCATTTTGATTATTTCAATTTTCAAAAATTAATCATGAATTTGATTGAAATCATAAAAGTAATAGAACAATTTATATCCTTCATATCATTATAAGAAATTCATATGAAAATATGAATCGTTTATTTCAAAATAAAGGTGAAAATTAAGGAAGTCAATCTGTATTACCAAGAAATGGTTACTTATGTTCCCCTTATTTTATTGTTTTGACCTCTTCAACAGTAGTTTTGACCCCCAGAAATTCACAAATTTGAAAAGGTAGCAGAAGAACATTATTAAGTAAAATTCTTAAAGATATATAAAAATGTGGTATAGAGCCAAGGTGGAGATGTTATTTTAAACGATGGAGTTTTTTGTGATGAATAGTATATAAAACTGTAAAATATCAAACACTGTTGACGCATATTGTCTTCTTTCACACTGATTACAAGATTTTGGTCAGGATTTTTATTTTACTTTGTTAAAAAGTAAAGTTGGTATCTTTAAAAAAATTCGTAGAAAATCCATTTTTTGCAATAAATGTATATTTTACATTCTTATTGATTTCATTCTATAATATAAACATAAATGATAAAGTTTAAATTGTAATAGAAATAAACTAGTTTACATTGTCTTCTCTGTTAGCAAAAATTTATGTTTAAAGTTTCCCATCAGACCAAACCTCAGAATTAAGACCAACCCACTATTAAGACCATTTCAAAAAGTACCCCAGATGATCTTAATAAGGGGGTTTTACTGTACTTAAGTAAAATATTTAAAAGCCCATATGTCTTCTGAAACTCTAAATATAATGTAATTAAGTAATTTGGTGTGATATTTAATATTTTGAAATATCATTGGCTCATGCTACACCCAGCCACTCCCATGTTTATTGGCCAATCAGAATTTCACAAACAATTTTTGAAGAGGGTCACCGAAGGATCATTCTGGCAAAGTTTCAATGAATTTGGCCTAGTGGTTCAGGAAAAGATGTCGCTTAAAGATTTCTTAGTGAAAAAATGCTAAACCTGCCACACCCATAAGTAAGGATGATCTTTGAAGAGAGCTACCCAAGGAACATTTAGGTAAAGTTTAATTAAAAATGACCAAGTGTTTCAGACAAAGAAGTTTTAAGATTGTTGATGATGGATGACACACATCACATTACAGACAACAGACTCTGAGTGATCCTTAAAGCTCCCCTTGAACATATTGTGCTCAGGTGAGCTAAAAATGCCGTGACTCCCTTAAGCAGCAATAGAAGGGTCGAATAATCTCATAAAATCACATGTATATCACAAAATATCCTCATAATACAGAGATATTGCCCGGTTCAGATCCATTTCTGATTTCATCACATAATGTTTGGCAAGTCCCGCATCCTCCAGACCCGTAATGGACAAAAACTCTGCAACACACACGCTCAACACCTGCTCAACAGGGTTATCGTTGCGATACACACTTCCATTAACTGACATATCTGAAGATGTTACAGTTGGATTATTCCATGCACTTGACCATAACATATGGTCATCGTTTAATGAGTCTGATAAATCTTCTGTGGTATCTTGAAACAACAAACTAGTACTTCCACTGTTTCTTTGCCACATATCACCATAACTACCCTCCAAATTTTGTGAAAATGCTGAAAAAGAAATGAACACTTAAATTAATTTTTCAAACCTTATCCTTGATATTTTTTTTGTTACTAAGGGAATTTGAATTTGGAAAACTGAAAATGAAGTAAGTTTTTGTCAGACTCAATTTCTTTGTTTTCTATATTGTTTTGTATCCAAAATCCTGATTAATGAATTAGCAACCGCAATTAATGCTGATCAGTAATTTTTTTTAAGTAACTTTGACTTAAGAGAAAGTCTTGCTTTGTTTTTATTTTAACACTTCTAGTTGGTTATTGTGGAGAGTATACCAATACCTTAGTGTTACATGCATATTGATATTATTGACACTTTTACTGTTTTACTTGACATCTTGTGAACATTTTTTGCAAGACAAAATTTGAAGTTGTTCCTAGTAACTTGATATTGAATTATGCCATGCATCATCTCATGAAATCATCTTCTTAGGACGATTTTAATGGGATAATGGTAGGCAGAATTTAACAATGAATTAAAAAAACACCAGGTAAGATTTGTGATTATTTTTTTTATTAAGAAGTTTATTAAAACGGGACCCTGGATCCTTTTTTAATGTAACTAATACAAACTCAATTTAAGGTCAATTTCAATTATTCTGTTGATTACACATATTGAGGGTTGGGTGCAAGACTGTACTAGTGTATATACAATGTATATACACTTAGTACACTCTTGCACTAAACCCTCGATTATGCCTCGATATGCTAAAAATAAAATATTCCATACCAATGGCTCAGAGAAACAGTTGTAACTATGTATAATAAATGGGCAGTTACAACTGTTTTGTGCTGAGCCATAAATACATGCCAAAAGTTTGAAAACAAGTTTTACAAGAAAACAAAACAAGAGCACAACCTACAAGTGCAACGTTCAGTTGCAGGTGCTGGATAATCCAAAAAATCTAAATTAAAAACGGGGCATAACTCTTGAGAAAATGCTTTCAGAGTTATCTCTTGATAGATTATGTAATGTTGAACACTTGTGCCAAATTTCATGAAGATATCATCAATAACAATAGAGATATGATAAAGTTTGTCACAACAACACGAAGGATGCTAAGGTGATCATAATACCTCGGCTTTTCTCCAAAAACAGCCGAGCTCAAAATCACTAAATGAATGTTCTCAGAAAAGAAAGTATTTTTTGCCTGTAAACCCTTAGGACTGTACACCCTAGTGATTTTATATTTGATGAAATATTCTGGGCAAAGAGAAAAGTACTTGTAACTAGTTGATTCCTCTTTCCCTACAATATTTCTACTACATAGGATGTTTTATTCAGATAACACCCACTTTTCAATATCATCTAAAATCTCTTTCAATAAGCTTTAGTTTGATTGTATGGGGTATCATGCCACTTTCAACAGGTTATAAGTCATGTTGTGCTAACTATGGATACTTAGTATTTCTCTGATTAGCGCAACAACAAAATTCATTTCGAGGCCTCTACTGATCATCTGTCATAGTTTTTTGACATCAATTTGCACTAGCTTAAATATTAACAAGAGCATTGCATACAGGTACTAATAGTCAGCTACAGTTCCTGGATAATGCAAAAACTTGGGAGATGAAAAAGTAAAACAAGAGGACCATGACGGTCCTAGATCGCTCACCTGAGTCTCTTTGATCACTGGGACATCACATCAATTTAAAAGGCAGATGTCTTAAAAGATAATTTTTACATAAAACCAAGTTTCACAAATTATGGTCCATATTTGTGGCCATTAGAGTTATTTCAAGTAAATTATCATTAAGACTCCTTTTCTTTTGATATGGCACGGATCCTTCCCCTTTTCAAAAAGAGTTCATCCCCATGACCTGACAAACATTCTGACCAAGTTTCATGATGATCTGACCATATTTGTGGTTTCTAGAGTGTAAACAAGAAAATTGTCATAAAGGCCCCTTTTCCTTTGATATAGCAGGGATCCTTTCCATTTTCAATGGGCTTGATCCTTGTGACCTGGCCAACAATCTGACCACGTTTCATAAAGATTGGATTGCATTTGTGACCACTGGAGTGTAAACAAGAAAATTCGTCATTAATGCCCCTTTTCCCTTGATATGGCATGGACCCTTCCCATTTTCAAAAAGGTTCATCCTTGTGACCTGGCCAACAATCTGACCAAGTTTCATGCAGATTGGACCATATTTGTGACCACTAGAGTGTAAACAAGAAAATTGTCAATAAGGCCCCTTTTCCTGTGATATAGCATGAATCCTTCCCATTTTCAATTGGGTTTATCCTTGTGACCTGGCCAACAATCTGACCAAGTTTCATGAATATTGAGCCATTTTTGTGGCCTCTAGAGTGTAAACAAGAAAATTGTCGTTTAGGCCCCTTTTCCCTTGATATGGCATGGATCCTTTCCATTTTTCAATAGGGTTGATCCTTGTGACCTGGCCAAGAATCTGCCCAAGTTTCAAGAAGATTGGGCCATATTTGAGGCATCTAGAGTGTAAACAAGAAAATTGTCTTTAAGGTCCCTTTTCCCTTGATATGGCATGGACCCTTCCCAATTTCAAAAGGGTTCATCCTTGTGACCTGGCCAACAATCTGACCAAGTTTCATAAAGATTGGGCCATATTTGTGGCCTCTAGAGTGTAAACAAGAAAATTGTCTTTATGGTCCCTTTTCCCTTGATATGGCATGGATCCTTCCCAATTTGAGCTAAAAATGGGCATTACTCATACAAAAATGCTTTCAGAGATATCCCCTTTGATAGTCTGTATAGTTCTTATGATGGTGAACACACATGCCAAGTTTCATGCATATATCTTCAATAACAACAGATATATGACCCAGGCTAAAGTTTGTCAACGCCATTGCCAACTCCAATAATGCCACCAAGGTCATGACAATACCTAAGTTTTAGTGTAAAATAAGCCAAGCTAAAAAGGGTTAAACAGGAAAGTGTTGACATTTTACTTGTTTCTTCTTGCTGTTCCTTTCCCCACATAATGACTGGTGGAGGTTTGTCATTGTCCCTTATTATAACTGGTGGTGGTTTCTCTTTGCCACATTGGAATGTTGAATTAGTCTTCGACTCTAATATCTCTCCCTATTTAGATTAAAGATTTACATTGTCAATGGGTAACCATGTTTCAAATGTTTCAAATGTCATATCTGGGGCCCGTTTTACTAAACTTCTTACGACAAAATTGATCGTAAGTCAAAATCAAAAATCGTACATGGTGTTTTCATTCATTGTTAAATTCTGCCTTCCAATATCTCATTGGAATCGTCTTTAGAAGACGATTCTAATGAGATATTGCATTGCAGAATTCCATATTTAGTTACTATTGTAGAAGCAAATTTAATTTTGGACTTACGCAAAAAATGATCGTAAGATGTTTAGTAAAACAGGCCCCTGGGCCACCACAAAATGTATCTACAGAATGAGTAATTTATTCTTAGTTGTGTCATCAATATTCCTGCATTTTGATTAGCTGAAAAATTGACTTGGTTCTTACAGAATCTTTTTTTTTTTGAGTTTGCTGCTCATTTATAAATTACCCAATTAAGTAGTCCCTTTAGAAAAATGTTTCATTACTTAAATCTTTACATTTTTGTTTCCTAATGTTAAATTATTAGATATGAAGAGAGTATTTATTTGATGGAGATATGAAACTTAAAACCTAATTACACTTATGTATGAATCCACTTCACATATTCATAAAGTGTGATAAGGTTTTTAGATTCATAACTCCTGAAATCAACAAAGTCGCCCTTCAATTCTTAAATAAAGCTGTAGATACAACACTTTCCTATAGCAGCTATCTCAAAGACGTGTGTGCATTCAAAGTTTTACAAATTGTCGGTGTTCTGCTAAAACCTCTTAACTACAGCTTGTTAAAAGCTGTAGTTATGAAGTTTTGGTGTAAAATTTACAAAGGTAATTGTTGCATGTCATAATGTAAGAGGAATGTGAATAGTTGATAGTCTCTCAAAGTTAACATAATATGACATGAAACAACGCATATAAGGTAAAGGGACAAGATTTTTAAACATTTTGATTACTAGGATTACCCAATACTTTGTATTGTTCCTTGTACAAGATGTGCCAGATCAGTTCAAAACTATTGTAAATGCCTATAAATATATAGACACTTAATCAGGGGTGTACAATTCTCAGGTTTTTCTTCATGTGGACAAGTATTTTTTCTATGCAACTTGATGGTAAACAAGTCAGTACCAGGATAAATATCAGAATGGTACAAAACAGAACTAATTGATTAATTATCATAATGTAAATATCAAAGAGAAAAAAAAAACCAAAGTATTTAATGAATAAAATACTGGAGTGTTAAAAAAAACAATGATTTCTCAAAATTTATTGATTTTCTTTTTTGTGGACAAGTTCTTGTTGAACCTGGACAAGAAGTTAATTAATCCCTGCACTTAAAATAGTTTTAAGCTGATTTCTTAAATTGTTAGTAATTGGCCTTGTTGCAGGTCTAGATCACTTACACTATCTGTTAAACCTTTGTCATGCTGAATAAAAACTTAGCAAAACTGCAAAAACCCAAAGTGCCTAAAGCACTGAAAGCCTTAACTGTAAGTCAGCATTTCTTTTGAATTTACAAGTTTCTAATTTGGCTAATCTTTGTCTAGATCTCCTAAAGAAGGAATTTTCCAGGTTAAGCATGACAAGAGTTAACACTTGACCCTTCAGAGTACAGTGAGGTAGGTATTTAATGACCATCTGGTTTTTATACTGTACAAAAATACTGTGGGAAACACGTTATTTCTTGTGTCACATTCCATCTAATATTTCATCCAAATTCATAGTACCTACGTATGATGGCAAAGTCTTTTTATTTGGATATTTGCATATGTTTCTATCAATATTTGTACATCTATCACTATTATTCAAGATTCCAACACTTTTCATTTTGTGTTTGTTAGTAATTGTGATAGAGGCGTGGTTTTTTTGGTTTACATATACAAAAACCCCACTAGGAGAAAATAAAACATTTGGCGTACAAACAAATCTCTGATTTATGTCTAAGTGTGTATGTATTCACTTTTGACAGAAACTTGAATATTTCATGCAAAAACTGCAGAGAATTGTGCAATTGCATGTATGTGATCATGTATTTCTTTTCAAAAAGAATCGCAGAAACTCTGTAATTATTTATCATTTTTTAGAGTTTGTGAAGATGAAGTACCCAGAATGTCCACACATGGTATTTCTGCAACCTTAACCACTGCAGTTTCAAACAGTTTATGTTGTTAACTCAATTACACTGCACCATACAATTGTGCCAGTGCCTGACATTTCCAACAATTTCACATCTGTGCAAAGCCAAGCCTCTGGCCAGTCTGTGCATCCGCACAGTCTGACCAGAGTCTTCGCTATGTGTTTTATAGATAGGTAAGGCCTCAAGGTAGCTGTGGGCATTCGGGTAATCTTCTATTTGAACTTTGTGTCAGTATAGGATTTTCAATGTTTGCAAACACATGTCAAATTGTTGAAAATGTCATTCACAGATTAAATTATCCTTGATTTGATGCCGGCTCAGACAGAAACAACTAGATATTCCATACCTTAGTCTCCGGTTGTACGCCTTGTAGTCTCTGTATTTTCTTCCACATTTCTTTGTCTTTCTTCTTTTGTTCCTGAAAAAGGGGTCATCTTAATACATAATTAAATGACCTGTCATCCAAAGTGGAACATCTCTATTACCTTCATTAAATCAATATTTGAAAAGGAGATAGGATCAAGGCAGAGATAAATTGGAGTTTTCATTTTGTGAAAGAATATGAAAGGGAAAAATTGTATTTATGTAATTTTATGAACAACAAAACGTACCACTCACAAAATTTAGCTTGTCTTGTCCTCTGATTGAGAAATTAATCGATCTTATAATATCATATACATCGTGAGAGTGCAAATGAGCTTAAAACGTAAAGCAACTTTATATTTTCATCGTGAAAATGATGCCATAATGCATTTGCTGACGTCATTGTGCAAACAGCCTTACATGTTTCGCGGAAAAACTAGAATCTATAAATTTCTGGAATTTCCTCGCTTTTTAGCAAAAATTCAGGTCATGTTATAAATAGAATATCAAATTTGTGCTCATAGAATACCAAATTTATTAAACTCTTCATCTAAAACAGATAAAAACTCGGCACAGCCTCGTTTTTATCTGTATATAGATGACTCCTTTAATAGATTCAATATTCAATTACCACTCATTCAATATCCGCTATTTACATTTAACCCTTTGCTGTTTAATCCCTGCTTTTTACGTGCCTGAGATTTTACGATTGAGAAAACATTGTGAAACAAGATGCGTTTGTGAAACACAAATGCCCCCGTAACGGCATTTTTTTTCAAAGTTTGACCTTGACAGTGACCTTGACCTTGTCACATGACCTTGACTCTAGTACCAGCGGATGTAGATCATTGAGATCTATCATCATGCCAAATATAAGCTTTGTATCTTGAATAGGCTTGAAGATATTGGCAAGGTTAAGTTTTCGGACAGACAGACGGACAGACAGACAGGCGGACGGACAGACAGACGGACATGAGTAAAACAATATGCCCCCGATCTATCGATGCGGGGGCAAAAAAAGAAGAAATTGCTTCTGACAAGCAATTTCTTCTTTTTCCACACTATTTTCTGCCCTACTGAATGGTTATTTATCAAATTAAATCCACTTTTAATTTTCGTCTGCAAAACCTTTGAATTTGGACAGGTCCAAAATTTTGTAAAGCAGGAAAGGGTTAAACAATTATCTTCTTAATCTAGTAAGTGTTCATATCTAGGAGGCAGACACAAATGTACTGCAAGAACCAAGCATTTACATTAGTTTTGTACTAGCCCCTCAAAATTTTATTAAGTGATTTCCCTTTACTTTGATGGTAAATGAATTCAAATCCTCACATTTACCATAATCTGGATTGTAATGCTGAGCATTGGCGTATCCAGAGGTGGTTTTGGGGGTTCAGATGAGTGAATGACCCCCCCTCCCCTCTAAAGCCGAGTTATTTACTGTATTTTTCATGTATAATTTTACTTTACCCTTCTGTTGTTCACCACATATTTCTGTTGTTGTTAAAGCTTTGGCAGACAACATAGACTAAGATCAGTCTGCACATTTGTGCAGTCTGATCTTAGCATATTCTGCCTGCCTTTTATTTGATTTTGCCCTGAAGTAATTGATATGTAAAGAAATAGGAAATTCTTTATTATTGACATGGTAAGGCATCGCTTAGCTGTGACATAATTTGGTCATTTAACATTTCAATATATTTGATTCTGTCAAATTCTTTTCAGCAATTGTTGTTCTAGTTTGTACATAACTGTATTCTAAAATCAAATAGATTAGATTAAAAGTACTTAGCACCTCTGAACATACATTGTACATGTATTTCATTGCTGGGTTACCAAGTCCTCATTTGTTTGAATTGGTTTTACCCCGCGTTCAACAATTTCGCAGTTACATTGCGGCAGCCAGAGCACCTAACAATGGATTCCTGGTATTTCTTTCACCTGTACTACCATTACACCCTTTCCTAGCCTCCAACTGCTATCTCACATAGGTTTACGATTATCTACCCATTGGTGAGAGACAAACGTCGGAAAGAATATTTGCCGCCACCGGGGATCGAACCCAAAACTTCCAGATTGGAAGTCTTATACCTAACCAACTGCACTATGGTGGCGGCTACCAAGTCCTCGTAACCTCAGCTTGAAAAAGCTGAAATAAGGTTTTGGTAACCCGACAATGATTTAAATTTAAATATATATGTTGACTGTCTATAAAGCTAAGCAAGTAACCCAAAAAGCTTCCTCACTGACCTTGAATACAATGGACCATTTTCTAAGCTGCACCCTGCCACATCAAAAATAAATAGACTTACAACAAGAACAAAACGTTTTGCTTGGGTCTGTACAAGCTATTTATTCATAAATTGGTGTGAACCAACCATAGATAAAACAGACAAAATCTACTTACCCGAGATGGAGGGACATAGGTTGCTCCCAATCTTTTCTTCCTGACAGCTTCACGAACATCTGATATCCGACTAAAGTGGTCATCACAACTCTCTGGACTAGGTAAGTCTATATTTCCATCCTTGCATACAGTTGGGAATGATTCAGTTTCTGTATATAAGGATAAAAGAAACAATTTATATCAAAGTAAGATTAATCTTATAATATAGAAAAGTTATCAAACCTTTATAATGCAATCTAACTATCATCGATTTCTTCATAAAGATGAGACACAGGCAGACACCAGACACAAATTTTTGTGTTGAAAAACAGTGACCTTGAAAAAAGGACATTGACCTTGACAGATGACATTGACCTTAGTATTAACAGAAAGGACTTGTCACAAGCAATAAACATGTGGAAGATCTAGGCTCTATTACATACCAATCCAAAATTATGGCCAATGTTAAAGTTTTAATTTTTCACAAATTTGACCTTGAAAAATGACCTTGTCCTTGACATATGACCTTGAGCTCGGTATCAACAGAAAGGTCTTGACACAAGCAATCATCATTTAAAATATCAAGGCTCACCAATCTAAAGTTATGACCAATGTTGAAGTTTTTGTGTTGTAACAAGGGATCTTGAAAAAATAACCTTGACCTAGACAGATAATTTGACTGTAAGATTCACAGAAAGGTCTTGTCACCAGCAATGCACATTTGAAAGATCTACCCTCTATCACTTTCCAATCCAAAGTTATGGTCAATGTTAAAGTTTTAACTTTTCACAAATCATCTATCGATGCAGGGGCATAAAAAGTGAATAGATAATCCACCCTAAAACACCCATATTTGTGGGTCAATAAAAAATTCACAAGCAACTTTTGAAAAGGGTCACCAGAAATACATTTCTGCTAAGTTTGATTGAAATCTGCCCATTGGTTACTGAGGAGAAGATGTTCAAAAATGTCAGGGTAAACAAGAGGGCCGTTGGCCCTGGGTCGCTCACCTGAGAAAAAAGCTTCATTACCTAGGTATGTCCATGCAACCACAGAAAAAGAGATTTTCACTTTTTCAATCAGATAACATTTGAAATAATCCTTCCCCCCCTGCTCCTCCCCTGGTCATTATTTATTTAAGCTTTTTTCATAAAAGGTCTGTGATCAGCTAATCTATGCCAGATATATAGGCTGAGTCTGAGACTTTTAAAGTTTTCTTTAATGAGTTGATCAATCCATGTCAAATATAAAGGCTGAAGGGATTCAAAATTCTCAACAAAGCACTCCCCCTCCCCCAAGATGCTCTGCACCTGGTGAATCTACAGTCATAATTTTAGCTTATTCAATTAATGTCCATATGCTGGTCATCCATACCAATTTTCAAGTCCGTAGGACTCCTGGTTCATTAGAATAAGGTTAAAGATTTCAAAAATGATCCAAAGTACTACCCCCTCCCCAAGACACTCAGCACCTGGTGACCCTACAGTCATGATTTTAGCTATTTTTATTAATGTCAATATATTGATCACCCTTGACAATTTTCAAGTCTGTAGGGTTCCTGATCCAGGAGAAGAATAAGGTTAAAAATTTCAAAATTGATCCAAAGTACTACCCCCTCCCCCCTAATGCTCCGCATCTGCTGGCCCTACATTCATGATTTTAGCTATTTTATTTTAGATCCATATGCTTATCACATGCCAATATTGAAGTCTGTAGGGCTCCTGGTTCATTAGAAGATAAAGGTTAAAGTTACAAAATTTTCACAAAGTACTACCCCCTCCCCCCTGGTGCTCCGCACCTGGTGGCATTACAGTCATGATTTTAGCTCTTTTTATTAAGGTCTATGAGATGATCATCCATGCCAATTTCCAAGTCTGTAGGGCTCCTGGTTCCGAAGAAGAAGAAGCTTAAAGATTATAAAATTTACCCAAAGTACTACCCCCTCCAACCTGGTGCTCCGCACCTGGTGGCCCAAAAGATATGATTTTAGCTATTTCAATTAAGGTCTATGAGCTGATCCTCCATGCAAAGTTTCAAGTCTGTAGGGCTTGTGGTGCAGAAGAAGGTTAAAGATTACAAAATTTTCACAAAAGTACTACCCTCTCCCCCCTGGTGCTCCGCACCTGGTGAATCTACAGTCATGATTTTAGCTATTTATATAAAGGTCCATATGCTGATCATCCATGCCAATATTCAAATCTGTCAGGCTCCTGGTTCACAAGAAGAAGAAGGTTAAAGATTACAAAATTTTCACAAAAGTACTACCCCCTCCCCCCTGGTGCTCCGCACCTGGCAGCCCAACAGATGATTTTAGCTATTTTTATTAAGGTCTATGAGATGATCATCCATGCCAATTTTCAAGTCAGTAGGGCTCCTCGTTCCGAAGAAGAAGAAGAAGCTTAAATATTACAAAATTTACCCAAAGTACTACCCTCTCCCCCCTGGTGCTCCGCACCTGGTGGCCCAAAAGATATAATTTTAGCTATTTTAATTCAGGTCTTTGAACTGATCATCCATGCCAAGTTTTAAGTCTGTAGGACTACTGGTTGAGAAGAAGAATAATTTTAAAGATTTTCTTAAAATTTCACCTTTTGTTGCCATAGCAACCAGAGTTTTTCATGGATTTCAATTCTTTTAGCTATTTCTGAAGGGGACCACCTAAGCAACATTTCTTTAAAATTTGGTGTTAATTGGCCTAGTAGTTTAGGAGGAGATGTCGTTTAAAGAAATTGTTGATGGATGCTGGACGACGGACGACGACCGACAGATGTACGCCGGACGAAAGGTGATCACAATAGCTCACATGAGCACTTTGTGCTCAGGTGAGCTAAAAAGGCCTCACCCTACCATAAGCATATTTGGGGTCAATCAAATTCCTATAACAAGTTTTGAGAAGGGTCATCCAAGGAACATTTCTGCCAAGTTTGGTTGAAATCCACCCATTGGTTACTTAGGAGAAGATATTTAAAAATTTCAGAGTCAAAATACGCCCCACCCTGCAATGCCCGTTTTTTGGGGTCAATCAAATTCTTCAGACAGGTATTGCGAAGGGTCACCCAATGAACATTTCTGCCAAAATTGGTTGAAATTTGCCCATTGGTTATTTAAGGGGAATTGTTTTAAGAATTGTTGACGACTTCCGACGACCATAACACAACAATAGACAACCAACGGTCAATAAGTGATCACAAAAGCTCACCTTGAGCATGTTGTGCCCAGGTGTGCTAAAAACAGGTTGAGGAATAAATGGGAGGACAGACACGGGCAGTTTAGTTCACCCTATCTTACGTGATCTAAACAGAACACAATTAGTTACATCATCATGACAGTTGCACAGCAATCACATGCAAAATGACGCCCTTAAAAGAAAATTGTCATAATTTTTTTTCACATTTTTGCATTAATGTAAGAAAATAACACTTTCTTTTTCGAGTATGACCAATCAATATTTCATTGAGTGAACAACAGAAGCTTCATTATACAAGTTGCACTTTTGTTGTTCACTCAATGAAAAATAAACGGATCTTACACTAAAACAAATCTATTCTACTAGCCAGCAATTTTGCTTTGAAGAAACCATTATCCAGTTATGGGTTTAACAAATTTTAAAATACCTACCCGGCATTTCTTCAATTTTTTTATCTATTTCTTTTAATCCTGTTTTAGATAGCTGTCGTAGATTTTTTATAACGTCATCATCTGCTTGGAAAGTTATAATATACTCAATCATGGCCCTTCTGTTTTCATAGACTACATACTCATTGAAATCTTTAGGACAACCCTAAAACAAAATAGTATATGCTTCTTTTAACTTCTATCTGTGTAGTTTTACAGTTTTGAAGCTGTTTTTGAAATCATTGTTGGAAAATGAGACATTAATTTTAACAATAACCTTTACTTTTTCCAACAATGTTTTAACACTATTTGGCCACTTCAAAATATCATCCTCATTTTTCAATTTGTAAGTGAGCCTGTGTGTGAGATCTCCAACAATGATTTCAAATATGTGCAAAGCAAAGACTCTGACCAGCCTGTGCATCTGCACAGTCTGACCAGAGTCATCACTATGCGTTTAGTAGATAAATGAGGTCTCAAAGTATCTGTAGATTATAAAGTATCTTTATATTTACTGGATGTGGCTTTCTACCCTACTCAGGGGTTGTACCTCACGAAAATTTTATAATTGTTGGAAATGTCAGGCACAGGCTCAAGTCTAAATTTTGTTAATATTGGAATTGATAATATGATTGATTGTGTGCAGACAATATTGAATTTTCTTTACTGCTTTTAGGCAGATTATAGAGAAATATAGGTGTATTTTCATAACTGAGCTCTGAAGTAGGCGCTGAGTCCATTACTATAGGTATATCAGGTTTAATTAAAAAGTAAATGATAGGAATTGAACATGATCCCTTAAATTCAATTATGAAAGTACATTCATGAGTAAACATTGCGATTTAAGACAAGTTATATCTTCGTTTGTAAGGTAACTTGTTACTTTTTTAATATGTTGGTTTAACCTGTTTTATCTATTTCGACAAAATGGCACAGGAATTTAACCTTTAAAGTAGATTTCATGGCTCACGGCGCAAAATCTACGTATAACAGTACTGTATGTTCTCATTTGATAATTTCACCACCAAACCTGTGATATTACCAATAAAAACTCCCTGCTTTTGTCCATTCCACCCTTTCTTTTGTTTATTTGATTCAATGGGGTTTTAACCCACTTTCAATAATCTTTCAGTTATATTGCTGTGGCTTGAGCACCTAACAATGGATTCCTGGTATTTCTCAGACCAGTTTCACCATGACAGCCTCCAGCTGCTATCCCACAGTGACAGGTCTACGATTATCAACCAATTGGTGGAAGATAAATATTCGAAAGGGATGAGTGCCGCTGTCGTGGATTGAACCTGGCACCTTTAGATTGACAGTCTGACGCACTACCAACTGTGCTATGCAACCTTCACCCTTTCTTATGTAATCATTGCAGAGCAAAATAAACAAATGAAGTACAGATGATTCTTAGTAATCACACACAAAATGACACACTTTAAGAAAATACATCCTAATTTTTTTTTTTCCTAATTTTTTTTTTTTTTTTGTCTCATTGCATCATCAATTTAAAGAAATATATGTGACCCGTCACGCCAAAAGGGACCATCTGGGTAGTGCGTAAAGTATGGACCCTAGTAAGACTGCACAGAATGCAGACTTTTTGCAATAAGCTTTTTTCCTGAATCTAGAATGATCAATATACCTTCCTGTGAAATATTTTTTGAAATGCCACCTCTGGTCGATATATGCTGCATCAAATCACTTTCTAAAAATTCTTTTTACAGAGTTCCCAGATTGTTCCTTTTCTCATGATGGGTCACATATTAATCCTGTTTTTGTCCTGTGAGATTGATGAATCTTTTAATTTCTGAACAATAAAAGCTATATTTTCAATCTTGGCTTTGCCACTCATGAAAATATATCAGCTGTTGCTTACTCAATGAAAGGTAAATCAATCTTACACTGAAACAAATAATTATCCCTCTATTAAAAGAAAATAGTGATTCAAAATTAATGTCATTTTCATAAATCAAATACGGGCTTCTGAAAGCAAAAAGGCCAACGCTCAGCTTTTAAGTGCTGCAGCGTGGATAAGAGTCAAAAAAGGAAATTATTCGATCAAAAATTCTCTAGGTGCTTCCTGCTCAATAGTTAAGGTTGATCTTTTGATAATAAACATATACCGGTATTCCAAATTTTAAGCTTACACCTTTAGTAATACCATAGATATCACATATTATCATGCAATGTGTCCTGTATTGACCTGATATCACCTGTCTGATAGCATAACGTGATATCAGGCAGGCTATTTTTAGAAACAATTTGCATACACTTTTGCCTGAATTTCTTTGATTATTGAGGGTTTGTTGTAATAAAGTGCAAAAAAAGGTTTATTATAGAATAATGTGTAAGTGTCTTCAAATATCAATGTTATCTGGGCCAAAGGTTATAAAAGTTTTCTCGGGCTCAGGCTCAATTTTCACAAAATTTTGAATTAAAATAAATGTATGAAAATAAAAGATAATATTAATAAGTTGTTATTTAAAACAACTTATTAATATCATCTTTTATGTTAATACATTAAAACGAGTAATAAAACAAAATTACGGCTTTAATTTCAAATTGAAATTTGAGAAAATTTTGAATTGAGCCTGAGAAATGTTTTATAACCTCGGGCCCTGGTCTTGGCAGTCTTGGCAGTGAAAGCCTTGTCATGATAAATTCTCCCAACCTTGCACCGATAACATTGATATTTGAAAACACTATTATGTTATTCTCACTATATCAAGTAAATGATCATGCTTAATTAAATATCAATGAAAATCTCTAGTTATTACTCACCAATACTGAGTCGTAATACTTTGATCCGTGACTAGGAACTTCTTTCTCTGGTTCTCTCTTTAGATCAATATGACTGGCACCTTTTGGGTATACCTGAAAACAAGGGAACAAACTACAGGTGCAAGCTTGGCTGCAGGTGCTGATTAACCCTTGTCATGCTGAACCCGGAAAATTCCTGCTTTGGCAGGAGCTAAAGCCCATCATCAGCCTGCACATATGTGCAGCCTAATGTTAGTCTACACCACCTGTTGCTCACTTTCAAACCAGCATTTTTCAAATAATAATTGACCTACAGTAGGTACTTTAAGTGCTTTTTGCCCTTTGATTTTGATAATAATTTTTAGCCAAAATTTATTCAGCATGACAAGGGTTAATGCAAAAAATCCAGGTTGAAAAATGGACAAACTCTTACAAAAATGCTTTCAGTCATCCCCAATCAGAGTATGGATAGCTCTTGTGATGCCAAGTTTCATGAAGATATCTTCAATAACAAAAAAGATATGACCAAGGTTAAAGTTTGTCATGCCAATGCCAAAAACAACTCCAACCCCAACAACATCAAGGTGATCTCAATACCTCTGTTTTTTCCCGAAAACAGCTGAGCTAAAAAAAAAGAGTATCAATGGCTCAGCCCAATATAGTATAACTTGTAAGCCTATAAGCAGTTGCCAATGTTTTGCACTGAGCTATCTTTATAACTAGAGCTGTAGCCCCAAAGGTGCTGCAAGAATACCCCCAACACCGACAAAGGCTTTTCTATGAAGGAGTGGAATTTGAAGGGGCATTGAATGACCCCTTTTTAAGGGTTTTGCAATTTTAAATTTTGACTACTCCCCCCCCTCCTTAAAAAGTTCAAAGTGGCATAACTCTGTAACTAATGACTGGATCTGGATGAAAATTGCAGGTGCACAACTTCATATGATGGGAAACATCCTGATAAAATTTCAGCAAAATTGGTCCAAAACTGTGGGAGGAGAAGAGGGCACAAAATTATGTCCCTCTTCCTTAACAAGTTCTAAGAGGCATAACTCTCAAACTAATGACTGGATCGGGATGAAAATTGTAGGTGCACAACTTCATATGATAGGAAATAACCTGATAAAATTTCAGCAAAATTGGTCCAAAACTGTGAGATGAGAAGAGCACACAAAATTATGTCTACGGATGGACAGACGGACAACCTGATGCCAGTATACACCCCCCCCCCCTAACTTCGTTGTGGGGGGTATAATTAGGGAGATGAAGAATGAACTCAATCTGGGCTTGTGTTTGAGCCCTTAGAAATTTCTCCAAAGGGGGTCATTTTCTACTCGCCAATTGAAATTTTGAAGGGCCAGGTTTTCTAAAATTATCCCTCAAATTATCAATGAAGGCCCTACTATATCTAAAGATTTACAAATCAATTGCATACTTTTGTAACTTTACAAAGATAATTTGACTTTTAAATCTGAAAAGTTCTACTTATCATTTGCTTTCTGTTGTTTTGACACCTTTCCAATCAATTTTTACCCCGATAATATCTAAGTTGAGGAGTCAATGACTCCTCATTTTCAAATACTAGCACAAGCTCTGTAAATGTTAAAATAATGATATGAACCCTAGAATCTAATAAGAGCTGTGTAGAACAATCTTTACAATTTCTTGAATAGAAATGTTATCAAGCAATTGGTACAGTGGAACTCATCCAAGTTTCAATCACATTTGTCTAATTGATGACGAGGAGATGTTATCCCAAGAATTTAAAGCAAAAGTAGACCCTGCCCACCCATTCATTACTGAGAAGGCCCAAAAGTAAGCCCCACCCTGCCACACCCATATTTATGGGCCAATCAAAATCAAAATTTCCCACCCGTTTTTTCAGAGGGTAACCAAAGGATCCTTCAGGTAAAGTTTCATTGAAATCGGCCCAGTGGTTAAGGAGGACTTGTAGTTCAAAAATTTTGGCTCAAAATAAGCCCTACCCTGCCTGCCCATATTTATGGGCAAATCAAAATTTAGCAAACAATTTTTGAAAAGAGTCACCCAAGGAACCTTCTAAAAAAATTTCATCAAAATCAGCCCAGTGGTTCAGGATGAGATGTCATTCAAAGATTTCAAAGTGAAAAAGAGCCCTGCACCGCCATACCTATATTATGGGCAAATCAAAATTTTGCATAGAAATTTTTAAAGGGTCACTCAAGCAAGATTCTGGTAAAATTTCAATGATATCGGCCCAGTGGTTCAGGAGGAGATGTCGTTCAAAGATTTTGAGCACAAAATAAACCCCACCCTGCCAACCCAGTTGTTCAGGTGGAGATGTTTTTCAAAGATTTCAAGCTCAAAATAAGCCCCGCCATGCAACGCCTTTATTTAAGGGCCGATCAAAATTTAGCAACAATTTTTGAAAAGGGCCACTCAAGGAACATTCTGTTAAAGTTTCATTGAAATCAGCCCTGGTTCAGGAGGAGATGTTATTCAAAGTTTTCAGGCTCAAAATAAGCCCCGCCCTGCCATGCTCATAATTATGGGCCAATCAAAATTTTGCAAACAATTTTTGAAAAGGGTCACCCTAGGAACATTCGGGTAAATTTTGATTGAAATCGGCCCAGTGGTTCAGGAGGAGATGTCGTTCAAAGATTTCAAAGTGAAAAAATGTCATGCCCTGCCACGCCTATATTTATGGGCCAATCAGAATTTTGTGAACAATTTTTAAAGAGGTTTGCCCAAGGAACATTCTGGCATAGTTTCATTGAAATTGGCCCAGTGGTTCAGGAGAAGTTTGTAAGATTGTTGATGACGCAAAACACATGATGCATGGCGGACTCAGGGTGATCCTAAAAGCTCCCCTTGAGCATGTTGAGCACTTTAACATGCTCTACATGAAGAACTGTCACACGGGGCCTCAGTTTAACGTCTCATCCAATAGTTAATTAGTTTGTTAGTCAACCAGCCTGGGAATTGAACCCACAACTTCAATTGTTTCTTAGTCAGATGCTCGACAGAATGAGCTAATTGTTATATGGGCTGCAGTCTTTTTATACAACCAGTAAACACGAATGTATGTAATCATATTTGTGTTACCTTAATGTCACCAAGAATGACTCTACATTTCAATATGTAAGCTTCATAGGGGCCAGCTTGTTTGATATCCTCTGAATAATGAACACATTTCAATGGATTGTCACTGAAATATACAAGGAATACATTGTATAAATCAACTCTTTCAAAGTGAAATGTTCAAAATCCATGTGTTTATCCAATATAGCAAAAAAAGAGAATCAAAAACATTTTCCAACATTTTTAAGCATTCTAATCCTTTCTTTCAAATTTAGCTAGTCCTTGCCATGCTGGACCAAGAATAATGCTTTGGCAGGTGGCATAGACAAAGATCAGCCCACTTATATTATGTTGTCTGATCT
Organism: Fragum whitleyi; assembly: GCA_948146395.1. Lineage (NCBI taxonomy): Eukaryota > Metazoa > Mollusca > Bivalvia > Cardiida > Cardiidae > Fragum > Fragum whitleyi. Next base: position 10,303,147 of record OX411556.1, read on the forward strand.
TAGTCTATACCAAAAGATTTTTAAGCCAGATAAGTTAAACAAGAAGGCAAATTGTCAAAAGATATGCCTGTTACACTGCTGGTCGAAAAACAAGGGCAATCACTAAAAAATAAGCTAGGTAGAGTTATGGTTCTTGTACAGTGCACTCTGTAATCATGAAAGGAATATAACTTCCTAGCCATCGGACTTAAGGTGACAGAGTTATGCTCCGGGCTATCAATTAATGCGACTAATCTTTCGAGGGGCATATAAATATTGTACTTACAAAATAATTACAATCGCACTCACTTGCACTCAGAATTACTGCATCCAGAACCTTCAGCCCTTTGATTATACTACAATTTTGTCAATTTTTTTAACCAGAATGACAAGGGTTTATATCTGTAATAGAAAGTCAGAGGTACAGATGAGAGGGGTTTTGCCCCAGTTTAAAATCTTCATTTCTCAATGAAACCCTATGTTGTCGGTACTCATTGGAATTCTCTTGTCGAGGCAATTTCAATGACTACCCACAATATCGGATTCATGCAAGTATTGTTGAAATAATCTAATTTGAAATCCAAAATACCCCCTCTATCTGTTACAAGCTCTGAAAAGTCCTACCTAAAATATATTCCACGCCCAAAATATCCCATCCTGCTTAATCTCTGGTCCAAACCCTCCTCGCATAATGCCTCTTTGTTCACATTAGTGCCATGGAATAGATACTTGATGTTTATACAGAAGTCTGAAATTAAATCTAATTAAATAAAATCAATTATTTATGGAGAAGAATTGCACTTTAAAGTTATTGATAAAATTTAACGGAAATATATTCAACAAAATTGTGAAAAATCATTTCATTTTGATTACCTTTGAGAGCCATCCTTTTGTGTATAATTGAAAGATATCATGATACATGAACTCACATTCATAGTCATTCGGAATGTCACTCGGCCATTTCCGTAATCTGCAACAGACCTCGGATGTATGTAAGGCGGATGCATATGTAACAAAATCCTGCATTTTGTTAGGCAGAAACAGTGCAAGACAAACTAGCACTGTAGATTTTTATCTTTTACAGTAAATAATGGCTGAAAAATCTTAATTTTTGAGAATGACAAATCATTCTCAAAAATTGAAATTTTTGGGCCGTTATTTAAGAATATAAAGATATTTATATAAGGTTACGATGGTTTCACGTCAGTGACTTCAACGAGTAGCGTTGACGACGTAGAATGTTTTCACTCAAAGTTTCGAGGGCTAACGCCATTTCAACTGACATCATCGAGTTTTACCAAGTTTTTCCGTAGTTTTTAAAAATAGTCCGTCTGTGTACATCTGAGGTTGATCGTGAGATTGGCCGAGTGGTGTTCCGAATGATTCACAGTATAACAAGATGACTCCCCCCCTCCTAGCTCACACACACACTTTGGACTTGACAGATGACCTTGACCTTGTCACATGACCTTAGTATCTGACTCTTCCTATCATCAAGATATATCATAATATATCATAATGCCAAATATAAGCATTTAAGGCCAAGAATAGGAAAGACAAAAGTTCTGTAAAATAATTTATATTTACTTAATCATGTTGGGCATAAAAAATGAGAACAAGTAATATAGTTAAGCAGAATGATCAATGTTTTTACATTTAAAATTCATATTCATGATGCTTAATTGTTTGTAGCCAAAGATCAAGGAGTTAATATGAATTATTGTATGAGCTTTTTATGAAATAGACATCCACAAAAAGTTTGTATAAGTAAATGATACTATACTGCACAATTCCTAAGATCTGTCCACAAATAAGATAATTAGAGAATAATTTGTTAGTGTCTAAAAATAACAATGTTATCTGGTCGAGGTTGGGAGAATTTATCATGAAGAGGCTCTGCCGAGTCATGATAATACCTGACAGCCGAGACCAGATAACTTTGATATTTTAAGACAATTACGTGTTATTCTATTTATCATGCTATCATTTTTCAGCGCTAGGTTAAAGTAAACCCTTACAATCAAAGAAATTCATTGAAAATATATGCGAATTATTTCTAAAAAAAGACTGACTGATATCTTGTTATGTTATCAGGCAGGTGATATCAGGTCAATTCAGGCTACATTGCACGATAAAACTTACCTCCAGATCTGTGCCTGTTTAAATCGTCTGCTTCACTTTTAAATCTGTCTAGAATCCTCTTATTTTGAAGTCTCTCTATCTTTTTAACATGAATATGGACATTCCTGAACTCCTGCTCTATAGCATCAAACTCTTTATCCCCTCTCTCTAATTCTATCAGCTTATATATATCAGAGGTAGCATCATAATCTGACCAATTCAATGGCAAACCACTATTGTCAAAGTCTGGAATTTCATCATTGTTAATAGAGAAAATTGGTAGTTCATTTCCTAAGGGTTCTGATTGTTTCTTTGATTCTTTTAATTCAGATGAATCACTAGAACTTACGGCACCTATTTGTAGTAATTCATTGAATTCATTTGTAATATCAACAGTGCCAACTTGCTCTGCAATATCCCCATCGCATGACGGAAAATCTTCTGGTAAAATGCCCCATCTTTTTAATTCACACAGTTCATCGGAAATTGGTTGGTTATTGGGTGAATTGAAGGAAAGTTCACTTGAAGACCCAATAAGAGAGTCAGTAACCCCCGTAGATGAAACAGTTGACCCCCCTGAATCAGATGCTAATGTTGGCTCTGTATACGTGGAAGTGAGTATATTTTCTATAATGTTTCCTCCATCCTGTAGTACAAGATTTTGTCCAAATTTTCTGTTGCGTCGAGATGATTTTGGTCTTGTAGCCATTGTTTCAGTCTATATACTACATTTCCGCACATCTCCGGTCACATCTTTACCTGAGGTAGAGACAAGAGAAAACGTTAAGGGGTATTTTTTCCTTCTTAATATCCCTATTAAAGGTTTCGTTCCTAACTGTCTTTTTTCCCCAAACCAGGAAGAAAATTCTTAACCCTTGTCATGCTGAACCCAGAATATTCCTGCTTTGGCAGGAAAATAGACAAACATCAGCCTGCACATATGTGCAGTCTGATGTTAGTCTACACCACCTGTTTCTCACTTTCAAACCAGAATTGTCAAAGAATTAGTTTTTCAAAATAAAATTTGGCCTACAGTTAATACTTTCAGTGCTTTTTTCCCTTTGATTTTGATGAAAAATTTTAGCCAAAATTTATTCAGCATTACAAAGGTTAATTTACAAAAGTAAAGGATTCTTACCAAGTAATGAAAGACACAAGACTGAAGAGGCCATTAAGGGCCTGCGACAATCTTCTGGCTTTCAAGTTAAACTTGATTATAATCAAGTATATCAAGCACATTATCACAAAAGATGACAGCATTTAATGAAAATGATAAATACCGGTATATTTAATTCCCTTAACAAATTTATTCAAGGAAATAATTCTTAAGACTCCTTTTCCTATTTCCGTTACATGTATGAATACCAGCTCCTTTTTCCCAAGGAACATTTTGTATAACCATAATAGCAATCTTTGAAAATTTCTAGGATATCCATAATATTTGTCGACTTTATGCACAAAACCAGAAAATTTTGAGCAAAAATCCATAAGGCCCCTTTTCCCCAGTTTTCTGACAGATCAGCCCATTTTTCCAAAGGAACTAATCATGTTTCCTACAATCAATATGTGAAAATTTTAACCCTTGTAATGCTGAACCCAGACTATTCCTGCTTTGGCAGGAGCTATAGACTAACATCAGCCTGCACATATCGAGGGTTCAGCGCAATACTATAGTAACTGACATTTTTTGTGAAATCCACTTTTTTGCATCAATCTATCTATATTTTCCTTTTGCATCTACCAAAAAAATCTTTAGGCTCTGAATTAATAAACAAGAGGACCATGATGGTCCTAGATCGCTCACCTGACTCTCTTTGATCACTTGCACATCACATCAAGTAAAAAGGCAGATGTCATAAAGAAGATAATTTCTACATAAAACCAAGTTTCACTAAGTTTGGTCCATTTTTGTGACCATTAGAGTTATTTCAAGTAAATTATCTTTAAGACTCCTTTTCCTGTGATATGGCATGAATCCTTCCCATTTTAAACAGAGTTCATTCTTGTGACCTGGCAAACATTTTGACCAAGTTTCATGAAGATTGGACCATATTTGTGGCGTCTAGAGCTCTTAAAAGAAAATTGTCATTAAGGCCCCTTTTCCCGTGATATGGCACGGATAATTCCCATTTTCAAAAGAGTTCATCCTCATGACCTAACAAACATTCTGACCAAGTTTCATGAAGATTGGGCCATATTTGTGGCCTCTAGAGTGTAAACAAGAAAATTGTCATTAAGGCCCCTTTTCCCATGATATGACATGCATCTTTACAATTTTAAATAGGCTTCATCCTAGTGACCTAGCCATTATTCTGATCATGTTTCATGAAAATTGAATTGTATTTGTGGCTTCTAGAGCGTAAACAAGAAAATTGTCATTAAGGCCCCTTTTCCCATGATATGGCACAGATCCTTCCAATTTTCAATAGGGTTCATCCTTGTGACCTGGCCAACATTCTGACCAAGTTTCATGAAGATTGGGCCATATTTGTGGCCTCTAGAGTGTGAACAAGAAAATTGTCATTAAGGCCCCTTTCTTCCGTGATATGGCACAGATCCTTCCCATGTTCAATAGGGATCATCCTTGTTGCTTGGCCAACCTTCTAAGCAAATTTCATAAAGATTGGGCCATATTTGTGGCCTCTAGAGTGTAAACAAGAAAATTGTCATTAAGGCCCCTTTTTCCGTGATATGGCATGGATCCTTCCCATTTTCAATAGGGTTAATCCTTGTGACCTAACAAACATTCTGACCAAGTTTCATGAAGATTGGGCCATATTTGTGGCCTCTAGAGTGTAAACAAGAATATTGTCATTAAGGCCCCTTTTCCCATGATATGGCATGGATCCTTCCAGTTTTCAATAGGGTTATTCCTTGTGACCTGGCCAACATTCTGAGCAAGTTTCATGAAGATTGGGCCATATTTGTGGCCTCTAGAGTGTGAAAAAGAAAATTGTCATTAAGGCCCCTTTTCCCGTGATATGGCATGGATCCTTCCCATTTTCAATAGGGTTAATCCTTGTGACCTGGCCAACATTCTGACCAAGTTTCATGAAGATTGGGCAATATTTGTAGCCTCTAGAGTGTAAACAAAAAAATTGTCATTAAGGCCCCTTTTCCCGTGATATGGCACAGATCCTTCCCATTTTCGATAGGGATCATCCTTGTGGCTTGGCCAACCTTCTGACCAAATTTCATGAAGATTGGGCCATATTTGTGGCCTCTAGAGTGTAAACAAGAAAATTGTCATTATGGCCCCTTTTCCCATGATATGGCATGGATCCTTCCCATTTTCAATAGGGTTCATCCTTGTGACCTGGCCAACATTCTGACCAAGTTTCATGAAGATTGGGCCATATTTGTGGCCTCTAGAGTGTAAACACTAAGATTGTTGACGCCGGACGACGGACGACAGACGACGCACGACGGACGACGGACATTCAATGATCACAAAAGCTCACCTTGAGCACGATGTGCTCAGGTGAGCTAATAAAAATTGTAGAGGCTTAGTACAATATTATAGTATCTGCAAGTTAAGAATTGTCTCAGCGCAATACTATAGTAACTGCACTTACTATAGTATTGCGTTCAAATTTTAACACTGGAAGTACAATACTCAATTGCAATACTATAGTAACTGCACATACCATAGTATTATTGTGTTATTTTAAATAAAAATATCCTAATTTTGACTTACAAAACTATTTTACTGCTCTCCCTACATAATAAGATGACCTTTAGATAGATAACCTTACACTAGTTGACTCTATAATAGTGACATCACAGTTGATTAACATGATGTCATCACATTACATTCTATATTCATAAATCTCTTTTACTTGTATACGGTAAGTTAATCAGGTCCACTGGCTACATACATATCTTAATTTATAGACCTTCAGTTTTATGCTTCACTATTTGACATCTGACATCTATTTAACATACAAGAAGCTAAATGCAATCTGGTCAAATGATCATGTATATCAAACCACATAAATCTACTCAAGAAATACGATGATCCTCTTGGACTTGAGTGAATGTGTTCTCCTGAGAGAGCATATTACTTTACTAAAAATATATTATAATATCAGAAACTACTGTGGATAATCTTGGTGGCATTACAATAAAATTTTAGGAAATGAATATTCTAGCCTCAAATATGTGGTTTATATTGCTAATCCAATGAAAGACTCATCTTTTTCTTCTCCCTTTCACTGGTTATATCAACTTGGGCACTAAGACTGAGTCTACTAGTTTTGTGGATTGGTTTTTTTATACGTCTTGACATTATACTTTTTGTTACTTATGTGAAGCAACATTTCACTACATCCTTCCCCTAAGTCTATCTCCAAGACTACACAATTAGCTTTTAATTATTTTGAATGTAGATCTAATTCAGATTCTTGGAATGCTACAGTTCTGTGTTTTTTTTTCTATCTTTGAGGTAATATAGTTTATGGGTAATACTTTATTATTGAAGACCTTTAAGAAATCAAGAAATGGATTTCAGATTTTTACAGTCATCAACTCATCTAATAAGTGATATCTTATATGATTTCCTACTTCTTAAACATAAAGTTGGGTAGCAACCCATGTTGAAATTATCACAATGTGGCCAGTAAAGATGCATTCAAGTGGTTTTGACTGAGACAGTATGTAATTGGACACTTTAGATTTGTCTCTTAAAAGCTCTGCTGATTTGGGACAAAAAGTTAAGATCTTGCAATTACCATGAGCTGTAAAGTTGTATGCCTTTGAGATGGCAGACATGACAAATTATGTCTGTCATCATCAATTTAAAAATTCTTCTCCTCTGAAACCATTGGGCCAATTTAAATGAAACTTTGCAATAACCTTTCATTGGTGACTCTTTTCAAAAACTGTTTAAGCTGTTTGGTCCATAAATAAACATATGACAAAGGCTGGGCATTTTTCCCTTTTGAATTCTTTGAATTAAATCTCCTTCTTAATCATTAGACCTACTTGATTTTCAATGAAACTTGGCCGGAATGGTTCTTGGGTGACCCTTTCTATAATTAATAAACATGGGCTAGTTAGACTGGGCATTTTTGACCTTGAAATCATTGAATGACATGTTTTCCTATTCCACCAGACAAATTTCAACTAGAGTGTTGCAAAGCAGACTACTACCCCCCTACAAGTGTCTGTCAATAATGTAAAGTCATTTTCCATCAAAGGGCTATTATTCTGTAAAAAGTCAATAGATTGTAACCAAATCATTTACACATCTCTGCTTGATAATGGAATCTGCCAATTAGCTACTGAGAAATAGAGCTGACACGAAGCTACAGATATAGTCGGAGTGACAGATGGACCATTTGACAAGGTGACTCCTATATACCCCCCAAGCTTTAAGGGGTATAATGAAACTTTGTGAGACTGATCCTTGTAATGAACCTTTCCCAAAAACTGTACATGTTATTTTGATTGACCTAGTAATTTGGGTGTTGCAGGTCAGAGCATTTTTACCTAGTAATCTTTGAATGAAATATTTTCTATTCAACAAGAAAAATCTCAATTAAACATGGATGTGCCCTTCAAATTTGTTTGCATTATTTGGATTGGCCTATGATTATTGGCATGGTGGGGCCTTTGTTCACTATGAAATCTTTGGTCATCTCCTGTACCTATTTCCATGAAATTGTGCCAGAAAGATCCTTGGGTGACCCTTTCACACAATTTTTTAATAAAAGTTTGTTCCTTAGGTGACCCTTTTAAATAAATGTTTGCCACATTCTGATCGATCCATAAATATGAGTGTGGATGGTATAGACTTAGGAATAACACCTCATCAACAACTAGGCAAATTCAAATGAAAGTTGTCAGAATAAAAATCATGTGAGCAGTTTAAGCCCATTCCTGCCCTCTTGTTTATAAAAATTGTCTGATTTCAACTTCACACACAGAGGCATATTTGAAAGATCAGAAAGGAGCATGCTTGCCATTGTGGTTGTACTGGCTATTTCTTTAGAAAACAGTAAACCCTATTAAATCAAGACAATATGTTGAATACAATTATACTGGTAATAACCAACCCAAAAGGAACTGCATAACTCTCATAACTCTAAGCAAGGGGAAAAAAATGTTCTAAAGAAATCAGGATTTTAGGATATGTTTACTTTTCTTGGTCCTAAGAACATTGATTGTAATATCCAGATTTAACTTTAAATGGTTTAATATCATCTTGACCAGTGACCATAGTCTCTCTATGATAAGAATTTGTCAAAAGCTACTCTCATTATTTGAATTGTCATAGGTTTACCTTTGAATAACCTTCATTTTACCCAACTTAAAACTTGTCCAAATATCATGTGGATAAACAACCAAGTTTCAAGACTTTTGAGTCAAACATTTGCAAGAGCAGTCAAGGTTTTGCTTATTTTTATCTTGTTTATAATATCAAGTAGATAAATTTCCTGGTAAAGTTTTGAGACATTTGAGTATGGAGAGTGGCCTCTCTTAAGTGACTAATTGAGATTTGACCCCATGGCAGTTTTTAATAACTTGATTTTCAATTTGTCACGAGATATTATGTTATGTGCACAGACATTTGGACAAAGTTTCAAAATCTTTGAGCTAAAATTTAGGCCTGTAACTTTCATTTTTTTCTATGTTTATTCCCAGTACTTTTTATCCAATTAGTCCAAATTTAAAATTTGCTTAAAACTTTGGCATGACACATGATCCTTACACCATTTAGCAAATATATCTAAATTATCATACAAACTTGAAATCAAAGCCTGTGTTGTATGATCCATGATTTTACATAGAAATACATGAAACAGCAACAATCTTCTATTTCATAACAACTAGGCCAATCTACATCTTTCAGTTTTGCATAGAGAATTGTGGTATTTTCTATATTTTCCAATGGAAAGTTTCCATTTTCATAAGGGTTTAGCCTTGTGAGTAAGATACAGATTTGATCCCCTTAATTGAAGATTTGATCCCCTTAATTGAAGATTTGGTCCAAAGTTGTGTCCCCTTAGGTGCATAAAAGAAAGTGTTTTAAATTTCAGCCCCCTTTTCATTGGTTCCATGGATTGTTCCCAGTTTGCAATTTGTCATCCTTCTGACCAAAGTTACACTTTTTAATTAAGTAATTAGTTTCATGAGGTTTAGGCCAAAGCTGTCGTCCTTATATAGTGTATACAAAGAAATCATCCAAAGGCCCAATTTTCCCTTATTTTCCAATGAAACATTCTCTTTTGCAGTAGGGTGCATTGTTGTTAAATGTTGATAAAGTTTTATGAGTATAGGACATAAGCTGTGACCAGAGTTTATGACCAATTCTTGATATGTTAAGACAAATGAGAAACAACCCAAAGTGGTGCAGAGCATTTGAACATCATTAGTATGATATTACCATTTGTGTTAATTTATGTGAATTAAAATTCAACAGATCATATTAGAATTGTTTGCAATGATGTCAAGATTGTAAGTTCAAGAAGAATACCTTTCATAGATATACTGAAAGTAAAATGCTTAAAGTCAAAAAGTCTCTTAAGTTAAATAATTCAAGAGTCTGTTACATTATTTAATTCTATCATTCAAAACCAAAATAATCCCTAATTTTGACACACTAATGTTAAAAGCTGTGTGAGAAAGGCATGAATGGCTTGCTTCTTATTCTTAATTTAGACTTTTAAATCATTTGCTGCAATTCTCTATCAGTTTAGGTCAATCTAAAATTGTGTCTTTTGATAAAGGATTGGTTTGTGGTCAAAAGTTGTTTAAACAACAGAAGTAAAATATGACATTTAGTCAGATACAATAGTATTGCACACTCATTTACCTAAGAATATTTGAGAAATGTATTGCAATACTATAGTAAGTGCAGTTACTATAGTATTGCACAAAAGTTTTGATAAGACGTAATCCCATTTCAGAGGCAATACTATAGTAAGTGACAAAATCAACAAAAACATGATTTCAGAAATTCTTTTTCAATTATTGTTCATATCTCCATCAAACAAATCATAATTGAAGTCATATACTGAAACTTTGCCTTATTTTTTAAAAAAATAAAGATTTTATGAAGTTTTTTCAATCTCCTGTAAAATTTTCAAAAATGCAGATACTATAGTATTGCGCTGAACCCTCGATATGTGCAGTCTGATGTTAGTCTACACCAGCTGTTTCTCACTTTCAAACCAGAATTGTAAATAGATTTAGTTTTTCAAATAAAAATTGACCTTCAGTTGGTACTTTCAGTGCTTTTTTCCCTTTGATTTTGATGCAAATTTTTAGCCAAAATTTATTCAGCATGACAAGGGTTAAAATAGTCAATTGATATTTGTTGCTAAACCAGAATTCATATGGTCCCAAAAATATGTTTTCCAACAGATTAATCCCCGTTTTCAAAAGGATCACGGCAGTGATATTCTAATTTAAGGCTGCCTTTTTGCACCATGGTTTCTCTAAAATCATAAATGTCACCAGTTCCCATGCATCCTCTTGAGTTTCTCACTCAAAATTGATAACATCTAGAATGAGTCACCTGCCAGTAATACCCAAAAGGGGTAGATAGAAAGAGGTTAAACATGAATTTCATGATTATATCACCAACAAAATTGAACCAAATTTTATAGATAGGTTAATGAAATATTAATTGATAGAAATTGATATGAAATAGTATGAAAGTCTGACTTTCAAAGTACAGGGAGGTTCAAGAGTCTTCTCTACCTTACCATCAAGAAAAATGTACACTACATCCAACTAAAAAATTATGTAAAAAATCTATAAATATGAACTGAAAAATGGGGAATGAGATTCAATGCAAAAAAAGTGCTGTTAATCAACCAGAAATCGACCAAATTCTATGAACTAAATAACCACATACTATAAGAGGTACAAGACAACCCATACCCTTTAGTAAAAATCTCAAATGATCTAAAATGGAACAAGCACATCAAAATTATAGCAAACAAGAGCCATGTTGGACATGGGCATAAGTCCCCTACCGGCTTTGTTTGTCTCAATGTTTTCCCACGCCAATTCTATCAGGGACGTCAAAACCAGGTCTTGTTAAAGGGTTAAACAAGACTTACATGAGTTGTTGTCTCTGCTGTGCCCACTATACAATTCATGGAAGCAAAAGACAGATGCAAGAAATAGTATCAATAACAGTTACCTTGTCTGATCCAAGATGTTTTTCTTCAGTCTTGTTGGTAAGAAATGAGAACTTTCACTGGAGGTGATTAATACTGCTGCATCACCACCCTGACTAACATGGCTTATAATTTTTTTTACATTTTAAAACAGGTTTCATCAAGTTAGCTTGCTTAGTTATTAAGTTATTGCAGGATCCATTTTTTGCCATATTTTCACTATTTCCGTAACCATAGCAACAACAATTTTAGTCTCAAAACAAAAATAAAATGATGTGCATAATCTACACATTGCCATATAGTCATATACCAAGTCTCATCAAACTAGCTTGCTTAGTTATTATCTTATCGCAGGATCCCATTTTTGGCCATATTTTCACTATTTCTGTAACCATAGCAACCTCAATTTAAGTCGGAAAACAAAAATAAAATGATGTGCATAATCTACACATTGCCATCTAGTCATATACCAACTTTCATCAAAAACGCTTGCTTAGTTATTAAGTTATCGCGGGATCCAGATTTGAACGGACAGACGGACGGACAGATGGACGGACAGACGGACGGACGGACGGACAGACGGAGGGCAAACCTATAGTCCCCTCCGGTGTGAACACCGGTAGGGGACTAATAAAGCCAACTCTAGCCTCGGATTACTAAAAGGAAATCTGAAAAAAGAACCAGAATCATGCAGAAACCAGAGCTGTCACTGTAAGATGACAATGCCCCCGACACCGCTTTGATTTAGAAGTTATGGCCAATGTTAAAGTTTTTGGACTGAATGACGGACGGACGGACAGATGGACGGACGGACAAGTCAAATTTATGATGCCTCCCTATTGGGGGCATAAAAACAGCATGCATAACACTTGTCTGATTTATAATGCAATATGGGGCAGCGATCTGGAATCCCTATCTACAATAAGACATGGACAAACTGGAGAAAATATAAAAAAACAAAGCTATAAGATCAATCAAGGGTGACTACAGAACTGGAGAGCCACGATCGATCCATAGACACAAATAAGAACTGGCACCAGAGAAACTAGAAGAAAGAAGAAGGAATCTGTGACTCATTTTAATGTACAAGGTGGTTGAAGGGTCAGTACTGTCCCTGGCTGCATCAAAATTCATCACATTACTAAAGCCAAAAAGGTTAATTTATTAATCTAAAAAGGGGGCACCCAGGCACAAAAGTTGCCCCCAGGCACAAAAGTATATTTCTATTGCATCTTTATATGTCATGTATCTATATAATATATAGGCTGAGTTGACAAGACGAGTTACTTACAGGCCGAGTTGGCTATGATTCGTTAATTTTTGGTAATTTTTTACCTGTGTTGGCTGGTGTCCTGTCAACTCTGCCTGTTAAAAACTCGGCCTGCGTAAAACTCGGCCTTTGTAAAGCTCGACCCATCAACTCGGCCTGTAAATAACTAAATAGTGTTAAGCCTAGTAAATGGAATCAATGTGTTCAATGTACTTAAAGGAGGTGCAAATTCACAATTAATGACCAAAATCTACGATCATCATATTTAATAAGCGTAAAACTTGTCATCTTCTTTGGTGCTTAGAAAAACATAATTTGAAAAATAAAATTGAATAAAATCTGAATTAGGTATTTATCTACGTCTATTTTATCTCATATTTACACAAATGCCATTTAATTGAAAAATAAGCCTAGATTATTATCATTATCAAAACCTTTTTAATGAGTAATTATTCATCTAATCAAGAGCACCGCCTACGGGTGCCTACGCTCGGCTGTCGAGTGCTAGATGGTTGGAAAAAATCTAAGTCGAAAAAGGGGCATAATTTGCACAAAATGCATCTAGAGTTATCCCCCTTGATAGTATAGGTTGCTCTTTTGATGGTGAGCATGTGTGTCAAGTTTCAAGTGAATGCTTCAATAGAACCAGAGATATAACAAAATGTCAAAGTTTTCGTACGACGACAACGACGACACGGAGGCTATAGCAATACCTCGGGGGTTTTTCCGAAAACAGCCGAGCTAAAAAAGCACATGGTGTCCCCAAAATATTTACATTGCATCGTCGACTCATACATGTACATATTATATAATATATAAACAGGCCGAGTTGACGGGCCGAGTTATTCACAGGCCGAGTTGACTGTGAACCGTGTTGGCTACCTGTGGATTCAATATGACAATATCTCCTTACATTTTATCTTCAAGGAAATCGTAATCTATTCTAAGAATTCACCGAGACTATGTTCCTAGATCAATTAACATGCCAACTAATTAATTAAATTACTACAAGTTCGAGTAGTCAAACCGAAAGTAGCCGAATTTCCTCATATGACCCCAGTGAGAATTACTTCCTGGGGTCATTGTATGGCAAAGAAGAAAATTGTACTCGTGAGCCCAAAAATGTAGTCCCTCAAATTTTTGAATGCTAAACATTGATTTGGATCAATATGATGTTTTACATGATTTTCAAGGAATTTCAAATCTTTTCTAGAGTATGCAAGTGTATTCTACTATCTCATTGCAGGAATCCCTTCTGTATCAGGAGAGAGAGTAGATTTACATATGCCACAGTATTAGGTTTACACTGAAAACACGTGCAGTGTTAAATCGCTCATGACAGTGAGTACATTTACACACCCTATCTCTTTCTTGTTCAACTCTTCTTACCGATAGGAAGGTAGGCCTACTGTTTAATTATGTTTAAATAAAATGTTTTTGAATCCATTTAATCCTAGACAGGGATGTAGATCTAGAATTCCCATGCCCGACTTGTCCGCCATGGGCTTTTCCACTTGCGGGCAAGTACATTTTTCTAAGCCACTTGTCCGTAGACAAGTGAATACCAGAGCAAATCTTGATCTATTGTTTGTATCAAAGGGTAGAAAACATTGTCTTTAACGAAGAAAATACTGGGTTACAGCATTTCTTCTTTAAAATCAAAGTGCTGTCAGCACTGTAAATCGATCGGTGGACGGACGTTTTGGCCACGGACGTTTTGGCCAGGACATTTTGGCCAGGACGTTTTGGCCACGGACGTTTTGGCCACAATATTTTTCAAAATAGGACCTTTTGGCCAAAAAATATTAGTTAGGAGAATAAGTTATTATATGAAATTTTGACCATGTTATACTTGTTATTTTAGTCATTTAGATAGTAAAATAGATTTTTTTTTTTACCATTTTGATGTGCTTATTAGCTCAAAAGTATATCTTAATATATCTGAAGAAGAATAAAAAATATCTTTACAATACAAAGATAGTGAAGAATAAATTGAAAATACTTTGAAATAATAATGATATAAAGTTTTCAAAATGTTTTATCCATACATATTTCTTTCAGAAATTACATGATAATATAGGATAAACAAAATGAGAATATTTTCAAAAAGCGCAATTAGCTCATTTCTTTTGACCATAATCATTAATTCAAATCATCTATCATCTAATAATGTAAGAATAGAAATAATACCCAATTACTGAATAAAAGATAAAACAGAAACTGCTACATGTAGACCAAAGCAAGTTTGTTAAATTCTATATTGAACATTTAATTGATCATTAAAACCAATTTAATAGATATTAAAAGATTTTTCCAATTTGCCCACCTCCCCTCCCCCCCCCCCCCCCCATTCTGTAGCCTAACTATTGAATGAGAAAAAGGATAGAAAAAAATCATCTTCAAATCTCAAATATTTGGCCAAAAACATATAATTTTTTTTAAAGAATTTTAACTCCTTTTCTCACACAATTTTGTTAAAGGTACAATATTTTAATCAAGTAACTACACTTCTTATGTGGATAAAAAGTTCAATGAAATGAAACAAATAAAGAATCACATTTAATGGCTATATACTTTCTTATACCCATATAATAGAAATTTGGCCAAAAGGTCCTACTTTGTAAAACATTGTGGCCAAAACGTCCTGGCCAAAACGTCCTGGCCAAAACGTCCGTGGCCAAAACGTCCTACATTCAAATCGATCATCATTGAGAGGCTGGGATAGTGTAATAGTTCGTCAATCAAAAGGGCTCAAGTTTGGACAATAAAAGTTGGTAAAATATTTGCCCAATTTGTGAGTTTTATGTCTTAACACTCTATCTTTTCTAGGACATCGCCAGCTCATCGAACGGGAGTTTAAAGAATATATATCCACTCAACTTGAGAGATATGTCACAAAACATTTCCATTCAACTTGGGACTGAACCCAGTTCAACTAAGATTGATTATCCAACATGCTACCAACTGCGCTATACGGTCAGACGTCAAGGGGGTAGAACCGGCATCAATTTGATGCCTGAGGAAGCATTTATATTGAGGCAGATAATGGCAAATCCCAGTCATGTCTCTGCAGTGTATAGGCTTAGTAACAGTTGAGATACCAAAATTGCACATGAAATTTCAACAAAATTATTTAGCCTTGGTCCAGTGGACTGGAAAAGCCCTATTTTGCGCAGAGAGCTAAAAGTTAGAACAAAATGGGGAACGATTTTATCCAGTTAATAATGATGCAATTTTGGACAAACAATATTTCGTAGGTGTTGTTATAAAATCTCGTAACTACGACTTGAATAAAGCCGTAGTTACGATATTTTAACACAGCACCGACAGTTTATCAAAATCTAACAGTAATTCTAGGCCTTAGCGCAGTTTGTAACACACCTGCCTCTCATTCGAAAGGTCCTTGGTTCGATACTTGGCCCCGGCAAATACCCTTTCAGACAAAAATGTTGTCCATCAAATGTTTGATATTGCGAACCTGTGTGATGGAGCAGCTGGAGGCTGGGAAAGGGTGTTGTGGTAGTACTGGTATAAGAAACAATAGGAATCCATGGTTAGGTGCTCCAGCCACTCAATATGACCACATCAGTCGAAAACGGGGTAAACCCTTATAAACCGATCAAAATTAATGTTATGGCAAAGAAATCTGTGCTAAAAATAGACTAGGACTAAACCATGTCAACTATAGAAGCAGACGATTCCAACAGACGACAAATGAAGAAAGAACTTGAGACGAAGGAAAACGAAGAGGAAGGAGGGTAAGGAATTGTTGTTCTTTTATGAAATATTAGAAGTTGTTTCCCCTTTTTCATTATGTATCCCCTCCGCAGGAATAGACATAGATCACATTAAACAGTTTTTAGAACAACAAATTAGAACAGCACTAAGATAATTTCATTTCTTTTACTCAACCGAAAAGCTTGTAAAAAACGCTGAAAATAATAATTGGTAATTACTAAAAACAAAAATTACATCAAATTATGTATAAGCCTCTTCCTTTTTTGTCGCAAAAGTGAAAGAGATAAAAAAAAATGTAGATTGTAACTGAAAAGACCGTTTCTGCGTTTTTGTCTTGAACAAATAGCTCAGTGGATAACACGCAAAATGTATGTGTCCAGCCTCGGTAATTGTGGCTTCTGACCACGTGATAATCATAACAGAATTTTATTGGTTGTCAGCCCTACAACTGGTAAATGACCATTCGAGAAAAAAATCAGAACAGTAATATTGTAACTGCTACAAATTTATTATACAGTTATCCAATTGTACGTTTCAACTCCTTTACTCAACAAAAAATCATGTTATAAACACTGAAAATACTAACTGGTAATTACTAAAAGCGAAAATTACATCGAATTTTGTATTAGCCTCTTCTTTATTTGTCGAAAAAGTAAAAATAAGAAAAAAAAAGTTTGTAGATTGTGACACGTTTCTTCGGTGTTAGAAAACACATAGTTTTGCTTGAATACATTGCTCAGATGATAAGGGTTAAAATGTAATGTGTCCAACTGATGCAATTTCTGGAAAAGGGTATATATATAAATCAGGTGAACCGTTTTAACAATGTTTTTCCCATGCCAGACTTCGAGAGCAATTGATGTAAAATGAATAAGTTTAAACCATTAAAAACAATGCTTTTCACAATATTTGAAAAAAACATTTTTTTGTGGGCAAGTTCATTTTGATCCTGGACAAGTAGGAAATCGACTTTTACTTGTCCATAGAAAAGTGGAGAAAAGTTGTATTTCACTGCCCTGTCCCAGGGCTAGGATGATGTTTCCGCCCGGATAATAGTAGGATTTATGACTGCAGGTTAACATGTACTTGTTAAAGTCTATCTGGCCTTACTTCTATTGTTGGAGAAGGAAAAATTTTGATGGGTGACAGGGGCGAAGCTAGGCAGACGCCAGGCCAGGAAGCCCTGGCTTTAAATCATTTTTTCTAATTATGAATTTTCCATGGAAATGCCAGGAGAAAAGGGAAAAGTTGAGGAATAGAAAAGATGAAACCTAACAAATAATTGAAGATTTTCATTTCTGCTTTTATCTTCTTTGTTTTTGTCCATTCTTTGACCATACCAGGTGTGTAGCCAGGCTGTTTATAATGATGAAGCTCGAGAAGAGGGAGAGCACGAGAGGGGGCAGAGCCGGGGGAGTTCTCCTGAGGAAATTTTGAAAATTTGATGTGATTTGGTGGCATTTGGTGATATCTGAGTATGCAATTTAATATATGTAGACCAGATCCAGTTTTTATCCTGAAAGCTAGAAAAGAAATCGGTAAAGTCGGTAAATATCTAAATCAATAATTAGATTTAAGAGATCAGTGAGCATCATATATATAGGACCACTAAGGTCCTCTTTTTTATACGCCCGAAGGGTCGTATTATGTTATGGCCTCGGTCATCTGTCCATCTGTCCGTCCGTCTGTCCATTCATCTGTCCATCTATCTGTCCATCCGTTAGCAATTTTTTGTGTGTGCAAGTCCTCCTAATCTATCAATGGGAATGAGCTGAAACTACACACAATTACTCCCTATGATGTCTAGGTGTGCATGAGACCTTTGAAATTCAAATCGCTCCAGTCATTGCTGAGAAATCTTGAATTATCTGCCCTTGAATATAACCAAAATCACTGTTTTTTGTGTGCGCAACTCCTCCGAAACTATCAATGGGAATGAGCTGAAACTAGACACAATTATTGCCTATGATATCTAGTTGTGCATAAGACCTTTGAAATTCAAATCGCTCCAGTCATTCCTGAGAAATCTTGAATTCTCTGCCCTTGAATTAAACGTAAATCACTGTATTTTGTGTGCAACTCCTCCTTTACTATCAATTGAAATGAGCTGAAACTAGACACAATTACTCTCTATGTCTAGTTTTGCATAAGACTTTTCAATTCAAAATGCTCCAGTCATTCTTTAGTAATCTTGGATTATCTGCCCTTGAGTTGACGAAAAACAAAATTTCTTGTCAGCTCATTTTCTCCTACATTTTGGATGGGAATGAAAGGAAACTTGCCATAATGACTCTGTAGGTTGTCTTTTTGTGCTTAGGACTTAATATATTTTCATATTTAAAGTAGTTCCTGATTCATCTGCCCTTTACTTCACAAAGTAGTTGAAATTTACAGATTTTTATGCCCCCGATAGGGAGGCATCATAAATTTGACTTGTCCGTCCGTCCGTCTGTCCGTCCGTCCGTCCGTCATTCCGTCCAAAAACTTTAACATTGGCCATAACTTCTAAATCAAAGCGGTGTCGGGGGCATTGTCATCTTACAGTGACAGCTCTTGTTTTGTGCATGTGTGTGCACAACTCCTACAAATTTAAATGGATTGAAATGAATCTTGCCATAATGTAACCCTGATATTTGGTTAAGCATAAGACTTCAGAAATTCAAAAAGCTTGGGTCTTTCTTGTATTATCTGCCTTTGAATTGATTGAAATTCACTATATTTCTTTTGTGAGCAACTTGTCACACTTTGAATTGGAATGAACTGAAACTTGCAAAATAACTGTTTGGCATATAGTTGTGCATAAAATCATTTTCAATTTACACTCAAAAGGCCATACTATGTTATGGCACCAGTTGTCTGTCTGTCTGTTTGAAATATTTTTAGCTATCATCCAAGCTCACGTTACTGACAAGCCAAGGTTACTGACAAGCCCCATCGGGCGTATATGCGCCGCTCTGCGAAGCTCTTGTTATTTAAGAGCTCTCATGCTGTGATACCCTAACGTTATTTTATTTTTGAAATAAAATAACTTAAAAAGGAATTAAAATCATTCCCTTTGAACGCCAAAATAACTTCTATTATGTTTAAGTAAATTTTTTCATGAAATCATGAGATGTTGCTTCACGTGCAACATCCACTTTTCATCTTTTTAACCAGTGTTTTATTTGAATGATACTGGGGTTTCAATACCAAAGCAGGGCTTGTGTTTGACCCTTAAACCAGGGTTTTGACTCCCAAAAATCCCATTTTGACCCTCAAAAATTTCCTGCAGGGGGTCATATTGACCCAACCAAATTTCCATTGGTGCATCCTATGCAATATAAATGATAATATAAATCGATTGTTTTCTTCATACTAGATCTATTACAAAAGATCTATATAAATGAACCAACATAAACAATAAAGTTTGTGACATATCTTACTTTTTCAGATATTCTAAAAATCTTTTTACTTTTTTTCATTATTAATAATTATTGCATACTTTTAAGAGTTTCCTCCATTCTAACATTCATACATTTAAAACAAAGTAAAATAACATTTAAAACACTTGCTGCGTAAGATAGGTATCAATTTGTTACAAGATTAAAGTAGTATTCACATTCGGCATTTCAAGTCTACAACATACTTGCCATAGCCTCCTGGTGTGCCCATGTGGTATTTCTGAACGGGCACCACAGACATGAAAAATCCAGATTGTTAAAAAGATCAAAATGTTCTTTCTAAAACTGTAAGACTGGAAGTGGAACCTTTTGACACATAAATCAATAAGATTTATACGGTCATCAAAAGTACATCAACTAGAGTTTCCATTTGACCCGTCTTTAGATCATGGAACAGCAACAGGATACGTTCAGGATGAATGTTTTCCAACTAAAACCCCTCTCTGTATGTGCTCTCAAGCGTTTGTAAAAAAATCGAAGGAATTATTCACATGAATTTCCATTTGCATTAACAAATTTCCTATAGATGGGAGAAGCCGTTTGCCGCATTAAGTACTTAAAGTAATTATACATGTGATAGATTTAGGAATTGAAACATAAGCTTGTTTTTTTAACCCTTTGCCGTTTAATCCCTGCTTTTTACGTGCCTGTGATTTTATTATTGAGAAAACATTGTGAAAAAAGAAGAAATTGCTTCTGACAAGCATTTTCTTCTTTTTCCACACTATTTTCTACCCTACTGAAAGGTTATTTTTCAAATTAAATCCACTTTTATTTTTCGTATGCAAAACCTTTGAATTTGGACAGGTCCAAAATTTTGTAAAACAGGAAAGTGTTAACAAAAGATGATACCCAGAGATCAAGATTCATTTTACTCGTATGTTGTCCCAATAGTTTGATTCTTACGTGATCAAAACAGATATACAGTCAAAACTGTCAATAGTGGTCACCCACGGGACAGGGCAAAATCGGCCACATACAGGAGTTGGCCGCTAAACGGAAAATCCCCACCCCCCTCCCCGCCGGCAGCCACGACGAACAACAATTAGACTAATACCATTAGTCCATCGGATGGGTCACCGAAAATGTAGTACTCGTATTCGTAAGATTCAATATCAAATTCGGCGAGGGAAAACCAAAACAATGTAAATATTTCTTGATTTAGCAGTATTTACAATGTTTTGGTCATTAACTACCAATATGTTTTACCTTCTTGTATTTATCGGCGTATGTATAAACAAATTGCATTTCGTCACAGGGACCAGAGCAGAATTAAATATACTTTATGTGAGAAACGTGATGAACAAGATTTTGACACCGATAATATTCCTGTTTACTTAAAATATATGATTATTCACTAGAGAAAGTGACTATTTCGACTTCATTCCATAAAAGTATAAATGCGCTGAAAATATGACGCTTTAAGTGTTCATAATTTTCACAGTAGCGAGTTCCTGTTGGTTTGGCGGCACTTTGTTTCACGTGAGTGGGATGTAAACAATGTCTCCTTTTCCGGCATGCTTGACGACGTAAATTGACGTCATTTGGAAAATCCCCAGACATTTTCGACAAGCGGCGATGATTCCACAGAATCAACTGATACTAAAGACAAAAACGTCAATTTTATGAATTTGTTATTTATTTTTCTTCATTTGTGTGTAATTAAATTTCTCTGAGAGAACATGATTTTAGGTGGAAAGAAGAGAAAAAAAAAGGTTATTCTGATAAAAAAATAATTCCAGAGCTGACGAAGGGAAATTCCTTCCGAGATCAATTCGGCAAAAATCTTTCGATAGTTCGGAATAACAGCAATGTTAAGGTTTAATAGGTTGGTTGATTTGATTATTAATAATCCGCTACCGTTATCGATCAAATAATTTGCTGGCCGCTCAAATAACACAAATTAGTAGAGGTGTTGATTAGGTAAATGCATACGATAATCCAGACGCTTTATCGATTTTTCGTTAATCAGCGAGTCACCTGTCATAATTTGGTGACTCGCGTGACCGCTTAAGGGGATGAACAATGGGTGCAATTCAGACAATTAAGGGTGACGGCCGGCTGCATACGACAGAATGCCGCTATTCAGAGTTACTTTAAAGAGCAAATTTGCGCAGGCGGACCTGAGCTGGCTGCATAC
The DNA here is from genome assembly GCA_948146395.1 of Fragum whitleyi. Classification (NCBI taxonomy): domain Eukaryota; kingdom Metazoa; phylum Mollusca; class Bivalvia; order Cardiida; family Cardiidae; genus Fragum; species Fragum whitleyi. The sequence goes on from OX411556.1 coordinate 10,324,966, forward strand.
GGCAGTGAGACCGCTATTCTCAGGTGACCGCTCACACAGTTTTGACTGTATTAGCCATGCGTTTCTAAGGATTACAAAATGGTGCAAACTGTTCGCAAATTATACCCCATTTTGTAATTTCACTTGTGTGCAGAGCGAGGTTAAATGGACTTAAGCTTCCACTGTTTAGTCATCCTGAATGCAGTGCAGGTATATACCTGACAAAAATTGACATAGGGTGAATGTCTGAACTTGGAGAGTTGGTTGTTTCAAGAAAGCCAAAGTGCTGATTTTGTGAGAAACAAATCTTTATGGTAAGCTCTAAGAAAAATGTTTATTTGAAAAAAGTTTAAGACAAGTGCAAACAATTGTATCATTCTGTCTTCAAACGCAAGTATGGTCATTTTTTCTCAAAGTTCTAGCTTAAGCATTCTAGATTCTAATAAAAAAAAGGCAAGACTGTTTGGGATTTCTATCCAAATCTATCCATCCTTCCGTCAAAATACTGTCTAACCACCCCTCTACCCACCCATCTCTTGTCTCTCTATATTATGTGGACAACGCCAAGCAAGTGCAATACAGTTTAATTGTTCAAGAGATAGAAACATGTAAAAACATGTAAATATTAGTTTCTCGTGCTGATCTTGGTTGTTTTTAGCTCACCTGAGCACAAAATGCTCAAAGGGAGCTTTTAGGGTGCTCCTGAGTCCGTCATCGGTTGTCCATCATCCATCATCAACAATTTTAAAATTTTCTTCTCCTGAACCACCGGGCCGATTTCAATGAAACTTTGCCAGAATGTTCCTTGGGTAACCCTTTTTATACGCCCGTCAAAGACGGGACGTATTATGGGATCACCCGTGGCTTCCGGGCGTCCGGGTGTCCGGGCGTCCGGCGGCGACCGCTTCTTTGTCCGGAGCATAACTCTGTCACTTGAAGTCCGATGGACTTCAAACTTGGCAATTGTATTCTTCTCATCATTACAGAGTGCAGTGCACAAGAACCATAACTCTACCTGGGGCCTCTTTCAAGAAAGGTCCTACGATTGAAATTTGGTCGTATCGCAATCGTACGATAAAAATTGGCTTTCAAGAAACTTTTTGGCTTTCAAGAAAGGCGTCGTATCGCGAAATCTACGATAAAATATACGACACCTTCAGACCAGTCGTAAATTTTACGATTTTGTCCCTATGAGCCTAAAATGTTCTCAGATTCCTTTCTAGCTCTCGAGGATGTTAGAACGATTATTTAGCTATGCACATGCCAAATTTCCCAGAACAATATAGTGTAATAAACAAGATATATTGAAAACAACTGATGCACCATCATTTCGATATTTGAATTTACTCTGCGATAATCGTACGATTGTCGCAGAATGTTTAGATAGTGGTAGTAAGTTGTTTATTTACCGTAAGAATCGACCCTTTCATGATCATGACTGAAAATGTTTGCTAACTCTTCCTAGTGACACAGAGAGTGGGAGATACCAAATCAATAGATTTTTTACATGCATCATATAAATTACTTATTTTTTTAAAATCAAATTAGTCTCACATTATGCAATATAGATTCGAGTGTTTATGCTTCAAAAACTACATTAATTAAAAGGTAAATTCCACAAGCTATAGTCAAAACCATACAATTCTTGATAAATAGGAGGATTTATTATTATTAACAACAACAACAACACCGCTGCACTCGATATTTCTTTTTCTCTCTCCTTTCGTCAAATATGAACTGAGCAAATAATCAAGCAAATGCAATAATAGAACGGCGATACTAAGCCAGATGAAACATGTCTAAGCTACATATAACTGTTGTAGTTACACGGATACGACAACGAGCACTGTACTAGAACTGAAGTTAGAGTTCTCGGTAATTCTGTATGAAAGCGATGGAATACAATATCGTATATCAATACAAGTTCGTTTCAATACCATCCTTCCATGGTTCGTTTCATTACCTTCCACATAGGCACATAACTATATAGATTTAAAGAAATTATATAACAAATACATATAAGAAAAATGGATGAGCCATATTTTTCATCTTACCTTTTATACTTCACCAGAAAACAACCAACCAAACAACCAACAATGATAATAAAATAAAATGATAATAAAGTCATACATGTACACCGAAAACTTGGTGGAGATGATCATTAACTAGAACAAGTGCATTTTTATCATGCGGTCCAATTTTCGATTGTTCCAAATTCGGCGCTACAGCCGGTGTACTCCCATTGGAAAGGGAATCAACAGTGTAAGGTAAATTAACTATGCACTTATGAGCAATTGTATTATTTTCTTGACATAGATATTTAGACATCGATGAAAAATGTTTAGTTTATATACAAGTAAATAGCTTTTCTACAGTCAGTTTCCTGATTTACCCTTTTTAGTATTGTAAAAAGCGGACAATTTACCCACTAACGCGGAAGTTTATATCATATGATCAGCACGTGCAGATGTGAAAGATCAACTTTACGTGATCTTATGAGGTTGTATAGTCTGCGATTTTCAACGATATTTTTGTGAAAGCCGTTTATGACCGTCTTAAATATGATCGTACGATAATTATAAGATAAATCGTACGATATTTTTCTTGAAAGAGGCCCCTGGCCTATTTTTTGAGTTATTGCCCTTTGTTGTTTTTCATACTAGAATCTTGTCCAGAGTATATCTCTAAAAGTATAATAGCTAGGATCATGAAACTTCATGGGTGTATAGATCTCACCAAGGGGGAGTGCAGTGCACAAGAACCATAACTCTACTTGTCCTATTTTTAGCTCACCTGAGCACGAAGTGCTCATGTGAGCTATTGTGATCACCTTTCCTCCGGCGTCCGTCCGTCGGTCGTCGGTCGTTGTCCGTCGTCCGGCGTCCGTCAACAATTTCTTTAAACGACATCTCCTCCTAAACTGCTAGGCCAAATAACACCAAATTTTACAGAAATGTTGCTTAGGTGGTCCCCTTCAAAAATAGCTAAAAGAATTGAAATCCATGAAAAACTCTGGTTGCTATGGCAACAAAAGGTGAAATTTTAAGAAAATCTTTAAAATTCTTCTTCTTCTCAACCAGTAGTCCTACAGACTTAAAACTTGGCATGGATGATCAGTTCATAGACCTGAATAAAAATAGCTAAAATCATATCTTTTGGGCCACCAGGTGCGGAGCACCAGGGGGGAGGGGGTAGTACTCTGGGTAAATTTTGTAATCTTTAAGCCTCTTCTTCTTCGGAACCAGGAGACCTACAGACTTGAAAATTGTCATGGATGATCAGCTCATAGACCTCAATAAAAATAGCTAAAATCATATCTTTTGGGCTGCCAGGTGCGGAGCACCAGGGGGGAGGGGGTAGTACTTTTGTGAAAATTTTGTAATCTTTAACCTTCTTCTTCTTTTGAACCAGGAGCCTGACAGATTTGAATATTGGCATGGATGATCAGCATATGGACCTTTATATAAATAGCTAAAATCATGACTGTAGATTCACCAGGTGCGGAGCACCAGGGGGGAGAGGGTAGTACTTTTGTGAAAATTTTGTAATCTTTAACCTTCTTCTTCTTCTGAACCACAAGCCCTACAGACTTAAAAATTAGAATGGAGGATCAGCTCATAGACCTTAATAAAAATAGCTAAAATCATGACTGTAATGCCACCAGGTGCAGAGGACCAGGGGGAGGGGGTAGTACTTTTGTGAAAACTTTGTAACTTTAACCTTCATCTTCTAATGAACCAGGAGCCCTACAGACTTCAATATTGGCATGGATGATAAGCATGTGGATCTAAAATAAAATAGCTAAAATCATGAATGTAGGGCCACCAGATGCGGAGCATTAGGGGGGAGGGGATAGTATTTTGGATCAAATTTGAAATCTGTAACCTTATTCTTCTCCTGGATCAGGAACCATACAGACTTGAAAATTGTCATGGGTGATCAATTTATTGACATTGATTAAAATAGCTAAAACCATGACTGTAGGGTCACCAGGTGCTGAGTGTCTTGGGGAGGGTGTAGTACTTTGGATCATTTTTGAAACCTTTAAACTTCTTCTAATGAACCAGGAGTCCTTAAACTTGAAAATTGATATGGATGATCAGCATAATTATGGACATTAATTGAATTAGCTAAAATCATGACTGTAGATTCACCAGGTGCAGAGCATCTTGGGGGAGGGGGGTGCTTTGTTGAGAAATTTGAGTCCCTACAGCCTTTATATTTGACATGGATTGATCAACTCATTAATGAAAACTTTAAAAGTCTCAGACTCAGCCTGTATATCTGGCATAGATTAGCTGATCACAGACCTTTTATGAAAAAAGCTTAAATAAATAACTAGGGGAGGAGCAGAGGGGGGAAGGATTATTTCAAATGTTATCTGATTGAATAAGTGAAAATCTCTTTTTCTGTGGTTGCATGGACATACCTAGGTAATGAAGCTTTTTCCTCAGGTGAGCGACCCAGGGCCAACGGCCCTCTTGTTTTAGTTATTGCCCTTTGTTGTTTTTCATACTAGAATCTTGACCGGTGTATATCTCTAAAAGTATAATAGCTAGGATCATGAAACTTAATGGGTGTATAGATCTCACCAAGGGGGAGTGCACTGCACAAGAATCATAACTCTACCTGGTCTGTTTTTTGAGTTATTGCCCTTTGTTGTTTTTAAGACATGAATCTTGTCCAGAGTATATCTCTAAAAGTATAATAGCTAGGATCATGAAACTGCATGGGTGTATAGATCTCACCAAGGGGGAGTGCAGTGTACAATAACCATAATTCTACCTGACCTTTTTTTGAGTTATTGCCCTTTGTTGTTTTTCAGAATTGAATCTTGTCCAGAGTATATCTTTAAAAGTATAATAGCTAGGATCATGAAACTGCATGGGTGTATAGGTGTCATCTAGGGGGAGTGCAGTGAACAAGAACCATCATTCTACCTGGCCTATTTTTTGAGTTATTGCCCATTGTTGTTTTTCATACTAGAATCTTGTCTGGAGTATATCTATAAAAGTATAACAGCTAGGATCATGAAACTTCATGGATGTATAGATCTCACCAAGGGGGAGTGCAGTGCACAAGAACCACAACTCTACCTGGCCTATTTTTTGAGTTATTGCCCATTGTTGTTTTTCATACTAGAATCTTGTCTGGAGTATATCTCTAAAAGAATAACAGCCAGGATCATGAAACTTCATGGATGTATAGATCTCACCAAGGGGGAGTGCAGTGCACAAGAACCACAACTCTACCTTGCCTATTTTTTGAGTTATTGCCCATTGTTGTTTTTCATACTAGAATCTTGTCCGGAGTATATCTCTCAAAGTATAACAGCTAGGATCATGAAACTTCATAGGTGCAAAAAATATTCATTCAAAATAACCTCAGTTCTATTCAAACCCCCAGTTAATACTAAGCAGTGTGACAGGCGTATCTTGTGACAATTTGGCACCTTGTTAAAAAATTGTTTGCTAAATTCTGATTGGCCAATAAATATGGATTGGGCAGGGCGTGGCATTTTTAAATCGGGCAGTGAAGCCTGAATTTATATATACCGTTTTCCAGACACCAATTCTGTTGGACACACTACATTTTTAGCTCATCTGAGCACATCGTGTTCAAGGTGAGCTTTTGTGATCATTGAATGTCCGTCGTCCATAACACGTCGTCTGTCGTCCAGCGTCCGGTGTCCAGCGTCAACAATCTTAGTGTTTACACTCTAGAGGCCACAAATATGGCCCAATCTTCATGAAACTTGGTCAGAATGTTGGCCAGGTCACAAGGATGGACCCTATTGAAAATGGCAAGGATCCGTGCCAAATCACGGGAAAAGGGGCTTTAATGACAATTTTCTTGTTTACACTCTAGAGGCCACAAATATGGCCCAATCTTTATGAAATGTAGTCAGAATGTTGGCCAGGTCACAAGGATGAACCCTATCGTAAATGGGAAGGATCTATGTCATATCATGGGAAAAGAGGCCTTAATGACAATTTTTTAGCTCACCTGAGCACGAAGTGCTCATGTGAGCTATTGTGATCACCTTTTGTCCGGCGTCCGTCCGTCGGTCGTCGGACGTCGGTCGTCGTCCGTCGTCCGGCGTCCGTCAACAATTTCTTTAAACAACATCTCCTCCTAAACTACTGGGCCAATTAACTCCAAATTTTACAGAAATGTTGCTTAGGTGGTCCCCTTCAAAAATAGCTAAAAGAATTGAAATCCATGAAAAACTCTGGTTGCTATGGCAACAAAAGGTGAAATTTTAAGAAAATCTTAAAAATTCTTCTTCTTCTCAACCAGTAGTCCTACAGACTTAAAACTTGGCATGGATGATCAGTTCATAGACCTGAATAAAAATAGCTAAAATTATAACTTTTGGGCCACCAGGTGCGGAGCACCAGGGGGGAGGGGGTAGTACTTTGGGTAAATTTTGTTATCTTTAAGCTTCTTCTTCTTCGGAACCAGGAGCCCTACAGACTTGAAACTTGGCATAGAGGATCAGCATATGGACCTTTATATAAATAGCTAAAATCATAACTGTAGATTCACCAGGTGCGGAGCATCAGGGGGGAGAGGGTAGTACTTTTGTGAAAATTTTGTAATCTTTAACCTTCTTCTTCTTCTGAACCACAAGCCCTACAGACTTAAAACTTGGCATGGATGATCAGTTCATAGACCTTAATTAAAATAGCTGAAATTATATCTTTTGGGCCACCAGGTGCGGAGCACCAGGGGGGAGTGGGTAGTACTTTGGGTAAATTTTGTTATCTTTAAGCTTCTTCTTCTTCGGAACCAGGAGCCCTACAGACTTGAAACTTGGCATGGAGGATCAGCATATGGACCTCTATATAAATAGCTACAATCATGACTGTAGATTCACCAGGTGCAGAGCATCAGGGGGGAGAGGGTAGTACTTTTGTGAAAATTTTGTAATCTTTAACCTTCTTCTTCTTCTGAACCACAAGCCCTACAGACTTGAAACTTAGCATGGAGGATCAGCTCATAGACCTTAATTAAAATAGCTGAAATTATATCTTTTGGGCCACCAGGTGCGGAGCACCAGGGGGGAGTGGGTAGTACTTTGGGTAAATTTTGTTATCTTTAAGCTTCTTCTTCTTCGGAACCAGGAGCCCTACAGACTTGAATATTGGCATGGATGATCAGCATATGGACCTTTATATAAATAGCTAAAATCATGACTGTAGATTCACCAGGTGCAGAGCATCAGGGGGGAGAGGGTAGTACTTTTGTGAAAATTTTGTAATCTTTAACCTTCTTCTTCTTCTGAACCACAAGCCCTACAGACTTGAAACTTGGCATGGAGGACCAGCTCATAGACCTTAATAAAAATAGCTAAAATAATATCTGTTGGGCTGACAGGTGCGGAGCACCAGGGGGGAGGGGGGAGTACTTTTGTGAAAATTTTGTAATCTTTTACCTTCATCTTCTTCTGAACCAGGAGCCTGACAGATTTGAATATTGGCATGGATGATCAGCATATGAACCTTTATATACATGGCTAAAATCATGACTGTAGATTCACCAGGTGCGGAGCATCAGGGGGAAGAGGGTAGTACTTGAAAATTTTGTAATCTTTAACCTTCTTCTTCTTCTGAACCACAAGCCCTACAGACTTGAAACTTGGCATGGAGGACCAGCTCATAGACCTTAATAAAAATAGCTAAAATAATATCTGTTGGGCTGCCAGGTGCGGAGCACCAGGGGGGAGGGGGGAGTACTTTTGTGAAAATTTTGTAATCTTTTACCTTCATCTTCTTCTGAACCAGGAGCCTGACAGATTTGAATATTGGCATGGATGATCAGCATATGGACCTTTATATACATGGCTAAAATCATGACTGTAGATTCACCAGGTGCAGACCATCAGGGGGGAGAGGGTAGTACTTTTGTGAAAATTTTGTAATCTTTAACCTTCTTCTTCTGATGAACCACAAGCCCTATAGACTTGAAACTTGGCATGGAGGATCAGCTCATAGATCTTAATAAAAATAGCTAAAATAATATCTGTTGGGCTGCCAGGTGCGGAGCACCAGGGGGGAGGGGGGAGTACTTTTGTAAAAATTTTGTAATCTTTTACCTTCATCTTCTTCTGAACCAGGAACCTGACAGATTTGAATATTGGCATGGATGATCAGCATATGGACCTTTATATAAATAGCTAAAATCATGACTGTAGATTCACCAGGTGCGGAGCATCAGGGGGGAGAGGGTAGTACTTTTGTGAAAATTTTGTAATCTTTAACCTTCTTCTTCTTCTGAACCACAAGCCCTACAGACTTGAAAATTGGCATGGAGGATTAGCTCATAGACCTTAATAAAAATAGCTAAAATCATGACTGTAATGCCACCAGGTGCAGGGCACCAGGGGGCAGGGGGTAGTACTTTTGTGAAAATTTTGTAACTTTAACCTTCATCTTCTAATGAACCAGGAGCCCTATAGACTTCAATATTGGCATGGATGATAAGGATATGGATCTAAAATAAAATAGCTAAAATCATGAATGTAGGGTCACCAGATGCGGAGCATTAGGGGGGAGGGGGTAGTACTTTGGATGAATTTTGAAATCTTTAACCTTATTCTTCTTCTGGATCAGGAACCCTACAGACTTGAAAATTGTTATGGGTGATCAATATATGGACATTAATGAAAATAGCTAAAATCAGAACTGTTGGGTCACCAGGTGCTGAGTGTCTTGGAGAGAGGGTAGTACTTTGGATCATTTTTGAAACCTTTAAACTTCTTCTAATGAACCAGGAGTCCTACAGACTTGAAAATTGGTATGGATGATCAGCATATGGACATTAATTGAATTAGCTAAAATCATGACTGTAGATTCACCAAGTGCAGAGCATCTTGGGGGAGGGGGAGTGCTTCGTTGAGAATTTTGAATCCCTACAGCCTTTATATTTGACATGGATTATTCAACTCATTAAAGAAAACTTTAAAAGTCTCAGACTCAGCCTGTATATCTGGCATAGATTTGCTGATCACAGACCTTCTATGAAAAAAGCTTAAATAAATAATGACCAGGGGAGGAGCAGGGGGGGGGGGGGATTATTTAAAAAGTTATCTGATTGAATAAGTGAAAATCTCTTTTTTCTGTGGTTGCATGGACATACCTAGGTAATGAAGCTTTTTTCTCAGGTGAGCGACCCAGGGCCAACGGCCCTCTTGTTTGTTTACACTCTATAGAGGCCACAAATATGGCCCAATCTTCATGAAATTTGGTCAGAATGTTGGCCAGGCCACAAGGATGAAGCCTATTGAAAATGGGAAGGATCCGTGCGATATCACGGGAAAAGGGGCTTTAATGACAATATTCTTGTTAACACTCTAGAGGCCACAAATATGGCCCAGTCTTCATTAAACTTGGTCAGAATGTTGGCCAAGCCACAAGGATGATCCCCAATGAAAATGGGAAGGATCTGTATCATATCACGGGAAAAGGGGCCTTAATGACAATTTTTTGTTTACACTCTAGAGACCACAAATATGGCCCAATCTTTATGAAATTTTGACAGAATGTTGGCCAGGTCACAAAGATGAACCCTTTTGAAAATGGGAAGGATCTGTGCCATATCACGTGAAAAGGGGCCTTAATGACAATTTTCTTGTTTACGCTCTAGAAGCCACCAATATAATTCAATTTTCATGAAACATGATCAGAATAATGGCTAGGTCACAAGGATGAACCCTATTCAAAATTGGAAAGATCCATGTCATATCACTGGAAAAGGGGCCTAAATGACTATTTTCTTTTTAGAGGCCACAAATATTGCCCAATCTTTATGAAACTTGGTCAGAATGTTGGCCAGGTCACATGAAACTTGTTTAGAAAAGGATAGAAATTTATGCAGCGATTATAGAAATAGACCCTGACGGCGGCACTCATTCTTTCCGACTATTTGTCTCTCACCGATGGGTTGATAATCGTAGACCTATGTGAGATAGCAGCTGGAGGCTAGGAAAGGATGTGGTGGTTGTACTGGTGAGAGAAATACCAGGAAATCATTGTTAGGTGCTCCAGTCGCCGTGATATAACTGAAATAATGTTGAAAGCGGCGTAAAACTCCATTCAATCAATCAATCATAGAAATAGAGTAATGTTTTTCTTTGAAAGATTTAATGATCATTTAATGATCTTTCAAGTATTTAATTTTGCTAAGGGAGAAGTCAGAGACGAAGGTGAGAGATATAGGATCATCATGGTCCTCTTGTTACCTTTATCTTCTGAGCAATGTGTTTGAGCCAAACTACGTGTTTTCAAACATCAAAGAAACAGCCTTTTCAGTCACAATCTACAAACTTTTTTATCTTATTTACTTTTGCGACAAACAAAGAAGAGGCTTATACAAAATTTGATGTAATTTTCGCTTTTAGTAATTACCAGTTAGTATTTTCAGTGTTTATAACAAGATTTTCAGTTGAGTAAAGGAATTGAAACATACAATAGGTTAACTGTATATTAAATTTGTAGCACTTTCAATATTACTGCTCTGATTTTTTTCTCGAATGGTCATTTACCAGTTGTAGGGCTGACAACCAATCAAATTTTGTTATAATATTCACATGGTCAAAACCCACGCTTACCAAGGCTGGACACTTACACTTTGCGTGTTATACACTGAGCTATTTGTTCAAGACAAAAAATGCAGAAACGGCCTTTTCAGTTACAATCTACATTTTTATGCCCCCGTATCGAAAGAGCGGGGGCATATTGTTTTACCGTTGTCCGTCTGTCCGTCTGTCCTTCTGTCTGTCCGTCCGTCCGTCCGTCTGTCTGTCTGTCTGTCTGCAAAAGTTAACCAAAAAACTTAACATTGCCAATATCTTCAAGCCTATTCAAGATACAAGGCTCATATATGGCATGATGATAGATCTCAATGATCCGCATCTGCTGATACCAAAGTCAAGGTCATGTGACAAGGTCAAGGTCATCTGTCAAGGTCAATAACTCAAAAAGTTAACCAAAAAACTTTACATTGCCAATATCTTCAGGCCTATTCAAGATACAAGGCTCATATTTGGCATGATGATAGATCTCGATGATCTGCATCTGCTGATACCAAAGTCAAGGTCATGTGACAAGGTCAAGGTCATCTGTCAAGGTCAAATAACTCAAAAAGTTAACCAAAAAACTTAACATTGCCAATATTTTCGAAACTATTCAAGATACAAGGCTCATATTTGGCATGATGATAGATCTCAATGATCTGCATCTGCTGATACCAAAGTCAAGGTCATGTGACACGGTCAAGGTCATCTGTCAAGGTCAAATAACTAAAAAAAACTTAACATTGCCAATATCTTCAAGCCTTTTCAAGATACAAGGCTCATATTTGAGATGATGATAGATCTCAATGATCTGCATCTGCTGATACCAAAGTCAAGGTCATGTGACAAGGTCAAGGTAATCTGTCAAGGTCAAATAACCCAAAAAGTTAACCCAAAAATCTTAACATTGCCAATATCTTCAAGCCTGTTCAAGATACAAGGCTCATATTTGGCATGATGATTGATCTCAATGATCCACATCTGCTGGTTCTAAAGTCAAGGTCATGTGACGAGGTCAAGGTCATCTGTCAAGGTCAATAACTCAAAAAATTAACCAAAAAACTTAACATTGCCAATATCTTCAGGCCTATTCAAGATACAAGGCTCATATTTGGCATGATGATAGATCTCGATGATCTGCATCTGCTGATACCAAAGTCAAGGTCATGTGACAAGGTCAAGGTCATCTGTCAAGGTCAAATAACTCAAAAAGTTAACCAAAAAACTTAACATTGCCAATATTTTCGAAACTATTCAAGATACAAGGCTCATATTTGGCATGATGATAGATCTCAATGATCCGCATCTGCTGATACCAAAGTCAAGGTCATGTGACACGGTCAAGGTCATCTGTCAAGGTCAAATAACTAAAAAAAACTTAACATTGCCAATATCTTCAAGCCTTTTCAAGATACAAGGCTAATATTTGAGATGATGATAGATCTCAATGATCTGCATCTGCTGATACCAAAGTCAAGGTCATGTGACAAGGTCAAGGTAATCTGTCAAGGTCAAATAACCCAAAAAGTTAACCCAAAAATCTTAACATTGCCAATATCTTCAAGCCTGTTCAAGATACAAGGCTCATATTTGGCATGATGATTGATCTCAATGATCCACATCTGCTGGTTCTAAAGTCAAGGTCATGTGACGAGGTCAAGGTCATCTGTCAAGGTCAAAAAACTAAAAAAACTTAACATTGCCAATATCTTCAAGCCTTTTCAAGATACAAGGCCAATATTTGAGATGATGATAGATCTTAATGATCTGCATCTGCTGATACCAAAGTCAAGGTCATGTGACAAGGTCAAGGTCATCTGTTAAGGTCAAATAACCCAAGAGGTAACCCAAAAACTTAACATTGCCAATATCTTCAAGCCTATTCAAGATACAAGGCTCATATTTGGCTTGATGATTGATCTCAATGATCCACACCTGCTGGTTCTAAAGTCAAGGTCATGTGACAAGGTCAAGGTCATCTGTCAAGATCAACATTTTGAATAAAAAAATACTGTAACGGGGGCATTGTGTTTCACAAACACATCTTGTTTTTATCTCTTTTGCGACAAAAAAGGAAGAGGCTTATACATAATTTGATGTAATTTTCGTTTTTAGTAATCACCAATTAGTATTTTCAGCATTTGTTACAAGCTTTTCGGTTGAGTAAAGGAATTGAATTTATCTTTGTGCTGTTCTAATTTGTTGTTCTAAAAATTGTTTTATGTGATCAATGTCTATCCCTGCGGAGGGGATACATTGTGAAAAAGGGGAAACAACTTCTTATATTTCATAAAAGAACAACAACAGCAATTCCTTACTCCTCCTTCCTCTCTGTTTTCCTTCGTCTCGAGTTCTTTCTTCATTTGACGTCTGTTGGAATCGTCTCCTTCTATAGTTGACATGTTTTAATCCTAGTCTATTTTTAGCATAGATTTCTTTGCCATTGTGTTGATTTTGATCGGTTTATTACGGTTTACGCAGTTTTCGACTGATGTGGTCATATTGAGCGGCTGGAGCACCTAACCATGGATTCCTATTGTTTCTTTTACCAGTACTACCACAACACCCTCACCTAGCCTCCAGCTGCTCCATCACATAGGTCTGCGATATCAAACCATTGATGGACAACATTTTTGTCTGAAAGGGTATTTGCCGAGGCCGAGTATCGAACCTGGGACCTCTCGAACGAGAGGCAGGTTTGTTGCAAACTGCACTAAGGCTTAGGATTAGTGTTACGTTTTGATAAACCATCGGTGCTGTTATAGAATATTGTAATTATGGCTTTACTCAAGCCGTAATTACGAGATTTATAATAACGCCTACAAAATATTGTTTGTCCGATATTGCGTCATTGTTAACTGGATAAAATCACTCCCCATTGTGTTCTAACTTTTAGCTCTCTGCTTGAAAAAGGGCTTTCCAGTCCACTGGACCAAGGCTAAATAGTTTTATTGAAATTTCATGTGCAATTTTGGCATCTCTACTGTTATGGTGCCTATATACTGCTATGACATGACTAGGATTTGCCATTATTTGCCTCAATATAAATGCTTCAAGAGGCATCAAATTGATGCCGGTTCTACCCCCTTGACTACTGACCGTATAGCGCAGTTGGTAGCATATTGGATAATCAATCTTAGTTGAACTGGGTTCAGTCCCAAGTTGATTGGAAATGTTTTGTGACATATCTCTCAAGTTGAGTGGATACAATTCTGTAAACTCCAGTTGGATTGGCTGGCAATGTCCTCGAAAAGATGGAGAGTTAAGACAAAAAACTCACAAATTGGGCAAATATTTTACCAACTTTTATTGTCCAAATTTGAGCCCTTTTGATTGACGAACTATTACACTATCCCAGCCTCTCAATAATGCTGACAGCACTTTGATTTCACTTTGAAATCTTTGAACAATGTCTGCTGCTGAACCACTTGGCTAATTTCGATGAAACTTTACCAGAATGTTCCGTGGGTGACCATTTGCAAAATATTGTTCGTAAAATTTTGATTGGCTCATTAATATGGGCGTGGCATGGGGGGGGGGGGCTTATTCTGAGCCCAAAATCTTTGAACCACATCTTCTCCTGAACCATTGGGCTGATTTCAATGAAACTTTACCAGAATGTTCCATGGGTGACCCTTGTCAAAAATTGTTCCCCAAATATAGATTGGCTCATAAATATGAGCGTGGCAGGGTGGGGCTTATTTTGAGCCTTAAATCTTTGAATGACATCTCCTCCTGAAACACTGGGCCGATTTCTATATATAACTTTACCAGCTTGTTCTTTGGGTGACTCTTTTCAAAAATTGTTCCCAAAATTTTGATTGGCACATAAATATGGGTGTGGCAGGATAGGGCTTGTTTTGAGCCCAAAAACTTTGAACAACATCTTCTCTTGAACCACTCAGCTGATTTCAATGAAACTTTACCAGAATGTTCCTTGGATGACCCTCTTCAAAGATAGTTTTTGATAATTTTGATTGGCCTATAAATATGGGCATTGTAGGAGGAGAGGGCTTACTTTGAGTCACCTCAGTAAAGCATGGATTGGCAGGGTCTATTTTCACTTTAAATTCATGGAATAACATCTCCTCTTCAACATAGCGTAGTTGGTAGCGCGTCGGACTGTCAATGTAGAGGTCCCGGGTTCGATCCCCGACGGCGGCACTCATTCTTTCTGACTATTTGTCTCTCACCAATGGGTTGATAATCGTAGACCTATGTGAGATAGTAGCTGGAGGCTAGGAAAGAATGTGATGGATGTTCTGGTGAGAGAAATACCAGGAATCCATTGTTAGGTGCTCCAGCAGCCGCGATATAACTGAAATAACGTTGAAAGCGGCGTTAAACTCCATTCAATCAATTCAATCAACAATTAGGCAACTGTCAATGAAAATTTGTCAGAAAATTACTTGGATGAATTCCACTGGACCTATATAATTCAGGTGAGTGGTTTAGGGCCATTCATGCCCTCTTTACTTTTAGCTCACCTTAGCACGAAGTGCTCAAGGTGAGCTTTTGTGGTCGAGTGATGTCCGTCGTCCGTTGTGTGTCGTGTGGCATGTGTCGTCAACATTTACCTTGTAGACACTCTAGAGGCCACATTTTTTGCCGGATCAACCTGAAATTTGGTCAGAACGATTGTCCTGATGAAATCTCGGACAAGTTCGAAATTGGGTCAAGTGGGGTCAAAAATGAGGTCACAAGATCAAATCTTTGAAAAACCTTGTAGACACTCTAGAAAGCCATATTTTTTGTCAAATCAACCTGAAATTTGGTCTGAATGATTGTCTTGATGAAATCTCGATGAAGTTCCAAATTGGGTCAAGTGGGGTCAAAAATGAGGTCAAGAGGTCAAATCTTTGAAAAACCTTGTAGACACTCTAGAAGCCATATTTATTGCCCAATCAACCTGAAATTTGATCAGAATGATTTTTATGATGAAATCTCGGACAAGGTCAAAATTGGGTCAAGTGGGGTCAAAAATGAGGTCACAGGGTCAAATCTTAGAACAACCTTGTAGACACTCTAGAAGCCATATTTTTTGCCCAATCAACCTGAAATTTGGTCTGAATGATTGTCTTGATGAAATCTTGGACAAGTTAAAAAAGATTGGGTCAAGTGGGGTCAAAAATGAGGTCAGGAGGCAAATCTTAGTAAAACCTTGTAGACACTCTAGAAGCCACATTTTTTGCCCAATCAACCTGAAATTTGGTCTGAATGATTGTCTTGATTAAATCTCGGACAAGTTTGAAATAAGGTCAAGTTGGGTAAGAAATGAGGTCACTTGGTCAAGTCTAAGAAAAACCTTGGAGACACCCTAGAAGCCATATTATTGTCCAATCAACCTGAAATTTGGTGAGAATGATTGTCTTGATGAAATCTCAGACAAGTTCGAAATTGGGTCAAGTGGGGTCAAAAACTAGGTCAGGGGATCAAATCTTAGAAAAACCTTGTAAGCAGTGTAGAGGCATCATTTTTTGCTTAATCAACCTGAAATTTAGCAAGAATTCTTCATCCTTTCTAAATTTACTTTAAACAATTTTTGGCAGTTCATTCAGGTGAGCAATTTAGGGCCACTATGGCCCTCTTGTTAAAAGCATTCACATGTTTACTCTGAAATCTAGGCAAGCTTATATCTAGGATGCAACAATGTTTGTGAATGTTTGGAAATTGAACACCACTTGGAATGTGAGGGCTGAATTACATTTTGGTAAACGTTTCACAAATTATTTGATCAGGAAACCAGGGCTCATTTCATTTCCAAACCAATGAAACATTTAAAGTCCTTGATATGTGTTATATGAGATATTTTTGGTGAAATCCTGTATCAGCTCTTACGTTTAGTGAAGCAAAGCACTTGCAATCGCCTCAATCTCGAAACACAAGTAATGCAGGGTTCACTGGATAGTGTGGGGCATGGTGCTTGCAGTTTCATCATTATAAAGAAAGCAGGGAAAATTAAGATTGTGGACTATGAAAGCATGGAAACTACAGATTGAATACTTTAATTCCGATGTTATATTGTAAAGATCTATGACGTCTGAACTTGGAAAAATAATCTTTGTTTGTGAGGATTGTGCATTATGTGCCATGTGTAAGTCTAAGGCAAAATTGCTAAGCATTTGTTAAGCCATGTTCTTATCGCAAGCTTTTCTGGGGGTCTTTATTACTGAACACATTTTAGACTCTTCCAAATCCAAAAAATTTCCAGGCGGAACGGTATGAAAGTTTAGTTTAGATGGAAAATTAAAATGCCAAACAGCTGAGAAGAAAGGACATTGATTTACATGATAATCATACCCCCCCCCCCTTTAATACCATTTCAAAGCTTTAAGATGAATTTTGCGCAATAGAGAAAAGAAAAGAATTATGATTATTTGTCAAGCGTTTGTTGGTCTTATATCTACCCGTTCACATTTTCTCTATAATTTAACCGTGCTAAAAATTTATATTGGTGGCTGTGAAGATTTGGCCATAGTCTTTTAAAGTACAAAATAAAGATTTTTTATGGTTATATTTATTTTTATTTATTCATAGTGAAATTGCTACAGTTTTAGGGAAAATATTGCTATTGTATTGTCTGAACGGGGGATATGGGCCTATGTGCATCATTTGCTAATAATATATCTGATTACCGGAGATACATCAATGATAATCAGTTTCGAAAGTCTGTGGCTTTCCGAATTCAGAACGAGACCAATATACAGCATACACAGCTTAGATGTAATTTCAATTTGACACCCAATTGATAATTTCTTTAACAACAGTTCTCGCACCAGTCGTCATGGAGACCTGTTGGTAAATAGTATCTGCTGTTTTAACTTGATACTCTTTCAGATTATTTGGCACATATTAAAATGTTGTTAATCATGCCAGTTGACTGAGTTGGGTTCTAAAGGATGGTAAATGTTTATACTACAACAAACACTTGCAGCCTTTTTGTGCTGAGACTTCAATATTTGAGCTTCAATGTTCTGCTCATTATAGTGTTGGGCAATCGGTTTCAAATCGCAATCGATAATTGGTTTTTAGTTAGAAGAGTAAATCAACTAATGATCGATTGTACAATAGTTTTTCCTAGAAATCAATAATACAGCATTCCAAGAATCATCCTTTGAAGAATAGAATGTGAAAGTTTAGTTAAAACAAATGACCTAAAGACTCTTTCAGTAGATTTTAAGCTCGGCTGTTATCGAAGAAAACCCGAGGTATTATGATCACCTTGGCATCGTTTGCATTGTCGTTGGCGTTGTTGTTGGCGTTTTGGTGACAACCTTTAACCTTGGTCATTACTTTTGAATGGTAAGTTATAGAGCCTTCATAATACACATGATCATTGCTTTGGACAAGACTTTTCTGTAGGTACCAAGTTCAAGGTCATCACTCAAGGTCAAGGTAATTTTTCAATGTCAACTTTCTTTAAAAAATTTTTTACCCTGGTCATTACTTTTGAATGGTAAGTCACAGAGCCTCATATGTCACATGATCATTGCTTGGGACAAGACCTTTCTGTAGGTACCAAGTTCAAGGTCATCACTCAAGGTCAAGATCATTTTTCAAGGTCAAATTTGTTTGAAAAAATTTAATTGTGGTCATAACTTTTGAATGGTAAGTCAAAGAGCCTTCATATTTCACATGATCGTTGCTTGGTACAATACCTTAATGTAAAGGACTGGGTACGTTTTGGGCCGATTTTGGCCCATCACAAAATCATTTAAAATTTTGGGTGATTGTATAAAAATCTTTGCAAGAGATCTCAGTGAAAATTTTATGTGAATAGGATGCTTATAGCGAAAGTTATACCTTCCTAAAGACAACAACCCTCTAACAATTATTTCGATAAAATGACGTCAATGACGTACAAACGTCACGTTCGCATATGGTAACGTTTCTCCTCGTATTATTAGAGTACTTTATACAATTCCCGAAAAATAGTTTCAACCACCAAATACGCTTATTAATTCTGATAATCGCTCAGGCGTAAAATAGTCATGATCGACAAAGATGTATACGTTCTATTGACACTACTCAGACCAAGGAAGTTGTTCACTCTCAACGTTTTTCATTAAAATGAGCGTTGCGCTACTTTACAAAACCTCGCTTCGTGTATATTCTCGGCAATGTGTATATTCTCTACCATTTATCGATTTCTGTAATTAATTGAGTGTTAATTGATCATTAAAACAGCTAGACAATTCCCTCTCTGGTACGATGACCGAAAATAAACCTTTTGATTTCGGCAAATAATAGCGCCGACGATCTTGCTGTATTATTTAGACTCTGAGATCTATGCAATAAAGCGAAAAAATCTATGCCAGGCGATCGTCTTTTAATGTCAAAAAAATTGTATATACAGTTTTATTCTTTTCAGACTGAACACAGACATGGGTGAGGAAAATTGAAATTACTTGATAGATAAAAGTATAAGATAAATGATTTTCGAGTCTTAGAATATTGCTTTATTCTTCGTTTTCACAGATTATAAAACCATGCATGTCGCTGTTATGACTCGAAAAGATCGTAACCATATCTGATTCAAGCCGTCGAACGCATTTATTTTATTATAAACTTCGTATTTTAATTGGTACCGATTGATTACTTCTCGTATGTTTAAAAACCGAACTGACAAGAGATAAATTAAGCCGTAATAAGAAAGTGCGCAACATTTGTAATCGCCTACCCGCTGCAAAAATAATATCAACAGTCCCGTTTTCCTCGATTTTGAAATCTGTATAGTAGCCACAAGAAACGACTAAATCATGCATTTATCCTAATAATGTAAAATGTTTAACATCATGGACAAGCACAAGGCGCGTGCAAGCTTTGAAAACTCTGCCAAAAATAGCCGACGGCGTCTTTGATCACATGTTCACACTCTACGTGAAATAAACTGTTCCGCATACTTTGACTCAATACGAGACTAAAATGCCTCATTGCTCAAATAGCCACTTGGATTATATTTCGAATCATTGAAACAAATAAGAATTGAAATATCGGTTACTTCTTTCTATTTGGTTGTTTCTTAAAAGTATCAGTATTGATAAAAATATCATGTGTCCGACTAAAGATTTTATTTATTTTCGTCAGTGGAAAATGAAATCGTCGTAACTAGAAATGTAAATATCAATCCCGCGTTTTTTTTTTTTTCAAGAAAATATTTATGAAAATATTTTAGATACAGTTTTAGAGCTAAACAAAGTAGAAAATTTATTACAATCTGTGTAAATTATACAGTCACTACAATCGCTAACTGATAAGGTAGATCTCAAGAGTCGATGAATTTTTCGATCTTCAGTGAATCTCGTAAATGAAGCCAATCGCCGTAACTTAAGTATTTGTGTGGTGTTGCAGGAATAATATACTTTCGGTTGTAAAAATAGGGAAAATTTTATCAGAGATTGTAAAGCAATTTCTCTGAAAGCGGGGTATATGCGACTTTTAGAGAAATCAATTTTCCGGAACTCGGCCCGAAAATTGGCGGTTTTAGCAGTGTTTTTGGGAATGGGCGTGTACTTGCTCGATTAATTGAATGGAGTTTTAACGCCGCTTTCAGTATTTTTTCAGTTATATCGCGGAGGCTGGAGCACCTAACAATGGTTTCCTGGTATTTCTCTCACCAGTACAACCATCACATCCTTTCTTAGCCTCCAGCTGCCACCTCACATAAGTATACGATTATCAACCCATTGGTGAGAGACAAATATTCGGAAAGGATGAGTGCCGCCGTCGGGGATCGAACCCGGGACATCTAGATTGACAGTCCGACTCGCTACCAACTGCGCTATGACGGCGTGTACTTGAATATGTGCGATCATAAGAATAATTCCTGTCTGAAAGTTTGGCTGCATAACATCTGTTACTGCATGCACATGTATATAAAAATGAATTAACATATACGCCACCGTTCATATTGAAATGAATGACAACTTGTATTTCTTGCACGTAGATTACCCAGTGAAGCATATTTCATGCGTCTTTTTTTTAAATCAAAATTGTGACTATCGCTTATCTTTCATTTTCCTGAAGGCAACAACCAACCAAGCAATTAAAAATAAAATAATCAAGCAAATAAAAAGGTTCAAATCAGCGATGGTTTTGTTTGTTTCTGTTTATTTTGAAATTGCGTCGAATTTACTTGTAATGTTAAGTGTTTTGTTTTATAAGTTATTCAAACAAATGGACAAATAGACGGACGGACGGACATACAGATGGACAACGGTAAAATAATGTGCCCCGATCTATCGATTCGAGGGGTATAGAATTATAACAGGTCCCCTGTTCGATACCCGATGGGGAGACATATTGAATGGGCTTGGGACATTTATCTCCCACCAGTACTGGATCCATGCCCAGACCTGCAGCTGCTATACCGCTTCGTTTTATGTTTTTCACCCATTGTTGAGACGAACATCGGGAAGGATGTGTGCCTCTACCGAGGATTGTACCCCTGACTCCCCCTGTTTGAAGACGTGGAGTCCGATTCACATTGACGTCGCACTGTGTTCGGCGCTATGTAGACAGCAAAATTACCAAACCTTAAAAAAATCCTACAAGAACAGTCTTCGTTAAAAGAACTTAATGTTCTTTTTTTTAAATTCTGATCTAATGCTTTAGCCAAAGGCATAATGCCATTCGAATAAATATTATAAGAGGTAGTCTGAAAATATTGGTCCAATCTGAGTTTAGGCGTGTCCTTTATTTATTTTATTTTATTTTATTTATTTATTTATTTATTCAATTTTTTTTAAAAGTAAGTGGGTGTTACCCTCGGCTGTAGCCCCTTGACAGTGAAAAACATCTAATGCAATAAATCATAAATACTACATAATTATTTCAAAATTGAACTCAGCCCCCCCCCCCCCCCCTTCTGAGAGAAAAGATTGTATTTGTGATATAGAATCCATACAAAAAGTTTTAGACATGGTCATCTAGAGGATCTATAACGTCAGTTAAGCTGAAGATTCGCTTTTTTAGGTCGTCAAACGACCACGATGTAGAAAATTGACATCAAATCGATTAAAATAAGCCCACATACCTTCTCTTTATTCTGACCAGAAATAATGGGCGCATTTGATAATAAAAAAGAATTTAAAGTTAGAAGTTTAATCCATTATCACATAACATAAACGTAGGTGACAAGTTTAGATTTTTCAAACTGTTTTATGAATACTATTTTAGAAGAGAAACACGAAGGGAAACGGAGATGTTGCGATGTTCCTTTCCCCGTAGAATTTAGCAATTCTTTTTTCCCCATGAATTGCGGGATTACCTGTGGCCCATGGATATATTGTTTTCAGTCGAAGATGACTTTTAATAGTTTAATGTAGTTTTAATCTCTGATCGAAAACTTGATCATTGAAGAAGAAATATTACGTAGGTTTAAACCGATATTGTGTTTCTATTTACACTTACGAAATAGTGTGATATAATAAAACGTAGCTAAATGCGCAAACCTATTGAGCTTTTACACGAAAACATAATTTTAGTATTGTATCTAACTATCATTTTCATCGTTTTTAATGACGACTTTATGACAAATGATTAATCTGAAGTCGAAATGCAATAAATATAGACCTCTGACTGTAGACAATTTTAGTTAATATTTTTTTCAAGTTATGGAATAGGAGGCCTAGTGGACTCCGGTTATTTAAACTACCGTTAAGGGAAACGACTCGTTGGTGTGTACTATCTGAAATATGTAGCAGTTATCTATGCTTAATAATTTCGTCACAGATGCTTAATGACGTCATAAAGTCTCGGGGTGTATTTGTAAACAAAGGGATCAAGGTTATTACCTGTATGTAAATAAAGTAACGTGTTATTTCTCTTGTCTAGCACGCGTGCAGTTAAAAATTCAGCAAAAGGAATAAGGAGAGAATTTCAGACTCTATTTGTGTATCATTCTTTATTCATTGGACTTAAAAGGATATTCATCTGGCCATTTCTTCAAGATTACAGACTCTGGCATTGGGCGCTAGTCATCGTGTGTACTTGAATGTTGTTGTATATAATCCAGCATTCATCTACATATGGCTGTTGTCTAAGCCTTTAATCAGCTGTTTCGACATTTTGTTTGCATATCTGTGTCGAAAGTACTGTCCTTTTCACCAGGTAAGAAAGTTTGGTGTTTGCTAAATATTTCATTTAAAATTCGAAATAAATTGGATGGACGGGTCCGCCTGAGTTTTCAGGTTTGTATCATAAGGGTTGCATTACGTTCTCATCGGTAACGTCTGCCATTTGTAAACGTAAGTTTGTCAAACGTCATTTTGAAACACCTATTTTATTAAAATTCACTGTTTGTGCATTTGCCAACCGAGCTGAATTTTGCATATTATGATTCAGTGTGAAAAGTTGACATACCATTATAAAATTATCTACTCGGTTGCAGAACGCACAGTCGTCGAAAAACGAGATCAATTTCTATAAATACTCAATAATAGCTCAATTTCGGGTATTAAGGAACGTTCGTTGTCACTAGCGACGTCACTTTGGCAACGTTTCGTCGTATCAAACTTGCGTTTTTCGAATTTTGGATCATCTTGCTATCGAACTGGCATAAAAAGGAATAGGGTCGTCGTCGAAAAGTTTTTCTCGAAAATATGGGCCAAAATCGGCCCAAAACGTACCTAGCCCTTTCTTTATAAAATTAAATCTTGGTCATAACTTTTGAATGGTAAGTCATAGAGCCTTCATATTTCACATGATCATTGCTTGGGATAAGGCCTTTCTGTGGGTACCAAGTTCAAGGTCAACAATCAAGGTCATTTTTCAAGGTCAAATTTGTTTAAAAAATTTAAGCGTGGTCATAACTTTTGGATGGTTGGTCAAAGAGCCTTTATAATACTCATGATCATTGCTAAGGACAAGACCTTTCTGTAGGTAACTAGCTCATACATTTGCATTTGCTTAAGAAATAATTAATAGCCTAGCGTTGGCACCCGCTTGGGGTGCTCTTGTTCTACTCACTTCAGGGATCAAAATGAAACAGTTGTAACCGCAGTGTCTATTCTAGGAGGGGGGATTGCACATTTTAGTCCTTCCTATTTTTGGGGATGATGGGGGATATTTTTACATAAAGAAAGAGCAAAAGTTCCCATCTGAATTCTAGGATTGAATAGAGTTTTATACCCCTTTCAACAATTTTTCAGTTTTATCGCAACAACTGGAGCACCTAACCATGGATTCCTGGTATTTCTCTCACCAGTACTACCATTGGTGAGAGACAAATAGTCAGGGCTCGAACCTGGGACCTCTAGTTTGACAGTCTGATGCGCTACCAACAGCACTATGACGGTGCCTAAAATTTTACTTGACCTCCTAAATAATTTTATTATGTTACAAAAACATATTTAAAAGCACCCCATCCCTAATTCCACCCAACCCCTCCAAAAAAATTGGATTAATCAGGGGTCCAGATAAGACGGGGTAAAACCAGTCTAAAATCTTTACTTCCCAATGAAACCGTATGTTTTGGGTTCTCATTTGAATCGTCTTGACAATGAGTACCCACAACTGAGGATTTGTGCAAGAATATTTGAAATAATTTTATTTGAAATCCAAAATACCCCCTCTATCTGTAGCTCTGTTAATGTATGATCTGTATTAAAATCATGGTCAGGCTTTATCTAGTGATAGTTTGTGAAAAGGATACTGGTGGGTAGGTGTTTGAAAATGGCAAGTGTTATGTAGGGTAAATTTTTGTATAGTAGTAGTACAGTTTAAAGGGAGGTAGTCGGACTGTCAATCTAGAAGTCCTGGGTTTGATCCCTGGCGGCGGCACTCATTATTTCTGTCTATTTGTCTCTCATCAATGGGTTTATAATCAAAGACCTATGTGAGATAGCAGCTGGAGGCTAGGAAAGGATGTGGTGATTGTACTGGTGAAAGAAATACCAGGAAACCATTGTTAGGTGCTACAGCCGTGATATAACTGAAAAATGTTGAAAGCTGCGTAAAACTCCATTGAATCAATCATTAAAGGGAGGTAAGATGCAGCGGATATGGAAAATAGATAGACCTGCCCTCAGATATTATGGTTGATGATAAGATATATAGACAGTATCGACCCATTTAGGGTCAAGGATCCTTTTTAGCTCCACTGGCTGAAAGCCACTGGGGCTATTGTCATGGCATTATGTCCGTCGTGCGTCCGTCCGTCCGTCCGTGCGTGCGTGCGTCCGGTTGTAAACTTTTCTTTAAAAATCTTCTCCTCAGGAACTACTGGATGGATTTCAACCAAACTTTACAGGAATGATCCTTGGGTGACCCTCTTTCAAACTTGTTCAAGAAATTTTGATCCAATTAAAAACATGGATTTAAGGGGTGTGGCTGAAACAAGGGATTATCCTCAATTTAATCCTGGACAAGTAGAAAATTACACTTAACTTGTTGATAGAAAAATGGAGAGAATCCATATTTCCACACCTCTGAAGGAATAGAATTTAGAGCTCTGGTTGTATTGTTAAACCCTATGATGCTGAATGAAAAATAGCACAAACTTTACATTTAATAAAAATCAAAGGTCATGCACTAATTTTCATAATTTTTCCATCAACAAAAGCTAGTGTATTGATCTGGGTTTGAAAAGTCAGACAGGTGGTTCAGATAAAGATCAGCTTGCACATAATGTGTGGATTGAGCCCCCCTCCATAGATAAGGGGGCATTTTATTTATGTAGGCCTGTCTGTCCATCTGTCTGTCAAAAATATTTAAACGCCCAAACTAAAAAGTATCCATTTTTAGCTCCACTGGAAATTCTTGAATAGTACTAAATAGATCTTTGAGATGAATTAGCCTAAATGTTGTAGCAGAAGGTAGAAAACATTGTTTTTGATTGAAAAAAAAATGCTGGTTTCTTGGGGAAAAAGTTCTTTTTGGTTTTTGACAAATAGCAAATTATCTTTTTCTTGTCAAGGGAGAAGTGGAGAAAACCTGTATCTCCACATCCCTGTGCAGTTCACTACTATTCATCAAAATCTGCTGTAACAATGATTTGACATAACGTATAAACCTTTGCTGGTTAATCCCTGCTTTTTACGTGCCTGTGATTTTATGATTGAGAAAACATTGTGAAAAGCAATTTCTTCTTTTTCCACACTATTTTCTACCTTACTGAATGGTTATTTTTCAAATTAAATTCACTTTAAATTTTCGTCTGCAAAACCTTTCAATTTTGACAGGTCCAAAATTTTGTAAAACAGGAAAGTATTAAACCAAGATCAGCCTGTACAGACACGCTGTCTGATCACAGCCTGAACTACCTGCTTATTCATTGTAGAATAAAAAACCTGAATCAAAACTCATAGAAATGTCCCAAAATTGACAATTTATTAGAAACAAAATTTAAGTAACGGGATTAGGGTTTACTGACATTTATACTCTTCAAAAAAAGTTCTTTGACATTTGATCTATATGCAGATTATAATTTCGACATAAATATCCATATGTATTTGCAAAGTCAAACAATGAAGGTGAAGTAAGCACAACTTCACACTGTAATTAAACAAAATTACTTTTTTGATCAAAGATTTGTAACAGAGACGTTGATTAAGGACGTTACGTCGCACATGTCTAATAGTGGCAAACTTGGCCTCTCTTATCTGGTTCCACACTTTCTCACCAGAGATCCTACTTAGACTGGATAACTAAGAGTTTGTTGAGATAGCAGTTAGATTGAAAAATCCAAAATATCATTACGCCATTCGACGTCCTGGACCAACGTTGTTATCTTGCGTCAGACTGGTCTGGTTCTATACATACCCCTGTGAGGCTTGTTATAGCGGTGCAAGAGGTACAAGATAGTCTGTCCGGAAGCAAAAAAGTCATTTGCAACGGCTTGTCTTATAGAACCTGCGTTGTGGCAACCAAAAACTTTATGACGTTGTTCCTCCGTTTGCTTGACTTGTTTTCATTACAGGTGTGTGCCTAGACGTTCAATTTCAAAAGCGATCAAACAATGGCATTTCATCCACAACACAATGGAGAGCTATCAAGACTTTTCAGTTAATCTGGAACTGCACGTGCTGAATGAGAATTCACATTTTACGTTATTTGACGTTGGCGTCTCTATTGAGAAACGTGGTCGCGTAATTAATCACATTTACATGTGATAATCTTATATCCTAATTACTGTTCACAATTCAATCAAAATTTATCGAGGTTTTCACATGAACTCAGAAAAATTGAATGTTAAATCAGTGTCAAAGAACTTTTTTTGAAGAGTATATTAGCTTGGCTGTTTTTCTGAGAATCCTAAGGAGTAATGATAAATTTGGTGTCGTTCACTACAGTGGTGGTGTGTTGTTGGCGTAGGCATTAGTGTGATAAACTTTACTAACCTTGGTCATATCTGTGTTGTTATTATCCCCCGCCGAAAAAATTTTTCGGGGGGGATATTGTTTTTGCCATGTCCGTCCGTCAGTCCGTCCTTCCGTCCGTCTGTCCGTCCGACATTCGTTTCCGCGCTATTTCTTGAAAACTATAGACCCGATTTCAATGAAACTTGGCACTCAGCTTCACTACAATGAGGACATGCGCATATCGTCGGGGTTACCCGGTCGAATGTCGAATTTAGAGTTACTGCCCCTGACTGTTTAAGCCATATACATACATAGTGATATTCGTTTCCGCGCTATTTCTTGAAAAGTATTTACCGGATTTCAATGAAACTTGGCACACAGCTTCACTACAATGAGGACATGCGCATATCGTCGGGGTTACCCGGTTTGAATGTCGAATTTAGAGTTACTGCCCCTGACTGTTTAAGCCATATACATACATAGTGATATTCGTTTCCGCACTATTTCTTGAAAACTATTTACCGGATTTCAATGAAACTTGGCACACAGCTTCACTACAAGGAGGACATGGGCATATCGTTGGGGTTACCCGGTTTGAATGTCGAATTTAGAGTTACTGCCCCTGACTGTTTAAGCCATATCGTACATAGTGATATTCGTTTCCGCGCTATTTCTTGAAAACTGCAGACTGGATTTCAATGAAACTTGGCACACAGCTTCACTACAATGAGGACATGCGCATATCGTAGGGGTTACCCGGTTTGACTGTTGAATTTAGAGTTACTGCCCCTGACTGTTTAAGCCATATACATACATAGTGATATTAGTTTCCGCCCTATTTCTTGAAAACTATAGACCCGATTTCAATGAAACTTGGCACACAGCTTCACTACAATGAGGACATGTGCATATCGTCGGGGTTTCCCGGTTCAAATGTCGAATTTAGAGTTACTGCCCCTGACTGTTTAAGCCATATACTTACATAGTGATATTAGTTTCCGCGCTATTTCTTGAAAACTATAGACCCGATTTCAATGAAACTTGGCACACAGCTTCACTACAATGAGGACATGGGAATATCGTCGGGGTTAGCCGGTTTGAATGTCGAATTTAGAGTTACTGCCCCTGACTGTTTAGACCATATACATACATAGTGATATTCGTTTCCGCGCAATTTCTTGAAAACTGAAGGCCGGATTTTAATGAAACTTGGCACACAGCTTCACTACAAAGAGGACATGCGCATATCGTAGGGGTTACCCAGTTGGACTGTCAAATTAAGAGTTACTGCCCCTGACTGTTTAAGCCATATACATACAGAGATATTCATTTCTGCGCTATTTCTTGAAAACTGCAGACTGGATTTCAATGAAACTTGGCACATAACTTCACTACAAAGAGGACATGCGCATATTGTCGGGGTTACCCGGTTCGACTGTCGAATTTAGAGTTACTGCCCCTGACTGTTTAAGCCATATACATACATAGTGATATTCGTTTCCGCGCTATTTCTGAAAAACTGTAGACTGGATTTCAATGAAACTTGGCACATAGCTGCACTACAAAGAGGACATACGCATATTGTCAGGGTTACCCGGTTTGACTGTCGAATTTAGAGTTACTGCCCCTGACTGTTTAAGCCATATACATACAGATTGACATTTGTTTCTGCTCTATTTCTTGAAAACTATAGGTTGATGTAGATAAAAGATAACCTGTACCTAAGTTTGATATAATCTCCATTGACAATGAAAATATGTTCGGCGGGGGATATCAATTCAACGAATTTGCTTGTTGAAGATATATATCTTCATGAAACTCTGTATGTTTGTTCACCATCAAAATAGCCTTCAGACTTAAAGGGGGGGGGGGGGGGTTAACTCTGGAAGCATTTTTCTTACAAATTTTGAATTTTACTGACCTTTATAATTGTAAGTACTGTCATTTTTATGCCATGCATTAAAAAATTGCTGGGAAATTGCTTTACCATTGTCCCTTGTCCATCTATCCATCTGTCTGTCTGTCTGCAAAACTTAACCCAAAAATTAACACAGCCAGTTACTTCAAGGCTATTCAAGATATAATGCTCATATTTGCTATGATGCTACACATCTGCTTGTATAAAGATCAAGGTTATGTGACAAGGTCAATGTCATCTGTAAAGGTCAAATTTTAAAAAAAAGCAGTTTAAGGGACATTCTTGTTTCACAAACACATCTTGTTTATTATGCTGTGGAAGATTTGTTTAACCCTTGTCACGCTGAACCTGGAATATTTCTCTGCTTTGGCAGGAGCTATAGACCAACATCAGCCTGCACATATGTGCAGTCTGATATTAGTCTACACCACCTGTTTCTCACTTTAAAAGCAGAATCGTCAAAACATTTAGTTTTTTAGCTCCACTGGCTGTAAGCCACTGGGGTTATTGTCATGGCGTTGTGTCCGTCGTGCGTCCGTCCGTCCGTGCGTGCGTGCGTCCGGTCGTAAACTTTTCTTTAAAAATCTTCTCCTCAGAAACTACTGGATGGATTTCAACCAAACTTCACAGGAATGATCCTTGGGTGACCCTCTTTCAAAGTTGTTCAAGAAATTTTGATCCAATGAAAAACGTGGATTTAATGGGCGTGGCTAATTTCCAAATACGGTAAAAAGTGAGTTTTCTCAGATTCTAATCAATGGATACCAATTAAATTTTACATGAATGATCCTTGGGTGACACTTTATCAGTCTACAAAAAATCATTGTGATCAGATGGAAAATATGCATTTTATGGGCAGAGGTCATTTCTCTATATGTTATATAGTGGAAACTTTGAAAATTGTTTTCTCAGAATGTAACTGATGGATATCAACCAAATTTCACTGGAATGATCCTTGGGTGACCCTCTATCAGTCTACAAAAAATCATTGTGATCGGATGGAAAATATGCATTTTATGGGCGGAGGTCATTTCTCTATATGTTATAAAGTGGACACTTTGAAAATCATTTTCTCAGAATGTTACTGATGGATATCAACCAAATTTCACTGGAATGATCCTTGAGTGACCCTTTATCAGTCTACAAAAAATCATTTTGATTGGATGAAAAATATTCATTTTATGGGCGGAGGTCATTTCTCTATATGTTATATAGTGGAAACTTTGAAAATCATTTTCTCAGAATGTAACGGATGGATATCAACTGAATTTCACTGGAATGATCCTTGAGTGACTCTTTATCAGTGTACCAAAAATCATTTCGATTGGATAAAAAATATGCATTTTCTGGGCAGAGGTCATTTCTCTATATATTATTATAGTGGAAACTTTGAAAATCATTTTCTCAGAATCTAATTTTTTGGATATCAACCAAATTTCACTGGTATGATCCTTGAGTGACCCTTTATCAGTGTACCAAAAATTATTTTGATTGGATGGAAAATATGCAATTTATGGGCGGAGGTCATTCCTCATTATGTTAAATAGTGGAAACTATGAAAATTATTTTCTCAGAATGTAACTGATGGAATCATTTTCAACATCAGTAGAATCCCAAATATCTAAAAATCTATTCAAAACAATTATTTGCTTTTACAAGAATTTCAAGCCTGTGGAGCGACTCAAGCCATTCATGGCTTTCTAGTTTTAAATAAAAATTGACCTACAGTTGGTACTTTCAGTGCTTTTTGCCCTTTGATTTGGATGAAAATTTTTAGCCAAAATTTATTCAGCATGACAAAGGTTAAGGTTAGTTTTATTAGGATAAGGGTTAGGCTTGGTTGTGCATGACAGAGATTATAGGGTTATTTTACTGTTAATTTGTTCAATTGACATTCTGGTGACAATAGCTCACCTAAACTCACACCTTTGTTCTGGTTTAGTGATTTCAATATCACACACAGCAATTGATTTTGGTTGAGGTAAGATGTTTTTTTCTTTTTTTTAGATATTTTTTAAACATTAACCTTATTTTTCCTATTAAACATTCTGGGGAGCCATACATAACATGGTCAGGGAGCTTTTATTTAAAATGCATTTTCTGAATCAAAAAATCAATATCACACACATCAATTGATTTTGGTTGAGGTAAGAAGTTCTGCTTTTTTTACTTATTTTAAAACATTTACCATATTCCCCCTAATAAACCCTCCGAGGAGCTATACATGACATGGTCAGGGAGCTTTTAATTAAAATGCATTTTCTGATTTAAAAAATCATTAAACTTATGTCTTTTAAGCCCCTTTCCCTTTAATTATAGCTTAGTTTCCTCTTAACAATCAAATAAATGTTTGTATAGAGGAAATTCATGTCAAATTAGAGAAGAAGACTCAACAAGTTCTTGAAATTTAGGCATCTGAGGTGGGTTTTCTTAGTAAAAAATGTTGGGGTGCTGGTATTAGTTCTTAGTAAAAAATGTTGGGGTGCTAGTATTAGGGAGAAGACTTTTATTAGTGGAAATATCGTTTTTCATTTTATACAATACAGTCTTATTAAAAGTTTTGAAACTTCAAAATACTGACTTAAGCGAAATCCTTAAGACTTTGCAAGTGACCATTGAAATATTTTAAAATGTCATAATTTTTAGCTCGGCTGTTTTCGGAGAAAACCAGAGGTATTGCTATAGCCTTGGTGTCGTCGTCGTTGTCGTTATCGTCGTCGTGCGAAAACTTTGACATTTTGTGATAACTTTTGAATGGTAAGTGATGGGGCTTTCATATTCCACATGATGATTGCCTGGGACAAGACCTTTCTGTTGGTACCAAGTTCAAGGTCATCAGTCAAGTTCAAGGTCATTTTTCAAGGTCAAACTTGTGAAAAAAATGAAAAATTTTGACAAATTGCCATAACTTTTGAATGTTAAGTGATAGGGTCTTCATATTTCACATGATGATTGCCTGGGACTAGCACTTTTTGTTGGTACCAAATTCAAGGTCATCAGTCAAGGTCAAGGTCATTTTTCAAGGTCAAATTTGTGGAAAAAAACACACAAAAACTTAAGACATTTTGCAATAACTTTTGAATGGTTAATGATAGGGCCTTTATATTTCACATGATTATTGCCTGGGACAAGATCTTTCTGTTGGTACCAAATTCATGGACATCAGTCAAGTTGAAGGTCATTTTTTAAGGTCAGACTTGTGAAAAAAATGCAACAACTTTGACATATTGCAATTACTTTGAATGGTAAGTGATAGGGTCTTCATATTTCACATGATGATTGCCTTGGACAAGCACTTTCTGTTGGTACCAAATTCAAGGTCATCAGTCAAGGTCAAGGTCATTTTTCAAGGTCAAATTTGTGAAAAAAATGCGAAAACTTTGACATTTTTGTGATATCTCTGGTTCTACTGAAGGCATTCACATGAAACTTGGCACACTTATTCACCATCCAAAGGACAACCTTTTTTTCAAGGGGGATAACTTTTGAAACATTTTCTGCAAATTACGCCCCTTTGTCTACCTAGTTTTTTTCACTGTCCATTAGTTTTTTTACCATCCAGCACTTACAGCCGAGCGTAGGCACCCGTAGGCGGTGCTCTTGTTTAATGAAATATTCTTTCATTAGAATGTAAATAATTAGGAAATTTTTTTGCTTATTTGGGTCCTTTAAGGCTTAGAATATATATGTGTGTGAGAGAGAGAGAGAGGAGGGGGGAGAGATTGACAAAGACAGACAGATAGACAAAGAGAGACAGAGAAAAGAAAACAGGCAGCTATAGTGTCTAGACTATTATTTTCTTTACTAAAAAAAAAGCAATCAGAAATGTTATTAAATTTAAACATGTGGAACCCATGTTTTACCACTTCAAACAGCAGTCTTTCCACATTTTGGCTTTGAAACGTAATCCTCTATGGCTCTGGAACTGAATGACGTCCCCCATCCTCCGAATTAAAAGATCGCTGTTTCGTCATCAACCAGGCCGCCATCATAGCGCAGTTGGTGTCGGACTGTCAATCTAGAGGTCATGGGTTCCATCCCCAACGGCGGCACACATTCTTTCCAACTATTTGTCTCACACCAATGGGTTGATAATAGGTAGACCTATGTGAGATAGCAGCTGGAGGCTAGGAAAGAATGTGGTGGTTGTACTGGTGAGAGAAATATCAGGAAATCATTGTTAGGTGCTCCAGCCTCCGCAATATAACTGAAAAAATGTCGAAAAACTCCATTCAATGAATGAATCAATCGTCATCAACCAAAATGCTATATTTATAGGGTTTTGGTCTCTTTCAGTAATATGTAGAGTTTGTGAAAGAAAGATTTCTGATGCCATTGCGTAAAAAAGAATAAAAGAAAATCAATACGATTTATGTAGATGTAGGTATGTATTTTGTACAGCTAATGGATTGTCCAAATATAGTTGTTTAAATTTGATTGCTCCTACCATTCAGTGGATAATTTTAAACCTTGAGGGTAGATGATGGCAGCTATGTAAGGCTGTGTGCTTCTAATATTTCTGGTCCCAAGAAATGCCAGAAAACCATGTTTAGGTACTCCGGTCCACAGGCGATTGATTCACAAACCAAATTTCTTCTTAAATGTTATTATGTATTAACATATATGGCTAAACTCAGATTATGTAAGGATTGCATGTGTTTCAGTCACAGCGATTTTACAGAAAAATTGTTAATAGAGGCAAACATCCCTATTCAAACAAAAGACACAAGAAAGCTTGTATATTTAAAACGTGTCAAATAATTTTTGAAAACTGTCTCGAGACTGAATGTTACATGTTGAAAAGTTATGTAAAACCCGATTGCAAAAACCACAGATTTCACTAGACTGGTTACCATTTCTAATTCTACAAGGTGTATAGATGTGTACAGTAAATACAAGTTCAGGAGGTCACGACCTAAAACACATATTTCTAGCAAATTACTACAAGTTGCAATAACAAGGGCTTAGATCAAAAACATAGTATCTGTCTATCCAATGTATAGACACAAACTTGGTTTTGCTCTAAACTCTAAACAATCTTACGCAGATCATCAACTCGCCCGGTTAAACATTGCAACTTCATTTTATATTTTAAAGGAGAATTTTCATTATCTTCACTTGATGAAGAATTCTAGTATTGCTAAATGAACGAAATAAACAGTGAATTTGCAGAGAGAAGTCTTGAGAAATACTACGTTGAATCTAAATGGGCACTACTTTCTATCAAAGCTATTAAGATCCTACAGGGTGTTCCATACATAGTAACACTGGTGACGAAAACTTTGTTAACCAAAAATGATTGAAACATAAGTGAAATAGCACATGTTTGAAATTGTCTTATATTATTATCAATTATTCATTTTTTGTACATGACTATAAACTTGTATAGTTTTTCACTATAAACTATATTCTGTTCTGTTTAAAAAAAGGTTAATGGTAAATCGAATCAACAAAAAATATAAGAGAGACTCAAGACTTAGGAATCAAACCTTCATTCAATGTTGCATTAGTGTATCAACGTTATTTGACTCGAAAATATTATTGGAAAGGCATGTACTTATAATTGACTTGGTACAAGTTTGCCTCCAATTTTGTTATTAGCTAACCTGAGCACATCATGCTCAAGTTGACCTATTGTGATCATTTAATATAAAGGCGTAAAAAATTTAACTGTTTACACACATATATGGACCAATTATCATGAAACATGGTCAGAATGATTGTCAGGTCATCAGGATAAGCTCTATTGAAAATGGGAAGGATCTGTGCCATATCATGGGAAAAGGGGCCTTAATAACAATTTTCTTGTATACACTCTTAAGAGGCCACAAATACAATCCAATCTTCATGAAACTTGGTCAGAATGTTTGCAAGGATACAAGGATGAACCCTATCAAAAATAGGATGAATCCATGCTATATCGTGGATACAGAGGCCTTAATTTTCTTGTTAACACTTTAGAGGTCACAAATATGGACCAATCTTCATGAAACTTGGTCATAATGTTTGCCAGGTCACAAGGATGAACTCTATTGAAAATTTGAAGAATCCATGTCATATCATGGGAAAAGGGACCATAATGACAATTTTCTTGTTTACACTCTAGAGGTAACAAATATGGCCAAATCTTTACGAAACTTGGTCAATATGTTGGCCAGGTTACAAGGATGAACCAAATTCAAAATATGGTGGACCCATGCCATATCACAGGAAAATGGGCCTTGATGTCAATTTGCTTTTTACACTTTAGAGGCCACAAATATGGCCCAATCTTAAGAAATTTGGCCAGAATGTTGGTCAGGTCGCAAGGATTAACCCTTTTGAAAATGGGAAGGATCCATATGCCATATAACGGCAAAAGGGGTCTTAAAGATAATTTTCTTGATATTACTCAGGTAGCCACAATTTTGACCAAAACTTAATAAAACTTGATTTTATGTAGAAATTATCTCCTTTATGACATCTGCCTATTTAATTGATGTGTCATCCCAGGGGTCAAAGAGACTCAGGCAGGGCTTGAAAATTCTACTCCTCCACTCGTCCTGCATGATTTTTTCTTTCTTTGTCTATATAAGCAGGACGAGTGAATTTTGCAAAATTACACTTATGAAATTAATGTATCACCATATTTTCTTATAAAGCAGGACGAGCAGAAATTTTAAGAATTTTCCTACCCTGTCAGGTGAGCGATCTAGGACCATCATGGTTATCTTCTTAGCTGAAATAACTATTTTGATAAATTACAGAAAATAAATTCCTACAATTCTTTTTTAAAGTTAGTCATTGTTTAATGTTGCCCTTTAAGGGAATACCTTTAAAATTTTATTATATTAGGCCCCTGGGGAATGAGCACTATGGAAACCAATGTGAGAAAAGAGGGAATTGTTTGTAACCTCGCATATCTTTTGATTGAAAAAAGACATAATTTTTGTCATAAAGTTATACTGGCAATGAAAACATTGTAAGAAAAGAAGGATTTGCTTTGTAGTGATTGACAGTGGGTAGACTCGTGACCAGGTGCCTGGCTAGGCTCAGTTGGTAGAAGGCCCTATTTGTAGGGGTGACTATTGAGTTCAAAATTAGTATCATGATAGTATTGCGATAGTAAAGTTACTATTGGAATAGTATTGCAATAGTCAGAAAACTATTGCAATACTATCACAATAGTTGTTTTTACAGAAAAAAACGATAAAAATCAATGTTAAAGTATCCACCTTTTATTAGACAATAACTTTATATTGGTCTTGTAAGATGCTGTTTACCTTGTCAATGGTGAGTAAATGATCAAATCAGTTATTAACAGATATTCCCTAAAAAAAAATTGGATTTCACCTCATTCTCTGATAAGAATATGCAGAAAGGCAGCATTGTCACTACATTTAGTTCTACTTTCATTTTCAAAAAACAACTATTGTAAACTATCGATAGTCAGAGGAACTATTGTGATATCTATTGACTTGAAAAAAATGCTATCGACCTATTGCTATTGCAAAGTAAACTATCACGATACAGCGATAGTTCGACCTATTGTTACACCCCTACCTGCTTGTGTTCTGGGGTTTTGGGTTAGAGTCCTGTGTTAAGCACAACTTTTCCTCCTTAATTTAGGCCGCCACCATAGCGCAGTTGGTTAGGCATAAGACTTCCAATCTGGAAGTTGTGGGTTCGATCCCCGGTGGCGGCAACTATCCTTTCCGATGTTTGTCTCTCACCAATGGGTAGATAATCGTAAACCTATGTGAGATAGCAGTTGGAGGCTAGGAAAGGGTGTAATGGTAGTAACTACAGGATGCAAGAAAATATTTTCTGGAACAACTTTTGCAGTTTGGCAAGTGTTTCAAAGGGCACTGCTCTGTACATTTGTTTTTCAAGATATTCTCATTTTACACTTGGAGTCTATCAGACTCTTTATTTGCAAATGCAAATAGTGCATTTTTTTAGCTCCCTTGAGCGATAGATGCTCAAGGGGAGCTTTAAAGATCATCCTGAGTCTGTTGTGTGTCGTATGTCGTCAACAATCATAAAAACTTCTTCTCCTGAACCA
This sequence comes from Fragum whitleyi, assembly GCA_948146395.1. Lineage (NCBI taxonomy): Eukaryota > Metazoa > Mollusca > Bivalvia > Cardiida > Cardiidae > Fragum > Fragum whitleyi. The sequence continues at coordinate 10,361,784 of OX411556.1, forward strand.
CTAGGCTGATTTCAATGAAGCTTTCCCAAAATGTTTCTTGCGTGACCCTTTTCAAAATATTGTTTGCAAATTTGATTGGCCCAAAAATGAGGGCATGGCAGGGCGGGACTTATTTTGAGCCGAAATTTTGAACAACATCTCCTGAACCACTGGGCCAATTTCAATGAAACTTAACCAAAATGTTCCTTTGGTGACCCTTTTCAAACTTTGATTGTGATATTTTGATTGGCCCATAAGTATAGGCGTGGCAGGGTGGGGCTTATTTCGAGGTTCCTCAATAATGAATGGTTAGGTTGGGTCGATTTACACTTAAAATTATTGGAATAACCTCTTCTCTTCAACAATTATAAGACAAATGTGAATGAAACTTTGCCAGAAAGGTACTTGGATGAGATCAACTGGACCATTTAAGTTCAGGTGAGTTATTTAGGGCCATTCTGGCCCTCTTGTTTACACAATCACTATCGAAACATTTTGTCTCATTTTTGAAATAAAGAAATAGAATAATCGTTTGTTTTTCGAGTAAGATCGATTAATATTTCATTTCGTGTACAACAAAAGCTATATTTTCACACTCTTGGCTCTGCCACTTGTGAAAATATAGCTTTTGTTGTTCCCTCAATGAAATATAAATCGATCTTACACTGCAACCAACGATTATCCTCTATATCCTCAAATAATAATGTATGCATCTTTTCAGGAAACGCACCATAAGATGTTTTAGTTAGATGACCTGATGGTTTACCTAAAACCTACATCGTACTATGGATGATCCAAAGTAAAATGATAACATAAGGTCATTATCAGGACCACTAAGGTGTGATGTATGCCTGATCATGCATAACAAGGATGACATAAACTTGGAATACACCAAAAGATGTTCCGATGTCACATGATAACTCTAGGCCAACATCTGAACCATTGAGGTGAGATGTATGCCTGCACGATCATGCATAACAATGATGACATAAATATGAAACACAACCAAGGATGTTCCAAAGTTACTTTAGGCCAAAATCGGGACAATGGAGGTGTGATGTAATGCTGAATCTTATGGCTGACATAAAATTGTGTGAAGCCTTACACCATTGATGGCTTTCAAACTGGGAATGTGGCAACTGCTTGATCAGAAAAATAAGACGCAGATTCTATATGTGTGGCCTGTAAATATTCTAGACCTGGAGCAGCCCGAACACAGACAGATTGGTGAAAAAAGTGAGTATACAGAGCTTCAGATATAGGGAGTTACTTTGATTTCAAAATGAAAATTTGCTTTATTAGTCTATCAAAGCCTATGTCGTTGATATTCATTGGCATAGTTTCATCTAGACAGTACCAATGAGTACCCACAACAGATGGTTTGGATGAGAAATAACAGATTATGATTGGCACCACTCCTTCGTATCCCGAGCCCTGGAATATAAGTTGATTTCATAGAGGTATGAAACTTAACCCCTTTCATGCTGAATGAATTTGGCTTAAAATTGTCATCAAAATCAAAGGGCAAAAAGCACTGAAAGTACCAATTGTAGGTCAATTTTTATTTGACTAAAACTAAATCTAATGACAATTCTGGTTTGAAAGTGAGAAACAGGTGGTGTAGACTAACATCAGACTGCACATATGTACAGGCTAATGTTTGTCTATAGCTCCTGCAAAAGCAGGAATATTATGGGTTCAGCATGACAAGGGTTAAAACCTAATCACATAGTATGAGCTCAAAAACAGATTAACACACGAGTGTTATTTTAGGAGTTTAGTTCATACCTCCATGAAATGAAAAATACTCTCTTCATATCTTAAAATTGAATATTATGAAGCAAAACTTAAAATTGAATAAAGAAACACATGTTAAAAAAAACTGTTTATTCAAAATTGTTTTCATTAGGAAATAAGACAAATTTTTCATCCAATCATATTGCACAAATCTTGGTAGACACAACTAAAATTGAATTATTAGTCCATTTAGGGTCTTTGATGAGAATATGTTTGTGACAAGCTGACCTAAACAGGGTCTAAAAAAGAAATGTTATATTAATATCCCTTTGCTGTTTAATCCCTGCTTTTTTACGTGCCTGTGATTTTATGATTGATAAAACATTGTGAAAAAAGAAGAAATTGCTTCTGACAAGCAATTTCTTCTTTTTCCACACTATTTTCTACCCTACTGAATGGTTTATTTTCAAATCAAATCCACTTTAAATTTTCGTCTGCAAAACCTTTGAATTTGGACAGGTCCAAAATTTTGTAAAATAGGAAAGGGATATATATGAAATAATATTGAAAAGCCTTGACACTACAGATACACTAGTTAAAGTGGGTGATTAAATGTCAATTTTGTCTATGCCAGTTTTACACAAAACTGGCTTTTGATCACTCACTGAAACACGTGCATCTATAACAATAGTTTTTTGCATAAACCCACTGGATTGCTTGGCATGTTATGTCACTAAGACCAGGCGAAATTATTATGTTGTTATTGGCTATCTAAACCTTATGTGCGGCGGCAATAGCACAGTTGGTAGCGCGCCGGACTTCTAATCCAGGGGTCTATATTCGCACAGTTTTGATCCCCGGCTGCAGCACTTATCCTTTTCGACATTTGTCTTGCACCAATGGGTAAATAATCGTAAACCTATGTGGAATAGCAACTGGAGGCTAGGAAAAGGATGTGGTGGTAGTACTGGTGTGAGAAATACCAGGAATCCATCGTTAGGTGCTCCAGTCATCGCAATATAACTGAAAGATTGTTGAAAGCGACGTAAAACCCCAATTCAAATCAAATCTAAACCCTATGTTGTGAGTGCTCAATTGAATTGTCTTATCAAGAGGATATCAATGAGAGCCCAGAACATACTGATTTGGTGAGAAATATATAATACGTACTTAGTGTATTATATGAAAAAAAATATCTAACGAGGTTGGGAGAATTGAAAATTGTCGAGGCTCTGCCGAGACAATTATCAATTCTGACAACCGAGTTTGATATTTTTTTTCATACAATACACTAAGTATGTATTATATTTATCTTATAACCTATATTTTTCTTGTTTTCGTCAGTGTTTCTAACTGAAATGCAAGTTTCTAAAAATAACCACATTATATCATGTTCTCAAAATAACTATGTGATATCATAAAAAATATCATATGGGATGTTATCATATGGATATTTGTATAGTTATAAGATAAAATAAATATCCAGATTGCAATCTCTCTCTCTTATCTCAAGGTTGTTTGAAGACCCGACAGAAAGCTGGGAGTTTCACACCTACTTCCTAAGAGACAAATTTGGAATGTGTGGCCTGCAACACAGCTAGACTTGGACCATCCTAAACAAACACTAGCAGGTTTGTGGAAATTACAGTCAATCTTACTCGAGCGACCTCATCTATTGAGCGACTGTTTTTATTAAGCAACCGTGAAATTATCTGTAGAAGTAGACATTATTGGTCAAAAAATCATTGTAAATAAATCATATGTTGTTAAAACTCAGTAGAATCGACACTAAGACAATTCTGTTGTGTTTTAACAGCAAAGGATAATTGAGAAATTCGCACGGAGTACAGACATATACAATTGAAATTATGTCTCTTATTTGTAAGCAAATGCGTACTAAATGACCTTTCTCTTTAACGACCGCTTTTTGATAGTCCAGACATCACTTATTTCGCCCCGCATAGATGACGTCAGATAAGATGAAATGCACAAAAGCGGGGTATAAGTTTTTAGCTCCACTGGCTGAAAGCCACTGGGGCTATTGTCATGGCGTTGTGTCGGTCGTGCGTCCGTCTGTCCGTGTGTCCGATCGTAAACTTTTTCTATACAAATCTTCTCCTCAGAAACTACTGGATGGATTTCAACCAAACTTCACAGGAATGATCCTTGGGTGACCCTCTTTCAAAGTTGTTCAATAAATTTTGATCTAATGAAAAACATGGATTTAATGGGCGTGGCTAATTTCCAAATATGGTAAAAGTGACTTTTCTCTGGTTTTAATAAATGGATACCAATTAAATTTTACATGACTGATCCTTGGTTGACCCTTTATCAGTCTACCAAAAATTATTGTAATCAGATGAAAAATATGTATTTTATGGGCGGAGGTCATTTCTCTAATAATTATGTTATACCTTAATTCATCCATAAATTCGGACACTCCAAGAATTTGGACACCATTAATTTTTCATGAAATATTTTATTTTGTGCCTCTTATTTCGGACAATCACCGTCGGAAATTAATCTATGATTTCGGACACAGATTTTTGGCCTGACAGTATAGCAGCAACAAAATCGTGGTCATTAACTGCGATCGTCGGAGGTAGGTGTCAACAGGTTCAGGCTTTGTAATAACAGGGTAACTGAAAATAGATATGCGTTTGGGCAGAGGGTCAAATACCCAACAGTGACACGATTGCAAATTTACACTAATTGTTCTCTAATCCCTAATCTTTTCCCCGATTGGTACTCTGTTCGAACAATTGCTTTGGCATCTCGAATGGTATGAAAGGGTCGTAAATTCACACAGACTAATTAAATAGCCTTAGCTCGGGAAGAGACCCGAGAAAAAACAAAACAATAAGCTGATAATGGCAGTCTGCTGTATTTACGCCGTTTACATTTTATAGCGGTGACAAAATAATGAATTAACTTGATATTTGCCTGAAACATTATAATCTTTTTATTAAAAAATTCAAAAGATTAGTGCAAAGTTTAACCAAAAAAAGAAAATACCGGTACTTCATGTTTAATTCCAATATTCCAAAATTAAGTCTAATTCTGATCAGGCTGATGACACAGCTCTATGGGCTTCCACCACTGTCATAAAGCAGTTGGTAGAGCATCAGACTGTAAAGCTAGAGGTTCCGGGTTCAATCCCTGATGGTGGCACTCATTCTTTCAGAATATTTGTCTCTCACCAATGAGGTGATAATTGTAGATCTATGTGACATAGCTACTGGAGGCTAAAAAGGATGTGATGGTTGTACTGGTGAGAGAAATACCAGGAATCGATTGTTAGGTGCTCCAGTCTGTGGGATATAACAGAAAAATTGTTGAAAGCAGCATAAAACTCCATTCAAACAATCAATCTATCTACTGGCTGCCATATCAGTGAAAAATAATCCCATAATGATGAAATATAAAAAAAAAATTCTTCTCTGAAACAGTTTCTCAGAATTCAACCAAACTTCTCAGGAATGATCCTTGGGACATGCACTTTTAGATTTGTAGGCAAAATACTGATTAGGTGATAACATGGGCTCTATGGGCTGCCGCGTCACTGAAAAATGGTCCTGTATGATGAAATATAGAAAAATCCTCTTCTCTGAAACTACTGGGCAGAATTAACCCTTTCCTGTTTTACAAAATTTTAGACCTGTCTAAATTCAAAGGTTTTGCAGACGAAAATTTAAAGTGGATTTAATTTGAAAAATAACCTTTCAGTAGGGTAGAAAATAGTGTGGAAAAAGAAGAAATTGCTTGTTAGAAGCAATTTCTTCTTTTTTCACAGTTTTCTCAATCATAAAATCACAGACACCTAAAAAGCAGGGATTAATCAGCAAAGGGTTAACCAAACGTCACAGGAATTATGCCTAGAAAATATGCCCTTTCGGATTTGTTTGTGAAACTAGGCTCTACAGGCTGCTGTGTCGCTGAAAAATGGTCCCATGTACAGTCCACAATCTGACACCAGTTTGGCCAAAATTCCTCAAATTTGCTGGACAGTTTTTATTGTTCCATGATATAGAGGATAATCGTTTGTTTCAGTGCAAGATCAATTTATATTTTATTGAGTGAACAACAAAAGCTATATTTTCACGAGTGGCCGGGCCACGAGTGAAAATATAGCTTTTGTTGTTCAAGAAATGAAATATCAATCGATCTTACTCGAAATACAAACGATTATTCTATTTCTTTAATGCAAAAATGAGACAAAATGTGAAATTTCTAGAACATATTTTTCGTTTAGCGCATCATTTTGCACGTGATTGCTATGCAACAATCATTGTGACGTCACTTATTTCGCCCTGCATAGATGACGTCAGATAGGGTGAAATGCACAAAAGCAGGGTATAAAATTTTGATAATTTCACTGCTTTTGTCAAATTCCTCGATAAACCACCGAAAAGCATTAAAGAATATCTGATAATAACTTCCATGGGACTATTAAATGCATGATGCAGCCTGTTAAAAATGAATTATGCAGTGAACTCTTCTTGTATTTAACACAGACTGACCATGCAAGATGGGTCAAGCGAAAACAGATATATTGCATGAATTTAACTTTTAAACTAAATGATTAAATAATAACACACAAATCTTACATTAGGAATCAAAATAGTTATTATTAATATTAAGTAATATATTCATTAGTGTTAGATCAGTCAGATTTAAATTTTACTATTTCTGAGAACTGGCCTGTGATTTCTCCTCGTTCCAGCTGAGTAAACAAATGCCATGACAAAACTGCTTGGGTAACAGACTTCGTTGGGTTAATCACCTATCATTTTCTGGTAAATAAAGTTAATGGTCAATGGAGCAGTGGTTACAGTCTCCTGGCATTAGATGGGGCAGTGTGTAATGAAACAGAAATGATGGTAAGAACATGCTCTTTCGAATTTGTTCATGAAATATTGATTGGCCTGATGTCATGACTTACGGGCTTTCTTGTCACAGAAAAATGATAAAATATAGATAAATATCTTCATCTCTGAAACTACTTGACTGAATTCAACAAAACTTCACATGAATGATACCTAGGACATGCTTTTTAAGTTTCCTTTAACCCTTTGCTGTTTAATCCCTGCTTTTTACGTGCCTGTGATTTTATGATTGAGAAAACATTGTGAAAAAAGAAGAAATTGCTTCTGACAAGCAATTTCTTCTTTTTCCACAATTTCTTCTACCCTACTGAATGGTTATTTTTCAAATTAAATCCACTTTTAATTTTCGTCTGCAAAACCTTTGAATTTGGACAGGTCCAAAATTTTGTAAAACAGGAAAAGATTAATTCAGATTACATAAATAACATGGGATTTAGAGGCTGCCATGTCACAGAAAGATAGTCCCTCATTATTCAATAATAGATTAATCTTCTTCTGTAAAACTTCTGTTCAGAATTTAATAAATCTTCACAAGAATGATACTTAGGGAATGTTATTTCCAATAACTTCTTTAACTTTGGATCAGGTTGGTTACAAGGGCTCTACGGGCTGTTTTGTCACGGAATAATGGTTCCATACTATAAATAGAAGAAATTATCTTCTCTAAAACTACTTGGTCAAAATTCAACAAAACTTCTTCAAGAATAATTCTTAGGACATGCTCTATCAGCGTTCTTTATAAAAGTGTGATATGCTTTGTGATGCAATATTTCTTGTATCACAAGTTGTACATTTATTGACAGATTTTTGTGAAATAAATTAATTGTTATCACATTAGAGTTGGCACATTAAACTGCATGGTATTATTATTTCAGGTCACGGAAATAGGGCCTTCTTGTACAAATAATGATTATCTCCTTACATACAGATTATGTCTTAGCTAAATGATGAGATTTCATGAATCCAAAAGGCAATTAGTGCCAGTGGAGCAAAACTGGCCCTTAAGGGCCTCTGGTTATTTTTCTTTCTTTTTTGTGGAAAGGGGGTGGGTGGGGTGGGGGGGGTGTACTGTGTTAAAGCAAAAAAATCAACTCCTTCCGCTGTTTCATTTCATTTCTGTTTCATTATAATGGATTAGCAGTGTACATCAATTCTTACATCTGATATACCGTATTTATTATAATAATTGCCACTATTCTAATAAACACCTATCCCCCAAAGCACTACTCAAAATCTTCCATTTTTGGGCCGATTTTCGGAAGAAGTGGTAACTCTTATAATCGCCCATCCCCCCGATTTAGGTTAGAATGCTTCGTAACCTCTGATGTAGATTTCTCTATTTTTGCAACGAAAAGTGTGAAATTCCTGCTACAAATACGGAAATTACAGTGATTTATAGATTCAGGTTCATTTACGAGGTTAACTGAAGATCTGAATATGCAATAACTGACTTTTTCCTGACGAAAAACGAATAAAATGTTTAGTCCAAAATGATTACGTTAATTTTATCATATAATACGATTAGTTTCAGAAACAATTTAATAGAAAGAATTTACAGATATTTCATGATTTTTGTTCCAATAACCCGAAAATGAGCCGAGGAGCTATCAGGCCAAAAATGGAGTAAAAACATTTTAGTCCTGTAATGAGGTAAAGGGTGCAGGGTTTTCTGCGCTTGCATGCCCCTTACACTTGTCCCAGGAGATGTCAAACCCTTTCAATTATTAGGATAAATTCATATAGTTCACTTAAGTTGTCTTTTGTAGCTACATTATGGATTTTGAAATTCAGGAAAGATGGATTGTTCAATTTATTTTTGGTGCAGATAGACAATAACAATTGAGCGTAATTTCTATTTTCAATTGTCAGTTCACAACTTAGATATACGAGCACTCAATCGGTAACAATTAAAATGCAACATATTGAGTAAGGTAGAGCTACGATCTTTTTCAAGTCAGAACAGCAATATTCGTTTTTTTTTACAAAATGTGAAAATGAGGAATAACACAATACTCAGAAACTAAAGAATTGTTTACTTAACTCTTTTATTAACCAAATACTTTCAATCTTCGTCGCCGAAATCTGTGTTTAGCAGCCTGAAAAAAATGGTATCAGTATAAGAATAGGCATTTAAGTATGATCCTCTGGCATTTGTTTCTTTCTGTATCTATAACTGTTCAAACTAAACTAAAAAAAATGGCAAGATCTTCGGCATTATTGCATGCCAAAAACGACAGTTTTTCCGGGCATCGTACCAGAAGAGAATTGTAATTACTACTTTATTGAACATCAATCTATGGTAGAATATACACGTCTTCATGAGAATTCCTCTTATGAAAACCCACCCCCAACATACTCATTCATGACCCTTCTAATAAATGCTTGGGCGATTATTCAATCAATCAATCAAGGTCAAGGTCATTTTTCAAGGTCAAATTTGTTTGAAAAATTTAACCTTTGTCATAACTTTTGAATGGTAAGTCATAGAGCCTTCATATTTCACATGATCATTGCGTAAAACCCATTCAAACGGTAATTACTGAAAGAGATGGGGCTTCCATCCCCTTTCTTTATTCTAGGAATATGGAAATTCAAAAGAAATTTCATGGTTATCATCAACCCAACCATCTATACATCTGTTATTTCAACATCAACCTTCATTATCTTTTATAATTCAAAACAATTTCTAATCAAAATTCTATATGCCTTTTGTGTATAAGATTTGTTTGTGTTAACTACTATTACAAAGTGAATGGTTATGTAATAGATGGGAGAGTGTCCCATCAAAACATTTTCTGAAAGGAAATATTGTTTGCTTTAATGTTTTCTTACTTTCCAACAAAATATCTTAATTTAAAAAATCTTTGAAGAAAGAACTCATTTGTTATTTCACTTTCTGGGGTAGTCCAATCCTCGTTTTATTAGCTCCACTGGCTGAAGGCCAGCAGGCTATTGTCATGGCAGTGTGTCTGTCATGCGTCCATCTGTCAGTGTGTAAACTTTTCTTTAAACATCTTTTCCTCCCAAACCAATGAGACAATTTGAACAAAACTTTGCAGGAAATATCCTTGGGTGACCCTCTTCATTAATTATTAAAGAAATTTTGATTGACCCCCAAATATGTTGGTAGCAGGGTGTGGCATTTTTATGCCCCCGTATCCAGAGATCGGGGGCATATTGTTTTACTCATGTCCGTCTGTCTGTCTGTCTATCCGTCCGTCTGTCTGTCTGTTTGTCCGTCCGTCTGTCTGTCCGAAAACTTAACCTGAAAACTTAATCTTGCCAATATCTTCAAGCCTATTCAAGATTCAAAGCTAATCTTAGGCATGATGAAAGATCTCAATGATCCGCATCCGCTGGTACCAAAGTCAAGGTCATCTGATAAGGTCAAGGTCAAACTTTAAAAAAAAAATGCCGTTACGGGGGCATTCGTGTTTCACAAAAACATCTTGTTTCATAATAAAAATCTTTAAAAATGTTCTCCTCTAAAACATTTGGGCCGATTTCAATGAAACTTTAATTGCATGGATGGTCCTTGGGTGATCCTTTACAAAAATTAAAAAAAAAATTAAATGGCCTCCCAAATATGGGTGTCGCAAGACAGGCTTTTTTTCACTTTTAAATCTTTAAATTTTGCCCTCCCAAATAATTGGGCCGATTTTAATGAAACTTTGCCTAGCTGTTCCTTGAGTGATCGTTTATGTAAATTTTTAAAGAAATTTTGATTCACCCCCTATTATGGGCGTGGCAGGATGGGACTTCATCCTCCTCTGATTTTGTTGATTTTAAGAAATCTGTCCCCATAAAAAGTTCGCTAGGCTAACAAACTGAAATAAACTTGAACTGTCACAGAGAGGACTTATACCCCCCACCAGCACTTTGTCAAAATGTAAGTGCTATTAGTGCAGGATGTATTTGTAACAAATATTGAGTTCATAGGCAACATTTGCATAAAGTTTCATGATTGTAGGTCACTGGAATCTCCAGTTAGAGTCCAGAAACGAAAATTGAACAAAATTTGACTGTAACCTTGACCTTTGACCTATGAGACCAAAAAACAATAGGAAACTACCTTGGGTCATAAGCAACATTTGCATAAAGTTTCATGATTGTAGGTCACTGGAATCTCCAGTTAGAGTCCAGAAACGAAAATTGAACAAAATTTGACTGTAACCTTGACTTTTGACCTATGTGACCATAAAACAAAAGGGCACTTCCTTTCGGCATAAGCAACATTTGCATAAAGTTTCATGATTGTTGGTCACTGGAATCTGCAGTTAGAGTCTGGAAACAAAAATTAAACAAAGGCTGACTGACCTTGACCTTTGACCTATGTGACCATAAAACAAAAGGGCACTTCCTTTGGGCATAAGCAACATTTGCATAAAGTTTCATGACTGTAGTTTGCTTGGTTCTTGAGTTAGAGTCTGGAAACAAAAATTAAACAAAGGCTGACTGTGACCTTGACCTTTGACCTAAGTGACCCAAAAACAATAGGGCACTTCCTTGGGTCATAAGCAACATTTACATAGTTTCATGATTGTAGGTGGCTTGGTTCTTGAGTTAGAGTTCGGAAACAAAAAGGTCTATGGACTGATGGACAGACAGACAGACATGATAAAACATATATACCCCCTCTACTTTGTAGGTGGGGGGTGGGGGGTGGGGGTATAATATGTCTGGCGACTGGAAATATGGAGAAAATTGGGTTTTCGTTACAAAGTTACTTTTATGCTTGATTAATGCTACTCATTATATGATGAAGAGAAATGAAACATGATGACACAATCAATGCATTGAAAACAAAAGAGCAATACTTTTGTGTCACAATGCTTGCAAGAACTTTTAGACAATATGAAAATGTGTCATGCTGCAAGTAAAGTGAAAGATTAAAGAGCTTGGCAGTCCAAAAGGCATACTCTAACAATAGGTTGATAATCATAGCCCAATGTGGAATAGCAGCTAGAAGCTTGGATTGGATGTAATGGTAGTAATGGTGAGAAATACCAGGAATCTGTTGTAAGGTGCTCCAGCCGCTGTGATATGACAGAAAGATTGTTGAAAGTGGTGTTAAACCCCATTCAAACAAACACACAAACTGAAAGGCTTACTTATCCTTGAGTGATGGCAGTACTGACCAGAAACTTTCATTTTTGACAATCGTAGACGGCCCACTTTTTTCAAACTTAACCCTTGTCATGCTGAACCAGGAATAACCCTACTTTGGCAGGAGCTATAAACAAACATCAGCCTGCACATATGTGCAGTCTGATGTTAGTCTACACCACCTGTTTCTCATTTTCAAACCAGAATTGTCAATAGATTTAGTTTTTTCAAATAAAAATTGACCTATAGTTGGTACTTTCAGTGCTTTTTGCCCTTTGATTTTGATGAAATTTTTTAGCCAAAATTTATTCAGCATGACAAGAGATATTGGGCCGTTTGACCCCAAGAATTTAATTCTTGGGCAGATCCCTGCAGTTTGTTTATGAAAAATTCTGTAAATTAAAAAAGAAGAATATTTTAGTATGGGTACATCCCCTGTTGTAATTTTTAGCTCGGCTGTTTTCGGAGAAAACCCGAAAGTGCGAAAACTTTGACATTTTGTGACATCTCTGGTTCTACTGAAAGCATTTACTTGAAACTTGGCACACATGTTTACCATCAAAAGATCAACCTTTACTTTCAAGGGGGATAACTCTAGATGCATTTTGAACAAATTATGTCCCTTTTTCGTCTTAGATTTTTTCCCACCATCCAGCACTCAACAGCCGAGCGTAGGCACCCGTAGGCGGTGCTCTTGTTTTCATGGAGTGTAGGGATGGTCATTGGTAAATCTATGATGTCATGACTTGACAATACATGACACCGAATGTATATTTGTTGATGGTCAAAGCTTTACCTTCCCAAGTTAACATATTTCTCCTAATAAACGCTCCTGGGAGCTATACATAACATGGCTTTGAAAATTTTATTTAGTGTGCATTTTCTGATTTTTGATGTCTTTGTGGCCCATTTCCCTTTATTTTGAGGTAAAGTTTCTTTAAACAATCATTTATTTGATTAATTCATCTCAAATTAGAGAAGAAGTTTCAAAAAGTTCTCAAAATGTAGGCATGTGAAGTCGGTTTTCTTAGTAAAAAATGTAGGGGTGCTACTATTAGGGAGGGCTCTATTATCAGAGGAAATATGGTATGCTCTTTGTAATCTAGTGTTAATAATAGCTACATGCAATTGGTAACAATGACCAATGGTTGACCAATTGAAGCCACCATATTCAGTGAAGATTGAAAAGGCAAAAATATTGTATCCAGATTAGACTCAAAAGTTTTAGTAGTGTGAATATATGCTCAACCACAATTTAGGTTTGTTACGTTTGTTTGCCTCATGTATCATACATTTATTCATAGAAGTCATAACAGCTCTGTTGTATCACCAAAGACGGGCCAAGGCGTGCCAGAAAGGGCGTCGGTTCATTCAGGGATGACATCTGTATGACTTAAAAAGAAGTTGTTTAGTATGATTAATATCAGAGGCTTGGAATAAACAAACTAACATTACCTAAGAAATTGTGGTAGGATTATAACAGAATGATATAAAACAGTCATTGGTAATTTGCTATTGAGCAGTGTAGGTGATATGTAATGGAGTTCGTGTTATTTTTAGTATACCGTATTTCCCCTTATAATAGCGCTCTCCCTTATAGTAGCACACCTATATTTTTAACTAAGAAAACCCACTTGAAAAGCCTAAATTTTAAGAACTTGTTGAGACTTCTTCTCTTATTGGATGTGAATTTTCTCTAAACAATCATTTATATGATTGTTCATAGGAAATTTACCTCAAAATAAAGCGAAAAGACTGTGGACATCATACATTTTTCAAATACCCATCCACACATCAAAATTATCATATCACAGCAAGCTAAGTGCCCATACTAAAATATTCTTCTTTATCTTAGAGTTTAGTACGGAAGCTGCATGCAGACATCTTCCCAAAAATTAACTTCTTGGGATCAAATGGCCCATTTGGTTTGTAAAAAATGGGTCTTCTATCAATACTTTCAAAAAAGAGTTTCTGGCCAGTACAGCCATCATTCACTGATAAGTAAGCTTTTTGGTTGTTTGTTTCAATGTGGCTTAATGCCACTTTTAACAATCTTTGTCATATTGCAGCGGCTGGAGCACCTAACAACAGATTCCTGGTATTTCTCACACCATTACTACTATTACATTCATTCCAAGCTTCTAGCTGCTATCCCACATCGGTCTATGATTATCAACCTATTGTTGGAGAATGCCTTTTGGACTGGTAAGCTCTTTAATCTTTTACCTTACTTGCAGCATGACACATTGTCATATTGTCTTAATGTTCTTACACGCATCTGATGCAAAAGTTTTGATTCCTTGTTTTTAACGCATTGATTGTGTCATCATGTTACATGTCCTTCATAATTTAATAAGTAGCATTAATCAAGCATCAAAGTACAGTAAAACATGTGTTAAGCGACCACAGAGGGGACCACCAAAAAGCAGTCGTTTATTGTAATGGTCACTTAATACAAAATATTATGTTAAATAAGACAGGTCATTTTAATAGTATTTATAGATTGTCGGTCAAGTTGTACTGAATCTTATGATGTTCAAACCCATTAGAATCGTCTTATTAAGACGATTCTAATGGGCTCTAACAAAATAAGATTCAGACAATCAAATTTTCAATATGAAGGTCATCTTTTTCAGAAATTCTGCTCACTGTGAATGGAATTTTTATGGTGGTCACTTTATAAAATTGGTCGCTTAATAGACATGGGCGCTCAAGCAATATCGACTGTACCTATGTATTGAAACCCTGATTTAAACAGAACTTCACAGAAATGTTCCTTGGGTGACCCTCTTCTTAAATTGTTAAAGCAATTCAGATTGTCCCCTCATATGGGTATGGCAGGGTAGGGCATATTTTCACTTTTAAAACCTTTAAAAATCTTCTCTTCCCAAACCATTGTAATGATTTCAATGAAACTTGGTATGAATGTTCCTTGGATGACCCTGTATGTAAATTTACAAGAAATAGACCCCCTACATTATTGGCTTGGTTTGGCAGGGCAGTGTAGTTTTAAGCTCCACTGGACAAAGACCAAAGGAGCTTATGGCTTAGCCTGGTCTCCGTCATTAGTGTCCATGTATATGTTTGTCCGTTAGCTTTTTAGCTCACCTGAGCACGAAGTGCTCGTGAGAGGTATTGTGATCACCTTTCGTCCGGCCGTCGGTCGTCATCCAGCATCCGTCAAAAATTTCTTTAAATGATATCTCCTAAACTACTTGGCAAATTAACACCAAATTTTACAGAAATGTTGCTTAGGTGGTCCCCTTCCAAAATAGCTTTAAGAATTGAAATCCATGAAAAACCCTGGTTGCAATGGTAACCAAGGTGAAATTTTAAGAAAATCATAAAAATTCTTCTTCTTCTCGACCAGGAGTCCTACAGACTCTTAATTTAGCATGGATGATCAGTTCATAGACCTGAATTGAAATAGCTAAAATCGTATCTGTTGGGCCACCAGCTGCGGAGCACCAGGGGGGGAGGGGGTAGTACTTAGGGTAAATTTTGTAGTCTTTAACCTTCTTCTTCTTCGGAACCAGGAGCCATACAGACTTAAAAATTGGCATGAATGGTCAGCTTATAAACCTTAATTGATATAGATAAAATCATGACTGTTGGGTCACCAGATGCAGAGCATCTTGGGGGGGGGGGGGGGGGGGGGTTAGTGCTTTGTTAAAATTTTGAAATCTCTAACTTTAAGTGGGAACCTTATAGGCTCTTAATTTGGCTCGAGTCATCAGCTCATATACGTTATTTATTTATCATTGGAGATTTCAAAGATAAGCATAAAAATGTTGTACTAAAGTTATCCCAGATATTCGCTTGTAAAATGATCATGCAAAAACCAACGACTGATAACAATTCCATTTTGGATCTTGTATTTTCAAACAGAAAAAGTAAAACTGAGACTGTGGAATCTTACTGGTCTGACCATAAGATTATTTTTCTTTACACATAAATTTGTTGCAGTTCAATAACTTTATCATCTGAATCAAAAGTAATGCAAGTTACCCTTAGGTGCTTGGACTCAGGTGAGTGGACCAGGGCCAAAGGCCCTCTTGTTTCATTAAATAATTTTTATCTTCTTCTCTAAAACTACGGAGCAGAATCAAACCAAACTAGATAGTAATAATCAATGGGACATGCTCTGTCAGATTTGTTCCTAAAATTCTGATCAGGCTGATGGCATGGGCTTTAGGGGCTGTCGCATCACTGATTAACACTTTCCTGTTTTACAAAATTTTGAACCTGTCCAAATTCAAAGGTTTTGCAGACGAAAATTTAAGGTGGATTTAAATTGAAAAATAACCATTCAGTAGGGTAGAAAATAGTGTGGAAAAAGAAGAAATTGCTTGTCAGAAGCAATTTCTTCTTTTTTCACAATGTTTTCTCAATCATAAAATCACGGGCATGTAAAAAGCAGGGATTTAACAGCAAAGGGTTAATAGTCCCATATGATAGAATATAAAAGAATCTTCTTCTCTAAAACTGCTGTTCAGAATTCAACCAAACTTCACAGGAATGATGCTTAGGACATGCTCTTTCAGATTTGAACTTATAATTCTGATCAAGCCGATGACATTGGCTCTAGGGGCTTCCGCATCAAGGAAAAATGGTTCCATATGATAAAATATAAAAAAAATCTTCTCTGAAAACCCAATTCTACCAAACTTTAAAGGAATGATGCTAAGAATATGCTCTTTCAGATTTGTTTGTGAATTTTTTATAGAGCTTTTGACATAGGCTCTACAAGGTACCTTGTCACTGAAAAATGATCCCATATGATGAAATATAAAATAATCATCTTCTCTGAAACTACTGTTCAGAATTTAACCAAACTTCTCAGGATTGATGCTTAGAATATGCGCTTTCAGATTTGTTCATGAAATTCTGATTGAGCTGATAACATAGGCTCTACAGGCTGCCAAGTCACTGAAAAAAAGTCCCTTATTATTAGTCCCCTACCGGCCAAAGCCAAAGGGGACTATAGGTTAGCCCTCCGTCCGTCCGTCTGTCAGTCCAGATTTCAGTTTTCCGGTTAAGCCTTGGAGATATTGAGTTGATTTTAGGTATGTGAGTCTGTATCAATGAGTTACAGAATGAGTTCGAGATTGGTTCCGGTCCATTGATTTTTGTGGAAGATACGGATGCTGGACTTAGAAAATTACCAGGAAATTTCAGTTTTCCGGACTTTTTTTCTTAACCCTTAGACATATTGAGCTGATTTTTGGTATGTGAGTCCGCATCAATGAGTTACAGAATGAGTTTGAGTTTGGTTTCGGTCCATTGATTTTCGTGGAAGATACAGATGCTGGACTTAAAAATTACCAGGAAATTTCAGTTTTCCGGACTTTTTTTCTTAACCCTTAGACATATTGAGCTGATTTTTGGTATGTGAGTCCGCATCAATGAGTTACAGAATGAGTTTGAGTTTGGTTTCGGTCCATTGATTTTTGTGGAAGATACAGATGCTGGACTTAGAAATTACCAGGAAATTTCAGTTTTCTGGCCTTTTTTTCTTAGCCCTTGGAGATATTGAGCTGATTTTTGGTATGTGAGTCCGCATCAATGAGTTACAGAATGAGTTCGAGTTTGGTTCCGGTCCATTGATTTTTGTGGAAAATATTGATGCTTGACTTAGAAAATTACCAGGAAATTACTGGATTTCTTAAGTCGCTTGCGCTCGCGCTGCGACTTATTGTGGCCGTACGAAGTTTTCTGGACAGGTCAAACAAGGTCAAAGACAGACCTCTTAACGTCTTCTGTATTTCTGTTTTGAGACAAAGTAGATCTCTGATTTCTTGTCCGCACTCTATGGTAATAAACATAACGAAATAATGCCACATTTTGCGATCGCATGAAAGTTGTAGAAGAAATATACACCATATTTCTTAAACGCCATATGAGGCTGAGAAAGAATTTCAAAAAACAAAAACAAGCAAAAAACACCGTAACCACACCTGTTTAATATGCAGTTACGAGTTTTTTCGTAAACCATTGAAAAAATAGTGCACTACGCGCATTAATACAGACGCGTTTTGGAAAAAGAATAACATCGGTTTTCAACGAAAACCACGTAACCACAATTTGTTTTTATATACAGTTAAGGGGTTTTCGTTGACAGGCATGGCTCTCGGAAACGACAGTAGTGTCGTCTGAGACGACAACTTTTCTTAGCGGACGACAAAAAATCCTATCAAAGGATTCCACCGGACGACAAGTTTTTCTAAGGCACGCGTCCCGACTTATAACCTCTCGGCTGTGTATAACATGTATTTGATTGTTTACGTAAGTAAGGCTAACTGTCGTGGAAAAATCGATAATAGCCATATCTGAAGTCCGATAGATGGGCGCGGTAGGCGTGGCGTTAATTGACGCCAACGGCCAATCGTAATCGGTTATTCGTAGACCTTGTAGGCGGAGCCTGACTATCAATGAATTGAATCTAGACTCTGCCCGACACTGTGTTTTGGCGATTGTTAGGCATAAACGAAACACGTGAACTATTAATATATTGATCGAAGCAGTTGATTCACTAATTATATACCGGTAATTGAATTCGAGCAGGGCCCCAATTTAGACGAAGACAATCGTAAGACAACATAATTGACCCGATTTGTTCGTAACAAGTAAATGATTAGTCCGTGTCCTTCGAACTGTCCCGAATCTCTTATACCTTTTTTAAAATCGGTATTTTGACTTAAAACAATTAGCCTATTTAATTAAAGAAATGTTCCGAAAAAAACACGAAACGAATTACCACTACCGGTGAATCTCTGAAACGTCGTGCTTGTGCTTAATTCCGTCGGATACCATATTTCGAAAACGGAAAGCTCCGGATCAGCCTACTGATCAGACACGTGTTGAAATGAAAAAAAAAAAAAAAATGAACACAAATCAAGAGACAAGTGGTTCGGAAAGTTTAATTATTTCAATCTAAAAAAAAAAGAAAAAGAGAGAGATAACCAATGCAGTTCAAACATACAATCTTTTGTAATGAAAATGAATTCTGAATTTTTTCTCTCAATTGGCAACATCTGCAAAGAGAATTATCGCATTGACTTGTATGTTGAGATTTTTTTTTCAAAGTCTAAGTAAATACAATAACATTTTTTGACCTCTTTTTAACTTCTGGCAAAAAGAAGATATGACTGTTTCAAAGACTTGCTTCTGTATTGGTTTTATATGGTTTTAAACTGAACCGGGAAAAGTTTTGTCATCTACTGAGCCCATCTCCAAAACTGAATAAAAAAATGTAAAAAGCATTGGGATAAAAGAAGAAAATGTTTTTTTTACAAGCAATTCTTTCTTTTCAATCAATGTTTTCCTTAAGATAACCATTCTGGTGACCAAAACATTGGATTGTGTAGTAAAAGGTTAATAAATTGTCGTTTCAATATCATAGTTGTGCATGGTACAAAATCAACCCTCATAATGATGGAATCTAACTTTTTTGTGTTGGATCCAACTTTTTCTGAAGTTGGATTCCTGGAATCTTACTTTCAAAACCCTAGTGAGAGCCCTGGTCAAAGCATCGAAAAAATAGTTCGCGCATGCGCAGTAATTCAGACACGCTCTCATATAGATAGACTGGTTAACCTGTCCCAATCTACGCCACCCTCCGATACTGGATATATCGACAGATTGAGACAGGCTCGCCAGTCAATCATATAGATCCAGTCGCCATTTTCTCATCGGTTGTTATTCGCTTTGTTTTGACAGAAACTCTGATTTAGGACCAAATAAAATTAGATATTCTTAAAAATTTATCTATCAACATTTCTAGTCAATCGATAAAGAAGCATTATTCTCGAAAGAAGAATTTGATTCTATGGAATATTTCCCAGATATGAACAAATTTTCCACAAAATACTCCACCCACCAATGTTAAAATCGATCAAAGTCAAAATAAGGAGATATGGTGAAACTTGTGTATTTTTTTTAAATACTTGAACCAGAATAGTGGTAACATTTTCATCTTTTTCACTTCGAAAATTATTATTCTGTTCAATGAAAACCGATGATTGTATGCATCCCGTCTCAAAATGTCATTTGTGACAGAAAATAATAGGCCGGTTAGAAGTTTTGACAAATATGTTCTATTATACCCCAGCAAAACTTTTTGTAGCTCCACTAAAAGAATGTCACCCATATCGTGAACCTTTGTTGAGGAATAGCAGGAGGCTCGGTTAGGGTATTATGAAAGTACTGGTATGAAAAAACTAGAATCCATGGTTTGGTGCTCCAGTCGCTGCGGTATGACCATAGCAGTTGAAAACGGCGTAAAACCCCAATAAACCATACCCCCGCAAAACGATCGTCAGTGTTCTCCCCAGCCCAATAAGCTGTATCAGCCCCACTACAGCTTCATCTAAAACAGTGTTATGCCCCTACAGCTTTAAACTACCCCACCGCTTAATTTCTTCAAAATGGTCATCAAATAGAGAAATTTTAGTTATCTTATGTCAAAAACTGATGAAATAAGGCAAAACTGATGAATTAAGGCATTTTGTACAATAAATATGCATAAAACATTATTGGAAAAGAAGAAATTGCTCAACATGAGCAATTTATTCTTTTCCCAAATGTTTTTATTCACATAATCACAATTACTTGCATAAACACTGTATTGTAAGCTTCCATCGATGCTGCCACTACAGCTTCCAATTATTCTTAGGAGAACCCTGATCGTTTTAAGGGTTATACTGGCATCAGCCTGTCTGTCCGTCCATGTACAAATCTTGTCTTGCTTATAGCTCAAATATTGATAAAGATACATGTATAATTGTGACCCATCACACTAAAAGGGACCTTATGGCATGTGTGAATAAATATTGACCCTAGTCAGTCTGTACTGTCCGCGCAGCCAGACTAGGGCCGACGCTTTTCACTTTTATGTAATTTTCTAAATCTGGGGTATTAACCCTATCTTACTCTGTATTCACTTTTTGCATACGGGATCTGGTTAACCTGCGCTGGGTCTGACAAGTTTGTCAAAATTTGGATTTTTGGAGTTCGGATACGGTCCCATTTAGCATGACAGGTCACAATTTTGAAAATTCAAAGGTGTATAGAATTTATTGTGGAGAGGTTCAATAGATCTAATTTTTAAAAGACAAACATCTCTTGTTATAAACAATTCAATATTAATTTCATTTCCTTCAATACTTTTTAAAACCTTCTCTGATAGGGTCATAAAAAGCAAGTCTTGTTTAACTAATACATCTGTTGAAGCGACTTTCAGGCCCTTCAGGGCTTTGATTTTTCTTTATCCTCAGAGATATTGAGCTGATACATTAAATCTGATACAACTAATATTTTGGAGATGTAGTTATACCTTTACCACCAAACAAGATACTGCTCTAGGGACATATATATAAATCCGGTAGGGGACTTGGTATTGCCATGCAATACTTCCAAATGCTTGTTCAAAGATAAAATAATCTTCTTTCAGTGAAACTTTTAGACAGAATTTAAGCAAACTTCACAGGAATGATGCTTAGAACATGGTTTTTAAGTTAATTTGTGAAATACTAATTGGGCTCATGGCATAGGAGGCCGCCACCATAGCGCAGTTGGTTAGGCATAAGACTTACAATCCGGAAGTTGTGGGTTCGATCCCCGGTGGCGGCAAATATCCTTTCCGACGTTTGTCTCTCACCAATGGGTAGATTATCGTAAACCTATGTGAGATAGCAGTCGGAGGCTAGGAAAGGGTGTAATGGTAGTACAGGTGAAAGAAATACCAGGAATCCATTGTTAGGTGCTCCGGCTGCCGTGATATATCTGTAAAATTGTTGAAAGCGGCGTAAAACCCATTCAAACAAACAAACAATTTATGACATAGGCTCTACGGGCTGTCGCGTTACTGAAAAATGGTCCAATATGATGAAAACAATTTTCTTCTCTGAAACTTCTGTTCTGAATTCGACAAAACTTCATATGAAAGATGCCTAGGACATGCTGTTTGAGATTTCTTAGATTCAGATTAGATTGATAAGATGGGAAATATGGGATGCAACATAACAGAAAAATAGTCCCTTGTTATTCAATAATGAAATAAAACTTTTTTGCGAAACTTTTGGCCAGAATTTAACAAATCTTCACCAGAATGATACTTAGGGAATACTTTTTCCAATTAAAAATAATCTTCTTTAAGTTTAACTATAAATCAGTTTGGTTACTAGGGCTGTTGTGTCACCGAATAATGGTCCCATATGATTAAATAGAAGAAATTATCTTTTCTGAAACTACATATCAAAATTCAACAAAACTTCTGAAGAATAATTCTTGGGCCATGCTTTA
Organism: Fragum whitleyi; assembly: GCA_948146395.1. Classification (NCBI taxonomy): domain Eukaryota; kingdom Metazoa; phylum Mollusca; class Bivalvia; order Cardiida; family Cardiidae; genus Fragum; species Fragum whitleyi. Next base: position 10,383,794 of record OX411556.1, read on the forward strand.
TCAGATTTCTTTGCTATTTAACGATATAATGCGCTGTGTCATGGGCCTTTATGATGCAACATTTCTTGTTATCACAACTTGTACATTTATTGATAGATTTTTAGCTCCACTGGCTGAAAGCCACTGGGGCTATTGTCATGGCGTTGTGTCCGTCGTGCGTCCGTCCGTACGTGCGTCCGTGCGTCCGGTCGTAAACTTTTTCTTTAAAAATCTTCTCCTCAGAAACTACTGGATGGATTTCAACCAAACTTCACAGAAATGATCCTTGGGTGACCCTCTTTCAAAGTTGTTCAAGAAATTTTGATCCAATGAAAAACATGGATTTAATGGGCGTGGCTAATTTCCAAATATGGTAAAAAGTGACTTTTCTCAGAATCTAAAAGATAGATATCAACCAAATTTTACATGAATGATCCTTTGGTGACCCTTTATCAGTCTACCAAAAATTATTGTGATCGGATGAAAAATATGTATTTTATGGGCGGAGGTCATTTCTCTATATGTTATATAGTGGAAACTTTGAAAATCATTTTCTCAGAATCTAAATGATGGATATCAATCAAACTTCATTAGTATGATCCTCGGGTGATCCATTATCATTCAGCCAAAAATTATTGTGATTTGAAGAAAAATATGTCTTTTATGGGCGGAGGTCATTTCTCTATATATGTTATAATAGTGGAAAATTTGAAAATCTTTTCAACATCAGTAGAAGCCAAAATATCTAAAAATCTAGTCAAAACTTAGATTTGCTATTACAAGAAATTCAAGCCTGTGGAGCGACACAAGCCATTCATGGCTTTCTAGTTGTGAAATTAATTAATGCTTATCACATAACAATGGGAACAATAAAACTGCTTAGAAATATTATTTCAAGTCATGGAAAAAAGGGCCCTCTTGTACAAATGATGAATATCGGCTTAAAAACACCGTATTTATTCTAATAATCACCCATATTCTAATAAAAGCCCATCCCAATGAACACTGTTCAAAATTGGCCATTTTTTGGCAGATTTTTGTGAAAATAATTCATGCTAATCTATGACAATGGGAACATTGAAGCTGCTTGGAAATATTATTTTAAGTAACAGAAAAAAGGGCCATCATGTACAAATGATGAATATCTGCTTACATACCGTATTTATTCTAATAATCGCCCATATTCTAATAAAAGCCCATCCCACTAAACACTGCCCAAAATTGGCCACTTTTTGCCGGATTTTTGTGAAATTAATAAATGCCAATCACATAACAATGGAAACATTAAAGCTGCTTGGAAATATTATTTCAAGTCATGGATAAAAGGGCCTTCTAGTACAAATGATGAATATCTGGTTTAAACCTATTTATTCTACATCGATTGGGAAACAAGTTCTTACAACTTAGATTAATCCCTCTCGATTCTACTTCCTGGAAAATTCACCAGTACTCGCGTCGAATGTGTGGGCCAATGAAAGAACCAAGATCGATAGCCGCTCCCGGGAATCGAACTCAGGACCTTTGGGTCAAGAGGCCGACGCTCTACCACTAGACCACGGACACCGATGAATATCTGCTTACATATTTACTCAGATTTTAATATTTTTTGTACTATGCTTTACCTTGAATATTGATTATCAGAAATATTTCATAAATCATGTCTCACATGATGCTTACTTTAAGTCAGTTGTTACTAAGATGTTTTTATCTATCTCCGTTTTTCGGTGAGGGGATATAGTAATCATCTCTGTCCGTCATTCCATCACTAAACTTGTCAGGAGCATATCTCCTAAAGTATAATAGCTATCAACTTGAAACTGTATGGGTGGAAAGATCTCATGGAGGAGAAGTGGAGTGCAAAAGAACTACAACTCCTGCTTGCATAAATTTGGAAGAATTGTCCTTTGTTATTTTTTATATTTAGATTTTGATCTGGAGCATATCTCCTAAAGTATAATAGCTATCAACTTGAAAATTTATGGGTGGATAGATCTCATGGAGGAGAAGTGAAGTGCACAAGAAGTGAATCTTTGCTTTCATAATTTTGGAGTAATTGCCCTTTAAAATTGTTATTTTCAATACTTAGATTCTGTCAAGAGCATATCACTTAAAGTATAATAGCTATCAACTTGAAACTTTATGGGTGGATAAATCTCATAGAGAAGAGCAGGGCACAAGAACTAAAACTCCTGCTTGCATACTTTTGCAGTTATTGCCCTTTGTTATTTTTAGCTCGGCTGTTTTTGGAGAAAACCTGAGGTATTGCTATAGCCTTGGTGTCGTTGTTGTCTTCAACGTCATGCAAAAACTTTGACATTTTGATACAACTTTTGAATGGTAAGTGATAGGGCTTTCATATTCCACATGATGATTGCCTGGGACAAGCACTTTCTGTTGGCACAAGTTCAAGGTCATCAGTCAAGGTCAAGGTCATTTTTTAAGGTCAAACTTGTAAAAAAATGCAAAAACTTTGATAAATTGCGATAACTCTTGAATGTTTAGTGAAAGGGTCTTCATTTTTCACATGATGTTACCTGGGACAAGCACTTTCTGTTGGTACCAAGTTCAAGGTCATCAGTCAAGGTCAAGGTCATTTATCAAGGCCAAATTTGTGAGAAAAAAATGCAAAAAAGTTGACATTTTGCGATAACTTTTGAATGGTAAGTGATAGGGCCTTCATATTTCACATGATGATTGCCTGGGACAAGCACTTTCTGTTGGTATCAAGTACAAGGTCATCAGTCAAGGTCTTACAAGGTCAAACTTGTGAAAAAATGCAAAAACTTTGACATATTGCTATAACTTTTGTATGGTAAGTGATAGGGTCTTCATATTTCACATGATGATTGCCTTGGACAAGCACTTTCTGTTGGTACCAAGTTCAAGGTCATAAGTTAAGGTCAAGGTCATTTTTCAAGGTCAAATTGTGAAAAAATGCAAAAACTTTGACATTTTTGTGATAACTCTGGATCTACTGAAGACATTGACATGAAACTTGGCACACATATTCACCATCAAAAGGGCAACCTTTTCTTTCAAGGGAGATAACTAAAGAAGCATTTTTAGCAAATTATGCCCCTTTTTCTACTTAGTTTTAAGCTCACCTGAGCACAAAGTACTAAAGGTGAGCTATTGTGATAACTCACTGTCTGTCCATCGTCCGTCCGTCCGTCAACAATTTCTTTAAACATCTTCTCCTCCTAAACCACTAGGCCAATCAAGCTGAAACTTGGCAGGGAAATCCTTTGGTGAAGCTCTTCAAAAGTTGTTAAATGAATTTAATTCTATAAATAACTCTGGTTGCCATGGTAACAGAAGGGCTGAAAATCGCGAAAATCTTAGAAAAAAACTTCTCCTCCTAAACCACTAGGCCAATCAAGTTGCAACTTGGTAGAGATGTTCCCTGGGTGAAGCTCTTCAAAAGTTGTTAAAAAATTCAATTTCTAAAAAACTCTGGTTTCCATGGTAATGGAAATGTTGAAAAATGGCCGTAAAAGGCCGAAAATCTTCGAAACAATTCTTCCCCTCCTAAACCACTTGGCCAATTAAGCTGAAACTTGGCAGAGATGTTTCTTGGGTGAAGTTCTTCAGAAGTTGTTAAAAGAATTCAATTTCATCAAAAACTCTGGTTTCCATGGTAATGGAAATGTTGAAAAATGGCCGTAAAAGGCCGAAAATCTTAGAAAAAATTCTTTTCCTTCTAAACCACTTGGCCAATGAAGCTGAAGTTTGGCAGGGATGTTTCTTGGGTGAAGTTCTTCAAAAGTTGTTGAAAGAGATTTTAATTTCATCAAAAACTCTGGTTTCCATGCTAAAAGAAAGGCTGAAAATGGACGAAAATTGCTGAAAATCTTAGAAAAACTTCTTCTCTTCCTAAACCACTGGGCTGAAACTTGGTAGGGATGTTTTTTGGTGAAGCTCTACCAAAATTGTAAAAATAATTTTATTCAAAATCTCTGGTTTCCATGGTATTGGAAATGATCAAAATATTGTCAAAAATATCTGAGAATGCTAATCTTCGCCTTAACTTTTGGGCATATTTTAAACTTGGCAGGGATATTCTTAAGGTTTAGGTCTACTAAACTTGTTAAAAGAATTCAATTCCATAAATAACTTTGTTTGCAATTAAAAAGAAAATCGAATTGCAGTAGGAGGAAATTAAAGTCTGTTTCTTTTAAATATACCCTAAATGTACATCAGACAATCTCTGGTATTTATAACATTATTGACAAGTTATGAGTTGACTTACTCAGGTGAACAATATAGGACCATCATGGTCCTCTTGTTTTCACCATCCATTAGTTTTTTTACCATCCAGCACTTACAGCTGATTGTAGGCACCCATATGTGGTGCTCTTGTTGATACTTAGATTTTGTACGGAGCATATCTCCTAAAGTATAATAGCTATCAACTTGAAACTTAATGGGTGGATAGATCTTATGGAGAAGAAGTGCAGTGCACAAGAACTACAACTCTTGCTTGCATAATTTCGTCGTCCCAATCCTTTGAACTTGTTTGATTTTAGGAATTATATAGAAAAAGATCGATAATGTATCCTCTGCTAATGCTAATAAGTAAGTTTTTCAATGTTCAAAGGCATGTACTAGATATGACGCAACTGCTCTGATAACATTTTCATTTATTGATGACATTAGAAGTGTAAATTTGAATATGTTTGCATTTTCAATGTATTTTTTGGAATGTATTTATGTTGTATATCTTTATAGAAATCACACTTTAAAAGAAAATGGTACTCAGCTTCAATATTTCCACTTTGGCAAAGTTTGCATATTCTAGCCTCCTTTTGTGACATTTTTATGCCTTCCTGTTTCTATAAACAGTTCATGACAAGAAGTTCTGAAGTTAACATAGCATTTTCTGAATTTTTCAATATCCAAAACATCTAAATACTTTTCATATTGAAAACTAGTTTTGTATAAAATATATTTGTCTAATTTTAATTTTTGCACTTAAACTTGAATGCCATCTTTATAAAAATGTATCTTTAATTCTTTGGGTGAATGATTGGATGAAATTTGTTCCAAAGATATACAAAACCATTTTTCTCTAAGCAATTATCAAAATATGTAGTCCAATTTTCTTTACCGTTAATACCATCTAATACCATCATATCATAGCACTTTTTAAGTCGCTTGCGCTCGCGCTGCGACTTATTGTGGCCGTACGAAGTTTTCTGGACAGGTCAAACAAGGTCAAAGACAGACCTCTTAACGTCTTCTGTATTTCTGTTTTGAGACAAAGTAGATCTCTGATTTCTTGTCCGCACTTTATGGTAATAAACATAACGAAAAAATGCCACATTTTGCGATCGCATGAAAGTTGTAGAAGAAATATACATCATATTTCTTAAACGTCATATGAGGCAGAGAAAGAATTTCAAAAAACAAAAACTAACAAACAAAAAACACCGTAACCACACCTGTTTAAAAATAGTGCACTACGCGCAGTAATACAGACGCGTTTCAGAAAAAGAATAACATCCGTTTTCAACGAAAACCTCGTAACCACAATTTGTTTTTATATACAGTTAAGGGGTTTTCGTTGAAAGCTGGGCTCTTGGAAACGACAGTAGTGTCGTCTGAGACAACTTTTCTCAGCGGACGACAAAAAATCCTATCAAAGGATTCCACCGGACGACAAGTTTTTCTAAGGCACGCATCCCGACTTATAACCTCTCGGCTGTGTATAACATGTATTTGATTGTTTACGTAAGTTAGGCTAACTGTCGCGTGAGAAATCGATAATAGCCATATCTGAAGTCCGATAGATGGGCGCGGTAGGCGTGGCGTTAATTGACGCCAACAGCCAATCGTAATCGGTTATTCGTAGACCTTGTAGGCGGAGCCTGACTATCAATGAAATGAATCTAGACTCTGCCCATCTTGTCGAGCCAAGGGTTAAGAACGTTTTACTTATCGTATTGAGAAGATCTTATCGATTCGATACCCCTTGACTCGTGAAGATGGACTCTGCCCGACAATGTGTTAGGGCGATTGTTAGGCATAAACGAAACACGTGAACTATTAATATACTGAGTTCCATAAGAAAGTGTGCACTTTCACTTTTTGCATTTATCTAGATTTTTACAAAGTTGTAGGAAAATTTGAGTAAATTTGATGCCATACTTTAGTCCATGCCTTTTAAAATCAAAAGTCATATCAGATTTGGATAGAGTATCGTATGCTGCATACGCAGAGTCAGAACTGAAATTGTTCAGATTCAGATTTGACCTCTTTACAACTTTTTCTATGGTAAGAGCTATGTGTTGATGTAGCCTTAAAGAGTGTAAGAAGCCATTCAAAGCCATTTCCAAACAAAAGTTTTAATTTTTATGCAGACGTTACGTGTACGTCGACGTTAGACATTGCTAAGTTGTTAGGCCAGTAACTTGTTGTTGAAAGGCGATATGGCGTTCTATGACATCTCGATTTGCTTATTCAAGACATTACAAAATGATGACCTCGATTTCTATTGGAACATGAATTTTCAATCAATTTTAATGACATTCTAAATCTAACAAGGTTCGATTTTATTCAACGACGCTTTTTGGTAGCCAAACTACACTGTAGCATCATGCACAATTGTATTGAAGATGTGATTTTATGCTTAGGAAAGTCGCAAAGATTGAACTGAATGCATTTTCAGACCGATTATTCGTCTAATGCGCGTTGCACATGCAAAACATGCAAAATCAAATGTCTCAATTTAGAAGAAATTTTTTGCTTATTGCGTGTTTTTTGTTTTCAAATATCGTCAGCACAAACTCTTGGGGATAGTCATGCGACATTTCATGTCGATAGATTGTATAATTTCAGAGATATTGCAAATTCAAAAGTGCGCACTTTCTTTTGGAACTAAGTATATATTGATCGAAGCAGTTGATTCACTAATTATATACCGGTAATTGAATTCGAGCAGGGCCCCAATTTAGACGAAGACAATCGTAAGACAACATAATTGACCCGATTTGTTCGTAGCAAGTAAATGATTAGTCCGTGTCCTTAGAACTGTCCCGAATCTCTTTTACCTTTTTTTTTAAAATCGGTATTTTGACTTAAAACAATTATTTAATTAAAGAAATATTCCGAAAAAAAAAACACGAAACGAATTACCACTACCGGTGAATCTCTGAAACGCCGTGCATGTGCTTAATTCCGTCGGATACCGTATTTCGAAAATGGAAAGCTCCGGATCAGCCTACTGATCAGACACGTGTTGAAATGAAAAAAAGAATGAACACAAATCAAGAGACAAGTGGTACGGAAAGTTTAATTATTTCAATCTAAAAAAAAAAAAAAAAAAAAGAAAAAAGAGAGAGATAACCGATGCAGTTCAAACAAACAATCTTTTGTAATGAAAATGAATTCTGATTTTTTTCTCTCAATTGGCAACATCTGCAAAGAGAATCATCGCACTGACTTATATGTTGAGATTTTTTTAAAGTCTAAGTAAATACAATAACATTTTTTACAAAAACATTTTTTGACCTCTTTTTAACTTCTGGCAAAAAGAAGATATGACTGTTTCAAAGACTTGCTTCTGTATTGGTTTTATATGGTTTTAAACTGAACCGGGAAAAGTTTTGTCATCTACTGAGCCCATCTCCAAAAATGAATAAAAAAAAATGTAAAAAGCATTGGGATAAAAGAAGAAAATGATTTTTACAAGCAATTCTTTCTTTTCATTCAATGTTTTCCTTAAGATAACCATTCTGGTGACTAAAACATTGGATTGTGTAGTAAAAGGTTAATAAAGTGTCGTTTCAATATCATAGTTTTGCATGGTACAAAATCAACCCTCATAATGATGGAATCTAACTTTTTTGTGTTGGATCCACTGAAGTTGGATTCCTGGAATCCTACTTTCGAAACCCTAGTGAGAGCCCTGGAAAGCATCGAAAAAATAGGTCGCGCATGCGCAGTAATTCAGACACGCTATCATATAGATCCAGTCGCCATTTACTCATCGGTTGTTATCGTTTCGTTTTGACAGAAACTCTGATTTAGGACCAAATAAAATTAGATATTCTTAAAAATTTATCTATCAACATTTCTAGTCAATCGATAAAGAAGCATTATTCTCGAAAGAAGAATTTGATTCTATGGAATATTTCCCAGATATGAACAAATTTTCCACAAAATACTCCACCCACCAATGTTAAAATCGATCAAAGTCAAAATAAGGAGATATGGTGAAACTTGTGTATTTTTTTTACATACTTCAACCAGAATAGTGGTAACATTTTCATCTTTTTCACTTCGAAAATTATTATTCTGTTCAATGAAAACCGATGATTGTATTCATCCCGTCTCAAAATGTCATTTGTGACAGAAAATGATAGGCCGGTTAGAAGTTTTGAGAAGTATGTTTTATTATACCCCAGCAAAACTTTTTGTAGCTCCACTAAAAGAATGTCACCCATATCGTGAACCTATGTAGAGGAATAGCAGGAGGCTCGGTTAGGGTATTGTGAAAGTACTGGTATGAAAAAAAACTAGAATCCATGGTTTGGTGCTCCAGTCGCTGCGGTATGACCATAGCAGTTGAAAACGGCTTAAAACCCCAATAAACCATACTCCCGCAAAACGATCGTCAGTGTTCTCCCCAGCCCAATAAGCTGTATCAGCCCCACTACAGCTTCATCTAAAACAGTGTTATGCCCCTACAGCTTTAAAACTACCCCACCGCTTAGTTTCTTCAAAATGGTCATCAAATAGAGAAATTTTAGTTATCTTATGTCAAAAACTGATGAAATAAGGCAAAACTGATGAATTAAGGCATTTTGTACAATAAATATGCATAAAAACATTGGAAAAGAAGAAATTGCTCAACATGAGCAATCTATTCTTTTCCCAAATGTTTTTATTCACATAATCACAATTACTTGCATAAACACTGTATTGTAAGCTTCCAACGATGCTGCCACTACAGCTTCCAATTATTCTTAGGAGAACCCTGATTGTTTTAGGGGTTATACTGGCATCAGCCTGTCTGTCCGTCCATGTACAAATCTTGTTTTGCACATAGCTCAAATATCGATTAAGGTACATGTATAATTGTGACCCATCACACTAAAAGGGACCTTATGGCATGTGTGAAAAATATTGACCCTAGTCAGTCTGTACTGTCCGCGCAGCCAGACTAGGGCCGACGCTTTTCACTTTTATGTAATTTTCTAAATCTGGGGTATTTACCCTATCTTACTCTGTATTCACCTTTCGCATACAGGATCTGGTTAACCTGCGCTGGGTCTGACAAGTTTGTCAAAATTTGGATTTTTGGAGTTCGGATAAGGTCCCATTTAGCGTGACAGGTCACTATTTTGAAAATTCAAAGGTGCATAGAATTTATTGTGGAGAGGTTCAATAGATCTAATTTTTAAGAGACAAACATCTCTTGTTATATACAATTCAATATTAATTTCATTTCCTTCAATACTTTTTAAAACCTTCTCTGATAGGGTCATAAAAAGCAAGTCTTGTTTAACTAATACATCTGTTGAAGCGACTTTCAGGCCCTTCAGGGCTTTGATTCATGTATCATGTATTCTTCATTTTCAAAATTTTAGCCAATATTTCAAAACATGCTTGTGAGTTGTAATTATAAGAGGAAACCTTTCGCACTCTCCTAAAACAAAATACCGGTAATAACATGACCTTTTTACTCGCGCACATAAGTCTTTTACAAGCTTAGTTTTGACACCTTTCAAGTTCATTGTATATGCCAGTTTCTGATCCATAAAGAAGTTGTGGTCCAATTTTAGTATCAAATATTTTAAAGAAAAGTTCTTTACGCATATTACCGGATTTGAATAAAGAACTCAATTTCAAATTTAAATATTGTTTACCCTTTATACAGAGGCTTTTGACCATCTGTTTCATGGAATTTTGTTGAGTAAAATTAAGGCCTACATATGAAAACTGAGGCACTGTTTCTAACTCAAGATTAGGATATGTCCATTTTTCATTTCTTGAGCGCTTACCGCCGTTTTTAAAAACAACAATTTTTGTTTTTGAAACATTTACCTTGAGATAAAAGTCCTTATAAAAATTGGATAGAGCTTTTAGCTGTAATTGTAATCCTTTAACTGTATCCGACACTAAGGCCAAATCATCTGCAAATATAAGCAAAAATAGACGATATCAGGATGTAACTTTATGCCACGTACATTACTGTGTTTAAGCCTGTTAGCAAATTCATCAAGGAATAGGGAGCTAAGTATGGGGCTTGCTAAACAGCCCTGCTTCAACACAATTGTGTTTTCTATATAATCGCTACAATCACCCTTGACTCCTTTAATTTTTAGCTCCACTGGTCAAAGGCCACTGGGGCTATTGTCATGGCTTTAATTATCCCCTGTCCATCCATCCGTCTGTCCGTCCGTCCGACATTCATTGTCGAGCTATATCTTGAAAACTATAGACCGGATTTCAATGAAATTTGGCACACAGCTTCACTACAATGAGGACATGCGCATATCGTAGGGGTTACCCTGTTTGAATGTCAAATTTTGAGTTACTGACCCTGACTGTTTAAGCCATATACATACATAGTGATATTCGTTTCCGCCCTATTTCTTGAAAACTGTAAACCGGATTTTAATGAAACTTGGCACACAGCTTCACTACAATGAGGACATGCGCATATCGTCTTGGTTTCCCGGTTCGACTATCAAATTTAGAGTTACTGCCCCTGACTGTTTAAAGACCTATGTGAGATAGCGGTTGGAGGCTAGGAAAGAATGTGGTGGTTGTACTGGTGAGAGAAATACCAGGAATCCATTGTTAGGTGCTCCAGCCGCCACGATATAACTGAAATAATGTTGAAAGTGGCGTTAAACTCCATTCAATCAATCAATCAACCTGACTGTTTAAGCCATATACATACAGAGTGATATTCCTTTCCACGCTATTTCTTGAAAACTATAGTCCGGATTTCAATGAAACTTGGCACACAGCTTCAATAGAATGAGGTCATGGGCATATCGTCGGGGTTACCTGGTTCGACCGTGAATTTTAGAGTTACTGCCCCTGACTGTTGAAGCCATATACATACAGATTGATATTCGTTTCTGCGCTATTTCTTGAAAACTGTAGATTCGATTTTAATGAATTTTGCACACAGCTTCACTACAAAGAAGACATGTGCGTATTGTCAGGGTTACCGGGTTCGACCATTGAATTTAGAGTTACTGCACCCTGACTGTTTAAGCCATATACATACATAATGATATTCGTTTCCGCACTATATCTTGAAAACTATAGACCAGATTTCAATGAAACTTGGCACACAGCTTCACTACAATGAGGACATGCGCATATCGTCGGGGTTACCAGGTTCGACCGTCGAATTTAGTGATATTCGTTTTGCGCTATTTCTTGAAAACTATAGGTTGATGTAGATAAAAGATAACCTGTACCTAGGTTTGATATTAACTCCATTGACAATGAAAATATGTTCGGCGGGGGATATCAATTCAACGAATATGCTTGTTTACATGGATTTAATGGGCGTGGCTGATTTCCAATGTTATTGATGGGTATAAAACCAAATTTCACTTAAATGATAATTAAGTGATCCTTTATCAGTCTATCAAAAATTATTGTGATAGGATGAAAAATATGTATTTGATGGGCAGAGGTCATTTCTCTATATGGTATATAGAGGAAACTTTGAAAATCATTTTCTCAGAATGTAATTGATGGGTATAAACCAAATTTCTCTTAAATGATACTTTGGTGACCCTTTATCAGTCTACCAAAAAATGTTGTGATAGGATGAAAAATATGTATTTCATGGGCCGAGGTCATTTCTCTATATGGTATATAGAGGAAACTTTGAAAATCATTTTCTCAGAATGTGATTGATTGATATCAACCAAATTTCACTGGAATCATCCTTGAGTAATCCTTTATCAGTCTTCCAAAAATTATTGTGATCAGATGACAAATATGTATTTAAAGCTGCTCTTTCACAGATCAGGAAAATGTGCTTTTTGAAAATTTTCGTAAATTTAATTGGAAGTAATGACCTCATCATGTTGAAGCCTTTGAAACAATAGTATTCAATCTGGTAATGTAGGGAAAGAAAGACCTGATATTCTTGAATTTAGTGAAAATCATTCTGAAAAATAAATCAACTCCTAACGCCTTAAAAAATATTTTTGTGAATTCCCCATGTTTGTCTTATTCAATCAAAGATAAAGGTCAAAGTATTTGACAGCTTGAAACTTCATACCATTACAAGCAAAAATGAAAGATTGTTCATGAAAAAGAACAATTTTAAAATTTATAGACTGGAAATTAATAGACTGACTTCCTTACTGATCTTGCCGCTTCGAAGAAATAAGTTACAAAATTATTGAAATATGTTGGTTTTAGTTCCAATGCCCTTGGACCATTCTTAATTGTCTAAAACTACACACATTTCCAAATCTAAGAACAAGTTTTGTATTTTTTCTATGAAAAAATGTGAAAGAGCAGCTTTTATGGGCGGAGGTCAATTCTCTATATGTTATTTTGTGGAAACTTTGAAAATCATTTTCTCTGAATGAAATTCATGGATATTAATCAAACTTCATTGGTATGATCCTTGGGTGAATCATTATCATGCAGCCAAAAATTATTGTGATTGGATGAAAAATATGTCTTTTATGGGTTGAGGACATTTCTCTAAATGTTATAAAGTCGAAACTTGCAAATCATTTTCAATATCAGTAGAACCAAAATTATCTAAAAATCTAGTCGAAACTTTGATTTGCTATTTCAAGCCTGTGGAGCGACTCAAGCCATTCATGGCTTTCTAGTTAAAATTTACCAAAAAGAGCCCTGCTGATAGTGTCGAAACACTTTTCAAAATCTATGAAAGCTACATAAAGTTTTTTAATGCCTTTTTCCAAGGTAGAAGGGGGTATGGTTTCACCATGTCTGTTCCGTCTGTCCATCTGTTCATCCATCTGTCCATCATTCCTTTTCGTTTCCGGACTAGGCTAGGAAAGGATGTAATGGTAGTACTGATGTGAGAAATACCAGGAATCCATTGTTAGATGCTCCAGCCGCCGCGATATAACTGAAATAATGTTGAAAGCGGCGTAAAACCCCATTCAATCAATCAATCGTTTCCGGACTCTAACTCAAGAACCAAGCGACCTAGAATCATTAAACTTTATACAAATATTGCTTATGACCCAAGGAGGTGCTGAATTGTTTTTGGTTCAAATAAGTCTTGTTTTTGGTTCACACAGATCAAAGGTCAAGATCACAGTCAGACTTTGTTCAACTTTCTTTCCCAATTCTTACTCAAGAACCAACTGTTGTTCAATTATTGTTTCCAGACTCTAACTCGAGAACAAAGCAATCTAGAATCGTTAAACTTTATACAAATATTGCTTATGACCCAAGGAGGTAACCTATTGTTTTTGGATCACAAAGGTCAAGGTTACAGTCAATTTTTAGCTAGGCTGTTTTTGAAGAAAATCTGAGGTATTATGATCATCTAGGCGTCGTTCGCATTGGCGTTGGTGTTGGTTTTGGCGTGACAAACTTTAACCTTGCTCATAACTTTTGAATGGTAAGTGATAGAGCCTTCATATTTCACATGATCATTGTTTAGGACAAGACCTTTCTGAAGGTGCAAATTTCAAGGTCATCAGTCTAGGTCATTTTTCAAGGTCAAATTTCTTTTAAAAAAAATAATCTTGGTCATTACTTTTGAATGGCAAGTCATAGAGCCTTCATATTTCCAATGATCATTGCTTGGTGTCGTGACTTTGGACAATAACAAAATACACAAAGTGTGTTTCTATAATGAAATCTATTCCAAGAGTGAGTGCGTGAGGGACACTGATCAATTACATTTTAGGCATGCGCATTTACATACATACATGTACATTACAATATACTACATTTCCCTTTTTAAGAAAATTTGTGTTTATCAATTTTAAAACCATGTTAATGTTGAAATTAAGTTTAAATCTCTAATCTCTGAAATAAAACATGTTATACGGTAAATTTTATTATCATATAGCCGCTGCTTTGTCTGTCTGTCCGCCTGTCCGTAATTACGTCCGTCTGTCCGTTTGTGCGTCTGTCCTTCCGTTAGCAATTTCTTGTTTGCGCAACTCCTCCTAAACTATCCGTGGGAATGAGCTTAAACTTGGCACAATTACTCCTTATGATGTCTAGTTGTGCATAAGAGCTTTGAAATCCAAATCACTCTCTCATTCCTGAGAAATCTTGAATTATCTGCCCTTGAATATAACCAAAATCAATGTTTTTTGTGTGCGCAACTCCTCCTAAACTATCAATGGGAATGAGCTGAAACTATACACAATTACTCTCTATGATGTCTAGTTGTGCATAAGACCGTTGATGTTCAAATTGCTCCAGTCTTTTATGAGAAATCTTGAATTATCTGCTCTTGAATTTAACGAAAATCACTAGCTTTTGTGTGTGCAACTCCTCCTAAACTATCAATGGGAATATGCGCAAACTAGATACAATTACTCCCTTTGATGTCTAGATGTGCATAAGACTTTTGAAATTCAAATCGCTCCAGTCATTCTTGAGAAATCTTGAATTATCTGCCCTTGAATGATATGAAAATCACTGTATTTTGTGTGCAACTCCTCCTTAACTATCAATTGAAATGAGCTGAAACTAGACACAATTACTCTCTATGATGTCTAGTGTCGCATAAGACTTTTCAATTCAAAATGCTCCAGTCATTCTTGAGTTATCTTGGATTATCTGCCCTTTAGTTGATGGAAAACAAAATTTCTTGTCAGGTCATTTTCTCCTACAGTTTGGATGGGAATGAAAGGAAACTTGCCATAATGACTCTGCAGGTTGTTTATTTGTGCTTAGGCCTATATATATATTCATATTTAAAGTAGTTCCTGATTTATCTGCCCTTTACTTCACAAAATAGTTTTAATTTATAGATTTATTTTTGTGTGTGTGCACAACTCCAACAAATTTAATTGGATTGAAATGAATCTTGCCATAATGTAACCCTGATATTTGGTTATGCATAAGACTTCATAAATTCAAATAGCTTCGGTCTTTCTTGTATTATCTTCCCTTGAATTGATTGACATTCACTATATTTCTTTTGTGAGCAACTCATCACACTTTGAATTGCAATGAACTGAAACTTGCAAAATAACTGGCATATAGTTGTGCATAAAATCTTTTTCAATTTACACTGAAAAGGTCAAAAGGTTATGGCACCAGTTGTCTGTCTGTCTGTTTGAAATATTTTTAGCTATCATTCAAGCTCACGTTACTGACAAGCCAAGGTTACTGACAAGCCCCATCGGGCATATATGCGCTGCTCTGCGAAGCTCTTGTTTTAAACAAGAGGACCATGATGGTCCTATATCGCTCACCTTCGTCTCTTTGAGTCCTCCCTTAGCAAAATTAAATGCTTTAAAGATCATTAAATGACCATTACAGGGGTTGAAAATTCCACTCGCCCGCTCACATTTGCGAGTAGAAATTGCCAGAGGGCGACTAAAATTTTGTGTGAGCTAGTCCGACGGGGCAAGAACAAATCTAGGCTTTCAATCATGCAAGGAAAAACTAATCTTTAAACAAATGACCATTGCAATGTAGCATCGTAGTCGCAGTTAATATTTCTCGATTTCCAACGGCTTCCAAATTGCAGATTGTCTTTAAAAAAATAAATGTTCCGACGATGAGAGTTGTAAACTGGATGAGCCGAAATAAATTCAGTTACCCTTCTAAAGACTATCCGTTATATTTTTATATCCACTATTTATGCGACTATTTAATGAGACTATCGTGTAAACACGAGAGAAAATTGTGTTGCTCTGAAAACACAGATGACCTCGCCCAGTACAGGTGTTTGGCGGTCCTTTTGAAGTCGGGCCATTCTCCGAGAAATTTATACAGTGACGTCATATTAAAGATTGGTTTCAAAATAAATCTTATGATATTCTCACATCTTTACCACTCGGATATTTTGATAAGGATTATATTTTTTTATTTGAAGGAAGTAATTTTCGTTAGTAAATTGTTTTGAAACAGCGATTTTTATGCACGCATAATTAATCTAATTTTGGTAATGTACTTTTGCTGCATTCAATCATATCTGCACCCTTTCAAAAGCCTTCAAATTCTTTGAGAAAGATGTTGGGGATGGTTTTATAGATTTTCTTTTAGTAAAAAATTATAAAATAACAAAAAAAAAAATAAAAACACACACAAACAAGGTGCCAAATTGTCACAAGATACGCCCGTCACACTGCTTAGTATTAACTGGGGGTTTGAATAGAACTGAGGTTATTTTGAATAAATATTTTTTGCACCCATGTAGTTTCATTATCCTAGCTATTATACTTTTACAGATATACTCCGGACAAGATTCAAGTCTGAAAAACGACAAAGGGCAATAACTCAAAAAATAGGCCAGGTAGAGTTATGGTTCTTGTGCACTGCACTCCCCCTTGATGACATCTATACACCCATGAAGTTTCATGATCCTAGCTATTATACTTTTACAGATAAACTCCGGACAAGATTCAAGTCTGAAAAAAAACAAAGTGCAATAACTCAAAAAATAGGCCAGGTAGAGTTATGGTTCTTGTGCACTGCACTTCCCCTTGGTGAGATCTATACACCCATGAAGTTTCATGATTCTAGCTATAATACTTTTACAGATATACTCCGGACAAGATTCAATTCTGAAAAACAACAAAGGGCAATAACTCAAAAAATAGGCCAGGTAGAGTTATGGTTCTTGTGCACTGCACTCCCCCTTGGTGAGATCTATACACCCATGAAGTTTCATGATCCTAGCTTTTATACTTTAAGAGATAAACTCCGGACAATATTCTAGTATGAAAAACAACAAAGGGCAATAACTCAAAAAATAGGCCAGGTAGAGTTATGGTTCTTGTGCACTGCACTCCCCCTTGGTGAGATCTATACACCCATGAAGTTTCATGATCCTAGCTATTATACTTTAAATGATATACTCCGGACAAGATTCTAGTATGAAAAACAACAAAGGGCAATAACTCAAAAAATAGGCCAGGTAGAGTTATGGTTCTTGTCACTGCACTCCCCCTTGGTGAGGTCTATACACCCATGAAGTTTCATGATCCTAGCTATAATACTTTAAGAGATATTCTCCGGACAAGATTCAAGTCTGAAAAACAACAAAGGGCAATAACTCAAAAAATAGGCCAGGTAGAGTTATGGTTCTTGTGCACTGCACTCCGCAATGATGAGAAGAATATAATTGCCAAGTTTGAAGTCAATCGGACTTCAAGTGACAGAGTTATGCTCCGGACAAAGAAGTGGACGCCGCCGGACGCCCGGACAACCGGACGCCGGACGCCACGGGTGATCCCATAATACGTCCCGTCTTCGACGGGCGTATTAAAAGGGGAGCGGGTCGCATTTCAATGATCACCAATTATAATTTCAAAAAGCTGAGCAGGATGACATTGGTTGTTTAAAAGCACAGCTAACACTCGGACAACGAAAGAAAAATATATCTATAGCAAAGAAGTTATTCCAGGTCAAAACTTGTTCATTTGTATTTTAATAATTTTTTGTCCGCATTTAATCTCCCGATTGTTTCTAATATTCAATAAAATATGGTACTGGTTCAAAAAATTTGTAACTATTAATTTGCGCGATTCAATGATAAGAGTGCCGATTATCCATCTGATTTTTGATAGGCTAAAGAAGAAATGGTTTTGTGGTCCAGGTTTCTAATAGCCCAAATTCCTTATTATCTGTGTTGCTCATTAAGATATTCTTCTGTACATGTTGAGACCACATAGATTACCCATTTCTTTAATATTGAATACAAAATAGCAAACCATGTCATATGAACATACCTTTCCACACATGTCACATGAACAAACCTTTCTACGCACATTGGGTGGAAAGTTCTGATTTCATTAAAGTACTGTCACAATCAGTTAAATTTATACTGGGATGATAATTTCAACCAATTCAAATGACTTGTGTTCTTGTTGTAAGACTAACCTACATTTTATTAATTTTGAAGGGCGAGCTCATTTGGTTTAAGGGCGAGTTGAAATTTATGGTTGGTTTTTAAGATTTTTCAACCCCTGCATTAGATTATTCAAAGAAAGACATTATTCTATTCCTATGATCCCTATATAAGTTTCTGGCCTTTTCTAAACCAGTTTCTTGTGACCTGGCCAACATTCTGCCCAAGTTTCATGACTATTGAACCAAATTTGTGGCCTCTAGAGACTAGAGTGTAAACATACATTGTCAGGCCCCTTTTCCCTTAACATTGTATATATCCTTCCCTTTTTCAAAATGGTTCATCCTCAAGACAATGACCAACATTCTGATCAAGTTCCTTGGAGATTGGACCATATTTGTGGCCTCTAGAGTGTGAACAAGAAAATTGTTATTAAGATTCTTTTTACCGTGATATAGCATGGATCCTTCCCATATTCAATAGGGTTCATTCTTGCAACCTGACCAACATTCTGACCAAGTTTCATGACGATATGGCCATATTAGTGGCCTCCAGGATGTAAACAAGAAAATTGGCATTAAGGCACCTTTTCCTGTGATATGGCATGGATCCTGCCAATTTTCAAGAGTTGCTCCTGGTAACCTGGCAAACATTCTGTTCAAGTTTCATGAAGATTGGACCATATTTGTGGCCTCTAGAGTGTAAACAAGAAAATTTTCTCCAAGGCCCCTTTTCCCTTGATATGGCATGGATCCTTTCCATTTTCAATAGGGTTCATCCTTGTGACCTGGTCAACAATCTGACCAAGTTTCATGAAGATTGGGCCATATTTGTGGCCTCTAGAGTGTTAACAAGAAAATTGTCTTTAAGGCCCCTTTTCCCTTGATATGGCATGGATTCTTCCCATTTTCAATAGGGTTCATCCTTGTGACCTGGCCAACATTCTGACCAAGTGTCATAAAGATTGTGTAATATTTGTGGCCTCTAGAGTGTAAACAATCAGATTGTTGACGACAGACGACACACGACACAGTACATACGACGGACGATGGACATTCAATGATCACAAAAGCTCACCTTGAGCACGATGTGCTCAGGTGAGCTAAAAAGCTGTCAATTGTTGTCTGCTTCGATGCTTTTGTTACCCTAATGTCAATCAAAAGCTCATCAAAGTCAGTCACACATTTAAACATGCACTCACTTCCAATTTGCAGAGCAAATTCCCTAAGTTTTAACAGGCAGTCAGTTGCTTTATCCATAGACACTTGTGTAATGGGAGCCACAATATCACTGACCTGATCATCATCAGCAGCATCATCATGACACTGCTCATGATCCAACATTTCAGTGGTATTCTGGTCCCAGACATTCATGTCAGTTTCACAGGTCTTTGAATTAAAATCGATTTCAATCAAATCCTTAATTTCACAGTCAAAAAGGTCCCTAGCCATTTTAACTACAGAGAGAGGGAGGTCATCCTCATCAAGCATATTAAACTCGATGGGATCACCTTCACTCTCTGTAGATCCACTTGACTCACTCTCACGATTACCAAAACCTGCAATTTTGAAGCAATTTTCAATTGTTGATTGGTCAGTTTCATTCCAAGACCTGTTAACCCAATAGAGGTATTTCACGTAATTATCTTCCTTGCATGCTCTTCAGTTATCTTCCTTGCATGCTCTTCAGTGAAAGGGACATAACAATGCAAACGAGGGGGCATCCTTCTTTTCTCCACTTTTTATTTCATTGTAATTTATCCGCAGGAATCAGTCGATTTCAACTATTAATGAAATAGATTATCAAACTTTTATCAGTCAAAACAAAACATAAATGTCATTTGAAACTATTACGACAGTCTTTGGGAGTTTTTTTTATTTGAAATACTGAAAAAAGCGACATTTGATTTTAGTTGGGTGAATAAATTGCTGAGATAATCTCTTCAGAGTTTTCTACCTGATGAATTTATATTTTTTTGTCGAAACAGATATCCTTCATTGAAAACCTACTGTCTTGAGAAATCACTTTGATTTGATTGTTAATTTGGATTTCTTCATTTTGACTATTCATTTTCATTATTTCCATAATAGTAATTGCATTATTGTTCGACACAAAGCGATCGTAATTGATTAACTAAAGAATTACAAAAACATGAATAATATATAATAAATAATACAAAACAGACAACAAAAACGACATACGACAGAA
Organism: Fragum whitleyi; assembly: GCA_948146395.1. Classification (NCBI taxonomy): domain Eukaryota; kingdom Metazoa; phylum Mollusca; class Bivalvia; order Cardiida; family Cardiidae; genus Fragum; species Fragum whitleyi. The sequence goes on from OX411556.1 coordinate 10,403,994, forward strand.
TGCAAGTTCAACACAGATATAATGTTTTACTCTAGTGAAAAATAAAAGACGAACACATATCGAGAGATAGAGACAATTTTAAAAAGGGTGAAATAATTCCATTGCAGCTATTTACGAGTTGCTTTTTCATTTTGATAATTATTCAAATTCGAACACATACTTATATTTGGAAGGGCTTTTAAATACATTGGAAACGCGAACTTTACTGTTTCAAAATGAATGATTTTGTAGTTCTGAATTTCACTTCAATATCTTTCCTTTTGTGCAGCTTTTTTTAACACTAACCTTTTACGAATCCATTTAATTTTCCAAAATCATGAATATTTGAACGCACAATTAAAATACCCCTTTTATGGATATATCTTCATCATGAAGATGTGATCGAAGTTATATACGATAATGTAATACCATATGTCACGTACAACGCTTAATTGACACCAGTGCAATGTTTATTTAGCGCATGTGTTGTAACATATAACTTCTGCTTTAGTGTTTGACCGCTCTTTTATCTGGGGTCTAGGGTATATTGTAAAACCATTTCAAAAATCATTCAAATACAAGAAGATTAAACTCGACCCTACATGTTTTTTTTTTAAACACTTAAGTTTTATCAAGCAATATGAAAAACAACAGTGCTACAAGGGACTTGTGCTAAAATATCTTAATGATTCTACATGAGCATCAGATATATGGCCCCTACACCATAAAGAACATGGATCTAACTTTAAGTCTGGTCTTTCTGTGCTATTTACAAAATACGACTTATTTATCTTCATGTATTTATTATCATTTATTCTATTTCTATTATGACACGTGAAACTGTGTCTATAAACTGCATGTAATCACATCGTGGTTAAATGAGCGTCAATCATTGAAAAAAGTTCCGTGTGGCTGTTCCATTGCGCCCTAGTACAAATCATAATTTTGACCCAAAAGGTGAAAAAATTGTGTGGCCAATGCAACTATCTAATCTAAAAGTAATTTAAAAGAAAAAAGTGTAATAATGGGAAAAGCCGAGCAAACTACCTTTACTTGGATTTTATCAATGACGTGGTTGGTGAGTATTTAACAAATGTAGAACCATGACGTGTACACGAGCGATCGTTGTTTAGACAAGTTAACCTTATCCGGATGCATTGATGGATTAAAAACTGAATATTTACACGACTAAGATGAATTTTGGTGACAGATTTGTAACTTATCTATGCCCATCTCGTGAAAAGCAAGCAGGATTAGATTTCATTGAGGTTTGCTAAGTTTGAGCTGCAGGACACAAAATTATGAGAAAACAGTTGGGATGGACGATCAACAAAAAAAAAACTTCACGCATATGTACTTGGTGATTAAGGTATGTTTAAATTGTTTGATAGTTTGTTTAGTTGTTTAATGTCTCATTATTGCATTTGAGTGTTTGATCTGCTTTCATTTAGGCCTTGTCCAACGCCTAACCTACCAAACACTAAGCTAAACAAGTCATGATGAGAAAAATGAGGACATTCCTGGCCCACTTGGAATTTAAGATTGAAGATAGCGTGTTAGATGCAAATGTGAGTCTGTTGGTATTGGCATAATCGAATTAAGAATAATTAAATGTGCAATTTTGTTTATTTCGAATTTCTAAATCAAGAGGCAAATATAAAGGAAAGCGTTGAATATCATTGCTTACCATTGCTTACATTGGTGGAAAAGGAACAGTGTTATATATTATAGAAGAAGCTAGTACGCAGTTGTAAGACATGTTATCTCTCTTGTTTAATTTTCATGAAATAGTGAAAATTTGGTCATGATAGAATTATAAGAACAAAGCTCTCGTTGATTATTTATTGAGCCTTAGAACTCAGAAGCGTGGTTAAATTTTCAATAAACAACGGTAAGAATTTGTTATTCTATAAATATCCCCTTAGTATGAACATTTCTTGTGCAAAAAAAGCTGTTGTGAATAAATAACATTTTACATAGAGAAATTTATATTGCAAGGTCAAAAAATCACATGGGCCTACATTTCCAAAATCATGCTTCACAAAGTGAAGGATCGTCAATGTGTTTCTTATTTTGACACACAGTTTCAAATTCGCAATATCACAAACAAATTATTCAACGAGGTGGTGTATTTGGTTGGAATAAGCGTTCAACAATTTATTTGTTTTCTTATTCTTTCTTCTTTTTGCAATAATACATTTCCTTGTCTCAATGTGTTGATTACGATGTGATGGTTATGATGTTTTATACAAAGAAATTTATATAATACTATGTAAACAAATAATTGAGTAGACTTCGTTTTTTTTTAATTTTTAAGTAATATTCAGATTTAATGAAAAGCGAAATAAATAAGATCTGAATAAAAAAGGGAATGATATATGAATAAAAATAGTTCATAGAGAAACTTGAATGACATTTAAAAAAGTCAGTATATTGCCAACAAGAAATCAAAATACTTCTTCATAGGTCAGGCACTCTAGATAGAGTTAGATTAAGATAAGTTAATCAATACACTGTATGGAAACACTGTACGGTAGTTTGCAACGGTATATTCAAAATGGCGGACATGCGTTCGTGAAAAAGTAAGTGTTCTTTATTATGCTCCCCGAAGGGAGAGCATATAGCCGCCGCTTTGTCTGTCCGTCCGTCCATAATTCCGTCCGTCTGTCCGTCCGTCCGTCCCCACCTATTTCTCCATAACCCCTGGGCCAAATTGAATGAAACTTACCATGTGAACTCCCTATGATATAGTGATGATGCATCTGTGACGGTTTTTGGATTTGAGGCCTCGTCACGGGAAAAGGGGACTTAGGGTAAAAAAACAGTTTTTCCCAAATTTCTCCTAGTCTAACAGTCAGAATTTAGTGAAATTTCATATTTGAGTAGCAAATCAGATGCCCTTTACTATAAATAATTTGAAATTAACGTAAAAAAAATATATATCATGGAAAAAGGGGGCTTAATGTTTGTTACCTTTACGTTCGGCGTAAAATACAGTTATTCTTTCATTTTTTCTAGTCTTATGCTCAGAATTTGATGAAATTTCACATTTGAGTAGCAAATCAGATGCTTTTTACCCTAAACTATTTGAAATTTGTGTCTAAAAATATGTCATGCAAAAAGGGGGTTTAATGTTTGTTACCTTTATGTTAGCTGTATAAGATGAACAGCTTATTTGAGTCTTTGAAATCTGACCACAGAGCATATCTCCTAAAGTTTAATAGCTATCAACTTGAAACTTTATGGGTGGATAGATCTTATGGAGGAGAAGTGCAGTGCACAAGAACTACAACTCTTGCTTGCATTATTTTGGAGTTATTGCCCTTTGCCCTTGAAACTCTATGGGTGGATAGATCTCATGGAGGAGAAGTGCAGTGCACAAGAACTACAACTCTTACTTGCATAATTTTGGAGTTATTGCCCTTTGTTGTTTTTGATACTTAGATTTTGTCTGGAGCATATCTCCTAAAGTATAATAGCTATTAACTTGAAACTTTATGGGTGGATAGATCTCATGGAGGAGAAGTGCAATACACCAGAACTATAACTCTTGCTTGCATAATTTTGGAGTTATTGCCGTTTGTTATTTTTAATACTTAGATTTAATAGGAGGTAAATCTCTGACAGTACAAAAGAATCTTTATTCTATTAGGCTTCAGTTTACTATCAAGCTTTTGTGGTGAGGGATGTCCATGTTCAACATGGCTCTTGTTTTTGTGACAATTAATGCCTTAGTCGGGGAGCATAATCCGTCTCTGACGGCTCTTGTTTTTGTTCGATATTACTATAATCTGTCATCCTGTAAAATAATGACAACATTTACGTAATCAGCTTTGAATACATTATCCATCGTTATTAATGATTAAACGTCCCATAGCTCCGTCTGTGTGTAATAAAGCTTCAAACATTGTGTTTTGATGACATTTAAAATAGAAGCCTAAAACGAAAGTAGAAATTGCCATATTTTCCCTAAAATGATCGCACCAGCAAAATCAAATGTGGCAGTGGATAGGGACAAGGTATCTCCCTAAATATGACCCAAAATGTTTTGGATCTAGCCCCTTGTCTAGGAAATATAGACACTTGAAAAATTCAATGGTGTACGCTACAGTTAAAACCGAAACTAAATTGTTGTACAGTGCGGTATATGGGTATACTTGTACTCACTGGTCTAAATTTCGAATGAAAATCTGTACGCAACGGTTTATATAAATTATCATGTGAAAATCTTTCAACTGATGGAATAGCACAAAAAGGTGAAATTGACTTTGATACTATTTAATCTTGGTTAATATTGATGAATATGTTCTTTTTCTTATTTTATTTTGTTTTGCCTTGAAAAAAAAAAAAAAAAATGTCGAAAGAGTATCATAAAACACAGTTTTAAATCTAATCTAATGTTTCTACTTAACTCTTCTGTCCTTCCTCAATAATTTTGTAAGACCCTGTACAAATCTTTAAGACTAAAGCTCTTAACAAAGGCATAAAACTTATCAATATTTCAGACATCTTCTCGATGATGTAATAAGACTGAACAAGAGGACCAAGATGGTCCTAGATCCCTCACCTGAGTCTCTTTGACCCCTGGGACATCACATTAATTAGATAGGCAGATGTCAAAAAGAAGATAATTGCCTAAGATCAATACAATGAAACGCTTTCAGCGAAGAGCAAGACAGATATGCCTTTTTGCTCTTTGATTCTATGTTAAAGGAATGCACCTGGATGGACCCCAAATGTGACCCCAGGGTCTTGATATGAACAAACTTGGAAGAGGTCTATAAGATGATGCTACATACTAAATATGAAAGCTGCCTGCCTTCTTGTTTCAGAGAAGAAGATTTTTGAAGGTTTTCCTATTTTCACCCATTATGCTCAGATGAGTTGAAAGGGATGCGCCCGGGTGGAGCCCAAATATGACCCAAGGGTTGATATGAACAAACTTGGTAGGGGCCCACTAGATGATGCTACATACCAAAAATGAAAGCAGTGTGCCCTCTGGTTTCAATTAACACTTTCCTGTTTTACAAAAGGGCTAGGTTCATTAAGGGGTAAAATTGGCCCTATTTCAATTTTAATTAAAACATGACTTCTTTCAATCCTTAAGCTGTAGAGATGAAGAAAAAGACAAATAAAATTGATTCTGACTTTAGACTGTTGCCATAGCAACCATTTTATTCTTATTGAAAACTTCAAGAAATGACATACCTTTAAGCTTTACCTCAGTCTTAGATTAATTTATTTGTCTAATTATTGATTGTAAATGTAAAAGAACGGAATCAAGAGGAAAATCTACTTCCATGGCAACCAGTAGAAATGTTTCCATAGTAACAAGTGCGTGCATCAACCTTCTTTTTTTGTGTAAAACTGCATTTTTGTCATTGAAAAACTGTGATTTCAACAAAAGATATATATTCATTTACTTAAAAGAAACTAGGAACCAATTTCTGTTTAAATTCTATCACATTGCTATGGTTACAGAGTGGGGAAACTAATTTCTAATGTAAAAAAAATAGACGAAAAACCTGTATTTTTAGTATTTTAACAAATAATCACTACTGTATTTGAGGAATGGGTGTGGGAATATCTTTGCTTCAAATAATCATTATTCATTTTCAAATACAAATTCTGTTGCTATGGAAACATAGCGACCAAAGTAGTTCCAAAAGCTATCTGTCTCATTAAGAAGAAATCTTTTGATTGAGGATGCTAAATAATTAGATATAAAAATGAATGTATTAGTTTTTAATTCATGGAGGTGTGAAACTAGAAACCTAATTATGTTATATAAAGCTTTTGTGTGAAACCGCTTCACGTATTCATACAGTGTGAATAGATTTTTAATTTTCATATCTCAATAAGTTCAAAATGAAGAAAATCTTTATACCTTAGTAATATGAAAAGTACAATACAGATTACTCAATTTTAGACTGGTCAAACCTTTCAACGGGCTGGATGTAAGCAGGTTAATACCTAATTTATTCTAGTAATGGCCAATGAATGGCTATGTTGGGGTCGGGCGATTATAGAAGGCATTCTCGTAAAGATATATGTATATTCTGCCATAAATTGATGTCCAATAAAGAAGTTTTGACAATTCTCTTCTGGTACGTTGTCCGGAAAAAGTTCGATTTCGGCAAGTAATAACGCCAACGATCTTGCTGTTTTTTGTTGTTTTTTTTTTTTTCTTTTTTTTTTAGTTTAGTTTGAACGTTTATAAATAGAAAAAGAAACCAATGCCAGGGAGTCGTATTTAAATGCCTGTTTTATTTACTAAACATTTTTTTTTTCAGACTGTCTGACAAAGATTTCGGCGACGAAGACTGAAATTATTTGATTAATAAAAGAGTTTAGTAAACAATTCTCCAGTTTCAGAGAAGGCTATTGTGTTATTCTTCGTTTTCACATTTTGTAAAATCCCGTACATCGCTGTACTGACTTGAAAAAGATCTTAACTACAACTAACTCAATATCTCGCATTTTTATTGTTACCGATATAGTACTCGTATATCTAACCTATAAACTGACAATTAAAAGATAGTCGTAATAAGAAATTATGCGCAATCGTAATTGCCTACCTGCAGCGAAAATGAAATGAACAATCCTGTTTTCCTCAAATTTAAATTCTGTAATGTAGCCACAAAAGACGACTTAAGTATGAATTTATCCTAATAATTGAAAGGGTTTGACATCTCCCGGGACAATTGTAAGGCCCGTGTAAGCTCCGAAAACTAAAAATAGAGGTCGGCATCTTTGATCACCTGTTCAACCCCCGTGTTAAATAAACTATTTCGCGTCATTTACCTCATTACGGGACTAAAACGTTATTAACTCTAGCCTTTTTGGTCAGATAGCTACTCGGATTAACTTTCGGATTCAATGATTGAAACGAAAAATCACGAAATATGATATCGGAAGATACTTTCTATTTAATTGTTTCTGAAAATAATCGCATTACTTGAAAAGAAAATATCATAATCAGTTTGAACTAAACATTTTATTCGTTTTTCGTAAGTAGAAAGTCAATGCATATTCTGCTTTTCAGTTAACCTCGAAAATGAATCCAAATGATCAATCACCGTAATTCAGTATTTGTCACAGGAATTTTATACTTTTTGTTGTAAAAATAGGGAAATCTACATTGCAGAGATAATGAAGCAATTTATCCCAAATCGAGGGATGGGCGATTATTAGAGTGTCCAACTTTTTCCGAAATTAACCCAAAAATGGCCGATTTTGAGCAGTGTTTGGGGGGTTTGGCGTTTATCAGAATATGGGCGAGTATTAGAATAATACGGTAGATCTAATTCTAAATGTTTGAAAACTTTTTTTTTTTATTTTGGATCCGGCAAGCAGGAATGTTTTTTTTTTTTTTTTATCAAAATTACAACTGCGAAACTGCAACCGCGCCATACTAATGTAAAGATACGGCAAAATGAATTTTAAAAAAATACTCCGAAAAGATTTTGATAACAGAAAAGGGAAGACCGGGATTTGAACCACGATCTCCGGCATGCCAATCCATCGCTTTAACCACTACACGTTTATTTCCTTGATTTTCAGGCATAAAATTGTTTTTAGCTCCACTGGCTGAAAGCCACTGGGGCTTTTGTCATGGCATTGTGTCCGTCGTGCGTCCGTCCGTCCGTGCGTGCGTCCGGTCGTAAACTTTTCTTTAAAAATCTTCTCCTCAGAAACTACTAGATGGATTTCGACCAAACTTCACAGGAATGATCCTTGGGTGACCCTCTTTCAAAGCTGTTCAAGAAATTTTGATCTAATGAAAAACATGGATTTAAGGGGCGTGGCTAATTTCCAAATATGGTAAAAAGTGAGTTTTCTCAGATTCTAATCAATGGATACCAATTAAATTTTACATAAATGATCTTTGGGTGACCCTTTATCAGTCTACAAAGAATCATTGTGATCGGATGGAAAATATGTATTTTATGGGCTGAGGTCATTTCTCTATATGTTATTTTGTGGAAATTTTGAAAATCATTTTCTCAGAATCTAATTTTTGGATATCAACCAAATTTCACTGGAATGATCCTTGAGTGACCCTTCATCAGTGTACCAAAAATTATTTTGATTGGATGAAAAATATGCATTTTATGGGTGGAGGTCATTTCTCAACAAGTTAAATAGTGGAAACTATGTAAATCATTTTCTCAGAATCTAATTGATGGATATCAATCAAACATTTTTGGTATGATCTTTGGGTGACCCATTATCATGCAGCAAAAAATCATTTTGATTTGATGAAAAATATGTCTTTTAAGAGCGGAGGTCATTTCTCTATCTGTTATATAGTTCAAACTTTGAAAATCATTTTCATTATCAGTAGAACCCCATGTATCTGAAAATCAAGTCAAAACATTTATTTGCTTTTACAAGAATTTCAAGCCTGTGGAGCGACTCAAGCCATTCATGGCTTTCTAGTTTTAAGTAGGAACAGCCCTATTGAATAATGCCGTTTCATAACACCATTGATTATTAATTTTGATGGGGTTGAAAAAATATAGATCTGCTGCTGCGATCCAAGAATATTGATTCTTTCCATTTGCTTTGTAACAACAAAAATATTTCTCGAAAAATATGATAATAAAAAAAAATACAAATAACTTAGGCCTACACCTAAATACTGCCTAGTGCAGGACTGAAGATTCAATTTTATAACGCGTAAGTACCCGTTGCTAATGACGCGGCTCTCCTGATCAATAGTTACGTCCCCTGCGCATTTACTCGGCACGTATCAAGTTCGTACCGTATGAAATAGTCGAATGACGATATAGTTGGAATAAACGCAAAACAAAAGATATTTTCTAGAAAATTAGTTTGAATACTCATTAATTCGCTTTCGTTTCTTGAAATTGTCAATCGTAATAATCCGAGAAAGCATATTCGAGAATGGTTCCATACTGTATTGACGATACAGATAGTCTATCCGGCCGCGCTGGGATATCTCTTAACAAATCGGGAGCATACAATGTATCTAGGATTTTTTTAGACGGGTACTAAGCTTACAAATAAGGAGAGTAGTTTCGCTGCAGATTGCTGTTGGTTTTCTCTGAAAAAATTAAATATTTATGCCTCGGATGGGTTTTCATCTTTTCCTACGAACCCCATATCCGCAACTGCTCTTTAACAATTTTATTTTTTAAAAATATGAAGCACTCCACCCGACACCGAATCTATCATCAAAATTTGTTGAACATGATTTACCCTTTCTGTGTGAAAAGTTTCGTGGTGTCGTGTTTAGTGCTTCATACTAATACACAGCCGTTTTTGTGAAAAATAAAGCAAAAAAATGGTAAAAATGCAAAAATCTGTCATATTGTTGTTATTTTTTCGTCCTTATAGGAAAGGTTTTCGATTGTACCATGGTACTTATGATGAAGTTAGAGTGTTGAACTTTTGTGAAAAGCATTTAAAAGACGTTTAAAAAGAATCAAGTTTTTTTGAAAATACAGGGCCGATTAGGGTGGCTTCTGGATTTGGTCCTTTGGACCTGTCCAAATTCAAAGGTCTTGCAGACGAAAATTTAAAGTGGATTTAGTTTGAAAAATAACCATTCAGTAGAGTAGAAATAAGTGTAGAAACAGAAGAAATTGCTTGTCAGAAGCAATTTCTTCTTTTTTATGCCCCTGTATCGAAAGATCGGGGGCATATTGTTTTACCGTTGTCCGTCTGTCCGTCTGTCTGTCTGTCTGTCTGCAAAACTTAACCAAAAAAACTTAACATTGCCAATATCTTCAAGCCTATTCAAGATACAAGGCTCATATTTGGCATGATGATAGATCTAAATGATACGCATCTGCTGACACCAAAGTCAAGGTCATGTGATAAGGTCAAGGTCATCTCTCAAGGTCAAATAACTCAAAAACTTAACCAAAAAACTTAACATTGCCAATACCTTCAAGCCTATTCAAGATACAAGACTCATATTTGGCATGATGAAAGATCTCAATGATCTGCATCTGCTGATACCAAAGACAAGGTCATGTGACAAGGTCAAGGTCATTTCTCAAGGTCAAATAACTCAAAAACTTAACCAAAAAAACTTAACATTGCCAATATCTTCAAGCCTATTCAAGATACAAGACTCATATTTTGCATGATGATAGATCACAATGATCTGCATCTTCTGGTACCAAAGACAAGGTCATGTGATAAGGTCAAGGTCATCTGTCAAGGTCAAATAACTTGAAATACTCAAGCAAAAAACTTAAAATTGCCAATATCTTCAAGCCTATTCAAGATACAAGGCTAATACTTGGCATGATGTTAGATCTCAATGATTGACATCTGCATGTTCCAAAGTCAAGTTCATGTGACAATGTCAAGGTCATCTTTCAAGGTCAAACTTCTTTAAAACATAACCAAAAAACTGTCATTGTACAGATTATTTAAGCATTTTATAGATACCCTGTCTCATAATTTGCATGATGAAAGATGTCAGTGATGTATATTTGTAGGGGTCAAGGTCATGATAAAAGGTCAAGGTCATCTGTCAAGGTCACCATTTTGAAAAAAAATGCTGTTATGGGGGCATTTGTGTTTCACAAACACATCTTGTTCACAATGTTTTCTCAATCATAAAATCACAGGCACGTAAAAAGCAGGGATTAAACAGCAAAGGGGTAAAGAAGATTTGAAAAGATTTTCGCTCTTTGATTCTATGTAAAAAGGGTTGCCCCCGGGTGGAGCCCAAATTTGATCCTAGGGTCTTGATATGAACACACTTGGAAGAGGTCCACTAGATGATGCTACATACCAAATATGAAAGCTGTCTGCCTTCTGGTTTCATAGAAGAAGATTTTTGAAGATTTTCTATTTTTACCCTTCGTGCTCATAAGAGATAAAGGGATGCACCCGTGCAAAGCCCAAATATGACCCAAGGGTCTTGATATGAACAAACTTGGTAGAGGCCCACTAGGTGATGCTACACGCCAAAAATTAAAGCTGTCTGCCATCTGGTTTCAGAGAAGAAGATTTTTAAAGATTTTTGCTCTTTGATTCTATGTAAAAAGGGTTGGGCCGGGCAAAGCCCAAATATGACCCCAGGGTCTTGATATGAGCAAACTTGGTAGAGGTCCACTAGATGATGCTACATACCAAATATGAAAGCTTTCTGCCTTTTAAAGATTTTCATGTTTTCACCCTTTCTGTTTAGGGTAAAGGGAAAGTTAAGGGTGGATTTCATTTATTTGAACAAATTTGGTAGAGCTTGACCCAAGAAACATCCCTGTAAAGTTTCATCAAGATTGGCCCACTGGTTTAGGAGGAGAAGATGTTAAAAGAAATTGTGGATGACTGACGACGGACGACGGACATTCTTCAATCCCAATAGCTCACCTTGAGCACTTCGTGCTCAGGTTAGCTAAAAATGTTAAAAGCGGCCTTAAACCTTTTTTTAAATAAAAAGAAAATGAAATATGAAGCAAAATCGCTTATTATTGGGCTATATAAATTTTTGTTTGGCTCAGTGGTTAGGGTGAAAGCTGCTTGTTTTTAAATTCCATATTCTTATTGGCGATTTTAGGAGCTATCTTTTGCTTCAACGGGGGTGCTTTTAACGATGTCACGTGACAGCAATAGCGAGGGTAAGGCATTTGAAATCGATCATTGTTAATTGTGCTTTTGAACTACATTATGAACGAAATAGTTGCGGTTTTAACTGTATTAATTCAATTTAAAAAAAAGCTGATGCACAACAATTTGACGAAATACTAGTCTCCCCTATGTGTGCGATAAATCAATTTTTCAAATTACATAAACCAATTCCTTTTTCTTATAGAACACTTTTTAGCTCACCTGAGCACGAAGTGCTCATTTGAGCTATTGTGATCTCCTTTCGTCCGGCGTCCGTCCGTCGGTCGTCGGTTTTCGGTCGTCGTCCGTAGTCCGGCGTCCGTCAACAATTTCTTTAAACGACATCTCCTCCTAAACTACTGGGCCAATTAACTCCAAATTTTACAGAAATGTTGCTTAGGTGGTCCCCTTCAAAAATAGCTAAAAGAATTGAAATCCATGAAAAACTCTGGTTGCTATGGCAACAAATGGTGAAATTTTAAGAAAATCTTAAAAATTCTTCTTCTTCTCAACCAGTAGTCCTACAGACTTAAAACTTGGCATGGATGATCAGTTCATAGACCTGAATAAAAATAGCTAAAATAATAACTTTTGGGCCGCCAGGTGCGGAGCACCAGGGGGGAGGGGGTAGTACTTTGGGTAAATTTTGTAATCTTTAAGTTTCTTCTTCTTCGGAACCAGGAGCCCTACAGACTTGAAACTTGGCATGGATGATCAGCATATGGACCTTTATATAAATAGCTAAAATCATGACTGTAGATTCACCAGGTGCGGAGCATCAGGGGGGAGAGGGTAGTACTTTTGTGAAAATTTTGTAATCTTTAACCTTCTTCTTCTTCTGAACCACAAGCCCTACAGACTTGAAACTTGGCATGGAGGATCAGCTCATAGACCTAAATTAAAATAGCTGAAATTATATCTTTTGGGCCACCAGGTGCGGAGCACCAGGGGGGAGGGGGTAGTACTTTGGGTAAATTTTGTAATCTTTAAGTTTCTTCTTCTTCGGAACCAGGAGCCCTACAGACTTGAAAATTGGCATGGATGATCAGCATATGGACCTTTATATAAATAGCTAAAATCATGACTGTAGATTCACCAGGTGCGGAGCATCAGGGGGGAGAGGGTAGTACTTTTGTGAAAATTTTATAATCTTTAACCTTCTTCTTCTTCTGAACCACAAGCCCTACAGACTTGAAACTTGGCATGGAGGACCAGCTCATAGACCTTAATAAAAATAGCTAAAATAATATCTGTTGGGCTGCCAGGTGCGGAGCACCACGGGGGGAGGGGGGAGTACTTTTGTGAAAATTTTGTAATCTTTTACCTTCATCTTCTTCTGAACCAGGAGCCTGACAGATTTGAATATTGGCATGGATGATCAGCATATGGACCTTTATATAAATAGCTAAAATCATGACTGTAGATTCACCAGGTGCGGAGCATCAGAGGGGAGAGGGTAGTACTTTTGTGAAAATTTGTAATCTTTAACCTTCTTCTTCTTCTGAACCACAAGCCCTACAGACTTGAAACTTGGCATGGAGGATCAGCTCATAGATCTTAATAAAAAAAGCTAAAATAATATCTGTTCGGCTGCCAGGTGCAGAGCACCAGGGGGGAGGGGGGAGTACTTTTGTGAAAATTTTGTAATCTTTTACCTTCATCTTCTTCTGAACCAGGAGCCTGACAGATTTGAATATTGGCATGGATGATCAGCATATGGACCTTTATATAAATAGCTAAAATCATGACTGTAGATTCACCAGGTGCGGAGCATCAGGGGTGAGAGGGTAGTACTTTTGTGAAAATTTTGTAATCTTTAACCTTCTTCTTCTTCTGAACCACAAGCCCTACAGACTTTAAAATTGGCATGGAGGATTAGCTCATAGACCTTAATAAAAATAGCTAAAATCATGACTGTAATGCCACCAGGTGCAGGGCACCAGGGGGGAGGGGGTAGTACTTTTGTGAAAATTTTGTAACTTTAACCTTCATCTTCTAATGAACCAGGAGCCCTATAGACTTCAATATTGGCATGGATGATAAGCATATGGATCTAAAATAAAATAGCTAAAATCATGAATGTAGGGTCGCCAGATGTGGAGCATTAGGGGGGGAGGGGGTAGTACTTTGGATCAATTTTGAAATCTTTAACCTTATTCTTCTTCTGGATCAGGAACCCTACAGACTTGAAAATTGTTATGGGTGATCAATATATGGACATTAATAAAAATAGCTAAAATCAGAACTGTTGGGTCACCAGGTGCTGAGTGTCTTGGGGAGGGGGTAGTACTTTGGATCATTTTTGAAATCTTTAAACTTCTTCTAATGAACCAAGAGTCCTACAGACTTGAAAATTGGTATGGATGATCAGCATATGGGCATTAATTGAATTAGCTAAAATCATGACTGTAGATTCACCAAGTGCAGAGCATCTTGGGGGAGGGGGAGTGCTTTGTTGAGAATTTTGAATCCCTACAGCCTTTATATTTGACATGGATTATTCAACTCATTAAAGAAAACTTTATAAGTCTCAGACTCAGCCTGTATATCTGGCATAGATAAGCTGATCACAGACCTTCTATGAAAAAAGCTTAAATAAATAATGACCAGGGGAGGAGCAGGGGGGGGATCATTTCAAATGTTATCTGATTGAATAAGTGAAAATCTCTTTTTTCTGTGGTTGCATGGACATACCTAGGTAATGAAGCTTTTTTCTCAGGTGAGCGACCCAGGGCCAATGGCCCTCTTGTTTTAAAAAACGTCCGTTGTGTTTAACAATAACGGTATAAGGAATTCGAGAAAAACTTATTTTCAAACCCAAAACATCTTTTCAATAACTTTGTTTCTGGAACGGTAAAAATGTATACTAGATTCTTTTGAAGGAGTTTATCAAGGAATTTAAGGCTAGGGCAAGGCAATATCTAGCAATAACTTTGGAAGATTGGAAGGACGGAAAGACACACAGCTTGGCAACTATATGCTTCTCTGAATTTTCTCTAAACATTTAAAATTTCTTTTTAATTAAAAAATGTTGTGGTAGAAAATTACAAGATATTTCTCTTAAAGAGATAACTAAAAGAAATAAAACTATTTTCTTATGTGTATCAGAACTTTGAGTATTAAATCATTTATTTTGATAAGCTTTCTTCTAACTGTAAGCTTCTAAAGCTGAAAATTAAAAGAACGAAAGCATTTCGTATGATATCAGAAACAACAATCTAGGTTCAAACTTATAAAACTGAAACTTTCTAAGACATAGAATTAAGTAGATACATAACATTAGATTTAAAATGGTGTTTAATGATACTCTCTCAATTATTTTTCTTCATTTCAATGCAAAACAAACAAATGACAACAACAAAAAAACCCCTAAATTAATATTACATCATCGAGAAGAATGTCTGAAATATACTCGGACAATTTTTAAGTTTTATGCCTTTGTTAAGTGCTTTAGTCTTAACGATTTGTACAGGGTCTTACAAAATTATTGAGGAAGGACAGAAGAATTAAGTAGAAACATTAAATTAGTTTTAAAACTGTTTAATGATACTCTTTCGACGGTTTTCTTCATTTCAAGCTAAACAAATAAAAATAAGAAAAAGAATATATTCGTCTTTCTGCAGTATTAAGCAAGATAAGATAGTCACCTTTCACCTTTTCGTGCTATTCCATCCGCTGAAAGATTTTCACATAATAATTGATATAAACCGTTGCGTTCAGATTTTTCATTCGAAGTTTAAACCGGTGAGTACAAAAATATCCACATACCGCACTGTTCAGTGATTTAGTTTCGGTTTTAACTGTAGCGTACACTATCGAATTTTTCAAGTGTCAATATTTCCTAGACAAGGGGCTAGATCCAATACATTTTGGGTCATATTTAGGGAGATATCTTGTCTCCATCCACCGCCACATTTGATTTTGCTGGTGCGGTCATTTTAGGGAAAATATGGCCATTTCTACTTTCGTTTTGCGCTTCAATTTTAAATATCATCAAAACACAATGTTTCAAGCTGTATTACACACAGACGGTTCTAAAGGACGTTTAATCATTAGGTACGATGAATAATGTATTCAAAGCTGATTGCGTACATGTTGTCATTATTTTACAGGATGATAGATTAAATCAACATCGAACAAAAATAAAGAACACTTACTTTTTCATGAACGCCTATCCGCCATTTTGAATATACCGTTGCAAACTACCGTACAGTGTTTCCATACAGTGCAATAGCAAAACATAAAAAATGACAAAACTAGGCATGAAGAATTTAAGCATTAAAGCTAAATTTTATTTTATGTGCAAAAATAACTTAGATAACGTTTATAACAACGAGTATTTTGTGGTTTGAAATACACTATTTCACTATAAATTTTTACTGGACTTAAATGCCATGCCCCCTCGTTTGTAAAAGGGGCGGAGTGGAGCGATTTCCGCATATGCGCAGACTTATGTGAAAAAACTCTATTAATGGCCTGAAGAACATTGATGTCTTTGAGAATCTGGGGCCTATGGCAGTCTTAACAGTGTTCTTTTTCATTTCACTTAACACATATTGTAGTGGTCTTATTTTATACTTAAGTTTCATTGTTTGAATTATGCCCTGGTCTATAGGCTGACAGTAGGAAGTTGTATTAGGAGGAAAGAACTGGATCTGGATATAAGTCAATTTGATATCTGGATGAGAGGGGGCGTTGTCAAGGAAGAGAAGGATGTTGCAGTTTTTAGCTCCACTGGCCGAAGGCCAGCGAGCTATTGTCATGGCGGAGTGTCCGTCGTGTGTGCGTCCGTCCGTCTGTTCGTGCGTAAACTTTTTCTTTAAACATCTTCTCCTCCCAAACCAATGGGCGGATTTTTACAAAACTTGGTAGAAATGATCCTTGGGTGGGCCCCTTCTTAAATTGTTCAAAGAATTTTGATTGGTCCCCAAATATGGGCGTGGCATTTTTTCACTTTGAAATATTTAAAAATCTTCTCCTCCCAAACTATTGGGCCGATTTCAATGAAACTTGGCATGGATGTTCCTTGGGTGACCCTTTACTTAAATTATTATAAAAATCTTGATAGGTCCATAAATATGGGCGTGGCAGGGCGGGCTTATTTTGAGCCCGAAATCTTTGAGCGACATCTTCTCATTAACCACTGGGCCGATTTCAATGAAACTTTATCAGAATGTTCCTTGGGTGACCCTTTACTTAAATTGTTCAAGAAATTTTGATTAGCCCATAAATATAGGCGTGGCAGGGCGGGCTTATTTTGAGCCCGAAATCTTTGAACGACATCTCCTCATGAACCACTGGGCGGATTTCAATGAAACTTTATCAGAATGTTCCTTAAGTGACCCTCTACTTAAATTGTTCAAGAAATTTTGATTGGTCCATAAATATGGGCGTGGCATGGCGGGGCTATTTTGAGCCCGAAATCTTTGAACGACATCTCCTCCTGAATCACTGGGCTGATTTCAATGAAACTTTAACAGAATGTTCCTTTGGTGACCCTTTACTTAAATTGATCAAGAAATTTTGATTGGACTAAAAATATGGGCGTGGCAGGGCGGGGCCTTTTTTGAGCCCGAAATTTTCAAATGACATTTTCTCCTGTACCACCAGGCTGGTTTCAATGAAATTTTACCAGAATGTTCCTTGAGTGTCTCTTTTCAAAAATTATTTGCTAAATTTTGATAGGCCTTTAAATTTGGGCCTGGCAGAGCGGGGCTTATATTGAGGCCAAAATCTTTGAACGTTATCTCCTCTGGAACCACTCAGCCGATTTCAATGAAACTTTACCAGAATATTTCTTGGGTGACTATTTACTTAAATTGTTCAAGAAATTTTGTTTGGTCCATAAATATGGGCATGTCAGGTGGGGCCTATTTTGAGCCCGAAATCTTTGAACGACATCTTCTGAACCTTATGTTTTAATAAGATTGGTCAAGGGTTGCAGGTTCATTGTGATTGAGTATTTTGGTGCAATATGGACCAGAACCATTTAATCATTACTAAATAGGTCTTAGGAGATTTTGGAGTGTTAATGTATTCATTTAAAGTAAGCTTTATTTAATGAAAGTCTGAAGATTTTAAAGCCAGTGGAGCGATACAGGCCCTCTTGGGCCTCTTGTTCTTTGTTATTTTTCTATCTAAGTTACGTAGCCATCTGTCATTATTGAGGAAGTCATCCAACTTTTCTTTTTGGCGTAGTAGGTGACTGGAAGTTTGTTGGCTGTTTTTGATTGGAAACACTGGGGATGTTGAGACTTCCCGATGACAATAGGAGGGAGTTTTTCACCCATCAAAATAGATAAGAAACAAATCTTTTAATTTTCTGGATGGGGAGTAAAATTTTATGTGGGAACATAACATGAAAAGACAAAATTTATGATAGCCAGAATTTTCTCTTTTCATGCAATGATCTTCAATAGATAAGAATGACGTAAAATTAGACTGTTTTGCTGTAACTTCATTCATTTACATTTTTTCAAGGCTCTAATTATTCTTTTTTCAGTATGAGCTGTCCTATTTCATACTGCATTAAAAGCAAACAAAATTTTAGACTGAAAATATTGTTGGTTGGATAATAAAATTTCAAACTAACCTGTCATTGAGGCACATAGTGCTACAGTTATTCTCTCTTTTGACCGTTTGCCTCCAGCTCAGTCTTCACCTTTCTTGAAGTAGGTTGTTATACGCCGCCGGAGGCGGACGTATATTGGCGTCATCTTCTCTGTCTGTCCATCCGTCTGTACTTCCGTCTGTACTTCCGTCCACTTTTCTTGTCAACGCAACTCCTCCTAGGTTTCTGGCTGGATTTTCTTGAAACTTGGTCAATGTTATCACCTCAATTGGTAGATGTGCATGAAGGAAGGATTTTATGGTTCGTTGATTTTTCCTGAGTTATGTATGCCCCTTAAAAACTTAGTCTCTAGGTTCACTTTTCTTGACAGCGCAACTCCTCCTAAGTTTCTGGCTGGATCTTCTTGAAACTTGGTCAATGTTATCACCTCAATTGGTAGATGTGCATGAAGGAAGGATTCTATGGTTCATTGATTTTTGCCTGAGTTATGCCCCTAAAAACTTAGTCTCTGGGTCCACTTTTCTTGTCAACGCAACTCCTCCTAGGTTTCTGGCTGGATTTTCTTGAAACTTGGTCAATGTTATCACCTCAATTGGTAGATGTGCATGAAGGAAGGATTTTATGGTTTGTTGATTTTTCCTGAGTTATGTATGCCCCTTAAAAACTTAGTCTCTAGGTTCACTTTTCTTGTCAACGCAACTCCTCCTAAGTTTCTGGCTGGATCTTCTTGAAACTTGGTCAATGTTATCACCTCAATTGGTAGATGTGCATGAAGGAAGGATTTTATGGTTCGTTGATTTTTGCCTGAGTTATGCCCCTAAAAAACTTAGTCTCTGGGTCCACTTTTCTTGTCAACGCAACTCCTCCTAAGTTTCTGGCTGGATCTTCTTGAAACTTGGTCAATGTTATCACCTCAATTGGTAGATGTGCATGAAGGAAGGATTTTATGGTTCATTGATTTTTCCTGAGTTATGTATGCCCCTTAAAAACTTAAGTCTCTAGGTTCACTTTTCTTGTCAACGCAACTCCTCCTAAGTTTCTGGCTGGATCTTCTTGAAACTTGGTCAATGTTATCACCTGAATTGGTAGATGTGCATGAAGGAAGGATGTTACGGTTCGTTGATTTTTGCCTGAGTTATGCCCCTTAAAAACTTAGTCTCTGGGTCCACTTTTCTTGTCAACGAAGCTCCTCCTAAGTTTCTGTCTGGATCTTCTTGAAACTTGGTCAATGTTATCACCTCAATTGGTAGATGTGCATGAAGGAAGGATTTTATGGTTCGTTGATTTTTGCCTGAGTTATGCCCTTAAAAAACTTAGTCTCTGGGGCTTATTGCCTCAGTTATACCCCCTTAAAATTTAGTCTCTGGGCTTATTGAAATTGCAGCCTTGTGAATGCAACTCTTCCTAAGTTTCATGCTGGATCTAAATGAAACTTGGTGGATGTTATAAACGAAATTGGTAGATGAGCATGAATTAAGGATTTTATGGTTCATTAATTTTACCCTAAATTATGCCCCCTTAAAACTTAGTATCTAGGGCTTATTGAAATTGCAGTCTTTTGAACGCAACTCCTCCTTACTTTTTGTCTTTATTTTAATGAAACTTGGTCAATGTTTTCACCATAATTTGTAGATGTACATGGATCAAGGATTTTATGGCTCATTTATTTCCCTGAATTATGCCCCCTTAAAACTTAGTATATGGGGCTTATTGAAATTGCAGCCTTGTGAAGGCAACTCCTCCTAACTTTTTGTCTTGATTTAAATGAAACGTGGTCATTTTTAGCTCGGCTGTTTTCGGAGAAAACCCGAGGTATTGCTATAGCCTCCGTGTCGTTGTCGTCGTTGTCGTCGTCGTTGTCGTCGTGCGAAAACTTTGACATTTTGTTATATCTCTGGTTCTACTGAAGGCATTCACTTGAAACTTGGCACACATGTTCACTATCAAAAGAGCAACCTATACTATCAAGGCGGATAACTCTAGATGCATTTTGTGCAAATTATGGCCCTTTTTCGACTTAGATTTTTTTCCCACCATCCAGCACTCGACAGCCGAGCGTAGGCACCCGTAGGCGGTGCTCTTGTTTAAATTTGGTTCTGTCAAAATAAGTATTGTCAACAATTATTTTCGTGAAACAGCAGCAAAGTGGCAGCGTATTTTGTGACGATGGCACTCTTGTCTTGGTAGTGTCACGGTAAAATAATCCAGTTTCATCCATATTAAATATGTCACTAGGGTTGAATCCAGCACAAATTGAAGATAACTTTTCTTTCCAATTGTCTACCACTTCAGTATTCACCACTTTGTTTCTTTAGAACAATTTGATTTTTCTCAAGGAAAGAGGTAAGCCAACCATGTTATGCCATAAAATCAGTCTCATTAAGTCTGCAGCAATTTTCAAAGCTTTCTCTTTGATTAGTGGTCCATTGAGGTTCATTTGTCTAGATGTTGCATCCATAAACCATTTGTAACATAAATCATCAATGTTCTCAAATGATACATTCCTCTTGACACGTTTTGCAGATGGATTACCAGATTCATATTCATTGAGAATTCCTCGTTTGTGTTTAGCCACAGTTAAATGGACCAGCGTAAGACCTACACCGAACTCATTAGCAATAATCCTGGAAGAACGTCCAGATTCAAGCATGGGTATCACTTTCACACGATCCTCTAGAGAGAGGAACTTAAGTTTAGAGAGCGACATTATGGCGAGAATTGATATAAAGCAGATTTCGTCCATTTTAAAGACCTCGAGAAAATCAGTTTGCTAAATGTGTAAACAACCTGTAATGCTCAAGATCATTTTATTTAAAGAGGCCCGACAACTGAGAAATTCCATATCCTTTAATTAATTATCATCATTTAAGTAGATCAAATAAATAATAATGGCCAATTACACGTCATTTTATCGACAACACGGGATTAAATCGATAATTGATTGTTTATAACTTGTACATTACGATAAAGCGACTTCAGCTGTTTACTATAGTGGTGATTAGCAATTTTTTTCAAACACGACTAATTAAGTCGCGTGTTTTGTCAGATGACCGTTGTAAAGGCGTGATATACAGTTGGAATTAGACCAATTAAGGTGACCTCCAGCCACATTTCAGGAGATCACGCTATTCACAGTGCAACAAGAGCCATGTCAGACATGGCCATCCCTCGCCGAGAAAGCTTGATAGTTAACTGAAGCCTAATAGATTAAGGGTTCTACCTTAAGAAATTAAGCCCCTACAAAATCTAAGTCTTTAAAATAACAAAGGGCAATAACTCCAAAATTATGCAAGCCAGAGTTATAGTTCTTGTGCACTGCACTCCTCTTCCATGAGATCTATCCACCCATAAAGTTTCAAGTTGATAGCTAAAATACTTAAGGAGATAAGCTCCGGACAAAATCTAAGTCTTAAAAATAACAAATGGCAATAACTCCACCAGAGTTGTAGTTCTTGTGCACTGCACTTCTCTTCCATGAGATCTATCCACCCATATAGTTTCAAATTGATAGCTTTAATACTTTAGAGGATATGCTCCGGACAAAATCTAAGTCTTAAAAATAACAAAGGGCAATAACTCCAAAATTATGCAAGCAAGAGTTGTAGTTCTTGTACACTGCACTTCTCCTCCATGAGATATATCCACCCATAAAGTTTCAAGTTGATAGCTATTATACTTTAGGAGATATGCTCCAGACAAAATCTAAGTCTTAAAATAACAAAGGGCAATAACTCCAAAATTATGCAAGCAAGAGTTGTAGTTCTTGTGCACTGCACTTCTCCTCCATGAAATCTATCCTCTCATAAAGTTTCACGTTGATAGCTTTAATACATTAGGGGATATGCTCTGGACTAAATCTTAGTCTTTAAAATAACAAAGGGCAATAACTCCAAAATTATGCAAGCCAGAGTTATAGTTCTTGTGCACTGCACTCCTCTTCCATGAGATCTATCCACCCATAAAGTTTCAAGTTGATAGCTAAAATACTTAAGGAGATAAGCTCCGGACAAAATCTAAGTCTTAAAAATAACAAATGGCAATAACTCCACCAGAGTTGTAGTTCTTGTGCACTGCACTTCTCTTCCATGAGATCTATCCACCCATATAGTTTCAAATTGATAGCTTTAATACTTTAGAGGATATGCTCCGGACAAAATCTAAGTCTTAAAAATAACAAAGGGCAATAACTCCAAAATTATGCAAGCAAGAGTTGTAGTTCTTGTACACTGCACTTCTCCTCCATGAGATCTATCCACCCATAAAGTTTCAAGTTGATAGCTATTATACTTTAGGAGATATGCTCCAGACAAAATCTAAGTCTTAAAATAACAAAGGGCAATAACTCCAAAATTATGCAAGCAAGAGTTGTAGTTCTTGTGCACTGCACTTCTCCTCCATGAAATCTATCCTCTCATAAAGTTTCACGTTGATAGCTTTAATACATTAGGGGATATGCTCTGGACAAAATCTTAGTCTTAAAAATAACAAAGGGCAATAACTCCAAAATTCTGCAAGCAAGAGTTGTAGTTCTTGTGCACTGCACTTCTCCTCCGTGAGATCTATCCACCCATAAAGTTTCAAGTTTATAGCTATTATACTTTAGGAGATATGCTCCAGACAAAATCTAAGTCTTAAAAATAACAAAGGGCAATAACTCCAAAATTATGCAAGCAAGAGTTGTAGTTCTTTTGCTCTGCACTTCTCCTCCGTGAGATATATCCACCCATAAAGTTTCAAGTTTATAGCTATTATGCTTTAGGAGATATGCTTCGGACAAATTTAGTGACGGAATGAAGGATGGAGAGCATTACTATATCCCCTCGCCAAAAACGGCCGGGGATAATTAAAGAAGGAATTTGCACGGTGGGAAATCGAGTGGCCGCTGTTGGCAGATTGGCCGCTGTGCATAGTTGGCCGCTCACATAGATTTGACTGTATATCAGTTTTGTCTCTTTTTCTACTTAAGCTTATGCTTGGAAACTTTGCATATGCTTCTTTGACCATTATATCAGCCTCTAAACAAAGATTTAATACTCTGATAGTGAATTTAGTAGATTTTTTTTTACCCTTTTTCGACTTAAAAGTTCTTGGTTAAGTGTTCTTCTTGGTTAAGTGTTCTTGGTTAAGTTTTTATTTGCAAATGTTGTATATCACTTATATCTCTATTTCTACTTATGCTTTTGCTTGGAAACTGTTTTCACATGTTTCTGTGAAAAACCACTATTCCTTACATCGCTTGATGCCTAAAAGGCTTTTCACACCGTCAACCATGAAATACTATTCAACAAACTATATCACTAAGGAATCAAAGGGCACCTCTGGATACTACTAAGAAACCTATATAGAGAATCTACTGTAAGAGTTAAATGGAATGTACACTGAAACGAACTTCTAAACGGCCACTTGGTTTTTGCTGAAAAGGTAATATTTTCTTTGGTATCTGAATTGGGAAAGGGGTGAATTCTATAAGAATCAAAGCACTGAAAGTACTGATGGTGAACGAATATGTTGGCATTCTAAAGTGATATATTGAATTCGTTGAGAAAAGAGAAATTATAAATATAAAAAATAATCAAGGGAAAGTGTCTCGTCAAAATTCTAAATTCAAAGAATGAGAAAGAGAGGAAAAGAAAGGTAGAGAGAGTGACAGACAGAGACAGACCGATTGACAGAGAGCGATAAGCCTTGAGAAAAAAAACATGCAACTATAGTGTCTAGACTAATGATTCTTTTCTTAACTCAAAAAATAGCAGTCAGAAAGGTAATTCAAATTCCACATGCGGAACCCATATTTTAGCAGATTAAACAGCAGTCATTCTGCATTTTGACTTTTAAGCGTTATCCGCTATGGCTCTGGTACGACCTGAATGCCCCCCCCCCCATCCTCCGAATTAAAAGACCGCTGTTTCGTAATTGTAATTACAGGGTTTTGGTCTCTTTCGGTAATATTCAGTCTCGTGAAAGAATAATCATCAGATGCCATTGCATAAAAAAGAATAAAAAAAAAATAAAAAAATCAATAAAATCTATGTAGGAAGGTATTTTGTACAGCTAATGAATTGTCCAAATAAAGTCGTTGTTTAAATTCTATTGCTCCTACCAAACGGCAGATAATCGTAAACCTAAGAGGGTAGAAGATGGCAGCTACGTACGGATGTATGCTCATTATAGTTCTGGTGCAAGAAATACCAATTTCCATATTAAGGTAAAGATGCTCCAGTCCACAGGCGATTGATTCCCAATCCAAGTTTCGTTTTCTGTAATATTTTACATACTTCCGATAAAAAAAATAGATGAATGATTGTATTGAGGAAATTCTAGAGCCATCCGAGGGATAGAAGCGCTACTATACAGTTGTAGTTACGATGTCAAGTACTTTGAAAAAAAATCCGTTCGATGTTAAAATTTGAAATTAGGTCTATCGTGTTGGGATATTTGTTCATTTGATTCTTTTATTTATTTATCTATTCACGACATTCATATTTTAACAGTAAATCGTACCGAGATTGCTATATCCCCTGTTTTCCGGCCTTGTTTGAAACGAAAAAAAAAAAACCAAAATCAAAAACAAAAAAACCCCAGGAAATTGGATTTGGGTAATATGATACAAAAATACCCGTAACCGAAGATATTTACATTACACAAGTATGCAACGACAAGCTTTAAGATAAAAACGGGATTTAAGCAAGAGGTGTAAATTTGGTAGTTGAGAACATAAGTTGTCTGGTAATGGTTTGAATTTTATTTCATATCAAAGTTGGTCACGGTCAAGTGGTGCGTGTTTATGTTTCAATGGGAATTTAGACGCGCCCTCCCTAATAAACGCGCTTCCCCATAAACACGATTCCCAGGCCCTTGACTATACGATCAACAGCATCCAACCGTCCATGGTCCGTGGTGAAAAATCCGGTCTAGAATTTAAATTCAAAAGCTGCTACTCCACGACGTAATGTTCATTAGATTGTGGGTTAACTATCATAAATTCCTATTAGGATAAGGCTGGTTGCGTCATTAAAAGATCGTTCAACATCTGAAAAACTAGCGCGTCCTAAATCGCGCAGTCTTCCGTAAGTGCGAAAGGTTAAAATTTAACACAAAATTAAAACTATTTCTCGTTATTCTTCATAAGTCACATGCGAACAAAATCCCCTTTCGTTGTTACGAAAATATTTCTGAAATCATTTCACCTTCTGCAAATATACAAAATATCCGAGTCAAATGATAAAATCCTAGTCACAATTCATACTGTTAAAATAGGAAAACCCCCGTAAAATCTCGTGTGTGACTTATTTCAAAAGCGACGTCGCCGCTTGCAAGAATCTGGGGACTTCAAAGGGTGCCGACACGCGGTGACCCAGCTAGCTCCAGACGTTTTGTGTTTTCACTACGAAACACTTTCATTTCATGTACCGGGTGCATTTACACATCACGAAATTTTAGGATTTAATACAGGATTATTTATTTCATACGTAAATAGGTAATGATTTATTAGACCGTTTTGTCCATCAGTAGTGGAACATTGAATATTGCATCGTCTGGAACTTCCTACCTTGAACAAATAAAAACAATAATAATAATCTCGGCTTCTGCTAACACAATCACTTGCTTTTGAAAGCTGCAATTAATGGTTGAGGGTGACCGCATTTCGATAGATGACTTAAAATGACAGAATTACAATTCATTAGCTAACATTTTATTATATTTTTAAATCTATAGCCTTAATCGATAAATAGAAAAGCGTATTGGGTAGCGTACGTATTTCAATCGATAATTACGAACATGTTAACAGTTTGCTTCTCTTTGGTACCAAAATACGTATTTTTTTTTAATTAAGTAAAAGAGTCTGAAATAATAGCGCCCCCCCCCCCCCCCCACGACGTTTTGCATCGCGCTCGGGCGCGTTTAATAGGAGAAATACGGCAGGAACATTCCATTCATTTGTAAACTTGACCTTTCGTAACTTATAAGCAAAGACTTCATTCATAAGAAGGTAGGTAAAATCGTAGTAGGTCATCACGTGGGATGTGGCCAATCAGGGGTGTGTAGAAGTTGAAGAGTTCATGACCTCAATAAACACACATTTCCGGCAAATTACTACATGTTGCAATAGCGAAGGTTTAAATCCAAAACATAGTATCTGTCTATACAGTGTACAGACACAACCTTTGTTTTTGCTCTCAACTCTCGACAATCTTACGCCGATCAAAAATTCGCCCGTATAGACATTCCAAGATATTTTTGTGTTTTTAAAGGGTAATTTTCATTATCTTCACTTGATGAAGAATGCTAGAATTTTGCATTACACGATACAAATAGTGATTTTGTAGAGAGAAGTATCTAGAGATACTAAATTGAATCTAAAGAGGTACTGCTTTACTTAAAACCTATTAAGATCCTACAGGATTTTCCATACACGGTATATAACACTGGTGAACGAAAATTTCGTTCACCAAAAACCATTGAGGGAAAATCTTCAATAAACATCGACTTGAAAAAATGCAAGGAAAGCATCGATTTCAATGGATAATCAAGGGTACCCCTGATTTCAAAATTAACATTGGTGGGTGGGGTAATTTTAGCATTTTAGCCTTGTGTGAGAAACAAAAGAGTCTAAATGTTATTTTCTTCGGTGATTTGGTATCTGACACGCAATGGCCATCGAGCTTTGTCATTTATAGGATTAATCGCGGAGTATTTCTTAGACCGAAAATTTGAAATTCTTCGAAATTGAGCAACTTTTGTGACTTTCGAAATGGAGGGTTCCCGTGTTTGATCGTTTGCTACAGACACCAAGGACTAAAATTCGAATCCATTTTTTCTTAAGAACCTGCCAAATTGAACGGCCTTTTATATTGAAATTAAAGATACTTTATTGGTTGACTATAGTTGTGTTAAAATGTGGTAAATGCAAGGTGGCCGTTTAGAAGTTTGTTTCAGTGTAGATCCGACTGAAGAATTCAAGCTGCTTCAAGGAACAAAACAGGGTGCTAAACTATCTACTATCCTTTATAAATGTTTCCACAATAATACACTGGATACACTACAAAATAGCAGACTTGGAGCCCATATTGGAACAATCAGTGTCTGTGCACCAAGATGTGCCGACAACACTGCTCTATTGGCAAATAACACCCATGAAGTGCAAGCCCTATAAACCCTGACAAATCAGAAATCTTAGCTTAGCAAAACTCTAAGAAAATTCCACGTATCACTTTGAAACACTACGATAGACTACAAAGGATGTGTAACACATCTCGGAATTAAACGAAATATGACGAACAAATTCAATACTGAGGAAAAGCTACAAACTGCCAGAAGAACTATATATTCGCAGCTTGGACCTGGACTAAATGCTAGGAAAGGGCTTTCACCAAAAGAAGCAAACCAAGCTCTGGAAAACTTATGCAATTCAGAGACTTCTATATGGATGCGAAGTAATGATGATAAATAAGACCGATCTTGAAAAGCTAGAAAAGCTACACAGACAAATGCGTAAACATATGCAAGGTCTGCCAGAAAGGACAGCCTCAACTGCTGCGCATGCGTTGATTGGAGCAGAACCAATAGAATCAATTACTGACAGAAACAGACTCTCCCTATTTCTTGATATAGTGAAGGGCTGCCGTCATAACGCTGTTGATAGCACGTTAGACTGTCAATCTTGAGGTCCCGGGTTCTATCCCCGACAGCGGCACTCATTCTTTCCGACTATTTGTCTCTCATCAATGGGTTGATAATCGTAGACCTATGTGAGAAAGCATCTAGAGGCTAGGAAAGGATGTGGTGGTTGTACTGGTGAGAGAAATACCAGGAAACCATTGTTAGGTGCTCCAGCCTCCACAATTTAACTAAAAAAATGTTGAAAGCGGCGTTAAACTCCATTCAATCAATCAATCTCCCTATTTTTCAATAAAGCACAGCTCAAAGGCTCAATAGAACATGAAATACTCGCAAGAGAAATATTCATTACAGAAAATGACTCAAATCTCTTTGCTGCAACTATTTTGAAAATACTCCAAAATACTTTTTATGCCCCCGATAGGGAGGCATAATAAATTTGACTTGTCCGTCCGTCCGTCTGTCCGTCCGTCTGTCCGTCCGTCTGTCCGTCCGTCCGTCCGTCATTCCGTCCAAAAACTTTAACATTGGCCATAACTTCCTTATTACTATCAAAGCGGTGTCGGGGGCATTGTCATCTTACAGTGACAGCTCTTGTTACAACAAATTACTGCCTTATTCAGAAACCCACCAAATAAAAATACATGGAAAAGGGAGATTCAAGATTAAATCAATAATTATTGGAGATTCAAGTGGATAGAAGATATTGAGTCAAAATAAACTGTAAAGTACCTACAAATACAACAAGAAGCAATAAAAAATCTACATAACACATGGTCTTGTATAAATCCCCGACAACATGAGGTACAAAGAGCAGAAATTAAAGCAATGATTGTAACTAGCACATATATGCTACAGATAAATAGAATAAAATACAGTAAATCCTTAATACAACCTCTCTGCCAGCTATTCAAATAGACAGACGAAACACAGAAAAAGTACATGCCTAATCTGAAAAAAATCACTGGATAACTTTGTAAGAGTTATTCCCCCTAGTTGACTTAGATTTTTTGCATCATCAAGTTTCTGCAGCTGAGCATCGCACCTTTAGGTGGTGCTCTTGTTATGAATTATCCCATTACCTCAGCTGGAAATACACCGCAATAATTATAAGAATCTTTTGAATTTGAGCCAATGCATGACATTTCCAACTATTTAGCATGAAGAAGAAACATTGAGCAGCCTAGACAGACACATAATGCAATTAATGGATTATCTGACTGCCTTGAGACACTTTGAGACTCTATCTATCTACAAAGTGCATAGTGTAGATTATGGTCAGACTGTGCAGATAGACAGGCTGGCCATAGTCTTTGCTTGGTGCACATTAGAAATTGTTGGAAATGTCACGCACAGGCTCATTTTTCTATTAAATGAGGAAAGTCCATTATAAATCCTGAAAAATAATTATTTTTCCTCTTTTTGTATGAATTATTACATTAACCTTGACTATGAACAGTTTTTTATCCCCCGCCGTTTTCGGCGATGGGATATAGTAATGCTCTCCATCCGTCATTCCAAGGTTCCGTCACTAAACTTGTCCGGAGCATATCTTCTAAAGTATAATAGCTATCAACTTGAAACTTTATGGGTGGATAGGTCTCATGGAGGAGAAGTGCAGTGCACAAGAACTACAACTCTTGCTTGCATAATTTTGGAGTTATTGCTCTTTGTTATTTTAAAGACTTAGATTTTGTCCGGAGCATATGTCCTAAAGTATTAAAGCTATCAACTTGAAACTTTATGGGAGGATAGATCTCATTGAGGACAAGTGCAGTGCACAAGAACTACAACTCTTGCTTGCATAATTTTGGAGTTATTGCCCTTTGTTATTTTTAAGACTTAGATTTTGTCTGGAGTATATCTCCTAAAGTATAATAGCTATCAACTTGAAACTTTATGGGTGGATAGATCTCATGAAGGAGAAGTGCAGTGCACAAAAACTACAACTCTTGCTTGCATGATTTTGGAGTTATTGCTTTTTGTTATTTTTAAGACTTAGATTTTGTCCGGAGCATATCTCCTAAAGTATCAAAGCTATCAACTTGAAACTTTATAGGAGGATAGATCTCATGAAGGAGAAGTGCAGTGCACAAGAACTACAACTCTTGCTTGCATAATTTTGGAGTTATTGCCCTTTGTTATTTTTAAGACTTAGATTTTGTCTGGAGCATATCTCCTAAAGTATTGAAGCTATCAACTTGAAACTTTCTGGGAGGATAGATCTTATGAAGGAGAAGTGCAGTGCACAAGAACTACAACTCTTGCTTGCATTATTTTGGAGTTATTGCCTTTTTGGAGTTATTGCTCTTTGTTATTTTTAAGACTTAGATTTTGTCCGGAGCATATCTCCTAAAGTATAATAGCTATCAACTTGAAACTTTATTTGTGGATAGATCTCATGGAGAAGTGCAGTGCACAAGAACTATAACTCTGGCTTGCACAACTTTGGAGTTATTGCCCATTGTTATTTCAAAGACTTAGATTTTGCAGGGACTTAATTTCTAAGTAGAACCCTTAATCTATTAGGCTTCAGTTTATTATCAAGCTTTCTTGCCGGGGGATGGCCATGTCTGACATGGCTCTTGTGAGATTTATAATTGGAATCCCTTGAATTTTTTAGCTTGGTATTATGATCATCTTGGCGACGTTGGCAATGGCATGGCCATGGGCATGACAAACTTTAAACTTGTTCATAACTTTTGAAGAGTAAGTGAGAGCCTTCAAATTTCAAATGATGATTGCTTCGGACAAGACCTTTCTGTAGGTACCAAGTTCAAGGTCATGGGTCAAGGTCAAGGTCATTTTTAAAGGTCAAATTTGTTTTAAAAATATAAAACTTTAACATTGGCCATTACTTTTGAATGGTAAGTGATAGGGCCTTAATATTTCACAGGATGATATCTTTGGACTTCAGACCTTTCTGTTGATACCAAGTTAGGGTCATCAGTCAAGGTCAAGGTCATTTTTTGCTTGGGAGAGACCTTTCTGATGGTATTAAGTTTAAGGTCATCACTACGGTCAAGGTCTTTTTTCAAGGTCAAAATTTGTTAAATAAAAAATAAATCTTTTATCATTGGCCATTACTTTTGAATGGTATGTGAAAGGGCATTCATATTTCACATGATGATTGCCTTGGACAAGACCTTTCTGTTGGTACCAAATTCAAGGTCATCATTTAAGGTCAAAGTCATTCATTAAACTTCACAGGTGGACTCTTAAAATCATTACTCATCATATGTTTTGAGTTATTGCCCTAAGATAAACTTTTGACTTGATTTTTGCCCAGAACATATCTCAAAATGTATGCATGCTAGAACCATGGAACTTCACTGGTTGATAGATCTCAATGAGTGTGATAGCGATAATAATCAAAGTGCTGTCAGCACTGTAAATCGGACATCATTGAGAGGCTGGGATAGTGCAATAGTTCGCCAATCAAAAGGGCTCAAATTTGGACAATAAAAGTTGGTAAATTCTTTGCCCAATTTGTGAGTTTTTTGTCGTAACACTCCATCTTTTCGAGGACATCGCCAGCTCATCCAACCTCGTGGGTCCGATTTTGAAAGTTTGCTGATTCAATAGCCCTCTGCTAGTCTAAATTATTTCTTAGCAGATTTTTTACGTTGTTATGCTCCCCGAAGGGAGAGCATATAGCCGCCACTTCGTCTGTCCATCCATCCGTCCGTCCGTCCGTCCCCACCTATTTCTCCATATCCCTTGGGCCAAATCAAATGAAACTTACCATGTGAACTCCCTATGATATAGTGATGATGCATCTGTGACGGTTTTTGGATTTGAGGCCTCGTCACGGGAAAAGGGGTCTTAGGGTAAAAAACAGTTTTTCCCTAATTTCTCCTAGTCTAACAGTCAGAATTTAGTGAAATTTCATATTTGAGTACCAAATCAGATGCCCTTTACTATGAACAATTTGAAATTAACGTAAGAAAAAAATATATCTTGAAAAAAGGGGGCTAAATGTTTGTTACCTGTACGTAAGTATGTAAAATAGTTATTCCGTCCGTCCATCCGTCCCCACCTATTTCTCCATAACCCTTGGGCCAAATCAATTGAAACTTACCATGTGAACTTCCTATGATATAGTGTTGATGCATCTGTGACGGTTTTTGGATTTGAGGCCTTGTCACAGGAAAAGGGGACTTAGGGTAAAAAACAGTTATTCCCAAGTTTCTCTTAGTCTAACTGTCAGAATTTAGTGAAATTTCATATTTGAGTACCAAATCAGATGCCCTTTACCATAAACAATTTGAAATTAACGGGGAAAAAAATATATCATGGAAAAAGGGGGCTAAATGTTTGTTACCTTTACCCTAGCGCGTAAAATACAGTTATTCTTTCATTTCTCCTAGTCTTATGCTCAGAATTTGATGAAATTTCACATTTCAGTAGCAAATCAGATGCCCTTTACCATAAACTATTTGAAATTTGTGTCTAAAAATATTTCATGCAAAAAGGGGGTTTAATGTTTGTTACCTTTATGTTTGCTGTATAAGATAACACCTTATTTGAGTCCTTGCTATCTGACCACTGAGCATATCTCCTAAAGTATAATAGCTATCAACTTGAAATTTTATGGGTGGATAGATCTCACGGAGGAGAAGTGCTATGCACAAGAACTACAACTCTTGCTTGCATCATTTTGGAGTTATTGCCCTTTGTTATTTTTGATACTTAGACTATGTCTGGAGCATATCTCCTAAAGTATAATAGCTATCAACTTGAAACTTTATGGGTATATAGATCTCATAGAGGAGAAGTACAGTGTACAAGAACTGCAACTCTTGCTTGCATAATTTCGGAGTTATTGCCCTTTGTTATTTTTGATACTTAGATTTTGTCTGGAGCATATCTCCTAAAGTGTAATAGCTATCAACTTGAATCTTTATGGGTGGATAGATCTCATGGAGGAGAAGTGCAATACACCTGAACTACAACTCTTGCTTGCATAATTTTGGAGTTATTGCCCTTTGTTATTTTTATTACTTAGATTTTATTGGAGGCAAATGTTTGACAGTACAAAAGAATCTTTTATCTCTTAGGCTTCAGTTTACTATCAAGCTTTCTTGGCGGGGGATGTCCATGTCCAACATGGCTCTTGTTTTTGTGACAATGCCTTATTCGGGGAGCATAATCCGTCTCTGACGGCGCTTGTTATAATGAGCATGCGCCAAGCTAAAAGCTTTTCTGTTAATATAATTCCTCTCTCTATAGAGTTTAAAAGCCTGTTTAGCAACAAACATTTTTCATTAAACTATTTACAATTTTGATTACCAACATGTTTGTATTTCAAGCATTGGGTTTTCCCAAATACTGTAAATGCATTTTCCCTCAAGAAACACGTGAAATTGCCAACTATGCTATTTATATCTTTGGTTTCTGACCAATCGATTAAATCTAGCAGCACTCTATGATTATTCATGAGTTGTTCTAAAAATAGATCGCTCTTACTACTATCCTATGATCAGTTTATCGTATGTTTTTGTCGGTTTATTTGTTGTTGAATAATTTTTCTTCATACTCAAATTTGAATTTATTGAAAATAGGATTGGAGCGTGATCAGAGTGCTCATTAAAATCAAATAATTCAAAATTACAAAATTATTTCTATTTGTTAACACATGCGAACAAAATGTAAACTTCACACGCTCCCTGTTTGAGTGCAGACGACTATTGACTAATGACAAACAAGTTAATTGACACATTTCGAGCAGACGATGTCCATTTGCATCTACCACGTGGTCTGAATTTACGCGTGGCTTTTGACCGAGTGATAATCATAACAGAATTTGATTGGTTGTCAGCCCTACAACTGGTAAATGACCGTTCGAGAAAGTTCAGAGCAGTAATATTGAAAGTGCTACAAATTAATTATACAGTTAACCTATTGTACGTTTCAACTCCTTTACTCAACCAAAAATCTTGTTATAAACACTGAAAATACTAACTGGTAATTACTAAAAGCGAAAACTTACATCAAATTTTGTATTAGCCTCTTCTCTATTTGTCGAAAAGTAAATAAGATAAAAACAAAGTTTGTAGATTGTGACTGAAAAGGCTGTTTCTTCGGTGTTTGAAAACACATAATTTGGTTTGAACACATTGCTCAGAAGATAATGGTAAAAATGTAGTGGGTCAAACAGACTGGATTTCTGGAAAATGGTAGATATAAATCGACTGCTTCGCAGTCCGATTTAAAAATCCTTGAGGTCAGACTGCAGGTCTATTTGGGCTTTTCTTAAGCTTTGCTATCTGCCAAATTGTTTGAGAATAAACCCTATTGAAAAATGGGAAGTTTCTATGAAAAACATTAGAAAAATATGGTAATGACAATTAAATTGTTTACACATTAAGGGGCCAAACTTTAGGCCAGATATTCATGAAACTTAGTCAGAATGTTTGTCTGGTTAGAAGGATGAACCATTGTGAATATATTCCATGAAAAAGTACAAGGGCACAGCTCAAGGTCAAACGGGTCTCTTGCAATATGTTCAATGTTAATTGTGCAGAGGCTTCTCTTATATTTATTACCAAGATTTCCTTACTGTCATGGTGTTGTGTTCCTCATGTGTCGGAAAAAAATTCTTAAAACATCTTCTTCAAAACTAATGGGCCAATTTTGACCAAACATAACAGAAATGTTCCTTGGGTGACCATCTTTCAAAGTTGTTAAATAAATTTTGATGGACCCCCCTGCCCCCCTCCCCCACACCCCACAAAAAAATATGGGTATGTCAGGGCAGGGCTTATTTTAACTTTAAAAATTGCCTTCTCCCTAACCACTTGGCCAATTTCACTAAAACTTGGCAGAAATCTTGCTTGGGTGACCCTTTACATACTTTGTTCGAGAAATTTTGATTGAACCCCACCCTCCTTAATATGTGGCAGGTATCTAAAGATTGGGGGCATATTGTATTTCCATTGTGGGTCTGCCTGCCCGTCTCTCCCTCAGCCCATCTGTCTGTCTGTTGGTCTGTCTGCAAAAGTTAACATTGCCAATTAATTCAAGGTTATTCCAGATACAATGCTCATAATTGGTAGGATCTCAATTACATGATGTGCATCTACAGATACCAAGGTCAATATCATGAGACAAGGTCACAAACACTTTTTGTTTTCATGTTAAAATCCTTCAAAATCTCCTCCAAAACCAATGGGCTAATTTCAATGAAACTTTGCATGAATGTTCCTTCCTTGATCGGTAACTAAGTTGTTCAATAAATTTTGAAAGGGCAGGGCAGTGCTATTTTTATACCCCGTATATAAAGATCAGGGGCATATTGTTTTACAGTTGTCTGTCTCTTTCTCTGTATGTTTGTCCGTCCGTCCATGTGTCTGTCTGTCTGTAAAAGTTAACCAAAAAATTTAACATTGCCAATATCTTTAAGCCTCTTCAAGAAACAAGGCTCATATTTGGCATGATGATAGATCTCAATGATCAACATCTGCTTATACTAAATTCAAGATCATGTGACAAAGTCAAGGTCATCTGTCAAGGTCAAATAACTCAAAAACTTAACCAAAAAAACTTAACATTGCCAATATCTGCAAGCCTATTCAACATACAAGGTTCATATTTGGCATGATGATAGATCTCAATAATCTTCATCTTCTGATACCAAAGTCGAGGTCATGTAGCAAGGTCAAGGTCATCTGTTAAGGTCAAATAACTAAAAGAATTAATAAAAAACTTCACATTGCTAATGTCTTCAAGCCTATTCAAGATACAAGGCTCATATTTGGCATTACTATAGATCTCAATGATCAGCATCTGCTTATACCAAAATCAAGGTCATGTGACAAGATCAAGTTCATCTGTCAAGGTCAAATAACTCAAATACTTAACCAAAAACCTTTTTTACCTTGACATTATCTTCAATCGTATTTAAGATACAAGGCTCATATATGGCTTAGAAACATCTCAATGATCTGCACCTGCTAATACCAAAGTCAAGGTCATGTGACAAAGTCAAGGTCATCTATCAAGGTCAAATATATCAAAAGCTTTACCAAAAAACTTAACATTGCCAATATCTTCAAGTCTATTCAAGATATAAGGCTCATATTTGGCATGATGATAGATCTTAATGATCAGCATCTGCTGATACCAAAGTCAAAGTAATGAAATTGTGTCTAGGTCATCTGTTAAGGAAAAAAAACTCAAAAACTTAACCAAAAACCTTAACATTGCCAATTTCTTCAAGCCTTTTCAAGATACAAGGCTCATATTTGGCATGATGATGAATCTCAATGATCTAGATATGCGGATAAGGTCGAGGTCATGTAACAAGGTCAAGGTCATCTATCAAAGTCAAATAACCCTAAAGCCATTTGACAAAGTCTAGGTCATCTGTTAAGGTCAAATAACCCAAAGTAAACCAAAAGCCTTAACACTGATCTCAATAATCCGCATCTGCTGATACAAAAGGCAACATAATGAGACTAGTTCAAGGTCTTCGGTCAAGGTCAAAAAACTCAAAAACTTAACCAAAAACCTTAACATTGCCAGTTTTTCAAGCCTAATTAAGATACAAGGCTCATACATGGCATGATGATAGATCTCAATTATCTGCATCTGCTGATACCAAAGTCAAATCTCAATAATCTAGATACTGTAAACGGCTTTATATTGGCGGTGTCCACATTTGGTGTTTTTTCGATTCCGATTTATTTGCGGTGATTTATTTTGGCACATCTTACTTTAACGCCATAATTATACGCTTTATCTATATTTTACATTTTTTCCTCGTTTAAAACAACGTAAGTAAAAGAAAGACAATTTCTAGAGTAATGTCAACTTTCTACAAACTTGACAATAGTTCGTTTTCACACCATTTGTCATAGTTATAGCGCGTGGATCTGGAATCTTGAAATTGGGGGATCAGTGCAATACTATTGTAAGTGCCTATAATTTATGGGCACTTACAATAGTATTGCGCTGATCCGTTGAAATGTCAACGTTGTCAGCATTATAATAAGTATGGTCTGCATATCTTTGACATTGACTAAAATGTATAGATTTCATATCTATCATAATAAAGAAATTTCTTATACAATAATGACAAATATTAGCGTTGGATTAATTTTGGCACAATTAAGCTTGACCGCCAATATAGCCAAAATAAAACCACCGCCAAAATAACCCCGTTTACAGTATGCCGATACCAAGGTCAAGGTCATGTAACAAGGTCAAGGACATCTATCAAGGTCAAATAACCCCCAAAAAAATTAATAGAAAAAACTTAACATTGCCAATGTCTACTAGCCTTTTCAAGATATAAAGCTCATATATGGCATGATGATAGATCTCAATGATTAGCATCTGCTAATACAAAAGTCAAAGGTCATACAACAAGATCAAGGTCATCTGTCAAGGTCAAATTACTCAAAAACTTAACAAAAACCTTAACATTGCCAATATCTTCAAGCCTTTTTAGCTCAAGTGAGCTATTGTGATCACCTTTTGTCCGTCGTCCGTCGTCCGTCAACAATTTCTTTAAACGACATCTCCTCCTAAACTACTAAGCCAATTTTAACCAAACTTGGCAGAAATGTTCCTTAGGTGGTCCCCTTTAAGAATTGCTAAAAGAATTGAAATCGGTGAAAAACTCTGGTTGCTATGGCAACCAAAGTTAAAAATTTAAGAAAATCTTTAAAATTCTTCTTCTTCTGAACCAGCAGCCCTACAGCCTTGAAATTTGGCATGGATTATCAGCTCATAGACCTTAATAAAAATAGCTAAAATCATATCTGTTGGGCCACCAGGTGCGGAGCACCGGGGGGAGGGGGTAGTACTTTGGGTAAATTTTGTAATCTTTAACCTTCTTCTTCTGCTGAACCACAAGCCCTACAGTCTTGAAAATTGGCATGGAGGATCAGCTCATAGACCTCAATATAAATAGCTAAAATCTTATTTGTTGGGCCACCAGGTGCGGAGCACCAAGGGGGAGGGGGTAGTACTCTTGATGAAAATTTTGTAATCTTGAACCTTTTTCTTCTTCTGAACCAGGAGTCCTACAGATTTGAATATTGGCATGGATGATCAGCATATGGACCTTTATAAAAATAGCTAAAATCATGACTGTAGATTCACCAGGTGCGGAGGACCAAGGGTGAGAGGGTAGTACTTTTGTGAAAATTTTGCAATCTTTAACCTTCTTCTTCTTAAGAACCACAAGCCCTACAGACTTGAAAATTGGCATAGAGGATCAGCTCATAGACCTTAATAAAAATAGTTGAAATCATGACTGTAAAGCCACCAGGTGCGGAGCACTAGGGGGGAGGGGGTAGTACTCTTGTGAAAATTTTGTAACTTTAATCTTCATCTTCTAATGAACCAGGAGCCCTACAGACTTCAATATTGGCATGGATGATAAGCATGTGGATCTTAAATAAAATAGCTAAAATCATGAATGTAGGGCCACCAGATGCGGAGCATTAGGGGGCAAGGGGTAGTACTTTGGATCAATTTTGAAATCTTTAACCTTATTCTTCTCCTGGATCAGGAACCCTACAGACTTGAAAATTGTCATGGGTGATCAATATATTGACATTAATAAAAATAGCTAAAATCATGACTGTAGGGTCACCAGGTGCTGAGTGTCTTGGGGAGGGGGTAGTACTTTGGATCATTTTTGAAATCTTTAAACTTCTTCTAATGAGCCAGGAGTCCTACAGACTTGAAAATTGGCATGGATGACCAGCATATATTGAATTAGCTAAAATCATGACTGTAGATTCACCAGGTGCAGAGCATCTTGGTGGAGGGGGAGTGCTTTGTTGAGAATTTTGAATCCCTACAGCCTTCATATTTGACATGGATTGATCAACTCATTAAAGAAAACTTTAAAAGTCTCAGACTCAGCCTGTATATCTGGCATAGATTAGCTGATCACAGACCTTTTATGGAAAAAGCTTAAATAAATAATGTCCAGGGGAGGAGCAGAGGGGTGGGGGAATGATTATTTCAAGTGTTATCTGATTGAATAAGTGAAAATCTCTTTTTCTGTGGTTGCATGGACATACCTAGGTAATTAAGCTTTTTTCTCAGGTGAGCGACCCAGGGCCAACGGCTCTCTTGTTAAGATATAAGACTCATATTTGGCATGATGATAGATCTCAATAATCCACATCTGCTGATACCAAAGGCAACATAATGAGACAAGGTCAAGGTCATCTGTCAAAGTCAAATTACTCAAAAAGTTAACCAAAAAACTTAACATTGCCAATATCTTCAAGCCTAATCAAGATACAAGGCTCATACATGGCATGATGATAGATCTCAATGACCTGGCAAACATTTTGACCAAGTTTCATGAAGATTGGACCATATTTGTTGTGTCTGGAGCTCTTACAAGAAAATTGTCATTAAGGCCCCTTTTCCCGTGATATGGCACGGATCCTTCCCATTTTCTAAAGAGTTCATCCTCATGACCTAACAAACTTTCTGACCAGGATTCATGATGATTGGACCATATTTGTGGCTTCTAGAGTGTAAACAAAAAAAATGTCATTAAGGCCCCTTTTCCTGTGATATGGCACAGATCCTTCCCATTTTCAATAGGGTTCATTCTTGAGACCTGACAAACATTCTGACCAAGTTTCATGAAGATTGGGCCATATTTGTGACCACTAGAGTGTAAACAAGAAAACCGTCATTTAGGCCTCTTTTCCCTAGATATGGCATGGATCCTTCCCATTTTCAATAGGGTTCATCCTTGTGACTTGACCAACATTCTGACCAAGTTTCATGATGATTGGTTCATATTTGTGGCCTCTAGAGTATAAACACTTAAATTGTTGACGCATGACGACGGACGCTGGACATTCAATGATCACAAAAGCTCACCTTGAGCACTATGTGCTGACGTGAGCTAAAAACATCAAAGAGCAATTACTCAAACAAGAGGACTATGATGGTCGAAGATCGCTCACCTGAGTCCATTTGACCCCTTAGACATCACATAAATTAAATAGGCAGATGTCAACAAGGAGATAATTTCTACATAAGATCAATACAATGGAATATTTTTCAGCCAAGCGCAAGAAGGATATGCCTTTTCGCTCTTTGATTCTATATAAAAAGGGACGCACCCAGGTGGAGCCCAAATGTGACCACAGGGTCTTGATATGAACAAAATTAGTAGAAGTCCACTAGATGATGCAACATATCAAATATGAAAGCTGTCTATCTTCTGGTTTCAGAGAAGAATATTTTCCTTTTTCACCAAACTTTCTCAGAGGAGATAAAAGGGGTGTACCCAGATGGAGCCCAAATATGACCCCAAGATCTTGATATGAACAAACTTGGTAGAGGTTCACTAGAAGATTCTACATACCAATTATGAAAGCCATCAGTCTTTTGGTTTCAGAGGAGAAGATTTTTTGAAGATTTCGCTCTTTGATGCTATGTAAAGAGGGTTGTGCTCAGGTGGAGCCCAAATATGACCCCAGGGTCTTGATATGATCAAAATTGGTAGAGGTCCACAAGATGATGCTTCATACCAAATATGAAAGCTGTCTGCCTTTTGGTTTCAGAGAAGAAAATTTTTGAAGATTTCCTTTTTTCACCCTTCGTGCTCAGGTGACATAAAAAAAGATGTGCCCGGGTGGTGCCCAAATATGACCCCAGGGTCTTGATAAGAACAAACTTGAGGTCCACTTGATGATGCTACATACCAAATATGGAAGCTGTCTGCCTTCTGGTTTCAGAAAAGAAGATTTAT
The DNA here is from genome assembly GCA_948146395.1 of Fragum whitleyi. Classification (NCBI taxonomy): domain Eukaryota; kingdom Metazoa; phylum Mollusca; class Bivalvia; order Cardiida; family Cardiidae; genus Fragum; species Fragum whitleyi. The sequence goes on from OX411556.1 coordinate 10,444,499, forward strand.
AGCTCACCTGAGCACGAAGTGCTCAAGGTGAGCTTTAGGTTGATTGATTGATTGATTGAATGGAGTTTAACACCACTTTCAACATTATTTCAGTTATATCGCAGCGGCTGGAGCACCTAACAATGGATCCCTGGTATTTCTTTCACCAGTACAACCATCACATTCTTTCCTAGCCTCCAGCTGCTATCTCACATAGGTCTACGATTATCAACCCATTGGTGAGAGACAAATAGTCGGAAAGAATGAGTGCCGCCGTCGGGGAGGTGAGCTTTTGGGTTTACTTGATGTCTGTCGTGCGTTGTCCGTCATCAACATTTACCTTGTGGACACTCTAGAGGCCATATGTTTAGCCCAATCAACCTGAAAATTGGTCAGAATGATCATCTTGATGAAACCTCGAAGTAGTCCGAAATTGGGTCAAGTAGGGTAAAAAAATAGGTCATGGGACAAATCTTAGAAAAACCTTGTGGACACTCTTAAGGCCATATTTTTAGCCCAATCAACCTGAAAATTGGTCAGAATGATAATCTTGGTGAAATCTTTGAAATTTGGTCAAGTGAGGTCAAAAACTAGATCAAGGCGTCAAATCTTAGAAAACACTTTTTTAGATTGTTAATTAAGGTGGGTGATTAAGGGCCACTTTGGCCCTCTTGTTAAAGATTGTGGCTCTTTGATTCTATGTAAAAACGGCCGTGCCTGGTTGGAGCCCAAATATGATCCCAGGGTCTTATTATGAACAAACTTGGTAGAGGCACACTAGATGATGCTACATACCAAATATGAAAGCTGTCTGCCTTCTGGTTTCAGAGAAAAAGAATTTTGAAAATTTTCTAACTTTCACCCTTTTTTTAGGCTAAAGGGAGAGTTATGGGTAGATTTCATTTAATTGAACAACTTTGGTAGAGCTTGATATCCCTAACATGTTTCATCCAGATTGGCCCAATGGTTTAGGAGAAGATGTTTTAAGAAATTGTGGACACAACATGATTGACATTGGACGATCACAATAGCTCACCTTGAGCACTTCGTGCTCAGGTGAGCTAAAAGCCAGGTAGAGTTAGGGTTCTTTCGCACTGCATTTTACCTTGATGAGATCTATCTACCCATGAAGTTTCATGTTCATAGCTTCTATACTTTAAGTGATATGCTCTGGACAAGACCCAAGTATGAAAAACAACAAAGGGCAATAACTCAAAAAATAAGCAAGATCTATCTACTTATTAAGTTTCATTATGATAGCTTTTGTACTTTTAGAGATATGCTCCAGACAAGATCCAAATATGAAAAAAAAAACAAAAAACAAAGGGCAATAACTTACTAGAGCTTCGCAGAGCAGTACATTTATGCCCAAAGGGGCTTGTCAGTAACCTTGGCCTGTCAGTAACATGAGCTTGAATGATAGCTAAAAAAATTGCAAAGAGACGGACATACCACTGGGGCCATAACATAGCATGACCCTTTGAGTGTAAATTGAAAATGGTTTTATGCACAACTATACGCCAAACAGTCATTTTGCAAGTTTCAGTTCATTCCAATTCAAAGTGTAAGACAAGTTACTCACAGAAGCATTGTGAATTTCAATTAATTTAAAGGCAGATAATACAAGAAAAAGCCAAGCTTTTTAAATTTCTGAAGTCTTATGCTTAACTAAATATCAGGGATACATTGTGGCAAGATTCAGTTCAATCCCATTAAATTTGTAGGAGTTGTGCACACACACACAAAAAAAATCTGTAACTTTAAGCTATTTTGTTAAGTAAAGGGCGGATAAATCAGGAACTACTTTACATATGAAAATTTTTTTAGTCCTAAGCACAAATAGACAACCTACTGAGTCATTGTGGCACGTTTCAGTTCATTCCCATTCAAAATGCAAGAGAAAAGGAGCTCACAAAACATTTTGTTTTTCATTCAATTCAAGGGCAGATAATTCAAGATAACTCAAGAATGACAGGGGCATCTTGAATTTAAAATATTAATTCACAACTAGACATCATAGGGAGTAATTGTGTCTAGTTTCAGCTCATTTCATTAATAGGTAAGGAGGAGTAGCACACAAAAACAGTGATTTTGGTTAAAGCTGCTCTTTCACAGTTTTTCATACGAAAAATACAAAACTTGCTCTTAGATTTGGAAATGTGTGTATTTTAAGACGATTCAGAATGGTCCAAGGGCATTGGAACTAAAACCAACATATTTCAATAATTTTGTAACTTATTTCTTCGAAGCGGCAAGATAAGTAAGGAATCCAGTCTATAAATTTCCAGTCTATAAATTCTAAAATCTTTCTTTTCCTTGAATAATCTTTCATTTTTGCTTGGAATGATATGAAGTTTCAAGCTGTCAAATACTTTGACCTTTATCTTTGATTGAATAGGACAAACATGTGGAATTCCCATGCGTAAATAGTTTTCTCGAAATTGAATAATATATTTTAAGGCGTTAGGAGTTGCTTTATTTTTTAGCATGATTTTCCCTAAATTCAAGAATACCAGTCTCTCTTTCCATGCATCACCAGAATAAGTCTAATTATTTCAAAGCCTTCAACATGATGAGGTTGTTACTTCCAATTAATTTTACAAAAATTTTCAAAAAGCACATTTTCTCGATCTGTGAAAGAGCAGCTTTAAATTCGAGGGCAGATAATTCAAGATTTCTCAGATATGACTTGAGCATTTTGAATTTAAAAAAGTCTTATGGACAACAAGACATCATAGGGATTAATTGTGTCTAGTTTCAGCTCATTTCCATTGAAAGTGTAGAAGGAGTAGCACACAAAAAACAGTGATTTTTGTTAAATTCAAGGGCAGATAATTCAAGATTTCTCGGATATGACTGGAGCATTTTGAATTTAAAAAAGTCTTATGCGCAACTGGACATCATAGGGATTAATTGTGTCTAGTTTCAGCTCATTTCCATTGAATGTGTAGAAGGAGTAGCACACAAAAAACAGTGATTTTTGTTAAATTCAAGGGCAGATAATTCAAGATTTCTTGGATATGACTGGAGCATTTTGAATTTAAAAAAGTCTTATGCGCAACTGGACATCATAGGGATTAATTGTGTCTAGTTTCAGCTCATTTCCATTGAAAGTGTAGAAGGAGTTGCACACACAGAAAACAACGATCTTCGTTCAACTCTAGGGCAGGTAATTCAAGATTTCTGGAAAAACTGGAGTATTTTGAATTGAAAAAAGTCTTATGCACAACCGGAAATCACAATTAGTAATTTTGCTAATTTTCAGCTCACTCCCATTGATAGTTTAGGAGTAGTAGCGCACACAAATAACAGTTATTTTTGTTCAAATCAAGGGCAGATAATTCAAGATTTCTCAGAAATGACTGGAGCAATTTGAATTTCAAAGATCCTATGCACAACTAGACATCATAAGGAGTAATTGTGCCAAGCTTCAGCTCATTCCCATTGATAGTTTAGGAGGAGTTGCACACACAAATTGCTAACAGATGGACGGGCGATCGGGGGGCCATAACATAATATGTCCCTTCGGGCGTATAAAAAAATAGGCCAGGTAGAGTTATCCTTCTCGTTCACTACACTGTGAAATGAGGAGAAGAATATACCTGCCAAGTTTCAAGAAAATCTGACATAAGGTTACAGAGTTACGCTCGAGAAAAAGAAGTGCATGCCGGACGCCTGGACGCCACGGGTGACCTCCATAATACATCCTGTCTTCGATGGGCATGTAAATAATAGTGAAATCTTCGAAAGTCTTCTTCCTCTGAATCCAGACAGCTTTAAGATTTAGTATGTTAGCATCATCTAGTGGACCTCTACCCAATTCGTTCACTTCAAACCTTGGGGTATCATTTGGGCTCAACTTTGGCGCATCCCTTTTTACACCCCCGAAGAGTCGTATTATGTTATTGTCTGTCTGTCCACCTGTCTGTCCATTAGCAAATTCTTGTCCAGTCCATAACTTTCAAACTATAAGGCCTATGATCTTGAAACTTCACAGGTGTATAGATCTCATAGCTAGGGTGTGCAGAGCACAAGAACCACAACTCAACCATTTGTAATTTTTGAGTTATTGCCCTTTGTTTTGTTCAGTTACCAAATTCGTGTCCAGTCCATAACTTTCAAACTATAAGGCCTATGATCTTGAAACTTCACTGGTGTATAGACCTCATAGCTAGGGTGTGCAGAGCGCAAGAACCACAACTCTACCATTTGTAATTTTTGAGTTATTGCCCTTTGTTTGATTCAGTTTTGCAAATTCGTGTCTGGTTCATAACTTTGAAACTATAAGGCCTATAATCTTGAAACTTCACAGGTGTATAGATCTCATAGCGAGGGTGTGTAGAGCCCAAGAACCACAACTCTACCATTTATATTTTTTGAGTTATTGCCCTTTGTTTGATTCAGTTTGCAATTTCGTGTCTGGTCCATAACTTTGAAACTATAAGGCCTATGGTCTTGAAACTTCACAGGTGTATTGATCTCATAGCTAGGATGTGCTGAGTGCAATAACCCTAACTCTACCATTTATAATTTTTGAGTTATTGCCCTTTGTTTGATTCAGTTTGCAATTTCGTGTCCAGTCCATAACTTTCAAAATACAAGGACTATGATGTTGAAACTTCACATGTATGTAGAACTCATAGCTAGGGTGTTTGATTTCATTATCTCAATCTGATTGAAATTGTGAATATTTCAGTAGTACTCAGGAACATATAATTACTTGAAGAATAGTGATGATATCCATAAGTAATCCAAAGACAAATAGGAAAACAAAACAAACACTACCATCATAATAAATATACTATAGTGTTTGCTAGAAAATACATCCTAAGGATCAATAAAAAGTTCAAAACATCCCCCATTTATTTCTGAGCTTCGGGCGTATAATGCCACGCCCAGCGTTGCTCTTGATTCATAGTATCAAAGAGCAAAAATCTTCTCCTCTGAAACCAGACGGCAGACAGTTTTTGGCCTGGTTAAGCAGGCCATAGGAAACAACCAGTTTTTGGCTTGGTTAAGCAGGCCATAGGAAACAACCCTGTACCTGGAAATTGAGTAATCGAGTAAAAAACACAAAGTGCTTTGTGTATTTAACGCAGTGCTTGCATATCACTAAGCTGAGCTACAATCAAAGTACCGGTCGTACTGAAGGCGAGGGAACTGAATAGACGAAATAACACATGAGGTCAAATTTCTGGAGAATAGCCTTGATTATTCACCTTGTCCTTATCATGTATACCAGATATTTTCTTACTTATTATTGCAAAAATCACTGATGCATTAAAGATACATAGCCTATATATTTGATCTTGACAGATGACCTTGCAAATAGGGAAAAGAAGAAAATGCTGCTAACTAACACTTTCATCCTAATATTATCTATCCTTTCTGCTACAAATTTTACTAATATGTCCACATATTGTATGTAATCTGCAACCCTTTACAATTTTGACCTGCCTAACATTTGTTGTCTTGTAATTGATTAATCTAAATTAGAGAAATTTGGCCCTTGTTCCATCCTTGAACTCTAAAACAAATGACAATACTTTAGACAGTGGGCCAACTTGGAACAGGCTGCATACAATAAATCAATATGAGTGTAATTTGATATATATCTACGGTAGAAATTAAAAAATAATGTTGTATGAGTACAGGTTGGACCATATTGTGGAAAAGGGAGAAATTGACCCTATCAATTTCCTGTGTTCCCACAGTAAAGTACAACTTCTTTATGGAATTCAATTCAATGTAAAAGAAAGAGCCTACGAGCTTGTGCCCCTAGAAAAACAGCATTACTACAATTGTTAGACAGAATGATCAAATGACTAGTAGCAAACAAATCAACTCAACTAAAATTATAACAAGAGGACCATGATGGTCCTAGATTGCTCACCTGAGTCTCTTTGATCCCTGGGACATCACATTAATTGAATAGGCAGATGTTAAAAGGAGTTAATTTCTACATAAGATCAATACCATGGAATGTTTTCAGCCAAGAGCAAGACAGATATACCTTTTTGCTCTTTGATTCTATGTATAGAAGATTTTTGAAGGTTTTCTTATTTTCACCCATCATGCTCAGATGAGCTAAAAGGGATGAGCCTGGGTGGAGCCCAAATATGACCCCAGGGTCTTGATATGAACAAACTTGGTAGGGGCCCAATAGATGATGCTACATACCAAATATGAAAGCTGTGTGCACTCTGGTTTTGGAAAGGAAGATTTTCGCTCTTTGATTCCAAGTAAAAAGGGTTGCGCCAAGGTGGAGCCCAAATATGATCCTAGAGTCTTGATAGGAACAAACTTGGTCGAGGTCCTCTAGATGATGCTACATACTACATATAAAAGCTGTCTGCCTTCTGGTTTCAGAGAAGAAGATTTTTAAAGATTTTCATTTTTAGCTTCACTGGCCGAAGGCCAGGGAGCTATTGTCATGGTGGAGTGACTTGGGTGCGTCCGTCCGTCCGTTGTAAACTTTTCCTTTAAACATCTTCTCCTCCAAAACCAATGGGCGGATTTTAATGAAACTTGGTAGAAATGATCCTTGGATGGCCCTTTTCTTAAATTGTTCAAAGAATTTTGATTGGCCCCCAAATATGGGCATGGCAGGGCTTGGCATTTTTTCACATTGAAATCTTTAAAAATCCCCTCCCAAACCATTTGGCTGATTTCAATGAAACTTGGCATGGATTTTTTTGGGTAACCCTTTACTTAAACTGTTAAAAAATTTGATTGGCCCATAAATATGGGCGTGGCAGGGCGGGGCTTATTTTGAAACCGAAATCTTTGAACGACATCTCCTCCTGAACCACTGGGCCAATTTCCATGAAACTTTAACAAATTGTTCCTTGGGTGACCCTTTACTTAAATTGTTTGCTAAATTTTGATTGGTCAATATATGTGGCAGGGCTGGGCTTATTTTTAGGCCGAAATCTTTGAACGATATCTCCTCCAGAATCACTAAACCAATTTCAATGGAACTTTACCAGAATGTTTCTTTGGTGACTATTCACTTAAAGTGCTCAAGAATTTTTGAAATCTTTGAATGATATCTCCTTCTGAACCTTATGTTTTAATAAGATGAGTAAAGGATTGCAGGTTCATTGAGATTGAGTATTTTGGTGCAATATGGACCAGAACCAGTTAATCATTATGAAATAGGTCTTAGGAGATTTCTGAGTGTAAAGTAAGCTTTATTTAATGAAAGGCTTAAGATTTTAAAGCCAGTGGAGGGATACAGGCCCTCTTGGTTGGGCCTCTTGTTTTACCCTTTATGCACAGAAGAGCTAAAAGGGATGCCCCTGGGCAAAGCCCAAATATGACCCCAGGGTCTTAATGTGAACAAAACTTGGTAGAGGCCCACTAGGTGATGCTACATACCAAATATGATAGCTGGTTTCAGAGAAGAAGAATTTTTAAGATTTTCGCTCTGATTCTATGTAAAAAGGGTTGCACCCGGGTGGAGCCAAAATATGACCCCGGGTTTGATATGAACAAACTTGGTAGAGGCCAACTAGATGATGCTATATACCAATTAATTTTCTTTTAGCTCCACTGGCTGAAAGCCACTGGGGCTATTGTCATGGCGTTGTGTCCATCCTGCATCCTTCCATGGTACGTGCGTCCGGTTGTAAACTTTTTCTTTAAAATCTTCTCCTCAGAAACTACTGGATGAATGTCAACCAAACTTCACAGGAATGATCCTTTGATGACCCTCTTTCAAAGTTGTTCAAGAAATTTGGATCCAATGAAAAACAAGGATTAAATGGGCGTGGCTAATTTCCAAATATGGTAAAAAGTGAGTTTTCTCATATTCTAATGGATGCCAATTAAATTTAACATGAATGATCCTTGGGTGACCCTTTATCAGTCTACCAAAAATGATTGTGATCAGTTGAAAAATATGTATTTTATGGGCAGAGGTCATTTCTCTAAATGTTATATAGTGGAAACTTTGAAAATCATTTTCTCAGAAAAATAATTGATGGATATCAATCAAATTTCACTGGAATGATCATTTTGTGACCCTTTATCAGTCTACCAAAAATTATTGTGATCGGATGAAAAATATGTATTTTATGGGCGGAGGTCATTTCTCTATATGCTATATAAAGGAAACTTTGAAACTCATGTTCTCAGAATGTAATTGATGGATATAAACCAAATTTCACTGGAATGAACCTAGAGTGTATCAGTCTACCAAAAATTATTGTGATCGGATGAACAATATGTATTTTATGGGCGGAGGTCATTTCTCTAAATGTTATATAGTGGAAACTGAAAATAATTTTCTCAGAATGTAACTAATGGATATCAATCAAACTTCATTGGTATGATCTTTGGGTGACCCATTATCATGCAGCCAAAAATTATTGTTATTGGATGAAAAATATGTCTTTTATGGGCGGAGGTCATTTCTCTATATGTTGTTTAGTGGAAACTTTTAAATTCATTTCAACATCAGTAGAACCCTAAATATCTAAAAATCTAGTCAAAACTTTGATTTGCTATTACAAGAATTTCAAGCCTGTTGAACGACTCAAGCCATTCATGGCTTTCTAGTTATTTCATAAAATTTGGCCTTGAAAAATGACCTTGCCCGATGACCTTGAACTTGGTACCCAGAGAGGTCTTGTCCAAGGCAATCATCATGTGAAATATGCAGGCCCTATTACCAATCAAAAGTTATTCGTTATGCTTAAGTTTTATTTTTATCGCAAATTTAACCTTGAAAAATGACCTTGACCTTGCCTTATGACCTTGAACTTGGTACCAACAGAAAGACCATGTCCCAGGAAATATGAACATGTGAAGGCCATACCACTTACCATTTAAAAGTTATCACAAACTGTCAAAGTCTTTCCACAAAAGCGACAACACCAAGGCTATAGCAAAATATTCTCCAAAAATAGCTGAGCTAATAAACTGAAGGAACCTATAACAGTATGTCCTAAGCATCAATTCCTGAGAAACGTGGTTGAATTTCGGAAAAGAAAATCTTTTTATATTTCTCAATAATATGTGTCCTTTTTTGCAGACTTGACAGCTCATAGTGCCTAAGGAATCAGCATGATCAGGATCAAAAGAAGGAATCTGAAAGTTTGTCCTAAGCATCATTTCTGTGAAATTTTGTTGAATTCTGACAAGTGATTTCAGAGAAAAAGATTTTTTTTTTTTTAATTTTACCAAAAGGATATCTTTTTTAGCTCACCTGAGCACAACATGATCAGGGGGAGCTTTAAGGATCACCATGAGACTGTCATGCATTGTCAACTTCTTAAAATGTTCTTCTCCTCCTGAACCAATGGGATCATTTCAGTGAAACTTTGCCAACACATTGAGAAATTCTGATTGGCCCATAAATATGGGTGGGGCTTATTTTGAGCACAAAATCTTTAAAAAATCCTCTGAGTAACCAATGAGAGGATTGCAACCAGAATTGGCAAAAATGTTCTCTGGATGACTCATCTCAATCTTTGTAGAATTTTGATTGAAACCACATTTATGGGCATGGCAAGGAAGGGTTATTTTAAGCCTTAAATCTTTAACTTTTTCTCCTGAAACCAATGAGCAGATTTAAACCAAACTTGGCAGAAATGTTTCTCAAAACTTGTTTGTGGAATTTTAATTGACCCCCCCCCCCTTCCGTATTAGTATATTAGGGAAGGGCTTGTTTTGAGCCAAAATCTTTAAACATCTGCTCAGTAGCTCGGTGAGATCGGCCACTGGACCAATAAAATTCAGGTGAGCGGTTTAGGGCCATTTTGGCCCTCTTGTTTGGTGACTCAACTGCCAACAGCGCCCAAGTTATCAGCCTGATCAGGATTTAAAGAAGGAATCTGAAGGAGCATATTCTAAGCATCATTCCTGGCAAATTTGGTTGATTTCTGACAAGTAGTTTCAGAAAAGAAGATTTTTTTTATTTTTCACCATAAGGGGCTTTTTTTGGTGACTTGACAGTCCCTAGCACCAAAGTTATCTGCCTGATCAGGATTAAAAGAAGGAATCTAAAAGAGCATGTCCTGTGAAATTCGGTGGAAATCTGACCAGTAGTTTCAGAGAAGAAGTTTTAAGAAAAAAGTAACGGACACAATGACACACGACATACACCAGGTCATGAAAATAAACCCACTGGACTTCAACCAGTGTAGTTTAAAACAGCTGAGCTGAAAATAATCAAATTCTTATCTTTGATTTCAAATGCGTTGAAGAGTCCAAATGTAAAGTACCAACAATTATACACATTTTTTGTTATCATTCTGCTTAATATAATTTAAAAAACCAGTAATCATTATTATATTCATTTAACAAAATAATTTACTTGAATATTCAAAATGAAAATTATACATAAAAATTATGAATAAAGTTCCATTGAAAAAATCTTGTGGCGGATCCAGAGGAAGTAAGGGGGATTTGAACAACCCCCTCTGTATCCAAATTATTTCATTCCAGTGGACAAGTTCAATCAAAATTTTGTAAGAAAAGGAAAACGTTTTTTAGAAGCGTTTGAACCATAGGAACTTGAAATTATACGATTAAAAGACATCTGATGAAAACGGAATATGAGCTATTAGTGCCATAGTATCTCTATCTTTCAAAGATAGGGATACTGTGGGACTAATTTCTCAAATGTTGTAGGCCGACATTGAACCCCCTTTAAAGAAACCCTGGATCAACCGCTGAAATCATTTACCATTCATGTTTTTTGAACATTGAGTCTGGTACAATTAAAGGCATCTGTTAAAAAAGGAATTTGAGCTATAGTGCCATAGTATCCCTATCTTTTATAGATAGGCATATTATGGCACTAATTTCTTGAATGTTGTAGGCCGACATCCAACCCCCTTTATAGAAACCCTGGATCTGCCACTGAAATCATTAATGATTTTTTAACACTTATTCTGGTCCAAATTGAAAGAGGTTGCTTTGTTTGTTTGAATGGGTTTTATGCCGCTTTCAACAATTTCACAGTTATATCGCAGCGGCCAGCTCACCTAGCAATAGATTCCTGGTATTTCTTTCACCTGTACTACCATTACACTCTTTCCTAGCCTCCAGCTGCTATCTCACATAGGTCTACGATTATCAACCTATTGGTAAGAGACAAATAGTCGGAAAGAATGAGTGCTGCCGACGCGCTACCATCTACGCTATGACGGCGGTGCTGGTCCAAATTGAATGAGGTTGCAGAAGACAATGAAAGAGGGCAATCAAGTGTAGTAGTAAATATTGTGGACAAAGGAGAAATTGTTTCAAACAATGATTAACACTGACCATTCCATATGATTATCAAAGATTAACTTAAATGTTTAGGTAGATTTAACTGTTAAAACATTTTATAAATGTAACAAAGGGCAATAACTGGAAAAACTAAGCAAGGTAGAGTTATGGTTTTTTATACACTGCACTTCTCCTCAATGAGACCTATCCACCAATGAAGTTTCATGATAGTAGCTATCATACTTTCTGAGATATACTTCAGACACACTTCAAGTTCAAATCAACAAAGTGCAATAACTAAACAAGAGGGCCATAGTGGCCCTTAATCGCTCACCTGAATGAACTGTCCAAACTTTTTCAATTTTCTTCTGCTTCTATACAACTTGAGAATTTTTCTTTTATAATTTTCAGGTTGACTTTAAAGGATTCTCTATCATTTGACTCCATGATCCAGTTTTTGAACCCCATTTGACCCAATTTCATACTCATCAAAAATTGCATCAATTCAATCATTCTGACCAAATTTCAGGTTGATCGAGCAAAGAATGTAGCCTCTAGAGTGCATACAAGGTTTTTCAAAGATTTCACCAGTGACCTAGTTTTTGACCCCAGTTGACCCAATTTCATACTCATCAAAAATTCTGACCAAATTTCAGGTTGATCAGGCAGAAAATGTGGCCTCTAGAGTGCATACAAAGTTTTTTTTCCAAGATTTCACCAGTGACCTAGTTTTTGACCACAGTTGACCCAATTTCAAACTCTTCTGAGATTTCATCAAGACAATCATTCTGACCAAATTTCAGGTTGATCAGGCAAAAAATGTGGCCTCTAGAGTGCATACAAGCTTTTTCTAAGATTTGCCCTAGTGACTTAGTTTTTGACCCCAGTTGACCAAATTTCAAACTCGTCCTAGATTTCATCAAGACAATCATTCTGACCAAATTTCAGCTTGATCAGGCAAAAAATGTGGCCTCTAGAGTGCATACAAGGTTTTTCACATTCGACCTCGTGACCTAGTTTTTGACCTCAGTTGACCAAATTTCAAACTTGTCCTAGATTTTATCAAGACAATCATTCTGACCAAATTTCAGGTTGATTGGGCAAAAAATGTGGTCTCTAGAGTGCATACAAGGTTTTTCTAAGATTTGACCCTGTGACTTTGTTTTTGACTCCAGTTGACCCAATTTCGAACTCATCTGAGATTTTATCATGACAATCATTCTGACCAAAATTCAGGTTGATCTGGCAAAAAATGTGGCCTCTAGAGTGTGTGTAAGGTTTTTCTAAGATTTGACCCTGTGACTTTGTTTTTTTCCCGAGTTGACCCAATTTCGAACTCTTTCGAGATTTCTTCAAGATAATCATTCTCCCAAAATTCAGGTTGATCAAGCAAAAAATGTGGCCTCTAGAGTGCATACAAGGTTTTTCTAAGGTTCGAACCCGTGACCTTGTTTTTGACCCCAGATGACCCAATTACAAACTTGTCATAGCTTTCATGGAGACAATCATTCTGACCGAATTTCAGGTTGATTGGGCAAAAAAAGTGGTCTCTAGAGTGCATACAGGGTTTTTCTAAGATTTGAACCCGTGACCTTGTTTTTGACTCCAGTTGACTCAATTTCGAACTCATCTGAGATTTTATCAAGACAATCATTCAGACAAAATAATATGCATATATTCATAATTAAAGACATACATAAAAATTATGAATTAAGTTCAATTGTAAAAATCCAGTGGCGGATCGAGAGCATGTTTGGGGGTTCGAACAAACCCCCTCTGTATCCAAATAATTTCATTATAGTGGACAAGTTCAATCAATATTTTGTAAAAAAAAAAGAAATCTTTCCCCTTTTTGAAGCGTTTGAACCACAGGAATTTGAAATTATACAAAGACATCTGATGAAAACAGAATTTGAGCTATTAGTGGCATAGTATCCCTATCTTTATATATAGGGATACTATGGGACTAATTTCTTGAATATTGTAGGCCGACATCAAACCCCTTTTATAGAAACCCTGGAAATGCCGCTGAAACCATTTACCATTCATGTTTTTTTAACATTTTGTCTGGTCCAAATTCAATGAGGTTGCAGACGATAATGGAGGAGGGCACAATTCGACATTGAACAATTGTGTGTGGTAGAAAATATTGTAGACAAAGGAGTAATTGTTTCAAACAGCGATTAACACAGAGAATTCCATATGATTATCAAAGATATACTCGAATGTTTAGGTAGAATTTACTCTGTTTTCATTTCAAGAAACATTTACTCTAGTTAGAGGTAATGAAAAACGTGACTAGATAATTTGCAGTAATAAAAGTTCTTGACTGAAAGCATTAAGATTCAGATAGTGAGTTATTTCTAGATTTTGGATTCAAATATTTCACTAATACTTTCACAAATTCTATGTTGTGAGTACTCATTGAAATCATCACAAAATACAATTCTTATAAGTACTAAAAAAGATCTTTGAAAAGCAGACTGATACCCCCCTCCAGCACTGTGTCACAGTAACATAAAAGGCTTTCGGATAAAGTTGTGACCTTGACCTTCATGACTCAAAAACAATAGGGCACCTCCTTGGGTCTTGGGCAACAATTGTGTAAAGTTTCATGATTCTAGGTCTCTTTGTTCTTGAGTTACAGTCCTGAAATGAAAAAGGTCTATGGAGGGACAGACAGACGGGGTGAAACCAATACAACCCCCTATACTTTGTAGGTTGGGGTATAACAACATAGGAATGCATTGAGAAACAAGGTGACAAATTGTCACAAGAAACACCTGTTACAATTTTCAAGTATGAAAAACAAAAAAGGGAAATAACGCAAAAAAAATTAGCTAGGTAATTGTAGTTTTTGTACACTGCACTCCATCATCATTAGAGGAACAAAGCTGCCAAATTTCAAAACAATCTGACATAAGATGACAGAGGTTTTTTTTCCAAAGAAGTTGACACCACCCGCCTGCTGGACACCACCGCTGATCACATAATAAGTCCAATCTTTCTACAGGGTATAGAAAGGTCTGGTAATTATACCCCCTACCTACGAAGTAGAGGGGGGTATATTGGTTTCACCATGTCTGTCTGTCCGTCTGTCCATCCGTCCGTAGACCCTTTTGTTTCCGGACTCTAACTCAAGAACCAAATGACCTACAATCATGAAACTTTATACAAATGTTCCTTATGACCCAAGGAAGTGCCCTATTGTTTTGGGGTCATGTAGGTCAAGGTCACAGTCAGCCTTTGTTCAATTTTCGTTTCCGGACTCGTAACTCAAGAACCAAGTCGCCTACAATCATGAAACTTTTTACAAATGTTCCTTATGACACAAGGAAGTGCCCTCTTGTTTTTGGGTTACATAGGTCAAAGGTCAATGTCACAGTAAATTTTTGTTTTTGTCGTTTCCGGACTCTAACTCGAGAACCAAGTGACCTACAAGCATGAAACTTTATGCAAATGTTGCTTATGATCCAAGGAAGTGCCCTATTAGTTTTGGGTCATATAGGTGAAAGGTCAAGGTCACAGTCAATTTTTGTTCAATTTTCATTTCTGGACTTTTAACTCAAAAACCAAGCGACCTAGAATCATGAAACATCCTGCAAATGCTACATATGACCTCAATATTAGTTACAAACACATCAATTACTAATAGCACTTGCATTCTGACAAAGCACTTGTGGGGGGGTATTAGTATGCTCTGCGACAGTTCTAGTTGTGAAAATATTGACCCTCATCAGACTGCATGGAATGTCATGCAGTCAAATAGGTATCCAAGACCCTCAAAACTATTTGATATAAGTTTCAAATATCTTCTGGGGATCAGCTTCAGAAGATAATTGAAGACTGGTTTTGACAGTCTTCAATTTTTTCCTGAAGTTGAGCTCCATAGTCAAAACATATATCCAACACTTTAATCAGGGAATGGCTCAAAATTTACATAAAACTAAGATCAGTGATTAAACGAAATTGTCCGAAACTTAAGAAGGAAATCCACAACATTAAGAAAAGACCCCCAAGATCCTAATTATGGAGTCCTTTGGAAACTGTTTAGTTGAAATCAGACTAACACCATGGAATATACCAGTTGACAGTAACAAGGGTCAGATATTAAACTATTTTATGAAGGTTTTCTTCATAATTACATGTATTTTACCATTCAGGAATAACAATTTTGGCTGACCCATGTATGATCCAATTTAATTCCCTTTTGAAATTTGCAAATCGTCTCTTTTTTAATGAAAGGTCACACATATGACCTTAGATCTAAACATTTGAGACCAGTCACGCGAAAAAGGACCATCTGGGAACTTCGTAAAATAAATATTTGAGAAAAAAAAGGTTCTAGAACAGTCCAACTAAAGATCACACTCAAAAATTCTTTCACAGGAAGGTAAATTGATTATTCTAGGTTCAGAAACTTCCTAAAGTGCAAAAAGTCTCGACCCCTGTCAGTCTGTGAGATCCGCGCAGTCTGACAAAGTTCTACACTTTACGCACTTCCCAGTTGGTCCCTTTTCGTGTGACGGGTCACATTTATATGACATATCACTAAAATATATATGTATAATGTAAACAATAAAATGTTTTTTTTTGTAAAATATAGATGCCCCCCAATTGGCAAATTGCTGGCTAAATGCAGCGCTGTTGTAAGCGTTTATTTAGATATAGTCACTTACAAAAGTGTTATGCTAAGCCCTGTAAAAATTCAAAATTTAACAGTATAGATTAAGGGGTCAGTGCAACACTATAATTGTAAGTGCCTATTTATTCATTAATTTTACAGGCACTTACAATGGTGTTGCACTGACCCCTTGTGATGGTCTTGCCTCATCAGATTATCAGACGTCGTCATGTATAGAAGTGAATTAATACTAGCTATATTATATTCCTATTAATAGAATAATTTACAGGCGTCAGTGCAAAAACAATAGTAAGTGCCTATAAATATATAGGCACATACAATAATTTTTCACTCCTCCATTTATTTGGAGTGTCATGTTTGAAAGACAAACAGATGGGTTTATGGATTGATGTTACAATAATGTCCATGACATTCCCAATGCAGAAGCATAATAAGAATAATATATTGTTCCTTTTTGGATTTCAATAGCTCACATTAAGTTTGTGTTTACAGTTCTCATGAACGAATTAGCATCAGTTATATGGTTAAAATCTTTGAATCATTGAACAAATATTGTTGCACTTGTTGTTTTCAACAACTCTAAATGAATGTTATGTGTCTTAACTTTTTAACAAGTATTTTTATTGGCCTAGGTTTTAAAACAGCTTGTCCAACCAGAACCATTCATACAAGAGCCAAGTCTGACATTGCCATGCCCCGCCATCAAAGCTTGATAGTAAACTGAAGCATTATCAAAGGACAATTACTCCTAAATTATGCAGGCAAGAGTTGTAGTTCTTGTAAACTGCACTCCTCCCTTATGAAATCTATCCACCTATAAAGTTTCATGTTAATAGCTTATATACTTTAGAGATAGTTTAGTGACTGAACGAGGGAATGATGGATAGAGAACATTACTATATCCCCTTTGCGGAAATGGCGGGGGATAATAAAACATCAATTGGAGGCTACTATGGTAAAACCAACCTTTAACATTTCTGATCGTGTTTGACACAGATTTAGCTGTATAACCCTAGGAGATCATAAGTGATTTTTAAATATGGGTGTTGAATACAGGCGCCAGTTTCATCAAAACATTTAAGACGTATTTTTGTCTTACTGATGACTTTCGAAACGGTAACAACAAAAATCACTTTAGATAAGTGTTGTAAGATTGGTGATACGTGATTTTTGTCCTTAATATGTGGTAAGTCATAGGTAGGACAAAAATGCGTCTTAAATGTTTTGGTGAAACTGGCCCCAGAATGGTTGAACTGTTAACAGTTGGGTATCTGGGCCTTGTTGTATAGAAGATAACCATTGGTTAAATTTTGACCCACAGTTAATTTCAGCCAATCAGGTTTGTTGTTTCAATTTGTACAATTAAAACAACTAACCTAATTGGTTGAAATTATATTCTTATCTATATTTTTAACTATTGGTTATCTTTTATACAACTGTGGGGCTGAAAGCTTACCCTCACCATTCATTTTAATCAAAAGTCATTAAATAATTTATTCTCCCTGTGACAACGATCCATCACAGGTTAATATCAAAGGACAAATCTATAAATTGCATCAGGGAGTGTGATTCAAATATTTCACCCCCCCCCCCAGGGGCCATTGCTAGATTTGTGATGAAATTTCCCAATAAAAGACATTTTTTAAAACAATACTAAGGCTAAAAAAACATGTGTTAGCTTAATGAAATACGGCAATACATTGTACAAACTTTGGTTTTAGCTTTGAAGTATTTTATCTTGTGAAGAATTTTTTCATAATCATCTTTAAAAGTGGACTTCTGATTTTCAACTTATTATGCAAGCATTTGATGTACTGATTTTTCACAAACATTTGGAACTATCTTGACTCCATCTGTTTAAGTCCATTAGTTAAGTCTCTCATGACTCGTAAAGTCTGTTCCTCCTGATATGGAAGGGATACAACCTGAACACCAACAGGTAGGCCTTCACTGCCTTCTGTCACCTGAAAAAATAGACAATAGTCAATGAGTTGTAATGAAAAGTTAAAACAGAGGATAACTGTTTGGATAATTGTCTATTTATGCGTCAGATTCATATATCGTTCAATTAGTGAACAACAAGTGAACATATAGCTTTTGTTATTCATAAAATGAAATGGTAATCTATCTTATAAGAAAAACAAACAATTATTCTATTTCTTCCAGGCAATTTTATTTGTTTCTTTGGCTGCAGTTAGATGACATCAAATAGAATAATGAATGAAAGCAGAGTATAGTTTTAGGGCAATTTCACAGCTAGTTTTGCGGTCAGATTATCAAGCTGAAGTACAAATGGAAGAATTCCATTTGATGTGTATAAAGATTATCTTTGAGGGTGATTTATAACATAATATATGAGCCTGTGCATGACATTTCCAACGATTTCAAAAGTCAACAATGCAAAGACACAAAATTTTGAATCTTTGTGATATTTATAGGTCAATGCAAAACATTTGTAAATGCAACTAAATTTATATGAACTTACAAAAGTTTTGCACCATCTCCTTAGTATAGTCTGAAATACATGCATACTTTCTTATAAGAGAGGTATGGGTAATATCAAAGACATTTTCACAATACCACGGTAATATCTGGTTCCATCTCATTTTGGGGAACTATGCAAATAAGAGGAAACGATACTTCAGCACCAGAAAAATGTAAACAAAAGATATCAGCCTGTGTTTGACATTTCCAACATTTTCAAAAAAGTGCAAAGCAAAGACTCTGCTGGCCAGTCTGTGCATCCGCAAAGTCTGTCCAGAATCTTCACTTTGCGCTTTATAGGCAGACAAGGTCTCAAAGTATCTTAAGATAGACAAATTTTTAAAAGCAATATGTTACTGTCTAGGCTGCTTAATAATTGCAACTTAGAAACATGTCAAATTGGTGGAAATGTACCACATAGGCTCATATTTTTATGCTTCTTGTACAATTTGAAAGCAAATTAATCCATAACCTTAATTTCCATTTTTGAATTACAGCTTTATTGATTAATATAAATTCAAAATGTACACAAAGGATATGTTTTGTTTATATATTTCTGGTCCATGGCTCCTCATCGTTAGTATAATTGCTTCCTTTTTGCTCTGTTCTCCAAAATAAAATGTAGTCCAAGATTACCAGGCTTAAATACCTGATAAATAAATTTTTGACTAGCTGTTCTCCTGGGATAGTCTTTCATATTGAGAACATCATCCTTCAACACTTTAGTGACCGGTACCACTCCCGCTGGATAGTTTAGGATATTATATAACATGGAATAGGAACCAGCAGCACCTAAAAACACAAAACAATGCACAAGAAAGTTGGTTAAGCTTTTTTTCAATTATATTGTGGCTCAATTATGACACTACTATTGAAATGACCACAAAATTTATGCATCTATTCAATTTCTTTCTTTGTAATAGTACAGAATAAGAAGTAAGCGTTTGCTTTAGTAAGATTGATTTATATTACATTAAGGGAACAACAGAAGCTATATTTATAGCTTTTAGTGTTCACAGAATTTAACATTAATAAATTCTATTCAAAATACAAACAAATATTCTATGTCTTTAATGCAAAAAAAAGGAGATAAAATGTGAAAATTTGGGGACAAATATTCTTAAAAGCGCATCATTCAGCATGTGATTGCTATGCAATGTCATTGTGTCATTTGTTTATTTGGCTTTGCTTAAAGAGGGGTGAAATAGGCAAAAGCAGGGTATAATTTCTTTGTAAGTTCACTGGATTTGTGATGAGTTTATCAAGTGATAATCAACATTATTTCACAATAACCCACCAAAAAAGCATTTAATAATACTGATAATGAAGAGAAACAAAAGTTGTTTGTAACCATGCATGTCCCCCGTAGGAGCAGGTCAATGACCTATTCCTTGTCAATTAACAAAGGGCAATAACTCAAACAAGATGTGTTTGAGAAACACAAATGCCCCCGTAATGGCATTTTTTCAAATGTTGACTTTGACAGATGACCTTGACCTTTTAGCATGACCATGACCTTGATACCCATAGATGTACATCACAGAGATCTTTCATCATGCAAATTATGAGACAGGGTATCTATAATATGCTTGAATAAACTGAACAATGAAAGTTTTTTGTTTATGTTTTTAAGAAGTTTGACCTTGATCATGCCAAATATGAGCCTTGTTTCTTGAAAAGGCTTGAAGATATTGGCAATGTTAAGTTTTCTTGGTTCAGTTTTTGAGTTATTTGACCTTGACAGATGACCTTGTCATATGACCTTGACTTTGGCACCAGCAGATGCAGATAATTGAGATCTATCACCATGCCACATATGAGCCTTGTATTTTGAATAGGCTTGAAGATATTGGCAATGTTAAGTTTTTTAACATTTGCAGACAGACAGACGGATGGACTGACAGACAACGGTAAAACAATGCCCCCAGATCATTTGATACTGGGGCATGAAAATATGATGAGTAGTGTTATTGTTCTAGTGTACTGCACATGTCCTTAACATCACAGTGTTCTTTCCACCTGTGAAGTTTCATGATTCTAGCTTGCATACTTTTTGAGACATGCTTTCTGACAAACAAGAGGACCATGATGGTCCTAGATCGCTCATCTGAGTCTCTTTGACCCTTGGGACATGTCATCACATCACTTAAATAGGCAGATGTCAACAAGGAGATAATTTCTACATAAGATCAATACCATGGAATGTTTTCAGCAAAGAGCAAAAAGGATATGCCTGGGCACAGCCTTTACATAAAATCGTGGGCATGTAATGCACAAATATCATGAAATACAATTAAATGAGACTATTATAAAAAAAGTCCCTGCCTTCTAGTTTCAGAGAACAGGTTTATATGATTTTCTCCTTTGTGTCTATGTAAAATAGGGAGGGTTCATTTAGAGCCCAAATATGACCTGAGGGGCATGACATAAAATCATCCGTAGAAGTCCATTATACAATATTACAAACAAAATATGGAAGATGTCATCCTTTTGGTTTTAGAGAAGAAGATTTTTAAAGTTTTTTGCTGTTTGAATCTATGTAAAAGCAGTTGCATCCGGTTGAAGCCCAAATATGATCCCTGGGTCTTGATATGAACAATCTAGGTAGAGGTCTAAAAGATGATGCTATATAAACAAGAGGCCCAAGAGGGCCTGTATCACTCCACTGGCTTATATATCTCAAGATTTGAAGGAGAGATATTGAAAATAGAAGGTAATGAAAGTCACCAGCATTCAGAAGGAATTCTAACTTTTTCCAAATTGAAACTGAGCTATCAGAAGTGAACTCATGTAACTAATATGTAAAAGAAAAATTACATGGAAGAAAAGTATTAAGATATCACTTTAAAACAAGAGGACCAGAATTCACCTGAATTTTATTGATCCAGTGGATCTCATCCAAGTAACTTTCTGGCAAAGTTTCATTCACATTTGCCTAATTGTTGAAGAGGAGATATTATTCCAAGAATTTGAATTGATGAAAGACCCTGCCCTCCCATTCATAACTGAGGAGACTCAAAATAAGCCCCTCCCTGCAACGCCCATATATATGGGCCAATAAAAATTTCGCAAACAATTTTTGAAAAGAGTCAACGAGAGAACATTCTGGTAAAATTTGATTAAAATCAGCCCAGTGGTTCAGGAGTAGATGTTGTCCAAAGATTTCGGGCTCAAAATAAGCCCCACCCTGCAACAAAATATTAACGGGCCAATCAAAATTTCTTGAACAACTTTAGAATAGGGTCACCAATGTATTATTCTTGCCAAGTTTCATTGAAATTGGCCCAGTGGTTCAGGAGGAGATGTTGTTCAAAGATTTCAAGATCAAAATAAGCCCCATCATGCAACACCATATTTGGGGGTTAATCCAAATTTCTTGAACAACTTTAGAAGAGGGTCACCCAAGGAACATTCTAGTAAAGTTTCATTGAAATCTACCCAGTGGTTCAGGAGGAGATGTCATTCAAAGATTTCAGGCTCAAAATAAGCCACTCCCTGCCACGCCCATATTTCAGAGTCAATCCAAATTCTGGAACAACTTTAGAAGAGGGTCACCCAAGGAACATTCTGGCCAAGTTTTGTCAATATCCACCCATTGGTTAAGGAGGAGAAGATGTTTGAAGAAATGTTACGCAAGTACGCACAGACTGACAGTCCCCCATGACAATAGCTTGCTGGTCTTCAATCAGTGGAGCCAAAAACATGAAAACTGTCTGGTTTCTGAGAAGATTTTGAAAGATTTTCCCTCTTTGATTCTATGTAGAAAGGGATGTGCCCAGGTGGAGCCCCAAATATGACCCCAGGGTTTTGATATGAACGAACTTGGTTTAGGTCCACTAGATGATGCTACATACAAACAAGAGGACCATGATGGTCCTAGATCGCTCACCTGAGTCTCTTTGACCCCTGGGACATCACATTAATTAAATAAGTAGATATCAACAAGGAGATAATTTCTACATAAGATCATAACCATGGATTTGATTTGATTTGATTTGAATTGAGGTTTTACGTCGCTTTCAACAAATTTTTCAGTTATATCACAACAACTTGAGCACCTAACGATGGATTCCTGGTATTTCTCACACCAGTACTACCACTACATCCCTTTCCTAGCCTCCAGTTGCTATTCCACATAGGTTTACGATTATCTACCCATTGGTGGAAGACAAATGTCGGAAAGGATAAGTGGCGCGGCCGGGGATCGAACCCGTGCGAATATAGACCCCTGGATTAGAAGTCAGGCGCGCTACCAATTGCGCTATTGCAGCGGCTATCATAGCCATGGAATGTTTTCAGCCAAGAGCAAGAAGGATATTTCTTTTTTCTCTTTGATTCTATGTTAAAAGGGATGCACCGGGTGAGAGCCAAAATGTGACCCCAGGGTCTTGTTACGAACAAACTTCGTAGAGGGACATTAGGTGATGCTACATACTATTTATGAAAGCTGTTTGCCTTCTGATTTCAGAGAATAAGATTTTGAAGATTTTCCTTTTATTACCCTTCGTGCTCAGAAGAGCTTAAAGGGATGTGACTGGGCAAAGCCCAAATATGACCCCAGGGTCTTGATATGAACAACTTTGGTAGAGGCCCACTAGAGTAAGTTACACACCTAATATGAAGGCTGTCTTCCATCTGGTTTCAGAGAGGAAGATTTTTGGTCTTTGATTCTATGTTAAAAGGGCTGTGACTGGGTGGAGCCCAAATATGACCCCTTGGTCACGATATGAACAAACTTGGTAAAGATCCACTAATTGATGCTACATGGATTTCATTTATTTGAACAGCTTTCGTAAGGCTTGACCCAAGGAACATCCCTGCCAAGTTTCATCAAGTTTGGCCCACCGATTTAGGAGGAGAAGATATTTAAAGAAATTGTGGTCAACAGACGTTGCATGACGCAAGACGGACAACGGACATTGTAGGATCACAATAGCTCACCTTGAGCACTCAGGTGAGCTAAAAACAGGTCTTTTGAAGAAATGACGATCAGTTGTAATGACTCACCTACTGACCCCTTGGAATTGGGGCATAATTATCATTTGAAAATCCATAATAAAATCCACTTACCAATAATTTTGACAACAGAACGGTGTGGTACAGCAGCACAGGCAAATGGTGGACATATAACTGCATCCAAGTTCTTCTGTTGCCAGGCTTCAAAGAATTCATATCTGTACTCCTGAAACACCAGTATAAGAACTTTCAAAGTTTGAAATTCATAGCAATTACTTTTTTTAATGAGTTTTACCCTGAACACTTTTTAAGAATAAAATTTGAAATCATTATTGGGTAATTATATTTGAATGGGGTTTTATGCTGCTTTCAAAAATTGTTCAGTTATATCTCGGTGTCTGGAGCACCTGGTATTTCTCACACCAGTACTACCATTACATCTTTTCCTTTCTTAGCCTCCAGCTGCTATCCCACATAGGTCTACAATTATCGACCCGTTGGTGGGAGACAAATGGTCGGAAAGGATGAGTGCCGCCAATGGGGATCGAACCCAGGACCTCTAGACTGACAGTCTGACGCACTACCAACTGCACTATGACGTTGTATTATTGGGTAATGGGTTACATAATTTACCTTGACCTTTTGTGTTATGAGTTTATCCTCACAGCACAATACTTTAAATAAATAAATTCTATTCATGTATAAAACTTGAAAGTAGTTAATACATGTACAATTCTTAGGAAATAACCTCAACACGATTAAAAATTGAAGTCCCATCAAAATATTTTTACATTGATCATCATTACATGTTCTTTTCTCAAAGATATATGAGCCTATGTGTGACATTCCCCACAATTTCACATCTGCACAATGTTAAGACTCAGATCAGCCTGTGCAGCCGCACAGTCTGATCAGAGTCTTCACTATGCGCTCAATAGATGGCTATCGACCTAAAGTTGCTGTTCACAACCCAAGATTAATTTTAATACACTGTGTGATTGTCCAGGCTGCTCAGCGTCCCCCCATCACACACATATAGAATTGATGAAAATGTCACACGCAGGCTAATTTGATTCTCAATTTCATTAGATTAGGGCCAGTCATCTGGTTAAGGGTTGAATATACACAACTTACTTGTATTTTGACTGCATGTTGAAACCACTGGTACACAGAACTGAAAGTACAGACTAGAGATATATCAAGTGTATTCCTATATAATGTTGCCATTTGTCTATTTTTTCAACAAGAATGCCATTGGCCCTAAAGAGCTCACCTAAGGTTTTGTTTACAAAGGTTGCAAAAAGCAAAAAAATATTAAAAGTGTTTTACTATCTAAGATTTGACCATGTGACATAGTTTTAGACCCCACCTGATCAAATTCAACTTTTCCAATTAAGATATGTAGACCAACACTTGAACCAAGTTTCAAGACATTTGGGCCAAATTGTGGCCCCTAGAGTGCACACAAGGCTTTTCTTAAATTTGATCATGTGACCTACTTTTTGACCCCACTTGACCCCACTTTGCTTTCCTCTGCATTTTAGATGACCAGTTTAATAAATTTGGAATTTTATGGGCACAAATTTAATATTCTATTTATAATATGACCTGAATTTTTGTGATTGACACAACTCTTAAATTTGTTGAATAATAATTTTATAAACAACATCACATCCATTATGACCTCATTTTCATGCCAAAATAAAAGCATTTTGTTCTGTTTTGATCTCCATTTCAGATCGAAACTAGATAAAAATTGATACTGCATGAAGCAAGGTAATTCAATACAAATGTTTTTCACATCTCCCGAAGAGATGTAAAGTGACCAAAGCCTTTCTTTATAGGTGATATGTGATAAAATTCTCTGTGAAAACTTTGATGTCGTCCTGCGGAATTCTCGTAATAGTGGCTTATATGAGCTGCTATGCGTTTTTTTTCGCAGTACTACCACAATATACTGTGATAATTAACTTTTAAAATATAAATTTACTTTTCTAACATTATTTATCTTCTACTTTCCAGTACAAACCTCTCAATGTGTCATGCCACCCTGTTGTTATTGTTATCAGGACCATGATGGAAATATCAGTTGTCTCTTTATCGTGATATCCTTGGTTTGGGGAAATTAAATGGGCAGTATAACGCTTTGAAAAGCTTGTTTCTTTGTTCAAGTTTTAGATCGTAACAATGTTTTTACGTATGTATTTTAATATTGTTACGTAATTCATCATTTAAAGTGTGATTGCATCATCGTATTTATCATTTTTTGTACTACTTGATTATTGTATGATCTGTTTCACCGAAATAAATCTATCTATGTTTGGTCAAATTGTTTGACATTTAGTGAGAAGTCTCAAACACACATCAAAAAATATTGAGTTGTTGAGATTTGGCTAAGTTTACAGAGGAAGATGATTGGACAGCAAAAAGTCAACCTAGCACCTATTTAAATCAACGTAAATAAAGTTTTACTGTACATATTTTTATCAAGACAAATGATTGAACATTGTTCTAATTTTCAATATTAGCAAAGAGTTGAAACATACTTTTTCCCATTTCTACTTCTTAACATGCGGGCAGTGTTCCGATCCTGAAAAAAGAAGTTAATGGTCTATATATTTTTATCATTAATTATCATTATCATTGATTAATTATTATATACAAATTTTATGAGCCTATGCATGACATTTCCAACATTTTCAAATATGTGCCAAGCAAAGACTTTGACCAGTCTGTGCATCCGCACAGTCTGACCAGAGTTTTCCTTTTGCTCTTTATGGATAGATTAAGTCTCAAGATGTCTTAAGATAGTCGCCTAGAAAATCGCCTAGCTACACATTGTTGGCTAAGCTGCTCAATATCTGCACCTCATGCACATGTCAAATTGTTGGAAATGTCACGCACAGGCTAAAATACTAAACATTATTCTTGTTCTGCCTGTAAATTAAGCTGCAAACTGAACCCTAAACAAACCCATTTCTTGTAAGATCCAAATCAATGTGATGCTTTCTTCTCAATTTACACTGGCTTTCAAAAAATATCCTCAATCAGTTTACCTATTAGTTTAACTTACCCTTCCTACAATCTGTATTATCCAGGATAACAAAGATGTCAGCCATTTTGGTCCCATTATAGGCAGCATCAGGTCTCTGATTGTTGGATCTACAATATCCTTAGTTCTGAAATATACAAGGGTTAAACTACAATTAATACTATATACATGTGTATATTGGAAAATAGTCCCAATATATTGAGGGTTGAGCAGAATACTGTACTAAGTGTATATACATTGTATACACACTTAGTACAGTATTGCACTTAAACCCTCAATGTATAATATTAGGTCTTGAATTGTTTAATAAACAATGTTTCTGAAATATACAAGGGTTAAACTACCATTACATGTTATAAGCAAGTATGTAAGTAGCATCACGTCTCTGATTGTTGGATCTACAATGCCCTTAGATCTGAAATATACAAGGATTAAACTGCTATCACTTTACTGCTATCAATTTATTATTGATTGATTGGAGTTTTACGCCGCTTTCAACATTTTTTCCAGTTATATCGCGGCTGGAGCACCTGACAATGGATGCCTGGCATTTCTCTCACCAGTACAACCATCCCATCCTTTCTTACCCTCAAGCTGCTATCTCACATAGGTCTATAATTATCAACCCATTGGTGAGAGGCAAATAGTCGGAAAGAATGAGTCGGGGACCAGAGGGTTTTAAAACCATAGGACTGTAAGGGAAAAGTAAAGAAAGAAAAGTCTGCATCCCAAATGATATATATGTCCAATTATAGTTAGCATCGGGTCTCTGATTATTGGATCCACAATGGCCTTAGTTCTGAAATATTCATGGGTCAAACTAACATTACCCACAATATACTTGTGAATATCTTAATTAGTGATTATTAAGGTGCTCCTTACAGCCAATCAATATTACTTCTGATTCAATGAACCCCCATGATAGTGTTGCATATAAATCTGGGACATCAGCACATCTAATGATAAACTGCATTAACCCTTGTCATGCTGAACCCAGAATATTCCTGCCTTGGCAGGAGTTATAGACAAATATCAGCCTGCACATATGTGCAGACTGATTTTAGTCTATATCACCTGTTTTCTATTTTTGAAACCAGAAAAGCTTAAAAATTCATTTTTCAAAATTAAAAGTGACTCACATTTAGTGCATCTAGCACTTTGAGCCTTCAGATTTTGTTGCAATTTTGCCAAGATTTTTATTCAGCATGACAAGGGTTAAACTGTAGTCAGGGCTTACTAAGGACTGACATTTCCAATATTTTCACTTGTGTGCTAAGCAGAGATTCTGGCCAGTCTGTGAATCTGCACAGACTGGCCAGAGTCCTCCCTTTGCACTCTGTAGATAGATAAGGTCTATAGATTTAAAAATTCTCTTCCAATTGTAAGACCTATTGCAACTGCTATTGTGGATGGTCTCTTTTAAATGGATAAAAATGAGCGCACTCATAGGAATTTTGTTGCCAATCAGTACCATGCAATTAGAAATATTGTTGGAACAGTCTGAACCTGCTGCTGTAGACTTATAGATTCAAAAACATATTAGCGCTATTGTAAACAAAAGCGAAAATGCATATCTGAATCAGAATATGAGCTTGTTCATGCGATAACAGAAGAATGGAGAGGAATTCCTTAAAAGTGCCACAAACATTGGGTAAGAAGGGCGCAGAGGCACTGTAAAGCAATTATTCATGCAAGTGGAACTGTCAGTTGCTTTACACACACAGTGCAAGAATTCTTTAAATTCAGGGTTACTGGTGAAACCAATTTACAATTTATTTTTAGGGGTATGTTATGTTTTATTTTAATGAAGACGAATCTATTGACAATTTCACTTCTGTGCTTGGCAGAGATTCTAGCCAGCCTGTGCATCTGCACAGACTGACCAGAGTCCTCACTTTGTACTCTGTAGGTCTAAACCCCTCTTCTGACAGTCAGAGAATAATTCTATTGCATAGTGTGTTTCTCCAGGATACTTAATGTTTGGCTGCTTATGTGTGTGAAATTGTTGGAAATGTCATGAACAGGCTTATATAATTGTCTACAAGAAATGTTTGTAAAACATCTATGCCCCCCCTCCCCCCCCCCCCCCCCATTAAGAGCAGGTCAATGGCATATTCTTTGTCAATGATCAAAGGGCAATTACTCAAAATATATACTGAGTAGAGTTATGGTTCTTGTGCACTGCACTTTTCCTTAATAAGATCTACCCATCTGTGAAGTTTCATGATTCTAGCTTACTTTTTGAGATTTGCTCCGGACAAAAAACAGCAAAGTAATATACCCCCTCTTCTTCTAAAGGAGTTGGGGGGGGGGGACATTAAAATATTGACTGTGTATGGGCTACACATAATAGTTCACTTACATATATGATGTAAACTGTTCAGCTCTATCTGCACTCACTGTACCTAAATATAGTTCTGGAATTGCGTATTCGGCCCTGGGTGGGGTAAATTCAATAACCTGTAGATATATAGGAACAAAGGCTTTTAACTATAATACATGTAATGTGATAAAGAAGTTAAGCTTTGATTAAAATTGTCACAAAAGGAGAAATTACTAACAATAACCATCTTGTTCTTTATGAAAATGTATTCTAGCCCATTTGATGCCTTAATTTTTCAATCTACACTCAATCGATGCAATCATAGTTGTAACAAATAACTTATTTCTGAAGGTTGAGTAATTTGGGGCTAACAGTAGTGATAAGCAGATTAATCGATTACAATTGATAATCAGTTTGTTTTGGCTTCAGATTGTGATAATCAACTAAGAAATTTCATAATCACTT
The DNA here is from genome assembly GCA_948146395.1 of Fragum whitleyi. Classification (NCBI taxonomy): domain Eukaryota; kingdom Metazoa; phylum Mollusca; class Bivalvia; order Cardiida; family Cardiidae; genus Fragum; species Fragum whitleyi. Next base: position 10,473,623 of record OX411556.1, read on the forward strand.
AATCAGTTCCTAATACATAAATGACAGCCATTATATATTGTTTTTGAAAATGACATCAGTTAAATGGCTCAGTGTGGAACAGTTGTAACTGCCTAAATGTTTATAGGCAGAACTCTACATCTGTTTCAAGCTGAGCCATGAAGCTGGTAGAAAAATATGCAGAAAAAGTCTTTAGGTCATGAGTTTTAATTTAACTTTCACATGATGATACTGACAGAGCTGTATTAGGAATGGTTGTTCAATTGATCATTAGTTCATTTACTCTTCCAACTAAAACCTGATTATCGGTAGTGATTTGAAACCAATTGCCCAACACTAGCTAACAGCAAGTTAAACACAAAAATTCACTGAAAAATATTATAAGAATTTAGGTCCTGAGAACAAAATACCAGCAGAATAATGATGCTACAAGTAGAATGGTCCAAGGACAACTGGAGTAGAGCCTGCAGAATTTTAACAATCGACTTTGGCCTTGACCTATGACTTTCGAGCTATCTGAAAATTTATTTCAATTGGTACATCTACTAATTGTAGATAACCTCCCAAATTTAAGTTGAAATCTCTTCTATAAATGTCAGAGATATGTAATATTATGGTCTGGAAATGTTTAGACTGACAAACACTAACACACACATTGTAAAAATAACAAGAGGTGTTTGTAAACATCTATGCCCCCCATAAAATCAGGTCAATAGCCTATTCTTTGTCAATCAACTATAGCCAATAACTCACAAAATATGATGAGTATAGTTATGGTTCTTGTGCACTGCACTTCTCCTTAATGAGATCTATCTACCTGTGAAGTTGAATGATTCTAGCTTGCATACTTTATGAGATATGCTCCAGACAAAAAAGGTCTATGGACAGAGGGACTGACCGACCGACTGACAAGTGCAAAGCAATATACCCCCTCTTTATTCAGATTCTGCAATAAGGTATAACATATTTCTCTGATTTGGCTAGGTGATAACTGTATCACACTCATCAATGACAATAAATGAATGTACAAAGCAATGATTTTTGGATCAGGGCACAAGTTAGTGCTTGTCATTGGGGGGAGTCATTGACTCCTCACCTTAAAAATTCTGGGGGTCAAATCTGAATTTAAAGGGGTCAAATCGGTAGAAAACTGCAAATCATTATTAGAATTTTGCATATCTAAGAATCACTTAACCTTTTTATTGTAATAATATGAAATAAGTAGTTAATTTGTAAAACTTCAGATAACAATTTATGAAATTCTTAGGTATAATCCATGTTTTGACCCTTGGTCAAAATGGATCCCTTGGGAGAAATTTCTAGATGTCAAATTGAGATATTTTCAGATTTTGGGGGTCAAAACCCTGGTTTAAGGGTCAAACACGAGCCCTGTTGGTAACTTTTCCCAAATTTTCCCCCTAATTACTACTTACAGTGTGTCCTTGAGCCTCCAATGCTTGTTTAGCCATAAGTACAGCCCTTTCTGCTGCTTGAACACCTTTGTGAAACAGTCATAAGTATAGAAAGACTACAGTGAGAGATTACATACTCTACTGGTACTCTACTTACAGTATGACCTTGAGCCTCCAAAGCTTGTTTAGCCATGAGTACAGCTCTCTCAACAGATGGTACAGCCTTTGTGAACCCATCATAGGTATAGAATCCTATAGTTAGAGGTTTGGAACTCTCATATATCTGTAATATAACCAGAGTTTGCCACTAAGGGGAGTCTGGGAGTCTGAGACTCCTTGTTTACCAGTTTGGACTTCTTCACTTTGCAAGTTAGGAGTCCAGTAGACCCCATGGGTCACATGAGAGTATTTTGAAAATGAAATGCACATGGCAGTTTCCTTTTCATCCTTTCCCATAATAATAGACTTTTTCACAACATAAGTTGTTGAAGAAATCATTTTCTTGCATCCCTAAGTATTATGAAAAAAAAATTCTTCGGAACAACATTGCAGAAAAGAAGAAATTGCTTATAGCAAGCAATTTCTTCTTTTCCACAATGCTCTCCCATTATGAATATTCGGAATCCTTACTTTGAGCTTGGACTTCTTGATTTCATGTGTTAGGAGTCCAATGGACTCTTTATTCTTGGGAGTAAGTGTCGACCCCTGATAACATGATATTTTATATCAATTGATTGATTGAATGGAGTTTTACCCTGCTTTCAACATTTTTCAGTTATATCGCGGCGGCTGGAGCACCTAACAATGGATTCCTGGTATTTCTCTCACCAGTACAACCATTACATCCTTTCCTAGCCTCCAGCTGCTATCTCACATAGGTCTACGATCATCAACTCATAGGTGAGAGACAAATAGTCAGAAAGAATGAGAGCAGCCATAGAGGATCGAACCCAGGACCTCTCTATTGATAGTCTGACGCACTACTTTTTTTTATATCAAACAAGGCTTTTGGCATCAAGAATTTAATTGGTAGCAACAATAATCAGCTTAGGTGAAAGGTTGGTTTTAAAGTGTGATCATATCCTTTATCCTTAATCACGAGAAATGACTCTTTTCCAATCATTAAATCATGCTACTCTTTCATCAGCAAAGTACATTGCAGCTACAGAACAAGAGAAAGTTAACTCTTTTTTTGTGACTTTAAACAGAGAAATTTCAAATTCCGAATTTGAACTTACCTCATTCCTAAAATATATTGGTGGTACTTCTCCATCTAGTTTAAAATGTAAATCACATAGCAAGGCTTTCATTGCTATAACCAAACCTTCCATATCTCTAGACATAGGTCCATGAGCACCTCTCACTGTAACAGCAGAGACATTATATATTCATTTGACAATGTAAATCAGATTGTTAGCTTTCTTTGCTATAATTGCATTAAAATCAAAGTCCTGAAAAAACTGGATGCATTAATTTTGAGTCAGTTAGTATTTTGCAAAAATGTAAGTGTTGACCTTTTCTTGCTTGAAAAAGAAATCAGGTGTTTAAAAGATCAGACTGCACATAGTAGCTGGCTGATCTTCGTCTCTTCCTTCTGGCAAAAATGAGTTCAGCGTGACAAGGGTTGAATATTCATTTGTGAAATTTTAAATTTCATAGCAAGGCTTTCATTGCTACAACTGAACTATCCATATCTCTAGACAAAAGTTCATGTGCACCTCTGACTGTAACAGCAAAGACATTTAATATTCATTTTGCAATGTAAATCAAATAGCTAGGTTTAACTAACGTAACTAATCAACCATCCTGGACAAAAGTTCTTGTGCACCTTTTGCTGTAACAGCAATGACATTCAAAACTTGCTTGACAAAGTAAATCACATAGCAAGCTTTAACTGCTGTAAATAAACCAACCATATCTCTAGACATAGGTCCATGAGTATCTCCTACTGTTACAAATTGTAAACTGCTTATTTTATATAAATAATTTGGCACAAATAGCTATTTATAGAGCAGCCAAAAAGAATCTTCAAATCATATAATTTCAGGCTGGCAAAAGCTATAAGTTAAAAGGTAGTTCTCTCGTTTATTTGCATAGAAAAATCTCCATTTACATAAAAACTTGTAGTGAATCAAAACATGTTATGTTGAAAATGTTCATATATACATCCAGTCAAACAGCCTAAATTTATAAGAATTAGAAAACTGTACAGAGTTATTTGTGAAACGAGAGTGCCAGAGTTACAATATATGCCACTACAGGAATTTTTTCAAAAAGGTCCAGTTTTCAGTGACACAGCATGGTATCAAAAAGTTGGTACAATATGGATATGGTCACATGATAGGTATCATTCTGTGAAAGTTTCATACAAGTTTGCCCATAATTGAAGGAGGGGTTGTTTTAACAAGAATTAGATGTACAGATGGATGGACAGATGGACGGACAGAAGATAAACGACCACCTTCTGTGGCATATACATTTGTAAATGATGAAGAAAGAATAATACATACCCATAGTTTGTCCTTTCCCAAAGGAGAATCCACCTTTTACACTGGAATAGAAATGATGGAGCTCAATGATATTACAGTCTACCCCCAATTCTGTTTATTTATGCTAATTCCTCAATCTTAAATTTTACTCAAGGGCTCACAATTTCTTGTGATGACAAATTCAGCAAAATAAATATCTGCTTTGAAGAAATTTGTTACAATTTTAATATATATGTTTGTTCATAAAATTGTTTACATATTCAATAAGAACCTAATTTAAGAGGAGTCCTCTTTAATGTAGCTTTGTCAAGCAACAGGAAGAAACAGCCTGAAAATATCAAAGAAAAGTGAAACAGACTGTAAAGCGTCAATACAATTATAATATTGCATCATTTTTAATATCATCATACAGGATCAATTATACTGATTAAGCTGTCCATCCACTATCAATATTTTTGACGATTATGTTTATTTCATGTATTGAATAATCTCCAATACCACCCATATACTATAAATGAGCCTGTGCTTCACATTTTCAACAATTTCAAATGTGAACCAAGCAAAGACTATGGTCAGCCTGTGCATCCCCAAAGTCTTAAGGTCTCAAAGTATCTTCAGACAGACAGACAATCTTTTTTTTACCCTATATTGCGACTCAATTTTTAAAACTCACAAAAGTCAAATTGTTGGAAATGTCACACACAAGCACATTTATTGTGTATTGGTAATATTGTAGATTGATCAAAACATTAAATAAACATCATTGTCAAAAATATTAATAATGAATGGACAGCTTTATCAGTTTATTGATAACTATCTAAAATCTTGATGCAAGAGCATAGAAAATACTAACCTTAATCTTTCCCCAGTAACTTTTAATCCATAACAGCCACAGAAATGACATGGAACTCTTATACTACCACCAACATCACTTCCAATCCCTGTACAAGAGGATCATGATGCTCACCTTTGTCTCTTTGACTCCTTAACCCTTTGCTGTTTAATCCCTGCTTTTTACGTGCCTGTGATTTTATGATTGAGAAAACATTGTGAAAAAAGAAGAAATTGCTCCTGACAAGCAATTTCTTCTTTTTCCACACTATTTTCTACCCTATTGAAAGATTATTTTTCAAATTAAACCCACTTTTAATTTTCGTCTGCAAAACCTTTGAATTTGGACAGGTCCAAAATTTTGAAAAACAGGAAAGTGTTAAATGACTATAAGAGGCCAATTATTCAGCAAAATGCATAAGTGTAGTTTTATGATAGTTTTATGACAGACATTCTGACCAAATTCATGAAGGTGGAATTAAACCTTGGCTCCGAGAGTGTAACAGGAAAATTGTCATTACTACCCTATGTTCCTATGATTTCTAAAGGATTATTACTATTTAGACCATCATACCAGATTTCAATTAGATTGAGCCATATTTGTGGAATTACTAATCCAGGTTTGACAATTTTTCTGACCAAATTTCATGAAGATTGAAAAATATTTGTGGCCTTAAGAGGGTAAACAGGAGAATTGTCATTATAGCCCCTTGATATCATATAAATTGTTTCTATTTTCAATAGGGTCCAACTTTGTGAACTGTCAAACATTCTGACCAAGTTTCATGGAAGATTGGGCCATATTTGTGGCCTCTAAAGTGTAAACAAAAAAATTGTCATAGAGGCCCCTTTTCCTGTGATTTTGTAACGATACTTCCCCTTTTCAAAAGAGTTTATCCTTGTGATCCTACAAATATTCTGTATTCTGACAAAGTTTCATGAAAATTGGGCCATATTTGTGGCCTCTAGAGGTTAAATGAGTAAGTTGTTATGATGACCTGATTTCCCATTATATGGCTTGGATTGTTTCCATTTTCAATAGGGCGACGGCGGCACTCATTCTTTCCGACTATTTGTCTCTCACCAATGAGTTGATAATCGTAGACCTATGTGAGATAGTAGCTGGAGGCTAGGAAAGAATGTGGTGTACTGGTGAGAGAAATACCAGGAAACCATTGTTAGGTGCTCCAGCCGCCGCGATATAACTGAAATAATGTTGAAAGCGGCGTTAAACTCCATTCAATCAATCAATCAATTAATTTTCAATAGGGTCCAACCTTGTGAACTGAGAAACATTCTGACAAAGTTTCATGAAGATTTGGCCATTTTTTCGTCTCTAAAATGTAAACATGAAAATTGTCTTTAAAGCCCATTTTCCCGTGATATCGCATTGACCCTTCCCATTTTCAATAGAGTTTATCTTTGTGATCTGACAAACATTCTGACTAAGTTTCATAAAGATTGGGCCATATTTGTGGCCTCTAGAGGTTAAAAAAGAAAGTTGTCATTAAGGCTCTTTTCCTGCGATATAACATGGATCCCATTTTCAACAGCTTTCATCCTTGTGACCTGACAAACATGTTGACCAAGTTTCATGAAGATCAGGCCATTTTTTTGGCCTCAAGAGTGTAAACAAGAAAATTGTCATAAAAGCCCCTTTCCCGTGATAATGGCACAGATCCTTCCCAGTTTAAACAAGAGCCATGTCGGACATGGCAAAAGTCCCCTACCGGCTTTGTTTGTCTCAATGTTTTCCCAAGCCAATTCTATCAGGGACGACAAAACCAGGTCTTGTTTTGGAAAGGGTTAAACAAGACTTACATGAGTTGTTGTCTCTGCTGTGCCCACTATACAATTCATGCAAGCAATAGACAGATGCAAGAAATAGTATCAATAACAGTTACCTTGTCTGATCCAAGATGTTTTTCTTCAGTCTTGTTGGTAAGAAATGAGAACTTTCACTGGAGGTGATTAATACTGCTGCATCACCACCCTGACTAACATGGCTTATAAATTTTTTTACATTTTAAAACAGGTTTCATCAAGTTAGCTTGCTTAGTTATTAAGTTATTGCAGGATCCATTTTTTGCCATATTTTCACTATTTCCGTTACCATAGCAACCGCACTTTTTGTCAAAGAACAAAGATAAAATGATGTGCATAATCTACACATTGCCATATAGTCATATACCAAGTCTCATCAAATTAGCTTGCTTACTTATTAACTTATCGCAGGATCCAATATTTTTTGCCATATTTTCACTATTTCCGTAACCATAGCAACAACAATTTTAGTCTAAAAACAAAAATAAAATGATGTGCATAATCTACACATTGCCATATAGTCATATACCAAGTCTCATCAAACTAGCTTGCTTAGTTATTATCTTATCGCAGGATCCCATTTTTGGCCATATTTTCACTATTTCTGTAACCATAGCAACCTCAATTTAAGTCGAAAAACAAAAATAAAATGATGTGCATAATCTACACATTGCCATCTAGTCATATACCAACTTTCATCAAAAACGCTTGCTTAGTTATTAAGTTATCGCGGGATCCAGATTTGAGCGGACAGACGGACGGACAGACGGACGGACAGACGGAGGGCAAACCTATAGTCCCCTCCGGTGTGAACACCGGTAGGGGACTAATAAGGTTTATCCTTGAGACCTGACAAACATTCTGACAAAGTTTCATGATGTTCCGGCCATTTTTTTTTGCCTCTAAAGTGTAAACAAGAAAATCGTCTTCAAGGCCCCTTTTCTCCTGATATCGCATTGATCCTTCCCATTTTCAATAGTTTTATCTTTGTGATCTGACAAACATCCTGACTAAGTTTCATGAAGATTGGGCCATATTTGTGGCCTCTAGAGGTTAAAAAAGAAAGTTGTCATCAAAGCTCTTTTCCTGTGATATTGCATTGATCCTTCCCATTTTCAACAGCTTTCATCCTTGTAACCTGACAAACATGTTGACCAAGTTTCATGAAGATCAGGCCATTTTTTTGGCCTCAAGAGTGTAAACAAGAAAATTGTCATAAAAGCCCCTTTCCCGTGATAATGGCACAGATCCTTCCCATTTTAAATAAGGTTTATCCTTGAGACCTGACGAACATTCTGACCAAGTTCATGAAGATTGGGCAATATTTGTCGCCACTGGGGTGTTAACACTTAAATTGTTGAAATTGGACAACAATTGACAGATGACGGACAACAGACATTCAATGATCACAATTGTTCACCTTGAGCATAATGTGCTAAGTTGAGCTAAATTTGCCAAACAGTCATTTTAGGACAGGGATTGTTATACAGCAAAATACTCAATTTGGACTAACAAAATTAAACTGTAGTTACTTTATTTTACATCTCTTTTAAAGTTAACAGATAATTTTGATGGATCAGTGCAAAACACTTGTAACTGCCTATATGTTTATAGACAGTTATAACTATTTTGTCCTGAGCCATCGATATGAAATATTTTTGCCTTAAACAATTTAAAGAACCAAATTAAGAACTAGTATCAATACATGTATTTTTATTTCAAATGGTAGTAAACTTATAATATTATACTCTGCCATTTTCTGAACATCATACCTGATTTACATCTATTTCAAAAAGAATACTTCCTATTCCTGAACCTGATACATGAAAATTTGTTGTCCAACATACTACCAACTGTGCTACTGCCATGGCCAGTACAAATAAACCCTTATCCTGCTAAATTGAAATTTTTGTTTCAAACAAATTACAAAAATTAGGGATATTTGAACCAGTATGACTAAGGTTTCTTAGTACAACAACTACAAAAGCAAGCAATATAGGCTAAGATCAAAATGTATGTCTATGCAGGCTGATCTTCATCTATATCATCTGCTAAGACTTTTTATAGAGAAATAGAAATATGCGGTGAATAGCATGAGAGTAGGTAGAAGATGTACCTCTTGGTTTTCAGTCTGTCTTATATTGATCATTAAACTTAGTCTACTAACTTACCAATTATAGAAGCACCTGCTCCAATTAAAGCTCCTTCCCCACTTGATGAACCTCCTGGTATTCTGTCTGTTTTGTATGGATTATTAGTTCTACCATAGATTGGATTGGAACTTTCATACCTACAGATGGATACAATAAGAGGGTCATAGTGGTACTTAATGGCTCACCTGAGTCTAAACCTTTCAAGACAAGCTTTGAAAAAGAGATGATTGGATTAGTGACAAAGCAAAAGCAATGCGGTTGGTTCAATTCAAAAAGACTAGAAAGCCATGAATTGCTTTAGTGGCTCCACAGGCTTGAAATTCTTGTAAAAGCAAATAAATGTTTTGACTAGATTTTTAGATATTTGGGGTTCTACTGATGTTGAAAATGATTTTCAAAGTTTCAACTATATAACATATAGAGAAATGACCTCCGCTCTTAAAAGATAATGGGTCACCCAAAGGTCATACCAAAAATGTTTGATAGATATCCATCTGTTACATTCTGAGATAATGATTTTCATAGTTTCCACTATTTAACATATAGAGAAATGACCTCAACCCATAAAATGCATTTTTTTCATCCAATCAAAATAATTTTTGGTACATTGATAAAGGCTCAGCCAAGGATCATTCCAGTGAAATTTGGTTGATATCCAAATATTAGATTCCTAGAAAATGATTTTCAGATTTTCCACTTAATAACATATAGACAAATGACCTCTGCCCATAAAATGCATATTTTTCATCCGATCACAATGACTTTTTGTAGACTGATAAAGGGTCACCCAAGGATCATTCCAGTGAAATTTGGTTGATATCCATCACTTACATTCTGAGAAAATGATTTTCAAAGTTTCCACTATATAACATATAGAGAAATGACCTCCGCCCATAAAATACATATTTTCCATCCGATCACAATGATTTTTTTGTAGACTGATAAAGGGTCACTCAAGGATCATTCCAGTGAAATTTGGTTGAAATCCATCACTTAATTTCTGAGAAAATGATTTTCAAAGTTTCCACTATATAACATTATAGACAAATGACCTCCGCCCTTAAAATGCATATTTTCCATTCGATCACAATGATTTTTTGTAGACTGATAAAGGGTCACCCAAGGATCATTCATGTAAAATATAATTGGTATCCATTGAATAGAATCTGAGAAAACTCAATTTTTACAATATTTGGAAATTAGCCACGCCCATTAAATCCATGTTTTTCATTGGATCAAAATTTCTTGAACAATTTTGAAAGAGGGTCACCTAAGGATCATTCCTATGAAGTTTGGGTGAAATCCATCCAGTAGTTTCTGAGGAGAAGATTTTTAAAGAAAAGTTTACGACCGGACGGACGCACGAGATACAATGCCATGACAATAGCCCCAGTGGCTTTCAGCCAGTGGAGCTAAAAATCACTTTGATCAACTTTCAGTATGAATTGTCAAAAAAATGTGTCCCTAGTTTTCTAATAATGGTTTTCTAATATTTTACCTCGTGACCTAGTTTTTTTTTTTTTTTTGTTTTTTTTATCAAGGTTGTTCTTTTTGTGAATTTGTCCAAGAACTCACCAAGACTGTCATTCTGACCACATATAAAGTTGATTGGGGAAATAAGTGGTCTTTAGAAAGCATATTAGGATTTTCTAAGATTTGACCATGTGACATAAGTTTTTTTAACCAAGTTGACCAAAATTAGAACATTTCAGAGATTTCCTTGAGACAATCATTCTGGCCATTTTTCAGGTTGATTCAGCAAAATTTTTGTCCTTTAAAGTGTATTTAAGGTTTTCCTATGATTTGACCAAGTAATGTTAATTTTGACCCCACTTAACCCAATCTCGAACTCTTTCAAAATTCAATCAAAACAATCATTTTGACCATTTATATAATTGGGCAAAAATGTAGCCTCTAGAGTATTATCAAGATTTTTCTAGTTGTTGACCTTATGACCTAGTTTTGACCAATTTTTGAACTCAATTTTAAACTTGTTCAAGATTTCATCAAGACAATCATTCTGCATAAATTTCTGATTGACTGGGAAAAGTGTGCCAAAAGAGAGCATTTCAGGATTTTCTAAGATTTGTCCTCATGATCTTAGTTTTTGGACCATGATGACCAAAATTGAAACTCATCTCAGGGGTGTGGAATTCCCATGCTTGACTTGTCCTTGGGTTTTTCTACCTGTGCGAATGTACATTTTACTTTGCCACTAGTCCTAAACAAGTGAATTGAGGACAAGTCTTGGAATGGTACTTGATAGAAATAAGAGATTAATCTAGCCAAATGGTTGTATCAAAAGGTAGAAAATATTGTTTTCAATGAAGAAAATGCTGGGTTCCAACATTTTCTTCTTTAACCCTTTGCTGTTTAATCCCTGCTTTTTACGTGCCAGTGATTTTATGATTGAGAAAACATTGTGAAAAAAGAAGAAATTGCTTCTAACAAGCAATTTCTTCTTTTTGCACACTATTTTCTACCCCACTGAATGTTTTTTTTTTTCAAATTAAATCCACTTTTAATTTTCGTCTGCAAAAGCTTTGAATTTGGACAGGTCCAAAATTTTGTAAAACAGGAAAGGGTTAAAAAAACAATAATTTCTCTTATTTATCCATTCCCTTTTTTGTGGGCTAGTTCATTTTGATACTGGACAAGTAGAAAATCATGTTTAACTTGTCCAGGGACAAGTGGAGAAAATGTGTATTTCCACATCCCTGCATCTGAGATTTCATCCAGAGAGTCATTCTGACTAAATTTAAGGTTGATGTGGCCTCTAGAGTACTTACAAGACTTTCCTCAGATTTGACCTCATGGCCTAGTTATTGAAAGCAATCTACCAATTTAAAACTTGTCTAAGATTTTTTTTTAAAAAAATCATCCTGATTATAATTTTTAAGGTTCAATGGGCAATGGGTCCTCTAAAGTGCATGCATGGTTTTTTCATCTAAAGTTTGGCCTTGTTTTTAAACCCATTTGACCCAATTTCATATTCACCACAGATTTTATCAAGAAAATTAATCTGACCAAATGCTAAGCTTTATTGGATAAAAATTATGGCCACTATAGTTATTCAAACGTCTTTCTAAGATTCAACCTTCTGACCTAGATTTTGACCTGGGTTAACAGAATTTCATCTGAGATTAGATCAATTATTATGACCAATGTTCAGGTTGATTGGACAAAAATTGTTTCCTGTAGGGAGCATACGAAGTTTTCTAAAATTTGAACCCATGATCTCATTGTTGACACCAGCAGATAACCCAACTTAGAACTCATCAGAGATTTCATTGAGACAGTCTAGGGAATTTTTAAGTTGATAGGGTAAAAAAACTATGGCCAGAAACCATTCAAGGTAAATGTTAACAATAGATGATGCACAACCATCAACAGACATTAAATAACCACAAAATCTTGGGCGAGCTAAAAACTGCGAGTCAAATAAATATTTTTTGTAAGAATCTCATGAGCTTGTGGTAATTGGCAATTTTTCGTCTAGCACAGACAGAAAGTAAACAAATCAAACAATATGCCAATCTTATTGATACCAGGGCATATAAATCATAAACATTGTTCACACGGTCAATTTGGAAATGACTGTTGAAGGGGATGACACCTCTCAATATTACTAACAAACTGATCTTAATCTTAGGCAACCCAAATATTTTATATATAGTAGAGTAGAAAGCCACATACTAAATATAAAGTTACCTGATGGTCTACAGATACTTCGAGACCTTACCTAATAACTTAACGCACAGTGAGGACTCTGGACAGCACAGTAAAGACTCTGCATCCGCACAGACTGGTCAGAGTCTTTGCATCGCGCATATTTGAAATTGTTGGAAATCTCACGCACAGTCTTTTTTAATAAATGATTCTGACAATTGTAAAGTTCCAGTCTAATTCAGAAATACATTGCTCTTTCAGTTTTAAAATATGTTTTAATTCAAAACTACATGAGCCTAATGCAACTACAGAGACTTACTAAAATGAGGATTAATTAAGATTTTATCCAAACAAGAGATGTTTATAACACAATTATGCCCCACATAATAGCAGGTCAATAGCCCATTCTTTGTCAATTATCAAAGGGCAATAACTCACAAAATATTATGAGAAGAGTTATGTTTCTTGTGCACCACACTTCTCCTCAATGAGATCTATCCATCTATGAAGTTTCATGATTCTAGCTTGCATACTGTATGAGATATGCTCCTGACAAAAAAGTGGTCTACTAACGGACCGACAGACCGACCGACCTACAAGTGCAAAGCAATATACCCCCTCTTCTTTGAAGGGGGGCATAACAATTAAAATACTTGCGTCATCATTGTCTGTGGAATATTAGTCCTCACAAATGGAATTCCTCCTTGACTCTTTATAACCTACAACAACAAAACTATATTACTAGATGATAAGGAATAATAGCCGTCACAAAAGGAATACCTCCTTGACTCTTTATAACCTACAACAACAAAACTATATTACTAGATGATAAGGAATAATAGCCGTCACAAAAGGAGTACCTACAACAACAATGAACTATATCAACGATGATAAGGAATATCAGCCGTCACAAAAGGAATACCTCCTTGACTCTTATAACCTACAACAACAACAAACTATATCACTGGATGATAAGGAATATCAGCCGTCACAAAAGGAATACCTTCTTGACTATTTATAACCTAAAAAAACAAACTATATAACTGGATGATACAGAATACAACAACAACAAACTAAATCACTGGATGATAAGGAATTTCAGCTGTCACAAATGGAATACCTCCTTGACTCTTTATAACGTAAAACAACAACAAACTATATCACAAAACCTTAATATCATATGGGAGCTCACTTTAAAATATTCTGTCAGGGAAATACCATATCAAATTGGTCTCCATTTCAAATCATTGTACATTTTTTCAGCGAGAAATATTGTACTTACAGCTCAAATTTGTATTCTGTTTTTATTGGCTTTAACTGATTGATTTTTCGTTGATATCCTTAATAAGATTGCAACTCGAAATCAAGATGTTTTCACAACCAAACCATCAGTGATGGTGGGGCTTGAACCAAGGACCTTGGATCAGGAGTCTAGCCCCAAAGCTACTTAGTTTTTGCGGCAGGACTGAATTGTAGCTTTCTTTTAATTCATTTCACTCAAGTGAATGATAGAAAATATTCAATTTTCCCTAAACATACAATATTGCTTAAAAGATTCATTTTTCTCAAGGCATTTAAATTTGATAAGCTTTCATTATTTATTTGCTATTTTCTGACTTATTTCATGACCACACATCAAAATTTGAGACTGGGTGAGACTGAAGTCTACAACTTGACAATCATTTTCTCCAATCGCCTTTTTGATTCTTGCTACAGTGTTAAGTTCATGCTTGGCATCTATTGCTAGATAGAAGCACGCACATTATGGGTAATCAAGTAATTATGTCCTCACTTTGATTTAAGGTAGTAGACCTGTAATAGTTCAGCAACTTTTCAGAAGTAATCAACTTTAATGGTGTTAACCGAGGTTTCCTAATGGTTTTCATTAGGAAACCTCGGTCAACATTGTGAAAGATCATGAGTTCCTAAATGTTGCAGAACTATAATGGGTACACTTCCTTAAAATTGTGAAGACATGTGTACCTTAACCAGAACAGAATCTTCAGCACTTGTTCTAGCTAATAAACGTGCCATTCCCCCGGTGTATGTCAGTCCTTTGATTTCTAGATTCTCCTTCACACTAATGGGTATACCAAACAATCCTCCTTTATCTGGAGAGTTAGGGTCACATGACTGTGCCAGTTCCTGAAAATATGTGAACTAAATCTTACTACTACTGTTCAAGATATTTTTTATTAATTTGATTCACATGCATGTAAAAAGAAATCATTTAGCAACCTGTTGATAAATTCTCCTTCACACTTATTTATGAGTAAAATTTATAACAAACATTATGATAACATGATTTAGCAAAGTCTTGAATATACTTGACTCACATCTTACAACCACTGATTTATCATATTGACAACAACTTTCACAAGTGCTTGAGGTGCAGATGTTAAGAAGCAGTGACCAGTTACAAGGGTTTACAGGGACAGATCTAGGATTCCTGCGAAGGGGGTTTCGTACATACATAGAGGGGGTTTGTTTCACTAGTCTTAGCAAGAGCCGTCTGAGACGGATTATGCTCCCCGAATAAGGCATTGTCACAAAAACAAAAGCCATGTTGGACATGGACATCCCCCGCCACAGAAAGCTTGATAGTAAACTGAAGCCTAATAGATAAAAGATTCTTTTGTACTGTCAAAGATTTGCCTCCTATAAAATCTAAGTAATAAAAATAACAGAGGGCAATAACTCCAAAATTATGCAAGCAAGAGTTGTAGTTCAGGGGTATTGCACTTCTCCTCTATGAGATCTATCCACTCATAAAGTGTCAAGTTGATAGCTGTTTATTATAGGAGATATGCTCCAGACATAATCTAAGTATCAAAAATAACAAAGGGCAATAACTCCAAAATTATGCAAGCAAGAGTTGTAGTTCTTGTGCGATGCACTTCTCCTCCATAAGATCTATCCACCCATAAAGTTTCAAGTTGATTGCTATTATACTTTAGGAGATATGCTCTGTGGTCAGATTGCAAGGACTCAAATAAGGTGTAATCTTATACAGCAAACATAAAGGTAACAAACATTAAACCTCCTTTTTGCATGACATATTTTTAGACACAAATTTCAAATAGTTTATGGTAAAGGGCATTTGATTTGCTACTGAAATGTGAAACTTCATCAAATTCTGAGCATAAGACTAGGAGAAATGAAAGAATAACTGTATTTTACGCGCTAGCGTAAAGGTAACAACATTTAGCCCCCTTTTTCCATGATATATTTTTTTTTAACGTTAATTTCAAATTGTTTATAGTAAAGGGCATCTGATTTGCTACTCAAATATAAAATTTCACTAAATTCTGACAGTTAGACTAGGAGAAATTTGGGAAAAACTGTTTTTTACCCTAAGTCCCTTTTTCCCGTGACGAGGCCTCAAATCTAAAAACCTTCACAGGTGCATCATCACTATATCATAGGGAGTTCATATGGTAAGTTTCATTTGATTTGGCCCAAGGGTTATGGAGAAATAGGTGGGGACGGACGGACTGACGGAAGGACGGATGGACGGAATTATGGACGGACGGACAGACGGACAGACGAAGCGGCAGCTATATGCTCTCCCTTCCGGGAGCATAAAAAATCTTGAACCTTATTATACTGAATTTAAACTTTTTCTCAAACCACTTTTCCTTAATATTTTTTTTACATATCAACAAGAAAGACTCAGGATTTTTACCAAAAAAAAGAAAACAGTATAATTCAGTCTAAGAGGGTCTTGAAAGGTTGTTTGAAAGTCCAGGCTATCCAAAGAAGTCTTTTAGATTTCAAAACTTAACCCTTGTCATGCTGAAGCCAGAATATTCCTACTTTGGCAGGAGGTAAAGAAAAAGATCAGCCTGCACCTGAATTTTTTTTTTAGCTAGGAAAGTTTAAATATCATATTTTCATAATAAATGCTGACCCACAATTAGTGCTTCCAGTACTCTTTACACTTTGATTTTATTGTAAATTTGCAATGTTTTTATTCAGCATGACAAGGATTTAGTTTGAGGCTTGCAAATCTTTGCATCCTATAAAACACTGCTTAAAGATATTTTAAAGATATTCGTAACCCTTATCCTACTAAAATTCAATCTTTTTTAATGAATCGACAATTTTTGAGAGACCTCAATCAGTCTATCTAATTTTTATCCCATAAATTCAGAAACAAGAGCCGTCAGAGACGGATTATGCTCCCCGAATAAGGCATTGTCACAAAAACAAGATCCATGTTGGACATGGACATCCCCCGACACAAAAGCTTGATAGTAAACTGAAGCCTAATAGATTAAAGTTTTTTTTTTACTGTCCGAGATTTACCTCCTATTAAATCTAAGTATTAAAAATAACAAAGGGCAATAACTCCAAATTATGCAAGCAAGAGTTATAGTTCTGGTGTATTGCACTTCTCCTCCATGAGATCTATCCACCCATAAATGTTCAAGTTGATAGCTATTATACTTTAGGAGATATGCTCCAGATAAAATCTAAGTATTAAAAATAACAAAGGGCAATAACTCCAAATTATGCAAGCAAGAGTTATAGTTCTGGTGTATTGCACTTCTCCTCCATGAGATCTATCCACCCATAAATGTTCAAGTTGATAGCTATTATACTTTAGGAGATATGCTCCAGATAAAATCTAAGTATTAAAAATAACAAAGGGCAGTAATTCAAAAATTATGCAAGAAAGAGTTGTAGTCCTTGTGCATAGCACTTCTCCTCCATGAGATCTATCCACCCATAAAGTTTCAAGTTGATAGCTATTATACTTTAGGAGATAGGCTCCAGACATAATCTAAGTATCAAAAATAACAAAGGGCAATAACTCCAAAATTATGCAAGCAAGAGTTGTAGTTCTTGTGCACTGCACTTCTCCTCCATAAGATCAATCCACCCATAAAGTTTTAAGTTGATAGCTATTATAATTTAGGAGATATGCTCTGTGGTCAGATTTCAAAGACTCAAATAGGCTGTTATCTTATACAGCTAACATAAAGGTAACAAACATTAAACCCCCTTTTTGCATGACATATTCTAAGACACAAATTTCAAATAGTTTAGGGTAAAGGGCATCTGATTTGCTACTCAAATGTGAAATTTCATCAAATTCTGAGCATAAGACTAGGAGAAATGAAAGAATAACTGTATTTTACGCGCTAACGTAAAGGTAACAAACATTAAGCCCCCTTTTTCTATGATATTTTTTTTTTACGTTAATTTCAAATTGTTTATAGTAAAGGGCATCTGATTTGCTACTCAAATATGAAATTTCACTAAATTCTGACTGTTAGACTAGGAGAAATTTGGGAAAAACTGTTTTTTACCCTAAGTCCCCTTTTCCCGTGACAAGGCCTCAAATCCAAAAACAGTCACAGAAGCATCATCACTATATCATAGGGAGTTCACATGTTAAGTTTCATTCAATTTGGCCCAGGGGTTATGGAGTAATAGGTGGGGACGGACGGACGGACGGATGGACGGACGGACGGAATTACGGACGTACGGACGGACGGACGGACAGACAAAGCGGCGGCTATATGCTCTCCCTTCGGGGAGCATAAAAAGCAGGTGGTGTAGGTTATGATCAGACTGCATGTAAATGAAGGCTGATATTTGTTTATACTGTTTTCTAAAACTTAAGTTTTAATGGGGAAAATGCCTTGAAAAGCTTGAGAAGTCATATTGAAACTGGAATATTCCTACCATGACAGGGGGTATAATATATTATATAGACAATAGAAAAAAAAATTCTGCACATAGTTATAGTCTTATCTTAGTTTGTAACATCTGATGTCACTTTTAAACAATTAAATTTAAATCTGTTTTTTTTTTTTTCAAATGAATACTGACTAACAATATGTGCATTAAGTGTTTGCAGGGATCATGAAATTAACTACACTTAACTGATATACAATCAATGTCATTATAAATGGAGTGTACTGACTGTGCTCTAATTTACCTTAGCATCTAATAAAGGTTCTGTAACAGCATTTATTCTTGGGTTCACATTCAGCATCTGCAAATGAAAATAAAAATATAGGGGGGAAGCTATTTGTATCAGCCAAAGATTTATCTTTCAATGAGTGAACAACTCACGCTAATTTTCACAAGTGGCAGAGCTGCTTGTGAAAATGTAAATTTTGTTGTTCAAAAAAAAGATTTATCCATTTTCCAATTTTCTTTCTTCAATCCAATAATGAAGGATTTGTGAAATATTAGGGTAAATTCTCTTCAAATACAAAAAAAAAATCAATTTTTGTATGATTTTTAAGTATTTCTAATGTCTTTAATTGGAATATCGAGGTAAACAGTAGATTATCCTTTGACCGCCTAACCAGTGAAAATACCAAAAGCTTATAAGTGGAGCCAAATAAGTGATGTCATCATGAATGTTGAATAGCAATCACATGCAAAATGACCCGCTTTAAGAAAGTAAATTCTTAAATGTTCACATTTGTCTCATTTATGCATTAAAGAAATACAGTAGTCATTCATTTTTTACTAAGGTTAAAAATATTTCATTCTGTGAACATCAAAAGCTATAATTCACTTATTGCTTTTTTGTTCACTCAAAAAAAAAAATAGAAAATTAAAAAAAAAAAAAAAATGACCTTACACTGAAGCAAATGATAATTCTCTGATATATATTGATATCATCAGTGATTCATGTATATGACAGGCCAAACTTGAATGGCATGAAATAGGATGAAATCGCCTTAAGGTAATAGACCCGTAATAGTTCTGCAATGTTTCCGGAGTTATGAACTTAAACAGTGTTAACCGAGGTTTCCTAATGATTTTCATAAGGAAATCTCGGTAAACATTGTGAAAGATCATATGGTCCGAAATGTTGCCGAACTATTACGGTTCCACTACCTTAAGCAGGGTATCATCTTTTTGAAATTTTAATGGTTTTGCAATGAACTTTCCAAGCTATAACAAGAAATTTTCACCAATTTATCATTGTCCTCTGCAATATCTTTAAATTTAGACTAATTTTCGATTTTGAAAACAGAAAAAGGTTAATTCAGTATGACATTAATTAAGCACTGTAAAAATATATCACCTGTAACTGGTAAACTTGAAGTACATCTGTAGCCAAGATCTGACCATTCTGGAGCTCTTGCTGTAATTCTGTGGATGTCAAGTCAAATATTCTTTGACGCTCTTTTGGATCTAACTGTAAAATAAATCATCTTAATTAACCCTTTCCTGTTTCATCCCTGCATTTTACGTGCCTGTGATTTTATGATTGAGAAAACATTGTGAGAAAAGGAGAAATTGCTTCTGACAAGCAATTTCTTCTTTTTCCACACTATTTTCTACCCTACTGAATGGTTATTTTTCAAATTAAATCCACTTTAAATTTTCGTCTACAAAACCTTTGAATTTGGACAGGTCCAAAATTTTGTAAAACAGGAAAGGGTTAACTACTCGTGAATAGAGTACACTATTTTTTTCACTCTAATGAAGGTTAAATTGATCTTACAGAAAATCATACAATTAATCTCTCTATTATTATGAAGTGATGAAACTTATGAACCGTGGAAAAGAAAAGAAAAAGAAATCCAATCATTCATAAAAGGTTCAATTCTACTAGGCAAATTATTTCTGCCATTTTTTTTTCTAACATTCTAATATTTTGTTACATGATAATGGGTTAAATAAATCTTATGGTGTTCATACATTTATTACAGCATTACAACAGAATAAAAGCTTTATTCTCAAGTTACAATTTGAGAAAAGTTTTATCTTTGGCCTAGAACTAAAACCACTTACAGTCATGTTTTTCACCTCTTCTTCAATAGTTGTGAACGCATTTTTACATTTCTCTCGCTGTTTATCGATCAGCCGGTATATCTGTTTTCGTCTGTACAATTTTATGAGACTGTGTACTAGGATATAGCCACCAGGGATACCCAGAAGTATCTTCAGTTTGTGCTGCTCAAATATCTCCATTGTCAGTTCCACTTTTAAGTTGTTGGATTTATTGAAAATACCTTGGTTTTCTCAATGTATTTTCTCCGAATTAATGTATCTGAAATGGATTAAACCTTTTTCTGCTGTTCACAGCATTTTCCCAATTTACACAAAGCTTTCCCAGACAGTGTAGGCTAAGATCAGCCTGCACAGGCAAGCAGTCTGATCTTAGCCTACACTGCCCACCTCTGACCAAATTATTGATAAGAAAACGTCTGCAAGAATTAAAATGTCCCACAAGTTAGTTATTTGTGTAAATCAAAATTTAACCCTTGTCATGCTGAACCCAGAATATTCCTGCTTGTCAGGAGCTTATATAGACAAACATCAGCCTGTACATGTGTGCCGACTGTGCCGTCTGATGTTAGTCTTCACTACCTATTTCTCACTTTCAAACCAGAATTGTCAATAGATTTAGTTTTTCAAATAAAAATTGTCCTACAGATGGAACTTTCAGTGTTTTTTGCCCTTTGATTTTGATGAAAATTTTTAGCCAAAATTTATTCAGCATGACAAATTTTAAGCAGGATAAGGGCTAAAACTTACAAGGTTATAGAAAAACACTCCATGTGAAAGAATCATTGTAAGTAGGGAACTTCTGCCATCCCCAACACCCCCCTTTTTTGTGTGTGTATGTGTTTCATTTTTAGCTCACCTGAGCACAACATGCTCAAGTGAGCTATTGTGATCACCTTTAGTCTGGCGTCCGTGTGTCGTCCGTCTTCCGTCAACAATTTCTTTAAACGACATCTCCTCCTAAACTACTTGGCCAATTTTAACCAAACTTGGCAGAAATATTCCTTAGGTGGTGCCCTTTAAGAATTGCTAAAAGAATTGAAATGGGTGAAAACTCTGGTTGCTATGGCAACCAAAGTTAAAAATTTAAGAAAATCTTAAAATTCTTCTTCTTCTGAACCACAAGCCCTACAGCCTTGAAATTTGGCATGGATGATCAGCTCATAGACCTTAATAAAAATAGCTAAAATCATATCTGTTGGGCCACCAGGTGCGGAGCACCAGGGGGGAGGGGGTAGTACTTTGGGTAAATTTTGTAATCTTTAACCTTCCTCTTCTTCTGAACATGAAGGCCTACAGCCTTAAAGTTTTGCATGGATGATCACCTCATAGACCTTAATAAAAATAGCTAAAATCTTATCTGTAGGGCCACCAGATGGGCGGGGGTAGTACTTTGATGAAAATTTTGTAATCTTTAACCTTTTTCTTCTTCTGAACCAGGAGTCCTACAGATTTGAATATTGGCATGGATCATCAGCATATGGACCTTTATAAAAATATCTAAAGTCATGACTGCAGATTCACCAGGTGCGTAGCACCAGGGGGGAGAGGGTAATACTTTTGTGAAAATTTTGTAATCTTTAACCTTCTTCTTCTTCTGAACCACAAGCCCTACAGACTAGAAAATTGGCATGTAGGATCAGCTCATAGACCTACATAAAATAGCTAAAATCATATCTGTTTGGCCACCAGGTGCGGAGCACCAGGGGGGAGGGGGTAGTACTTTGGGTAAATTTTGTAATCTTTAACCTTCTTCTTCTGAATATGAAGGCCTACAGCCTTAAAATTTTGCATGGATGATCACCTCATAGACCTTAATAAAAATAGCTAAAATCTTATCTGTAGGGCCACCAGGTGTGGAGCACCAGGGGGGAGGGGGTAGTACTTTTGTGAAAATTTTGTAACTTTAATCTTCATCTTCTAATGAACCAGGAGCCCTACAGACTTCAATATTGGCATGGATGATAAGCATATGGATCTAAAATAAAAAAAAAGCTAAAATCATGAATGTAGGGCCACCAGATGCAGAGCATTAGGGGGCAGGGGGTAGTACTTTGGATCAATTTTATAATCTTTTACCTTTTTCTTCTTCTGGATCAGGAACCCTACAGACTTGGAAATTGTCATGGGTAATCAATATATTGACATTAATAAAAATAGCTAAAATCATGACTGTAAGGTCACCAGGTGCTGAGTGTCTTGGGGAGGGGGTAGTACTTTGGATCATTTTTGAAATCTTTAAACTTCTCCTAATGAACCAGGAGTCCTACACACTTGAAAATTGTTATGGACGATCAGCATAATGGACATTAATTGAATTAGCTAAAATCATGACTGTAGATTCACCAGGTGCAGAGCATCTTGGGGGAGGGGGGAGTGCTTTGTTGAGAATTTTGAATCCCTACAGCCTTTATATTTGACATGGATTGATCAACTCATTAAAGAAAACTTTAAAAGTCTCAGACTCAGCCTGTATACCTGGCATAGATTAGCTGATCACAGACTTTTTATGAAAAAAGCTTAAATAAATAATGACCAGGGGAGGAGCAGAGGGGGGGAGGGTTATTTCAAATGTTATCTGATTGAATAAATGAAAATCTCTTTTTCTGTGGTTGCATGGACATACCTAGGTAATGAAGCTTTTTTCTCAGGTGAGCGACCCAGGGCCAACCGCCCTCTTGTTTAAATCTAACACTTTGTTACTTGTTTTAAAATCAAAATTCAAAGAGGTTACAGGTTTTGATGCAATGAAGTGTTATTTAATCTGAAAGGAAACCATCCCAGATTAATTGGAAATTATTTTGAAAAAGGGTTCAGTTGCTTGTTTGTTAGAAATTTTCTTTTTCTTTCTTAAAACAATATTTTTCATAAATTAACAATAATTGGGATATGAATACTGCATAGGAGAGGGGTAGATACCCTGGAATGTGAAACATTCTCAATCTTGACCTTTAAATTTTATTGTAACAAGCCTAATTTCTAGGAAAAGATATTTTTGAAGGGTAAACAGGTAAGAAAAGCTCCATTTTCATTTTTAAAACTAAATCTTTTTATGTAAAGAAAAAGTAAAACAAGACTGCACACTCAGACCATATTGATTATTGGGTAGCGTGAAAATGGGTACCTGGAGGATAGTAATGTGCATGATGCATCAACAGACCCAGCTGCCTGCAGGCACACGACAGATATCTGCAGGATCAAGTTTCTTATAGAGTTGAAGTATGTCAAAAATAACCTAATCTGCTTTCAAAATAATGAAGAATTAAAGAATTTGAATGACACTAATGGGAAAGCTTACCATTTCTTGCAACCATCAGTTCAATCTCCTGTTTGTTTTCAGTTGTTGTTGTTTCTAGGGGAAAGAACTTCCCATAACTTTTACCAATATTCCTGTACTAGTTGTCTCCCTTATACCATCAAAATATTCATCTAATAAAGGCATGTTTTCCATTGGGTTTAAACAATTTTTGTAGTATGATAAATTCAAAGTTCTTTTTTGAAGAAAACTCGTCAGGGTTTAACATCACTTTTACCAATTATTCAATCATAGCAGTGACTGAAGCACCTTACAATATATTTCTGGTATTTCTTGGACCAGAGGTCTTAGATTAAGTTTCTTATGAATCTTATTAAATTTTTAAGATGTAGTGTTTTTTAGATCAAGATATTTAAGTGGCTTCTTAAGATTCTTCAAATATTTTAATGAGGAAACGAAGATGGTTTTGCTTTGGCTTAAAACAAGTAGCCTTGACAAAATCAAATGTTTTCACTCAAAATACTGAAAATTGTTTCTTACGACATCTTAATAATCTATTTTAGCGCGATTTTTTATCTTGTTCTGAAAAATGCACCTCAGCACTACCAACATCCTTTCCTAGCTTCCAGCTGCTTTACCATATAGCCATATAGGTCTAAGATTATCAGCCCTTTGGTGGGATACAAATATCAAAAAGAACATTGTCAGTGTTCCAACAAAATCTTGTAACTGGAGGGGTTTTAGTAGAAAATCGACTATATATTATACTATTGTGTTGAACCACATTCATTAAGTCTGAGAGTCTAGCAAGCCGTCATCTGTTTTGCATGCTCAATCACTTGTGATAATTAGTCACCTGTGTACCTTTGATTTGCTGTCGACATGAGTGGTTTCAGAATTTCTTCACTTTCTAAACATTTTTTTTTCTTATAATATTCCCCAGTGGGTAAGCAAAAAATAGTATCTACAGCTTGGTCAAAGCTGAAGTTACAATATTTTGCTTTCCCTCGGTCCAAATTATTCTTTGATGTTTCAGTTTTCCACCTTGGTTACTACCTTTTGCCAAAATTCAAAGAGGGGGATGGGGGAGATCTTTGACTCCTAATCCTCACCCCTTGATGAACCAACGAACATTTTCCAACAGTACGAAGATTAATATCTTCAGAAATCAAATGTATTCCAGTGTTGTTTGCAGTTCAAACCACTTTCACCATCATTGCAGTTGTTTAGCGTGGCTTCTGCATCTACATGTAACATGGCTGCCTTACCTCAGCAGGGCTCAGATTTGAATCTTTAACTAGGGTTTTCACTTTTGACTCCCAAAAATCTCAATTCAACACTCATTTTGACATACTGAATTTCCAGTAGTGCAATCTATGCAATATAAAAGATTATATAGATCAATTGTTTTCCTTATACAGTACCATTACAAAACATCTATATAAATGAAACAACGTAACAATAAAGTGTCTCTACACTTTATTGTTTATGTTGTTTCATTTATATGAATTACTCTAAAGACAGAAAAAGTTCTCATCATTGCTCTATTTTAGACCCCTACAAAATAGATTTGACCCCTAGAATTTTATGTTCAAGGGGTCAATGACTTCAAAATTTAAAAGCTAGCACAAACCCTGCTCAGTATACAACTCATTTCATCTGATCCATCAGCTGCCCATCCCACTTCGGCAAACTCAAACTTTTGTCCATAAGTGGGAGACAAGACATATTATGTCACAATGACTTTTGTCAAATGTTGGATCAAAATTGGCCAAGATAGGATTTGAACTCATGACCAGAGGAATGAAAGCTAAAAGCATTACGAACTGAGATTACAAGGCACAGGAGAAATGAAGATTTAAAACATGTAACTATATGATGATAAAATATTTATTTCACTTTTTGTGGTAACTTGATAACAAGTATTGTGTCATGACAATGAAAAAACACATATAAATGATTGCAATAGTTCACAATAAATAAACGAAATAAGAGAAAATAATTACATGTAATATTCATGACTTGTCAAGCAAAGAGGGACCATCTGGGAATTCGTTAAATCAATATTTGAAATAAGGATCGGACCTACAACAGGTCAATCACAGTTTGCAATTCAATGGCGCAGCCCAAAACAGTTGTAACTGCCCATAATTTAATAGGCATTTACAAATGTTTTGCAATGAGCCATCGATTTTGGAAATTCTTTTACAGGAAAGTAGATTAATCATTCTGGAATCATAAAATGATCAAATTGTGAAGTTTCTACCGTAGTCAGGCTGCGTAGTATGCACAGTCTGACCAGAGTAGACAGATTACATACTTCCAGAGGTACAGATAAGATGGGGGTAAAGCCTGTCTAAAATCTTTATTTCTCAACAAAACCCTATGTTGTGGGTACTCATTGTACCCATCTTAGCGAGACGATTCAAATGAGTACCAACAAGATAAGAGTTAATGCAAAAATTATCTAAATATTTGTATCGGATGTCCAAAATACCCTTTCTATCTGTAGCTCTGTTTCTAAATGGTCCCTTTTTAGCCTGATGAGTCACATTTGTGAACCGAATCAAAATTATAAAATGTGAAGATTTTCTTGACTTCAACGATATTTCTCAAACT
Organism: Fragum whitleyi; assembly: GCA_948146395.1. Lineage (NCBI taxonomy): Eukaryota > Metazoa > Mollusca > Bivalvia > Cardiida > Cardiidae > Fragum > Fragum whitleyi. The sequence continues at coordinate 10,499,622 of OX411556.1, forward strand.
GAGGGTTTTCTTATCTTTCCTCAAATGTTATTACTATTACGACGACAGTGACAACATCCTATCAATCTACATTGTATTTAAGCTGGAAACCAACTTGTGGAATTATGGCCTGTCAATGGACCATTTCCAAAATAGGAAATGCACATTTCTGCTTGAGACTTTTCACATCTGTAAAAATTGAATAAAATCTGTCCATTAGTTGCTGAGTTATTGAGTGGACATGAAAAAGCTACAGACAGACAGACAGACAAGCTGACACTTTCATAGTTTCGGGATATAAACCGGGACTAATCTTGGATTCTTTATCTTTGTCATTCAAAAGGCATAAATCATTTTATATTGTAATAGATGTAAGTCTATAAGATTATGACAATTCCTCCCCACCCCTTCGTGAAAAAGAACCTACTAGATAAAAGTCAACATATCAACCATGAATAAACAGCCTAATTTGGAAAACTATTTTTGTCTTATTTCCATGATGGACCTTTTTTCCAAGACTGGCCAAATACAATAAAGGCAATAAACTTAAAATCTATCAAAATTTACTATTCAGAGGGTTATTTTGACCTTTTAGAGTTTGCACAATACATAATTTGCAATATTATTTTTTCGTAATACATTTTTTCCTTACATGTCAGTGATAACAGATTTTTTTACATTCAGTTATCAAAATCATTTTTTCATGCTCCTTTATAACCATTTCCTGTACTACATGTAATTGTAATTTCAAACTGAAGAAAAAAATGAGTAAAAAGAAGAAATTGCTTGCAACAAACAATCTCTTCTTTTCTCATAACATTCTCACCACATAATGTGTGTGTGTGTTTTTGTCGTTTTTTTTTTAAATTGAACCCACATTTAATTATCTGTTTTTCCAACTTGGACCAGTTTTTAATTCCAAAAAAGGAGGATAAGGTATATAAAGTTGGTAAGAAAGACCTAAGTCTATCATTAAATCTTACCCAAAATACATTCACACTTACACAAACTAAAATACTTGTCTCTATTTAGACTATGAGATCAACAAACAGTTCTTATATAGTAAAACTTTTTCAAAAGTTTTAAATATAAGCATGACAACATTATGTATCATTGTTTAAAACTCTATTTTGTAGGTAATCATGGGAATTCAGGGCTTGTGTTTTACCCTTAAACCAGGGTTTTGATCCAAAAAAAAATTCCAAAAATACCTTAATTTTACAACATTCTGTATCATTTTTTAAACTCTATGTTGTAGGTAATCATCAGAATTCAGGGCTCCTGTTTGACCCTTAAACCAAGGTTTTGACCCAAAAAAATCCGAAAAATACCTTAATTTGACTCCTAGAAATTTCTCCCAAGGGGGTCATTTTGACCCCCTTGAGAGGAATTACTAAGGGTCAAAACATGGATTTATACTTAAAATTTTCACAAATTACAATCTTAAGTTCTACAAATAATTACTTGTTTCATAACATTCCGAGAAACAGTTTAAAGGACTCTTAAATATTCAAAATTCTACCTATGATTTGCTTATTGTTTTGACCCCTTTGAATTAAGATTTTACTCCTAGAATTTCTTGGGTGAGGAGTCAATGACAAACACTAACACTAGTCTTTGAATTATCTCAACAAGTAATTCCAATAAGTAGCCATGAGATATTGTTTGATGAAGAAATTACAGATCAGTCTAATCAAATTAAATTATTTTCATATTTTCTTAAGATGAAATATTTTTTCTTTAAATTCAATTATTCTTCTTTTCATTAGGGTGTTTAAAATATAGATTTTCTCCCGTTGCCTCTTGACAAGACTTGAGAGAACATTTTCTACTTTTTAAGGATCAAACTGAACTTGTCTATGAAAAAGTTGAATTGATAAATTTTGAGAAAACAAAGTTGTTCATAAAGAAAATGCCGGAACCCAGCATTTTCATTAATGACAACAATATTTTTCTACATAAGAATATAAAGATTAGGATAAAATCGTTTTTGAGGTCTTTTTTGCACCATTCCAAGATTTCCCCTGGTATCTTCTTGTCCCTGAACATATAACCTTGACAAGTAAACTTATTTGGAGGTAGAAAAGCCAAGGTCAGAGAACAAGGGTGTGTGAATTCTATACTCCTGTTCATTTTAAGAAATTTTTAGGAAGTCATTTTATTGCATGGCGAGTTACTATCTTCTTAATTTTGGACCTAAAGAGCTTCAGCAATCAAATAACAAATCAATGTTTAAATTTGGAATTACGATAATGGAAAGTGTTCAATGTCTTCCAAATCATATGTTGTTTGTACTCCATGAAACTTCCTCGAAAACCATTACCATACCATGAATACTTACAACATATGGTTTGGAAGACAAATTACCATACAGGTCAATCTTTCAACAGAGCTTAGGGTAGTGGAACCGTAATAGTTTTGCAACGTCTCAGAGGTAATGAACTTTTAATGATTTTCATTAGGAAACCTTGGTTATCATTGTGAAAGAATATGTGGTCCAAAATATTGCAGAATTATTCCGGGTCCACTACCTTATGATAAGAGAGTAGAATGGATTTTAGATCATAATATTTCAATTCTACAAAACAGCCGGTGTTGCGGGTACTCATATAATTGTCTTGTCAAGACAATTCATTTGAGTATCCTTAGTTATCCTTTGAGATATTACAATTATACACCAGCTTTAATCCCTCTTGCCTAATTCCGTGTTTCAAATCAAAATCCTTCCATTTACCTGAAGCTCTGTGAAATGTTAAAAGCTTAACATTTTTTCTCTTCTATCAAAACTATTTACACATTGTTCATTTCATTACATCAATGTTCTGTTATTTACACAATTTTTTTTACAGATTTCTTATAAACCCTTGACATCCTGATAAAAAATCTTTTTCTTTTTTTTTCAAATTGTCCAAAAACTTTCAGATTGAACTTAAAACCTACCAGAGAGGTTATTTCGATAATGAATTCAAATATTTCAATCATGTAACACAAACCTGGTGTTGTTAGTGTACATTTGAATCGTCTTTAAGTGATGAATCAAAGGAGTACCCACAACCAGGGTTTTATTCAAAAATCAAAATTTCACACAATTTCAGACTCGAGTTACCTCCTCTTATTCAGATCTCTGGTTTGATGTGCTGTAAAGGCTGATTACATGTTAATTCCAATTTTTAACCCTTTTTTATAAACAATCTAGCTTAGAAATGAGCATATGCCATGCCTTGCTGCAATCAGGATAACAAGTGGTGCAAACTGTCTGCAAATTATACCCTGCTTTGCACATGCACTTGCGTGCAAAGCAGGGTATAATTTGCAAACAGGTGATGATGTAAAGCCCACATGTTAAAGCTGATCTTCTCAATTTTCTTTTTAAAACTGATAAATATAAAGTGCAACTTAACAACTCTTTTATATCCTTAGTACTTTTTTGCAAATGCTACCCCATTTTACTCCTCAGTAGTCAGTCCAAAGCTAGCAAATTTCTCTCATCCATTACAAGATACAGAATAATCTTGATCTACACTTAACATTTAGGGTCTATAGACTAGTATAGACTGGTATAATATACAATGGATCAAAGGTTCACTCAATTGTCTAAAAATCACCTTGACAACTGACATCAGTTGTACTGTTCAAAGGAAAAGTGGCTAGATTCTCTAATCTTTGCCTGTGTGCATCAGCGTAAATTCTGTGTCTTGTATATTTTAAAGTATAATGTAAATTTGCAACAGCACAAAACTAAGAGCACATCACATGACAGAACCGAGGCAGAAGGGTCGAAGATTTTAAAGATGCAAATCACACAGCTTATAGGAGAGGGAGTGATTGATACCCTTAATCATTTCAATAATCCTTTATCTCTATTTCTATCATAAACTCGTTGATGTCATTGCTTTTAGTTAAGGAACATTTGCTGGAGATGCCACTTATGGATCACTTATATAGACTAATATCTTTGAAAGCTAACGGTATTCTAAATCCACTACAAAGTAGAGTTATTTCCTTTGCTTGGAAAAAAAAGAAAGAAAAGAACACTTATGTTATTCAAAGAAATTTGAGGATCTAAACCATACCCCTTGCCATAAAATGAAGTGATCCAACCCAAAAGTTTAGGATCTCGAGGAGCCCAGAAAATTTAGTGACAAACACTTATTCAATCCTCACAGTATCACTCCCTCTGCCAACAGCTGTAAATAAAGCTGTTTCTTCCATATTGAACCTGTCTCTTTTCAGGCAAGATTTACACAATGTACACTTGAGACCTTCTGCTATACTTCAGTCTGACAATATAACTCTTTTAATGCTTTCAACTCTTCTATTAAAGTTTTGTTTTGATTCTCTAACACAGCAACCCTGTTTTCTAAACACTTCACATAATCTTTCTTTTTCCGTCTACATTCTTTCGCTGCTTCTCTGCAAGACAAAGTGAAGATTTATTCAAAATACTTTTAAAAATACACACTAAGGCTCAAGGCAAAACAGTTGTAACTGCCTATTATGTATAAAGGCAGTTACAAATGTTTCATGCTGAGCCCTAAATATTCTTTGACATAAGTAGTGTTTAAAAAAGCCTTTTGGACCAGGTCTCTTTAATAACACATGAGTTTCAAAATCCCTTTCTTTATTAATCTAAAAACTAAGCATTGCGGGATAACACTTTTGTAGGAAATTATTGCGATACAGCATTTTATCAAAACAATAATTACTCCAACATTTTTCTCATATTTAGCAAAGTGGCTGTTTGTAAGAAAGTTCAAGTCTGAAATAAACAAATATTCAAGTGAAATGCTATGACTGGTCAAATATTGATGGCTCAGCACTTAACAGTTGTAACCCCCTATAAACATATAGGGAGTTACAACTGTTTCACACTGAGCCAGTGATATATAGAAGTCCAATTACCTATTTTTAAGTAGTCGTAATTCTCGTTTTCTTTGAGCTTCTTCAGATGCTATAGACCCACTTGAGATTCCCGTACTGTTTGTTGCCATGACAACGCCTTGTGGAAGAGTTCCTGTTGTGGCTATCTGATAAGCCTGAACAGTCCCTGTGTTACCAACTGGGAAGTAGAGGAAAATTACATTCACATTTTAGAGCCTTTGTCTTTTAAAATCTGTGTAAGACAAGATGTGTTTGTGGAACACGAATGCTCCCAACACGGCATTTTTTTCAAAGTTTGACCTTGACAGATGACCTTGACCTTGTCATATGACCTTGACTTTGGTACCAGCGGATGTGGATCATTGAGATCTATCATCATGCCAAATATTAGCTTTGTATCTTGAATAGGCTTGAAGATATTGGCAAGGTAAAGTTTTCGGGTTAAGTTTTTTCAAAGTTTGGCCTTGACAGATGACATTGACCTTGACCTCGACTTTGGTACCAGCGGATGCGGATCATTGAGATCTATCATCATGCCAAATATTAGCTTTGTATCTTGAATAGGCTTGAAGATATTGTCAAGGTTAAGTTTTCAGGTTAAGTTTTTGGACAGACGGACGGACAGACAGACGGACATGAGTAAAACAATATGCCCCCGATCTCTCGATACGGGGGCATAAAAATTCTGCAGGGTCACTAACCAATGTTGCTTGAGATAATGAACAGATTTGAATTTAGGTTACCTGTAGTTTATTGACTGCACATATTTAACCCACTTGTCACCAAGATAATTCTTATCAAAAAGCCTACAATTTAAATTTTTTGGAACAAAATAATGTCATCATGGTCTGGTGGCCATGAAAAACAAAGACTATTTAATCCTTTCTCAGACAATACCCACATTTTTACAGCCATGCAAGACAGAGAAAAAGACAAGCAGCAGGGCTTGTGTTGACCCGTAAACCAGTGTTTGATCCCACTACAAACTTTAAAATGTCTTATTTGACCCTTAGAAATTTCTCCCCAGGGGAATCATTTTGACCCCTTTTAGAGAAATTGCAAAGTGTCAAAACTGGGATTTCATTGATGTAGATTATAGACTATTAAAAATTTTAGAAATAAATTGTTTACTTCATATCAATTATAACAAGTAAAGGTCAACTGACATCTATACCTGCAATTTTCTTCTCATGACTGGCCTTTCTGTTGTTTTGACCCCTTTGAAATCAGTTTAGCTTCCCAGGATTTAATAGTTAAGTAGTCAATAACTCCTTTAACCCTTTGCTGTTTAATCCCTGTTTTTTATGTGTCTGTGATTTTATGATTGACAAAACTTTGTGAAAATAGAAGAAATTGCTTCTGACAAGCAATTTCTTCTTTTTCCACACTATTTTCTACCCTACTGAATGGTTATTTTTTCAAATTAAATCCTCTTTAAATTTTCGTCTGCAAAACCTTTGAATTTGGACAGGTCCAAAATTTTGTAAAACAGGAAAGGGTTAAGTTCTAGCATTAGCCCTGTTGAAGTGGCCCAGTTGCCCCATAGTTTCTTAAATTTGAGATTGCCCTTGAATTCATGAAGAAATGCCCATAACTGTGATGTTGAATTTTGGTTGTCTAGGTCAGGGGTATGGAAATGCGACTTTTCTCCATTTGACAATGGACAAGTGAAAGTCGATTTCCTACTTGCCCAGGATCAAAATTAACTTGCAAACAAAATATGATTTTTTCAAATATCGAGAAAAACATTGTTTTAAATGAAGAAAATGCTGTAAACAAGCATTTTCTTCATTATGGACAATGTTTTCTCCCCTTTGATACAAACAATAGGATGACTTTTCTCCTAGATCCTTTAAGTACTGTATCAAGATTTGCTATGGTATTTACTTGTCCACGGACAAGTGTCCTAGAAAAATGTACTTGTCCCCAAGTGGAAAAGTGAGTTTTGGACAAGTCGGGCATTGGAATTCCACATCCCTGTCTAGGTAATGTTATCCCCTGTAACATCAAACAAATCTGCTACCTACTTCAATTGAGACCAGTCTATAACTTTGCAAAGGGAAAGGCTTTAAAAAAGTAACACAATCTCTTACCGGGTATATAAAACTGTTGTCCATCTGGACCCTGTGCATATTGCACTATAGTGGCACCAGCCGTTGTAGTGCTAGTAGGTGTGGCGTTAGTCATTGTTAATGTCTGTACGCCTTGTCCTGCCACTGGAGTACCGTCCGCGTTCACACTGATCTGGATTGCTCCTGATGGGATAACTGTGAACATAAAATGCAATTATACATAAATGCATCCAATTATTTTTTTCTTTATGCTGTAATTTGATAAATTGCTTTTATATTTATGCTCATGTTTATTCATGTTGAAAATTGTTAAGTCAATTGGGTACCTTTGAGACTAATCATATGTTTAAATCCAGGTATTTTTTTAACCAGCTCTTGAATAACGTCCTTTCAAACCTGAAGGTGCTCATCTTAAATAGGTTATAACTCAGACCTTGTAAAATGTTGGCTAAATAATTACAGGGTTTGTGTTTGAACCTTGAACTAGGGTTTAAACCCCCAATAAATCCATTTTGATCCTCAAAAATTTCAAGTAGGGGTCATTTTGGCCTAATGAATTACCATCGATGTAACCTGAACAAGATTACACAAGAGGCCCAAGAGGGCCTGTATCACTCCACTGGCTTTTAAATCTTTAGACTTTCATTGAATAAAGCTTACTTTAAATGAATACATTAACACTCTGAAATCTCCTAAGACCTATTTAATAATGATTAACTGGTTCTGGTCCATATTGCACCAAAATACTAAATCACAATGAACCTGCAACCCTTTACCCATCTAATTAAAACATAAGGTTCTGAAGGAGATGTCGTTCAGAGATTTCAGGCTCAAAATAGGCCCCTGCCTACCACACCCATATTTATGGACCAATCATAATTTCTTGAATAATTTAAGTAAATAGTCACCCAAGAAACATTCTGGTAAAGTTTGATTGAAATTGGCTGAGTGGTTACGGAGGAGATATCGTTCATAGATTTTGGCCTCAATGAAAGCTCCGCCCTGCCACGCCTATATTTATGGGCCAATCAAAATTTAGCAAATATTTTTTGAAAAGAGACACTCAAGGAACATTCTGGTAAAAATTTCATTGAAATCAGCCAAGTGGTTCAGTAGAAAATGTCATTCAAAAATTTCGGGCTCAAAATAGGCCCTGCCCTGCCCATATCTATGGACCAATCAAAATTTCTTGAACAATTTAAGTAAAGGGTCACCCTAGGAACATTCTGTTAAAGTTTCATTGAAATCGGCCCAGTGGTTCAGGAGATGACGTTCAAAGATTTCTGGCTCAAAATAAGCCCCGCCCTGTCACACCCATATTTATAGGCCAATCAAAATTCCTTGAACAATTTACGTAAAGGGTCACCCAAGGAACATGCATGCCAAGTTTCATTGAAATCGGCCCAATGGTTTGGGTGGAGAAGATTTTTAAAGATTTCAAAGTGAAAAAATGCCACGCCCTGCCACGCCCACATATGGGCTGTGGAGCTAATAAATCATTTTGTTTACTTCATTTTGTTATAATGGATATATAACAAGAGCCTGGCCTAAGGGTGCCTGGGCTCGGCTGATGAGTTCTGGATGGTGAAAAGGGACATAATTTGCACAAAATGCAACCAGAGTTATCCCTCTTGATAGTATAGGTTGCTCTTTTTACGGTGAACATTTGTGCCAACTTTCAAGTGAATGCCTTCTATAGAACCAGAGATATCACAAAATGTCAAAGTTTTTGCACGACGACGAAACCAATGCTATAGCAATACCTCGGGTTTTCGTTGAAAACAGCCAAGCTTAAAATGAGTCAACATAAAACAATAAAGTGTCATAGAACACGTAATTGATTATGTTGATTCATTTATGTAGATCATTTGAAACTGTTAAACTGATGATATATATTAGCTTGCACGCTTTTTGAATGAAAATCAATAGAAAACCTCTGGTTACACAGTTCATTACTTAGAACATTGCGAAAACTATTAGGTGTCCACTACCTTAATATGCAAGGATTACTTAATCAGAGAAAATATTCTAGCCCATCTAGAGAAAAGGATCAAAGCTAAAATGCAAATGAACCTGTGTGTGACGTTTTCAACAATTTCACATGAGTGCAAAGCAAGGCTCTGCATCTGCACAGTCTGACCGGCAGGGTTGGCAATCGACCGGTCGATTGGAGTATTGACCAGACCGGTGGTCAATACTGGTTTTAACCGGTCAATACCGGTCGATTGGTGGTCGATTGGTCAATTCATATAACCATCCCCTATTATCTTGCCGTTTAGTGCCATATTCTTTTATAAAGATAAAAAAGACTAAAGCAATATTAAATAGTGATGTAGGAATAGTAATAAAGGAAACAAGTTATTCAATTTTGAAAGGCTAAAAGCAATCTGGTCCACACAGTGGTTGATTGGCGGTCAATAGGTCTTTTGAACTAAATTATAATGTATTTCCTTTCATACTACAAATTTCATTGTTGTACTTTATTCTATTCATGAATAACTAAATGACCATACTGTAAAAGAAATGATGAAAAGTAAAAGATAAAATTTGCTACAGTCTTTCAAGGGCTTAAATATTTTTTTTGTAAAACCTGAATGACTATATTGGAATCTACCAGGGACCAACACATGTTATAGTAACTGAGTCTGGCCTAACCTAATGATTACATTGGTGTGTATTAGACTCTTAGTTTTATCAATACACAATTACTGGTCGTTGAGATGATAGTAATTGTGCTTGACATCTGATTGCAATTTGAATTGTGTGACAGTGTGCTTCATTTTGATAAGTGTGAAAGTCTTGTCAATTAAGTTACCTTTGCCAGTTCAGGGTTTTCATTAAAAGTGAAATTATAATAGCCTTTACAATGATCATGGCCAGCTCATTGATAAACCAGTATATCCATATATAAACAGTATGTGCGTAATATATACTATATTTCATACAGTAATAAACACTAAATTGACGACTTAATCTCACTCAGCCAACTAAAATATTCAATTAACCAGTATTAACCACCTGTTTTTTTGCAAATGATCAGTATTGACCGGTATTGACCAGTATTGACCACTTCCAGGAGTATTGACCGGGGCGGTTTTAACCGGTTAAAACCGCCCTGGTCAATACTTGCCAACCCTGCTGACCGGAGTCTTCACTTTGTGCTCAATTGATAGGTAAGGTCTCATCCCATCTACTGGCAGTCAGCCAATAACCTTATTGTGTTGTATGGATGTTAAGGCTGTGATACGTTAATCATCCATATATTAAATTGTTGTAAATGTTACACACTGAGTCAAATAATATCAAAATTACCTGTTGCGTTTTGATATTGAAGTGCACTAAGGCTCGTATTTGCGTCCTCTGACTCTCCGTCCTGACTCTGACTACTGTTGGACTCCTCCTCAATCTTTGACACCGACACAGGTGACGACAGATCGTTTAATATTTTTCTGAAATTGGAAAAAGGACATTTGAGTCTTCTACTACATTAACAGCAACTCTGTTTCAACAAGTTTGTTACAAAATATAGAAGGTATAAAAAAACATTTTTTTGGCTTTGGTAGAATGTTTAGACAGTGATCAATCAGCCTATATGAGCAGTCATGTCCTAGCCTTTACAACCTGATTTTCATTCTGAAAAAGAAAATTGCTGACACTTTGTTGACCCTTTATTGTTAAAATTAATTAATCAATAAAGATCACTCTAAACTATGATGGACTGATAAACCTATACAGCTGGCTCTCTATGTGACACCTTTCAATATCAATTTGGATCACAAGAATTTAATGGTAAGGGAATCAATAGTGCCTGAATTTGAAAAAGTAGCACAAGCTGGGCCTTATTCTTCTTCTTACACTAATTTTGTATGAACTAAATGAAATTTTCTTCATCCGTGACAGGTTTCAAATGTGTGACAGTCCACATAATGTTTTTTGAAGGAACAGTTGAATACGTTACTATTGTTTTACTAGAGGATATTGAATGAGTGGTCATGGAATACCGAATTTATTAAACGAGTCATCTATAAACAAATAAAAACGAGGCTGCGCCGAGTTTTTATCTGTTTATAGATGACGAGTTTAATAAATTCGGTATTTTATGAGCACAAATTTTATATCCTATTTATAATATGACCAGAATTTTTGAGAAAAATCGTCAACATTTTTGAAATTTAATATTTCATTTTCCACGAAACTTATAACGCGGTTCAAAACTGAAGTCACAATACATAGATTATGATGTCATTTTCGCAGTAACAAAATAGCGTTGCAATTCGCTATGAGCTCATTTGCATAGTTATTCCACTAGTGTAATAACAGCCGTGTAATATCAAAAATATTCAACGGTTTTATTTCACTCCTGCGACGTAGGTCATATTATAAAAACCTTTAATGCTCCCTTAGATGCATTACTTGGAGCTCCACATAGTTCCAGAAAACTTCATTAATTTACCTATAAGATGGTCTTCTTGATAAAATTTCTCTTCTTTTTTTACCGTCTGACTCGTCAGATAACTGCTCGTCGTCTACTTGTGCAACCTAAAAGTAACATCACAAAATCAATCATTCAATTGTTACACTATGGGATGACAATCAAATCATTAAGAACTGTGTGGGGTATTTTTGTTGTTGTTTTTTTGTTTTCTTTGAATGGAGGCAGAATACACCTTTAAAGATTGGAACAGAAAGTATATTGCGCATGCACTCATGCAAAAAACATTTGCACAGGTTTTCAAATTCATTTCATGAAATTGCTCCAGTCATTAAAGTAACAAACTCTCCCTGTGTTTTAAGGGATACAGATTTAGCACAGCTGAGACTCAACAATAAGTAGCCAGGACCCTCAAAACTATTTGATGTTGGTCCAATAGACTCTCTTGGGATCAACTTCAGAAAATAATTGAAGATACTTTAAACAGTCTTTAGTTCTTTCCCAAATTTAAGCCCCAAACATTAATATACTTATATATTTTTTTGCCTCTAACAAGTGAATAGCACTAAATCTACAAAATACAAGATCATAGCCTAAAAGAAATAGTCTATACCTAAATTAGGGACTCCCAAAATTTAAGAAAGGACCTCAGATCACAATTACTGAGTCCTTTGGACACTATTTATTGTCAATCTAAAACCATACACTTCCATATATTCAAAGTACCAGGCTGTTGTCATTTTTGTGGCAACAGGTATTTGGTACAAACAGTCAATCACACTGTAATATGTGTCAATTTTATTGAGAAAAACACAAATTTTCACTCTATTTTAATGGCTCAGCATAAAGCAGTTGCATCTGCCAATGTTTTTTTGACATTTTACAACTTTTTGGTGATGAACCATTGATTTGTTATATTGGAGCAGCTTGTTTCATGGTTCACCTAATGATGTATTCCATTTGTGGAATACAAGTAAATTGTTTTGAGGGGAATTTGTGCAAAACTAAGTGACTATACATCTAAAGGAACTTAAAATAGTTTTGCTCTTACCATTAATATCACTTTCTCCATAGAAGAAAATCAGTTACTTACTCTAACAACCTGTATTGTTGGTACGTTTGATCCAGCTGTTTGAATCACTGAGTTCTGACTAGTTTGTAGGATATGTTGATTGGGTTGGATAACTGACTGTACTTGAAGGGTTGGACTGGCTAATGATACTTGCACCACTGACAAACTTTGATTCACATCTAAATCTGACCCAACACTCTCAGACATTGCTGCTGAGATGTTGATCTAAAAACCCCTGAAAAGAAATATGAAAATAAGATCATTTAAACCATAGTTTACAGGGTCCAAATAAACCACTTGTCCGCTCGTATCTACGAGTTAGAAATCCTAGAGGACGAGTGGAAATTCTAAGGCAGTCATCCTCCAGGACGAGTGAAGAATGACATGCATTAAATCATTATATCTAGTGCCAGGATAAAAAAAGATAAAATACAAAAGAGGCTTCGAAAAAAGATCGCAGTGATAGAAGTTCGCAACAACTTGAACTGTAAACAGTCATGTACTTTGATTTCTAGAAATAAAACTTTTGGTTTTCGCATGATATAACCCAGTACCGGAACTTTGTAAATACAAATCAATCTCACGATCCAGGAAAATATCGAAAGCAAAGTAAATTCCCCCTGCTTTGTTCAGATCTACTACATCATTTGTCGCATAAAGCCACAATCATTGAATTTTACCCGAAAAATCAATGGTATTGTATGTTTACAAATAAGAGCTATTTTACTTGTCCCAATCATTTAACCAGTATTTATTACCTCGAATTTAATGACTTCAAGATGAGGTTTTCAGATACAAAACATGGTCTTCAATGATCCCTAGGCCTATTGTAAGGCTAGTGTCAGTCAAACCAGGACGAGTTACTTTTTCAAGCCACTTGCCTTGCAGGACAAGTACCTTTTTCAGAGTACTTTGGACCCCGAGTTTAGGTTGCCGAAGACAATGAATGGTAACCGGAACATGAAACTAACCTATGTACTGTATAACCAAAATTATTGGTTGGAAAAGAGATGTTGCTTACCAGTGTCATTTTCTTCTTTTCCCACATTTTATTATATTTTGTTCAGGTCACGGTAACTTCAAATAAAGGGAATGAATAGGAGTTTTAAAGGATAGTCTAATCAATTCAATTTGAAAAAAAAGTTTAAACAAGCAAAAGGTGCCAGGGATGTGGAATTCCCATACCTGCCTTGTCCGACACAGCCTTTTCTACTTGCAGACAAGTACATTTTTCTATGCCACTTGTCCTTGGACAAGTAGATACCACAGCAAATCCTAAAACAGTACTGAACAGATCTAGGAGAAAAGTCATCCTTTTGTTTGTATCATAAGGAAGAAAATATTGTCTTTAATTATAAACAATATCTTATCAATATTTATCTACCCCCATTTTGCCGACTAGTTCATTTTGATCCTGAACAAGTAAGAAATCAGCTTTTACTTGTCCAGGGACAAGTGGAGAAACTCTGTATTTCCACACTCATAAGTGCTGATTCGAGGTTGTGCATTGCTCAATGCACACTGCAGTAGGATTTCCTGAAATTTGTCATTGACATTTTATTTTTTCTCATTATGTGACCCGAGAATAAAATTTTAAAAAAGCAATGTTGCAATGTGTCATCACTTTGGTCACATTTATAAATATGTGCTTTGATATGAAAGCGAAAGTAGATTAATTTCAAGTTCAAAAGTGCAAAAATAATCCCTACCACGTTTTGTCGATCCGCCATTTTTTAGGAACCAAAACATGTGCCGACCGACACTCAAACTGAACAAGCGGTCTCCCTCTCGCAACTATTTTATTTGGACAAATTCCTACTTCTACAAAGTGTAAGGTGAGTTTGATTACAAATAGTTGATTACGTAACACTAACCATCCAAAATTAGGGAATCCCAATGGCGGTCCATGATCATAAGCGGAAAAGCCCAACTAAACCGTGAAATCGTGTTGTGATGTTGCTTTCTGACAAAATATTGTCCTAAAATTTCAGGTCTTGTTTATGTATACATGAAACTAGACAAGTATAGACTGCTTCAAGACAGCTTTGTGAATAGGGTACCTACCAATTACGCAGTTTTCGTCACCAACTTTGCCACCAATTAGAGTGGATAAATTCGCAGATACGTAGTCGCCACGTCAAACGACGAAGGCCAGCGTCATAGCTTTATCGAGAAGACCGATTTACCTGACTGAAATCTAATATTCCTACACCACCTCCGCAAGTATCGGGATAGCTGATTGGCCGAAACTGACCCATGACGTCAGTCGCTGGAAATATAGTAAATCTGACCTAATTCTTAAAAGTAAATAAAGGCTGAGAATTCAAAGTATTCAATCATAAATGCTTTTGGCTGACACATTTTAAACTCAAGATAAGTATTTTGGACTAAAATCTAAATAAAACCATTTTAATTCTGTAATAATTGGGGTCCGAATAAACTTATTTTCATCGCGACAGAATTGTAATACAAATTGAAAGATGCAATTCGGTTAAAGATAAATGGCAAACCCTTTGCACTTAGTTTAAGCATAATTATTCAGTTTAAACATATACTTAGTTCCAAAAGAAAGTGTGCACTTTTGAAATTTTAATATCTCTGAAATAACAGAATCTATCGTAATGAAACGTCGTATGACTATTCTCAAGAGTATGTGCAAACAATATTTGAAAATAAAAATCGCGCGATGAGCAAAGGTTTTCTGCAGAATTAAAAATTTTGATTTTGCATGTTTTGCATCTGCACCACGCGCTAGACAAAAATTGGTCTGAAAATGTATTCAGTTGAATCTTTGCGGCTTTCCTAAGCATAAAATCACATCTTCAATACAATAGTGAATGCTGCTACAGCGTGGTTTGACTACCAAAAAACGTCGTTGAACAAATTTGAACCTTGTCGGATTTAGAACGTTATTAAAAGCTGATTGAACATTCATATTCCAATAGAAATCGAGGCTATCATTTTGTAAGGCCTTTCATAAGCAAATCGAGATGTCATAGAACGCCATAGCACCATCCAATGACAGGTTACTGGCCTAACAACGTAGCAATATCTAACGTTGACGTACACGTAACGTCTGCATAAAAAATTAAACTTTTGTTTGGAAATGGTTTAGAATGGCTTCTAAAACTCTATAATGCAACACAAACACATAGCTCTTACCAAAGAAAAAGTTGTATGGAGGTCAAATCTCAACATTTTAAGTTCCGTCTCAGCGTATGCAGCATGCGCCACTTTATCAAAATCTGATTTGACATTTAATTTCAAAGGGTCTTGACTAAAGATTAGTATCGAAATTACTCCATAATTTTCATCGAACTTTGTAAAAATCAAGAGAAATGCAAAAGGTGAAAGTGCATTCTTTCTTATGGAACTCAGTATATTTTATTGCCATTACTCAGATATAAATGGAACTTTTGAACGTAGCACGCATAGTTGCTTATGGGAAAAGGGTATGGACAGTTTTCAATTGAAATGTGAAAACATGTTAAGATAAAAGATAGCCCTTTCCAATGTGGTTTTGTTTGAGGAAATTTACAAAACTAACATTGCAGATAAATCATTTTTTAAATAAATAAATTTTAGGAGTTAAGAAACATTCTCAAATATTGCCCTTCTATCAGAAACTTGTCGTTTGGACCCTAGGTGTAACCTATAAAATATACACTACTCAAAAGTTCTAAGCGGCCACCTTACCTTTCTCCATTTTTCACACAGTTTTCTCTTTTATTTTGAAATGTTTTCTTTGTCTTTCACAACAGTGCCATTCAGCCATCATCCTATCTAATTGTTTTGTAAAATCATGCATCAGTAAGTCCTACAGACGGAATTAGATGCATGTACCTTAAAATTCAAAAGTCAAAAAAATGACAATTTTTCGATAAATATGAAATTTTCGACAAAAGAAAAACACAAATTCTATCATTTTTTTGTACTGATATCAGTGGAACAACTTCTGAGGATTTCTAAAAATAATTAGAAAAGCCGCAGCTTTGTACACAATCCTTATCCTAACAAAAATGTCAAAAATACCCCACCCACCAATGTTAACTTTGAAATCGAGGGTACTCCTATTTTCGCTTATTTTTAAACATTTCTTGTTGAGCTAGTTCACTGGTTTTGGCTTGTTGACTTCATAAATGATTTGGCTGCATTAAAATAGCAAAAACGGGATGAAATCATGCGGCATTTATAACATATGACCAAAAAGACAAGTGGCTTAGGAGTTTTGAGGAGTGTATATAGTTAGAAAACGCCATGACATAACTTAATCAAACGGGTTTATAATTCAGCCAAAGAACCGTTCATGCTACATGAGCAAGGGCTTAGCGGGTCCCATTACACAATTTACGCAAGCGCGTAAAAGAAATAATCATGTGTTGAGAAATATAGTTGACGAATTATCATAACATCGAAACTACAGCTTGAATAAGTTACGATGTTTTGATTTTTCACCAACGATGAAATCCGCTTAAGAAGGGCATTCATCTTTTGTCACAGTCCACATTTCGCCCTTTTCCTATATATCTAAAGCTTGGTTGTCGCCTTCTTGGTGCGCATAGAAGTTCAAAGTCCTAGATACGCCCATGCAGGAGTTCAAATTTCGTTTTCTTCAGCACAATTCATTCTCCATTTTCGTAATCTATGATAGGAATCTCTTGAATATGCCGCCTTTGAATTTGTCATTTGATTATTTGATATATCCGTGATTTGAAATAAAAGCCGTATAGTGTAAGTTTTTGACCGATGATCATGTTTGAACTTGTGAAAAACACAAATTGCTTGACAAAGAAAAGCAGAAGCCTACACTTTTAAAAATTGAACAAATTGAATAGGATAAAGGTCACTCGCTTATTTCCGGAAAATGAAATAACGAGAGGCACAGTAGGGCCAGTATCGTTCCACTGACACTTAATGGCCTAACAGAGCGCCGGAAAACTCATTAATAAATTTAATTTAAAGTATTAAGCTATTAAGCTATTTGTAAGTAACCAGATTATCCGTCAAAGGCCAATGTTGGTTAACCCTTTCCTGTTTTTTTTTTTTTTTTTTTTTTTTTTTTTTTTTTTTTTTTTTTTTAAATTTTGGACCTGTCCAAATTCAAAGGTTTTGCAGACGAAAATTTAAAGTGGATTTAATTTGAAAAATAACCATTCAGTAGGGTAGAAAATAATGTGTCAGGAGCAATTTCTTCTTTTTTCACAATGTTTTCTCAATCATAAAATCACAGGCACGTAAAACGCAGGGATTAAACAGCAAAGGGTTATTGCATGAAATGAAAAAAAAACTTTAGTCAACAAACAATGTAGCACAAGAGTCTCTTTTTTTCCATGATACGGAATAACATTTCAAAAAGTTAATGAGTGTAATGTTATATGATAAAGTACAGTTTTTGAAAGTTTCATGAAATCTGTCAATAAATGTAGGCCCACAAGTTAATGGTTACAAGAAATGTTGCACCACAGAGGCCCCTTTTTCCATGACACAGCAACATCATCTACAAGAAAGACATCAGAGAGAGGTTTATCCAAAGAACAATCCTGACATCAATCATTTGCATCGAAAAAATCATTTAAGAGAAGATCAGTTTTTTTGTTTTGTCATACAGCACCTTTTCTAGCTGATTCCGCCGACAGCACCTATGTTTTCCCTACATAATTTCAGGAATAAATCTAAGATAGCATGTCTAAAGGTTCATCCCCGTGAAATTTTGTTTAATTCTAGCCAGTAGTTTCAGAGAAAAAGAACTTTTTTTTTACCATATAGGTCCATCTTTGGGTAACGCGGTAGCCTGTAGCACCCAAGTTATCAGTCGAATCAGGATTAGCATAATTCCTGTAGTTTCGTTGAATTCTGACCAGTAGTTTCGGAGAAGACGTTTTAACCCCTTTGCTGTTTAATCCCTGCTTTTTACGTGCCTGTGATTTTATGATTGAGAAAACATTGTGAAAAAAGAAGAAATTGCTTCTGACAAGCAATTTCTTCTTTTTTTTCACACTATTTTCTACCCTACTGGATGGTTATTTTTCAAATTTAATCCACTTTTAATTCTCGTCTGCAAAACCTTTGAATTTGGACAGGTCCAAAATTTAGGAAAGGGTCAAAAGAAGGAATCTGAAAGAGCATGTCCAAAGTATAATTCCTGTACAGTTTGGTTGAATTCTGGCCAGTAGTTTCGGAGATGAAGACGTTTTAAAGAAAAGTTAACGGACGCACTCACTACGGACACCAAGCCATAACATAAGCCCCGCTGGACTTAGTCAAGTGGAGTTAACTTGAATACTTTCCATGGCAGTTAAGTTGAGTGGAAATCTTATTTTGTCGTCTATTTCTAACCGATGATGCGCTCTTGGTAACAATTCTTACACTAAATCACGACCATCCGACGGCCGTTAGAAGTCAACCGCGGTTAACCTTGCACGCGGTTTGCAGCTGCAGAAAATTTTGCTTCAAAATTACATATGTATCATAGGCAATTGTTTAAAAATCCGATTTGTCATAGAGAATTTCATTATTAACACAGGTAGGCACATCTGAATAACCCAAATGACAAAATTAACATAGGAACCAATTGCTTGTTAATATTTTCGAATCAGAAAAATCCTAAACTTTCTGACCGAGATTCGATAATTTCCCCGCCAAACCAAAAAGTTATGGCCTAACGTCTGCTTTCTTTCATTTCATTTCCTACCTGGTGTTTTCATTCATTATTAGATTCTGCATTGCAATATCTCATTGGAACCGTCTTTAGAAAACGATTCCAATTAGATGATGCATGACAGAATTCAATATTTAGTCACTACTCTAAAAGCAAATTAATTTTTGACATACGCAAGAAATGATCGTTAGATGTTTAGCAAAACATACCCCACTTGCTTAGTAGTCACATGAGCGCTTTTAGATGATAAATACATTTTTTTACATTTTAAACAATAACTATCCTCTATATACCCGCTTTTAGAAGATGAATACATCTTTTACATTTTAACTTTTTGCAGTTTAATCCCTGCTTTTACGTGCCTGTGTTTTTATGATTGAGAAAACATTGTGAAAAAAGAGGAAACTGCTACTGACAAGCAATTTCTTCTTTTTCCACACTATTTTCCACCCTACTGAATGGTTATTTTTCAAATTAAATCCACTTTAAATTTTCGTCTGCAAAACCTTTGAATTTGGACAGGTCCAAAATTTTGTAAAACAGGAAAGGGTTAAACAATAACTGCCCTCTATACAATTTTCATTGCCACGAAAACAAAGCAAAACAATGTCAGGAAAGCTTCGATGGAACGCGGGTTAAACGTCAGTCTTCAGTGAACAAGATCGAGGATCGAGTTTACAAATTCTAAAGAGCGGCGATCAGTCCGAGTTGGCCCTGACTTCAGTCTAGTATTTCGACCACAGCCCTGGATTCAAGATGAAAACGTAAGCGAAACATTTTAAGAAATGATGCCCCGCTTTGCACCTGAACTAATTTGCAAAGCGGGGCACCATTTTTTAAACTTCTTTTAAACGCTTTTTGTATCATGGACGTCATTTGTCTACAAAACATATGAGGCCCGTTTTACTTAACTTCTTACGGCAAAATTAATCGTAAGTCAAAACCACAAATCGTACCTGGTGTTTTTGTTCATATAGTCAGATTCTGCCTTGCAATATCTTATAGAAATCGTCTTTAGAAGACGATTCCAATGAGATGATGCATGGCAGAATTCCATATTTAGTTTCCACTGAAGAAGCAAGTTGAATTTTTGACTTGGGCAACAAATGATCGTAAGATGTTTAGTAAAACGGCCCGGGCCCATGGTAACGAACAAAAACAAAATCCTTGACGGGCGACCAAAACTTTTAATACAACAGCTCACTCAGCCGTTGTTTCGCCGTTGAAGTCGACCATCAGACAAAAAAAAAATACATTTGTATTTGAAAACGTGAAAATGGCGAAAGATCATAGAGATGATTCAAACGGTGATCATGACAAATTTTCACTCTCCCAAAAGCGACATGTCAGGTCTACAAATGAACATTTCTACCAAGTTTTAATGAAACTGTAAAAGAAGAAAAGAAAGGTATTTCTCACCTGATAAAAGGAAAAGAAAAAAGTTACTCACTGGTGTGACATTTAGAATGTCAAAGAGATGGCCATATTATCGTCAGCTGGTAGGGAGGGATAACCCGCGGTCTGCATAGGGTATGAGGCTCTCCATAGGAATATCCCTCTTTTATGTAGTCAGTTAACCCTTTCCTGTTTTACAAAATTTTGGACCTGTCCAAATTCAAAGGTTTTGCAGACGAAAATTTATAGATGATTTAATTTGAGAAATAACCATACAGTAGGGTAGAAAAAAGTGTGAAAAAAGAAGAAATTGCTTGTCAGAAGCAATTTCTTCTTTTTTCACAATGTTTTATCAATCATAAAATCACAGGCACGTAAAAAGCAGGGATTAAACAGCAAGGGGTTAAGACTTAAAAGGTCTTTACTCTTTGACAATGTATATGCAACCACGTTTTTTCCAAGAGGTTGGTAAGATAATGAACGTTTACTAACATATTTCACTTCAGGCATTTTTTGGACTTCTTAATATCAAGATCTCTTTTGACCAAACAATATCTGGAAATTATGAAAACATAGTAAAAGAGGTTTTGTGGTTCATTTCTGAATGACACCTCTTGGATACTCACAGGAATTGTCCTTGGAACATTACAGGAACTTGCCAGTAAAGCGCCACGGGGATAAGCTCCGTGATAAAATTCTCTCTAAGTATATAGCCACTGTATCCTCAAGGTGTCTCTATCATACAACAAGAGGACCATGTTGGTCCTAGATCGCTCACCTGAGTCTCTTTGACTCCTGGGACATCACATCATTTAAATAGGCAGATGTCCAAAGGAGATAATTTCTACACCACTGAACCAAGTTTCATGAAGTTTGGGCCATATTTGTGCCCTCTGGAGTAATAACAAGAAAATAATCATTAAGCCATCTTTCCTGTGATATAGCATGGATTCTTCCCATTTTCGACAGGCTTCATCCTTGTGACCTGACCAACATTCTGACCAAGTTTCATAAAGATTGGGCCATATTTGTGGCCTGTAGAGCGTCAACAAGATGATTGTCATTAAGGGGCCTTTTCCTGTGATATGACATGGATCCTTCCCATTTTCGATAGGGTTCATCCTTGTGATTTGGCCAACATTCTGACCAAGTTTCATAAAGATTGAGTCATATTTGTGGTGTCTAGAGCATAAACAAGAAAATTGTCATTGAGGGGCTTTTTCCAGTGATATGGCATGGATCCTTCCCATTTTCAATAGGGTACATCCTTGTGAACTGACCAACATTCTGACCAAGTTTCATGAAGATTGGGACATATTTGTGGCCTTTAGGGTGTAAACAAGATAATTGTCATTAAGGCCCCATTTCCCCTGATATGGCATGGATCCTTCATTGTGATTTGGCCATTATTCTGTCCAAGTTTCATGAAAATTGGGCCCTATTTTTGGCCTCTAGAGTGTTAACACTAAGATTGTGGACTCTTGATGACAGACAATGCATGACACATGACGGACATTCAATGATTTGAAAGCTCATCTTGAGCATGATGTGCTTAGATGAGCTAAAAAGACTAACAATATGCATAATGTTTATCAAAAATACAAATTTAACCAGAGGCACAAGCTGACCTGTATCGATCCACTAGCTTTCACATCACCAGATTTGAAACAAGAGGACCTTGATGGTCCTATATCACTCACCTTCATATCTTTGTCTCATTTAATAAATCAAATTTTCCAGCAGTCATAATTGTACTTTTATAATTTAAGGACTCGAGAACTGCCCCTTTTCCGTGATATGGCGCCATTCCTTCCTATTTTCAATAGGGTTCACCCTTTTACCTGACAAACATTCTGACCAAGTTTCATGAAATTAGGACTATATTTGTGGCCCCTAGAGGGAAAACAAGAAAATTGTCATTAAGGACCCTTTTCCCGTGATATGGCACTGATTCTTCCCAATTTCAACAGGCTTCATTTTTGTGACCTGACAAACATTCTGACCAAGTTTCATGAAGATTGCGACAATGTATGTGGCCTCTAGTGAAAACAAGAAAATTGACATTAAGGCACCTTTTCTCATGTTATGGCACAGATCCTTCCCAATTTCAATAGGGTCCATCCTTGAGACCAGACAAACATTCTGACCAAGTTTCATGATGATAGGACCATATTTGTGGCCTCTAGAATGTTAACATGAAAATTGTCCAAAGGCCCCTTTTCCCATGATATGACATGGATCCTTCCCATTTTCAATAGGGTTCATCCTTGTGACCTGATAAACATTCTGACAAAGTTTCATGTTGGTTGGTCCATTTTGCGGCCTCTAGAGTGTAAACACTTGAATTGTTGATGTCTGAGGACGGATGACGGACATTCAATGATCACAAAAGCTCACCTGAGCTCATCTGACTTATCAAAATGGCTATTTTTTCAAGCTATCAGGAGTGATCTTTTATATATATCAAAACTTATATATAACATGTAAGAAGACATGTATCATGCTAGGGGAATAAGTGTCCAAAGGTTTTTTGAAATTCATTTAAGAGATGAAGGGAGCATTTGTTCATTTCATTGAATTATGAAAGTAAATACCTAATCACACTGTATGAATAGTGTATTCATACACGAGTGTGATTACGATTTTAGACTCATACCTCCATGAAACCAATAAATACTCTTTTCATATCTTAATTTAATATACATAGCCTAAATGTAAATCATTATCTATTAAGAAACATAATTCTTATGGGTTTTCTTCCTGTGGAAGCTTACAAAATAGCTGTGTACTCAAATTGTTTTTATTGAGGAATCAAACTAATTTTTCAGCCAATCAGAATAAACAAATTTTGATGGACACAATAATTAGTGAATGTGGGAGATAAGTAACGGACAAGACAAATTTTATAGTTTGACATTCATTCATAGCCGAGGGGGTATCCAGAAAAACTCTTGTAATGATACAAATACTCAAATACACAAGTCATAAATCCACCATGTTAACCCTTGTAATGCTGGATAAATTTTGGCTAAAAATGTTCATCCAAATGAAAGGGCAAAAAGCACTGGAAGTACCTACTTTAGGTAAATTGCTATTTGAAAAACTAAATCTAGTGACGATTCTGGTTTGAAAAAGAGAAGCAGGTGGTGTAGACTAACATCAGGCTGCACATATGTGCAGGCTGATGTTTGTCTATAGCTCCTGCCAAAGCAGGAATATTCGTGGTTCAGCATGACAAGGGTTTTTAATTTTGAAATTCCTTTATAAATGAAGGAGATATCCTCTGAACAAGACAATTTTAGTTGTTTGACATTCAGCCTTTACCTAAGGCTTATCTGAACAAAATCTTTAACTAGGGCGTATCTGAACAAAATCTCCTTTACCTAGGGTGTATCACAGCTCAAGGTTAAAAAACTTATCTCAGGCTAAACTGAGAATTTTCTCAAATTTTAAATCTAAATAAATGTATGAAAAAAAAAAAGATTATATTAATAAGTTGTTATTCATAACAACTTATTAATATTATCTTTTATGTTAATACATTAAAATGAGTATTACAACAGAAAAAAAACGGTTATAATCTCAAATTGAAATTTGAGAAAAAAATTTCAATTGAGAATGAGAAAAGTTTTATAACCTCGGGCCCTGAACAAAATCTATGCATAACACAATTTCTCATCAAGGGAAACAACTGTGCAATACAGTCTTATACAGTTGTTCAGTCATATCAAGGCAGCTGGAGCACCTAATAATGGATTCCTTATACAGTTAGTAACATCTTGAAAATGACACTCATCTCAATCAAAATCATTCTAAATAGCTCACTCAATGCTCCAATTATTCATTCCAAACACTCACTTAACCATTCATCAAAAACGCTCCAAAAAACTTAAAAAGATAAAATCAACAGCTACATTCAAAATAAATAAAGTTGGAAAAAAGGCAATTTTACTGACATAATTGAAAGTGTAAATGTCTGATTGGTTCTTGAAGAAATAGAAAGCCATTTATAGAACTTGTTAGCATATTTAATAAGAGGGAGGTAATCCAATGTTGCAAATTTTGTTCAGGATGGACAAAGTAAGCGATATTGGATTACCCCCATTAAATTTCATTCAAAACTCAGTCAGCACAATTGTTCAATTTCATTTCAAAATTATTTCAAGATCATTTGAATTATCAATGATACGATGTTGTCTTATGTATCTCTTGTACCAGTTCTAGCATAACATCCTTCTATAGCCTCCAGCGTTGTTTGTTTAGTTTGTTTTTACGCAGCTTTCAACAATCGTTCAGTTATATTGCAGGGGCTGGAGCACCTAACAATTGACCCCTGGTATCTCGCACACTACGAGGGTTGTCCCAGAAATTTGTGAACTTTTTCAATTATTCAAAAATCCAGTGTCCGATGAAAGTAAAACTCTTGTTAATTTGCACCAAATTGATAAAAGATTTACATTTTTTTTAATGTTCGTGTTCAGAAATACAGCTATGAAAGACAGGCTCGGTAGGGGTAGTTGGCGCATTCCAAATTTGTTACTTACAAATTTTATATATATTTATATATATTTTCAATTATCACAAAGAGTTTGATATAAAACTAACATTGTTGAAAGCAGTGAACTTTGGAGATCACACATATGTATTTTCATACAAATGAAATTGCACATTGTGCATTTATGAAGTTTTGTTATTTCCAAGTACAATTCAAATGTTGTGAAAATGGCGATGTCAACAGAACACTTGGCGCACAAAATAGTTCATAATAAGGTGTGGATCGTGAAATAAGACCTTTACAGACCACAAGGGAATTCGAAATGAGGAATGACTATAACCTTATGTCGTCTACACTCACTTATCACAAATAAAAGAGATATCAAATTGAAACTGAGGTAAGGAAAGTAGGGAAAAAAGGGTCGAGTAAGAAAGAACCAATGTGAGGAGCGTTGATAAGGAAATAAAAGACGTTTTCTACCGATGCCAAGCAGAACGCCTGATGGGATAAACAGAAACTAAGAATAAGTAAATCAGAAGTGAAAAGTTTAATATGACTTGATCATGAGACGCGCCATTAAATGATAGGCATCGAGGCTTTAAAGAAATATGCATGAATTTTCCGCATCAACAGAGGTTTGGAAACCGTACCCATAAAATCCAAGATTTCTTAAGACAATCTCAATGAAATAAGGTAGCAGTAGTGTAATACTAGGGTATTCAAAACGAATCCAAATAATTATTTTCTGTGAGCATATTACAATAAAAGATCTTCTTATGAAATGTTTTAAAATATAATGATAGGTTATGAAAAAAATATTTTTTTACTTTATTCACCCCTTCTCGGGTTAAAAAAAATACTATACTGAGTATCTACGCAAAAGAATGAGATTTTTTTTTCCAAATCAAATGCTCTATTGAATGCACAACACAAGTCTATATAAGATACATGTACTAATATTGCTTTAAGATATGTAGATACATTTTTTTTACAAAAAGCTTTTCATAACAAGTCAATAGGGTCTATAAAGACTCTACTTTGAGAAGAAGTGAATCAGTTGAGAAACAACGTTTGGTGTATCATAATACGCCGTTGATAGTGTGCACCGATACCCATTTAATAGTGTTACGTTTTAATTCAAATCCGTGAGTTTTAAAAATAGCCCTCTGTAGTTACACCAGAACAAAGAAAAATGATCAATCCGAATCATTTGTAAGTTTCCGCTTCATCCGACGTTTGATACAAAAGTTATCGCAAAAGTTCACATATTCCTGGGACAACCCTCGTAGTACTTCCATTTCATCATTTCTTAGCCTCAAGCTGCCATCCTACATAGGTCTACAATTATCAACCCATTGGCCGACGAATAGTCAGAAAGGCTGTTGGGGATCAAATCTAGGACCTCTAGATTGACTGTCTTACGCACTACTATGACTGCCAGCAATGCCAGTTTGATTAACTAAAATCCTTCCATAGGCTGAAGATAAATGTTAGATAGAATTCTTGCAGGCAACAGGGATTGAATATCAGGAAAGAGACCAAACCTATGCAAAGGTGAAGATAAGAGGGGGGTAGAGCCAGTGTAAAATCTCTATTTTTCACTGCAAACCCATGTTGTGGGTACTCATTTGCATTGATTTTGATGAGACAATTCAAATGAGTACCAACAACACATAGTAAACTGTAATAAATCAAATACAATGTACCTTGATATAAAATAAGCAAAATGTATTTTTGAAACACAAAGGCCCCTGAAACCCTCCTTTTTTTTTAACACTTTCCTTTTTTTTTAATTTTTGGACCTATCCAAATTCAAAGGTTTTGCAGAGGAAAATTTAAAGTGGATTTAATTTGAACAAGATGTGTTTGTGAAACACGAATGCCCCCGTAACGGCATTTTTTTCAAAGTTTGACCTTGACAGATGACCTTGACTTTGGTACCAGCAGATGCTGATCATTGAGATCTATCATCATGCCAAATATTAGCTTTGTATCTTGAATAGGCTTGAAGATATTGGCAAGGTTAAGTTTTTGTCAAGTTTTCGGACAGACGGATGGACAGAAGGACGGATGGACAGACAGACGGACATGAGTGAAACAATATG
Organism: Fragum whitleyi; assembly: GCA_948146395.1. NCBI lineage: Eukaryota > Metazoa > Mollusca > Bivalvia > Cardiida > Cardiidae > Fragum > Fragum whitleyi. The sequence goes on from OX411556.1 coordinate 10,526,711, forward strand.
CCCCCGATCTCTCGATACGGGGGCATAAAAATAACCATTCAGTAGGGTAGAAAATAGTGTGGAAAAAGAAGAAATTGCTTGTCAGAAGCAATTTCTTCTTTTTTCACAATGTTTTCTCAATCATAAAATCACAGGCACGTAAAAAGCAGGGATTAAACAGAGAAGGGTTAAATGACCTTGACTTTGTCATAGAACCTTGACCCAGGTATCTGTAGATGTGCATCATCAAGATCAATCATCATACCAAATACATATGTATCTTTCTTTAATGCTTTTTGATGGTTTATCGAGAAATAATGGAAGATTATCACTTGATAATCTCACCGCAAAAGCAGTGAAATTATCAAAATTTTATACCCTGCTTTTGTCCCTATCTGATGTCACCTATACAGGGCTAAATAAGTGATGTCACAATGAACATTGCATAGCAATCACATGCAAAATGACGCTCTTTACCAAAATATGTCCTAGAAATTTCAAATTTTGTCTCATTTTTGCATTAAAGAAATAAAATAATCGTTATTTTTCGAGTAAGATCGATTAATATTTCATTTCGTGAATAACACTCTGCCACTCGTGAAAATATAGCTTTTGTTGTTCACTCAATGAAATATAAATTGATCTTACACTGAAACAAACGATTATCCTCTATATAATAGCCTTGAAGTAATTTGCAATGTTAAGTTTTTTGGTCAAGTTTTGCAGACGGACAGATGGACAACCGTAACACAATATGCCCCATATCTTTCAAATTTAGGGGCATAAAAATACTCCCTCTATCTATAGCTCTGTATATAAATTACCAGGATCGTGGAAAAACAAAGCAACAAGAATCTTGAAGCTCTTCAACCAAAAAGGATTACAAAAGTCTTGTTTCTTATAGTTTTAATGTTCTGAATATCTGTTAACAGTAATCTAACAAAAACACTCCATACCTGTACTAAATACTAGGCCAGCTAGAGCTAAATAATGTAAACAAGAGCACCACCTACGGGTGCCTACGCTCGGCTGTTGAGTGCTGGATAGTGGGAAAAAATCTAAGTCGAAAAAGGGGCATAATTTGTACAAAATGCATCTAGAGTTATCCCCCTTGATAGTTTAGGTTGCTCTTTTGATGGTGAACATGTGTGCAAAGTTTCAAGTGAATGCCTTCAGTAGAACCAGAGATATAACAAAATGTCAAAGTTTTCGCACGACGACGACAACGACGACGACAATGTAGACGACAACGACGACGACACGGAGGCTATAGCAATACCTCGGGTTTTCTCCGAAAAGTTTTCGCACGACGACGACAATGACGACGACAATGTAGACGACAACGACGACGATACGGAGGCTATAGCAATACCTCGGGTTTTCTCCGAAAACAGCCGAGCTAAAAATCTAAGTAAAATAGAGGCAAAATTCTTGCAAAAATGGTTATGCAGTTTTGCACCTTGAAAGTATGGATTGTTAATGTGATAGTGACTCTATTCTAAGTTATCAAACATGATTTCTTTAATGTTTTTCTTTGGTTTATTGAGAAATGATGGTAAATTATCACTTGATAACCTCACCACCTTACCAGTAAAATTATCAAAATCTTATACCCCTTTCTTTCATTTCATTACTCACCCTATCTAAAGTTATCTAAGCAAATCGGAATAAATTACTTCATCATAAAAGTTGCATAGCAATCACAAGCAAAATGTTGCGCTTTAAGAAAATTTACCCGAAAATTTGTGAACATTTTGTCACATTTCTTTTATTAAAGAAATAAAATAATCATTTGTTTTTTAAGTAAGATCAATTTGTGTTTCATCTTGTGAACAACAAAATCTATATGTTCACTTGTGGCTCTGCCACTCATGAAAATATTGCTTTTTTGTTCACTCAATGAAATATAAATCGAACTTACACTGAAACAAACCATTATCCACTATACTGTGTTTCTCCTAATAAACACTCCCCAGAGCTATACATAATATGGTCCTGAAGCTTTTATTAAGTATGCATTTTCTGATGTAAAAAAACATTGAAATTGATATCTTTTAGGCTAATTTTTTTTTCAATTTAAGGTGAATTTCCTCTTAACCATCATGCAAATAAAATTAATCTCAAATTAGAGTTCAAGTCTCAAAAAGTTCCTAAAACTTAGGCACTAAAAGTGGGTTTTCTTAGTTAAAAAATTGTAGGCGTGCTACTATTAGGGAGGGCGCTATTATTAGAGGAAATAGGGTATGTTGATGAAGCACTACTGCCCCTGAAGTTTAACCATTAATCTTGTTGGGTGACCTACACCTTGACATTCATGATGTGAATTGATGGGAGGAATCTTCCAGCCAAATATGAGCATTGTAACTTAATCAGTGGTCAAATTAGGAGGAAAATGTTTAGTTTGTTTGTTAAGTTTTTGCAGACTAACAGACGGATACTGTTAAACAATATGCAACAAATCTTTCAATGCAGCATAAAAATATCTTAAACAACAAGAGGATGAAGATGGTCCTAGATCGCTCACCTGAGTCTCTTTGACCCCTGGGACATCACATTATTTAGATAGGCAGATGTCAAAAAGAAGATAATTGCCTAAGATCACTACCATGGAATTTTTTCAGCAAAGAGCAAGACAGATATGCCTTTTTGCTCTTTGATTCTATGTAAAAAGGGATGCACCAGGTGGACCCCAAATGTGAACCCAGGGTCTTGATATGAACAAACTTGGAAAAGGTCCATAAGATGATGCTACATACTAAATATGAAAGCTGTCTGCCTACTGGATTCTAAAAAGAAGATTTTTGAAGGTTTCCTATTTTCACCCTTCATGCTCAGATGAGCTGAAAGGGATGCGCCCGGGTGGAGCCCAAATATGACCCAAGGGTCTTGATATGAACAAACTTGGTAGAGGCCCACTAGATGATACTACATACCAAATATGAAAACTGTCTGCCCTCTTGTTACGATTAAAGAAGATTTTAAAACATTTTCGCTCTTTGATTCTATGTAAAAAGGGATGCACCCGGGAAAGGCCCAAATGTGTCCCCGGGGTCTTGATATGAAGAAACTTGGAAAAGGTCCATAAGATGATGCTACATACTAAATATGAAAGCTGTCTGCCTTCTGGTTTCAGAGAAGAAGATTTTTGAAGGTTTTCCTATTTTCACCCACCATGCTCGGATGAGCTGAAAGGGATGTGCCCAGTTGGAGCCCAAATATGACCCAAGGGTCTTGATATGAACAAACTTGGTAGGGGCCCACTCGATGATACTACATACCAAAAATGAAAGCTGCATGCCCTCTGGTTTCGATTAAAGAAGACTTTAAAAGATTTTTGCTCTTTGATTCTATGTAAAAAGGGTTGCGCCCGGGTGGATCCCAAATATGATCCTAGGGTCTTGATATGAACAAACTTGTTAGAGGTCTACTAGATGATGCTACATACCAAATATGAAAACTGTCTGCCTTCTGGTTTCATAGAAGAAGATTTTTGAAGATTTTCATTTTTTTACCCTTCGTGCTCATAAGAGATAAAGGGATGCACTTCTGCAAAGCCCAAATATGACCCAAGGGTCTTGATATGAACAAACTTGGTAGAAGTCTACTAGATGATGGTACATACCAAATATGAAAGCTGTCTGCCTTCTGGTTTCAGAGAAGAAGATTTTTGAAGATTTTCATTTTTTCACCCTTTTTGTTAAGGGTAAAGGGAAAGTTACGGGTGGATTTCGTTTATTTGAACAACTTTGGTAGAGCTTGACCCAAGGAACATCCCTGCCAAGTTTCATCAAGATTGGCCCACTGGTTTAGGAGGAGAAGATGTTTAAAGAAATTGTGGACGACTTTGGACGCACGACTGGCGACGGACATTCTACGATCACAATAGCGCACCTTGAGCACTTTGTGCTCAGGTGAGCTTAAAATCTACCTAAAAGAGAGGCATAATTCTTGCAAAAATGGTTATGCAGTTTTGCACCTTGAAAGTATGGATTGCTAATGTGAGAGTGACTCTATTCTAAGTTATAAAACATGATTTCTTTAATGTTTTTCTTTGGTTTATCGAGAAATGACGGTAGGTTATCACTTGATAACCTCACCACCTTACCAGTAAAATTATCAAAATCTTATACTCCCTTTCTTTCATTTCATTACTCACCCTGTCTTAAGTTATCTAGGCAGATCAGAATTAATTACTTCATAATAAAGGTTGCATAGCAATCACAAGCAAAATGTTGCGCTTTAAGAAAATTTACCCGAAAATCTGAACATTTTGTCACACTTTTTCATTAAAGAAATAAAATAATCATTTGTTTTTTAAGTAAGATCGGTTTATATTTCATTTTGTGAACAACAAAATCTATATATTCACTTGTGGCTCTGCGACTCATGAAAATATAGCTTTTTTGTTCACCCAATGAAATATAAATCAAACTTACACTGAAACTAGAAAGCCATGAATGGCTTGAGTCGCTCCACAGGCTTGAAATTCTTGTAATAGTTTTGACTAGATTTTTTTAGATATTTTGGGTTCTATTTATGTTGAAATGATTTTCAAAGTTTCCACGTTTATTACATATAGAGAAATGACCTCCGCCAATAAAAGACACAATTTTCACCTGATCATGATAATTTTTGGCTGCATGATAATGGATCACCCAAGGATCATACTAATGAAGTTTGATTGATATCCATCAATTACATTCTGAGAAAATGATTTTCAAAGTTTCCACTATATAACATTATAGAGAAATGACCTCCGCTCATAAAATACATATTTTTCATCCGAGCAAAAAAATTTTTAATAGACTGATAAAGAATCTCTCAAGGATCATTCCTGTGAAATTTGGTTGATATCAATCACTTACATTCTGAGAAAATGATTTTCAAAGTTTCCACTATATAACATATAGAGAAATGACCTCCACCCATAAAATACATATTTTTCATTTGATCAGAATAATTTTTGGTAGACTGATAAAAGGTCACCAAAGGATCAATCATGTAAAATTAAGTTGATACCTATCAGTTAGTTTCTGAGAAAATGATTTTCTAAGTTTCCACTATATAACATATAGAGAAATGACCTCCGCCAATAAAATACATATTTTTCATCTGACCACAATAATTTTTGGTAGACTGATAAAGGGTCACCCAAGGATCAGTCATTAAAAATTTTATTGGTATCCATCAATTAGAACCTGAGAAAAGTCACTTTTTACCATATTTGGAAATTAGCCACGCCCATTAAATCCATGTTTTTCATTGGATCAAAATTTCTTGAACAACTTTGAAAGAGGGTCACCCAAGGATCATTCCTGTGAAGTTTGGTTGAAATCCATCCGGTAGTTTCTGAGGAGAAGATTTTTAAAGAAAAAGTTTACGACCTGACGCACGGACGCACGGACGCACGGACGGACGGACGCACGACGGACACAACGCCATGACAATAGCCCCAGTGGCTTTCAGCCAGTGGAGCTAACAAACCATTATCCACTATACCATATTTCTCCTAATAAACACTTCCCGCAGCTATACATAACATGGTCCTGAAGCTGGTATTAAGCATGCATTATCTGATGTAAAAAATCATTGAAATTGATATTTTTTAGGCTATTTTTTTTTTTCATTTTGAGGTGAATTTCCTCTAAACAATCATGCAAATGAAATTCATCTCAAATTAGAGTTCAAGCCTCAAAAAGTTCCTAAAATTTAGGCACTAAAAGTGAGTTTGCTTAGTTAAAAAATTTAGGAGTGCTACTATTAGGGTGGGCGCTATTATTAGAGGAAATACAGTATGTTGATGAAGCACTACTGCCCTTGAAGTTAAACCATTAATCTTGTTGGGTGACCTACACCTTGACATTCATGATGTGAATTGATTGGAGGAATCTTCCAGCCAAATATGAGCATTGTAACTTAATCAGTGGTCAAATTAGGAGGAAAATGTTTAGTTTGTTTGTTAAGGTTTTGCAGACTAACAGACGGATACTGTTAAACAATATGCAACAAATCTTTCAATGCAGCATAAAAATATCTTAAACAACAAGAGGATGAAGATGGTCCTAGATCGCTCACCTGAGTCTCTTTGACCCCTGGGACATCACATTATTTAGATAGGCAGATGTCAAAAAGAAGATAATTGCCTAAGATCACTACCATGGAATTTTTTCAGCAAAGAGCAAGACAGATATGCCTTTTTGCTCTTTGATTCTATGTAAAAAGGGATGCACCGGGTGGACCCCAAATGTGAACCCAGGGTCTTGATATGAACAAACTTGGAAAAGGTCCATAAGATGATGCTACATACTAAATATGAAAGCTGTCTGCCTACTGGTTTCTAAAAAGAAGATTTTTGAAGGTTTCCTATTTTCACCCTTCATGCTCAGATGAGCTGAAAGGGATGCGCCCGGGTGGAGCCCAAATATGACCCAAGGGTCTTGATATGAACAAACTTGGTAGAGGCCCACTAGATGATACTACATACCAAATATGAAAACTGTCTGCCCTCTTGTTACGATTAAAGAAGATTTTAAAACATTTTCGCTCTTTGATTCTATGTAAAAAGGGTTGCGCCCAGGTGGGGCCCACATATGATCCTAGGGTCTTGATATGAACAAACTTGGTAGAGGTCTACTAGATGATGCTACATACCAAATATGAAAGCTGTCTGCCTTCTGGTTTCATAGAAGAAGATTTTTGAAGGTTTTCATTTTTTTACCCTTCGTGCTCATAAGAGATAAAGGGATGCACCCATGCAAAGCCCAAATATGACCCTAGGGTCTTGATATGAACAAACTTGGTAGAGGCCCATCAGGTGATGATACATACCAAATATGAAAGCTGTCTGCCATCTGGTTTCAGAGAAGAAGATTTTTAAAGATTTTCGCTCTTTGATTCTATGTAAAGGGGGTTGCGCCTGGGCAAAGCCCAAATATGATCCAAGGGTCTTGATATGAACAAACTTGGTAGAGGTCCACTAGTTAATGCTACATACCAAATATGAAAGCTGTCTGCCTTCTGGTTTCAGAGAAGAAGATTTTTAAAGATTTTCATATTTTCACCCTTTTTGTTAAGGGTAAAGGGAATTATAAGGGTGGATTTCAAATATTTGAACAGCTTTGGTAGAGCTTGACCCAAGGAACATCCCTGCCAAGTTTCATCAAGATTGGCCCACTGGTTTAGGAGGAGAAGATGTTTAAAGAAATTGTGGACGACGGAGGACGCACGACTGACGAAGGACATTCTACAATCACAATAGCTCACCTTGAGCACCTAGTGCTCAGGTGAGCTAAAAAGATAAGAAAAATTTCATTTTCCATACAAGAAGCCCAAGAGGGCCAGTATCGCTTGACTTGCACTAACCCCCCATTCACACAGAGCTGCGACTTGAGGACGATCATTCCGATCGAGCCACGATCTGAAAAAGTATTAGATCGGGGCGAATCGGGGCCGATCGGCGTCTAAATCGAGCAATTTGGCAAAGTATGATCTTCATTACGACCGTACTACGATGCTTCCACGTCCAACGCGCTGCTGACACGCTTCTACTACGATGTTACGCAGACCGTTGCCGACTAGCGGCCGCATTTACTGCGTTTATACTACGCTACCGCTACGACATTCAAGATCATTCTACGACGACTCGCAGACCTAGAAGACTACACGACGATATCGCTACGGTGGTACCGGTCATATCACGCTTGTAGTACGCTTTTAGTACGATTTTGGCGATGAAGTATATATATATCTTGGGTTTTAATATTACTTTTCTACTTCTTTCCAAACTTGTGACGGTCTACTAATGGGAGGGGTACACGCTTGCTTGTCTTGCTGCTGAAACTGCTACTGCTGCACCTAAGCACGTTCCTGAGATCCCCACATAGACGTTGTATTGACGACTTGGGATTGCCAGTTTGCGGGATTAGGCTGCCATTGTATGGAACGGGGATCACTATCCTTGTTTAAGGAAAGTTCAGGTCTAGACTGGAGCTATTGTTGCTGCTACTCCTGCATGACAGTGTAACGGCTGACCAGTTGTTGTACGTCAGTCTTGAAGCGACGCCAAAGGGTCTTATTAAGGCCTGCCACGACTAGCTTAACCCAGTCCAGGGAGGAATCACGCTCATTCAGTTCTGGTGTATTCTTGATGCGACCCAGACACTCTCGCTGCAAGATAATGCCAGGTCTGCCAAGATTGCATCATCGGAGGACCAGTTTTGAGTTCGGGATGCTCTTGAATACGTTGATGTTGAATGTACACTTTTCGAAGTTGATATCGTTGTAGTGGAATCATCGAGGGCGTCAATGGAGAAAGCGCCTGTACCACCGGTATCAACTGGAGCGTCACCAGTGTCTGATGTCATAGTCTCTTCAGTAGTTGTTAGGACCAACTTCGCCGACAGCTGTTACAAAAATAAGTATGAATTAATACATTATCAACATTTTCATGTGCAATGGATATTAACAAAGTACACAACATGTTGTCCTATTGTACATTTTGGCTTTTAAACCATTAAAACCATTACGCCGGCTTAATATGCAACTTGAATCATTATTAATTGACCGCTAATCGGGATCCAGTCAGTTTGCGCTCAGAAATTTGTTTGTTCCAAAGGCATCAATACTCAAGCATACGACATTATTTCAACCCTATAATGAATGTGTGGTTATTTACTTACACTAACAGCGGTGCGCTTTTTAACTTCAATGATATTGGGCTGCAGGAAACGAAACTCACGCCGGATCCAATTGTACCTTTCTGTAAGTTCCTCATCTGGAGCACCGGATCGTGTTTTCTTCAGCCGTCCATACCTTGTCCGAATGCTACTGTACCAGGTTTTGATGACACTGATATTGGATGAATTAAATAAAAAAAAAGTTTTGATGACGTCAACGTCTGTACCAAGCAGATTGGCCTGTTCCCTCCAGATATATTCATTCTTCTGGGTTTCTTTATACCCTTTTAGCTTTTTGTTGTAAAGGATTGGATGTGCGCTAAGCCATTCAACCATAGCCTGTTCCTGGTCCTCGGTAAGGTCTTTCTGCATTTTCCTGCGTTTCTGCTGGAGAACATTTCGATTTTCTTCTACATCGAATTTAGATTCAATAGCGGGATCACCAGACCGAGGAGTTTCCGTGGAAGAAAGGGTACGAGCTCGAAGGCTCGTAATGCTCTTTTCTGGCATCAGGCTTTTGTGCTGCAGGATTTTCAAGGTCTTGGGTCAAAGAGCTTGCAACCGCAGATTTTTCACGGTCTTTACCACGGGGTTTACTGGGCATACTTAATTTTGATGTGCAAAGTTCGAAGTCTCAACTGCAAATGATTTTGAAGTATAGTGCTGCCCTTTATATGTGGTTGACAGATGCTGATTGGTCAAATATCAGCGCTTTAAAAACAAACTGCTGCCTGATAGGTCGTGGTATGATCGGCGTAAGGTCATGGTAGGTCTTCGTAGGATCGTCAGGAGCGTAGAGAGATCGTAGTGGGAACGTAGTAAGAACGTGATGGGGGCGTTGTAGGAGCATACTCGATATGTTCCCGACTGTACTACGCTTTTACTGCGCTTTTACTACGATCATGAAGATCTCTCCACGATGCTTCCGCGCTGCTTGTACGATTACGGCGCTTTTACTACGCTCTTTTCACGACTTTACCCCGATTCTTGTTGGCCACGATCCTGCTACGCTTATTTTGAGCATGTACAAAATAAGCGTGGCGAGAGCGTAGAGCTTCCCGATCATGAAGACCCTACCGCGATCATACTGAGCTTATGGAGACTCCACTACGTTTCTCCTGCGATTTGTCACGATTTGCCACGTTTTCGGCAACGCTTTGATCGTAGTGGAAGCGGCGTCTATGTGTGAACGGGGGGTAAGCTATTATTTTTTTTTCACAAAAAACTGTCAATAATGAACAATAAATATTGCATCACAAAGGCCTCCTTTCCATGAGGCAGAATCAAATCACCCAAAATCTAAGAAAGTTTACAGAGCATGTCCTAAGATCAATCTTGTGCAGTGGTACAATTGGAGGAAAATATTTAGTTTGATGGATTAGTTTTTGCAGACTTACAGACGGATACTGTTAAACAATACGCAACAAATCTATCAATGTAGCATTAAAATATCTTTAACAACAAGACAAGAAAAATTTCATTATCTATACAAGAGGCCCAAGAGGGCCAGTATTGCTTGATTTGCACTAACCTAATATATTTTTTCACAAAAAACTATCAATAATAAACAATAAATATCTTATCACAAAGGCCTCCTTTTCCATGAGGCAGAATCAAATCACCCAAAATCTAAGAAAGTTTACAGAGCATGTCCTAAAATCAATCTTGTGCAGTTTGGTTGAACTCTGACCAGTACTTTTTTAGTGACTCAACAATCTGAAGAGATATAGCCTACTGACCTGTCAATTCGACCCTCTTAAATTTACATATCGCGCATGCGCAGCAGCAAGATGATTTGTATGACATTTTCAATTATTAAAATTTGAAATAAACTATCTCCAACAAATTCCAATAATTAATCTAGGAAGAAAAACATTTTAAAGTTATTTTTTTCGGTACCTGAATGCAGTGGTAGATGCTCTGGATCACTCAAGCGCTTGTCTTGTCAATTCGACCCCTCTGATTGGTCCGTTGATAAATCGGTTAAGGTCAAGGTATTGAATTAAAAACTATAGTGCAGTTCTTGAAATGTACTCTAAGCAACAGATAAGAATATTTTTTCTTTGTTTTCAATTTTCTAAACAATATAAAATAACATTTGAAACATAACAGTTCAAAATGAATTAACTAGATAGAGCTGACATGCCCCATCTATAAGTTTATTGTCATGTCTTAATAAGCAATACAATGGGGACAACTAATTTTACTTTGTCTCCTTATTGACTTCTCTGTGGTACAAAATGCCAAATGTACCCAGTGTTCACAAAAGTCACATTTAGCCCATTTCACAAGCTTCAGGTAAGGCAGGTGCTTCAACTTTTCTGGTTCATAGCAATGACACACACAACATTTCTCTTCATCACCATATTCAATTTCAGAGTCATCACTGATATCTTCCATCTGTGGTGTATTGCTGATCTGGAGGCCACTAGTACTTGCTTTAGGACTGGATGGGTTGCTTTTTTTGTTCTTATTTCTGATATTTTCACTGTTTGGTTGCTTTTGACTTATCTGCTTGTTCTTTTCGTGTACATTCAATTCAGAGATAAAGTCTGCATTGGTAATTGCTCTTCCTGATGGATTTGGTATGTTGCTTCTACTGTTTTTCTTTATATGACATGCACTTTCTGATTCTTTTTCTGTAAGTCCTCCTTGTTCTCTTATTTTTGCCTCTTTTTGTTTCAAAAACAATTCGACCTGTTCTGGCCCAGCTCTAACTGCCTTTGCTTTGGAAATAGGGTCTTGTTCTCTGAAACTTTCACATGGTAAGAATTTTTCTGTATCAATAACATTCTTTTGCAGGGGGTGAATGCCAGTTTTTCTAAAACCTGATTGAATGTTAATTGGACTAAAAGCTTTTAAGAAAGCATTTGAAGCAAGAGCACATATATCATACCGTGTAATAACTTGTCCCATATGAGTGTACATAAACCTTGAACATTCACTATAGTAATGTTTTTTAAATGGCCCGAAAACAGCTACATCCAAAGGTTGCAGAAGATGGGAACTATGTGCTGGCAAAACGAATAGTATTATTCCCTTATCTTTGGCCCAATGTATTGTTTCTGGATTCTTATGGGAGGCATGACCATCATAAATAAGAAGGATGGGGTCCTCTGGGCTTGGCGGAGAGACAAATTGTAAGAAATGTTCCTGTAGATATTGCTTAAAAATTGTGGAGTTAGACCAACCACTGTCTGACATTGTTCCTCTTGCGCCAGTACATGCTCCCTTCATGAGATCTTGATTCCATCTTTTGCCCTTGAATATAAAAAATGGAGGAAGAGCAGTACCAAGGGCATTGACACGTCCAATCACTGTTGTTGTTGTTGTTTTAGGTGATGTAATAGCCTGTACTTTTGATCTGGGATCCCCAATGACATTAGATGGCTTATGTTCTGGCTGTAATCCAGTTTCATCAAGATTGAAAATCCTATGGGGTTTGTCCGTTAAGTTGTTCTGTATCAGAACTTCTTCCAGGTTTTCAAAGTAATGCTGTACTGCCTCAGGAGTTGTGTTCTTTGCCCTTGCTGTCTCTAGATTTCTTGGTTTCATCGAAGCTATATGTTCACTCCAACGTCTGAGAAAAGCATAAAGCCACATGTTACTTAGTGGACAGCTACTAGTTTTCTTCCCTAATTCATAGGCCATTTCACCAGCTATCTTTTTGAGCATGACATTTGACATCCCATATCCCAGTGCTGCCCTTGCTTTTAAATGTTCAACAAGCTTGCTCTCCTCATCTTTAGTAACAAGAGGGCCGTTGGCCCTGGGTCGCTCACCTGAGAAAAAAGCTTCATTACCTAGGTATGTCCATGCAACCACAGAAAAAGAGATTTTCACTTATTCAATCAGATAATATTTGAAATAATCTCTCCCCCCTCTACTCCTCCCCTGGTCATTATTTATTTAAGCTTTTTTCATAAAAGGTCTGTGATCAGCTAATCTATACCAGATATACAGGCTGAGTCTGAGACTTATAAAGTTTTCTTTAATGAGTTGATCAATCCATGTCAAATATAAAGGCTGTAGGGACTCAAAATTCTCAACAAAGCATCCCCCTCCCCCAAGCGGCTCTGCACCTGGTGAATCTACAGTCATTATTTTAGCTAATTCAATTAATGTCCATAATTATGCTGATCATCCATACCAATTTTCAAGTCTGTAGGACTCCTGGTTCATTAGAAGAAGTTTAAAGATTTCAAAAATGATCCAAAGTACAGTACCCTCTCCCCAAGACAATCAGCACCTGACTCTACAGTCATGATTTTAGCTATTTTAATTAATGTCAATATATTGATCACCAATGACAATTTTCAAGTCTGTATGGTTCCTGATCCAGGAGAAGAATAAGGTTAAAGATTTCAAATTTGATCCAAAATACTATCCCCTCCCCCCTAATGCTCCGCATCTGGAGGCCCTACATTCATGATTTTAGCTATTTTATTTTAGATCCATATGCTTATCATCCATGCCAATATTGAAGTCTGTAGGGCTCCTTGTTCATTAGAAGATGAAGATTAAAGTTACAAAATTTTCACAAAAGTACTCCCCCCTCCCCCCTGGTCCTCTGCACCTGGTGGCATTACAGTCATGATTTTAGCTATTTTTATTAAGGTCTATGAGCTGATCCTCCATGCCAATTTTCAAGTCAGTAGGGCTTGTGGTTCAGAAGAAGAAGAAGGTTAAAGATTACAAAATTTTCACAAAAGTACTACCCTCTCCCCCCTGGTGCTCCGCACCTGGTGAATCTACAGTCATGATTTTAGCTATTTATATAAAGGTCCATATGCTGATCATCCATGCCAATATTCAAATCTGTCAGGCTCCTGGTTCAAAAGAAGAAGAAGGTTAAAGATTACAAAATTTTCACAAAAGTACTACCCCCTCCCCCCTGGTGCTCCGCACCTGGCAGCCCAAAAGATATGATTTTAGCTATTTTTATTAAGGTCTATGAGCTGATCCTCCATGCCAATTTTCAAGTCAGTAGGGCTTGTGGTTCAGAAGAAGAAGAAGGTTAAAGATTACAAAATTTTCACAAAAGTACTACCCTCTCCCCCCTGGTGCTCCGCACCTGGTGAATCTACAGTCATGATTTTAGCTATTTATATAAAGGTCCATATGCTGATCATCCATGCCAATATTCAAATCTGTCAGGCTCCTGGTTCAAAAGAAGAAGGAGGTTAAAGATTACAAAATTTTCACAAAAGTACTACCCTCTCCCCCCTGGTGCTCCGCACCTGGCAGCCCAAAAGATATGATTTTAGCTATTTTTATTAAGGTCTATGAGCTGATCCTCCATGCCAATTTTCAAGTCTGAAGGGCTCCTGGTTCCGAAGAAGAAGAGGCTTAAAGATTACAAAATTTACCCAGAGTACTACCCCCTCCCCCCTGGTGCTCCGCACCTGGTGGCCCAAAAGATATGATTTTAGCTATTTTTATTCAGGTCTATGAACTGATCATCCATGCCAAGTTTTAAGTCTGTAGGACTACTGGTTGAGAAGAAGAAGAATTTTAAAGATTTTCTTAAAATTTCACCTTTTGTTGCCATAGCAACCAGAGTTTTTCATGGATTTCAATTCTTTTAGCTATTTTTGAAGGGGACCACCTAAGCAACATTTCTGTAAAATTTGGTGTTAATTGGCCTAGTAGTTTAGGAGGAGATGTCGTTTAAAGAAATTGTTGACGGACGCCAGACGACGGACGACGACCGACGACCGACGGACGGACGCCGGAGGAAAGGTGATCACAATAGCTCACATGAGCACTTCGTGCTCAGGTGAGCTAAAAAGGGTGTCAGGTCCATCTTTTTCTGGGTCAACTCTCCCAGCTACCCTATCACGAAGAGTTGTTATGGGAACTCCAAACATTCTTGCAGCCCTTTTGACTGGAATCCTCCTTTCAGTAACTGCTTGGAAGGCAAGTTTCAATGCATTTCCATCATATCTTTTGTACCGTCTGTCGACTTTTCTAGGATAAGCCTGAAATGAAAAAGAACATGAAAAGTTGTAGAGTGGAATAAATTTTATGAACCTAACAATAACTTTAATGGGATAATTAACCCAGTCTATTCGATTCTATTCTATATCGAGTAAAGCGTCTATCGACCTGGATCAAAACCTTCGAAATTTTACAGTAGCAGAAAGTGGTAGAAATGATGTAAAGCTCGTGATTTATGGACAAAATAGTGAGAATTTATGATAATTTATGTTTATTATATCTGTTTGCTGTGATATTGAAGTTAAAAAACACTTCTTACCTGTTTTTTACGCATTTTATCGAGCAATACAGCTTGTTGAGAACTGAACCGGTTGCCGGATAGTCGCGTGTACGTCACGCGCACAAATTCAGATATTGCTAAGGGGTCGAATTGAAGGGAAGGGTCGAATTGACAAGAATCAGGCATACTGTAAACGGGGTAATTTTGGCGGTGGTTTTATTTTGGCTATATTGGCGGTCAAGCTAAAATGCGCCAAAATTAATCCACCACCAATATTTGTCATCAATATTTGTTCGATGAGAAATTTCTTTATTAAGATGGATATGAAATCTATACATTTTAGTCAATTTTAGTTAAATGTATATCAAAGATACACAGACTATACTTATTCAACTTGGAATAAGAAAATCTGCTGACAAGGTTGACATTTTGACGGGTCAGCGCAATACGATTGTAAGTGCCTATAAATTATAGGCACATACAAAAGTATTGCACTGATCCCTCAATTTCAAGATTCTAGAACCAAGTTGGTTGATACATTGTTACGAAATCACAGAGAACAAGATGTGTTTGTGAAACACAAATGCCCCCTTAACAGCATTTTTTTCAAAGTTTGACCTTGACAGATGACCTTGACCTTGTCACATGACCTTGACTTTGGTACCAGCGGATGCGGATCATTGAGATCTATCATCATGCCAAATATAAGCTTTGTATCTTGAATAGGCTTGAAGATATTGGCAAGGTTAAGTTTTCGGGTTAAGTTTTTTCGGACAGACGGATGGACAGACTGATGGACAGACAGACAGACGGACATGAGTAAAACAATATGCCCCCCGATCTCTCGATACGGGGGCATAAAAAGTGTGAACAACTTATACACACATTATAACTAAACAAACTATTGTTAAGTATGTAGAAAGTTTACATTACTCTAGAAATTGTCTGTCTTTTACTCAAGTTATTTTGAACGACAAAAAAATGAAATAAAGATATAACGTTTAATTTTGGCGTTAAAGATGCATCAAAATAAATCAACACCAATAAATCGAATAAAAAAATCGTCAAATGTGGACATCACCAATATAAACCCCTTTACAGTAAGCCCAATAAAATTTCATCAAAGAAATCTGAAAGACCATGTCTTAAGGGTCCTGTTTTACTGAACATCTTTAGATCATTTTTAGCATAAGTCAAAAATTAAAGTTACTTCTACAGTAGTAACTAAATATGTAATTCTGACATGCATCAACTCATTGGAATTGTCTTTTGAAGACGATTCCAATGAGATATTGAAAGTCAGAATCTAACAATTAAGGAAAACACCAGGTGTTATTAGTGATTTTGACTCTATGAAAAATACTTTTCTTTTTCAATCTTAGATATTTGCAATACCCATGTGTCTTTTGTGTAAAATTAAAGTTAAGTCCTTGCTCAATGCAAACCACAAAAGGAGATTGTAATCATACAGGGGTTATGATTGGTGTCCACAGAATCACAGACGTTCAGAGTAAACGATCTATATAAATATGTATGTACATATCATTTAGCCTTAAAATTGTCCTTTTCATGTCGAAGATAGCCCATAACTTCGACTGGATCTTTAAGCCCTGCGTGTTCCTGTACTTCTGGCACACTGAAAATAGGGAACAAACGTATGAGACTGTCATTCGGAACATCACTCTGCCCTTTCCGTAAACTGCAACAGACCTCGGATGTATTTAAGGCGGATGGGTATGTAACAAAGTCGTGCATTTTGTTAGGCGGAAACAGTGTACGAAAACTAGCACTATAGATTTATATCTTTTACAGTAATAAATGGCTGAAAATTCATATTTTTTGAGAATGACGAATCATACTCAAAAATTAAGATTTTTTCAACCGTTATTTAAGAATCTAAAGATATTTATATTAGGCTACGATGGTTTCACGTCAGTGACTTAAACGGGTAGCGTTGGCGACATCGAATGTTTTCACTCACAATTTCGAGGGCTAACGCCATTTTAACTGACGTCATCGAGTTTTTCCAAGGTTTTCCCGTAATTTATAACAAGAGTTGTCCGCGGAAAACGTAGCTCGCCCAAACAGCTGCTTGTCACAAACAGCGCTTGACCGAAGACCGAAGTTCAAAGTGGTTTCTTTCAACGTAAAAGTCCATGATCTAATATATATCTGTTTGAGTAGTAATTAAGAAATATAAAAACTTTTTTGTTTTTATTGCATGGATAAGGTTAGGGTTAAGTGAAAGCCTACAAGCAGATGAGGTTACCAATGGAATTTCTTTGTATCAAACATGAAGTTTTTCTTTAAAATTTTTCTAAGTCCACAAAAGGTCAAGATCAAGGTCAAATTGTGAAGGACCTTGGTCTCTGTAGAAGCCTATCACCTAGTGAGTATGTGTATGAAGTAATAATATCCCTGAGTAAAGCATTTAGAAAATATAAGCAAGGTTAAATTTTTGGTTAATGTTTTTCAGTTTAAGTTTTTCCAAGTCCATAAAAGGTCAATGTCAAGGTCAAATTGTCAAGGCCCTTGGTTTCTAGTGAAAGCCTTTCATCTGGTGACTATGTATATGAAGTAATGATGTTCCTAGGTTAAAGCATTCAGAAAATATAAGCAAGGTTAAAGTTTTTGGTAAGAGAATTTCGGTTAAAGTATTTCAAAGTTCATAAAAGGTCAAGGTCAAATTATCAGAGACCTTGATCTCTCACAAAAGCCTATCACCTAATGAGTATGTATATGAAGTAATGATGTCCCTAGGTTAAAGCATTCAGAAAATAATAAGCAAGGTTAAAGTTTTTGGTTAAAGTTTTCAGTTAAAGTTTTTCTAAGTCCACAAATGGTTAAGGTCAAGGTCAAATTGAGAAGGACCTTGGTCTCTGGTGAAAGCCTATCACCTGGTGAGTATATATACGAAGCTATGATGTCCCTAGGTTAGAGCATTAAAAAAATATATGCACGGTTAAAGTTTTTGGTTAAAGGTTTTTGGTTAAAGTTTTTCTAAGTCCACAAAGGGTCAAGGTCAAGGTCAAATTGTCAAGGACCTTTGTCTATGGTGAAAGCCTATCACCTAATGAGTGTGCATATGAAGTAATGATGTCTCTAGTTTAAAGCTTACAGAAAATATAAGCAAGGTTAAAGTTTTTTTGGTTAAAGTTTTTGGTTAAAGTTTTCAGTTAAAGTTTTTTTGAAAGGGTCAAGGTCACAGTCTAAAGGTCATTTCGACATGGATGTTGGTCTCAAATGAAAGCCTATGCCCTAATGAGTGTTTCTGTAAAAAATAAAGCCTCTAGGATAAATATTGATAGAAATAAAAAACTTTAACCTAATGCGGACGCTGACACCGACGCTGACGCCGACGCTGATGCTGACGCCGACATCCGAGGGTATGACAATAGCTCTTCCGAGACTTTCGTCCCGGGCGAGCTAAAAATAGTCTGTCTACATACATCCGAGGTTGATCGTGAGATTGGCTGAGTGGTGTTCCGAATGATGAGCCTGTATGTGACATTTCCAACGAGCAGCACAGACAGCTACATAGTGTGAATACAAAATAACCTGATGGCCTACATATACTGTGAGACCTTATCTTGCTACTAAATGCATAGTGAAGACTCTGGTCAGACTGTGTGGATGCACAGGCTGGTTAGAGTCTTTGCTTTATGCATATTTGCAGTGATTGGGAAAGATATTTTTTCAAAGGGACAATATCCCTTTCTCTTAGAAAATCAATGTGACATTATGAAAACTAATGTGACAGTTATAGTGTAGGATTTCTTTAATCCTATCTTTAACAAAATTCAATTTGACAAGGGCTAACTCCTTGACTAAAACAATGTGACATTTGAGATTTCAATGTGACTATGGCACATGGTGCAGGCCTTTCCCAGTCACTGTATTTGGAATTGTTGGAAACTCACGCACAGACTCATATTTTCTTTAATGCTTTTGGAAGTTTGTTAGGTAATTACAGCAGATTATCACTTGATAATCTCACTGGCAAACCAGTGAAATTATCAAAAACTTTTACCCTGCTTTCTTTTTTCTGTGTCTTTCATTAAACAACAAAAGATATATTTCACTATAGGCAAAATAAAATTTCTACTCTATTTGGCAATTTTTTTTTCTATTTTGAAGATACTCTGAATATTTCTATACAACTTATTTCAAATTATTGCATAAAATACATATTTTTGGGTCATTAGAGGCATACGTTGACAAACAAATCAGGGCGTTTACGAGAGAAAACACTGATTAATCAGTAAATTCATGTGCCAATAACGCCCAGCTTTTTAATTTAAATATTCTCGGTCTGGGCTTATACACTTTATCAGTTTCCTTGTCCAACATTAATTTAAATCATACCTAAAGACATTGCTCTAAATCCCACGTGACGTGTGACATCATAAATTTACCAAGCAACGTTGGTATAAACAAGATGGACGTTGTAATGTATGACGGCATATAAGTAGGTTTGTAACTGGTTTTATATTGTTTCTATGAAATTACTTTACTCTTATCTTTCTTTTTATGCAAAAATAGTGTCAATTCATGTTTTATTGGGCTTTAACAAAATGCTTTAATGCCCGAGTGCTTCCCTAAAATGCTTAAACGCCCGAGTGCAAAGCACTCAGGTATTAAACCATTTGTCAGGTCTCTGCAAATGTTAACGCCCTCAAAAACATGAATTAATACTATATTAGACCAGTCTCAAAGTTTGTTGAAGGTTGAGAGGTCATTCCAAAGAAAAGTTTACATTACAGATAATCTTGCTCAAGTGACTAGTTCATTTAAAAGTCTACTATCATTAACCCTTGTCATTCTGAAAAAAAATTCTTTGCAAAATAAATATAAAATCAAAGTGCTAAAAGTACTGGAAGTTACCAAATGTGAGTGTGTATTGATTTTTTAAATGCATTTTTTTTACACCTTTCTGGTTTAAAAATGAACTTCAGGAGGTATGAACTAAGATTGGACTGCACATATGTGCAGGCTGATCTTTGTCTATACCTCCTGTCAAAGCAGGAATATTCTGGGTTCAGCATGACAAGGGTTAAATGACAACTAGAAAAGTGACTTTATCAGTGAAAGTGACTAGTGACAATTCTGATGAACATCATTAGATTCATTGAGTATTTGATTATTTTGCAATAAAGATAATATATCTTACTTGTCTCTCTCCTCAAATACTGTATTAACTTCTATTAACCCTTTGCTGTTTAATCCCTGCTTTTTACGTACCTGTGATTTTATGATTGAGAAAACATTGTGAAAAAAGAAGAAATTGCTTCTGACAAGCAATTTCATCTTTTTACACACTATTTTCTACCCTTCTGAATTGTTGTTTTTGAAATTAAACCCACTTTTAATTTTCGTCTGCAAAACCTTTGAATTTGGACAGGTCTAAAATTTTGTAAAACAGGAAAGGGTTAAGTGATCATTCTTTTATTCATTCGCTGTTTGGTGGTCACTTGGGTGGTTGCTTTACACAAATTCAACTAAAAATTTGGCTACTTACCTAACTCTCATGAATGGATTTATTTTCATTTCTTCATCAATGGTTGATGGAATTGTTGGAAGATTTTTCTCTCTTAGATCCTGGAAAATTGTTTATCATTAACAGAGATTCACTGTTTGATTCTGTGAAATATTGATGGTATGCATTATGCTATTCATGAAATAATTTCATTTTTCACAATAATGTGTCCATGATGTGAGTCTGAGGGAGGAGGAGTTACAATATAAAAGGTAACATCCATAGGCGTAGCCTGAGGAGTTTGCTTTGCATATAACTCCTCCCCCCGAAGGACTTAATTCATGGACACATCAACGCAAAAAAAATGAAATTATATCAATCATTACACAATCATAATGCTGTAATAATTTTTATTACCCTTTTCTGGGTGTAAAATACTTTCAAACCACTTTTCTGGGTGAAAAATTAAAGTTATGATATTGACGTTGGGAGAATTTCACAGTAAGCAATATCATTTGAGCCTGTACGTGACATTTCCAACAATTTGAAATTTTCGTGAGGTACAAGCATTTAGCAGTGTAAAAAGCCACATACTATAAATATAAAGTTACCTGGTTGTCTACAGATACTTTAAGACCTTGTCTTTCTACTGAACGCATAGTGAAGACTCTGATCAGACTGTGCGGATGCGCAGACTGGTCAGAGTCTTTGCTTTGCGCATATTACAAATTGTTGAAAATGTCATGCATGGGCTCATTTAGTATGTAGGTTAAATGACATTCCTGTTAAAGATGATGTCGAGTATGATAAATGGGCAGAGCTATCTTTGTACACAGTAAAACACATGACATATGAACTTTATTGTGAAATAAGTTCTATGTAATATATTCTTATTTCATATATGTGACCCGTCGAGCAAAAAGGGACCACTTGGGAAATTTTCAAAATGATTAATTGAAAAAGAGATTTGATGCAGCATAGGTAAAGTAGAGGTCGCATTTCTAAAATTCTTTCACGGGAAGGTAGATTAATCATTCCAGATTCAGAAAATTAGCAACATGCGAACGGTTTCGACCCTAGTCAGTCTGTGCAATCCGCGCAGTCTGACAAGGGTTGACACTTTACACACTTCCCAGATGGTCCTTTTTCGCATGACGGGTAACATATGAATTTTACACCGCTTGTTATAATGAAAGTTCAATGTCATCAGTTCTTTGTGTCCTGTATAGGCTCATGCCCAATTTGTCCCATTTCATTTTTAAGTGTATAATGTTATGTTGGCCCATTTTATAATACATGTGTAAACTATTTCTCACATAGCTACCATTGCCTTCTTTTACAAACAGGCATCACCGATATATATAATACGTACTTAGTGCTTTGTATGAAAAAATAAGATGACAATGCCCCCGACACCGCTTTGATTTAGAAGTTATGGCCAATGTTAAAGTTTTTGGACGGAATGACGGACGGACGGACAGACGGACGGACGGACAGACAGACAGACGGACGGACGGACAAGTCAAATTTATGATGCCTCCCTATCGGGGGCATAAAAATCTAACAAGGTTGGGAGAATTGATCATTGTCGAGGCTCTGCCAAGACAATTATCAATTCTTACAACCGAGTCAGATATTTTTCATACAATACACTAAGTACGTATTATATATATCTGATATTTTTCATACAATACACTAAGTACGTATTATATTTATCTTCTAACCTCTATTTGTATTGTTTTCCTCGACGTTTCTAAATGAAATGCAAGTTCTTAAAAAAAACAACGCATTAAATCATTGCTCTAAAAAATAACAATGTGATATCATCAATAATATCATACTGGATGTTATCACATGCATATTTGCAGAGTTATAATACAAATCCTTATCCTTCACACGTGCAAGATCTTATGATTCTACATGATGTCATCACAACCTTATGTAACAAACATCATCGCAGTATTTCTTTCATATGGGTGATTAAAAAATTTGATTTTAATGTACAAAACTTGTGTTTATGTGAAAAAAGAGTTTGTTAATAGATTTTGTTTGAGAGAAGCTGATTGTTACCTCATCTAGAATAGAGCAGATATAAAGCTCACCTATTAACATATAGGCAGTTACAACTTTTTCAAGCTGAGCCATTGATATATAACTTTGTATTTTCCACCTATAAAGCATACTTTAAGTTTTAAACTTTGCAAGATAACCTTTTCTCATTTCTTTTTACACTAGATATAAAATGTCCACTTCAAATAGTGGTCAGAGCAATATATATATATAATATATATAATATATATAATATATAGGCACTTACAATAGTGTCGCACTGACCTCTCAATATGTAAAGAATACTTAAGCATATAGTACATATTACCTTCGCCCATTTCATTTTGTTCTGTATATAAGGGTTATCTTTTTCTACATGTAGTGCATACTTTAAGTTCTGTACTGTATATTCATGTCCGCAATACACCTCCTGTGAAAGATAGCACAGGACTTTAAAGCATAATTACAACATAATTTCCTAGTTTAATTATTCCTAATTTGTGAAATTATTGATTTATTTCAACCAGACAGAGACAAAAGATCCGGAAAATGTAAATCTTTTTATGGGAGACAAATGGACAATCAGGCAAACAGACATCCAGAAAGAACGAAATCTATATCGATGGGGGCATAAAAGTTTTTCACGTGACAATAGTTCAGTTTAAAAAATGAATCTAAATCAAACACTACACTTGAATAAGTCAGCAATTCTTTTTTCTGTCTATTATAAAATTTCTTAAAATCAAAACTCAAAATAACAGATTGTGTGGTAGTTGGTTGATAAACAGTTTACCTGATAGTAATCAGCAAAGTATAAATTAAGGGGTCAGGGTAAAACTATTGCAAGTCCCATAAATATTACAGACACTTACAGTCACTTACAATAGTTCTATGCTAATTCCTTAAAATATTTCAGACTTACTGTTTCTTTTGGCAAAGCACACAAAATCTCAATTAAAGCTCGATACATTTGAGGTGCTGTTCCTTCAAAGAACTTGCCACAAGCTGCACTTATCAAAGTGTCACCTGGAATATTTTTAAGAAGATGAAGAGAATTTTTTCTACAGCGGTGTGGAATTCCCATGCTCAATTTGTCCGACAGGGGCCTTTCTACTTGCAGACATGTACATTTTTCGGGTTCACTTGTCTGTGGAAAAGCAAACATTTTGGCTTATCTTAGATGGTAAAAACAAGAGCTGCAGTTCTTGTACATAGCACTTCTCCTCTATGAGATCTATCCACCCATAAAGTTTCAAGTTGATAGCTATTATACTTAAGGAGATATGCTCCAGACATAATCTAAGTATCAAAAATAACAAAGGGCAATAACTCCAAAATGATGCAAGCAAGAGTTGTAGTTCTTGTGCATAGCACTTCTCCTCCATGAGATCTATCCACCCATAAAGTTTCAAGTTGATAGCTATTATACTTTAGGAGATATACTCTGTGGTCAGATTGCAAGGACTCAAATAAGGTGTTATTTCATACAGCAAAAATAAAGGTAACAAACATTAAACCCCCTTTTTGCATGACATATTTTTAGACACAAATTTCAAATAGTTTATGGTAAAGGGCATCTGATTTGCTACTGAAATGTGAAATTTCATCAAATTCTGAGCATAAGACTAGGAGAAATGAAAGAATAACTGTATTTTACGTGCTAGCGTAAAGGTAACAAACATTTAGCCCCCCTTTTCCATGATATATATTTTTTTTTTTACCTTAATTTTAAATTGTTTATAGTAAAGGCCATCTGATTTGCTACTCAAACATGAAATTTCACTAGATTCTGACTGTTAGACTAGGAGAAATTTGGGAAAAACTGTTTTTTACCCTAAGTCCCCTTTTCCCGTGACGAGGCCTCAAATCAAAAATCCGTCAAAGATGCATCATCACTATATCATAGGGAGTTCACATGGTAAGTTTCATTTGATTTGGCCCCAGGGTTATGGAGAAATAGGTGGGGATGGACGGACAGACAGAATAACTATTTAACATGCTAACGTAAAGGTAACAAACATTTAGCCCCTTTTTCCATGATATTTTTTTTTTTACCTTAATTTCAAATTGTTTATAGTAAAGGGCATCTGATTTGCTACTCAAACATGAAATTTCACTAGATTCTGACTGTTAGACTAGGAGAAATTTGGGAAAAACTGTTTTTTACCCTAAGTCCCCTTTTCCCGTGACAAGGCCTCAAATCAAAAATCCGTCACAAATGCATCATCACTATATCATAGGGAGTTCACATGGTAAGTTTCATTTGATTTGGCCCCAGGGTTATGGAGAAATAGGTGGGGACGGACAGACGGACAGACGAAGCGGCAGAGGGGGAGCATAAAAAATCTCAGATAGATCATTCTTATATTTATATTAAGGGTTGAAAAGGGGTAGAAAATGTGTTGTTAACATCATTTCTTTTTTTTTTTCTCTCAAAATTTGTCTGTTAATTTTTGTGGACAAATTCATTTTGATCCTAGACAAGGAGAAAATTATCTCTTACTTGTCCGGGGACAAGTACAGAAAATCTGTACTTCCAAATTCCTGTTTTCTAATTCATGGAGGTATGAAACTAATACCTTAACGGCCTTTCATATTGTATGGATATTTAAAGAATATTCATACTAAAATGTGATTCCAATTTAAGTTTTATCCCTACATGATTCAAAGAAATATTCTCATCATGTCTCATATTTGATATAATTGGTTTCCATCAATTTTCATGCAAAGGTCCCGCATCATTCCCTTTGCATTACCAAGTGGATTCATTGCAAAATCATGGATCCCTTTCCTATTTTAGATAGGTAGATTTACAAAGAAAGAGCAAGGCAAAGCATACATTGGTGATATATTCAAGTATTTTTGCAAGCCAATGGTTCTAACTTCACTTTTTTTCCTTACAAATGAAAGGATAAAAGTTTAGTAAGAAGCTTGACTTGAAAAACCAATAAATTCCAATTAAAAGAACACCATAATTTTTTGGATACAAAAGGATTCTTGCTTTTATAGCAATGTGGTAGAGAACTTGCTTTGGGTTACCGTGATCCTAGGTTCGAATCCTGAGAGAACCAAATATCGTTGATAGGGGATCAAAACCTCGTAACTAAAGCTTGAATAAGCTGGAGTTACAAGGTTTTGACCCCCCACTGATGATATGTATTTGGTGGGTTCGGTACAAGACTGTAAAAAGTGTCTATACAACATACCGACTCTTAGTACACTTTTGCACTGAACCCTAAATTTGTGGGTTACAATAACATACCTCATAACAGATCTCACTAATGCTGTGGAATAAATGGAATTTTACATTAAATTGACTTAATGATTGAGCCCAAAGGTGTCATTTACAACAACTTTAGGGCCCAAGGTTATAAAACTTTTCTCAGGCACAATTCAAAATTTTCTCTAATTTCAATTTGA
Organism: Fragum whitleyi; assembly: GCA_948146395.1. Lineage (NCBI taxonomy): Eukaryota > Metazoa > Mollusca > Bivalvia > Cardiida > Cardiidae > Fragum > Fragum whitleyi. Next base: position 10,552,530 of record OX411556.1, read on the forward strand.
GATTTAAGCCATAAATCTGTTTTATTACTCATTTTAATGTATCAACATAAAATATTATATTAATAAGTTGTTATAAATAACAACTTATTAATATTATCTTTTATTTTCATACATTTATTTTAATTTAAAATTTTGTGAAAATTGAGCCTGAGAAAACTTTTATAACCTTGGGCCAAGATGCGCTCAAAGTTATCCCTAAAATGTAGCAGGCTCTGGCCTGTGGACTTGGATAAATGTCTTCACTTCCATATCAAAGGCTCAGCGCAAAACAGTTATAACTCCCTATATGTTTATAGGAAGTTATAACTGTTTTGCGCTGAGCCTTCGAATTATGAATTTGTTGAAAATGTCACCAAGGCTTGTTTATATACCTGTAAATACAGCAGGTTTGGCGCCATCTCCTGTCACAAAGTAACAAATATGACCCTTCGTGTGGCATGGTGTAAACAAACACTGAACATTCAACGTACCAATCTGAAATTTACAAACACAAAGCTATATTTCTAGTATATTTTCATCATAACAATGATAGCATACATCTTACAACAACTTTGGAACTTCTTAATTTTAATTTATCTGATTGCAGTGTCAGGCTCCCCTTTACAAATTAGCCGAATAAGACATTTGACTTGGTACATGTTACAATGTAAATTTATTTCTCAACAAAAACATGGGCTGAAAAACCATGTAAATTTCTTAAAAAGGCCCTATAGTTTCAAAATCTATGCTCAATATATAAATAAAGATTGCAAAGAGTAAAATACATTATAACAATATAACGATGGGACAGCGTGAACTGTTAGACTGCAAGTCTATCTAGTCCAAACAGCGTCCATAGATTTTCACTTTCAAGTTGCTCACAATACGATGACATGATTTTGTTTGCCGGCAAAAAAATACCTGAAATCTATCACCATGTCCAACTTTATTAGTCAAGGCTCCTATCCTATCATCTCCACCATAGACTGGAAGCTTAAATCCAAGTTTCTCGACAAGTTTTTCGTTACCCCCTGCATGATCCCAATGATGGTGGGTTGTCAGTGCACATATCAACGATACACCTTCCTCTTTGACTGCGGATATCACCTACAATCAAACAACCTTAAAATAACCTTTACCAAATCCAGATGCAAAGTGTATGCTTTCAGTTCAAAAGGTCCAGAGGTGCTTGCTTTAGAGCAAGATGAAAAATCCCTCTACATGAGATTTTTATTATGTTTATACACATATATTTTGAATCAATTCTAACAAGACCATTTGTAGAGGGGAATGAAGCTAAAATACCACTTAAACATGCCCGTCTTGTGTTTAGTCCATACTCTAAACCAAATTAACGTTATATCTATTCAATTATTTACATGTCAGTTCATAACTCCATCAGAGAGTTTTCCCTTTGATCAAAGCACTCTGAGTGCTCCTTCAGTAGATGATGAAGTTAAAGCAGTACAATGTATCTGTGTGGACGACATGTTGACAACCAAGTCTATGAACATTTGCACATTCATTTATACTAGATCCATATGAGTTTGTTAGATGATTCATTTTATTATAATCAAGCACAAAACAGAGGGTACATAAAGACCAAGTCAGATTCATCAAGAAACTACAGATCACTACAGTCTGGTTGGTTCTTACTATGTTTAGTTTGTATAAATTGCCCTGGTCCTTTGAGATACAAACTGCCGAGAGTTTACTGTATATTGATCAATCTTCAATCAGGGCACAGATGAGAGGGGGTAAAGCCAGTCAAAAATCTTTACTTCTCCATGAAACCCTATGTTATGTGTACTCGTTTGTAATGACTTGACGAGACAATTCCAATGAGTACCAACAACATTAAGTTTGTGATATGATTATTGAAATACTTTGATCTAAAAATCCAAAATACCCCTGCTTTCTGTAACTCTGCCTTCAAAACCACCTATACATCACCAATTGAATTGTCAATCCTCTAGATTGGTAATAATATTAATAGTGTGTGGGCAAAATAAAAAAATATTTGTTCAATTATTGTCAAACATTATTATTGACAAAATATACTGGTCAGAGACCAATTCTCGCACAGTACCAGTTCTCGCCAACCACACTGGTTAACGGAAAAAACGGAAAGGAAGCCCTTCTAAATTACAATTTATGTTTTCAAAAACTTCTTTTATTCAGAAAATTATTTGTTGTAAATGAATATTGCGTCTTTCCTGTAAAAATGGTCTGTTGGCGAGAACTGGTACTTGGCGAGAATTGGTCTCCAACCAGTAAGCCATTTCAAAATTGAAATAACTTCTCTTATTTGGAGTTATTTACCCATATCAATCTGATTAAAAACCTTAGCAAAAATGATGCACTCATGGTGAAGCAGTATTTATTTTGAAAATGTTATTTATCATTTGTTCCTGTTTAAAAAGGAAAATCTGGTGGTAAAGACTAAGATCAGACTGCACATATGTGCAGTCTGCTCTTTGTCAATACTGTTTGCCAAAGCTGAAATAATCTGGGTTCAGCATGACAAGGGTAAATAAATCTTACAGCGTCTGGGTTGACAGGATCCACTACAGCACAATCGTTTGTTTTCTCGTCGATAATCAAATACATATAGTTGTCCTGTAACGCTGGTATAAGTCTCACCCTCATAGTGCCGAGCTTCGTCAATGTACTCTGACTGTGTGTCCGAAAAACTGAAATTGAAAGTTATCATTCAATTTAAACAGTAGTAAACCATAAACCAATCCTGGCCTTAAGTGAAAATACATGTAATTTCTTTAAGACAAATGATCTTATTTCAAGCTTTTGTGTGTACAATGCATGATATTTGATAATTTCATCTTCACTTCAATGTATCATTTTATTTTATTCAATACCATATATTTAAGTAAAAAAAATATATATGTTCCCATTGCAATATTTCCTTTTTCTAATGTAAACTTGACTGATTTACTTTGATTTACTTTGACCTGTGCATCTATGAGTCATCATCAAATCAAATATGAACAATGCAATGAGGGATTGCGCATTTTAGCATATATTTTTGTAAAGTCCCCCCTATTTTTGAAGATGATGGGGGATAAAAGAGCAAAAATTTCCATCTTTTTGGACATTTTGCCAATTTTAAACAAAATTCCCCCTATTTTCTGAATCCTAGAATAGTCACTGTGCATTTTGAAAAGGCTTAAAGTAATTGACAGAATTTTGACAAGTAAAGAGGGCCTTTATCATCAGCCATACCACATAAATTGTTAGATGCATATTAACGAAATGTACTTTCTGTAACTTAACAACTATGAACACTCTGTCTTGAAAAGCATAAAAGAAAGCGAAAAAACAATTTGAGTTGTAAAACTATGATCACATGATCTAACAATATAATCCAAACAAATTTAATTCACAGAAGAAACACACAGATGTCTTTTTAATATATAACTAAGGTTGTTTCATACAAGATTCTAGTTTTTTATTTTACAAATTAAAATTCATGTAAGACTTATTGGTAGCTTGTTAAAAACTAAAATGTTGAACAAAATTTACAAGCTAATTCTAACATTACAATAAAAGAAAGCAAATATTGACCATAAATGCTATTTTCAAACCATGATTTAGTACATAAACTAGGACAATCTATTATACTGGTATTCCATTCAACTCATCTTACTCTTAAACTATTGATAATTGAAATTTCCATTTCCAACATTATAAAGAGAATTTAAAGACAAAATCTCTGTATCTGTGTATGAAAAGATTTGACATTTAATAGCAACCTCAGGGTTAACCATTTTAGATAACCCTTAGGTTACCACTTAACTTTTGTTATGCAATTTTGCAATTTGGTCAATGTGTTCAAGTCTTATCCTACAGAATGTAAAATTTTGTTTGAAACCAATTAATCTGGCCCCTTTTTTAACACCAGTTCAGTGGACAGCAGGCAATGTAGATTAAGTTCAGACTGCATGTCTGTGCAGGCTGATCTTAGTCTATACTGTGTACCAAAGCTTTGTGTACAGTAGAAATACCAGAATGGTTCATGCAAAATTAAGCCTTGTCATGCTGAACCCAGAATATTCCTGCTTTGGCAGGAGCTATAGACAAACATCAGCCTGCACATATGTGCAGCCTGATGTTAGTCTACACCACCTATTTCTCACTTACAAATCATAATTGTCAATAGATTTAGTTTTTCAAATAAAATTTGACCTACATGTGGTACTTTCAGTGCTTTTTGCCCTTTGATTTTGATGAAAATTTTTAGCTAAAATTTATTCAGCATGACAAGGGTTAACGCAAACTAGTGTAAGTTCCTGTAACCAAATCATTTACATTAGATTTCTGTTGAACCCTTCCAATTATTTTACGAAAGTTGGTCGTTGTTCCAGTATTTGACCAAGGTTACCTATGTTTACTAAAGAATTTAGCCATTTTTTGTAAGGTAGATAATCATTTATTTTCCACATCAGAAATTATAAACAGACTTCAGTTGGAAAAAGAAATCAAATACTGCATTTTCTGTAATAATTAGTGCCCTCCGTAAAAGTAGCACCCCCAAGTTTTAACTACGAAAACCCACTTCAAATGCCTAATTTAGGAACTTTTTGAGACTTCTCTAATTTGAGATGAATTTCCTCTAAACAATCACAAAATTTACCTCAAATAACAGGGAAAAGGGCCTAAAAGATGTAAGTTTAATGATTTTTTTATCAGAAAATGCATACTACATAACAGCTCCCTGACCATGTTATGTATAGCTCCAGGGAGCATTCGTTAAGAGAAATACAGTACTACAGCTTACAAGCTATTCTAATATCATTGGTTATTTGGACAAAATTAGATTTCAGTTTAATTGTCTTATCAGAATATAATATATCATAGTCCATAACTTTTGTCCCGCTAGGGTGGACCCTGATAAATGGTTAAAATATTGCATTTACAATTAGGGTAAATCATCTGTTCTGATATTTATCGGTACTCACTTTTATGGATAGTCCACATATATAACTTAAAATGTCACTAGGTAACAAAACGCTCATAACTGAGGTTACATGGTTTCGGTAACCTAATGATGAAATGTGTTCACTCTTGCTAAGCTTGTTATCGGTTTTGGTTTTAGAATACATTTATTTACACCATTAACAATAATTACGGTACCTACTATCTTTTGAAAGAACCAAGAATTTTGAATTGATTGATTAATTGATTGATTGATTGATTAATTGATTGAATAGAGTTTAATGCTGCTTTCAACATTTTTTCAGCCATATTGCGGTAGCTTGAGCACCTAACAATGGATTCCTGGAATTTTCTCACCAGTAGAACCATCACATCCTTTCCTAGCCTCCAGCTGCTATCTCACATAGGTCTATGATTATCAACCCATTGGTGAGAGACAGATAGTTGGAAAGAATGAGTGCCGCCATTGGGGATTGAACCAGGGACCTCTAGATTGAGTCCACCACACAGAATATTGAAAAATAAATTAGCCAATTTATTTCACGACCAAGCCACTACCTGCTAGCTGAATCAAAGCACTGAAAGTACTGAAGGTGGACATTTCTGGTGGCATTGTGGTAACAAGAGGGTCAGAATGGCCCTAAAATGCTCACCTGAATTTTGCTGGTCCAGTGGATCTCATCCAAGTAACTTTCAGGCAAAGCTTCATTCACATTTGCTTAATAGACTTGTTTCACATAAGTCTGCACATGCGCTGAAATCTCTCGACTCCGTCCCTTATACAAACGAGGGGGCATGTCAGACAAGTAATAGTTTATAGAAAGTTGTATTTTTTAAACCACAAAATACTCGTCGTTATAAACGAAATTAAAGTTATTTTTACATATAATTAAGATGTATTTTTAATGCTTCAGGCGGGTGGAATTCCCATGCCCGACTTGTCCGACGCCGGTTTTTCTACTTGCGGGCAAGTACATTTTCCTAGGCCACTTGTCCGTGGACAAGTAAATACCAGAGCAAGTTTTGATAAAGTACTAAACAGATCTAGGAGAAAAGTCATCCTTTGTTTGTATCAAAGGGAAGAAAACACTGTCCTTAATGAAGAAAATGCTGGGTTTCAGCATTTTCTTCATTAAAAACAATATTTCTCAATATTTATCTATCTACTGTTTTGGGGACAAGTTCATATTGAGCCTGGACAAGTAAGAAATCAGCATTCACTTGTCCAGGGACAAGTGGAGAAATTCTGTATTTACACACCCCTGTGCTTAAATTCTTCATGCCTTTTCTTACCATTTTTCAATTTTTTGGGTTTTGATTAACTTATATTAATCTATCTATCTAGCGTGCCTGACCTATGAAGAAGTATTTTGCATTTCTTGTTGGTAATAATGTACTGACTTTTTTTAAATTTTGTCATCAAAGTTTCTCTTTGAATTATTTTTATTCGTATATTATGCCTTTTTTATTCAGATCTTATCAATTTTTTCACTCTTTTCATAAAATCTCAATATTGCTGACAAATACAAAAATACGTAGCCTTCTCAATTATGTCTTTATATAGTGTTATAAAAATTTCTTTGTATAAATCATTATTACCATCATGGTAATTAACACACTGAGACAAGGAAATGTATTCTTTCCAAAAGTAATGATAAAAAAATAAAATAAATAATTCGTTGAGCGCATAATTCAACCAAATACGCCACCGCCTTTTATAGATTGTTTGTGATATTGTGCTATTGAAACTTCGTGGCAAAAAGAGAAAACTGAAACCAACACATTGACGATCTTTCACTTTGTGAATCTTGATTGAGGAATAATAGGCCTATGTGATATTTTGACCGTGCAATATATATTTCTTAGTGGAAAATGTTATCTATTCACAACAGCGGGTTTTTTGTTTTTTTTTCCACAAGAAATGTTCATACTAAGGACATATTAAATGATAATAATAATTAGATAAATATGTGATATTTTTTAAAAAGCACAGAAAGATCAGACTTAGTTTAAGTTAGATTCATGTTATTAATCGAATAGGGGCCATATATCTGATACTCATTTAGAATCGTTAAAATATTTTAGCACAAGCCCCTTGCAGCACTGTTGTTTTTCATATTGCTTGATAAAACTTAAGCGTACAAAAATGTAGGGTTGAATTTAATCTTCATGTTTGTTTATGATTTTAAAAAGGGTTTTTCAATATACCATAGACCCTAGATCAAAGAGCGGTAAAACACTAAGGCAGCGGTTATGAATTACAATATGTGCGCTAAATAAACATTGTACTGGTGACAATTAAGAGTCCTATGTGACATATGGTATTACGTAATGGTATTTAACCATGATGAAGATATATCCATAAAAGGGGTATCTTAATTGTGCGTTCAATAATTCATGAATTTGGAAAATTAATTGGATTCGTAAGAGGTGAGTGTTAAAAAAAAAGGCTGCACGAAAAGAAATCGAGTGAAACACAGAACTACAAATCATTAATTTCGAAACAGTGAAATGCACGTTTCCAATGCATTTAAAAGCCCTTCCCAATACATGTACGAGTTCAAACTTGAATCATTATCAAAATGAAATAGCAACTCCTAACAATAAACCTGCGGTGGAATTATTTCTCCCCTTTTCACATTTTCTTTAACTCTCGATATCTTGCCATGTAAAAAAAAAATCATGTGTCGAATTGCACTCTGTCGTCTGCCGTTTTTGTTGTCTGTTTTTTATTTTCTCTTTATTTTCATCATTTTTTTGTATTTTTTTAGTTAATCAATTACGATCGATTTGTGACGAACAATAGAGGTATTTCACATAAGTCTGCGCATGCGCGGAAATCGCCCGACTCCGCCCCTTTTACAAACGAAGGGGCATGTCATTTTAGTCCAGTAAAAATTTATAGTGAAATAGCATATTTCAAACCACAAAATACTCGTCGTAATACAGGTTATCAAAGTTATTTTTGCACATACAATAAAATTAAGTTTTAATGCTTAAATTATTCATGCCTATTTTTGTCATTTTTTGTTTTTTGCTTTTGATTAACTTATTTTAATCTAACTCTATCTAGCGTGCCTGACCTTTGAAGAGGTATTTTGATTTCTTGTTGGCAATAATATACTGACTTTTTTTTTTAAATTTTGTCATTAAAGTTTCTCTAGGAACTATTTTTATTCATAAATTAATCCCTTTTTTATTCAGATCTGGTCATTTATTTCGCTTTTCATTAAAATCACAATATAACTAAAAAAAAAACAACAACAAAAAAAAACGAAGTCTACTCAATTATTTGTTTATATAGTATTATATAAATGTCCTTGTATAAAACATTTATACAATCACATCGTAATCAACACACTGAGACAAGGAAATGTATAAATGCAAAAAGAAGAAAGAATAAGAAAAAAGGAAACATATAAATCGTTGAACGCTTATTCCAAACAAATACACCACCTCGTTGAATAAATTGTTTGTGATATTGCGATTTTGAAACTACGTGACAAAATAAGAAACACATTGACGATCTTTCACTTTGTGAAGCATGATTTCGGAAATGTAGGCCTGTGTGATTTTTTGACCTTGCAATAAAACTTTCTTTGTGTAAAATGTTATTTATTCACAACAGCGTTTTTTGTTGTTTTTTTTTTTTGTTTTTTTTTTTGCACAAGAAATGTTCATACTAAGGAAAAATTAAATGATAATGATAATAAATACATATAGGTAAATAAGTATTATTTTGTAAATAGCACAGAAAGACCAGACTTAGTTAAAGTTAGATCCATGTTCTTCATGGTGTCGGGGCCATATATCAGATATTCATTTAGAATCATTAAAATATTTTAGGATAAGTCCCTTGTAGCACTGTTGTTTTTCATATTGCTTGATAAAACTTAAGTGTTAAAAAAACATGTAGGGTTGAGTTTAATCTTCTCGTGTGTGTATGGTTTTTGATAGGGTTTTTCAATAAACCATAGACCCCAGATCAAAGAGCGGTCAAACACTAAAGCAGAAGTTATTAGTTACATCACGTGCGCTAAATAAACACTGTACTGGTGTCAATTAAGCGTCGTACGTGACATATGGTATTACGTAATCGTATTAAACTTCTATCACATCATCATGATGAAGATATATCCATAAAGGGGAGTTCTAATTGTGCGTTCAATAATTCATGAATTTGGAAAATTAAATGGATTCGTAAGAGGTAAATGTTAAAAAAAAAGCCGCACAAAAAGAAAGATATTCAAGTGAAACTCAGAACTACAAAATCATTAATTTTGAAACAGTGAAGTGCGCAATTTCAATGTATTTAAAAGCCCTTCCAAATATAAGCATGTGTTCAAATTTGAATAATTACCAAAATGAAATAGGGACTCGTAAATAGCTGCGATGGAATTATTTCTCCCTTTTTCAAATTGTCTCTATCTCTCGATATGTTTTCGCCTCTTATTTTTCACTAGAGTAAAACATTATATCTATGTTGAACTAGCATTCTGTCGTATGTCGTTTTTGTTGTCTGGTTTTATTTTTATTGTTATTTATTATATTTTATTTATTTTTTGTAATTTTTTAGTTAATCATTTACGATCGATTTGTGTCGAACAATAATGCAATTACTATTATGGAAATAATGAAAATGAATAGTCAAAATGAAAGAATTCCAAATAAACTTATCAAATCAAAGTGATTTCTCAAAACAGTAGATTTTAAGTGAAGGATATCTGTTTCGACCAAAAAATATGAATTCATCAAGTAGAAACTCTGACGAGATATCTCAGCGATTTATTCACCCAACTAAAATCAAACGCCGCTTTTTTCAGTATTTCAAATAAAAAAAATCCCGAAGTCAGTCGAAATAGTTTTTAATGACATTTAAGTTTTGTTTTGAGTGATAAAAGTTTGATAATCTATTTCATTAATAGTTGAAATCGACTGATTCATCCGGATAAATTTCAATGAAATAAAGAGTGGAGAAAAGAAGGATGCCCCCTCGTTTGCATGATTATGTCCCTTTGACTGAAGAGTACGCAAGGGAGATAATTACGTGAAATACCTCTATTACTAGTATTGAAATAATGAAAATGAATAGTCAAAATGAAAGAAATCCAAACAAACTATCAGATCGAAGTTTTTATTCACAACGGTAGATTTTCACTGGAGGATATTATTCTGTTTCGACCAAATATAAATTCATCAAGTAGATAAACTCTGAAGAATTATCTCTGCAATTTATTTCAACTAAAATCAACGTCGCTTTTTGTCAATACTTAAAAATAAAACTCCCTAAAAGTGGTCAAAATAGTTTCTAATGACATTTAAGTATTTGTTTGAATGATAAAAGGTTGATGATCTATTTTATTGATAGTTGAGATCGACTGATTTATTCACATAAATTTCAATTATGAAATAAAGGCTGGAGTAAAGAAGGACGCCCCCTCGTTTGCATTGTAATGTCAGTTTAACTGAAGAGTACACAAGGGAGATTATTACATAAAATACCTCTTTTGTTGAAGAGGAATTGTTATTACACAAATTTAAAGTAAAAATAGACCTTGCCCACCTATTCCTTTCTGAGGAGACGCAAAATAAGCCCTGCCCTGCCATGCCCATATTTATGTGCTAATCAAAATTTTGCAAACGTTTTTTTGAAGAGGGTCATCAAAGATTGATTAATTGATTGAATGGAGTATAACGCCGCTTTCAACATTTTTTCAGTTATATGGCGATGGCTGGAACAGCTAACAATGGTTTCCTGGTATTTCTCTCACCAGTACCACCACCACATCCTTTCCTAGCCTCAAGCTGCTATCTCACATAGGTCTATGATAATCAACCCATTGGTGAGAGACAAATAGTCAGAGAGAATGAGTGCCGCCATCAGGGATTGAACCTGGGACCTCTAGATTGACTGTCTGACGCACTACCAACTGTGCTATGATGGCGGCCTGGGTCATCAAAGAAACATTGTGGTAAAGTTTTATTGAAATCTGCCCAGTGGTTCAGGAGGAGATGTCCTTTAAGTATTTTGGGCTCAAAATAAGCCCCCCCCCCCCCCCCCCCCATGCCCAAATTATGGGCCAATCCAAATTTCACAAACAATCTTTAAAAAGGGTCAGCCAAGGAACATTCTGGTAAAGTTATATTGAAATCGGCCCAGTGGTTCAGGAGATGTGGTTCAATGATTTTGGTCTCAGAATAAGCCTGCCACCCCAATATTTATGAGCCAAACAAGATTTCCTGAACAATTTTTGAAAAGGGTCATCCGAGGAACATTCAGGTAAAGTTTCTTTGAAATTGGCCTAGTGGTTCAAGAGATGTTGTTCAAAGATTTAGGGCTCAAATTAAGCCCCGCCCTGCCACACTTATATCTATGGGCCAAACAAAATTTTTTGAACAATTTCTAAAGAGGGTCACATAAGAAACATTTTGGCAAAGTTTGATTAAAATCGTCCCAGTGGTTCAGGAGAAGAAGAAGTTTTTAACATCGTTGACGACAGACGACGCATGACAGACGGCGGACTCAAGGTGATCCTTAAAGCTCCCCTTGTGCATGTTGTGCTCAGGTGAGCTAAAAATAACGAGACAAAAAGGAAACTATCCGTGTAAATAAACAATAAATGTAAAATGTTCCCACCAAGTTTCCATGTTAATCCAAACTTTAAGGGGTTAAACTCTTTTTTTTGTTAAGCCAGTGTTAACAGTTCATAAGACGAAAGGAATATGGCATCAACAACTCACAAGGTCTGTCATTTTTTGCTTTAAATTCCACACCCAGTATGACTATATAATGAAAATGAAAAAAAAAATAAGGTGTGACTGTCCCAAGGAAGGCTTCTGTATTTGGAATTCCTGAGAAAAAATGAGTTTAAAAGGATTGAATTTCTGCCTCTTTTATATCTGCGGTGGCATAGACCTAGGCTATGAATGCAGGTATACAGGGTGCCTATTCACGTACTACAGTATGTAATTCACGTAGAAATACATCAATTCACATACAGGTTTATAGGCCAGGGGTGCAAGCACGAAAGAATAATTTATTAACGTAGAAAGATAATGACCATTACCTGAATGTTTTGAATGAAAGTGTATCTAATTTGCATGCCTGATTATCAGTTGTAAATCCAATTAATAATTGGTCAGTCATTTATTCTGTCCATTGAAGAAGCTGTGTGGCTTATCAATAAACAGGTAATTCTGAAGTCGTAAATATTGGCAGCCATGAAACGCAATTACTTACCGGTATGTCTGTGTATTTCAAAAGAATTGAAAATGTTCTTGAGTGATTCAACTGACTCCTTTTATCTATAAAATATTTAAGGTTTTAACTGAAAACTACTTTGTTTTAATTCAAAGAAACTAATTTCTTGAATTTTATAGATCAACTTGCAAACATTAAGAGCCTCTGAGGGCTTACAATTATAAGTAGAAATGGTTAATAACAGCAAATTATGTAGCAGGTGAATTTACTTAGAGTACTTTTTGAGTAATGGTGATTCCATTATTGAACTCAGTTTAGATTCTTTTTACAGCAAAACAGTTGAAGATCTTTCGGGCCTTAAATCAGTTTTACTGTAACTACTAATATAGAGTATTTTTTATGAAATTTATATGCTTCACCCTTAACTCTGAAAGTAAAGGGTACGCTGCACCCCTAGATTTTTCTTTGTACCCTCAACTTTAGACTTAGAGGGTACATGTACCCCCAAAGTGAAAACCCAGTGGGTATGCTGGTATAGCAGAAGGAAGTGGCTAGCCGTACGGGTCCGTACGACTAGTCTTGTAGGCTAAACGTACGGACCCGTACGGCTAGCGTGTCCTCACTGGATAGGCTAGCCATACGGGAGTTTTTCCAACCAATCAGAATACTGTATTTGATTTCCGATTATATACCATATTCGGGTTCACCTATCGATTGTTCAGTTATTGTTTATCTTTTATTACGCATTTAGAAAAAAGAAAGACAAACATAAAACACTAGTAAGTGCCCGTAACAACAATTATGATGGTAAAATGGTCTGTTCTCTAAGTTTTTTGCAATGATAGGCCTAATTAATTTCTGTATTTTATGTAACGTTTCCCGAGTTTGTTTTTCCACCGTTTTGGAATGAAACAAACATTAATTCATGATTTTGAAAGCCCAATCGGCAATCAATTGTTATTAATTAGAGGCAAATAGTAGATTTTTTACCTCAATATTAGACATACCGGTTTGTCATTTCTGTTGAAAATCTTGTCTAATGTGCGAACGTGTTGGTAACTGGTAATAGGATTTACTTATTTCACCAAATGTTATAGAACGTACGGTTAACCTGCACACGTGCCCAGAAAATTTTCAACTTGTTACGTAAGTTTTCCGATACAAAAAGAATATTCGTGGTGGCAAAAATTCACTAAAGATGGGCGGTAAAAAATTAAGGTAAAAAAAATTTAGCATTCTTTCTGTTTCCTTATTTGAAGATTGTCGTATCAATTTCAATTAAAGAAATTCACACTTAAAGACGTTTAGTTTTTTCCCATTAACACAGTCATACAGGCACTGAATTGCTTTTCCGACTTGTAGATTTTGGTTGTTTGATTTTTTTCATATTTCGTTTTTAACTACAAACAAAAAAACATTTTAAATGTGTAATTTCTGTAATGTTCCAATGACAATTTAAATTTCCTTCTTTCTAGCCTTTTCCCACAAAAATAATAACATAGTAAATCTCCGGTAATAAGAGTTTTGTAGAAAATTGTATTTTAAGAATTTCTCAATGCAGGGACTCCGGGTCCGTGTTCAATGCGACATTTCGACAATTTTATTGCCCAGCGAATAATTTCCTTATCAAGGAAGATAATATTTTTACACTTTTGTCGTCCTTTAATAGCCTTAAACTTTTGCACTATATATTCTATATTCTTTTAAGCCACATACAGACAGAACAGAAAATATTGAAGTACGCGAATAGAAACATAACATTTTTTATTCATTCCCGTTGTGTATTCTGATTGGTTGAAAAACTCCCGTACGGCTAGCCTGTCCAGTGAGGACTGGCTAGCCGTACGGGTCAATACGTTTAGCCTACCAGACTAGCCTTACGGACCCGTACGGCTAGCCACTTCCATAGCAGAAATAATGTCTCTACAAGGCTTCAGAAAATAATCAAATATTACAAGTTGCACTCCAATGAAATGAAGAATTTTGATTGGTATAAATTGCGTCACTTCGGGAAAGTGCATTTTTCGCTGCATTCATTTCAGTATATAGTGCAATTGCTTAAACACATACTAGTAGGGCTTGAGCCTGTAGGATAAAATGATCAGTATACAATTTTAGACAGCACCGGATATTTATGATTTGACCTAGAATACAAGGATAACTATGAAAATAAAGCTACCAGATTACAAGATCAAAGCATTTAACATCAAAACTTATCAATAAGATAGGGACCTTGATGTGACACTGATGAATGCTGAAGAAAAAGCCGTCGAAGCGAGCGTGTTACTATTTGCATGAGTAGCAATTAACTTCACCACCGTACGAAGATAATGTCGTGAATTACAAATCATTCAAAATTAATATTTAAATAAAAAATTAAATGATCTGCCTCACATAATGTAGAATAATTTTTAATGTGTCACAATTATTCGAATAATTAGAATATGGCTAACAAACAACAACAACAATACTTACGACATCATTTTGACAGCTCATACGCAAGCACAATATTTTATCAATTTTCTTTATAATTGTTATGAAAATGTACACAAATCTCAACAATAGTTAAGAAATAATATCTGATTCATCTGATCTACGGCACTGTATCAATTTTAGAGACAGTTTTTTCGTTTATTGTTATTTATAATGTATTTTCGCGGACACCGGTTTGTTTATTTTCAATCCTTTCCAATTATTTTTGGATAAAATTGGATCAATTTAAATTCGAAAGCCCTAATTAGATTGACAAGTTAGTTTGTTTGAATTCACCCCCCTCCCCAATTGGATAAAAGGTTCGGCTCAACACCATTTGGTCATGGCCTCTATATTCAGTGACCTACGGAAATCATTGTTCATAAAACTGATTTAATAGCATCCAACGCGCACAGATTTCCTGTCTGTTACACTTGAGAGAGGGGTGGACAGTATCCAGGGTTTACAGTCAAAACGGCCCAAAGTCGAAACTGTATAGTGGTTTAACTAGTTTTCAATACTCTAAGGGATGGGAGTAATTGATGGCAAAATAAAGTGATGGATCTACAAAAACAGACATGAATCGCAAATTCTAATCTTTTCTGTCTCCAAAAATCTTAAATTTGCCGATTTAACTGAAAAGAGCACTAGAAAACAAAAGCTTTTTTCACACAGGGTGAAATAGGTCACAGTTTTAAAAATTGACCTATTTTCGTGACCCTTTATTATTTTCTGGTAAAAGAGTAAACAGAAAATAGTGTCGGACATTCGGATTGAAGATATGGTTAACTTTATCGGACCTAGGGGATTTTTGTTGGACATGTCCGACAGTTTTGAACAGTGTTCATTGATTCAAATCTTTGGCAATGCTTTTCCTTTCACTGAAATAATGTTTCTTTTAAAATTGAAAAAGATGCTTAATTAAACACCTCCCGCCCTCATCAGAATGTTACTGAATTATTAAGATATTTTGTTGATTAAAATATATTTACAATGCTTTTAATTTTACTAAAATAACGTTTCTTGTAAAATCAAGATTAGGAAAGGACATGCTTGGGTGAACACCTCAAGATTAGGAAAGGACATGCTTGGGTAAACACCTCATGCCCTCATCAGAATGTTACTTAACTTTCAAATATCTAGTGACTGCTTGTTGATAATTGGTCTCGTTAAAGATTTACAAGTAGTTTTAAGAAATATTAAAACAATAAAGATATAAAGAGCAAAAGAATCCAAATTGTCTTTTTGCAGCTACATTAACATAAAGACAACTGCATGGTTTATTCAAGTACTAATACACCATGCCAAAGCCCTTATGTTACGCCAGTGGATTCAAAGAGCATAAGTAAGATAAATATTAGAGAATTGCATTAGATGAATTGCCTTCAAAAAATTTGCACCGTTGTTGTATGAAACTAAACCTATCAGCTTTGCAGAAAGAGTTATGTATTCACATGAAAAATAATGAGCGTATATAATTTTCCATTATCTTGAAATTTTGATGGACCAAAGTTTAAACTACAGGTGGCTTGAATCTATGCATAACAAACACTTACTAGTTTAATTAAAAAAAAGTACAACACTACTTATTTACACTTACTTGCATTTTGCTGAGAAATTTTTAAAGTTATATCAAATCACAGTTATCAGAGAAACTTCTTTCTTTAAGACTGAATTATTAAGAGGATGTAAAAAGAAATAATGAAAAAATGTAATATTTGACGAAAAATTCTATAGACACAACATTTCTCTAACAAATCTCCGAATTAGATAATGAAATCTTAATTAAATTTGTTATAATTTATCTATTTTCAAAGTGATATTTTATGAGTAAATTTTGTTTGGGCTGTTTTGACCGAACGAAAAATCAGCTTTGGGCCGTTTGGCCAAATTACAGGCTGTTTTGACTTTGGGCCCTTTTGAATTGGTCCCATATCCAGAGATAGATAGATACCGGTAGATGATTTTAAAACAAACAAACAAACAAACAATGCTTCATGAAGGCAGTGTTTGGTCTTGATTTGAAATTTAAGGGCTATAGCTAGAGTCCCATAGATATCTATTGTCAAATCTCAATCATTGTGTATACCTTTATTACTGTGCATGAGCCTCATGGAATTCAGGTGACCTAATTTTGTCACAGGATGTTTTGCTTTTGCCGCCTGCTAAGTCATGCAGTGAAAAAAAAAACCCCACAAAATACTAGAACCATATTGCACATTTGAACTAAAACCCAACTAAATGCAACATTTATGAAAGTGAGTTATTTTCTCCATGAACATTGAGATACTTGAGCTATTTTAAGTCTAGCAGGGTTTTAGTCTGACCTCAACAAACGGGGGTCCAAAGGAATACTTAATTTGGACCTTAGGGGGTCTCCTCTAATAGTTTAAGAGTCCTTGCTTAAGACATAGACTATATTTTGGAGCAGTTGACTTGTATAAATATTAATTTAGAGCTATTTCCTGGTTAAAGGTAAAGGAAGTATTGATTATGTATTGACTATTTGGGGCTCAACTTCATGAAAAAATTGAAGACTGTTTAAACAGTCTTTATCTCTTTTCTGAAGCTGATCCCCAGAGGGACAATGGGACTCAGACATGTATGGGACAGATTTGGAGTCCTGGCTACTTATTTGAGAAACACAGACTCACAAAGCCTGCGTCCTGTAAAACCATGGTCTAAAGATAAGATAAATCAGAACTAGATCTTACCCTGAAAGAATGTGTGGTATAAGCTTATTTAAGCAGAGGATGGTATTAATGATTTAGGAGTTGATCAAATTTTGTAGATAGGTGTAAAGAATACTTATTGATAGAAAATTGATATCATTAAATAAGAAAGGTGTACAGAATGCTTATTGATAGAAAATTGATATGAAATAGTAAGTGATGGGCAGCTTAATCGATTGTTACCGACCCCTCGGTCAAAGAACATAACTTGTATGTTTTCAGAGGTACAGATAGAGGTTGGATTTTGGATTTTAAATTAAAATATGTAGCAAATGTTTGCATAAACCCTATGTTTTGAGTACTCATTTGAAGTGACAATTCAAACGAGTACTCACAACATTTGCTTTCATTGAGAAAGGAAACTTTTTAGTTTTAGACCGTCTTTACCCCCCTCCCCTTTTACCAAGAGGTACCAAGTTTGATTTCTATTGATCTTGGTTCTTTCATTAGCCCACAAATTTGTCACAAGTACTGGTAAATTTCTAGGAAGCAGAACCGAGCAGAATTAATCTTAGTTGGAAGAACTTGTATTCCAATAGATGTAAAATGAAAAGGTTTAAACTAAAGTATTGTTTTAAATTGTTATCTAATCTAGTGTTTAAATGATGATCCACTTCTCTGTGATAAGTCGTACCAATGATGGGCTAGCCCTGACAGCCAATTCAGATAGCCCACAACTCTCAACAAACCCAGCTTTAGAGGAAATGTACAGAAAAATGAAGATGTTGTCACGGATATCGTCCAGATTTCCAGACAGATGCTGCCTGCCTGGAGATGTCTACTCAATCTAGTATGTCAACAGAAACAGCCCTCCTTTTTGTCTAATTTCAAAAAAATTTAAAACATCTTAAAAAAAAAGTTTAATTTGGTGAAAAAAAACAAACTGCTTTTTGGGGAAGAAACATTGTGGACAATGAAAAGAATGCATGTCACAAGCATTTTTTCCTTTTCAACAATGCTTTCTGAAACATTTTCTTCAGGGTGCAAGCCAAGCCCAGCTGCCTCAGCCACAGGTAGCCAACACGGGTGGGGATAGTGTAATATTATCATAAATTAACCCCCAAAAGTGTTTACACAATTTTTAGCAAGCTATTGTCATGGCGGTGTGTCCGTCGTGCGTCCGTCCGTCCGTACATGCCTAAACTTTTTCTTTAAACATCTTCTCCCACAACAATGGGTGGATTTTCATGAAACTTGGTAGAAATATTCCTTGGGTGACCTTCTGTTAAGATTGTTAAAGAAAATTTGATTGACCCCCAAATATGGGCGTGGCAGGGTGTGGTATTTTTTCACTTTGAAATCTTTAAAACTCTTCTCCTCCCAAACCATTGGGCCAATTTCAATGAAACTTGGCATAGATGTTCCTTGGATGACCCTTTACTTAAATTGTTAATAAAAAAACTGATTGGCCCATAAATAATGGGCATGGCAGGGTGGGGCTTATTTGAGCCTGAAATATTTGAATGACATCTCCTGACTCACTGGGCTGATTTCAATAAAACTTTACCAGAATGTTCCTGGGGTGAACCTTTTTTCAAAAATTATTTGTGAAATTCTGATTGGCCCATAATTATGGGCGGGGCAGCCCGAAATATTTGAAAGACATCTCCACCCAAACCATTGGGCCAATTTCAATGAAACTTGGCATGGATGTTCCTTGGATGACCCTGTACTGAAATTGTCCAAGAATTTTTGATTGGCTGATAAAAATGGGCATGGCAGGGTTGGGCTTATTTTGAGCCCGAAATCTTTAAGCCACATCTCCTCTTGAACCAGTGGCCAATTTTGATGAAACTTTACCAGAATGTTCCAATGATGATCTTTTTCGAAAATTCTTCGTGAAATTTTGATCGTCCCATTAAAATGGGCGGGGCAGTGCGGGGCTTATTTTGAGGCCTGTATCTTTGGAAGACATTTCCTCCAGAACCTTATGTTTTAATAAGATGGGTAAAGGGATGCAGCTTCATGGGGATTGAGTATTTTGGTACGATGTGGGCCAAAACAAGTTTATAATTATGAAATAGGTCTTAAGAGATTTCAAAGTGTTGTTTTCATTCAAAGAAAGCTTTATTTGTTGAAAGTCTAAAGATGTTTAAGCCAGTGGAGCGATACAGGCCCTCTTGGGCCTCTTGTTTTTTTATTACAATATATATTATAGGTTACACTCCTGTAATTTCTAGAAAGGAAAAAAAAATGACTAACAAAAAGCTTCATGATAAAATGACAAAATGCTTGTAACTATTTACACACAAGTTCCGTCCAATAATATGTTTTGAGAGGGCTAGATTTTGATCATTTTTAGCTCTGCTGTTTTCAGAAAAAAACAGCTGTATGTTTATAGCCATTGCTTTGTCGTTGTCATTGTTGTGCGAAAACCTTGATGTTTTGTGATATCTTTGGTTGTACTAAAGGCATTCACTTGAAATTTGGCACAAATGTTCACTATCATTATAGCAACTCATACCATCAAGGGAGAAAAATCTAGATGCATTTTGTGCAAAAATTGCCCCTTTTCAACTTAAATCTTTTCTCTACTATCCAGCACCCAGTTCGATCCCAGAAGGCGGCACTCATTCTTTCAGACTATTTGTCTCTCACCAATGGGTTGATAATCCTAGACCTATGTGAGATAGCAGCTGGAGGCTAGGAAAGGATGTGATGGTAGTACTGGTGTGTGAAATACCAGGGATCCATTGTTAGGTGCTCCAGCCTCTGCAATGTAACTGAAAAAATGTTGAAAGCGGTATAAAACTCCAATCAATCAATCAATCCATCACCCAACAGCTGAGAGTAGGGGCCCATAGGCAATGCTCTTGTTTGGTCCTAGCCTACCTTTCCTGCTTTCTAATTAAGTACTGTATGAAAAACTTGAGCCGGGCTGGTTAAAATGTCCCATGAATTTGCAGTTTATTTGAAAGAAATTTAGCAGGATAAGGGTTAAGGTAGTGGACCTGTTATAGTTCCACAATGTTTTGAATGCAATGTACGTTCACAATGTTAACAGAGGTTTCCTAATGATTTCATTAGGAAACCTCTGTCAACAATGTGAAAGTACATGAGTTCCAAAATGTTGAGGGCCCATTATGGGTCCACTGCCTAAAGCTCTTATTACATATTATCTATTCATGTCATGCTGGTCAGATAAGTTGCGCTTCAATACAGGACCGATTGACCAGTATAATATAGCCACATACATAATGTGTTCTATTGTTCTGTCTGGTGGAATTTAGTTCGGTCTGGTAAAATTTTTAAGTTAACTAGACCGACTGTCCTGTAAAAAAATTTGGGTATTTCGTTAAGACTGCAATCTTTTATTTCAGCTTTATAACAGCATTAGACCTGTCATTGTTTGTACTGTGTGACACAACATACCCAAAAGTATTAGCCTTCTCCTTTCTCTCTGATCTACAGAAAGAGTTTTTACAATTTTATGACAAACGAAAGGTCATGGCAGTTGAAAGACCTTATGCCTTGATAGAATTTGGTAAGTTAAATATGTAAATAAGAAAATTATAAGGTGTTCATATGTTTCAGATCTTGCACATAGTACATAGTTAAATAGCATAAAAGTAGTTTCATATTTCATTGAAAAAAATTCAGTGTGCAGTTGCTTTGTATTCTTGATGACAAGGTAGTTCCATAAAATGGTTACAATATCTAATAAGTTGCTTGATGTTATTGAATTATAAGAGATAGGAGAATGTTTTCTTTGCAGTATGAAAATGAAAACTCATACCAGGTCCACTTTGCATATTCATATGGTGTGCTAAGGATTTTACTTTCATACCTCAATGGAAAAAAGAAAGAAATCTATTTGTCTCTTCAATGACCAGTTACACAAAATGGAACAATCTGTGAAGCGCATAAAGTGTTGACCCTATTTAGACTGTGTGGAATTTGCAGACTGACTAGGGCCATTTTTTTTCGCAATTTGATAATTTTCTAAATCTAGAATGGTCAATCTACCTTCCTGTGAAAGATTTCTTGAAATGTTGAAATGTGATTCATTGGTTATCCTATATTGGACACAATCTCTTTGTGAAATATTTATTTTAAGTAGTTCCAAGATTGTCCCTTTTTGTGTAAAGGGTCACATTCTTTCTGACAAGCCTAGAAAGCCCTTTAACCCTTTTCCATAAAGTCCACAGATTTTAAATCTATATAATTTAATTTTAGTTGTGTACATCAATATTCACACATTCTGATTGGCTGAAAAATTGATTTTTTCTTCAATGAAAACAATTTTGAGTACAAATCTATTTTTTAAGCTTCCACACAAAGTAGTCCAATAAGAAATCTGTTTTGTTGTGTGTAAATTTCTACATTTCTGCTCAAAATGTAAGATTAAAAGACATATAGATAGTATTTGTTGATTTCATGGTATGAACCTAAAAGGATTGTGGCATTCATGTTTGAATCCTTGAAAGTACAATTTAAGTTTCATA
The DNA here is from genome assembly GCA_948146395.1 of Fragum whitleyi. NCBI lineage: Eukaryota > Metazoa > Mollusca > Bivalvia > Cardiida > Cardiidae > Fragum > Fragum whitleyi. The sequence goes on from OX411556.1 coordinate 10,574,312, forward strand.
CCTTGATTAACAAATACTCTCTTCATTTCATAAGAGACTTATTACTTTAGAAAATCTTGTGGATAAGGAAGAATTGCTTGTGGCAAGTACTTTCTCCCTTTTCCTTTGCATATTATTTTCTACCTCGTAGAGTAGTTACACTATTAGATGAAGACAGTATTTGATATTTCATGGATATATGAAACTAAAAACAAAATCACACTGTATGAGTACGCAAAGGGGATTCATGCATGAGTGTGCTTAGGTTTTTAGCTATTGTCATGGGGGAGTGTCCCTTGTGCGTCTGTCTGTGCGTGCGTCCGTCCGTGCGTGTGTAAACTTTTTCTTTAAACATCTTCTCCTCCCAAACCAATGGGCGGATTTTAATGAAACTTGGTAGGAATGATCCTTGGGTGGCCCTCTTCTTAAATTGTTCAAAGAATTTTGATTGGCCCCATTGGGCGTGGCAGGGGGTGGCATTTTATCACTTTGAAATCTTTAAAAAATCTTCTCCCCTCAAACCATTGGGCCGATTTCAATGAAACTTGGCATGCATGTTCCTTGGGTGGCCCTCTAGTAAAATTGTTCAAGAAATTTTGATTCGCCCATAAATATGGGCGTGGCAGGGCGGGGCTTATTTTGAGCCCGAAATCTTTGAACGACATCTCCTCCTGAACCACTGGGCCGATTTCAATGAAACTTTAACAGAATGTTCTTTAGGTGAGCCTTTACATAAATTGTTCAAGAAATTTTGATTGGTCCATGAATATGGGCGTGGCAGGGCGGGGCCTATGTTGAGCCCGAAATTTTAAAATGACATTTTCTCCTGAACCACGTGGCTGATTTCAATGAAACTTTACCAGAATGTTCCTTGAGTGTCTCTTTTCAAAAATTGTTTGCTAAATTTTGATTGGCCCATAAATATGGGCGTGGCAGGGCGGGTCTTATTTGGAGGCCAAAATCTTTGAACGATATCTCCTCCTGAACCTCTCAGCCAATTTCAATAAAACTTTATCAGAATGTTTCTTGGGTGACTATTTACTTAAATTGTTCAAGAGATTTTGATTTGTCCATAAATATGGGTGTGGCAGGCTGGGCCTATTTTGAGCCAGAGATCTTTGACATCTTCTTCTGAACCTTATGTTTTAATAAGATGGGTAAAGGGTTGCAGGTTCATTGTGATTGAGTATTTTGGTGCAATATGGACCAGAACCAGTTAATCATTATATAATAGGTCTTAGGAGATTTCGGAGTGTTAATGTTTTCATTTAAAGTAAGCTTTATTTAATATAAGTCTAAAGATTTTAAAGCCAGTGGAGCGATACAGGCCCTCTTGGGCCTCTTGTTTAGTGTCAAACCTCCATGAAATCAATAAATACTCTCTTCATATCTTATGATATCATTAAATGAAGCAAACCTATAAATACTTCTCCAAATGGGGCAGATTTCTTTTAGGACTACTTTATGCAGAAGCTTGAAATTAAGCTGCTAACTCAAATGTATTTCATCGGGGAATGAAACAAATTTTTCAGCCAATAAGAATTCAAGAAAATTGAAGGAATCATCCAAAGTTTAAAATTGCACAAACTTTTTTTTATCATCTCATTTTTGAACAGTCTTGACCCTTTTCATGCTGAATTAAAATCCTCTTAAAGAATTGCACTCCTATCAAAGTACTGAAAGCCCTAGAATTCAAGGGTGTAGGGAAATCTTTCTTTTTGAAAATCAATTTCAAGAACAAAGCTGCCTTGAAATGGGAAAAACAGGTGGTATAGACTAAAATCAGACCGCACATATGCCAAAGCAGGAATATTCTGGGATCAAAATGACAAGGATTGTTAAATTTTGAAAATTCAAAATGTTAAGATCGGCAAAAAAAGCTCGACATAGTCCCTTGTCATTTACAGATTACCCCTTACAGAAACTAAAACAGAGATACAACAACCCTAGAACACTAAATACCAAAGTGAATTTACAGACATTAAGTGAAGAACTCAGATTGAGGCCCCCTTATGTGTTATGTGATGAGGAACTGCGACCTAATTATGGGAGACAGGAGAGTACTCACAAATTACATTCAGGTAATCTTAACCCTTGCCATGCTGAACCCGGAATATTCCTGTTTTGGCAGGAGCTATAGACAAACATCAGCCTGCACACATGTGCAGTCTGATGTTAGTCTACACCACCTGTTTATCACTTTCAAACCAGAACTGTCAATAGATTTAGTTTTTCAATCAAAATTGACCTACTGTTGGTACTTGCAGTGCCTTTTGCCCTTTGATTTTGATGAACATTCTTAGCCAAAATTTATTCAGCTCGACAAGGATTAAGGTGTAAACTTTCAGTACACTCATGGCTTGTGCTTGCTTTTCAAATTTAGGAGTCATTGACCCCTAAACTGTAATTTTTAGGGGTCAAAACTGCTGTTTAAGGGGTCATAATAAGCAATAGAGAGGATGAATTGGTGAATATTTTCTGTTTTTGCTGATGAATTTCTTCAGTTATCTCTTTCATATCTTTATAAGAGATTCATATGAATCCCTTATAAAGTTATGAAGGAGACAATTAATTCTATAAAATTACAATTTGCAGCAGCTTTGAGATGCAATACTCAAAATTTGAAGGGTCAATATGACCCCTCCTGATAGAAAATTTAGGGATCAAAATCAGATATTTTCAAACTTTTGAAGGTCAAAACCCTGGTTTAAGGTTCAAACTTGAACCCTGATATTCCAAATACAAAGATGCCTCAGAGAACTTTCTAGGGAAAATCAGCCCTAAGAACAGAAAACACAATGCACTTACCACAAAAGATAGAGCGGTTTATCTTGAATTCACTGCGAGCACGTTTTCAAAAATGACACCTTACTAGGCAACAAAAGAGATTTGAAGCTAAACTCGGCAAATACCTTGAGAAAACATAAGTAGATTTACACCACCAAGTCAAAATATCAGTTAGTCATAGATGTAACCCATCTTTGGATGAATAGATATAAACAAAATGAAAATCGAGAGAGTTTTGGTCAGCAGTTAATTTTTCTGACATCTTTGATTAGCAAGTCACCTTTTCTTGTTGCTTACATGAAATTTCAAAGCCTAAACAATTATACTGTTCAGCTTATTACCGGTAATTACTTTATGCGACTCTACTTTCGTGAATGTGGGGCTTGTTTGGTTCAGTGTTTAGAGCGCTGGCTTTTTTAAAACATTTGTTATTCTTCCACTGGCAACAAATATTTTTCACTCTTTGCTGACTTGCTATCTTGTTTGGTTTTAAGATGATGGCATATCCATTGATCCACTTATGCAACAAAATCTTAATTTTGTTAGTTCAAAAAAGGACTTCAATTCATATCTGTATCTAGCCCATATGAGTTTGATCTCTGTCAATGACGAATATTTTGAGCTATGTTCAGTTGTTAATTTTTTGGTTTGTAAGAACTGGGAAACATAAATGGTAAACCGGGAAACATAAATGGTAAACCGGGAAACATAAATGGTGAACTGGGAAACATAAAAGGTGTATGTTTATTTCATTTTCTCTTTTACAGCCATTACACAGAATCGATATTTACCGTTACAATTACTTGGAGGGATTTCACTGGCTTTGAATTGTTTTTGTGCCATATTAAACCTAACTAGAGGAATACATGTGCTAAATGAATCTCACTCACATATAGATGAGGTATGGTATTGTACTATGTATCTAAAGTCAATCTCTTTTGTTTGAACTTTGGGGGACTTACAAGAAAACTTCAACATACATACTTTTTGACCAAGAGATTAACGTAGTGGTCCCATAATAGTTCCACAACATTTCGGAAGTAATGAACTTTAACAGTGTTAACCGAGGTTTTTCATTATTTTCATTAGGAAACCTCAGTAAACACTGTGAAAGATCATGAGTTCCGAAATGTTGCGGAACTATTACCGTTCCACTACCTTAAGAACAATCTTCAGGACAAAGAGATAAGCATCTTCAAACTTGGGTAGGACAATAACTGGTGATGAAATAATGGAAGAAAACAACTGAAGATACATTTGATTTGCATAAGATGAAAAAAACGAATATACAATATCCTTTTATTCACTTTTTAGCTCAACTGGACTTAGTCCAGCAGAACTATTGTCTTGGCCTGGTGTCCATCGCTAGTGAGTGTGTCCATTCCTCTGTGCGTCCATCCGTTAACTTTTTCTTTTAACATCTGAAACTACTTGTCTGAATTCAACCAAATTTCACAGTAATGCTGCTTTGGAAATGATCTATCAGATTCCTTCTTTTAGTCCTGGTAACTTGGGCTACAGGCTGTTGAGTCACCAAAAAAAGGGCCCCTTCTAGTGAATTATGAAAATATGATCTTCTCTGAAACTACTGGTCATAATTCAACCAAACTTCACAGGAATAATGCTTAGGACATGATCTTTCAGATTTCCTCTTTTAATTCTACTCAGGCTGATTTCTTTGGTGCTACAGGCTGTTTAGTCACCAAAAAAGGGCCCAATATGGTGAATTATGAAAGAATCTTCTTCTCTGAAGCTACTGGTCAGAATTCAACAAAACTTCACAGGAATAATGCTTAGGACTTCTTTCAGATCTCTCCTTTTAATCTTTATAAGGCTGATAACCTGGGCACTAGAGGCTATCAAGTCTTCAAAAAAGGACCCCTTATGGTGAAATTTAAAAAAAATCTTCTCTGAAAATACTGGTCAGAATTTCATAGGAATGATGCTTTGGGCATTCTCTTTCAGATTCCTTCATTTTCATTTTTCTGATATCTTGGGTGGGTGCTATGGGCTGTTGCAGTATCCAAAAATGGCCCCATATGGCATAATATAAAAATATAAAAATATATAAGAATAAAAGGCCCAAATAACCCTATATGGTTATGTATGAAAAATTCTTCTTTGAAACTACTGGTTTGAATTCAACAAAATTTCACAGGAATGAACCTTAAGGCATGTTCTCTTAAATTTCTTCCTAAAATTGTGATTGTGGAAAATGTGGGTATTGTCAAGTCAGCTTAAAACTGTTCTGTATGACAAAAAATGAAAAAAAAATATCTTCTTCTCAGAAACGATTTTGGGGTTTCAATGAACAATGTCAGGATTGTTCTTTGGATAGATCTCTCTTTGAGTTCTTTCTTGGTGAGTATGTTGCTGTGTCATGGAAAAAGGGGCCTTTGTGATTCAGCATTTCTTTGTACCACAACTTATATATTTATTGACATATTTCATGAAACTTTCATGAAATGTTACTAATCTTTTGACTGCACACATTAATACTCTTTGAAATGCTATTTTGTGTCAAGGAAAAAGAAGAACTTTCATTTAAGATTGTTTGTTGACTTAATTTTTTTTTCATCCTTGGCTTTAGATGATTATCTTAGATGTCTTTTTTTTATTATGGCTTAGCTTAATTCTTTAAATGGATTTTAATCATGAATTTTCATATATCTGTTAGGCATTAAGTGTCAGCGGAGCAATACTTACTGCTAAAATTCAGGTACCATTTTAAATAGAATATTAAATTTGTGCTCATAAAAAAACCTAATTTAATAAACATGTCATCTAAAACTGATAAAAACTTGGCAAAGGCCAGTTTTTATCTGTTTATAGATGACTTGTTTAATAAAGTAGGTATTCAATGACCTCTCATTCAATATTCTCTAAGAAATTGATGAATAAAGATTTAATGTTATTTTTCAGACATTTGACTCAGACCATTACCAGACTGGTGCTACCTTTTTAGTTTGTTTCTTCTTGTCTTTATATCAGGTAAGATTATATGCAGCTTGTGTGTGACATTTGCAATAATTTTGCAAATTGATGGCTCATCGCAAAACAGTTGTAACTCCCTATATTTTATAGGGAGTTACAACTGTTTCACACCAAGCCGTCGATATGTGAACCATCATGGGAAAAGGTGCTATCTTGGAACTCTGTAACTCCATAAAATAAATACTAGGAAAATTGATTGAATCCAACATAAGGTAACCAGGTGGATTTAAGAAATAATTACATAGGGAGGTAGATTCTAGAATCAGAAAATGTATTATTTGCGTAAAAATTTAAACATTGTCAGTCTGTAAAGATCAGTCTGACTATGATGGACATTTTACACACTTCAAAGATGGTCCATTTTTGTGTGACAGATTATATATTAGCCTGTGCGTGAGATTTCCAACAATTTTGGATAACCACAAAGCAAAGACTCTGACCAGTCTGTGCATCGGCATAGCCTGACGAGAGTCTTCACTATGTTTTTAGTAGATAGATTAAGTCTCAAAGTATCAGTAGACCATCAGGTAACTTAATATATACAGTATGTGGCTGTCTACACTACCAATGTTTGCACCTCATGAAAAATGTCAAATTGTTGGAAATGTCACACACAGGCTCATATGTGTATGGTACAAGCATTGAGCAGCCTAGGCAACCAATCATTACAGTAAAAGAAAAACTTACTGACCACACAGTCTGATCTGAGTCTTCACTTTGTGGAAAAATCTCTTTTGGTACAGAAATAACATGGCTAAATGATATCAGCATGTTGATCTTTAAAGTTGAAAAGCAGGACTACATTTTTAGCTCACCTGAGAACACCATGCACATGGGGAGCTTTTGTGATACTTGATTCTCTGTCATCTAATATCCGTGCAGATAAATGCTGTCTGATGTCTGAGTCATATGGTTGGCCTGGGGTCCTGTAATTACATTATAAATGACTAATCAGTGGCAGATTCAGAGGGGGTTTGGGGTGTTTGAACCCCGTCTGTATCCAAATTATTTCATTGCAGTAGACAAATTCAAGCAAAACTTGGCAACACAAGAATAACAACCCCCTTTTTAGCTCACCTGAGCACAACATGCTCAAGGGGAGTTTTAAGGATCACCCCAAGTCCGTTGTCCTTCGTCAGCAATCTTAAAAAACTTCTTCTTCTCCTGAATCACTGGTCTAATTTCGATGAAACTTTACCAGAAAGTTCCTTGGGTGACTCTTTCAAAAATTGTTCTAAGAATTTTGATTGTCCCATAAATATGGGCGTGTCATTTCTTCACTTTGAAGTCTTTGAACGACATCTCCTGAACCACTGGGCAAATTTCAATCAAACTTTACCAGAATGTTTCTTGGGTGACCCTTTTCCAAAATTCTTCAAGAAATTTTGATTGGCCTATAACTATGGGTGTGGCAGGGTGTGGCATTTTTTCACTTTAAAGTTTTGCCCTCTTGTTGTAGTGTTCAGACCACAGAAACTTAATATATCTAATGTACAAAGTTTGAGCAATTAGCCCCATAGTGTGCCTATCTATATAGAAAGGGATACTTTGGGACTAACTACTTGAATTCAGAGTCGACATTGAACCCTCTTTATAGAAACCCTGGATCCGCTGCTGCTAATTCAGGCAATTCTTTTGTATGACAAATGAATAAAAATTCCATTTTATCTTTTAGATTTATTTAATGGTATACCCATTGAGAAGAAGAAAACCCCTCGCCTGTGCCACACTAGGAAGTATTTGTATATGTCAGCTATATTTATGGGAACAGAGAAGTAATGTTGGACTCATGTTTCATGTGACTGTAGCATGTTATGGAACTTTTGTGATCATGACGAGACAAGTTCAGGGAAAATTACCGCAATATACATTGTGATGTCTAATGGACCCAGTGCCATTGTGTTCAATACTTGTTTGCCAAATTATGCAGAATTTTATAGAAACTTGTAAGAAAGATCTAAGATTTTTAGCTTTAATGTTATATGATTTTAAATGAAATCACCTTTCTTTCAATATCATAAGCATGAAATAGCTTGTCACAAATATTTTTTTTTCTCTCCAAGCAAATGTTACTTTAAGCCATTTACAGTGACCCTGACTTGGTTTATGTTGATAAGTGTATCTTCAAGGCGGTCATTTTAATAGTTGAAAATGAATTATCTTAAAATGAAAAAATCTTCTTGACTAATTGAAATAGCATTTTTGCCGAATTTGTTGACAAAGTATACCCATTGGCTCTAAGTTAAGCATATTTTTAGATTTGAGAATCTTGGACAACTTCTTACAATCAGCTGTTAGAGAGGGTATTTGTAGGACACATGAAAATTGTGTCTTTGATTATCAAAGAGTGCTTAGTCGTCATTCAAAAAAGGAATGGAATTACACAGTATTCACTGGAAGTTGAACATAGCCTTGCACTGCAAGTTATAGTTTTGCACATGATTTTGAAAGTGTTAACCAAAACGAATATATTTTCAAGATCTCGTGAATGGAGTGGTATTTCTATAAGACAATTGATGCGTTTTGGCCAACAAGATTATTTGCTTCAAAGTTCTCATTTAGAGGTCGACAATCGAATACATTCAAAAACACATACTCATTGCTTATGTAAGTAAAAAAGTCTCAATTAGTTTACTCATTGAAGTTCTAAGAGCGATATGCTTAACTTTATGTCAATACTTTATTATTCCTGACAAATGTAAGGAACATAGGGGCTACTAGGATTTTGAAATGTATACGCACTCAGAAGGCAACCAGCATAGAAAATATAGGATAAAGGCGATATGTGGACTATAATAAAAGATGAATGCTTTCTGTCTGCTCCCCTTTTTTTTTAGCTCACCTGAGCACGAAGTGCTCAACGTAAGCTATTGTAATCGTACAATGTCCGGCGTGCGTCGTGTGGCGTCCGGCGTCCACAATTTCTTTAAACATCTTCTCCTCCTAAATAAGTGGGCCAATCTTGATGAAACTTGGCAGGGATGTTCCTTGGGTCAAGCTCTACCAAAGTTGTTCAAATAAATGAAATCCAATCTTAACTTTCCCTTTACCCTTAAAAAAAATGGTGAAAATATGAAAAATCTTCAAAAATCTTCTTCTCTGAAACCAGAAGGCAGACAGCTTTCATATTTGGTTTGTAGCATCATCTAGTGGACCTCTGACAAGTTTGTTCATATCAAGACCCTTGGGTCATATTTGGGTTCCAGCCCGGGCACAACCCTTTCTTTCGTAGAATCAAAGAGCAAAAATCTTAAAAAATCTTCTTCTCTGACCCCAGATGGCAGACAGCTTTTATATTTAGTATGTAGCATCACCTTGTGGGCCTCTACCAATTTTGTTCATATTTAGACCCTTGGGTCATATTCAGGCTTTGCCTGGGCGCATCCCTTTTAGCCCTTCTGAGCAAGAAGGGTAAAACATGAAAATCTTCAAAAATCTTCTTCTCTGAAACCAGAAGGCAAACAGCTTTGATATATGGTATGTAGCATCATCTAGTGGACCTCTACCAAGTTTGTTCATATCAAGACCCTTGGATCATATTGGGCTCCACCCGGGAGCAACCCTTTTTACATAGAATCAAAGATCAAAAATCTTTTAAAATTTTCTTTTCCGTAACCAGAGGGCACACAGCTTTCATATTTAGTTTGTAGCATCATCAAATGGACCTCTACCAAGTTTGTTTATATTAAGACCCTGGGGTCACATTTGGGCTCCACCCGGAGGCATACCATTTTACATAGAATCAAAGATCGAAAAGGCATATGTCTTGCTCTTGGCTAAAAACATTTCATGGTATTGATCTGATATAGAAATTATCTCCTTGTTGACATCTGCCTATTTAATTAATGCGATGTCCCAGGGATCAAAGAGACTCAGGTGAGCAATCTAGGACCATCATTGTCCTCTTGTTTTATTTGAGCTTTGGTGAATAATAAAATCATCATAACTACAGCTTGAATAAGCTGTAGTTTTGATGTTATGACCATTCATTTACTACATTTTTTGAAAGAGGATTTATTTCTTTTATGCACTTGCGGAATGTGCATAATGGTAGTTACGCCTTTGAGGAATGTTTGATTAAGCATTATATTAGCAAGAAGTTTTCTAACAATGTCTGATGTGAATAAAGCTAATTAGAATATGATTAGAGGTCTCATCATCAAAGCATACAGTACATTTTCTATTTGTTTCACATAACTGTATCAATATCTGTCATAGCTATGGAGCATGCAGTGAGGACTCGGATAAGAATGTGGGGAAGTACAGGCTGAGCTGAGTCTTCACACAAGGGTGTGTTATATGCTCTTTTTCAGCTCACCTGAACTTTTGTGATCATTTAATGTCCATCTTCTGTCGTTCATCATGCGTCGTCAGACGTTCACAATTAAAGTGTTTACGCTCTAAAGGCCACAAATATAGTCCAATCTTCATGAGACTTGGTCAGAATGTTTGTCAGGTCACAAGGATAAACCCTGTCAAGGATGGGAAGGATCTAGCCCTAGGGGCCCTATTGACAAGCATGGTCCAATCTTCATGAAACTTGGTCAGAATGTTTGTCAGGTCACAAGATGAACCCTATCAAAAATCGAAAATATCCGTGGCACTTGCTCTGTAATTGTTAAAATTAGATTCATCATCATCATCATCGGTGTTTAGTTTAACGTGCAGGTGTAGGGACTGTTCCACCGTCAGCGGGATCCCGTCCAGATGACTGGCTGGCTGCACGCATAGCAGATTTAACTTCAGTTCTCCATTTCTTCCTGTCGTTGGTTTGGGATATTGATATGTTCCATTCCCTGGCATCTCTCTCTGGTAGGTCTTTCCATGAGGTTTTTGGATGTCCAGCGCTACGTTTTCCAGAGACTTCGAGCTGGTATGCAGTCTTGCAAAAATAGTCAAATGATGTATGTTATCTATTTTTAAATCTAATTATGAAATAATTCTATTTCTCGTTGATGTGTTCACAAAAAAAAGTCTGATGGTGGAGGAGTTAATGCAAAGGGTGAATTCTGAGGGCCGAGCCCAGGGTTTTTGCTTTGTGTATAACTCCTCCCCAATTAGACTTAATTCATTGACACCACAACACAAAAAGAAATTATATCCATTATCAAACAATCACACTTCCAAATTTTGGTTTTTAGCTCCTTGCCGATGGCCACCGGGGCTATTGTCATGGCGCTGTGTCCGTCGTGCGTCCGCGCATCAGGTCGTAAACCTTTCTTTAAAAATCTTCTCAGAAACTATGAGATGAATTTCAACCAAACTTCACATGAATGATCCTTGGGTGTCCTTCTTTCAAAGTTGTTCAAGAAATTTTGATCCAATGAAAAACATGGATTAAATGGGTATGGCTAATTTTCAAATATGGTAAAAAGTGACTTTTAACAGACATAACAAATGGATATTAAATAAATTTGACTGGAATGATCCTTGGATGACTCTCTATTAGTCTATGAAAAATCATCATTATGATCAAATGAAAAATATGAAAAATATTAGAATCTAACTGACTGATGTCTACTAAATTTCAATGGAATGGTCCTCAAGTGACATATTTATCAGTCTACAAAAAAAAAAAATACTGTGATCAGATGCAAAATATGTATTTTATGGGCAGAGGTCATTTCACTATATATTATATAGTGGAAACTTTGAAAATTAAAATTTGAAATTCTCAGAATTAAAATAAAAGATGTCAACCAAATTTCACTGGAATGTTCCTTTGGTGACTAATTATTAGGCTGCACAAAATTACTGTGATTGCATAGAAATATGTATTTTATGGGCAGTGGTCAGTTTTCTATATTTTCATAATTCATCAATCTTGAATTTTTCTTTACAGAAGTATTTCAGCATGTGACACTTAAAACCACTTATTTACTTGAAATTAAAATCAACCATTTAATTAGTTCATTCATTTGATGAATTTCTCATCATATCAGTTGATTCATGTTGATTTTTAGGAAAAAATGGGCAGAACTATCTGTGTACACAGTTAAAATACATGACATGAATTTTATTGTGAATAAAGTTCTATATAGTTTCTTCTTATTTTATTAGCTCACCTGAGCACGAAGTGCTCAAGGTGAGCTTTTGTGGGTAGGTGGATGTCCGGCGTCCGTCGTGCGGTGTCCGTCGTGCGACGTCCGTCTGGCCGTCCGTCAACATTTGCCTTGTATGCACTCTAGAGGCCACATTTTTTGCCCGATCAACCTGAAATTTGGTCAGAATGATTGTCTTGATGAAATCTCGAACGAGTTCAAAATTGGGTCAAGTGGGGTCAAAAACTAGGTCACAGAGTCAAATCTTAGAAAAACCTTGTATGCACTCTAGGGGCCATATTTTTTGCCCGATCATCCTTTAATTTGATCAGAATGATTGTCTTGATCAAATCTTGGACGGGTTCGAAATTCGGTCAACTGGGGTCAAAAACTAGGTCACAGGGTCAAAATTTATAAAAACCTTGTATGCAAACTAGAGGCCACATTTTTTGCCCAAGCAACCTGTATTTTGGTCAGAATGATTGTCTTGATAAAATCTCGGACGAGTTTGAATTTGGGTCAACTGGGGTCAAAAAGTAGGTCACAGGGTCAAATCTTAGAAAAACCTTGTATGCACTCTAGGGGCCATATTTTTTGCCCGTTCAACCTGATTTTTAGTCAGAATAATTGTCTTGATGAAATCTCCCATGAGTTGGTAATTGGGTCAACTGGGGTCAAAAACTAGGTCACAGGGTCAAATCTAAGAAAAACCTTGTATGCACTCTATAGGCCATATTTTTTGCCCGATCAACCTGTATTTTGGTTAGAATGATTGTCTTGATCAAATCTCGGACGAGTTCAAAATTGGGTCTACTGGGGTCAAAAACTAGGTCACGTGGTCAAATCTTAGAAAAACCTTATATGCACTCTAGAGGCCACATTTTTTGCCCAATCAACCTGTATTTTTATTAGAAAGATTGTCTTGATCAAATCTTGGACGGGTTCGATATTGGGTCAACTGGGGTCAAAAACTAGGTCACGGGGTCAAATCTTAGAAGAAATGTGTATGCATTCTAGAGACCCCATTTTTAGCCTGATCAACCTGAAATTTGGTCAGAATGATTGTCTTGAATGAAATCTGGCATGGGTTTGAAATTGGGTCAACTTGGGTCAAAATTTAGGTCACTGGGTCAAATCTTTGAAAAATCTTGTATGCTCTCTAGAGGTCACATTTTTTGCTTGTTCAACCTGAATTTTAGTCAGAATAATTGAAATCTCGGAGGAGTTGGAAATTGGGTCATCTGGGGTCAAACTAGGTCACATGGTTTAATATTAGAAAAACCTTGTATTGCCCAATCAACCTGAAATTTGGTCAGAATAATTGTCTTGATGAAATCTCGGATAAGATTGAAATTTGGTCATCTGGGGTCAAAAACTAGGTCACGAAATCAATTATAGAAAATCCTTGTTAGTCAACCTTAAAATTGTAAAAAAGGATTCTCAAGTTGTATAGAAGCAATAGCTTAGTTTAGCACAGTCAGTTTAGCTCAGTCATTCATCATTCTATTTCTCATACTTTTTTTGAAAATTTTAGACAGTTCATTCAGGTGAGCGATTAAGGGCCACTATGGCCCTCTTGTTTATGTATTTTACGCAATTTTGTTACAATAGGAGTTCAAAGAATAAAGTTGTGTTGTTACATGTTCTTATATCCATAAAGATTAAATTATTATTACTATACTTGTTTAAATATGTGTTATTCTTTATGAAAAGGGTTCAGACAAAGGGGAAAAAAGAATTTGAATGATAATTACATACCCCTCCTACAAGTTAGAGGGGGTATATTGGTTTAACCTCCTCTGTCTGTCTTCACATACATCCATCTGTCCATCCATCTGTCTGTCTGTAGACCTTTTTGCGTTATAAACTTCTAACTCATAGACAAAGTGACTGAGTACCATGACAATTGCTGCCCTAGTTCAGGAAGGTCAAGGTCAAAATTGAAAATTAAGAAACCGAAACTTGTGTTTATTTTGTCACGGTCTACTAGAAAATGTTGTTAAATTATTTGATTCTGTCAACAATTGCCATAAATAAAAGTTTTGTCAATGTTTAAGACAATTTTAGATTGTCTGTTTCCAAAGAAAACCCGAGGTATTGTGATTACCTTGGGGTTGTTTGAGTTGGTGATGGTGTTGGTTTTGGTGATAGTGCAACCTTGGTCATATCTCATATCTCCTTTGTTATGGAAGATAAAACTTTGCATGTGTGCACACCATCACAAGAGCTATCCAGAGATTTTGTAAGAGTTATGCCTCTTTTTTTACTTAGAGTTTTTTTGCCTTATCCAGAATCCTTAGCCCAGCTATGCACCCTTAGTTGTTGCTCTTGCTTTGACCATGACTCTCAAGTGTTCACTGTTGTAAAGTAGCTTCCACATAATGTTGTTCTTGCAAAATTGCAAGATGTCCATTAGCAACTACATGTACCATTATCACAGAACAAAGGATTGTGCTTATCTGAGCGCGTTTGTAGAAAAGATAACAATTGGTTAAAATTTTACCTGGAAGTTCATCTCAACCAATTAGGATTGTTGTTTCAATTGGAAAAAACAATTGAAAAAATAACCTTATTGGTTGGAAATAACTTCCTGTCTAGATTGAACCAAAGGTTATCTCTTATTTAACTGTGGCACGAAAGTTGTTAAAAATAATTCAATTCTGTCAAAAGTATATTTAGTCTAAAGTCATAGCTCTAACTGTTTTTAGCTCACCTGAGCACAAAGTGCTCAAGGTGAGCTATTGTGATCATGCAATGTCCAGCATGCTTCATTCATAATTTCTTATTCTTAATTTCTTCAGTTTCTTAAAATCTTCTTCCTCGAAAGTAGATGGGAGACAGCTTTCATATTTGGTATGCATCATACACCAGATCTTTGATAAATTTGTTCATATCATGACCCTGGGTCATATTTTGGCTCTGCCTAGTTGCATCCAATTTTATATAGAAACAAAGACGGAAAATCTTCAAAAGTATCATACTGAAACCAGATGGTCGACACTTATTATATTTCGTAAGATACATCATCTTTTTGACCTTTATTGAATTTTCTCATATCATGTCCCTAGGGTCAAATTTGGGCTCTGAACTGAGCGTATCCCATTTAACAAAGAAACAGTGAAATCTTTTATAAGTCTTTTTCTCTGAACCCAGAAAATATACAGTTAGAAACTTAACTTCATTAAGTCATTTCATGGTGAAGTTTATTCATATCTTGCTCTTAAGATCATGTACTTGAACTTGGCCCATGTGCATCCAATTTTACATAGAATATAAGTCAGAAAACTTTCAATAATAATCTGAAAACAGTCCAGGACATTGAAAAAAGAAGTTATCTACTTAGAAGAAGACATCTGTCAATCTTATTCATGTGATGTCAAAGTTGTTGAGGCAACTTAGGTGAGCGATTTAGGACCAACATGGTCCTCTTGTCTATTATCAAGCACCTGCACCCAAGCATTGACACCTGCATGTGACCCTATTGTTTAGCAATGAGCATAATTTATGAACAGTGTCTACAGTGAATGCATCTCTTTAATAAAAGATGATGATGCTTTTTTGTAAGTTACATCCATTTGAATTAATCTGATGCATAATTTTGGCTCTAACCCTGTTTATAGTTGATTTATATTGATTAATGCATTGCACTTCCTTTTTGCATTCAATGTTAAAGTCAACAAATTATATATATATGTGGTCTGACAGGGGAAAAGGGGCTATCTGGGTAGTAAAAAAAGTGCAAAACCTGGTCGGACTGCGCGGAATTCAGAGCCTGACTTGAGTAGAAAGTTTTGAAAACTTATTTTCTAGACTTCCCACATGGTCCCTTTTTGCATGACGGGCAACATATTTTATGTTCGATCCACTTTTACAGAAGTTCTGGATCCATCCTTGTATTAAGTTGATAAAATAAGTATATGGACAGTAATCATCAGATACCTGCGGGTACTGAGATCTCAGCCATCCGGATAAAAATTGCTTCTCGTCCCAGCTGTATTACGTTTGCATGGGAAGTTTATAGGACGGTTTTTATAGGAAGATAAAACTACAAAGTCAACCTACTCAGTTAACCTACTCAGTCTGACCGAAGTCGGCATTTTTTCATGGCATGTTAGGGCCCGAGATGATAAAACTTTTCTCAGGCTCAGGCTCAATTTTCTCAAATTTTAAATCAAAATAAATGTATGAAAATAAAAGATAATATTAATAAGATGTTAAAGTAGGCCTACTAGTTATGCCCTTTAGTTCGTAAATTACGAATATGCTTTGTGTTCCATAACATCCATGGCAACTACTATATATTTTACAGATAATGGCATCTTATTAACCCTTGTCATGCTGAATAAAAATCCTTGGCAAAAATGCATAAAATCAAAGTGCTGAAATTACTGGTTTCCCTGATTGTGAGTCAGTTTTTATCGTGATAATATAATTTTTCAAACTTATCTGATTTAAAAAGGAAAATCAGGTGGTATTGACAGAGATCAGACTGCACATCTGTGCAGGCTGATGTTTGTCCATAGCTCCTGCCAAAGCAGGAATATTCCGGGTTCAGCATGACAAGGGTTAATACTACAGAATGTTGGTCAATCATTGGATAGGTCAATGTTGTCTTGTTAAGGGATCTTTTAATTACGTACAAATTTTGTTATCAAATAAATTGAATTTCCAATGTCGATATTGATTTGCTATTACTATCGAGCACTAGGAATAGTCGAGCTTCGCTGTCCCCCGACAGCTCTTGTTCTATATTTTCATAATTCATCAGTCTTGAAGTTTTTTCTGCAGAAGTTTTTCAGTATGTGACACTTAAAAACACTTATTTACTTGAAATTAAAATTAATTATTTAATTAGTTAATTCATTCACTGAATTTCTCATCATATCAGTTTATTCAGGCCTATGGAGCAAATCTGCTGCACAAGCAGCTCTAGTTTACCCTTTTCTGGGTGTAAAATAGTATTGAAACATTTTTTTTTTGGATTTAAAATTAATTAAAAAGAAATGATAGTGACGTTGGGAGAATAGAGTTGTGTAATTACATGTTCTTATATCTATAAAGATTTAATTGTAATTACTATACATGTACTTGTTTTGAAATGTGTTATTCTTTATGAAAAAAGGTTCAGACAAAGGGGAAAAAAGAATTTGAATGATAATTACATAGCCCTCCTATGAACTTAAGGGGGTATATTGGTTTAACCTCTTCTGTCTGTTTGCACATCCATCCATCTGTCTGTCTGTAGACCTTTTGCATTACTAGCTTCTAACTCATAGACAAAGTGACCGAGTATCATGACAATTGTTTCCCTAGTTCAGGAAGGTCAAGGTCAAAATTGAAAATTAAGAAGCTGAAACTTATGTTTATTTTGTCACGGTCTACTAGGAAATGTTGTTAAATTATTTGATTCTGTCAACAATTGCCATAAATAAAAGTTTTGTCAATGTTTAAGACAATTTTAGATTGTCTGTTTCCAAAGAAAACCTGAGGTATTGTGATTACCTTGGGGGTGTTTGTGTTGGTGATAGTGTTGGTTTTGGTGATAGTGCGACCTTGGTCATATCTCATATCTCGAAATGTAAGATAAACTTTGCACGTGTGCACACCATCACAAGAGCTATCCAGAGATTTTGTAAGAGTTATGTCTCTGTTTTTACTTAGGCTTTTTTTGCATTATCTAGAACCCTTAGCCCAGTTTGCCCCCAGTAGGCGGTGCTCTTGCTTTGACCAGCACTCTCAAGTGTTCAGTGATGTATAGTAGCTTCCAGATAAAGTTGTTCTTGCAAAATTGCAAGATGTCCTTTGGCAACTACCATTATCACAGAACAAAGAATTGTGCTTATCTGTGCGTGTTTGTAGAAAAGACAGCAATTGGTTAAAATTTTACCTGGAAGTTAATCTCAACCAATAGGGTTGTTTTTTTTTTCAATTGGAACATCATAAGTTGAAAATAACTTCCTGTCTACATTGAACCAATGGATATCTTACTCAACTTGGGGCAGGTAAAGTTGTTGAAATAATTCAATTCTGTCAAAATGCTATTAAGTCTAAATCATAGCTATTGCTGTTTATAGCTCACCTGAGCACAAAGTGCTAAAAATGAGCTATTCACGTTGATCATACAATGTCCAGTATGCTTCATCCACAATTTCTTAAAAACATCTGCTTCTCCTAAAACAGTCAGCAAATCTTGATGAAATTCTGTGTCCGTAGTCCAAAATTGCTTAAAACACCCTCTTCTCCTAAACCAATGGGCCAATCTTGATGAAATTCGGCAGGGCTGTTCCTTGGTTAAGCTCTACCAAAGTTGTTCAAATAATGGAAACCCAACCTTAACTCTGGTTGCCACGACATCAAAAGAAAGTGGATGAATGGGGGAATAAGAAAATCTTTCAAATCTTATTCTCTAAAAGCAAAAGCCAGAAAGCTTTCATATTTTGTATGTAGCACCCACTGGCACTTGATCAAAAAATGTTGACAAAAATGTGGATATAAAAAAAGAAAGAAAAAATCGGTGCCTGTTTATTCTCGATAATGTAATAATTACGGATATGAATATTACTATAACGGTATTGATAGATCTACCCTATATAAATGGATTTGGCAATAAAAAAATGAAATTGGTGAAATGACTGGCGAGGGGCATTAATGACAATTTTCTTGTTTACATCCTAGAGGCCACAAATATGGCCCAATCTTCATGAAACTTGGTCAGAATATTGGCCGGGTCACAAGGATGAACCCTACAGAAAATTGGAAGGATCTAGCCATATCACAGGAAAAGGGGAATTTATGACAGTTTTCTTGTTTACATCCTAGAGGCCACAAATATGGCCCAATCTTCATGAAACTTGGTCAGAATGTTGGCCGGGTCACAAGGATGAACCCTATAGAAAATGAGAAGGATCCATGCAATATTACAGAAAAGAGGGCCTTAATGACAATTATCTTATTTAAGCTCTTGATGCCACAAATTTGGCACAATCTTCATGAAACTTTGTCAGAATGTTGGCCAGGTCACAAGGATTAACCCTATTGAAAATGGGAATGATCCAAGCCATACCCCAGGAAAAGGGGCCTAAAAGACAATTATCTTGTTTAGGCTCTAGCGGCCACAAATATGGCCAAATTTTCATGAAACTTGGTCAGAATGTTGGTCTAGTCACAAAAATGAAGCCTTTTGAAAATGGAAAGGATGCATGCCTTATCACAGAAAAAGGGGCCTTAATGATAATTTTCTTGTTATAACTCAAGAGGCCACAATTTTGGTCCAAACTTCTTGAAACTTGGTTTTGTGTTGATATTATCTCCTTTATGACATCTGCCTTTTTAAATGATTTGATGTCCAAGGGGTCAAAGAGACTCAGGTGGGCGATCTAGGACCATCATGGTTCTCATGTTTTAAATTTGAAGCATGACTAGGTTTAAAAAGGCTCTTTCTATATTTATCAGTCCTGTTTTCCACATCGGAAATTATTTGTTATAGGTGTATGCAGTTGTTTGGGGTAATACACATTTTCTCCATTTGTTCCTAGACTAGTAAAAGATGATTTTCTACTTGTGAAGGAACAAACAAAATTAACTTATCAACTAGAAAGAAATTAGATAATTCTAGAAAACATTGCTTTTAAATAAGAAAATTATGAAACACAGCATTTTCTTCTTCAAAAGCAATAGAATCTATTTTCTTTCAGTTCTAAACTTCTAGCTAAACCTTATCAACAAAAAACAGGAAAAGAAAATTTCCTGGAGGAATATTTTTTTAAACTCTTATTTGCTTGAAAAACGCGAATATTTATTTATTTTTTTTGTTTGATTGTTTTTATACACCTATTTCAAACTATTAAAAAATCCAATATAAAAGGTTTTGAGCTCTTCATCACTAAGTGCTATCTATAGAATTACTGTAGTACAGCCATGTTTTTTTGATTAAATAGCTATAAATTGTGTTTGTAATAATAAAATTACATACCACTGAATAACTTGTGTAAAGAATATGTCTTTTTCGTTTGTTTCATCCATATTCAAGTTTCTCTTTCTTATTTAAACCTTCCTATTTTTGGTGAACGAACGTCGTTCACCAGTGTTATATACCATGTCAGGAAAATCATGTTGGATGTTAATACATTTGAAATAAAGTAGCGCCTCTTAAAATTCAATTTAGTATCTTACAACATTTTTCTCAGCAAAATCATTTTTTATTTCTTTAATGGCGTGTTTCTAGTTTTCTTTATCAAGTGAAGATAATCAAAATTCGCCTTGAAAAACACAATATGATCTTGCAATGTTTATCAAGGGAATTTTTGATCGGCGTAAGCTTGTCGAAAGTTTGAAGCAAAAACAAAGTTTGCGTCTAAACACCGAAGAGACAGATACTATGGTTTTGACCCAAGCCTTCGCTGGTGCAACTTGTAGTAATTAGCCGGAAATACGTGTTTATCTAGGTCATGTCCTCTTGAGCTTACATTCGGCAATACTCGGGCGATCTCCGACGGCTCCGAGTTAAATGTAGGTTACAGGAATCGGCCGAGTTGAGACGAATGACACATCAAGACACCTTGTGTCATTAGAACGCGGTTTTACATAACTTTTCAACTAGCGACAGTCAGTCTCGAGACGGGTTTTAAGAATGATTCGATATGTGTTTTACATGTACAACCTTTCTTGTATCTTTTATTTGAATAGGGGTGAACGTCGCTATTAAGATTTTTCTGTAAAATTGCGTTGGCTGAAGTAGGGCTTATTCCCAGCGAAAACGTTTCGTATTCGTCTATCTCAGAAGCGAATATTGCCGAATACCAAATGCGACAGGCACGGAAGATATTTCATTGGGGCCATTCTACTTTGCATTTTTATGCCCCCGTATCGAGAGATCGGGGGCATCTTGTTTTACTCATGTCCGTCTGTCTGTCTGTCTGTCTGTCTATCTATCCGTCTGTCCGTCCGTCTGTCTGTCCGTCCGTCCGTCTGTCCGTCCGTCTGTCCGAAAACTTAACTCCTGCAGTGTTATAAAATTGAATAACGACATAAGTGTCAACCACGGAAGTGGTTTTGGCTTCAGATATGATCAAAATGAATCTCTCAGGTTATGGTTCAAAATACTATTAATAAGTTAACAAATCATAACTTTAAACAATGAGTACATTTCAGGACTGTCTGATATTCATAGGTGTTTCTTTGGTTGGTACTCAAAGACCTTTTCATCCTCTGAGAAGAAACAAAGATAGATAAAAAAAGTTAAAACAAATACAACAAATGTACTTGAAATAAGCTTAAACATGATAAAAATTACTTTTGTAAAAACAAACACCATTGGATATAGGTTGAAGACAGTTTTAGATAGGATTAAATCATTCTCTCCATTTATGTTTTATTAATAAATGTACCTATTTCAAGTGTGTAAAAGAAATTTTCACAGAGTAACAACTCATATTCTAACAAATATTTTTCTAACAGGATTTTCCCCATCTTTCCCTTTCTTTGAATTTGCATCGAAATTTCCGAATAACGGAAATTTTGTCAAGACAATTCCTCCCTCCCCCTTTTTTTAAAATTATTTTTACATTCATAGCTTCTCTTTTCTAATTGAATTCAATATATAATTCTAGAATGCCATCAGGTTCGTTCACCATCAGTACTTTCAGTGCTTTGATTTATTTTCTCGATACGTTCTCGAATAAAAACACGAAGTTGATCTATAAACGTATGTCCAATCAAAAAGCGCGTTACATTTTAAGTAGGTCAGCCGAAGTAAACCGGAAGTTGACGGGTGTTTGAAGCGACGTAATTTTGCGAAATCCTGATAAACAGAAATAAAATGTTCGCGAGCGACGGTGAAACATCGTACTTGTCTGTATTTGCGCGACGAATATGTAATGAATGTATATGAAATATATCCTCCAACGATTAATAATCAAAATTTAAAGAGATTTGCATGTTTATCGGAAATATGAACTTCCGAAACGGGGTAGTCAATATCGGCCTTACTTACCATGTCTTTATATAAGGGTTACTAGGTCGTTACTCATTATTACTTTTAAGATCGAGCGCCAGTGGTAGCACCATCCAGTGGACCTCTAACAAATTTGTTCATTCCATGAACCTGGATCATATTTGGGCTCCACCCGAGTGCATCCCCTTTTACATAAAAACAAAAATATGAAAATGTTCAAAAATCTTCTTTTCTGAAACTGGAAGGCACACAGCTTTTATATTTGGTATGTAGCATCATCTAGAGGAATTCTACTAAGTTTATTCATATCACAATCCTTGGGTCTTATTTGTGCACTGATCAGACGCATCCCTTTTTACATAGAAATAAAAAGTAAAAAAAGAAAAAAAACACATCACAAATCTTCTTCCTCGAAACTAGATTGAAGATAGCTTCTATATTTGTCATGTAGTATCATCCACCAGACCTTTGATAAATTTGTTCATATCATGACCCTGGATCATATTTTGGCTCTGCCTAGATGCATCCAATTTTAAATAGAAACAAAGACGGAAAATCTTCCAAAGTATCATACTGAAACCAGATGGCTGACACTGATCATATTTTGTTACTTTGCTGAACTTCATTAAATCATTTCTTTGTGAAGTTTATTCATATCTTGCTCTTAGGATCATATGCTGTCAAGAGCTTAGCCCATGTGCATCCAATTTTACATAGAATAAAATTCAGAAAACTTTCAAAAATAATCTGAAAACAGTCCAGGACATTGAAAAAAAGAAAAGTTTTCTCCTTTGAAGTAGACATATGCCAATCTTATTCATGTTATTTCAAAGGTGTCGAGGTGACTAAGGTGAGCGATTTAGGACCATCATAGTCCTCTTGTCTATTATCTAGCACCTACACACAAGCATTGACAACTGCATGTGACCCTATTGTTTAGCAAGGAGCATAATTTATGAACAGCGTCTACAGTGAATGCATTTCTTTATTCAAAGGTGATCATGATGCTATTTTGTAAGTTACATCCATTTGAATTAATCTATTGCATAATTTTGGCCCTAACCCTGTTTATAGTTGTTTTATATTGATTGATGCATTGTACTTCCTTTTTGCATTCAATTTTAAAGTCAATGAATTGTATATACGAGGGATGTTCAAGAAGTTCGTGGACTAACGCCATATCTCAAAGACTGCTAGTCGTATGAAAATATAGTTCATAATATATATATATATGTGTGTGTGGTTCTGGGTAGTGCAAAAAGTGCGAAACCTAGTCAGACTGCGCGGATTTCAGAGCCTGACTTGAGTCGAGACTTTTCAAAACTTATTTCACACAGTACCAAATGATCCCCTTTTGCATGACGGACCGCATATATGTAATTTCATGCTGGTACGTAAGATTTGAGATCTCCATAAAATGAATAATTGACATATGAATTTGATCTAGCTGAGGCAAAAGAAATAGGTCGCATAAAAATCGCTCTACATTCTAGAGCTGGGATGATTACTGGAGTACCTGGGGCCTGTTTTACTTAACATCTTACGGCCATTTCTTGCGTAAGTCAAATATTTAAGTTGCTTCTACAGTAGTAACAAAATATGGAATTCTGCCATGCATCATATCATTGGA
Organism: Fragum whitleyi; assembly: GCA_948146395.1. NCBI lineage: Eukaryota > Metazoa > Mollusca > Bivalvia > Cardiida > Cardiidae > Fragum > Fragum whitleyi. The sequence goes on from OX411556.1 coordinate 10,597,695, forward strand.
ATCGTCTTCCAAAGATGATTTCAATGGGATATTGCAAGACAGAATTTAACAATGAATGAAAACGCCAGGCACTATATGTGATTTGACTAAACATCTTACGTAAGTCAACAATTTAAGTTGCTTCTATAGTAGAGACGAAATATGGAATTCTGCCATTCATCATCTCATTGGAATCGTCTTTCAAAGACGATTTCCATGAGATATTGCAAGGCAGAATCTAACAATGAATGAAAACGCCAGGCGCGATTTGTAATTTTGACTTACGATTTTTTTTCGTAAGAACTTTAGCAAAACGGGTCCCTGGTTGTCGGGTGGGGTAACATTCCTACCTGGGTCCTTGATCAGTGACCGTTACACGACTATTGTATAAGCATTATGTATCTTGGCTCAGCTTCAGATTTTTTTTTCTGAAGACAGAAGTTAGTCTCCAGATGGACCTACTGGCTAACATCAGATAGTTTTGAGAGTCCTGGCTGTTTATTTTAGAGTCCTGGCTGCTTACCTGCGTCCCTTAAAACCCTGTTGGATATTTTATGTTCAATCCACCTTTACAGAATTTCTTGACCCCCCCCCTTCCCCCCTTGTATTAAGTTGAAAAAAGTGCGTAAATGGACAGTAATCATCGTATACCCGTGGGTAATGAGATATCGGCTACCCGGATAAAAATTGCTTTTCGTCCGAGCTCTATTACGTTTACATAGGATTTTTATAGGATGGTTTTTATGGGAAGATATAACTACAAATTCAACCTACTTAGCTAACCTACTCAGCCTGACCAAAGTCGGCATTTTATCATGGCATATCAGGGCCCAATATTATAAAACTTTTCTCGGGCACAGGCTCAATTTTCTCAAATTTTAGATCAAAATAAATGTATGAAAATAAAAGATGATATTAATAAGTTGTTATTCATAACAACTTATTAATATCATCTTTTATTTCTATACATTTAAATGAGTAATGAACGGCTTTAATCTCAAATTGAAATTTGAGAAAATTTTGAATTGAGTCTGAGAAAACTTTTATAACCTCGGGCCCAGATCTTCTGTATTTTGATGCACTGGCAGATTCTTGTTGTCGATAAAAAATGGGAGAAAATCAAATTATAAATAATCTTATTTATTCGTTTTAGCCACGACTCTCTACTACATGTAATTTCTGTCATTTACTATTCTTTATTTATCGTAAATAAGATATGGTTTGTATTTTTGGTGACAGTCTTATCTTTGAAATTTAGATCATTAAAATATTTTTATTTGTATTTATTTGTTGTGGAAATGCACTAGGTTTTTTCACCATTTTTTGAGAACTTTTGTCGTGGATTGGGGACTTTAATTTTGTAAAAACTGCTATTTGTAATTAAAGTAGGCCTACTAGTTATGCCCTTTAGTTCGTAAACTACGAATATGGTTTGTGTTTCATAACATCCATGGCAACAACAATATATTTTACAGATAATGGCATCTTATAAATACTTCAGAATGTTGATCAACCATTTGATAGGTCAATGTTATCTTGTTAAGGGATCTTTTAATTACGTACAAATTTTGTTATCAAATATCATCATCCCCCCTTCCCCCCCTTTTTTGTGGGGGGGGGGGGGGCAGCAATACAATTAAACGCTCGTTTAATGTTTCAATTGTCTTTAGTTCAATTTGAAATTTTGCAGTCTAGATACACAGACAAAGGGGATTCAGAACACCATGAACTGTAGCATTTTGTACATGTGTATTTCTTAATTAAGTTGACAATATTAAATGGAGAGAGGTTTAATTTATTACAAACAATAACGTTCACGTTTTTTGTGTGTATATTTATGCCTGACAAGTGATATTTGTCAGCTTAATGGCCTTTCCATTAATTATTCTATTCTTATTTTGATGTCTATCCATTTTCTTTTTTCTTCTTCTTGTTATGGTGAATCCTAATAAAATAAATTTTAAAACATAGTAAAATCGAGCTTTCGTGATAATGTGATAAATGTATTAACTTTAAAAAATAGCATAAATTAGTTGCTACAAATAACAACTTATCCATATCATATGTATATATATGTGTATATATATATATATATATATATATATATATATATATATATATATATATATATATATATATATATATATATATATATATATATATATATATATATATATATATATATATATATATATATATATATATATATATATATATATATATATATATTCAAAAAAAAAAAAAGATTAACTTTGGGCAAGTATTTTGAGTGTGATTCTTAAGCATAGCAATAACTGCTTTCTTCTAGCTCTGATTGCAATGATTTTGAATTACATTATCATGATTTGAACCTGGTTCTCGATATGTATGCTGATATTTTATATCGGTTTTTTAATCTTAGATAATATACCCATCTGATATATACCTTTTGATAAGTTCTGTCTTGTATGTTTATTGTATGTATGTTCTTGGTGACAATCCTATTACTGGATTTTTTAAACCAATAAAGGAATTTGAATTTGAATTTGAATTTGAATTTTATTCTATGTTCATACATATATTAAAAGTCTGACTATGAGTGAATTCTCAATTGAGCACACAAAAGGCATTTCCTTTAATGCTTTTCCTTTAATGCTTTTAAGGTTGATTATAGAGAAATAACTGTAGGATTATCACTTGATGATCCCATTGCCTAACCAATGAAATTACCAAAAAAAGTGTACCCTACTTGAGGTTACTTCACTCAAATTCCTCGTTTATACAGGGGTGACGGTTGACCTCCGTTATTTTCCGTCATTTAGTGGATGGGCGGTCGTGACTTCTTAACTGGAGCCAACAACATTTATGACTCAAAGGTCGCCCGCTAGTTACTCTAATTTTGTTTCAAGTTATCAAATATATGTTTACTGACAAATAATGATTTTAAAGATATCTGAAATGGTTGCCGTGAATTCAAGGGATTCGTAAATGGGTCTTGGTGACATCTCTGTTATAACGAAAGAATTCAACGCGAAACTTAGATTAAATATATATTGACAAAAGACTTAAACTGCTTTTTAGCTCACCTGAGCACAAAGTGCTCAAGGTGAGCTATTGTGATCGCTCACTGTCCGTCGTCCGTCCATCGTCCGTCCGTCCGTCCATCTGTCCGTCAACAATTTCATCAAAAATCTTCTTCTCCTAAACCACTGGGCCAATCAAGCTGAAACTTGGCATGGATGATCATTGGGTGAAGCTCTTCAAAAGTTGTTAAAAGGATTCAATTCTATAAATAACTCTGGTTGCCATGGTAACAGAAAGTTTGAAAATCGCGAAAATCTTAGAAAAAATTCTTCTCCTCTTTAACCACAAAGCCAATCAAGCTTAAACTTGGCAGAATTGGGTGAAGCTCTTCTAAAGTTGTTAAAAGAATTTATATTCATCAAAAACTGTGGTTTCCATGGTAACGGAAAGGTTGAAAATGGCTAAAAGTGGCTGAAAATCTTAGAAAAAATTCTTCTTCTCCTTAAACACTAGGCCAATCAAGCTGAAATTTGGCAGAGATGCTGTTTGGGTGAAGCTCTTCTTAAGTTGTTAAAGGAATTCTATTTCATCAAAAATTGTGGTTTCCATGGTAACGGAAAGGTTGAAAAATGGCTAAAAATGGCCGAAAATCTTAGAAAAAATTCTACTCCTCCTAAACCACTAGGCTAATTAAGCTGAAATTTGGCAGAGATGTTCCTTGGGTGAAGCTCTTCAATATTTGTTAAATGAATTTAATTTCATTAAAAACTCTGGTTTCCATTGTAACGGAAAGGTTGAAAAATGGCCGAAAATCTTAGAAAAATTCTTCTCCCCCTAAACCACTAGGCCAATCAAGCTGAAACTTTGCAGGGATGTTTCTGCGTTGAAGTTCTTTAAGTTGTTGAAAAAAATTAATTTCATCAAAAACTGTGGTTTCCATGGTAACAGAAAGGCGTAAAAATGAATGAAAATTGCTGAAAGTCTTAGAAAAACTTCTTCTTTTCCTAAACCACTGGGCTAATATTAAGCTGAAACTTTGTAGGGATGTTCTTTGGGTAAAACTTTACCAAAATTGTAAAAAAAAAAAATATTCATTCAAAATCTCTGGTTTCCATGGTATTGGATATGTCAAAATATTGCCAAAAATAACAGAGAAGGTTAATCTTCGCCTTAACTATTCGGCATATCTTAAACTTGGCAGGGATATTCTTGAGGTTTAGGTCTACTAAACTTGTTAAAGAATTCAATTCTATCAATAACTTTGTTTGCAATTAAAAAGAAAATCAAAATGCAGTAGGAGAAAATTAGGGTCTGTTTCTTTTAAATCCACCCTAAATGTACATCATTTTTTTGTTATCGAGCAAACGTTTTTTTTTATTGACAGCAACGATCTGTTTATTTATGAAGATCGGCTATGAAGATCGGCGACAAGCACGCCGTAAATGTGTGGTTTTGCGTCCATATTTCGCTTAATAATTTTACAAAGAGTAAATTTTAATCAAGAATAAGGATAAATTTAGTGAAGAAATGAAAGAAAAACAAATAAAGGAAAATGCGCACATAGACCAGTATTTACTACCCCCACCCCAAATAAATAAATAAATAAAAAATAAATAAACAAATAGATTCAAGCTTTTGAATCGACGGCCTAACATATCGTTGTTGAACGGAATCTCAGTTGTCCGTCGTCGATATACTAGTAGTGTTTCGTATCCAATTGTCTTAATTCTGACAAACCCTATTAGTCTTTACACCTATGTGTTACATAAACATTAAATTGCGTAATAAAATGATACATTCAACACACTTGTCAATTGGTAATTAGCAAAGACATCAAGAAGTGATCACAAATCACGTTTTGACGTGAAAAACGTCACCTCCGTAGACAAAAGACGTCACGTTTTAAACATATTTTAATAGTCATGTCAGGTTGTCAGACGGTAGTCTAGTTTAGCGTTACGGCTTGTATAGCGGAACGTTTTGTCCATAGAATCACATTGAAAATTTGATTAAAATGTTAAGAAAATCCATTTGTGTTGTCCCAGAAAGTTCTACTTGTTGTCGCGGCTGGTATATACTAGGTTTAACAAAACTTTCATCAGGCGGTACTTGTTTTAACCCTTTCCTGTTTTATAAAATTTTTGACCTGTCCAAATTCAAAGGCTTTGCAGACGAAAATTAAAAATGGATTTAATTTGAAAAATAACCATTCAGTAGGGTATAAAATAGTGTGGAAAAAGAAGAAATTGCTTGTCAGAAGCAATTTCTTCTTTTTTCACAATGTTTTCTCAATTATAAAATCACAGGCACGTAAAAAGCAGAGAGTAAACAGCAAAGGGTTAAGCATATTTCATTTGCAACTAGATTTAAAGTAAATATACAGACAGACTCAAAATTAAATTATAGCAAAAAGGATGAACACGAAAGCGAGGCTTATACAGTTTGTCTCAAAATTTCTGTCAACAAAAGATCGTTGATGGCTGACGCACGATACCGTGGCCTCTTGTCGTTTCTCACACCAATGTGGACCATCTGAGCAACTGCTACTGTTAGTAAAATCGGGAAATTTCAAAAACATTCTAAATTGAGCGCTCCAATAATTCATTCTAAACACTCAAACTATTCAAATACGTTCCGAAATTGTTCAAAATACTTCGAAATTGGTCGTGCCGATCAACATTCATTCAAATCGATCAGATTATTCCACGATGTTTTTATTCTTTTATTATATTTTTTTTTTATTTTTGGGAAGGGGGGGGGGTATGGATTTCAAAGCGTCTGGTTCGTCCGTGAATACTCGCCAACAGAAAACGACGTGCATTTTATTTGGACGAAATTAGCAATATCGTTTTCCCTCCCTTGAATTTCACTCAAAACTCATTCATCGCATTCATTCAAGTTCGACCAAACTACCTCCAAAATTGTTCACCTTGACAATTTCATTGTGTCTTTAGCTGTAAAAACAACTTAAGTAAACAAACGTAGCCAAAACTTCGAGGTTAAAAAAATAATTTCCGAAATTGTTCCAGTCAGATACAAGAGCTGTTCGAAATGGTTGGGAGAAGTACACCCATTCAATAATTTATTTGATGATTCTAACAATATTGTATGGGACAATAGCTTATTTCATAGTCTATAGAATGATTCAATCAATTGAACAAAGATATTAACATCACGTGATTTATAACCACCTTAGTAACGTCATGCCGACGTGAACGGGGAACTTCAATGTAAATATGAAGGGGTTTTTCTGTTCAAGGTATAGACAAGTAATTTTATTTCCCATATATTCTCCTGCATATTTATTGTTCTTTCTGAGACTGCCCAAGAACCAAAAGATGATTAAACATCTTGAGTACGGGCTATAATTTTCCTGAGACATGTCATCAAATTATAACGTTTGAAGTTCAGACCCTATTTTTTGCCAAAAATATAAGAAGAATAAGAAGAAAAATGGATTTAAACTATGGTGTCCATAAACGCAAAATATTATTTGTGTTTGGTGTGTTATTTGGAATCCTGTTAGCTTAATAGGGATATACCCCTCTGTATCTCGTCTTCTATTTTGCTATTTTTGTGAAGATAGTGAATTTACATGGCGTTAGCTAGATCCACTCATGAAATTTGAGAATGAAAATCGCCCATGGAATCGTGTGCCTAACTATCGAATGTGCATCACCACTGACAGCTTTGTTTGTTTGAATGGAGCTTTACGCCGCTTTTAACAATATTTCAGTCATGTCGAGGCGGCTGGATCTGTGGATCTCCTAACGGCAATTTCGTTTCCAATTCATCATCCTGCTGACGAAACCCGTCTTCTCAAAAAGGGACCATCTTAGAAATCAATAAAATAAAAATTTAGAAATGAGATTTGTTCCAGTAGAGGTCAACCAGAGGATGCATTTGAAAATTTTCTTCGCAGAAAGGTAGACTTATCATTCTAGATTCAGAAAATCAATTTAAGTGCAAAAAGTCTCGATCCTAGTCAGTCTGTGTAATACGCACAGTCTCTCCATGGTCGGCTTCTTACGCACTACTTATAGGTCCCTTATCCGTATAATATCGTACATTCTTCTGACCAGTCACGCAAAAAAAGATCATCTGGGTAGTGCGTAAAAGGTCGATCCTAGTCAGACTGCGCGTATTGCGCAGGCTGACTGGGGTCGAATTTTTAAGCACTTTGCTCATTTTCTGAATCAGGAATAATCATTCTACCTTCGTGTGCAAATAACTGTGAAATGCGATCTCTACTGAAACTGATTTCGTTTTCAAACTTTTATTTTCACGGAGTTACTAGATGGTTCATTTAATTGTGACGGGTCACATATTTTTCTATCATTATGATATGCAGTATTTTGTGTTTTCGATCTTTATAAATGATAAAAGTAGGCAGAGATTTATTGACGACGGCAATAAAATATCAATTCATTATCACCTACGCGATGTACTTCTGTGGTCATTGACCACCTAGACATTATTGCACAGACGTACGATATATAGGGACACAAATGAGATTGAGCATTGCCGGCATCGCAGTTCAAATTAAAATCGTTACCTATCACGCGATATAGGACCATTTGGGAAGTTCGAAAAGTGTCGACCCTGGTCAGACTGTGCCATCCAAGCAGACTGATCAGGTCGAAAATTTTCGCAAATAACCCTTTTTTTAATCAAGAAAGAATTCATATGTATTTTTTTTCCGAAAAACGCCTTTTGGTAGACCTATGTGGGAACCAAATCTCTTCCAAAATATTTATTTTATGGAGTCCCGAGATGTTGTCGTTTCGCCCCACGGGTCACATTTAATTGCGTTAGGATTAAGAGAACGTTCACGTTCTTATCGGCGGCTTTTAGACGTCTGGCTTCTAAAATGTCGTTGGATTGGTTTTAGAGTGAAGTGGCTAAGTTGAATACTGTTTGAAGGAAGAAGCTTTTGGACTCAGATATTTTTGTGTGGGGTGCTTGCAAGTTTAGATAATTTGAAAATGGGTGTGGGCCCAGTCCCCCGTTCCTACCGATATTTCTTTAATGCTTTTTGGTGGTTTATCGAGAAATAACGGTAGATTATCACTTGATAATCTCACCACAAAAGCAGTGAAATTATCAAAAACTTATACCCTGCTTTTGTGCATTTAACCATATCTGACGCCATCTATGTGGGGCGAAATAAGTGACGTCACAATGAACGTTGCATAGCAATCACGCGCAAAATGACGCGCTTTACGGAAATATGTCCAAGAAATTTCACATTTTGTCTCATTTTTGTATTAAAGAAATAGAATAATTGATTGTTTTTCGTGTAAGATCGATTAATATTACATTTCGAGAACAACAAAAGCTACATATGCACTCGTGGCTCCACCACTCGTGAAAATATAGCTTTTGTTGTTCACCCAATAAAAATATAAATCGATCTTACACTGAAACAAACGATTATCCTCTATGTATCTGTGTGGCCGAAGACGCTATTGTTATTTACATAATCTAGAAATTTCTGCAAGTGTATAAAGTCATGTAAGCTCCTATATGTTTCTGAATAATCACAAATGCTTTAAATCTTTTTTCTTCTTTCAGAACAATGGCGTTTTAAGGATATCCCTCTACCTATTACACCAATAAATGGTACCGTAGTGTTTTCGTGACAGTACATGTACTCATACGAAGGTCAATGTTATATTATATGGACTTGATATAGTTTTCAAGTTCAACAAGATTTGTTGCGGTCGGGGATAATCGTGATTCTGAAGCACTTAAATCTCAAATAAAAAGATTAACATTAATGTACAAACTAGGGATAAATAATTGCATTTTTTCTCTGACAGAGTACTCCAAGGATTACTTAGCATAATAACTTAACCGAAACTTATCCAAGTTGTAGATGCGATATTTTGCTTGATAAGCGACGACGTAGGTTTTTCATTTTGTATTTTGTCCCATTAAAACGTGTTTCTCCCATGATAGGTCGGTCATGTACCTCACTAGAAATAGACAGTCGTGTGTATATTATACCTCATTAAGTAATTTCCAACGGGAGATTAATTAAAATTCGCCAGACAACATTTATGTGTTTAATATCATTGTAAAAGTACATACATTGGTCCTAGGATAGTTTAAAAAATGGTTTATTTTTGCTCAATCGACTAAAATTGATCTGAAAATTTTAAGAAAAATGGAAATCCTTTAAAGATTTTTTTTATGTTCAGACCAAAAAGCAATATGGCTTCTTAAGATAATGCACCCGTAATAGAAAATGTTCATTCGGAACACCACTCGGGCAATCTCACGATCAACCTCGGATGTACAAAGACGGACTATTTTTTAAAAAATTGCGGGAAAACCTTGGAAAAACTCGATGAAGTCAGTTAAAATGGCGTTAGGCCTCGAAACTCATTCGGAACATCACTCGGCTATTTCCGTAAACTACAACAAACTTCGGATGTATGTAAGGCGGATGGGTATGTAACAAAATCGTGCATTTTGTTAGGCGGAAACGGTGTAAGAAAAACTAGCACTGTACATTTATATCTTTTACAGTAAATAACGGCTGAAAAATCTTAATTTTTGAAAATGACGAATCATTCTCAAAAATTAAGATTTTTTAAGCCGTTATTTCAGAATCTAAAGATATTTATATAAGGATACGATGGTTTCACGTCAGTGACTTAAACGAGTAGCATTGGCGACGTCCAATGTTTTCACTCACAGTTTCGAGGGCTAACGCCATTTTAAGTGACGTCATCGAGTTTTTCCAAGGGTTTCCAGTAATTTTTAAAAATAGTCCGTCTATGTACATCCGATGTTGATCGTGAGATTGGCCGAGTGGTGTTCCGAATGCTCGAAACTTCGATTGAAAACATTTGACGTCGCAAACGCTACTCGTTTAAGTCATTAACGTGAAACCATCGTATCCTAATATAAATCTCTAGATTCTTACATAATGAAAAAATGAAAAAAAAATCTTAATTTTTGAGAATGATTCGTCATTCGTATATTGTGGCGGGTCATTGTCCGTGAGATAATACGTCCATTCCCTCTATACAAAATTGTATCTTTCGTAATTTACCGTCAGCCTTCAGCATTTCCTTAAAACAAATTATCCTGGCCCAAAACTTCAAAACACACAGTAAAGGAGTGTGCTAAATTACACACACAATATAGACTTGAAGTAACACCAAAGTTCGAGTGGCATTCTCTAAACCAAACCAGGTGCAAATAAGCACTTTTTGTGAATAGTTACCTCTCTTTAAGAGGTATGTTACACCAATGATAGTGTATGATCAATTGGGGTTTCTTTACTTTTACGATGGTGAAACAATACACCATTTTGACAGTAAATTTTCCCTTAACACTTATTTACAATAACTATTAGTTTGACTATACGCTTATCTTTAAAAAGAAGAAAAAACTACTTTTTTTTCGTTAGAGAAACCTATTTTAGGTGTAAACTTTCCATTTTCACTTTATAGCACTATAGTTAATACCATTATTGTTACAATAAGCTAATTATAGAGAGAATTTACTCTGTCGATATTGAAACCTAAAATCATTTTGTGAGTAACACAAATAAATAATGAATGTAAGTGTACTTTACACTTATTCAAAGTATTTTAAACTATAAGTGAAACAGTACGCTGAAACAAGAAAGTTTCTATTCTTTCCAGTGTTAACTTTCATAAAAAGGTATAAACAGGTTTGATAACACTCCATAAATACAATCCGCTATTGTCTAGAGGATAAGCAAACCTTTCTTATTACATTCTTCATGTTACAACATATGTGTATAAATGTGATATTATTAAACCAAGAATATCAAAGCAGAATGTCAGCAGACGGAAAGCAAATGGAAGAAAGCCAAATATTGTTGGAATGACAAAGGATAAAAGTGGGGAGAGATAAATAAACAAAAATGTACTTAATGTACGTTAAGGAAATGTTTTGTGATATATCTCTCAAGCTGAGTGGATATAATTCTGTAAACTCCAGTTGGATGAGCTGGCGATGTCCTCGATAAGATGGAGAGTTAAGACAGAAAAAACACAGATTGGGCAAATATTTTACCAACTTTTTATTGTCCAAATTTGAGCCCTTTTGATTAACGACTATTGCACTATCCCAGCCTCTCAATGATGCCCGATTTACAGTGCTGACAGCACTTTGATTTATTGATTTCAGTATAACTGTCTGATTTTCATTATAAGAAAGCTGAAATTTTCTTTCCCAAATCGTAGGACAACTAATTCTGCTTATTTGTGTGTGTATGTGATTAAATGATTTCGGTCACTCCTAGCTCTAGGCATTTATGATTGGATTATGTGAGAGAAAGAAGCTGATCTACAAAGAGATCCGGCTCCACTTATCCCTAGCACCTCTACGAATAAATGTCTTTGGTTCTTTGACTTGCCCAGATTGAAGCACCGATAAACCGTTGTTTACCCTAATCATGCTATTTATTACTGACCCTAAATTATAAATAAAGTTACTTTGGAAATACAAAATCGACATTTAAGCTGTACCGGCGTGTAAGCCACATATTTTTTAACCGATAAATCACGCGTTAATGTCTGGAAAGTATGGTATTACGATTTGAATAACTTTGTCTTTTTACGTAATTCAATTCAGTTATAGCAACGCAATTTTTTCAGTTTTTCAAACTTAGGCCATCTAAGCACCCAAACCTTACACGTTTGTCTTGTCAAATCGAGTAATAATGGAAAAGGGGAAAACCTTTTTGCTAAGTAAGTGAACCAGTTATTTACACACAATAGAAACTGATTTCATTTTACTGAGTATCAACTTTGGATATCATATAAATTGTGTTTCTATTAAGTATTTCATGATATACAATTGAAAATACATCCGATCACGGTAGTCTTGCAAATAAATTGGAAAAACAACGTAAACAAGCCTATCGGAATTACTAAAATGAAAGAAAACACCCAAGAAATACATGAAGATAATAAATGTGAGAAAAAGTCTGGTTACTATTTATCTTAGTTAACATTGACAGATCCACCATTAACCAAATACACTAAGGGTTAAAATAATGAAGCGGTTATGACAAGCTAGCACCGTTATACCGGCGGTATAAAAGGACGTTAACGTAATACGACGTCCACGACTTTGAGGCCGTCAGTGCGTGCATGAATATAGACAAAATAATGATTTCGTTAACAGTAATTTTCGTGCTGGGACTATCACTCCATGAAGGTATTTTAGTTTTGTTATCAATTCATTTTGAATCGCAGTGATTTTTTACGACAAATACTCGTAAAATTTTAATATGTTTTAGAGCATTAAAGCTTCTAGCATCAATATGGCAGAGCATGCCTCTAAAGCACAGAAAATTATTCCGACAAAATCAAACAGTAATTTTAGAAGGGGAAATCGGTTCCTTGCCATTTTACTAAATTTTCTGATTATTTAGCCCGGTAATGTATAAAGGGCGCCTTAAAAGCTTTGTTTTTTATCAAAGTGTCCGCTTAAGGATATAGAAGCCACCATTCCCCCTACGTTTAAGGTACAAAACACGTATGCGCCGTTTAGAAATTGTACCTAGCTTTGCAAACAAAGTATAAAGGGACAATAGTTCAAATACGATTCACATCTTGAACGAAATGCTAGTTCTGATCTTAATGGAATCAAGCATTATTTCATATGAAACTAAAAAAGAATCAAGATTTGTCAGTAATCAAAAAGAAAATAAATGTTATCTAAAACTTAGAAAATAGCTGCATACTCAAATTATTTTCATTGAGAAATAAAACATTTTTCATGCAATCAGAATGCACACATTTTGGACATAACTGAAATAAAATTAATCGCGGTACACATGAAAGTCAGATGTATTTTGTCTTTTGGGAAAAAAAGACAGAAAAAACATCATCATTATAGGAAAAACTGCAACGTTTTAGCATACATTTTAGGATAATTAATTCCGATAAAGTTAAATAGTTTTTCAAATCAAATCATTATTTTTTATTCAAATCTGATATACTTTTTCAAAAGCAAGAAAGATCAAGTTGAAAGATAATCTTCATTTGTCGAGAGACCAAATTTGACTTGCTTTTCATCAGGGCCCGAGATTATAAAAAAATTCTCATTCTCAACTCAAAATTTTCTAAAATTTCAACTCGATCTTAGGCCTAAAGCTTTAATTCTGCTTTAATTCTTACATAAATGTATGAAGATAAAAGATGATATTAATAAGATACTAGAAATATAAAATTATTAATATTATCTTTTATGTTCATACATTTATTTGAATTTTAGGGTAAATTTGAGAAAATCCTTAGTTGAGCATGAAAAAGTTTTGTAACCTCGGACCGAGATGTTCGTTATCTTCTTTCGCATTCAAAAAGCGACTATTTTTCTTCGAAGGTGCGGTCATTCTGCCATCCCCTTCTCCGATCGTTTTGTTCGGACATTCATCGCAGAGAATTCTATAGCGAATCAAATGTAAATTCAAATTCAAATTCCTTTATTGGTTTAAAAAATCCAGTTATAGGATTGCCACCAAGAACATACATACAATAAACATACAAGACAGAACTTATCAAAAGGTTTATATCAGATGGGTAAATAATCTAAGATTAAAGAACCGATATAAAATATCAGTATACATATCGAGAGCCAGGGTCAAATCATGATAATGTAATTCAAAATCATTGCAATCAGAGCTAGAAGAAAGCAGTTATTGCTATGCTTCAGAATCACACCCATAATACTTGCCCAAAGTTAATATTTTTTTTTACATATATATAATTAATTTCACGGTTTTTTTAGCAGAAACAATGACAAAATGAACAATTTGCGTCTAAGAAGATCTGCTCTTTTTTCATAATAAGGGTCAACAAAGTTTAGTAAAAAGCAAAAACCAAGAAGATGGATATACAAGGTACATACTAAGGTCTCCGAATTAATACACTGAAATAAAAGGAAACTCAAGAGTTTGCAGCTGTTTTTGCTAGCAGATTATCTCTTTCTTCAAACATTTTGTGAACATAAGATATACAAGTTTGCAACATATCATTTTCATTGATTTGTAAAATGTATCTAAATTTATCATCATCATTCATGATTTTAAAAGAAGGTGTGATGTCTTCTACCTCAGCAAAGATTATTTTCCTGCCATCTAATAAAGACTGGCATTGTAATAAGAATTTGGCTTCAGTTTCAACTTGTGATTTATAAAGAGGACAAATCCTGTCTATGAAAGGTTTCTTTTGTTGCCTACCTTTTCCATTTTGAAGATTATGTGCACTTACACGAAATTTGGCAAATGATGTAATTTGTTCTCTGGGCAATTCATTTATGTGTATATACATTTCTTTCTCATAATGTATGATCTCTAATTTGAAAAGGACAAATAAGACGATTTTTTGAGAAAAATGAATTTTCGACCATTTAAAACGCGATTTCTAGTAATACTGCCCTGCGATCAGGATCACCAAGCGGTGCAAACAGTTTTCCAATTGTGCCCCGCTTTTCACATGTACTTTCGTGCACTAAAATAATTAATTTTTCCGCAATTTTCATTCTAATAATAAAGAAAGAAAAGGTAAGTGTTTATATATGTGACCTGACAAATATTATGACCATGTTTCATGATAATTGGACCATATTTGTAGCCTCTATAGTGTAATCAAGAAAATTGTCATTAAGGCCCCTTTTCCTGTGGTATGGCACGGTTCCTTCCCTTTTTCAATAGGATTCATTCTTGTAACCTGACAAACATTCTAACCAAGTTTCATGATAATTGGACCATATTTGTGGCCTCTATAGTGTAAACAAAAACATTGTCATTAAGGCCCCTTTTCCCGTGATATGGCATTGATCCTTCCCATTTTTAATAAGATTCATCCTTGTAAACATTCTGACCAAGTTTCATGATAATTGGACCATGTTTGTGGCCTCTAAAGTGTAAACAAGAAATTTGTCTTTTAAGCCCCTTTTCCCGTGATATGGCACGGATCCTTCCCATTTTCAATAGGGTTGATCCTTGTGACCCGGAGAACATTATGAAAAAGAATCATGATGATCGATCCATATTTATGGCCTCTAGAGTGTAAATACTTAAATTGTTGACGTCTGACGACTCACGACGGACATCCAATGAGCTAAAAAATTCTATAAAATAATTATTTTTTCCGCAATTTTCATTCTCAAAAAAAAAAGAAAGAAAAGGTAAGTGTTTATATACACAGATAAAAATTGCAGACACTCGTCTCGAGATTGGCTGTGTTGTGATGAAAAGTAAAGTAAAACCCCTTTGCATAAACCTTTATCACACGACCTGAATGTTTTACTTTACTTGCTCGGGCTGTATCGCTATTCACGTGTATTCCATAATTTCCATTAATTGGCCATTGTTTTTATATACATAAGTAGTGTCAGGGGAGGTTACCATTCCAGTAATTCCATTCACCAAGTGACCTCCCATAGACCATAGGGGCAAATTACTCACTCTGTCTGAAAAGTAGTTCTACGCAAGCAAAACGTTCACCTGATCTCAGAATTGCATTTGATTTTGCACTTAAAAGATGTCTTTGAGGTTTCAATAAGCTATGAAGATTCCTTGTTTCACTCAATTTTTAAAATGCATAGTTGTCAGACGGTTACAATTCTTCAAAAAGAGTAAATTAAATCTAAGTGAGCACTGCTGTTTTGAAAACCTATTAACATCTGACAGGATTGTTCTTACACGGTATTAACACTGGTGAACGTAACGTCCACCAAAAAAAAAACCCCTAAGAGTAATGTAAGACATTGGTTGTTTATCCAGTGGCTTCATGACAAATAACCACTTGAAAGAGGGATTGTCACCCCAAGAAATAACGGAAAATAATAGGTACAATAGTGTAAAAAATGTACGATCGGAGTCCTACATGGTTTGTTATATAGATGGTAATATTTGATATATAGAGGATAATCGTTTGTTTCAGTGTAAGGTCAGTTTAACGACAAACGCCATACTTTCGCGAGCAGCGGATCTTTTGTTGTTCACGAAATGAAATATCAATCGATCTTACTCGAAACACAAACGATTATTAAATTTCCTTAATGCACAAATGAGAGACTATGTCAAAACTTCAGGACAAAATTTTTTATATCCCGCCATTCTGTACGTCATTTCTATGCTACGTTCATGATGACGTCACTTTTGGGCTCTACTTCGATGACGTCAGATAGGGTCAAATGAACGTTAATGGGGTATATGCCTTTGATTATTTCACTTGTAAGGCGTCGGGTTTATCAAAATGATAATCTATCTTTGTTCCCCCGATAAACCATCGAAAAGCATAAAAGAATATGGTTTCTTTAATGCTTTTCGATGGTTTATCGAGAAATAACGGTAGATTATCTCTTGATAATTTCACCGCAAAAGCAGTGAAATTATTAAAAACTTATACCCTGCTTTTGTGCATTTCATCCTATCTGACGTCATCTATGAAGGGCGAAATAAGTGACGTCACAATGAACGTTGCATAGCAATCACGCGCAAAATGACGCGCTTTACGAAAATATGTCCTAGAAAATTCACATTTTGTCTTAATTTTGCATTAAAGAAATAGAATAATCGTTTGTTTTTCGAGTAAGATCGATTAATATTTCATTTCGTGAAAAGCAAAAGCTATATTTTCACTCGTGGCTCTGCCACTCGTGAAAATATAGCTTTCGTTGTTCACTCAATGAAATATAGATCGATCTTACACTTAAACAAACGATTATCCTCTATATATTTCTGAAATGAGAAACAAAAGATTGAGGGTGTTTTTGATTGTTCCAATTTAAGATTTGTCAATCTTTCACTAGCGAGCAGTAAAAGTTATATTTTCATTGGCTCACAGATAAAAGATAAGTCGATCTTACAAATTTTCTCTAAATTCCTTCAAAGAAATACTTTACGATCATTAGGCCCTACGTTAGTAAATGATCATGATGGTTACAAATACATAGAGAATAACATGTTAGTGTCTAAAATTATTAATGTTATCTGGTCGAGGTTTGGATAATTCAGGACAAGGCTTTGTCGAGTCATGATAATTTATCGTTGATATTCTAAGACACATACTTGTTATTCTATTTTATTCTATCTATCATGCAAACTTCTAATAATAATATACCCTTAAAATGAAAGAAATTCAGGTGAAAATGTATGCAAATTATTTCTATAAATAAACTTCTGAAACCATGTTGCGTTATCAGACAAGTAATATCAGGTCAATAAAGGATTCATTGCATAATAAAATACAATATTTATATCTTATTATCGAGTTGAAGAAATACGGAAGCATATGAGATCCGTCGGGCGAAACGGGACAATTTAGGAACTGCGAAAAGAATCGACCCCAGTCAGACTGCGCGGACTGAACAGGCTGACTAGGATCGAAGCGTTTCGCACTTGGCTGTTTCTTTAAATCTGAATAAAAATATTACCTTCATATATAATAATTTTTGAAATGGGACTTTAGTTGACCTGATTCGAAGCCATTTTTAATCCTTACATTTTATGTAGTTCCTATTCTTATTTGCTTGACGGTTAACGCATTTCTGCCAATATTTACACAAGTTATTCCAATTGTTTTATAGGAATTTTATACTATTATGTTGACCTATTGATTACACAAATCGATGATGATATTTCGATAGAAGAGTAAAACCTACTTATCAACAAACTCATCTGTCTTGAATATTCTTAGAAATCGTTTTAAGTGTTGAGTATTTTCAACGCTATGAATTTGTTAAATCCGACAGATGTCGTTGGTAAAAAAATATATATAAACCTTACCAAGCATGTAGTTGACATGTTATTTAGTATCTCATCTGCAAGTTTAATACAGTTTGTTAAATTGATGACCTCGTTTGGAGTAATAAAGAATTAAACTACAAATGTATATACACATTTACAACCAAAACTTTAGAATAATTTAAGAGCGCGATCTGGAAAGGCTTCTAGACTAAATTGACGTTTGTGTTTTTTTTATATATATAATAGTAACGTTACTCGGTGCTCTCGTTATGCAAAAATCGAATATCTCTTAAAATAGCAACATTTGAACTGCTAAATGCATTAGTAAAAGCGTCCATCCTAGTCTGACTTAGCAGTCTGTGGTCGTCATTTTTCACGCTTCATAGATAATCTACGACTGGTCACACATCTTAAATGCCCTTCTTTTGTCTTAACTGTAAATGTCGATGACCCATTAGCTACTGTCAACATTCTTCAGGCTTATATTCTAAAAGTTTTTTGCACTTTTTGTTGTAGTCGCCTTACCCTTGGCTGTTATTTACCAGTAATCAGATTTTAATCGAATAAGCGCGCTGAAGAGACTATCAAATACTAGAGTTTTTAAGAACTATACTATTTATTCTTACTATTATCAAATCGGGGTATCTCGTGAAATTCAGATGACATTCTACGCAGTGACTAATTTCTCGATTGAGAATGTAAAATACATATAAATAGATAAGTTTAAACGATATTCCTAATTGATTACACACATTCTGATTTTGTAACCAGAAATCTTCTCTGATGTTGAATAACCTGCCACACTCTATTAAAATTTAGAACTCCTTTTTTATCGCTGCAGACTACAACGCTGACTCGTTATAAGGTGGGTTTTCAAAATTATCAATCGGTTACTACTTTTTACATATCCCTCAACACTTATTACGGGTGAGGTATGATATTCTTCACAATACTTTACTTGATTGTGTTTATGCTAGGAATGAAGCTGTACCTTTGATTTCATTGAGACTTAGTTTGTATAGTTCGTACTCTTTAACATCACGATTGTAAAAGGGAGTTAGAGAAGTACGATTCATACGAGCATAGATCTTTTTTTTTTTTTCATTTCTTAAAGTATTATTTTGCTTTAATTGACAGTAGAAAATCAACAGGGTAGATTTTTACAAAATTTGGGAACACTTTACAAATATTTCTCCGCTTTTCTGGTATTTCATAACACAGTATATTGTAAAATTTAGTGGAAAAAAATATTTGATTATTATTCCCCAAAGCCCTACGTTGAAATTACAGTTAAAAGGGAAATTTATAATTGTCATTAGTGTTCTAGACCAAGATATCATATCGTACCACAGTTTCCCTTTTCTCCCATATTAGAAAAAAAGATATTATAATTTTCATATTGCGACATTGTACGTGCAGGATAGGCTGACTTTAATTTACATATAAACTGCAGTCCTAATTTAGACGACATTAACAGTCGGTAGTCATTAAGTTTATGTTATTAATTTCCTTAAGTGAACTCTTAAAATGTTGAGCACAAAAATAAAGCTTGTCAGTTTTAAATCAGTTGCATGACTCTTTTTTTTATCGTGTGCGTCATTAAACGATGATGTCAAATTAGTTAAATTTAATTCAAGTTTGTTTTTGAGAGTATTGTCAAACAGCTTAATATTTTATACAACTTAAACATGAGCTGTCAAGCAAAAAGGGATAATATTGGCAAGGAAATGATTAGAAGAGAGAAAAGTCGGAGGTCCAATTTTCAGTATTTTTATACACGTAGAATTATCATTTGGGATTCAGAAAATCATGCGATTGATTACGGTTTCGAGTTTAGTCGGCCTGCACATTTCGAGCATTCTGGATAGGGTCGACACTTAAGGTAGTAGACCCGTAATAGTTTTGCATCATTTCAGGAATAATGAACTTTAACAGTGTTAACCGAGGTTTCCTAATGATTTTCATTAGGAAACCTCGGTTAACATTTTGAAAGAATATGTGGTCCAAAATGTTGCGGAACTATTACGGGTCCACTACCTTAACTGAATACCAAGAAACGATCTGTCATGTCAGACATCGTTACCATGTATAATCAAAATATATTATATGATCACACATGTACGTAGCCTGGAAACCCTCAAAAACCAAGTCCCAGCCATCATCAAATATCGTCGTTGTATTATAATAAAGTTTTACTATTCGTCTACTTTCTCTCTGTCAAAATACAAGTTAACT
Source organism: Fragum whitleyi (assembly GCA_948146395.1). Taxonomy (NCBI): domain Eukaryota; kingdom Metazoa; phylum Mollusca; class Bivalvia; order Cardiida; family Cardiidae; genus Fragum; species Fragum whitleyi. Next base: position 10,617,661 of record OX411556.1, read on the forward strand.
AAGAGATGAAGCGAATTCATACGTGAGTGCGATTAGTTTTTTTAGTTCCATACCTTCTTTAGATCAACAAATACTCTTTTCGTGTCTTATCACTCAATACCATGAAGCAAAAATGTAAGATTCGTCAATAATGAAAGCAATTTCCTACGGGACTACGTTTTGTGGAAGCTTACAAAATAGCTTCGTATCATCAATTGTTGTCATTAAAAAATAAAATCAATTTTTCAGCCAAATAGAATGCACGAAAATTTGTGGATTCATATTAAATAAAATGATTGGGTTTTGGGTTAGAAATGATTATTTTTTATGGGAATTATTACAAGTTTTCATTTGAATGCATTAGATTTACTTTAAGAACTTTGGATTTTTTCATAGTAAAGTACACAAGATAAAGAACACAATACGGCATTCATATAGGAACTATAAGCCATTATACATCTTAAACTGACGTCAAAAGATCCTATTTCCGTTTCACGTTGTCACGCGCGTTTAACAACGAAATTAGTTGGCTAATTATAAACGTCATCTGTGAAGTAAATTTGAATTAATCATATCACAAAGTTCCTCTTCATAAAGCATTACATACAACGGAATAAATTAACCCTTCACTGTTGCATAACATAAAACTAAACTTAGCGGCGTTTGTCAGTCTCGTTTTATCAGCAAGATTACCTGCGTCATGAGAGCAATCCCATTCAAATCTTTGGACTGAATGTATTATCGCCCAGCACTAATAAGCTGGTCGTTTTTCAGAAAAGACATTAAACCTATATCTTGTGTTACCGTGCTTTACTCTTAGTGGGTTTGTAAAGACACAAACTGAGTTTACCGTTTTTATTTCGCCCTGTGTCCTTGCATTTTCCTCTTTACAACTAAGCGTCTACTTGGAGAGTCGATCAGATGGATATATTTTAAAACACGTGTTTCGTTAGCGACGATTAATAATTATATATCTTCCTTATTCAAGCCACAATGAAAATAAATACAAATCTCAGCTGGACATTACACCAAAAAAATTTGAATTCAAGGCGCCTGTTTCTAATACACATCAGTAACTTCGAATTGGTGAGTCGGTAATTGGCCCAATTTTAAGATGACTTTTGTGGAAACGAGCTCAAAAACTTGTTGAAACTATTCCATTTTCTGAATTTAAACTAATAATTGATATTTGTATTGAAAGTAGGTTTTCAATTTTTCAAACAAACACATACAGTGAATTGGCAGAATTCTTAAAAAATAAAAGATCTACGTAGAATTTAAAAAATCTGACAAGTATCGTATAATTCAGCCAAGTCATACAGATGATAAAAACAGGCTTATTAAAATGTATGAAGTTAATAAAAAGTGTCATGTTTTTTTGTTCTTGTCACCATAATAATACATGTACCTGATGCCACACGATATATGCTCTATGGAGCTATAGAGAGCTACAGAAAGAGATGGCATTTCGGATTTCAAATTACATTTTTTAAATACACTTACAGTACAAATCCCATGTCTTTTCAAGACGATTCAAATGAGTACCCAAAGCACAGGGTTTCAATGAGATATAAAGATTTAAGACTTGCATATTGCGCTCTAGTCTGTACCCATGACTATACAACGCTGTATGAAGCTTATAAATGAAATAGATGAAACAAGGAAAAAATTCTGTAACATTTAAGGTAGTGGACCCGTAAAAGTTCCATAACGTTTCGAAAGTAATGATTTTTAATAGTATATAAGGAAATCTCGATCAACATTGTGAAAGATCATAAGTTCCGTAATGTTGCGCAACTATTACGGGTTACTACATTAAGAGGTTTTGAGTAACGCTAACCGACTGGAAGTAGCCCCTTTCGAACAGTCAGCGACCCATCATTATACATCAAATTATACTTTAAATTATCAATTACGTTCTGAAACGAAAAACGACCTAATTCTCACAAAAAAGCCTCGAACGAATATATACAAAAGTAGTCTTGGTTATTTAAGCGTTAATTTATGGAACTCGATTCCTATAGAAATAAGAAAAGAATCTAAACTAGCCAAATTTAAAGAAAAATTAAACAATATTTAATGGCCAACGGACAATAATTTCGTTTATTGAATCCTATGTCATGTTCACGAATATTTGTCAGATAATTGATTATTATCATTGTTACTATTTTTTTCTTCTTCTTCTTTTTTTTGTGTATGAAATTTGATGGATATGTGAAAATATTTTCCCTTAGTTTTAAGTGTGTGACTGTGAATGTTGATTATTTGCATAATTGTTGTTTGAAGGCCTTATTGTAAATAAGTTAATCATTATGAAGTTGTTTTGTAATGATGTCTTAATAAGTAACCTTCGTTAAATATAGATATATTATTATTATTATATTATTATTACCCAAATTGTTACAGCTTACACCTTTACATCAAGACTCTGTTCGAGATATAGAGAATAACATGTAAGTTTCTAAAAATAACTATATGTTATCTGGTCAAGGTTGGGAGAATTTATCATGACGAGGCTCTCGTCATGATAATTCCCCACAGCCTAGACCAGAAACATTGATATTTTAAGACACTAACATGATATGCTATTTATCATGCAATCATTTTCTAAAGTTTAATATTGATAAAGCCTTTAAAAACAAAGATATTCGGTTGAAAATGTGTGCAAATTATTTCTAAAAACAGACTGCCTGAAAGCATATTATGTTATGTTATGTTATCAGACAGGTGATATCAGGTAAATATAGGCCTCATTGCATGATAAAACCTTTTTTTTAAATAAAAAAAAAAAAAAAAAAAAAAAAAAAAAAAATGCGTAATAACCTGAATCACAAATAAAACGTCGCAAAAGAATTATTTCATTTATACAGAAATCATTTGTCGAAACGGATTAATTTTGAACTTTCAAGTCATAGTAACAGTCGTTTTCCCAACTGATGTAAAACACCAATGATACCAATAGTTGAAATAACAGCGAAACGTTCGTCTAGGTCGATCACCAAACATAGGATCATATAGGTATGGCGAAACCAAACTTACTAAAATCTATAGGCTGTAGTTGGCGATTTGGTCTGAATGGATGCGAGTGTGGAAAGACAGGAATTTTAGCTAGTTTTTGGTGTATTGTCGAAGACTTCTTCAAAGATACTGTCGGACTACCAATTTTTCTTGGAACCACGCGTGTTCCATTCAAGTTGTAACATCCGTGAAAAAAGGCGCTTTCTGCGATTTTCTGGCATTAAATAGTTTCATTAAAATTGTAGTCTTTAGTCTTTAGTTGAAGATGAAACATCCGTGAATGGTTTACATACTGCTTTGCACATCCACTCGCGGGTACAGCAAACCATTCTTAATCGTTCACGAACCTTTTGTCATACTGAATACTGAAGCGATTTCCACCAAACTGTCGCCATGTGACTTCAGATGCGTATCGAAAAAATTCACAATATGTGGTGCAATGATATGTAACTATCGACATTTAACATCGATCACTTATTAATATCAAGCTGTCCTTTTGGATACACAAAACAGCTTTTGTTTAACCGAACCTACCGTAAGTCAATTAATCAAGCATAGATGACGTTCCCGATCTCGTTTTTTCTCGTCAGACATTGACAGATTGTCACGTGGTACTGATATTTTAATGTCTTCATCTAATGACTCAAAAAGTGTGATGTGACACATCTGTCTCTGCGTTCAAGATGAAAGTGTTACCTTGCTTTGCACGTGCAGATTGGCTTTAAATTTTCAAACCTTCGCAGCGTAACATGTGCATCATGAACTTAGGATATGTTAAACAGTTAAAAATAAAAGTAAAATAACATGCTTAAATGGTAATGTAAGCCTACTAAAGGTATAAAATGAAGCGCATTATTTTGAAACGTGCAGAACTGAAGGATTATCAGTCATATGTTATCAAACTTTAATTGATTTTTAACTTAAATATGGGTGGATAAACGCTTTTGAAAGGCAATCTCATCTTCTATATTAAAAAATAAATAATAAATAAATAAAAAATAATGGAGGTGTCCAAAACTCATCAAAGCTCTTGATTTCATTCTTTCCCTTTTTACTTATACTCTCTGAATGCGAAATAAAACTTACATTCAGGCTAAAGCCGATAAATATTAAGACTTTCCCTTTAGAATACAGACCTTTTTTGTCCATCAACGACACAAGTTTCCTGCGTCCGAATTCCAATTCTTTCAGCTGGGTCATAGCAAGTTTGCCCAAGATATGTAAGATTTGTGTTTCCCGATTGGATAGATGTCCGCAGATCTAGATCTACCAATACTAGAATCGGCTCAGAATGAAGGATAGCGGTGCAGTTTTTTATCTACCTTTATAGATATGTATTAACTTATGTAAATGTGACACTTCACGCGGAAAAGGACCATCTTCGAAGTGCGTAAAGTGTCGACCCTAGTCAGACTGCGCGGATTGCGCAGACTGACTAGGGTCGAAATGTTTTTTCACCTTGCTTATTTTCTGAATCTAGAATGATCAATCTACCTTTCAGTGAAAGAATTTTTGAAATACGACTTCTGGTTGACCTATGCCGGATCAAATCTCTTTTTCAATAATTCATTCCGGATGGTCCCTTTCCGCGTGACCGGTCACAAATTTATTCAATGTTTCAGGACAATGCCAAATGGCAAACTTGGCGGCATTGGCCAGTATGGGTGGTCTAGGCAGAATGGGTGGCGGTGCCGGTGGTATGGGCGGTTTGGGCGGTATGGGCATGCTCGGTCTTGGAATGAGCGGCTTGGAGCCAAATGAACTGATGAACCTTATGATGTTGACTGGAAACACTGGCGGCGGCTCTGGAGGTGGCGGTAGCGGCGGAGGTGGTGGTAGCGGTGGCAGTTCTGGCGGTATCGACCCCACCATGTTGTTTATGATGTCACAGGGCGGTATGGGTGGTATGGGAAACATGAATGAGATGCTCCCCATGCTGATGTTAATGGGAAACCAGAATCAGGGACAACAACAACAACAAGTGGTACAGCTGAACCCCATGGCCAGAGAGGTGCTGAAGTTCCTCGGAGATAGTGGCACCGGTAAGAAGTTCTCTTGGTTTGCTTTTAACAAATGTTCATAGTAAAACAGTATGAATTCGATTCTTTGTTTAAGGAAGTGGACCCCTAATAGTTCAGCAATCTCTAGGAAGTAATGAGCTCAAACAGTGTTAACCGAGATTCGGTTAACCTTAGGAAAGATAATAAAACTTCCAAGGAAAATCAAGATAAAGACGTTCAATTTTCTTCCTCTAAAATGTTTTTAATAGCTATAATGATTAACGAATTCGCTCTCTTGGCAGATAATTATTGACTTCAATTTTGATACAACTGGCTACGGTTACAATACAGAAAAACTTAGTCAAAAGACCAAAAAAACCCAAAAATTGAAATGAGCCTGTGCGTGAGATTTCCAACAATTTCAAATACGCACAAAGCAAAAACCCTGACCATCCTGTGCATCCGCACAGTCTGACAAGAGTCTTCACTATGTGCTTAAAAGATAGATAAGGTCTCAAAGTATCTGTAGACCATCAGGTATGCTGTTATGTACAGTATATGGCTGTCTACGTCTCTCAATTTTCCCATTTTACGCGCTTTTCAAATTGTTCGGAATGTAACGCACAGGCTTAAATCAATTAACATAGCCAAATGAAAAACATCTTTTCCTTCAACAAAGATAACACTTGTGACCCCCATATTACAGGCATCTCCCCGGCCAACCAGAATGCTCTTTGGCATCTCGTATCCATGCACAGAAAACAAGGTAAACTGTTTGAGAGTGCAAACCCGGAGACCGCTAGACAACTCGAGAGGGACGGACTGGTAAGAAATGGCCTTTGTAATTGAGACCAGTCACGCGAAAAGAGACCGTCTGGGAAGTGCAAAAAGCGTCCACCCTAGTCAGACTGGGCGGATTGCGCATACTGACCAGGATCGAAACTTTTCGCACTTTGCTTATTTTCTAGATCTAGAATGATCAATCTACATTCTTGGGAGAAAAAACATTTTGAAACGCGACCTCTAGATGATCTGTGCTGGATCCAATTTCTTTTTCAAACATTATGTTACAGAGTTCCCTGATGGTACCTTTTCGCGTGACGGGTCACAATTTATTTGCTATCCAGGGTAACCTGCCTAAATGACACGAAAATGCAATTTTTGTTATTCTTGTTACATGAAAAGTATGTTCTTTTCCAAAAAGTCATTAAATGCTTTGTACCTGTTTGTGAAACCATCTCTGTGTTCAGGATGTAAAAGCGTTTCGCGAGCGCTTTGAGATGATACCCCGCGTTGCACGTGCACTTACGTGCAAAGGGAGGTATCATTTCGAAAGCGCTTCGCTAACGTTTTCATCCTGAACGCAGGGCATATTCCAAACAAACTCAATTTATATGCACTGAAATGAATTAAGTGGTAAAACATTGGTAAAAAAATGCTTGTCTCAAGTTATTTCTCCTCTTTTTCAGTGATGTTTTCTTGAATATTTTGCAGCCGATTTTCAAATTTTACGCACAGTGAATTACCGACTGTCAACTCTTAGAAATAAGATACGTCTGAACGTGTTTATTTTGTTGTATCTGTATTAGACAACTTAACTTACAAATGTAACGTCGTTTAGGCACGTTTTCTTGGAGAACACATCAGTTATAGTTTTAAATGGGGACAATTAACTCGGCTTATTCCGGAAAAATACCCGATGTGTTCTTATCTCCTTTTTACTGTTTGTCTGCGTCATTAATGCTGTTGTCGTTGCAATCGTCATCAAAAAGACTTTGAAGTTATCTCTGTCAAGTTAAGATTTAACTTATAAACTTTAAATTTAGAATCTAAATTACAATTAACATTACTACAAACGCTTTTTTAACTATATCATTTCTGGGTCGAGAGTTCGATCACCGATGCGGCACTTTTTACGTGACATTGAGCAAAAGTCTCTCTGTTATGCGTCATTGTTACCCACAAATTACAAATCTAAAAGATGTACGCGCAAGAGGGTTGATACCCGTAAAACAATATCTCCCATTCGGGAATCCTCGCGAAATTATGCGGAATAATCCATGGGAATAATAAGGGCGTAGTTATTAAAGCGCGTCACTTCGCACGTGGGCCTTAATGACGTCACAGACATAACCAAAGATGACGGTCCGAAAAAAAATCAACGAAGGTTAAAATTGCGCATATTTTATTTTGAAAACAAAATGCAATGTATTACTGTTTTCAAATTATATCAGGCTAAAACGATCTTTACAGACTAACGGAAAGCATGGAATGAATTTGTTATTCTTCAATCCTATTGACCAAAGTACCACCAGAAGCCGAACCACCTAAATAATACCCCAAATTACTACACTTACGTCCGATGTACTTTCCAGTAAACGGAAAAGTCCGAGCGATGTATCGAACGACAATATCCCGTGGCATAAATACGGCACCATTACAATCGGACAGTGTGCTTGCGCTTGCTTAACGAAATTATCTTATAACTATACAAATATCCGTGTGATAACATCCCGTGTGATATTTTTTATGATATCACATAATTACACATAATTATTTTTAGAACAATGATATAATGCGGTTATTCATAGAAACTTAAATATTTGTTAGAAACATCGAAGAAAACAAGACAAATAGAGGTTATAAAGTAAATACAATACGTACCTAGTGTTTTGTATGAACAAATATCTAACGTGGTTGTGAGAATTGATAATTGTCTCGGCAGAGCCTCAACAATTATCAATTCTCCCAACCTCGTTAGATATTTTTATTCATACAAAACACTTAGTACGTTTTATATATATCTTAGACAGATTTCCCTATTTGACTTTCAGATTGCCGGTCTGGACCCCTTCATTTCCATGTCTAGCTGTCCCATCATGACCCCAGATAAATGTCCCCTTGCATTATGTGAGACCAGAGAAGTCCCCCACACACCCGAGAGTTTTTACATCTGTAAAGGGTGCGCCAGATGTCCTCTAGATGCTAGCCAACGCAAGATTCTCAACATGATGAAAATGATGAACCCAGGGTATGTAGCATTTTGGACGTAAATGTAATACCTTTTTTTTTAACTCACCTGAACACGAAGCGCTTGAGGTGAGCTATTGTTATCGACATATGTCCAAGATTCTTAATTAATTTAAAAACATCCTCTTCTCCTTAACCATTGGCCAATCTTGATAAAACCTGATAGGATTTTTTATTCGTTCAAGCTCAACCAAAATATTTAAAAAAAAAAAAATCAAAAATCCTCTCTGAGTTTTTGTTGCCACGGCATCAAAATAGGGGGGATATACGACAATCCTCTCCTTAAAAGCTAGATGGCAGACAGCTTTCATTTTGACACGTAGCATCATGTAGTGGATCTATATCAAGTTTATTCATATCATTACCCTTGGGTAAAATTTGGGCTCCGCCCGAGCATATCCAATTTTACACGGAAAAAACGGGGAAGCTCTGTAAAAATGTACTTCTCTGAAAGCAGATAGTTATCATCATTTGGTATGGTTAATGTATTGGGTATCTACCTAGTGTCATGCCCTTAAGGTAAATTTTTGGCCCTACCCAGGAACATCCGACTTAACATAGAAGGAAATTTCTTAAAAGCATCTTCTCTGAAGCCAGGAGACTGACAACTACCATATTTTCAGCATATCTAGTAGTCCTTTATCAAGTTTATTCAAATCATTCCCCTTTGGTCAAATTTGAACTCTACCTTGAAGCTTCAAATTAGAAACAAAAGAATAAAAAAGGAAATCTTTCTACAATTTTCTGAAACAAAAAGGTAAATGTAAAAATCATCGAGTTCAAGTGATGTTCTGGGGCTCTAGGAGACTCAGGTGAACAGTATAAGATTGACATCCATGTAGTCTTGTTTTAGAATTTGTCTAAAATTTTGACTTTTCATGATCTAATTATACGTTCAGTAATCTATTCCTTGTATGTCAGTGCAAAGCTATTGTAATCTTTAAACAAAGTCAATTCTGTCCTGCGGTCTACAAAACGGTGTACACAGTTTTCCATTTCTACCCTGCTTTTATGGATAAAACTTATAATCACATTGATAACGAGCAATCAATTTTTTACACTAGAAGTAAAATTAAATGTATCATGCCTGACCAAAATTTTTATCTATCATTTATTCTCCTAAGGTCATTTTGTACCTTTTGCAGATATCCATACAACCTACTTTTGCTTAGAAAATAATGAGTTTCCTTTTTTTCAACTAAAATTGGCCTAACTACAGTGTACCCTATAAATTTACGTTTAAGACAAATGTGAGATCGGACAAAGTCAATCGGGAGGTGATCGATAACAACGTTCGTCTGGTCATCGGATAAAAAACGACGAACAATCGATTAATTTCGTAGGCCGATCATCAGGCTGCATTAAAAAATAATGATTATTAAAAGAGGATTGATATTTTTGGTAATAAAATATGATCTTTGGTTGATCAGTAATTACTAAGCACTGGGAATACCAATCGCTGATCATCGGTAATGACATGGCTTTTCATCGGTGACTCGTCATATCATGTCATCGTTTTCCAGTAGAGTTATTTTCCGGTCTCACATCAGTTTTACGAAAACGACACAAGCAGACTTATTATCCTTATTTTCTGATGCAAAACCGCTGCGTTTTTGCGACTTCAGCTGCGAAATACTCGGACGCCATTGTGAAATTGACCGCTGCTGACATGCATGGCGCATGCCGCGCATATATCAAATCACCTGCATGTTCCGGTATAACTTAAACTTATTGCATGATTCTTATATAATCAAATCGGCGAAATTTACTAATTTCAATTAAAGGAACACTGGATTTAACGACTAATTAAACGAACCATCCTTGTACAGTCTATTGTTATTGAGATCTGTTTCGTATACATCAAAATCAAATCCAGACGATATGGGTTTCATTTTAGCATAAATTGTAACGGTTAGAGGGATTTGTCCTAAAATAAATAGTCAACGGTATGTCTTGCAGAAAGTGTTTACCCATCTAGAGTTGAGGATCTTTTCGTCTCTGTATGGATCACGTCCAGCTATGCAGTCGATTAATTACAGATTTTTGGCATATCAGAATGTCCCGAAATAGAAGCCAGAAACCAATGGGAATTCCGAAAATAACATTTTTAGTTACGATTTTACTAAATCATTTCATTCGGTTAAAACATAAAGAAGTTTTTTCGAGTCATTCTATTCAGTATAAAAACGGTTTATGCATTCAATTGTGTAATTACATCTGTATGTACTTTTCAAATAACCATATTTTCAAAAATTCATTAATTTCATCTCCTTTATTAATGAATTTATTATTAATAAATATAGTGCATGGGCGCTTCTTTTAATTCCTTGACGAGGTTTGTTTTATGTTTGTCTCTTACGCTTTCAACAAATATGTATTCATTTTAACCCTTGTCATGCTGAACCCGGAATATTCCTGCTTTGGCAGGAGCTATAGACCAACATCAGCCTGGATATATGCGCAGTCTGATGTTGGTCTACACCACCTGTTTCTCACTTTTAAACCAAAATTATCAATAGATATAGTTTTTCAAATAAAAATTGATCAACAGTTGGTACTTTCAGTGCTTTTTGCCCTTTGAAAATTTTTAGCCAAAATTTATTCTGCATGTCAAGGGTTAACAGTCTGGCACATCCTTTTGGAAATCATGTACATGCGCATGCTCATTCCATTATAACAACCCAACGCAATTTCATGTATAAATACAAATATCAGAAATAATGACAGCATTAGAAAAGCAGAAATTCATAAATATGACATTTAAGTACAAAATCGCATGAATGGAATAGTTACTTCCTCATCATATTTGATCATATGATAACTTGTGGAATATTAACCTCTCAATAGCTACTGTGAATGTCTTCTGCATGTTCCTAACTTTCGTCTGTCGAAATTTCTGTATCACAGATATCCGAAAGAGCTATACAACGCTTTCTTTAAAAAAATATTAACATGTTTGCCTTAATGTATAATATCATGAAAAATGTCGATGTTTATGAAAAAGTATAGCAAGGAAGTTTGGATTTGGTCTATTATAGTTATTGCATACCAGCTTCGAGAAAAAACCCTAAAGTATGTAAATACAGACTCGAAAACAATAGGTTCATGTATACATATAGATCTTTATTCTACAAGATGATACTTTTTTCTCTAAAAGCGTATGTGGGTAATAATATATTGACATTAACGCAAGTAAGATGATGATATATTGCGATTAGCGCAAATTAGATTAGGTCGTGTGCCTACATTGCGATAAATGTATTTTACATTAGGATAAATTGCGTTGGGTTCAATAATCATATCCATTGCATGCTTCTATTTCTATCCTACAGGGCAACAAAGCGAGACGTGAATGAGATGGCATCTCAATTATCAATGATGAAAGCAATAAGGGCCTCTCCAGCCGGTAAAAACCCAATGATGATGGCACACCTCATGAAAAGCATGAAATCACGAGAACAGAAAAGATTACAGAGACATGACAAGAAGACGGCGGCAAAGAAAGCTTTGAAAGCCATGACAAAATTGCCAAAGAAAGCAGGACCTAAATTACCTGCGGATCCCAAATCTAAACTCGCAAGTTTGAAGCCAGCAACGTCGCCAGGACAACCTACATACATGCCCGGTCAAGTTCCAATGGTTCCCGCCAATATGCAGATTGTTCCCCCACCAGGATGGATGATTCCCGGTCAGATGATTCAGTTACAGCCGGGCCCACAAGGTGTTCCAAGCATGGTCCTTGCAGGCTCACCAATGGCTGGCGGCGCAATGAAAATTCCAACAGCACAGTCGGAAATTAAAATTGGCACTCCTCCAGGAAAAACTACATCAGAAAGTTCGCCTTCCAAACTAAGTCCAGTTGAAACCCCAGCGTCATATCCGGGAGAACCAGCTGAACCAGCTGAGCCGAAACCAACCGCAGAAGTTGGTCCCCTGCCTCCCAAACCTAAACAATCATCACCAAAGCTCGCACTGGGTCCAGCCTTCCCACAGCCTCCTGCAGAATTCGTTGCGGCCATGAAGCGTATGCGAGCAAAAATGGAAGCACAGCGACTTGCTATGAAACCCGGCAATAAAAATAACGCTAATCCCAAAGCGTAAACAAACATTTAAATTAAAGACAGCCAACAGCCACTTGTATGCAGGGCACCAGAATAGAAAATTACTTTTCAAATCGTTAAAAAATATCGATGTCACTACCATAAATGCTTGTTTAGAACATAAAGCGTGAGAAATTTGGTCGTATATTTAGAGTAAAAATAGCAACCAAAATTTTGCCAAGTTCCAAAGACAACACCCTAATTGAGGATGTGCGAGGGTCATCAATATATATGAAATTGTTTGATAAATTTTACCTTTATCTCCTAATAAATTGATATCAATATATATTTATTCGCAACAGCAATCCGATATTCTAGTCTTGTGTCCTGTTTACACGAGGTTTTACAAGAAAGCCTAAGTTATTGTATAGATCTTCAATGTTTGGCATAATAGTCCAGAATTCAAGCATCGAGAGTGAATATTCATTTTGGATGGTGGTGATGGAAAGCGGCATGCATTCAGTAACGGCTATGTGAACACTATCGTATACGGAATCCTGAAGCGGTCACTAGAATATCGCATGTAATATAAGTACTTGACATGTTAAATATCGTCGCACACCTTCTTAAAGTGTTCCTTGGTGTGAAAATTAGCGATTTATTGACTTATGTCTTTCATTTTGTGGCATTGTGAAATCTATATTTAATCTTCTGTTGTCAAAACACTTGTAAGGCTTAATAAAAATTGTCCAGTGTAAGACCAGTGTCAGTTTTCGACATTCAAATTATGCGAAATGCATATCTGTTTCGGTGAACGCGTGGTAAATTGGTGAAGAATTTACGCAGTGGATGTCGACATAAGTCAAGTTTTACCATATTCGAGATTTTAATCCACAGGTGTCTAAAATTATGATGAAAAGTGGGTCATAATTTGAGAAGCCGCTTTAGGATTCCGTACATATGAAACTACTGAATTTTACTCAAATTGAAATAGCAAGAAAAGATGATTAAAAAACACCGATACCGATTTTATATTCACATATTACTTCTAACAAAAAGAAATTAGATTCATGTAGTATCATCATTGTTTGCAAAAAGATTGCAAGCAAGCCTTATTCAATCTCGCCTTTCAAAAATTACCCGGTTCTGCATAGATTAGTTCTTGAGGGTCTCTCATTAATTAACATTTGTTATTGTTTCATCAATTCAAACATGCAATCAAAGTCGGCTACTGAAATCAGAAAAAATATATCTATTTTCTTTTGGAATCAAATTTAGCAAAAATTTACATAGAACGACTTCTCATTCTAGAAAAAAATGCTTATTTGATATTTTTTTTTATTATCCACCGTCTCCAATTTAATATCGCGCCTGGGTCCCGTTTTTATCTTACAGGGCAGGCAGAGGAACCAGTCCTGCATCCGGAAGTGCCATGCCAGGAGGGGCACCAGCAGCAAGTGGCTACCCAATGGTGGCTGGGAAGTAAAGAACCCAGTGTTTTGACGGGGGTAATTCCCATTATCGTTTAATACGAAAGTTATTAGAATATCTTTTTGTATGGATGTACACAAATGTTAGTCAGGTCCTCGTGGCCGCAGTTCACTTCATTTATAGGTATATAGAATAGTTTGTATTTTCATAACGAGGTTCATTTTTCACTATATAGCCAATAACTTTTTATCAACCAATAAGTATTTCAGGCGTTTAGAACAAATGTTTGGAATTCACCAACTAGTGTCGTAAACAACTCAGATTTAAAGTTTCGTGATTGAGTCGCTGACTGGACGAGACACGTGTAAACATCCGCTTGTCAGAGATCCAATCATGGAATTTCTAAAATAAACTTTAGATAAATATTGTTTAACCAATGGCCATTATTTTGGGAGCAAACATTAATTCTATACAACTGTTTAGTGTTAAATAGGGTGGTAGACTCGTAATAGTTCCATAACGTCTCGGAAGTTATGAACTTTAACAGTGTTAACCGAGGTTTCCTTATGATTTTCATTAGGAAACCTCGGTCAACATTCTGAAAATGCATGAATTCCAAAATGTTGGGGAACTATTGCGGGTCAACTACCTTAAGTCGTGAAAAGCAATACGGAACATCGACTATTTCCTCATTAATTGACATTACAATTTCAAGTTTATTTCTCAGTTAACGTAACAGATATGATTGACTTTGAAATTATAGAAAAGTCTTTGTGGTTAGAAATATTGGCACCAGATATTGAAAAGCAAACTTTAAAAAGGAACTTAAGATTTTTACGAGTTAATAGATTTTATATTTCATTGACTTCTTTTTATATGCTGTTATTTCCTGGATGTAGACATGATTCATGTATGGGTAATAAAGATGAATAGATAGATAGAAGTGTTAGATTGTGTTACTTTTTTATTGTTCCGACATCATCATGCAGGCTTCGGCACTAACAGTGAACCGTTATCCCAAGGATCATAAAATATAGGAAGGAACCCCATTAGTTTAAAGAAAGGGATTCAATCAGGAGCCATTTATATCTATAAAATTTTGATGCTATTTTCAGAACCAGTTTTTTTTTTTTTTTTTTTCAAGTCAAAATTCTAACTCAATTTTGTTCCTTACGTTTGTAAGGAACAAATGCAATTTGAACCATTTGATTGTAAAGATATTTGGTAACAAGACATTGGATAACAGACATTGCAATATATCATAAACCTTTAATTTCCCTTGCTCCTTCTTTAAATTTCTACCAGTGTAAACAAAGGGATCGGACCCCTGATTGTATGGCGGGATCTTTACAGTACCGGATACCTGCGGGACTTAAAGTTGAAAAAAAGTTTTTGTCGAACCCTTTGACATGGTAGTACTGGTGTAAGACATACCATCTCACATATTTTTGTGATGTTTTATCGTACGGAATTTCTACATTTGGGGATCAAAATTTAGTACCCTTACGTCGAAAGTTTGAAAAAGACGAACGCGGTACGTCGAAAAATTCGCTTAGTTCTTTTGACAGACTTCACAAAAAGTATTTATTTGATTTCTTTATATAGAAAAATCAAATGTCATTTTTTTTCCTTTTTCATAAACATGCATAGAGGTTTTCCCATTTTATTTGAAATGTTATCACTGCACCCTCAAATAGTCTTTGAACGTGAAAATTAACGGCAACGTCATAACGTCGAGCTTTTGAAATAAACTTACAAAAGTGAATTTTCAGTTATAGCGACGTCGACGTAAGACTTATTGAAGTCACCGGATGGCCACACTTGTGTATGGTAAATTCATGTGTACCGCGAAGTTTTCGGTGTATTAGAATAAAATTTTGAGGGCCCTTTCATCAAAGATATTTGAATACGTCTGTGAATTTTCTTCTTTTTATTCCAATAGATCGCAAAAGCATTCAAACAAACATAAGAAAATATTAGGTGTAATTTAAACGTCTCAGTCATAGTTTTAACGTCAAAATGACAAACTTTAAATCCGAATTATAAAAAATCTGAACGGTAAAAGTTATTAAAACTTTTCCTGTTTATCGAATTAGAATTGTAGATCTAGCAAATAATATAAAAATTTGAACAAATTTCATCGGGCCAATTTTATTAAAAATTTTGTTAAAAGTGAGATTTTTGGAACAGTAAAAAATGTGTAGATTGATTTCAAGCAACTCATATGTTTATATTTTTAGTTGCAAAAGTTGTATTATGGCATTCCTGTTTTGCTTATTCTTTTAGCTTCAATTTGGTACAAAATCAAACTGCGCATTTAAATGGGGGAAGGGTAGTTTGTGGAAAGCGCGCCAAATCGTCATTTTTACGACGTCATGGTAACGTAATTTTCAAATTAAAAATGAAAAAATATACGCCGTTGAGATCACACTAACTCGGAGTTTATATATATATACCAAAATTTATTCACTTTTCTAAAAAAACGCTATTGTATTCTTCCACCTTAATAGCGGCGTAAAACCCCATTCAAACAAACCGAGTTGTGAGAATTCGACTGACAAACGCCTTTCTAGTGAGTATATGTTTATCAAACCAATTGAACTTGCGTGTTACAGTTTTGGACAACTTCATACGTTCGTGATGCGCAATGGAAGTTAAGGTTCATGTAAAGTGTTTGAGACCCAATTTTAAGGGTACTTCATTAGCAAAGAAAAAGCAGTATGTCCAGGTATATTATATATCAAAATGAAAGTATTCAGGAGCACAAGCAGTTGAGCAACATAAGACCGCCATAGCTATAGCGGTATAGCCAAAATATTGTGGAAAAGGGTCTTTTTGTACAGAACAAGCATGGGTAATACTTTACACTGTACTTTGTTAAAATATTAGCCAATTTTATCCAACAGTCATGCAGTTGCTTGTTCTCTACAAAATGACCCTTTTCCACAATGTTTTGGCTAATCTGCTATAGCTATGCCAGTCTTATGTTGCTCAACTGATTGTGCTCATAAATAGCTTCATTTTGATATGTAATATACATGGACATACTGTTTTTTCTTGGCAAATGAAGTGCCCTTAAAATTGGGTCTCAAACACTTTACATGAACCTGGTCAACGCAAGAAACGCGTAAGTCTTATCTATTTACGGATTGGACATTGAAGACTCTGGTCAGGCTGTGTGGATGAACTGTGGGGGCACACGGAATGACAAGAGTCCTTGTTTAGAGTACATGCATCTGAATCGAAAACCCTCGACGATTCTACGAAATGTACCCTAGGAATACTATGGGCGCAGGCATGAAATCGCGTCGTTTCGCGTGTGTGTTTAGATGCCCTGGGTTCAGAATCACCGAACTGCGAAAACAGTTTTCCAATTATATCCCGCTTTGAACGTGCGCTTATGTGCAAAGCGGGGATATAATTGGAAAATTATTTGCACCGTTTGGTGATCCTGAACGCAGGGCCTGTGTCAGGAGCATCAATATGTCGTCGAAAAAAAAAAAAAAAAACTCAACGAAAGATTTAAAATAATGGACATTTTATAATTTGATAACGAAGCGCATTGTTTTCTTTTAGTTATCAAATGATAATGCGCAGAAAAAATTTCCCTAGAAGATCGGAAGGCAATTAAGAAAATTTAAATCTCTTCAAGCGTATTGACCAAAGTACTACTGGAAGCCGAATTCGACCTAAAAGATGACCAAAAATTATTACACCTGCGTCCGAAGCACCTATCCAACTTACGAAAATGTCCGCGCAATGTTTCGAATGCACATGCATGATTATTTGATGGAACGGCTACAAGCATGCCCATTCATCATTTGAAATCAGGGCGAAAGATTGTAAAACTTCTTTTGTCATCATCCGAGAATTTACTCAAACTTCAAACTTGAAAAATGGTTTTTATAATTTGGGGCCTATTGAATACATGTATATACTTTTTAACAAAAAGAGTTCTTAGGCTTTGAAAACATAATTTTACGACGACAAAAATATCCATACATATGTAAAGTAATTCGAGGAAGGTGAAGTCCAGGGGCCAGTTTCACCAAAACATTTAAGACGTATTTTTGTCTTACTGGTGACTTTCGAAACAGTTACAACAACAATCACTTTACATAGGTATTGATATATTGGTGATACATGATTTTTGTCCTAAATATGTTGTAGGTCATCGGTAAGACAAAAATGCGTCTTAAATGTTTTGGTGAAACAGGCCCCTGGCATCTTTTCACTAAATCGAAACAAAATTACTGATTTTCGGCCATAGGTTTTGCAATGGTGACTTCAATTAGCCTAACAGCGATATGTCTAGAGTGTCTTGTGGTGCAAACTGTTCGCTAATTATATCCCGCTTTGCACGCAAGTGCACGTGCAAATCGGGTTAAAATTAGCAAACAGTTTGCGTCGTTTTGTCATCCTAAGGGCTGGTTTCACACTTTCTGACCGGAGATTTGACACCGTCAAGAGACTAGTAATGTATTTGAATTTGCAGTAAGAGTGAAATAACCCAAATATCGTAATCGTATGAATTCGCCATTCCGGACGAACAATGTCTTACCTCCCAGACTTATCTGGCTCTATCATGACATAAAATTGTGAGTCGTGTTTAGTTGGTGGCAGATGTTGGAGATGGTCCATCTCGAAACAACAAAGTCAATTACATCGGCTTGTCTTATGAATCTTGTCTGAAGGTAATTGTGCTAGCACTGTTTGGAGAAATACTAGAAATATAAGGTTAGGTGCTCCAGCCTATGCGATAAGGCTGGAATATTTTTAAAATGGGCGTTACACACCATAAAACAAACCAATCAAACGTTCTTTTGATTAAGCATGTGAGACTTGGAGATGCATTTTTGTCCATTTTGGTGCACCATACATACTCTTGCAACCAGAATTAGTTCAGAAAGTCATAAATTGTGTGCTTACAAGGATTTGAATAAGAACAAAACATTGCAAACCGTTTGCTAATTATACCCCGCTTTGCACGAAAGTGTTCGTGCAAAACGGGGTATAACTTGCAAACAATATGCACTGTTTTGTAATCCTGAAAGCAGGGATGAAATGTTTATTCAACTCTTTCGGCATGTTTACATCAATAAGTAACGTTTAAGGTCGATTAGCTCGAAGGCACCAGCGAGAAATGCTAAATCAAGTAAAGCGTGCGACGCAAACTGACATAATGTCATCTCACAACAATGATACCATTGTCACAAGACCGCTGGGGCAGAACATGTTTTTGGATTGTCTTTTAAAATGTCGCACAGGAAGAACGAACAAAATTTATTAACGAGTTTTTGCTTTCAAATGCCCATAAAAAAGGAGAGGATTCGCGAGGGCCTATTTTTGTTTTAACCCTTTCCTGTTTTACAAAATTTTGGACCTGTCCAAATTCAAAAGTTTTGCAGACGAAAATTTAAAGTGCATTTAATTTTAAAAAATAACCATTTAGTGGGGTAGAAAATAGTGTGGAAAAAGAAGAAAATGCTTGTCAGAAGCAATTTCTTCCTTTTTCACAATGTTTTCTCGATCATAAAATCACAGGCACGTGAAAAGCAGGGATTTAACAGCAAAGGGTTAAGGAAAATTATTTTTGTTAGCTAACGAAATCAGCGTTAAAAAATCTTTATAAGTATATTTCGTAAAAATAATTCCATGATTACAATTTTAATTCCATTATTTTGTGTTATTTCAATAAGTAAACAGAAAATGTTCTTATTAAATTTTGCCACGGTTCCTTTACCTTGTTTCTTGACAGCTTCTCGCCAATCTAAATAGGAACCATCCTTATGGCTTTGCGAAATATTGCGAATATGACAGGGTCTTTCAGATTTTGAGGACGTTACCACTGGTAACAAGGTTGTTTACTAAGTTAACTATTTAACTAGATACAGTAAAGAACATATTGAAATTGACAAAATGAATGATTTTGGAATGAAATTGAATGAGAGTATGGAGTATGGAGCGAGCTTTGAGTGAAATTAAAGGGAGCTAATCCAATATTGCTAATTTTGTTCAAGATGAACAAAATTAGCGATATTTATTACCCCCCTTTAATAAAATTTGCTTATAAGTTCTACGTTTCTATGTCTTCATGAATGCGTACTAGATCTACGCTTACAAAACTCAATTATAGCCGGTGAAATCTGTGATTTTTTTCTACTGATTTCTTTTTTGAATGTAGATGCTCATCTTATTATTTTCAGTGATTTTGGAGCATTTTTGAATGGTTTGAGTGAGTGTTTGGAGTGAATGATATTAGCGCCGATTGGGTGATCTAGAATGGCTTTGATTGAGATGAATGTCAATTTCACGATGTTACTAACTGTATATGCATACTTTTCTAGAATGTTCCATCTACATAGACTGAGATAAAGATCAATGTTAGACTAATACAATTCACACCTTTTAAATGTGATCATCCGTTTCACACCTATCAAAGATGGGGAATATTGTGATTGATTTTAGTTTTTAACTAAAATAAAAAGATGTGTAATGTCTAGAATCATAAAAACACGAACATTTAGACCTGCGAATATATCCACTTTTAAAGAAGATATTTTTGTAAGAAATAAATGTTTGGATACCGTCGTCTATGTGTAGAAATAAATAAAAAATAAGTAATAGAATGAAATAATAAATAAATAAATATATAAATAAATAAAAAAAATGCTGGGGAAGAATACGCTGACTACTGGCCGCGCTACATGGGGCCCCGACTTCATCTTATGAAGGTTTAATCTAATTTGTCTCTTTATTAATATATATATATGAGCCTCGACAATTATCAATTATCTCAACCGAGTTAGATACGGTTTCATTCAATACAGTGAGTACGTATTTTATTTATCTTATAACCTCTATTTGTCTTGTTTACGTCGATATTTCTAACTGAAATGCAAACTTCTAAAAATAACCGCATTCATGTGGAGAAATTCGGTCCATTAGGATTTTACCTTGGCGCAAGTAGTTAGCTGCATATAGCATGGAGGCAGTGGTAATAAATCTGACTAGTTACTTGTTAATAGTATTTAATGACTTTTCTCCCGTTGGATTGTTTTTCTTGGTCAGCTTAATAGCTAATTTGAGTTCTAAGTGGAATTTGCAGAAAATGCTATGAAAATGATTCACTCGGTTTAGTGATTCTGATTTTCGAATTTGAATATTACATTGTAAATCTTTGTTTAATGCATATCGGTATTTCTTTTTCATTTAGTCAAACAAAATAATGCAGGTTACTTAAAATATGCCTAATTTAACAGTACAGAAGGCATAAGAACGGTTGAAAACCGGGGAAATGTTTTCTCATCTTTTCTCACACATAGCCTAAAGAAGATCAATTGAAAAGGAACCATACCGTCGTCATTATTTATTATTAATATGAATTTAATATGTTTTTCGTTCACCCACGGACCCTCCCTTGTCACCTGAGCACATTCTACATGAATGTTTCTTGCGTGACCCCCTCCCAAAATAGCAAAATTGAACAACTCTGGTTGTAAATGCGGATCTGTAAACCTACCAGGGGCAGAATCAAATGGGAGGAGGACTCTGGGTCTATATAAAATATTTCAAAATCTTCTTCTTAACTAGGAATTCAATAGCCTTTAACATGTATTTGATATGGATCAACAGTTCAGGGGTCTTTAATGAAAAAAAAGTAATTTATAGTAATGACTGCTTTGCCACAAAGTACGTATCACAAGAGGTAGGTTGCGGTACTAGGGGTCTAATTTAATGTTTAAGTTAACTCATTTTCTAAATAAGGAAGTCAACAGCCTTTTATATATTTAGCACGGATCATCAAAATGATAGACATTTATTACAAAAGCATAAATCCTTAATGTTGGATCGCATGGGGAGGGGCACGGGAGGGAGGGGTAGGACTTCAAGTATATATAACTCTTCCTCTAATAAACCAGAAGGTTGAAGGTATTTATATTGAAATGTTTTCTTATCATCACCTTAATAGAGCTTAATGATTATCACGTAACTATTTATGCTTGACCACCAGAGTTAGAGGAAAGACTAATGTTCATATTTAAATCTTTAAATTTCTTCTTCTTCTTCTGAACCAGAAGGCTTATATCCTGTATCTCGTATAGGCCTATAATGTCTGGATCATAAATTCAGCGACCCTTATGAAATTAGCTAAGATCATTATGTTTCGGACACCAAGAGCGGATCACATGTACTGAGAGAGGGGGATGGGAGCAAAACTCACTTGAGGTCTACATAGAAATCATGAACAGTTACTTCAAATGAAGCCCTCCACAAAATCTTCCTGTATTTTGTCAGGACTGTACTTCAGATGGTCCCTTTTCAAATTTCTTTTAAAAAATGGAATCAGGTCAATGATCAATTGTACACTTACGAGTATTTTAAATGGCACTTTCGTCTTGCCAAACCATATTGAAAAATTCTAGCCTTAATTGGAAGGCCGTTTTCCACCCATTAAGAGCTTGAATCATTGAATGTGAGAAAATACCTCTTTTTCTGGGGTTGCTTAGACAGGCCTAGGTAATAGTACTTTGTTTAGGGTTGGTTATTTTTGCATTTCTAAAAGTGACCTTGTTAAGACGGCCTTCTTCTAAAGGAAAGGTCCATTTATGGCTTACCTTCGACTTTCATTTAAAAACTAGCCATTTTAAAAGTATAAATGTGGAAACAAATTGTTATTTTTTTAATTTTTATTTATTTATTTATTTATTTATTTATTTATTTATTTATTTATTTATCTTTTTAAACTAAAAGTTCAAATACGAAGATCCTCTAAAAATTGAGTTGCAAACAAGCGTTTGGTTTAAATTATATAGAATCCTATCTATTCTATCTGAGCTTGACTTTTATCCTAAATTTTTCATCTGTAATTTATGTACAATTTATAAATCTGGTACTTTTAGTAGTTTGTCGTGTACTTAAATGACAGACGTCAATGTCAGGTCATTCAAACCGACCTATAAATATAGTTGTTATTCAAACCTGCAGTGATACATCAGTTTCACTTCTAATAAGAATTAGGACTAAAAATACTTTCTACTGAAATGCACTTATACGTTTGATACATATATGTAACCCAATATGATACCAACGGAAATTCTTAAAAATGATTACTTGAAATAGAGGGCACTGATTTGTAGTTTCAAATAATTCTAATAAGAAAAATATTTTGTTAAAGATCTATTCAAGATAGATCATCGCTTATGCTGGAGGAATTTTGATATCGGGTCAATCTCGTGAGTCGTCGTTTGACACCATACAGTTATTTACATCGTGATATTGACATTTAACTTAACCAAAACCATTCTAAACCACTCACTCAGCGCTCCATTTATTCATTCCAGACACTCACTCAAACCATTCAAAAACGCTCCAAATTCACTAAAAACATATAACAACAACTTCGTTCAAAATAAAAATAGCTGGGAAAAAAATTGGGATTTAACTTAATTGAAATTGTAAGCTTCCGATAGGTTCTTGAAGAAATAGGGAGCTATCTATAGAACTTGTATGCATATATTATTATATTAAAGGGAGGTAATCAATATTGCTAATTTTGTTCATCCTGAACAAAATTTGCAATATTGGTTTACCTCCCATTAGATTCACTAAAAACTCGCTCCACACACTCATTCAATTTCATTCCTTGATAATTCCATAATCATTCACCTTGTCAATTACACGATGTTGATAACTGTAGTATTTCTATTTCCCCAAATATGCAAGTTCTTTTTTCATGATGCTCATATGTTACAAAATCATACATCTACTTATTACTTTCGAACACATTTTATAATGACAAGAATACCATGCACTATGCCATTTTATGATATGGCAAAGTATTGGGCTTTATTCAAGAATCTCCGATATCATAAGTTCTACTATTTGTGGACTACTTGCTCTATATTGCTCGTATGTATACGGTTTAATGTCATTTTCAACGGTATTACAATTTACTCGTGCACCCATGACTTCCTGTCGGTTGCAACACTAGTTCAATAATACTAGTTCAACAATAACGTTTCATCTGAGCCATCACCTATCCACCCTACTTAGGCATATCATTCGCTCATTGAGGTAAACAAATGAGGCACGTCAAAATGACTATTTACAAGCGGCGGTTAGGCAAGCCGGGGGGAAAGAAGCTTTCACGAACACAGAACTGATATTTGAGACAAAGACGCATTACCGACTGGGCAGGTAGCGAAAACTTTGTCAAGTGTCGGGGAGAAATTGATTAAAAGGATAAGACTCCACTTCAGAATTAAAAAAAAATAAAATAAAATAAATAAATAAATAATAAAAAAGACACGCTGAAAGTTAAATGCATATAATTATCTGTAATGTTTTCAAAAAAAAGATGTACTTAAAAGCCATGTAATTTTTATGAGTTTACTTTTAAAAGATTGAACTTTCTTGCTTACCTCCACTTTATGATTTTGATTAGTTTGAATGCGATTTAGCGCTTATTTCAACACAACAGCTATGATATCACAGCAGTTGGTGAATCAATTCATAGTTTCCCGTTGATCCACATACATGTTCAACTGCATTTTTATCCGAGCCATGAGCTGCCTATTCCTCTTTTGTGTACTATTTGTTAATAGCCAATTGGCGGGAGACAAATGACGCCTGTCGCGACGCCTATAGTCAAATTTTGGAGTTAAGATAGCTAAGCCATGGGCCGATATCATTACCTAAGGATTGAGAACCCATCGCGTTATCGACTGAGCTAAGCCAAGATGTTGCAGTGTAGAGGAGAATTGGATTTGGCCGGAGTGAAAAACAATATACTTTTTTTGGTATGAAAGCTTAACATGTTTTATCAAATGTATCCCTCTAAATTAGATTTCTCCCCGACGGCGGCACTCATCCTCTCCGACTATTTGTCTCTCACCAATGGGTTGATATTCGTAGACCTATGTGGGGTAGCAGCTGGAGGCTAGGAAAGGAGGTTGTGGTAGTTCCGGTGTAAGAAATGCTAGGAATCCATTGTTAGGTACTCGAGCGCCGCGATATACTTGAAAGATTGTTGAAAGCGACGTAAAACCCCATTCAAACAAATCAAACTAGATTAGAATTCTAAAGCATGCAACGCGTATTTGTTCAGTCTAATACCAGCTGCCTTAATTAATGACCATTACATGTAATTAATAGTTCGCAAATTAGTAAGATCTGTCACCTATATCTGGGTTTCCATAGAAACCATGCATATTGGAGGGTATGTTCAGATTTTGCCAACATCTTAAACGGTCTGATTTTCTGCATTTCTGACAAATCAAGAAATTTACCAACAGTCAAATGTTCAAAGAACCAACATGATAAAGCTCACAGGCGATTTGTTTTACAATTGGATTGTGTCTTATGTGTTGTTAATGTATAAGCACCTTTTGACAAAGATCATATGAAACAATCGCCTATGATGTTACATTTGGGATAGGATGTTAGTATAATTTAGAGTATTTCCTAAAATGCTCCGTCTTCATAGCTTGATTTACAGTTGTAAACCAGAAATATGTAAGCATGGGCCTGACATTTCAAACAATTTTATCCGTGTTGTAGATACATTAAGCTTTTCTGGGCTGCCACGCAGTTCAAATAATCTCTGATTGTGTATACTAATTAAAAGTATGTAGCTTATTTGAAAATTGAAGACTTTGATCAGAATGTGCGGATGCTGGCGTTGCGCACATGTGAAAAGTTGGAATGATGTCACACAGTAGCTTATATAATGTTGGTTTTTAAAAGGAAAAAAAACAACTTTTTTTACTGATATTTTTTTTGATAAGTTGACTCGCAAGAAGAATTAACTGATAGATATGTATATTTTTTCTTTTTTCAAAAAGGAAATATTTCATTATCTTGGTATTTTTACCAATATAAACGTGCTTATCTTTTTGAATAAACAGAGCAGAAAGGAACTGTTTTTAGTCGACTATTACAACGCAGTACAGCCATAAAACAGATGGTTCTCAGGACTCACACCAGATAGTTTTGAGAGTCTTAGTTACCACATGGGAGTTTCAGACTTGCAAAAACCGTACATCTTAAAACCTGGTCATATGTAAGATATATTTCTCTTTTGAACAAGTTCTTGTACATGTCACAAAGCAGAGATAAAGACAGAGTTTAGGGTTACTCGGTTACTTTTATATAGAATATATAGCAATTTTCCACACACTTAGGAATAACTGAGGGATACCAGGTAAAAACATGAGAACCCCCCTCCCCCTCGATCTTAACGTTCTTACAGACCTATTTGATACAAGTTATTGACCGCCGGACCGCAAGAAATATTCATGACAATTTTGGTACAAATTGATTCTTTGAGTAAGGAGCAGAAGTCGTCGAACCACACGTGACAACTGATGCGTGGCGGTTTCGGATTGGGCGTAATAGTTCCTCTTGGGCATCATGCTCAGGTGAGCTTAAACGATCCAACCCTAAAAATGATCTAAAGAACAAATTTTCTCCCGTCCAATATCAAGAAGTGTTTTCCCTGTCATGCTGAATCTGGAGTATTCCTGCTTTGGTAGGAGGTTAAAACAAAGATCAGCCTCACATAAGCACACTCTGATCTTAGTCCAAACCATCATATTTTAATCTTTAAACCAGATAAGTTTAAAGATAGTATAATTAAGCCCACGTTCGAAGTACTTGAAGGTTGGTAGGTTGGTAGGTATGTCCGTCGGTCGGTCATTTCTGCAAGCTAGAATCACGAATGAAGTGCAGTGCACAAGAACCAAATCTCTACTCGTCATATTTTTTTAGCAAATCCTCTTTGTAAAATGACATCGACCTGTTCTTATGGGGGGGGGGGAGGGGGGGGGATAAATGATTACAAACATCTCTTGTTAAAATGAAAAGTATCTCTCAACTAGTGCAGTCTGTGCTTTCAGCATTTTCATTTAAATACAATCTTTCATAAGCACATAATGATCATATAAACAGTGTGCTCTTAGTCCACACAACCTACTTTGTATTTTCAAATTAGAAAAAAAATAAATACTATTTTTCAAAATAAAAACTGACTCACAATAAGTGCATTCAGTGCTTTCAGCCCTTTAATTTCAATGCAATCTTGCAAAGGCATAAACGTACAGTTAGATCTTAGTCCACACACTATGATTTCCTTTATCAACTATAAAAGATTATATGTACTTTTTTCTAAACAAAAACTGACCCACAATTAGTGCATCCAGAAGTTTCAGCACTTTGATATCAATTCGCAATTTTGCAAAGGTCTTTATTCAGATCATTTGATCAGAATTAAAAAGAAAAAGGCTAAGTACCAAAATATTGGTACAGTGTTCTTATATGCGTATCTTTCCATATTCATTTTGTATTAAGTGCATGAAATTACACGTTGAAAAATTTCTTTCAAAATGAGTTATAGCAACAATAAAAATGAGAAGTTGAAAAGATCAAGAGGTAACGACTTTGTAAAGCATGGCAGCTGGATTCATGTTCTTATTTACGGACGGAAAGGCAGACAGACGGACAGACGGACATGGTGACTCCAGTATACCGCCTCTTTAACATCGTTAGTGGGGATATAAATTTAGCATTGCACTCTACCGATAGTAACAGGGAAGTTTCTTTGAAATCATATCGTCCGTGAGCGACAAAGATCTCATACAGCCTCCTATGAAAGTATGCACTATCAAAAGATATTGCATACTTTCCTCCCGTTCAAATACATAGAGGCAATATCAAAGTATATAATAAATTGTCATATACCACGTTAACACTTTTCTCTCAATATTTTCAAATTTTAGTCATTCTACCATATGTTTTTGTTTATTTTTTAAATGTGATAGCTGACCATTGGCCTCTTTCAAGAAAGGTCATACGACCGAAATTTGATAGTATAGCAATTGTACGGTTAAAATTGGCTTAAGAAACTTTTTGGGGGTTTCAAGAAAAATGTCGCATCGTGAGCTTTACGATCAAATTTGAGACACGTATAGACTAGTCTAATATTTTACGATTTTGACTTTGAAAGCTTATTATTGTCTTGGATTTCATATAAGCTTTGGCAGAGGTTTCTCTGATTATTCAGCTTTGTACATGCCAATGGTCCAAGTTCAATTTAATGAAATAATCAAGTTATACCGAAAAGAGTGGACGCAACATCTTTTGAAGTTTGCTTTTGCTCTGTGACGATCGTACGATTGTCACAGAATGTTTATCAACCGTAAGAACTGACCCTATATGATCACGAGTAAAAATATTTGCTTCACCTTCCTTGTGACACAAAGGGAGACAAAGAAAGCGAGGATGGAGATTCGTCAGAATGTTTGTGTGGTGTCCGTGGTCTAAAGGTATAGCGTCGGCCTCTTGACCCTTAAAGTACTGCGTTCATTTCCCGGGAGCGGCTTTCGATCATGGTTTTTTCATTTGCTCACACAAGCGGCGCGAGTACTGGTGAATCTTCCAGAAAGCAGAATCGAGAGGGATTAATCTAGGTTGTAAGAACTTGTTTTCCAATCGATGGAAAATAAATAGGTTTAAACCATCAGAAATGATTAATTATACATATAATTGTATGTACATGTATTTTCTTTGAAAAAAAAGAGAGATTGTAATATGACGCTGTGATGATTCCGTTGTTCCATGCTTCATGCCATACATTTATCAAAAGGAAATTTCAAGCGTTTTCTGTCAAAACTATATCATTTTACAAAGATGCAAAGTCGCACTCTTAATAATTATGCAGATTTTTTGTGAAAAAAACGCTGCAGTCGCAAAATCGTTAAAATGTGCACCACTGTTTCAAAAATAACCAGTGAAAAAAACTAAGTAATTGAACGACACATTTACCGGATGAAATTAATTTCAACCTAACAGAGTTATCTGTTGTAGTAACATGGATACTACAATGACACTTATGCATGAAACGCTAATTATAAATACTTTCATCTATAAGCGTTGGAATATGATATACAAAATTAATTACAATAGGTCCCTTTAATAAGTAAAAACTTCACAAATTTGATAAATAATGACAGCCGGTGCAACTACCCATGACTTCCTGTCGGTTGCCACACTAGGACAATAATATAACGTTCCATCTGAGCCAACACTTGTCCATCCAACTTAGGCATATCAACAAATGTCACAATGACCCTTGACAAATGTCGGCTAGACAAGCCGAGGAAACAAACTCACGAACACAGATCTGTGAGCAAGATGCATTACCGAATGGTAGCAAATAACTTTGCCAAGTGTCGTAGAGAAATTTGACTATTGGTAATTTTTATATGCAAAAAATTATACTTTCTTGCAAACACACCCCCCCCCTCCCTATATAAATTTGTTTTATTTGAATTAGCGCTAATTTTAAAAATCGAGCTATTATATCAAGGCAGTTGGTGAATCAATTCATAGTTTCCCGTCTGTGCAACTACATTTGTCCGAGCCATCACCTGTCTATCCCGGTTATGTGTACTATTTATAAATAGCCCATAGGCGGGGGACAAATGACGACTGCCGCAATGACTGCAGTCAAATTTTGGATATAAGTTGACCAAGACATGGGTCGATATCATTACATAAGGACTGAAAGCCCATCGCGTTATCGACTGAGTTAAGCCAAAATGACGGAGTGTTTAGTAAGGGGATGGGGTTTAGCATGGGCCTGTGGTATGTCCCAATAAAAGATAACCACTACCCGAAAAATGTGATCAAGCAGAGGTCAATTTATAAAGCACATCCAGACAATTAATGAGTTGCACAACAGTTCTAGATTAGAACATCTGCCAAAATGTTACCATAGCCTTGTCAGTCTAGAAAGTTGCTATATCTGCGCGTTTGTTGTTGTTGTTGTTGTTTGGGGGGGGGGGGGTGCCTGACGGATCACATTTGTTTTTATTTGTTTGAATGGGGTTTAACAGCGTTTCTGAAAATCTTTCAGTCATATCGCGACGGCATGAGCACCTTATAATGGATTCCTGGTATTTCTTACACCAGAAGTACAATAACATCCTTTCCTAGCCTCGAAATAGTCATACAGGTGAGTTTCGCCATTGAGAATCGAACCAGTGACCTATTGAATGAAAGTCCGACTCACTACAACTGCCGCTCTCTGAAAGCCACTCGAGGAAATTGTTTCTCTTTCAAAAAGCAGTGTGCTAGTTTTGGTATGAGTGCGAATTTTTTTTTTCTCAAATGCATCCCTATAAACATGTAAACTAGAATTCTAGTCAAGTACCATCTGCCTAATTAATGACCATTACATGTAATTAAAAGGTCACAAATTAGTAAGATCTGTCGCCAATGCATGGGTTTCCATAGTAATCATTCATATTGGAAGAACTGGTCAATTTTTGGCCAACATCTTAAACTTTCTGATTTTTCTGTCATTCTGACAAATCAAGAATCGTAAGAATCAATCAAATGTTCAATCGACCAAAATGATACAGCTCACGGCGATTTTTTTAAATATGATTTTGTCTTATATATTGTTAATTGTTAGAATAAGGAACCTTTTGACAAATGTTTTATGAAACAATTGCATGTGATATTACATTTTTGTCAAGGCTGTCAGTATATTTTGGAATATTCTAGAATACTCTGTCGTCATAGCTTGATTTACTTTTATATACCTGATATATGCAAGACTGTGCCTGGACCTTTGAACAATTTATCTGTGCATGATGGAGAGACATTGGGCTTTTTTGCATCAAAAAATGTCTGGTTTTGGTCAGTGTTTATAAATATATAGCTTAACGTGGGAGTAGTTAAAAGTTGATCAGACTGTTCGGATGCAAAGGCTGGTCCAAGTCTTAGTACTGCGCACATTTAAAAAGTTGGAAATATCACGCACAGGCTAATATAGTTTCGCTTTATTTTTAAGGGAAAATCGCGAGTGCTTTTTGTATTTTTCTAATAGATATTTTTTGACAAGTTGGCTTGCAAGAAGAATCTAATGATAAGTATAATATTCCATTATTTCTTTTTTTTGCCAAAATATTTCAATAACCAAAATAAACGCGTTAAGAAAGGTGTGTGAACAAACAGCGCAGAAAAGAAGTTTTTAAGTAGACTAGTACAACGTAGTACAGTCATAAGAACAGATAATTTTGGGAACCCATATCAGACAGTTTTGAGAGTCCTAGTTACCGTAAGGGAGTCTAAGAATCGCAAAAACTGTATATCTCAAAACCCTGGTAATATGCTTGATATATTTCAGTTTTGACAAGTTCTTATACATGTAAACAAAGCAAAAATAAGGATTTTTTTAGTGTTACTCGGTTATTGTTATGTAGAAAATTTGCAATTTTCACATACTACTCCACAGGAGGGTCACACAGGGAACTTTTGTGCCAAGTTTGGTTGCAATTGGCTTACTAGTTTGCGAGTAAAACGTAAGATTTCAGAATTGAAATGAGTTTGATCCTGCCATGCTCATATTGAGTGGACCGTCTAAATTTCACAAACAATTTTGTGCAGGGTTACCCCCCAAAATCATGCCAATTTTTGTACAGTTTGATCCATTAACAAGGAGCAGAGATATTTAAAGAAATTGTAGACCACACGCGACAACTGACGCATGGCGGATTCGGAGTGCCTGAAATAGTTCCTCTTAGGCAACGTGCACAGACGAGCTTTAAAAAATCCAGCCCTAAAAAATCGCACAGGGGCTCCTCTATAATTTTCATATTTTTGTTTAAAATGATCTCAAGAGCAAATCTAGTCCCGTCCAATATCAAAACCAATAAGTTTAACCCCTGTCATGCTGAATCTAGAATATTCTTGTTTTGGAAGGTGGTAAAGGCAAAGATCAGCATTCACATATGTACAGTCTGATCTTAGTCTTAACTATCTTATTTTAATTTCGAAACTGGATAAAATTAGAGATTAATAGACGGAAAGAATGAATACCGCCGTCGGGGATTGAACCCGCGACATCTAGTTTCATAGTCTACAAACTGAACTGTGACGGCGGTATTGCAGACGGACAGACAAACAGACGGACATAGTGACACTATAACCACCCCTCCCCCACCCTAGCATCATTCCGGTATAAATATTAGCATGGCACTCTACCGGTTACACGGAAGTCTTTTAAATCATCGTTTGAAAAACGAATGCACAGAGCATTTTCTGTTTTAACACTTGCCAACTGTAGATCTTTACACATAAAAAATGCTGAAGAAAACATATGCCTGCATCCTGTAGTGTTTTGAGAAAAAAATCTCTGCTAGGAAGAACATTGTGGAAAAAAGAAATTGCTTATAAAAAGTGATTGTTCCCAATATTCTCCCATTGTGAAAATTCAGACTCCTTACTTTGAGCTTGGACTCCTTGATTTCATGTGTTAGGAGTCCAGTTGAATCCTTAACCTCAGGAGTTAGTGTCAACCCCTGAAAAGGTTTGGACTTCAGTCATGAAATCTCGAGCCTCCGTCATAGCGGATAATACTTATCAAAACCTTTTGGCCAAGGACTCTGGAATGTGTCATCTCATAGTACAGGAATCTGCATTCTAAAACTACTTGTACATTATGGGCCAAGTACCAGATGTCCTTATTAATGACCATTACATGTAATTAAAACTGCATAAGTTATCAAAATTTGCCATCCACGCCTTGGTCGCCATAGTTACCATTCACATTGGAATACCTTTCCGTTTTCCCAATACCTTTTCAATATTTCTGTCAGTCTGACAAATCAAGAACCTTATAATACCTTTCAATTATATGTTCAAATAATCAAAATGATACAAGATGATATATAACTTGCAGGGGACTTGTTTTGTCATATATGTATTTTGTCTTCTTTGTTGTCAAGATCAGCAGATATACTAGAGCTTTTAGACAAAAAAAAATCATTAAACAATCACCTGTGATGTTTCCTTTCGGATTGGATTTTGGCATAATTTATTTTTTCCATAGAATTCTCCATCTTTATAGCTTGGCTGACAGGATACCAGAAATATTTGAACTTGTGCCTGACAATTCCAACAAAGAACTTGAGCTTTTTTGTGCTGTCACGCAGAGCATCAACATTTTTTCTCTGGTTTTGAATAGTGGTGATTAGCATGTAGCTTAGTTTTAAGAGTGTGATGAAGAAAGTTTATGGCTTATTAATAATAGCGTGAAGATTTCAATAAGACTGCGGAAATACAAATGCACATCTGAGTTTTTGCGCTGTTCACATTTAAAAAATAAATCGCGAAAGGTTTTTCAATTTTTACTGATAACTAATTTGTTGACTTGCAAGAAGTATTTACTGATAGATATGACCCGTCACGTCAAAAGGGACCATCCGGGAATTCTGTAAAATTAACTTTTTGAAAAAGAGATTTGTTCCAGCATAGATCAACCAGAAGTCCTATTTCAAAAATTTCTGCACTGGAAGGTAGACTAATCAGTCTAGATTCAGAAAATAAGCACGGTGCAATACGCACAGTTTGACTAGGGCCGAAACTTTACGCACTTCCAAGATGGTACCTTTTCGCGAGACGGGTCACAAATATATTTTCTAATACTGTTCGGCAACTTGACTACATTGCGCCACCTTTAAAAAATGTTTGGAGATACATAAAAGTGAAAGTTTGGTTTTTTACGTTTATGTCATGCGCAATTTTACGGCTTGACACTTTAGCCCCAATCAATCAATTGCAAGTCCGCTGTTTACACTCGGGGCCTTCGGCTGCAATAGCACTTTGACATACATTCTCATAGGTCCCCATTTATACACCTGGTGGTTCAAATTGCTTTGAAAAAAAATCCGCGATCTGGGAGGGATTCGATTCAGGGACCATTCGATCCTAAAGCCACCATCCCAACTACCAAGCAAAGGAGTTAGATACAATTAAGTTCTCACAAAAAGTAGTTGGTACCCTTTTTAACCTATAATAGAACTGAATTTCTTTTTGTAGAAATACTCTCAATCATTTAATTTTTGTGGCATTTCCAATCTCGAAAAGAATATACCTACCCGCATCTGAAATTTGCCAAATGAACATATAATCACGATACTGATTAAAGACTCTAAGACAATATTGCCCGGTGGGCGGTAAAATTTAGTAATTAACGATCTTTAAAGCTGTAGTAAGGAGGTTTGACCTTCCACTCCCTTAATTGTCATTCTGTAATAGAAGTGTGTCATTGTGATTATTAGCTAAAATGTGAACGGCTGTCTTAATCTTGCACCGGCGGATGCACATATCTTTTCTGACATTTCCCCCCCACTGGCGATTAGAAAAGGATCTTATAGGGCGAGAAATTGATGCGAGATATGCCTTTGCACAACAAGATTCTTACCGTCCTCAATGTTCAAGAAGTTATATTAACATGTTGCATCTTGCAGCATAAATAATAATTATAATAATAAAATAATAACAATAATAATGATAAAGATAATAATACTAATTTTATTTATATTTATTTTTAATTTCATTTCCTCCCAATGGAGATTGATAAATAGATACATTATTAACAAATTAACTTTGAAACAAACACCATTGAAGAAATAAAAAAAAAGTTTTAATTCATGAAATCGTTTGTAACGCGAACACAAACGTCGTGACTAGAGCAGTGTCATACTGCAATCATATGCATATTAAACAGAGAACTATAACCGGATTTCTTTTTTGTTTTCTGAAAGCTCAGAACCGGTTTCAGCCCCAAGTGCTTTAATACGAAAGTTTTCGCGCCAGTCTGTGATCAGCTCCTCAGCTTCTGATACGTTAATAACAATTTCGTTTATAAATGACATTTTGCATTCAGTCAATAATTAAATGGGAGTTCATGGGATAGAAAAATTCATATCTTAAAGGTCCAGTCCCATTGCCAATGACTCATAAATTACGCATAGATTATGCGTAAAATTGGTTTTTGCGTGATTGTTTCATTAATTATCTGGGGGGTGTGCGTGGTCAGAATCACCGATGAATCAACTGCGCATGTTTCACTTACAATCACTGACAAAGAAGTAACATTCGACGCATAAAAGCTCACAAGCCCAAACCCAATACAATTCCATACGCGTTTTGCGTGTTTCGTGCGTTGATAAATTTTAGTGAGTGATTGTAAGTGGAACATACATGGTATGTGCGTGTTTTGTAAGTAATATGTGCGTGTTCTGTAAGTGATTCGTCAGTGATGTGCGTGTAAGGAGCCAGTTCCTGACGCTCAAGCACTAACGAAACACTGACAGAACACGAACATATCAAGCACCTTCCACGTCCAGACTACGCACAAATGCGCATAAACTGTGTATAATCGCGCACGTTGTGCGTGGAAAATATTTTAAACCGTTCAAAACCGGCGATTGCGCACAAATCCGTATTCGCGTACAATCACTTACAAAAACTGATGCTCCACGTATGAAACACGTTGGATTTTCGCACATCACTGGCGAATCACGCTCAAAGAAAATTTTTATGCGCAATTCATGAGTAATTCGTACGCCAGTGCAGTGGGACTTGGACTTTAGATATTAATTTAATAATCTTCAGGTTAAGAAAATATTTGTACAGACTATAAAGAACATAAGGTTGCACTGTAGTATGAAGACATTTAAAGCGTCGGGATCGGCGTTAATTCTATTTCCTGGCGTAAATTAATTGCTTGGTATGCAGTTCGCTTCCAAGACAGTATATGTGGTAATGTCGCTGGATTGACAATAAAACAATGGAATATATATATATGCAGTAGACCGTAATTGTTCAAAATTTTACATATGTCAAATATGAAATACCAAGAAAATATTGTAATGTGCTCCGGTTTCCGCGATATGATTGAAAACTGTTAAAAGCCGCGTTATACCATATTAATAGCTTCGGATTCAGGATTTCCAGGATTTGTGTGAATGTGAATGGGGTTCTAACTCGCAAATAGGAAGGGGTTCATTTTACTGGTTTATCACAATTTTGACTAAATTTCTGCATGCAAGTTTACTAATTTTGTTGGATTACCCCCCCCCCCCCCCCCCCCCGCAAAAAATTAAATAAATAAGAAAAATACCCGCCATCATTCTACCTCAATACATTCATTTTACATAAACATATATACATATTATTATGATAACAAAAATAATTAAAATGATATCTGACTTGAACAATTTAAACATTATCGTCTGCAAGTACTTTCATTATGAATGAGTCTTAACCTTTTAAAAAATGGCAGTGTGTTATTTTTGTTATTGTCTTTTATGTGATGTATAATTTAAATGTAAATTGTCATTTGACATACTTCACAAATCACAAGTAATAAACCTTGAAAATATCTCGGAATGAGTAAAGATTTGAATACATAAGCTACGTGTGATGCAGAGAAACATTATGGACCAAAAATATACCATCGGGCTTGTTGAGTTGGTGTGAATGGCCATTGGATGCAATTAAAATCAAATTAGACAAACAGACGAGGCAGGCAGCGGTTCCCTGACAAGTTTAATGAGATTTATTGACGGACAAATGGGCAGATAGGGCTTTTTTGTCCCCAATCCCTAATGGACTCTTTGGCCAGAATTTCTCCGTATGCCCACCGTTAGTTCCGTATCGTAAAATTCGATCAGGTGTCCATGAACCTTCTGGTGTCGGCGTGGCACGTTATACCCTGTGAACTGTGCATTTTGGAAATGGCACTGTTCAAGATTTCCATACAATTATTATAGACAATTATAGACATCTATTAAATGCGAAATCATCTGCAATTCCTAAACCGAGCGAATTTTTGTTTCGCGCAAGAATTCTATTTATAGACAAGGCGGTGATTCGCCCATTGGGTTTTCCCGTGGTGTTAGGGAGATAAAAACTAGGTGGCTGAACTGGAAGCCCGCATTTACATACTCGGATTTTAGACAGATTTCTCACTAATGCAGAACTTCTTGAGTCTAGATCACCTCGGTGAACAATCCCGAACATTTTCAGGAATTTTGCTGTTTTAGTGTTAGTGATAAGAAGGTCGTAAATCGCTTGTATTACTATAGCGAGTTAGGACACTCTGATCACGAACACTTAAAGTCAGCGTTTGATTCCCTCCGTGGTTTTAACACTTTTACTACGAAAGGAGCCTAAGATATTAGTCATTTGCTTTCAGTTTTTGGGTCTTCCAATAACAAATTGGACATTTCAATATCTTTCTAGAATTAATTAAACTACGTCGTCTGCTATCGACAAAGTACATGTATTCTATAAATCCTACTCGAATTACCGTATAACCTGTGATTACGCGGAAGGGGGACATTGGTTCTTTCAAAGGTTTTTTTTTTTGGGGGGGGGGGGGGGGGGGGGCGGAGAGAGAAATGCTCAACGGAGGCACAAGTGCAATGTTTTCTAGGCGAATCTCTCTTCAGTGATCAATCCTGTACACTTTTCAGAAATTTTGCGTTTTTCGGGTTGCGGCTAGAATGTCGTAACTCAGATAAAGATAAACAGGGAGTAAGGACATTTTAGTCACAAACATCTAAAATCGTTTATTAACTCAGTCCGCGGTGTTTTCTTAAAAATAACTAAAGAAAAGCATACATTTAAGTCTACGTTGAGGGGTTCTCCCTTTATATTCCGGGTAGACAATATGTCTTTCCTTTGTTAACTTATATATATTTACGTCGTCTACTACAGACAATCGTCTTATCGTATATTTAGGCAACACAAATTCTACTGATTTAAGGCATACTTCCGCCGATCTAAATGTCGTTGCGAGGGCTTTGAGGTATATTAATACGCACGACGCGAGGTCTATGTTTCACATCTTTTTGTTATATACACTTCGGCTTGTTTCCCTCTTTCTTTTATTGCTTGGGTAACGGTAAACGATCGCATTCGCAAAGAAGTCTCCTGCCGTGGATATTAATGGTACATCCCAAGGGGAAATACTTAGTGCCTTTCTCGGGAGGTTTTGTGCTGCACCGGGCCCGGAGACCAAATGACGTCAGATACCGTACGTGATGCAGGGAGTTACAACATTGATTCTCCTGACAACTTCAAACAATAAAGAACCATTTTTGGACATGCATACATTGTCTACATCTAAAAATTTAATGTATTTTTCATACCATAAGACCTGCATATAGCGGTCCCGCGGATAGCAGATTTCTAATAAATTGTTCAACCCAATTTTAAAATATTTACATATAAACACGGGCGCTTTGCCTATTAACCCTATTTTTTGACAATCTCTAGGTCTTTCATTCAATTTTTTCTCCAAAATGCTGACAGGCATACCAGAAATATTCTTTTTCCAATTAATGATTTATGACCAAGCTTCGTGAAAAAATATGAGAAGAATCAACCCAAGCAAAATAGTGTCTTGCAATTCACATTTTATCGAATACACTACCTTTAGATAAAAAAATTGTAGGCCTACGTTTTGAGACATAGAATTTCAATGATATCATTAACCTTAAAGCTGCAGCTGTATTTTCGAGATTTCATTTGTTCCTTTCAGTATAGTTGTTTGGTGCTATTAGTGGATATGTACATTCAAGTTAATAATCTATCACGAATTCTTATTAGCACACTAAGTTACTTTTAAATTTAGAGTAAATTTTATATTAAATGTGAAGCAAACAACTCATGCGGATTAAAGAGGATTGGATGCCCCTGATTATAATGTGACCCGTTATTCAAAAAGGAACGATCTGAAAATTTGCGTGAAATATTTGTGAAAATGCGACCTCTGGTTTACCCGCACTGGAACTGATCTATTTTTTCAATTTCTTTTTCGGGTGCTCCCTTTTTTTTGCGTGACGGGTCGCAGATATTTCATAAACGAAATAAACCTAAGGTGCTAAAGACATATTCCATTCGTATTTTGCACCGTAGACATAGGCTTGACAAAAAAAGAGTAAAAACACATTGTTATGCCTATAAAGTTTGCATTAACATTGAAACTTGCCGATCGTGGGTCGAAACATTTTACATTTATCACATGTTTACATGGATAATTTATTTTCGTCTCGTTTTATTTTCACCACAATGCCACCAGAAACGTCCACCTCCAGTGCTTCCAGCGCTTTGATTCTTGTAGGAACGTACTGGATAAAAGTCACCGCCTTCAAACCTACGTGTTAATATTAATTAACTGAGCCGTACGTGTCCAAATGAATTCAAGAATTCGCATACACTATAAATGGAAGTGTCTTGAACTATGTACCGATGTCGTTCAATTCTGACACATAAGAGTAGAAAGATACCTTCATTTCATATTTTCTTTAATCAATACGTTAATCATTTCAAATGAAAGCGCTACAAATCATATTCTTAATTTTCGAGGATGTACGATCGAAAAAAGAGATCTATACCTTTCTTTTCATAATCTGACAGATGTTGTACTATTTTTGTCGCAAAAATATCGTTGGAATTCGTCCTTTGACAAGATTTACGTCGAGGGATTTTCTTTTTCAAAAACTAGAATGTGCCGTTTACAAGAAGAAGAATGCGCAAATGATTGGGTAGTTCAAAGGTATCCGAAAGACCCGAAAGCAACATTTTTCTAGGGTCTTTCAAATACTCAAATCATATTCAACTACAGTGTCATTTCATCTAAAGAGATGTGCGTTTTAGGTAGCAAATATCTCCATATCTGAAAAGTGTCTCTGTTTTTTTTCTATCATTCCATAATAAGTGATGAAAGAAACAGATGACGCTAGACAAAAAATAAGCAGTTATTTTAAATTGAAAGCTTTCCCCACAATGTCTTATCTAATCAATGTTATTTGCTCCTTCGTTAGATTTTATGTCATATGCAGATATATAAATAAATCTTAAAGGAAAAATAAAGCCCAAAGGAGCAATGTACCTAGCCAATGCATAGGAGAAACACGTGACTATCCGAGAATGCCCGCCATCCGAGAATACCCGACACCGCTCTACAAACATAGGAAAAATTAAATAAAACTATATAACATGAAATAAAGAAAATAAAACACAAAAAGAGGCTCTTTTAAAAGTGAAGACCTCCCTGTGATTAGAGCCGGAAACGTTTGTAATAACGGCTAACATTCACTTAAAACGTTGATTAATTATGCAAACCGTGTAAAGTAGGCCTAAAAATTTCGACCTGGAACCTCACACCCCCCCCCCCCCCCCGGACCCGCCCTTGATGTACTCGTGTAAGAAGCAATATAGAATAATAGGTAGATGTACCAGATAGGTAAATATTAGCAATAATGATGAAAGTGTTATTAACCTCCTGGCAAATTAATCTGGATACTAAGATTAATGTCACACAAGGACATTACGGGTAGGTGCAAAAATTATGTAAATGCCTTAAGGTAGTCGACCCGTAATAAATCAGCAACGTTTCGGAAATAATGAACTTTATCAATGTTAACCGAGGTTTCTCATAAGGAAACATCGGTTACCATTGTGAAAGGTCATGTGGTCCAAAATGTTGCGGAACTATTACGGGCCCACTACCTTAATTGATGGATCTCTGGTTCTGTCAATTCACCTCCGTCACACGACCACACAAAACAAATGTACATAATAATGGACATGAAACAGAGAGCAAATCGTACTAGGCGACCTAAATGTCGTAATTAGTCGTCTCAAAACTATATACATGTAAATACCTTAATTGATGGATCTATGGTTCTCTCCATTGACCTCCGTCATAGACCTTGAGCAAATATTTAAACGTTATTTGTCTGTAAAATATATGAGCCTGTGCGTGAGATTTCCAACAGTTTAAAAATGCGCAAAGCAAAGACTCTGACCATCCTGTGCATCCGCACAGTCTGACCAGAGTCTTAACTTTGCATTTAGTAGATAGATACGGTCTCAAAGTAGCTTTAGACCATCAAGTAACTTTATATTTATAGTATGTGGCTGCAAGCGCTTCTCAATGTTCGCCCTAATGAACATTTCAAATGGTTGAAAATGTCACGCACAGTCTCATATGTACATATTAATGAACACGAATGAACATTATTAAACAGAGAGCTAATCGTGCTAGGCGTCCTAAATGTCGTAACTGCAGTCATCTCGAAATACTGTATATGCCTGAATCGATGGATCTCTGGTTCTGTTTATTGACCTCCGTCACACTCCTCAAATAATATAAACGTTATTTATCTGTTAAATATATGTAGATATTAATGAACAAGAATGAAGATTATGAAACAGAGATCAAATCGTAGCAGGCGACCTTAACGTCGTAACTGCAGTCATCTTGAAATATTGTATATGCCGAATAGGTTTTGTTTGTTCGAATGGGGTTACAGGCCGCTTTCAAGATTTTTCAGTTATATCGCGGTGGCTGGAGCACCTAATAATGGATTCCTTGTATTTCTCTCACCAGTACAACCATCACATCCTTTCCTAGCCTCCAGCTTCTATCTCACATAGGTCTACGATTATCAACCGATTGGTGAGAGACAAATAGTTGATAAGAATGAGTGCCGCCATCTAGAATGACAGTTCGATGCGCTACCAACTACGCTAAGACGACGGCTTATGAACACGATTGAACATCATGAAACAGGGAGCAAATCGTAGCCGGCGACCTTAACGTCGTAACTACAGTTATCTCAACATATTGTATATACCTTAATTGGTTTTGTGTGTTTGAATGGGATTATACGCCGCTTACAACATTTTTCAGTTATATCGCGGGTGCTGGAGCACCTAACAATGGATTCCAGGTATTTTCCACACTAGTACTACTATTACATCCTTTCCTAGCCTCTAGGTACTTTTCCACATAGGTCTATGATTATCGACCCACTGGTGGGAGACAAATAATCGGAAAGAATGAGTGCCGCCGTCGGGGATCGAACCCGGGACCTCTAGATTGACAGTCCGACGCGCTACCAATTGCGCCTAAACTGATTGATCTCTGGTTCTGTCACTTGACCTTTGTCATGATACACCCCTCAATTATTTGAAAACGTTATTTATCTTAAAACTTTACAAATATTCGTGCGATGACATCCCATATGATATTTTTTATGATATAACATTGATATTTTTAGGACAATGACATAATGCAGCTATTTTTAGAAACTTGCAATTCTGTTAGAAACATCGACGAAAACGAGGTAAACAGGTTATGAAATAAATATAATACATACTTAGTGTATTTTATGAAAAAAATCTTACTCGGTTATTGGAATTGATAATTGTCTCGGCAGAGCCTCGACAATCAATTCCCCCAATCTCGTTAGATATTTTTTTCATACAAATCTCTAAGTACGTATTATATATTT
This sequence comes from Fragum whitleyi, assembly GCA_948146395.1. NCBI lineage: Eukaryota > Metazoa > Mollusca > Bivalvia > Cardiida > Cardiidae > Fragum > Fragum whitleyi. The sequence continues at coordinate 10,659,325 of OX411556.1, forward strand.
ATCTGCAAAATACATGTACATTGAAACCTATCTTAGCGGCCACCTGTATTCAGCAAGCAACCAGAAATAAGAAAGCGACCACAGGGTTCCTAAATGTACCGAGTGCACTGAAATTTAGCTGTATTAAGCAAGCACCTGTCTTAAGTAAGCACTTTTAGAATGTCTGTTGGGTGCTTGCTAAATACATGGTTGAATATACATATTAATGAACATGAAACAGAGAGCAAATCGTAGCAGGGGACCTAAACGCCGTAACTACAGTCATTCGTTTTTAATTGAGTACTTTGATCTGTCAGTCAATATTTTGAGCGACAGAAGAGATCAGTTTAAGACAATAAAAATCGAGACGTTTGCATATGCAGTGAGCCCTCCTCGTAGATGTTTTCTCAAGGCTCATGTAAAGTGTAATCGAGACGTTGGCATATGCAGTGAGCCCACCTCGTATATGTTTTCTCAGGGTTCATGTAAAGTGTTTGAAACCCAAACTTAAGGGCACTACATTTGCCCAAAAAAAGCAGTATAATTCATGATTATTGCCCTGGCAGGGCGGAGCATAAGAAACGGATCGTTCCAATTGAGGTTGAGGTAAATCAGGTTCTATTTACTATTATTTACTTCAATATATGGTCGACATAAAAAACTTGAGACCTGAAATCGTGAGTTGGTAACCAAACCCTCGTAACTTCAGCCTGTCCAAGCTGAAGTTACGAAGCTTTGGTAACCAAACCGGATGAAATGTGTTCACTTGATCTTAAGGCCCAGTCCCATTGCCAAAGACTCATGAATTACGCATAAATCACGCATAAATTTGGTTTTTGCGTGATTGTTCGTGGAGAAATTGATCATTTATTGGGGATGTACGTGGTCTGAATCACCGATGAATCACGTCTCAGCTGCGCATGTTTCACTTACAAAGAACTTTCAAAGAACTAACATTCGACGCATAACAGCGTACAAGCCCAAACCCAATACAATTCCATACGTTATTTTTGCGTGTTGCGTGCGATAATAGTTTTTAGTGAGTGATTGTAAGTGGAACATACGTGGATTGTGCGTGTTTTTAAGTAACATGTGCGAGTTCCGTAAGTGATTCGTCAGTGATGTGCGTGTTTGGAGCCAGTTTCTGGCGCACTAGAACACGAACATATCGCGCAACTTCCACGTCCAAACTACGTACAAACTGCGCATAAACTGCGAATATTTGCACTCGTTGTGCGAGGAAAAAATTTTGAACCGTTCAAAACCGGCGATCGCGCTCAAACTCGTATCCGCGTACAATCACTTACGAAAACTGATGCTCCACGTATGAAACATGTGGGATTTTCGCACAGCACTGGCAATAAGATCCGCAAACACAAAACCGTTATCGCCTATAAGTTGATCTTTGACGTCTAACTTCTAACTGTTTATCTATAATTTAAGGTTCGAGATTACAATTCCGTCGATAATTCGGCACGTGTCGCTCAAGCGTGGACGTCCCGTTTTATTGTACAAATAACCGTAAATAAATACAGTGCGGCACGTGGACCAACTGGCCTGCATTCTTATTGGAAGTTTCGGAGCAGGATTTTTTTTTAAAGAATTCCTTCCTTATATTTTTAAAATCGTATACGTAAGTACCCACATAATAGCGATTATATAAATTAAACTAAAAGTCACAACTTAAAGGACTGACTATGATTGGAAGTTCTATGCCTTAAGTGTTTAGGCGAAGATATATAAATAATTCGTCCGACTGATTTCTATTGGTTTCCTTGGCAACCAGAATTTCGCATCGATTTCAATTCCCGAGTTTTGTTCTAGAACAGTTTGACTCAATGGACACTTCTGAAAAGTTTTATTGAAATATGGTTGATGATGTAGGGGGATTTCAAGGATTTGTTTACAGACGGACATACACACGGACAGCGGTGAATCTTAGTGTAAATAGCTATCAAAACACTTCAGGTCTGCTCAGGTTAGCCTAAAAGGCGGGGGGGGGGGGGGGGTTCTAAATAATTTTTATTGGTAAATTCATTTTTACATTTTCGTCGTTTCTAAAGAACGTTTCTTGAAAAAAAATATGAATTAAAAAGACTTAAAAAAAAAATAAATAAGTTTATGTTCTAACGTTAGTTCGAGATTATGCCAAATTGTCTAACACATTCACGTGCAGCATGCAGTCGAGCCACGAGGTCTGGCACATATATGCCTAGTGAGTTTACCTGTTTAATCAATTTCATTATTGTAATAATTGTGCGTTGTGATTCATAAATGAGTGGAAATGAAAGTGTTTCAAAGTGCAGTGTGCAATTAGTGCTTCATTCATCTCGGATTTACTATGGAATTTATTTACTGTTTGTGTAAGGCGCGTGCCGTCCTGGTAAGTACCGTTTTCTTGATTGTTTTCACAGGCGACAGGTGTCAAAGAAATCATAAAAAATGATCATTAAATAATAATTAGCATGTTTTGTAATAAATATGTTTGATACATCCACCTATGATTGTGTTTGGACTATTCATGGGCGGATCCAGAGGTTGGGATCATAGTTCCAGATACCCCCTGATAATTGTGCGTTGTGATTCATAATTGAATGGAATTGAAAGTGTTTCAAAGTGCAGTGTGCAGTTAGTGTTTCATTCATCTTGGATTTACTATGGAATTTACTATACTGCTTGTAAGCCGCATGCTGTCCTGGTAAGTACCGTTTTCTTTGTTATTGTGTTTGGCCTATTCATGGGCGGATCCAGATGCCCCCTGGAGTTCAATATTGTTACCTGATTCAGAAATCTTATAAACTAAGTATCATTTGCCAAAATGTTACCACAGCTTTTATTTATTTGCACTTTGAAAAGACATTTGTTTCCAATTCTATGTTTTGTCACTGCTTGTCCACAATCAATGGTCTCAAAATTCATATATTGTTAAATAGGATAACCCACAGAACATAATTTATAATTTGAAAACAATTGCCTGTGTGTTGAACCTCCATGAAACAGAAAAACTGCTCAGTTGATAGGGCGACAGTTAAACCCTTATTCCTGCTAAATTTAAAATTTGTTTCAAACAAGTTAAGAATTTCTAGGGCACTTCAATAACTCTGACTCGAGTTTTATCTTTCTATAATCAAATACAAAGAATGCTGAGTAGCCCCAGAGTAACATAAGAGTAGACTGAATGTCTGTGCAGTCTGATCTCAGTTAATACTACTGCCAAAACTAAATGTAAACGTCATGTACCAGGCCAATAACTGCCTATACGAGAGTGCGCACCTGAATCCACATTACTTTAACAAAAGTTTTTTTTTTTTTTGTATAAAAACGACAGTAAAGCTATCTCCATTTTTATGCTAAGATAAATGAATTTTTGTTGGTCAAGAAAGCTCTCTGGGTGCCCCAAAATGCACCAAATTGCACCATTTATTTGAAAATTTTCAGGGGGGCCATGCCCCCTGCTCCTAGATTATTTTGAATCCACATTCTTTATAGGCTAGCTATGTGCCTGTGTACAGCAATAGATGGATTAAATGGTCAAGCAGTGTATAAAACGAAATGTAGCACATAACTCTAGCACGGATGATTCGTAGATGGGGCTGGGAATTTGGATCCGCACAGTTACTAGGCAGAGAACTAACTTACTAACATGTTATTTATTCATATGATAGTTGTGAATACAGAATGGCTGAATGAATAAGATAAACTACTACATATAAATACAGCACAGAATAAAAAAATGTGTGCCAGGGATTTGGATCTGCTACCTTAACCAAGTAACTAACAAACTAACTCAATAACATTGTTTATTCATTGAGGTTGACATTGTGGTATTTGAAATGCTCAAAGAGTGTGAAGAGAAACTGGCTGTAGAAAGCATCATGTGTATATCCTGAAGAAAAGCTAGGCAGGAGGGGGGTGACTGCCACAACCCCACCCCCCTCCTTCAGCCAAAATATAATTATCAAATTAGTACATCTCAAAAAGCAAGGAATAAGTTGGGTCAGTCAGTAAGAAAAATTGGATATTGGCAATGGGAGAAGTGCAGTGCACAAGCACTACAACTCTTGCTTGCATAATTTTGGAGGTATTGCCCTTTGTTATTTTTGATACTTAGATTATGTTTGGAGCATATCTCCTAAAGTATAAAAGCTATCAACTTGAAACTTTATGGATGGATAGATCTCATGGAGGAGAAGTGCTATGCAAAAGAACTACAACTCCTGCTTGCATAATTTTGGAGTTATTGCCCTTTGTTATTTTTGATACTTAGATTATGTCTGGATCATATCTCCTAAAGTATAATAGCTATCAACTTGAAACTTTATGGGTGGATAGATCTCATGGAGGAAAAGTGCAGTGTACAAGAACTACAACTCTTACTTGCATAATTTTGGAGTTATTGCCCTTTGTTATTTTTAAGACTTAGATTTTGTCAGGATCATATCTCTTAAGTATAATAGCTATCAACTTGAATGGGTGGATAGATCTTATGGAGGAGAAGTTCAATACACCAGAACTACAACTCTTGCTTGCATTATTTTGGAGTTATTGCCCTTTGTTATTTTTTTTGAAACTTACATTTTGTCTGGAGCGTATCTCCTAAAGTATAATTGCTATCAACTTGAAACTTTAAGTATGGATAGATCTCATGGAGGAGAAGTGCAGTGTTTAAGAACTTCAACTCTTGCTTGCATAATTTTGGAGTTATTGCCCTTTGTTATTTTTAAGACTTAGATTTTGTCTGGAGCAATCTCCTAAAGTATAATAGCTATCAACTTGAAACTTTATGGGTGGATAGATCTTATGGAGGAGAAGTGCAGTGTACAAGAAATACAACTCTTACTTGCATAATTTTGGAGTTATTGCCCTTTGTTATTTTAAATGCTTAGATTTTGTCAGGATCATATCTCCTAAAGTATAATAGCTATCAACTTGAATCTTTATGAGTGGATAGATCTTATGGAGGAGAAGTGCAGTGCTTAAGAACTTCAACTCTTGCTTGCATTATTTTGGAGTTATTGCCCTTTATTATTTTTGAAACTTACATTTTGTCTGGAGAGTATCTCCTAAAGTATAATTGCTATCAACTTGAATCTTTATGTATGGATAGATCTCATGGAGGAGAAGTGCAATACACCAGAACTACAACTCTTGCTTGCATTATTTTGGAGTTATTGCCCTTTGTTATTTTTAAGACTTGCATTTTGTCTGGAGCGTATCTCCTAAAGTATTATAGCTATCAACTTGAAACTTTATGGGTGGATAGATCTCATGGAGGAGAAGTGCAGTGCTTAAGAACTTCAACTGTTGCTTGCATAATTTTGGAGTTATTGCCCTTTGTTATTTTTAATGCTTAGATTTTATAGGAGGTAAATCTCTGACAGTACAAAAGAATCCTTAATCTATTAGGCTTCAGTTTGCTATGAAGCTTTCGTGGTGGGAGATGTCCATGTCCAACATGGCTCTCATTTTTGTGACAATGCCTTATTCAGGGAGCATAATCCGTCTCTGATGGCTCTTGTTTAAATAGTTTATGTATTGTACTTTATGTAGGAACTTCTTTCTAAACAGTGAGTTTAAAACTTAAAATGCCCCGAAATGATGAAAAAGATTTTGCAATTGTCTCAACTATTTGATACCCCCCTTGTAACTTAGACTTATGTTACAGAAATTTTGATAATTCAGATATTTTGGGTTACATAACAGGAAAATAATTTGTCCTTTGTCTTATTAAGTATCTTCTTTAAAATTCATCTGTTATCAGTTGATAAATTAATGCAAAAAGATCGTCTGCTGCTTATGAGGTAGAAAAATCGCAATATCTTGGCTTCACAAAAGTATGTAGTTTTGTACTGCGATAACTTCCGAGTTACCCAAAATACACTAGGTTCCAGCTCTGCTAACCAATTCAAGAACCATTGACTAAAATAAACTGATCTTCGGAAATTCCCCTCTTGTTGACAAATTACTAACAGATATGTATTGCTAAAAGTACTACCAGGTTTTCCAATAGGATATTATCAAAGCTACTTAAAGAATTAGCTTTGAATTGGGAATTTCATTCTCCATTTTGGGAAAAATTTGTAGTTTTCGTCATTCGGAACGGGTCCGGTAAGGAACGGGTCCGTTTACCGGACCCGTTCAAAGAAGGAAAAAAACCACTGATAGCAATGATGTATTAGAAACCATAGCAGTATCAGTATCGTTCCTTGGGTGTCAAAATGGTAAACATTATCATCTCCTTCGTCTAAGACCTTTTAGCTCACCTGAGAACAACATACTCAAGGGGAGCCTTTAGGATCACCCTGAGTCTGTCTTCAGTCATGCGCTGTGTGTCATCAACAATCTTGAAAACTTCTTCTCCTGAACCACTTTGAGGGCGGATTTTAATGAAACTTCGCCAAAATGTTCCGTGGGTGACCTACTTTAAAAATCATCGCAAAATTCTGATTGACCTATTAAATATGAGTGTTGCAGGGCGTAGTATTTTTTCGCTTTTAAATCTTTGAATGACATCTCCTGAACCACTGGGCCAATTTCAATAAAACAGGGCTTCTGAAATATTTTAAAAGTCAACTTGTTCACGGACAAGTGACAATCATAAACTGTCTTGTCCATATCAAAGACCAACTTGTCCATGCTTTATCATAAGCATTGTTTTGTCTAAATAAATAGTCTTATTTTTTCTGATTTTGAAGTAACATTGGTATTGCTATACCAAGCATCCATAAAATAGTCTCATTTACTGTTGACTTAAGGATTATGGTATTTATCGTATTTAATGCTCATTTTTTAGAAAACAGGTAACCTTTTACTTTGTGAAAATATTACATTTATTTCTTGAGATTTTTCACTTGTCCATGGACAACTAGGCAATGAAAATCTGCTTGTCCAAGCAGCTTCATTGACAAGTCGGACAACTCGGGCAGCTTTTATCAGAACCACTGTGAAACTTTGGCGACCCTTTTCTAAAATTGTCCACAAAACTTGGATTGACCCATGAATATGGGTGTGGCAGGGCAGGGCTTATTTTTAGCCCAAAATCGTTGAACGACATCTCATCCTGAACCAAGGGCTCCAATTTGATAAAACTTTACCAGAATGTTCCTTGGGTGACCCTTTTTTAAAATTATTCATGAAATTTTGATTTGCCCATGGATATTGGCGTGGTAGGGCCGGGCTTATTTTGAGCCCAAAATCTTTGAACATTATTACGTCTCATGAACCACTGGCCCAAATTCAATGAAACCTTATCCGAATGTTCCTTGGGTGACCCTCTCTAAAATTCTTTGCAAAATTTTTAGTGGCCCATAAATATGGGTTTAGCAGGGTGGGACTTATTTTGAGTTCCCTCAGTAAGCAGGGCAGGGCTTATTTTAGAGCCCAAAATCTTTGAATGACATCGCCTCCTGAACCACTGGGCCGATTTCCAATAAAAGTTCAGAAACTTTACCAGAATGTTCCTTGGGTGACTCTTTTTAAAAATTGTTGGCAATATTTTGATTGGCCCATAAATTTTGGCCTGGCAGGGTGGGGCTTATTTTGTGTTCCCTCAATAATGGGCAGGGTCTATTATCACTTTGAATTAGTCAATCTTGGAATAACATCTCCTCTTCAACAATTGGGCAAATATGAATGAAACTTTGCCAGAAAGTTACTTAGATGAGATCCACTGGAACAATAAAATTCAGGCGAGCAGTTTAGGGCCATTCTGGCTTTTTTGTTTAAGTGAAACATTAACAGAATGTATCTCCTGTAATCCTAAGCAAAAATTGTCGAGACATTCTGATTTGGTCATAAATTATGGAGATGGCAGGGTTCAAATTAGGCCTCTTGTCACTTTGAATATTTAGAGTAACATCTCCTTTTCAACAACTAGGCATATGTGAATGAAACTTTGCCAGCAAGTAACTTGGGTGAGATCCAGGCTCTTTTGTTTCCTAAATTTTCTGAGAAATAAAACTAGAAAGCCATGAATGGCTTGTGTCGCTCCACAGGCTTGAATTTCTTGTAATGGCAAATCTAAGTTTTGACAAGATTTTTAGATATTTTGGGTTTTACTGAAGTTGAAATGATTTTCAAAGTCTCCAACATTATAAAATATAGAGAAATGACTTCCGCCCATAAAAGACATATTTTTCATCCAATGACAATTAATTTTTGGCTGCATGATATTGGATCACCCAAGGATCATACTAATGAAGTTTGATTGATATCCATCAGTTACATTCTGAGAAAATGATTTTCAAAGTTTCCACTATATATCATATAGTGGAAATGACCTCCGCCCATAAAATACAAATTTTTCATCCGATCGCAATAGTCTTTGGTAGACTGATTAAGGGTCACACAAGGATCATTCATGTCAAATTTGGTTGATATCTATCAATTAGATTCTGAGAAAATGATTTTCAAAGTTTCCACTATATAACATATAAAGAAATGACCTCCGCCCATAAAATAAATATTTTTTATCCGATTTCAATAATTTTTTGTAGACTAATAAAGGGTCACCCAAGGACCATTCATTTTAAATTTGGTTGATATCTACCTATTAGATTCTGAGAAAATGATTTTCAAAGTTTCCACTATATAACATATAAAGAAATGACCTCCGCCCATAAAATACATAATTTTCATCCTATTTCAATAATTTTTTGTAGACTGATAAAAGGTCACCCAAGGATCATTCATGTAAAATTTAATTGATATCCGTCAATTAGAACCTGAGAAAAGTCACTTTTTACCATATTTGGAAATTAGCCACGCTCATTAAATCCATGTTTTTCATTGGATCAAAATTTCTTGAACAACTTTGAAAGAAGGTCACCCAAGGATCATTCCTGTGAAGTTTGGTTGAAATCCATCCAGTAGTTTCTGAGGAGAAGATTTTTAAAGAAAAAGTTTACGACCGCACGGACGGACGACGGACACAACGCCATGACAATAGCCCCAGTGGCTTTCAGCCAGTGGAGCTAAAGAGGCCACAAATATTGCCCAATCCTCATGAAAATTGGTCAGAATATTGGCCAAATCACATGGATGAAGCTGATTGGGAATGGGAAGGATCCATGCCATGTAAAAGGAAAAGAGGCCTTAACAACAATTATCTAGTTTAAGCTCTTGAGGCCTCAATTATAGCCCAATCTTCATGAAACTGGGAAGGATCCATGCCATATCACAGGAAAAGTGGCCTTAACGACAATTATCTTGTTTAAGCTCTAGAGGCCACAATTACGGCCCAATCTTCATGAAACTTGGTCAGAATGTTGGTCAAGTCACAAAAATGAACCCTTTTGAAAATGGAAAGGATCCATGCCATATCACAGAAAAAGGGGCCTTAATGATAATTTTCTTTCTATAACTCAAGAGGCCACAATTTTGGCCCAAACTTCTTGAAACTTGGTTTGGTGTTAAAATTATCTCCTTTATGACATCTGCCTATTTAAATGATTTGATGTCCCAGAGGTCAAAGAGACTGAGGTGAGCGATCTAGGACCATCATGGTCCTCTTGTTCAATTTTATTTTAGACAAAAAATTTTTCACATCTGAAATTGCAAAGGAAACAAATTGTTCTTACAAAGACTTTAAGTCATTTCAAAGCAAAAATTACTAACTTCAAAATTTAAAATTTTTGTCCATGGATGAAGTGATACAGAAAGTGTTGATAGCTTTGTTGATTATTTTTAAAAGTGCTGACTTTAAAAGGAAATTGCCAATTCCGTGGCGTCACACTGACATTGTTACTGTGCACCAGTATCAAGTGACTACATGTTTTAGAACGGTTGCTAAAGTTAACCAACTAGTTGAATTGCATCCCAATTTAGTAGATAAACAGAAAAATGCCACAATTAATTTAATGACTGTAATAGTTTTCTTTTAAAAAATCTGCAAAATTAACATTTCTATAATGTAAGTCTATGTAATTTTTGACTTACTCTCATAGACACATACTATGTTTTTGCTCTAAGCCCTCGTTATAGCAAGTGCCCGTAGTAACTTCCATAGTAGCTTGCCTGAAACATGTGTTTTTTAGGTCCTGACTGTTCAACTGGCAGGGCATGGCTTAGCTCCTGACATACTGAATTTGGCCAGTTTACTTTTCAATATTTGTGTGTATTTCAAAAGTTAGTAAGCATTTATTGTTTACAAAATTACGAGTGCAAATAACTGTATCAAAAAACAAAAAAAGGATTCACAAGCTCGAAAAAAGTGAAACCGTTATGTCGTTTGGTTACCAAAGCCTTGTAACTTCAGCTTGGACAAGTTGAAATTAAGACATTTTGGTCACCAACCTATGATTTAAGCTTTCAAGTTATAGGGAACTTTGGTACATCATAGCCCACTAGCCAATAAAAAATGGTTGGCGTTGAATCCCTATCAAATAGGAAAAACATCTATTTGGTTGATTTTCTGCAAACAATAATCACTTGTTTACCACTGATATATCTTGATTAGATCCTTATATGAAATGTTTTCTTTCAATATCTTACCATTATAAAGAATAAGTCTTTAGTTTGTTTGTTTATGCAAACAAAATCTTTCGGTAGATCGGCATTGATTGTCATTCCCAATCGCTCAAAATTTAACCATTATAAGTATATCCAAACAATATCTGTAACACTTATAATATTTCGGGAAGTTACAAATTTTCCTTATATGCCTTTTGAATGACCAGTAGGGTCATTATCGATTTTTTGTTTGACAAACTCTTTCATCTTGTTGATAAACAGTGATAAGGTATTTGATTTGCTGTAATTGACTTCATTCACATACAAAGAAGTCAAAACTGAAGATTTTTTATGATACTGAGAATAATCCATGACTGACGGACAAATAATTCAAAGTCAGATTGTTAGATGAGCAGATAAACAGACATATGGATGGATAGCAAGATGGACAGACAGAGGGACAGACGGATGGATGGACAGAGGAAGGAAGGGGGGCTTGAAGGGAGGGAGGTGTGAATGGATGGATAGATGAATGGATGGATAGATGGACGGGTGGGTAATGGTATTGGATGGATGGATGGATGGATGGATGGATCATTGAAAAACACACAGTTTAATGAATGATTTACGAAAGTCAGAACTTCAGACGAATGATGGCACATTGTGCATGTAGCATGTAGATTGAAAGTTAAAATATATATACGGCGTACCTTTTCTTATTGATGCCCAGTTTATATTGAATTTCTCAGTATGATAATTAAATTACACCTCTCTGCATCCCCCCTCTAGATCCGTCAATTATTTGATTGGTGTACATTTTGGCTACTTGTTAGGAACATGGTATAAAAGGTTGCATAAGAAGGGAGATCTTTATGACATATCCATGGCTCAGCGGGAAACAGTTGTAACTCCCTATAAACAAATGGGGAGTTACAACTGTTTCGCACTGAGCCATCGAATTATCACAATGTTGCAGGGTCCAAAAAATCCACTTGTCGGCTCGTATTTACGAGTTAGAAATCAGGGAGGACGAGTGGAAATTGTAAGTCATATGTATATTATGGTTGGAGGTCATTTCTCTATATGTTATATAGTGGAAACTTTGAAAATAATTTTCTCAGAATGTAATCGATGGATATCAATCAAATTTCACTGGAAAGATCCTTGAGTGACCCTTTATCAGTCTACCAAAAATTATTGTGATCGGATGAAAAATTTGTATTTTATGAGCGAAGGTCATTTCTCTATGTGTTATATAGTGCAAACTTTGAAAAACATTTTCTCAGAATGTAACAGATGGATATCAATTAAACTTCATTGATATGATCCCTGGCTGACCCATTATCATGCAGCCAAACATTATTGTCATTGGATGACTTTTATGGGCGGAGGTCATTTCTCTTTATATTATGTAGTGGAAACATTGAAAATCATTTCAACATCATTAGAACCCAAAATATCTTAAAATCTAGTCAAAACTTAGATTTGCTATTACAAGAATTTCAAGCCTGTGGAGCGACTCAAGCCATTCATGGATTTCAAGTTTATGAATCTCTTTCAGAATGCAAAAAAGGAGAAAATTTTAAACAGAACATCTTTTGATTCTTTGAACAATTATTTGAGGGCATATCCTGAACTTCTTTAAATTGCGTTTGAGTTCCTCTTCCTTCATGTTGTTTTTGGAAAAAATTCTGAAATCATTTTACCTTTTTAGCTCACCTGAGCACAACGTGCTCAGGTGAGCTATTGTGATCACCTTTTGTCCGGCGTCCGTGTGTCGTCCGTCGTCCGTCAACGATTTCTTTAAATGACATCTCCTCCTAAACTGCTGGGCCAATTTTAACCAATCTTGGCAGAAATGTTCCTTAGGTGATCCCCTTTAAGAATTGCTAAAAGAATTGAAATCGATGAAAAACTCTGGTTGCTATGGCAACCAAAGTTAAAAATTTAAGAAAATCTTTAAAATTCTTCTTCTTCTGAACAAGCAGCCTACAGCCTTGAAATTTGGCATGGATGATCAGTTCATAGACCTAAATAAAAATTGCTAAAATCATATCTGTTGGGCCGCCAGGTGCGGAGCACCAGGGGGGAGGGGGTAGTACTTTGGATAAATTTTGTAATCTTTAACCTTCTTCTTCTTCTGAATAAGAAAGCCTACAGCCTTCGAATATCAGCATATGGACCTTTATAAAAATAGCTAAAATCATATCTGTTGGGCCTCCAGGTGCGGAGCACCAGGGGGAGGGGGTAGTACTTTTGTGAAAATTTTGTAATCTTTAACCTTCTTCTTCTTCTGAACCAGGAGCTCAACAGATTTGAATATTGGCATGGATGATCAGCATATGGACCTTTATAAAAATAGCTTAAATCATGACTGTATATTCACCAGGTGCAGAGCACCAGGGGGGGAGGGGGTAGTACTTTTGTGAAAACTTTATCTTTAACTTTCTTCTTCTTCTGAACCAGGAGCCCGACAGATTTGAATATAGGCATGGATTATCAGCATATGGACCTTTATAAAAATAGCTAAAATCATGACTAGATTCACCAGGTGCGGAGCACCAGGGTGGAGGGGGTAGTACTTTTGTGAAAATTTTGTAATCTTTAACCTTCTTCTTCTTCTGAACCAGGAGCTTGACAGATTTGAATATTGGCATGGAGGATCAGCTCATAGACCTTTATAAAAATAGCTAAAATCATGACTGTAGATTTACCAGGTGCGGAGCACCAGGGGGGAGGGGGGTAGTACTTATGTGAAAATTTTGTAATCTTTAACTTTTTCTTCTTCTGAACCAGGAGCTCAACAGTTTTGAATATTGGCATGGATGATCAGCATATGGACCTTTATAAAAGTAGCTAAAATCATGACTGTAGGGTCACCAGGTGCTGAGTGTCTTGGGGAGGGGGTAGTACTTTGGATAAATTTTGTAATCTTTAACCTTCTTCTTCTTCTGAATAAGAAAGCCTCAGTACAGCCTTCGAATTTGGCATGGATGATCAGCATATGGACCTTTATAAAAATAGCTAAAATCATATCTGTTGGGCCTCCAGGTGTGGAGCACCAGGGGGAGGGGGTAGTACTTTTGTGAAAATTTTGTAATCTTTAACCTTCTTCTTCTTCTGAACCAGGAGCTCAACAGATTTGAATATTGGCATGGATGATCAGCATATGGACCTTTATAAAAATAGCTTAAATCATGACTGTATATTCACGAGGTGCAGAGCACCAGGGGGGGAGGGGGTAGTACTTTTGTGAAAACTTTGTTATCTTTAACTTTCTTCTTCTTCTGAACCAGGAGCCCGACAGATTTGAATATAGGCATGGATGATCAGCATATGGACCTTTATAAAAATAGCTAAAATCATGACTAGATTCACCAGGTGCGGAGCACCAGGGTGGAGGGGGTAGTACTTTTGTGAAAATTTTGTAATCTTTAACCTTCTTCTTCTTCTGAACCAGGAGCTTGACAGATTTGAATATTGGCATGGAGGATCAGCTCATAGACCTTTATAAAAATAGCTAAAATCATGACTGTAGATTTACCAGGTGCGGAGCACCAGGGGGGAGGGGGGTAGTACTTATGTGAAAATTTTGTAATCTTTAACCTTTTCTTCTTCTGAACCAGGAGCTCAACAGTTTTGAATATTGGCATGGATGATCAGCATATGGACCTTTATAAAAGTAGCTAAAATCATGACTGTAGGGTCACCAGGTGCTGAGTGTCTTGGGGAGGGGGTAGTACTTTGGATCATTTTTGAAATCTATAAACTTCTTCTAATGAACCAGGAGTCCTACATACTTGAAAATTGGTGTGGATTATTAGCATTTGGACATTAATTGTTTGAGCTAAAATCATGACTGTAGATTCACCAGGTGCAGAGCATCTTGGGGGAGGGGGAGTGCTTTGTTGAGAATTTTTAATCCCTACAGCCTTTATATTTGACATGGATTGATCAACTCATTAAAGAAAACTTTAAAAGTCTCAGACTCAGCCTGTATATCTGGCATAGATTAGCTGATCACAGACCTTTTATGAAAAAAAGCTTAAATAAATAATGACCAGGGGAGGAGCAGAGGGGGGGAAGGATTATTTCAAATGTTATCTGATTGAATATGTGAAAATCTCTTTTTCTGTGGTTGCATGGACATACCTAGGTAATGAAGCTTTTTTCTCAGGTGAGCAACCCAGGGCCAACGGCCCTTTTGTTCAAATATCAAATTTAATACACGTCAAAAATAAAATCCAAGTGGAAGTTCTACTGAAATAAGTTGACACGAGCAACCCTTAAAATTTGTGTCCAAATGACCTGTGTTCACAGAGACACAATTTTGTCCCGCTAAATTGTGTGCAGTATATCAATTAATTTGCAGATATAAAACAGGATTTTTCTATTTATCTATGAAAAGATAAAGATTGACCTGTTTTTTCATCCATAGTGGAACATTAAATTTTGTTTTTGTCTGCAACTTTATGTCATATCAAACTTACCATATTTATTCTAAAAATCTCCCATATTCTAATAATCACCCATCCCCCAAAACACCGCTCAAAATCGGCCATTCTAGGACTGATTTTCAGAAAAAGTTGATGACTCTAATGATCGCCCATCCCCTGATTTGAGAAAAATTGTTAGAATGTAAACTTCCAAATTATTCCAACTAATACTATAAAATTCATGCAACCCCTTCGACAAATACAAAAAAAATTCCAATGATTCATGATTCATTTATTTAGATGAAATGGCATTCTTTACTGAACATCGGGAAATGCTTGTCACCTTTTTGTATGCAATGGTCGTGACTGCATTATTTACTCAAATAACTTAATCTTCTATATTTATCTTAAACACTGATTATCACAAATATTTTCTAAATCTTATGTGAAAGTAGGAACGCATGCATGATTTCCGGTCAGAAGTAGCAAAGACGTTTTCAGCTCCCACTGATGGAAAATGAATATATTTTGTCCGAAACATGGTTACTATCTTTTTATCCAAAATTATGATATTCATAAGAAATAAATAGAATAAAAAGAATTTACCAATATTCTATGATATTTGTTTCAATTATCCTAAATTAGATCCGAGTAGCAAAATGGCCAATAAAGGCAAATGAAATAAATATTTTTGTCACGCAACAAGGTAAAGGACGCAAAACTGTTTATTTCAAACAGAGGGTGAACAGATGATCAAAGACGCTGATGGCTATTTTTGGAAGTGTTGCCAGAGCTTGCACACGCCCAAGGCTTGTCTCGGTTGATGAAAAACTCTTTTAAAATTATGATTTAGTTGTCTCTTTCAGACTCTTTGTGACTTTATTGCAGATTTTATAATTGAGGAAAACGGGATACTTAATTTCATTTTCGCAACAGGTTGGCGATATGACAATTTCCTATTATGGCTTTTTTGAAATTTATTTCTTGTTATTTTGCGAAAAATTTACGATAAGCAAACAATATTTTGAATTTGAAATGTGAAGTGAATATTAAAAAATGTGTGTGTAACAACTATGATCGGATGTAGTTATGATCCATTTGAATCATGACAGGAATATGCGGTATTTTCTAATCTACGAAAAAGAAGAATGATACAATTTTCCAAAACTAGATAATCTTAAACACTGATTATCACAAATATTTTCTAAATCTTATGTGAAAGTAGGAACGCATGCATGATTTCCGGTCAGAAGTAGCAAAGACGTTTTCAGCTCCCACTGATGGAAAATGAATATATTTTGTCCGAAACATGGTTACTATCTTTTTATCCAAAATTACGATATTCTTAAGAAATAAATAGAATAAAAAGAATTTACCAATATTCTATGATATTTGTTTCAATTATCCTAAATTAGATCCGAGTAGCAAAATGGCCAATAAAGGCAAATGAAATAAATATTTTTGTCACGCAACAAGGTAAAGGACGCAAAACTGTTTATTTCAAACAGAGGGTGAACAGATGATCAAAGACGCTGATGGCTATTTTTGGAAGTGTTGCCAGAGCTTGCACACGCCCAAGGCTTGTCTCGGTTGATGAAAAACTCTTTTAAAATTATGATTGAAGTGAATATTAAAAAATGTGTGTGTAACAACTATGATCGGATGTAGTTATGATCCATTTGAATCATGACAGGAATATGCGGTATTTTCTAATCTACGAAAAAGAAGAATGATACAATTTTCCAAAACTAGATAATCACTTATTGAACCTTCATCCAAGCATTATCAAGTATTTTCAGTCTTCTTTGCTCGAAATATGTGTGAGCCAGAAAGAAAAATAAAGAATATAAGATGAGTAAAATAATTTATATTTAACTAGAAAGCCATGAATGGCTTGAGTCGCTCCACAGGCTTGAAATTCTTGTAATAGCAAATCTTAGTTTTGACTTGATTTTTACATATTTTGGGTTCTACTGATGTTGAAAATGATTTTCAAAATTTCCTGTAAATAACATAAAGAGAAATGACCTCCGCCCATAAAAGACATATTTCTCATCCAATGACAATAGTTTTTGGCTGCATGATAATGGGTCACCCAGGGAACATATCAATGATTTTGGATTGATATCCATGATTTAGATTCTGATAAAATGATTTTCAAAGTTTGCAATATATATCATATAGAGAAATGACCTCCGCCCATAAAATACATATTTTTCATCCAATCAAAATAATTTTTGGTAGACTTATAGAGTGTCACTTAAGGATTATTCCAGTGAAATTTGGTTGATATCCACTTTTTAGATTCTGAGAAAATG
Source organism: Fragum whitleyi (assembly GCA_948146395.1). Lineage (NCBI taxonomy): Eukaryota > Metazoa > Mollusca > Bivalvia > Cardiida > Cardiidae > Fragum > Fragum whitleyi. Next base: position 10,676,507 of record OX411556.1, read on the forward strand.
ATTTCTAAAGTTTCCCCTAAATAACATATAGAGAAATGACCTCTGCCCATAAAATACACATTTTTCATCCGATCAAAATAATTTTTTCTAGACTGATAGAGGGTCACTCAAAGAATAAATCCAGTGAAATGTGGTTGATATCCATCATTTAGATTTTTGAGAAAAATGATTTCCAAAGTTTCCTCTATATAACATATACAGAAACGACCTCTGCCCATAAAATACATATTTTTTATCTGATCACAATAATTTATGGTGAACTGATAAAGGGTCACTAAAGGATTATTCTAATGAAATTTGGTTGATATCCATCACTTACAGTCTGAGAAAATAATTTTTAAAGTTTCCACTATATAACATATAGAGAAATGACCTCCGCCCATAAAATACAAATTTTTCATCCGATCACAATAATTTTTGGTAGACTGATAAAGGGTCACACAAGGATCATTCATGTAAAATTTCATTGGTATCCATCAATTAGATTCTGAGAAAATTCACTTTTTACCATATTTGGAAATTAGCCACGCCAATTAAATCCATGTTTTTCATTGGATCAAATTTTCTTGAACAACTTTGAAAGAGGGTCACGCAAGGATCATTCCTGTGTAGTGTGGTTGAAATTCATCCAGTAGTTTCTGAGGAGAAGATTTTTAAAGAAAAAGTTTACGACCGGATGCACGGACGCACGCGGACACAACGCCATGACAATAGCCCCAGTGGCTTTCAGCCAGTGGAGCTAAAAACGATCGACTGGCATAAGTTTCTTGTTCAATTGACCGGAATAGAATTTTAAATCTAAACAGAACAGCAAGGTCGTTGGCATTATTACTTGCAGAAGTTGACAGTTTTTTCGGGCATATTATCAGGAAGGGATTTCATCTTCTATTTAATGATCAAATAACTTCCAAATTATTCCATTGTTTTATAGTAGAATATACATACATTCGCAAGAATCCCTTGGTTTCATAGCGATGCTATGTAAAGCAGCGTTTCGTTCTGTTTATTGAAAAATGGTGACAATGAACAAACTGCAAGGTCTGAGAAGTGTCATTATCATGCCTCTTTGTTCCTCATTTTTGGAAATATATTTTGTATTTACCAGATACGTATCACACTCACTTTTTAGGGACATTGTAGGTCCCTGCATAGGAAGTTTGAGTTATTTCCCAACAGAATAACTCCAATAATCACCCACCCCCAAGTGTGTCGAACATGACTTTTCTAATAAATGCCCGGGCGATTAATAGAATAAATACGGTATTTTCCTTGGCCACTGCTACTGGTATAATTTGCATCTTGAAAGCTGCAAATGATAATTGAAGGTGGCCAAGATGGTGAAACATGATTCGCAATGAATAAAAAATCTTTTGTCAAGATTCAAATCAATTTTGGTTTTTTTCAAAGCGGTAATAGATAAAATTAATGGAAAAGCGTATCATGAGCCCTGCATGTATATGTATTCAAAATTGTTAAAAAGGCAAGATGGCTCATCCTTTTTTAGCTCACCTGAGCACGAAGTGCTCAAGGTGAGCTATTGTGATCGTAGAATGTCCGTCGTCCGTCGTGCGTCGTGCGACGTGCGTCGTCCGTCGTGCATCGTCCACAATTTCTTTAAACATCTTCTCCTCCTAAACCAGTGGGCCAATCTTGATGAAACTTGGCAGGGATGTTCCTTGGGTCAAGCTCTACCAAAGTTGTTCAAATAAATGAAATCCACCCTTAACTTTCCCTTTACCCTTAACAAAAAGGGTGAAAATGTGAAAATCTTTAAAAATCTTCTTTTCTAAAACCAGCTGGCAGACAGCTTTCATATTTGGTATGTAGCATCATCTAGTGGACCTCTATCAAGTTTGTTCATATCAAGACCCTGGGGTCAACTTTCCCTTTACCCTTAACAAAAAGGGTGAAAATGTGAAAATCTTTAAAAATCTTCTTCTCTAAAACCAGCTGGCAGACAGCTTTAATATTTGGTATGTAGCATCATCTAGTGGGCCTCTACAAAGTTTGTTCATATGAAGACCTTTGGGGCATATTTGGGCTTTGCACAGGTGCATCCCTTTATCTCTTATGAGCACGAAGGGTAAAAAAGTGAAAATCTTCTTCTATGAAACCAGAAGGCAGACAGCTTCCATATTTGGTATGTAGCATCATCTAGTGGACCTTTACCAAGTTTGTTCATATCAAGACCCTAGGATCATATTTGGGCTCAACCCGGGCACAACCCTTTTTACATAGAATCAAAGAGCGAAAATCTTTTTAAATCTTCTTAAATCGAAACCAGAGGGCACTCTGCTTTCATTTTTGGTATGTAGTATCACCTAGTGGGCCACTTCAATGTTTGTTCATATCAAGACCCTTGGGTCATATTTGGGATTTGCACAGTTGCGTCCCTTTATCTCTTATGAGCACGAAGGGTAAAAAAATGAACATCTTCAAAAATCTTCTTCTATGAAACCAGAAGGCAGACAGCTTCCATATTTGGTATGTAGCATCATCTAGTGGACCTCTACAAAGTTTGTTCATATCAAGACCCTAGGATCATATTTGGGCTTCACCTGGGTGCAACCCTTTTTACATAGAATCAAAGAGCGAAAATCTTTTAAAAATCTTCTCTAATTGAAACCAGAGGGCACACTGCTTTCATTTTTGGTATGTAGCATCAACTAGTGGGCCCCTACCAAGTTTGTTCATATCAAGACCCTTGGGTCATATTTACATAGAATCAAAGAGCGAAAATCTTTAAAAATCTTTTTCTTTGAAACCAGAAGGCAGACAGCTTTCATATTTGGTATGTAGCATGATCTAGTGGACCTCTTCTAAGTTTGTTCATATCAAGACCCTGGGGTCATATTTGGGCTTTGCCTCGGCAAATCCCTTTTAGCTCTTCTGAGCTTGAAGGGCAAAAAAGGAAAATCTTCAAATGTCGGCACTTTGAAAGGTACATGTAAGGCAAACAATTTTAGAACAATTTATAATAGGCCTACTAAAATGATTTGTACTTTTGATATCCAAAAAGGAATAACCACAAGATTTATCCTTTCTTCTATTTTCAGGTGACTCTGTACTGTTAAAGTAACAGAATGGAATGTTCATGTAGTATCCAACTGATCACTGGTCTAAAGAGGTCATAATATTTTTCTTTCCCTTGATCTTAGTTCTGTTAAATTCAATAAAATTGATAATCATAAGTTGCAAGTCAAATCAAATTAGATTTTTTTTCTTTTAGAAGGAGGAGGGAAAACAGATTGAAAAAATAGTTTACCTTACTTTTATCTGAATTATTTTCATGTCAATGAAACATATAGAAAGATCAGTTTTAACCCATGTTTAGGGCTATCGCAGACATCAACCCGTACCAGGTATGTGCCACCATTGGATATAACTTTATTTTAGGATTTTATTTTGAAGAGATTATAGATCACATTGTTTTGGAGTTATCTATGCCTGGCTTAATGGTGCCACATTTTTTTTCTAAACCTATTTGCTAGCTTAGCAGTTGGTTGTTGGTGCTTATAATTGTTGAATTTTGGAAGAACTAGTATTTTCTCTTAAAATACCAGTATATTAAAGTTAACACCATTCACTGTCATGATTGATTATCAAATAACTCCAATGCTGCTGGATTAGAGTTTCTCTATGGAATATAACCACCTTGCTGAACATGCTATTCTTTAGTACAATTTGAATTTTGTTACATTCCAGTTTGATATCTTAGTTTATAAGCCTATTTTCGATGAACATTATGGTGTTGGTTTTGGTGTTGGTGGTGTTGGCTTGACAATATATAACCTCAGGTCATATTTCTCTTAATATCAAGGATATTTACTTGAAACTTGGCATGTATGTTCATTCTATCAAGCTATTGGCACTATGAAATGAAAACCATACTTGTACTAGAAGATCATTTACTAACTATTGTGACCTTATATTTTACAGCAACAATACATCCATCTATACAATTTAACATTCGTTGCTGATAAAGAAACTTTATAAACAATAAAAACTTCTATATAGTGATTTTTTGTTTGTGTGAATATACAAACTTTGTGATTCATAGTGAATAGGGCTTTGTGGAAAGCTACTGGGACATCTCAAGTGGTGCAGACTCTGTGATTCCAAGTAATAGGGCTTTGTGGACTGGGACATATCAAGTGGTGAATTTACTTTTTCCAGTGTACTAGTATAGAGGTGAGCAATTTTCAGATATGATAAAAAAAACAAATCCTCCTCAACACACATATAATTGTCCACATACCTTGGAATTAAAAAGGCTTATATAAGTTTCTCAATATGTGTCAGTCTCTCTGTTCATCTATAAGTCTGTCTCTATGTTTGTTTGGGATCATCCACATGTTTATTTTTCATTTCAATGATTTAACTTGAAAACCATGTGGTCTAGAATCACAAAACTTTGTACAATAATTGGGAATGATCTAAGGATTGTTGTGCTTTGATTTTTGGGGACATATGTAAACCACCAATCTCCCGTAAACCTTGGTTTTTGCATTGTATTTATCAAGAATGGTAAGGTTCATCAGCAACTACAATTGTCGAAGATGTCATTAAACCAAATACAAATAAACAAATGAACAAACAAACAAAAGATACAAATAAAAAAAACACTCCAGCAGGTTAAAGGTTTTTATGCCCAATGCATTGGTAAGATTGGAAGCATATCATTTTGCCACTTTCCGTCAGCTGTCTGTCTATTTGTCTGTTTGCAAAAATTCAAGAACTTGATATTGCCAATTATTTCAAGGCTAATTCAAGATACAAAATGCTCAAATAGGCATGATGATAGTTATCATTGATAAGCATCTGCAGAAACCAAAGTCAATGTCATCTTTCAATGTCAAAACTTTGAAAAATTTATTATGTCGGTGGCATTTGTGTTGAACTAACAAATTTTATTTTTCATATTTTTCAGACTGACAGCAAGATGCCCCGGAAAAGGAACTGGAAGAAAGCAGTAGTAAAGATGAAAAAATCGGGTGTCTGTGCAGCATCAGATGGGGGACTAGCCCACCCTTCCTCTCCTTCAGCTGAAGGAGAGCCATCTGTATCTGAGAGTCAAACGGGTGTCTTAGTAGTATCAGATGGGGGTCTAGCCCACCCCTTTACTCCTTCGGGGGCATCTGTGTCTCAGAGTTTACCATGTAGCTTATCAAAGAGTTTACCTTGTAGCTTATCAAAGAGTTTACCTTGTAGCTTATCAAAGACTTTACCATGTAGTATTCTTGAAGCAAATCTTGATAGCTCTCTAAGAAGTTATACTGAATGTAAACCTTCAAATACAGAGGCTAATTTTGACACTCAACAACAAGACCTACACTTAAGAGAACTGAAAGCTAGCGGACTAGAATGTATCTACTATGCAACTCCATTAAATAATATTCAAAACTCTAATATGACAACAGATAGTGCTACTTATTATAACAGTAATGTTTTAAATGCTACAAAATCTATATTTGGAACTTTTCATCAGGGAAATGCTATGTTCAGTGATGAGTCACGAGGGAGTCAATGTGTTGGTAATTCTATTTGTGCCTTGTTGTATGCATATAACACTCAGTTTGAAATAGATGAAGGAATGGAATTGGATAGAATCTTAATAGATGGTGATTGCTTGTACAGAAAAATAATTTTTGAACTGAAGTCAAAAGGCAATTTTAAGAATAAATTGATCACTTTTGATGAAATACCCTCTCTCATTAATGTATCAGGAGTGGAATACAGCCTACAAAAGTCAGAAATTATATCTGGTGTTGCTATTCAGATAAGTGACGAATCTGGACTGCCTTCCTTGCAAGAATCAATTTGTCAAGCTTTTCTGTTATCTGATCACATTCTAGTCATGATTGGTGCTATTTGTTCAGCTGTATTTAAGAAAAACAGTACCTACTATTTTTTTGATTCACATTCACATGGTAAAGACGGTCTTTCTACCTGTGATGGTATGTCAGTTTTATTTTCATTTGAATACATTGATGACTTAATTTGTTACATGTATTCATTTTATGAAAGTGGTAGAATAGATTTGGAGTCTCAATTTGAAATTCTTCCTATTATTTTTTCAGACTTAAGGGTGCTTGAGAATGCTCATTCAAAATTACCTGCTCAAATGAAGCACTTGAATTTCAAAAATCATATTATGAAAGATGGTTGCAGACAAACCACTAAATCTACATGTGAAAATGACATGTTAGAAAGGTATTTCAAAGATCAAAAAGAGAAGAAGTCTTTTAAAGATCACAAGCGAAATAAGTCATTGCACGAAATTAAGTCGCAAAGAAAAGATTATTTCAAGGAATACAAAAGAAGGAGAAGATGTTGCAAAGAGTTCAAAAGAAAGGAAATGAATTTGAAAAGAGAAGCAAGAAAAAGCGACAGTCAAAGGTTAAAGGAAAAAGCTAGCACAAAAAAGTCAATGGATCAAGCTAGAGATAGTAATGAATTCAAGTTGAAAGAATTATCTTTAAAGCAAAAATCACGTATGAGACCTGAACAAAGAGAGAAGGACAAAGCTAGCACAAAAAAAGCAAAGGATCAAGCTAGAGATAGTAATGAATTCAAGTTGAAAGAATTATCTTTAAAGCAAAAATCACGTATGAGACCTGAACAAAGAGAGAAGGACAAAGGTAGCACAAAAAAGTCAATGGATCAAGCTAGAGATAGTAATGAATTCAAGTTGAAAGAATTATCTTTACAGCAAAAATCACGTATGAGACCTGAACAAAGAGAGAAGGACAAAGCTAGCACTAAAAAGTCAATGGATCAAGCTAGAGATAGTAATGAATTTAAGTTGAAAGAATTATCTTTAAAGCAAAAATCACGTATGAGACCTGAACAAAGAGAGAAGGACAAAGCTAGCACTAAAAAGTCAATGGATCAAGCTAGAGATAGTAATGAATTCAAGTTGAAAGAATTATCTTTAAAGCAAAAATCACGTATGAGACCTGAACAAAGAGAGAAGGACAAAGGTAGTACAAAAAAGTCAATGAATCAAGCTAGAGAGAGTGCTGAGTTTAGATTGAAAGAATCAAGTAAAAAGCAAGAATCGCGATTGAATTTTGATCAAAGAAAAAAAGATTGAGCCAGCACTTTGAAATCAAAGAAAAGGGAAAGAGAAGATGAGACCTATAGAATGATTGAAAATGAATCTAAAAGAAAAGTGCGAAAATCTGAAACAATGAAAGCAAGAGAAATCATTTATCAAAGGGCATCTAAAGCAAAAGCTAGATCAGATCCCTACATAAAGGAAAAAGAGCGTGTAAAAAAGCAGGAATGGAGATCTTGTAAAAGAAATAAACATGCTGAAAATGCAGCTGATGCAGGTAGAAAAGCCTCTAAAAGAAGAAATCAAGATTTTCGTAGAGATGAAGTTTGTGCTGCAAAGAAAAGGAAATGCGGATCTGACATTGATGAATGTATAAAGCATTTTGAAGCAAATATAGCCAATGGTCCTGTATTCATTTGTACATGTTGCCATCAAACTTGGTTCAAACAAAGTGTCTCCGAGGTAAAGACTGAATCATGTAAGTTACCTATTAGATTTTTAACGAATTTGCGATCAGCTGATGGTAAAGAATGGATATGTTTAACATGCAAAACAACTATTTCAAGTGGAAAAGTTCCAAAATTATCTGTTTTGAATGGTATGTCATGGCCTAATAAGCCTAAAGAGCTTGATTTGCATCCACTAGAAGAACGTCTAATAGCATTACGCATCCCTTTTATGCAAATAAGAGAATTGCCCAGGGGCAGACAACTTTCAATTAAAGGAAATGTAATTAATGTGCCGGTAAATATTCAGCCTGTTGTCAATGTTTTGCCTCGACCATTTAATGAGAATGTTACAGTGGCTGTGAAATTGAAAAAGAAAATATCTTTTAAGTCATGTGTGTTTTCAGAAAATGTTCGCCCGCTTAAAGTTTTGAATGCTTTAGATTGGCTTTTGAAAACAAGTGATCTATACAAAGACTCTAACATAAAAATTGATCATGATTGGACTCAACATGTACATGAGCAAAGAAATGAAGTCACAGATGAGTTTCTTGAAACAATTTCACCTGATAATGAAAACACATGTAGTACAACAGGTTCAGAAAAGAAAAAAGGTGAGGAGCTCTATGACTCAGATGCAGAAGAAGTGACGCAAGAAAATGTTGGCAATATTGATACCATGGTACAGGATGCCGATGAAGAAAACAGGAACTGTATGTTCACTTTTGCACCAGGAGAGGGACAACAGCCTCTTAGTATCTATCAAGATAAAGATTCTGAGTATCTATGCTTTCCAACAATTTTTTGTGGCAAAAGGAGAAAAGAAAATGAAGAAAGAGAAGTACCTATCAATTATAGTGATATTGCAAAATGGGAATTAAGAAGTAGAGACAGACGTTCTGCAAACAGTGTTCCTAATATATTCTTCAAGTTGAAAAAAATACAGATGAAACAGCTTAATGATAAAGTAAACCTTGCAGTGCGAAGATGTCAAACTGATGGACGTAATATGACTGCTGCAAATGCAAAAGATGCTAGTTACCTAAATAATGTGGTGAAACAAGATGAAGGATATTACATTTTCAAACAACTTAGGAATTCTCCTGCCTATTTAGAAACCAGAAAGAAAGATGTCTTTGCAATGATAAGACAACTTGGTCTCCCAACATGGTTCATGTCATTGTCTTCTGCTGATACAAGATGGATTGATTTACTAAAGATATTATCTTCCCTAAATGACAACACATGTTATAGTGATGAAGAAATTCAAAATCTTACATGGGAACAAAAGATTCGTCTGATACAGAAGGATCCTGTTACATGCTCTAGATATTTTGACCACAGGGTTCAGCAGTTCATAAATGTAATATTGAAAAGTGACCATGAACCATTAGGAAAAGTGACGGATTTCTTTTACAGAGTAGAATTTCAACAACGAGGTTCTCCTCATATCCATATGCTTGTGTGGATAGAGAATGCTCCTAAATTTAATAAAAACACAAATGAGGAAATAGTTGACTATGTTGATAAATACCTACAGTGCAGTAACTTGCAGGATGAAATTCAAAATCTAACTGATCTTCAAGTGCATAAACATTCCAGAACTTGTCGAAAAAAACAAGATAGATTATGTCGATTTGGTTACCCATTACCACCTCTTGGAAAAACAGAAGTGTTTGATCCTTTGGAAGAGGATCAAGATAAATACCAGAAGATGTACAATGAATTGCAAAAAAAGATGAATGATGAAAAAGATGGATATCAACTGACTTATGAAGAATTCTTACATTCAGTTGCAAAAATGACAGAAGGAGAATATATCAAATGTATTCGCAGTTCTCTAAAAGCTTCAAAAGTCTTTCTTAAGAGGAAACCAAATGAAATTAGAGTAAACATGTACAACAGGAGTGTACTCAAAGCATGGAAAGCAAATATAGACATTCAATTTGTGTTAGACCCATATGCATGTGCCATGTACATTGTATCCTACATAAGCAAATCCCAAAGAGGTATGAGTAATTTACTGCATGCAGCTGCAAAAGAAGCTCGAAATGGTAACTTAGACATAAAAAAGCAAGTGAGACACATTGGAAATATTTTTTCGAATAGTGTTGAAGTGAGTGCTCAAGAAGCTGTGTATCTTGTACTTCAAATGCCTTTAACTAAATGTACAAGGGATGTAACTTTTATCAATACATCTACTCAAGATAAACGTATTCAGCTTTTGAAATCAAAGTCAGCTCTCGATGAACTACCTGATCAGTCAACTGATATAATGTGTGACAATATTTTCAACAGATATGCCAGACGCCCAAAAGCTCTTGCAAACTGGTGTTTAGCTGACTATGTTTCTCAATTAGATGTTTCATATCCAGATTTGACAACAAATGAACTCAATGACGAACAAAATGATGATCAAAGCGAGTGTGGAAATGAGCTTTTCAGTTCAGATGAAACAATCTTATCACTTAACAGTGGTATTACAATTAGACGACGCAAATCAGACAGAGTCATTCGTTATGTGAGATTCAACAAAAAAACAGATGAAGAGAATTATTTCAGAGAAAAATTGCTATTATTTCTTCCATGGAGAAATGAAAAGGTAGATTTGTTAAGTCGTTATTCCTCTTACAAAGAACATTATGAAACCATTAGACGTATAATTGATCACAAGTGTAGCCAGTATGAGCATCATGTTGATGAGATTGATTTAGCCAGAGAACAAGCAGAAGCTGAACATGACGCTTATGCTGAAATTGCCCCTAGTACACAACAGGCAGAAGGTGATACTATGGAAGAACAATCAGTTGAATCAGAACAGTTCATATACTTTAATCCTGATAGAGTGAATGAGCATAAAGAATATGATATTGGTATCGAGATAGGGTGCTCCATTTCTTCAGCTCAGGTGAATGTCAATGAAAACATATTGTCTGATGACGAATACAGAAAACTTCTACGCTGTTTGAATACAAAACAAAGGCAATTTTACAACCATGTCATTCACTGGATCAAAACAAATGATGCTCCTCTGTATGCTTTTCTCTCTGGTGGAGCTGGTGTTGGAAAAAGTGTAGTTATCAGAGCATTGTACCAAACTCTTTATAGAGTGCTTAATCTGAAAGAAGGTCAAAATGCTGATGATATAAGAATTCTCCTGTGTGCTTAAACTGGTAAAGCCGCATTTAACATTGGAGGATCTACTATTTCTTCAGCTTTCAAACAGAAGTATAAACAATCAAATCAAACTTTAACATGTGACAGTTTAAATACCTTTCGATCCAAATATCGTGACTTGTCAGTTGTTATTATTGATGAAATTTCTATGGTAAGCAGTTCTATGTTGAGTTTTATTGATCAAAGGTTGCAAGAACTTAAAGGCACTAGATTACCTTTTGGTGGTGTTAGTTTGATAGCTGTTGGTGATCTTTATCAGTTAAAACCAGTTAGTGGTGACTGGATATTTAATGATCTGACTCATGGTGCCGCAAGCCTTTCTTCAAATTTGTGGAAAGAACATTTTAAAGTATTTGAACTCACTGAAATAATGAGGCAGAAAGATGATCAGGAGTTTGCAGAGATTTTGAACAGACTAAGAGTAGATGCTTTGACTGATGAGGATAAAGTTAAATTAGAAAGATGTAAAGTCTCAAAAAATCAGAATGATTACATGTTGAATGCCCCCCACTTGTTTGCTGAAAACTATTTCATGCATTTATTTAATGAGTCTATAATAGATTCCCTTCATACAGAGAAGGTTATGATTTCATCTCATGATTCTGTAATTTCACCAAGTTTATCTAAAGACAAACAAAAGCATGCTCTTGCAGGATTACCAACAGATCCAAGTATCACTGCAAATCTTCATAGTTCTCTTACTGTTGTTGTAAACATGATCTATGATCTAACTGTCAATATAAATACTGAAGATGGTTTGGCAAATGGTGCATCTTGTACTGTTAAATTTATCGAGTATAAATTAACTGAAACAAATCGTCCAAGTATAATATGGGTCCAGTTTCATGAGCAATCTGCTGGTTTTGAAACAAGAGGTAAGTTCAGGCATAGGGGATATTACCATAAAGATATTGCTGTTAATTGGACACCTGTCTGTGATGTAGAAAGAACTTATATTTATAATAAGAAAACATTCCAGAGAATTCAGTTTCCACTTCAGCCTTCAGCTGGACATTCTGTACACAGAGCCCAGGGCAGTACCTTAGACAGTGTTGTTATCGATTTGTCACAGCGCAAAACAAGAAAAGTTCCACATTTACACTATGTAGCAATCAGCAGAGTAAAATCCATGGCAAAGCTACAAATTATTAACTTCAACGAAAAGGCTTTCAAAATAGATAGCCAGGTTCAAGTGGAAATGGACAGGTTATTAGCAGAAGCTAAGCTAGAACTCTGTTTTACCCCTTTAGACTTAGTTGATGCAAATGATAATTTCAAAATTGCTTTCAATAATTGTAGATCCCTACATTTACACTTTGAAGATGTCAAGGCTGACTCCAATTTAGTATCGTCTCATGTTTTTGGCTTAGCAGAGACAAGATTGTTTGATCAAGATGTAACTAGTGATTATGACTTGAGTGAATTTCACCTGATAAGGAATGATCAGAATCATTCATCAGGCAACAGACCTCCTCATGGGCTTTGTGTTTATATAAATAAGCAAGTTAATATTAAAAGTCATATTAGTTACACGTCAAAAACAGTTGAATTCATGTTGGTCAATGTAACACATTGTTCATTTAGTTTTCAAATAGCATTTATATATAAATCTCCAGGAACATCAAAGCAAAATTTTATTACTTGTCTCCAACATAATCTTTTACCTCATTTGAATATGACTGAGCAGCTAGTTATAATGGGTGATTTCAACATTGACTACTCAGAAAAAAATAAAGAGATTTGGAAAGAAATACAGAGTTTGCTGTCTTGCAAAGTCCTCATTGAAAAATCTACAACAAATTACATGTCTATTCTTGATATAGTTTTGTCAAACTGCCATGGAAAAGCAGGTGTTTTAGAAGCATACTGGTCTGATCACAAAGTTGTGTATTTCCATTCTAAATAAGTATTTATTTAGTTTTAAATTATTTTTCACCCTTTTTTTAATACCAATCAAATTGTGATTGGTATTACTGGTGGTAATCTTCCATTGGTGGCCACTATTGAAAACATTCAACTGTCATAATGAGCGAATACAGACATTCCCTGGAAATATGGTGCCTCTCCATCTCAACTGTATTGGAAAGAATATCAGGTACAGTATATGAATAACTCCAAAATGTCTAAAATACTGTTGAATACTGAGTTCTATAAAATAATGCTATCTAATTCAAACTACCATTCATCCATCACAACCTACCTTTCATTGCTTCTATAACTAATTACAACAAGCGTGTAAAGCCTTGACAAATTACCTGTGGTATGTCTACATGTGATATCAGGTCATGACTTTATTGCTTTAATCTAAAAAATCAGAAAAAATAAATTCCTTATAATAACTCCATCCTACTTTGACCTTTCAACCAATTTGATATGTGTTATTCAGAAGATATTTAACTCCAAATATACATGATCCATACATGGATTTTATGTAGAAATTATCTCCTTGTTGACATCTCCCTATGTGATGTCCCATGGGTCAAAGAGACTCAGGTGAGCGATCTAGGACCATCATGGTCCTCTTGTTTCTTTAATGTATGTGTTATGTAATTCTTCAAATCTGTATAGTTCTGTGCCTATGTGGAAAGCTTTGAAACGAGCTATAGAAGGATGGTATTGGAATGGAATTTAGATGGATATTATATTCCATCGCTTTCATACAAAATTACCGATAACTCTATCCAACGGGTCTTGTGCAGAGCTCGTTGTCGTATCTGTGTAACTACAACAGTTATATGTAGCTTAGACATGTTTCATCTAGCTTAGTATCGCCGTTCACTCATTTAATTTTTTGATTATTTGCTTAGTTCATATTTGGCAAAAAGAGAGAGAGAAAAAAATATAGAGTGCAGCGGTTATGCTGTTGACGTTGTTGTTGTTGTTGTTATTGTTAATAAGAATTCCTCCTATTTATCAAGAATTGTATTGTTTTGACTATATGTTGTGGAATTTTCCCTTTAATTAATGTAGTTCTTGAAGCATAAAACACAGGAATCCATATTGCATAAAGTGAGTGTATTTTTTTTTTAAAAAAATGTAAGTAATTCATGTATGTATATAAAAAATCTTTTGATTTGGTATCTCCCACTTTCTGTGTCACGCAAACATTTTCAGTCATGAACATGAAAGGGTCTATTCTTACATTAAATAAACAACTCTTTACCACTATGTAAACATTCTGCGACAATCGTAGGATAATCGCAGAGTAAAATCAAATATCGAAATGATGGTGCATCAATTGTTTTCAATATATCTCGTTTATTACACTAAATTGTTCTTGGAAATTTGACATGTGCATAGCTAAATAATTGTTCTAACATTCTCGAGAGCTAGAAAGGAATCTGAGAAAATTTTAGGCTCACAGGAACAAAATAGTAAAATTTACGACTGGTCTGAAGGTGTCATATATTTTATCGTAGATTTCACGATACGCTGCCTTTCTTGAAAGCCAAAAAGTTTCTTGAAAGCAATTTTTATCGTACGATTGCGATACGACCAAATTTCAATCGTAGGACCTTTCTTGAAAGAGGCTCCTGGTCGATATGTTTGTCTACATTATATCGATATCCATAAATGGATGAAGTTGTTTCCGTGATTTTGGATCCATTTGTTTGCTTTTTTGAATGGGGTGTTAAGTGACTATTATCAGTAATTTAGTTATATGGTGGTACACCTAAGAATTGATTCCTGGTATTTCTCACACCAGAACTTACCTTCACATCCTTTCCTAGCCACTTTGGATCAAAACCTGGACCACACCATGAAGAGTTAAGACAACAACTTAGGTATGGCTGCTGAAAAAATACTGTTAGATCCAGATGGATACAAATAGAATTCAATAAAGTCTCTCTTATTAACATGATTTAACCTTTTATTATATAGATACAAATATTTACATATATACATGAAGCTACAACTTGACTCGCACAGCCCACTAATATTCCCCTATAAGTGCTTTTCAATAATGAAAAGCCATTTTTTCATGATCAAAGGGCCGTAACTCTGTCAGTTAATGGATTGTAACCAAAATATATCTTGCATTTCCCTGTCTAATACAGATTTCGTCTGTAAAGTTTCTATGAGTTAAGGTACCTAGAGAACCTGTTCTTGTGCCTTGCACCCCCTATTCACGAAAGAAACCTAACTGCCAAATTACTAGTCAATCCAACTTAAGATGACAGTTCTTGGGTTATGTTTCAGACAACGAATAGGATGATGCCTGCAGTACACAGGACACCAAAAGCCATATTTCCCAGTCTTTTAATGGGTGTATAAAAAGAATTGCTTAGTTCATACATGCAAATGTTGTACATCTGATATGCAGGGTTTGAATCTGACTTCAACAAAACTGGACTTGATAATTGGGATCTTGGAGGTTCTTTCCTAAAGTTTAGGAGTCCCTGCTTAGGATATCTTTCTTTTACTATTTCTTTTAAGCACTATGCTTGTGTTCGTAAGAATTAAGTGCTATTCCCTGGTTAAAGATTAACACAAAATTGGATTCATATTGATTATTTTTTGGTCAACTAAAGGAAAGAATTACTGTGATAAACAATCTTCAATTCTTTTGTGATGCTAATCCCCAGAGGGTCATTTGGACTCATGTCAAAAAGTTTTGAGGGTCCTAGCTACTCATTTGAGAGTCTCAGACTTGCAAAACCTGCCTCCCTTAAATACTTGGAAGTATCTGTTTTTATTACACCTAAATATAACTCTGAAACTTTGAAAGTTTCTGTGACAATTATCTTTCTAAGATTTGTATTTGTGACCTAGACATTATGCAATTAAAAAAGTTTTAACATCATTATCTAATTCATTATATGGTTCAAATCTATAAGAAATGACATGTTGACAAGAATAAGAGAACACAAATGAAAACAAACTGACAATGCAAAAATTAAAGTCTGTCATAATTCTGTAGACATCCATACAATTTCAGTATAAAAAGTAAAAGTCTGTACAACAAAGCAAATCAATTGATGGGATGTCAAACACATGGCAATCTGTATTGTTATCTTCTTCACTTTTTCACAGGAACTCACATATATAAATAAACTGATTGATCTTGTTGAATTTTGTAGCAGTTTCAAAATCTGATACTAACAATTTGGATATTGATACTTTGTATCAATTTATTCATGTAATTAGAGTCTCTGAAATGTTTGAACACTATGCTATAATTAATCATTTGAATGATTTTTTTGGAGAACAGGGATGAGCCAGAGAAAGCAGCAAATTAGGATAATAATTACCCATCCAGCACTCCAAAACCCTGAAAGTGAGAAAAGAAGAGTGAGTCTTAGCAGTGATACAACTGGAAGAGGTTGAAATCCCTGAAAGAGCATCACATTGAGGAAAGAAAGAGGATAGTTTGCCATGGCTTGAGTTTTGGATTGCCTGGTATGCTGCTTCCCTGAGTCTTCCTTATTCTTTCAAAATCACTTTTGCAATTGTTTTTCTTACAATCCATGTATGTTGTCTAAGGTTTATATTCAGTTGAATATTTTTTAATTTTATTTTCAGATTTTCATTTCCTTTGACTCCCAGATCTATAGCCATGTAAATTGAAAGCATATTGTAACTTTATGTTTTTGTTTAAAACTCCTCTTTTTCTTTTTAAATTATACGAAAATCCACAGAATCATGTCACGCATTGTTGTTTGTAAATCATTGTTCCTTGAAACAGTTAATTCTCAATATACTTAACAATATTTCATTGAAAGTAGTGATGATTCCATAAACCTGTTACCTTTTTATGCCTTTAAATTGATTTAAAAAGAAGTTGATATTTTCATATGACAGTTAATTGGAATACCATATTTTCCGGACAATAAGTCATAGCTTATCTGTTAAAAAATATGAAAATTTCACAGGTGTGGCTAATATGCAGGTGTGGTCCATAATGCAATTTTGTTTTTCTGAAAGGACCTTTTTCTGAGAAAGATAATATATGAATGGTTATAATTGTAAGGTAAGAGAAAACAATGGTCCTGAGATTGTGAAATATCTCCCTTACTTTGACTGGCGTTCATTTAAACAAGGTGTAAATATGTATCTCAATCATGGCATACTGTCCGATGTTCATGATTATTGGGCCGAAGGTGCGACAAATTATGAAATTGTGAAGCCTGTAAGTCACACAATCATTTAAAGATGAAAGTGATATAATTACCATGATATAGGCTGCAGCTTATACACTGATTATACAGTCAAATCTTTTGTAACTCAAAAATCCATGTTCACAATGTATGATCAGACTTTGAAACAAAAAATATCTTAAGAAAGATCATTGATACACAAAACATGTGTAGCAAAAATATTTGCACAGAAATTAAAACAATAGTTGTGAGAAAGATTTGTAACACAAAGTCCATGTAATCACAATAGATAATCAGACTTTGAAACAAAAATGGTTTTAGGAAAGATCTTGATGCTCAAAACATCTGTAACAAAGTATTGTGGCCATAGTTTTGAATAAAAATGAAGGACAGATTTGTCACATAAAATCTGAGCAACAAAATTACATGCACAGAAATTAAATCACAGATCCAAATTATGAAATTGTGAAGCCTGTAAGTCACACAATCATTTAAAGATTACCATGATGTAGGCTGCAGCTTATACACTGATTTCTATTTCTAAATTGACAAAAAATATATCTGAGGCCTATATGCTTGTACGGCTTATATATTGTCTGGAAAATATGGTAACTCATTTCTGAAAGGAAGGGTTTTTTTTAAGATGATACAATGAATAATTATTTTCAAAATTTTGGGAGCATCCAATGAAAATGGTTGATTTGTGATAAAAAGAAAACAATATCAATACAGAGATGGAGGGATGCGAAACACCTTATTGCTTCAGGACTGGCCCTGAAAAAAAACTTTTGCAGAAGTTCTTCACATGTCCTCAGCTAAATAAGAGGGCTTATGAAGATTTGACTGAATTGAAATGCTTTTTAGCATAGCTTTTAACAATCTGTCAATGATAACATGGTGATATTCACTAATTGATGTACTTAATTGGTATCACCAGAACTAGACTGGGACTCTTGCCCAAAGATAAAGCCACATGACCAGAGGTGTAGCCTGTTCTGCATTCAGGATGAAAAAAGTTAAAGAAGCGTTTTTGAAATGATACCTGTGCACATGCTAAGCGGAGTATCATTTCAGATAATGATGTTAAAACTTTTTTAAACAAAAAGTGAATCAATCATTTAATGATTGCTTAAAAAATAATGAAATATACAAAGTGTCCGTCTAGACCAAATATTGTTTGAGGTATTCAATGAAGTGTTGTATTTTGATAATTCATTTTTTCACAAATTGTATAGAACTGATTAAATATACAGAAATAACATATTCACAACAAAGGGTATATGAATGATAATCCTAAACATGTATAAGTGTATGTCAATAGGGAACCAAACATGGTAACTGCAGCTTCAATTAAAAGTTACAAAGCTGTAGTTGCCAAGCAACAATTTTCTTTCTCACAAATAACTTTATACTAGGCAGTTTAGTATGTAGCCAATAAAAAATTTCTTTGCAATAGAATGTTCCAAAATAACAATGGTTGAAAGATGGTTTTGAGTTTTGTCATTCTGTAGCTTTAAAAAACATAGTAACAAGGTTTTTGTAGATCCACCAGGTCTGTAAGAAGCAATTTAAAAAGTAGTGAGTTGGGGCTGAATTTCAAATATCTTTTTGGGAGGAGGGTTTTACTGAAATAAAGTAGGCTTTTCAGGGGATATTTATAATACAGCTAGCACTTGTCGCTGAAGGGAATTCCATTCTCATACAATACCTTTGAATATTCTTTAAGAGGAACAGTAACTCTTGAAAATATAGCTTTTGTTCTTCACTCAATGATGATAAATCACTCTTGAACTTAAACAAACAATAACCCTCTATATTAATATATACCGAGTGATTTGTTACTCAAATCCATGTCACTGTATCACAGTATATGATCATAATTTGAAACAAAAATGATTGTAGGAAAGATTGATACAAGAAACCTGTGTCAATAAAATATTTGCACAGAAGTTAAGAAAAAAAGATAATGAAGGGGAAGATTTGTAACACAAAAATCCATGTTCACAATGTATGAACAGACTTTGAAACAAAAAATATCTTAAGAAAGATCATTGATACACAAAACATGTGTAGCAAAAATATTTGCACAGAAATTAAAACAAAGGTTGTAAGAAGGATTTGTAACACAAAGTCCATGTAATCACAATAGATAATCAGACTTTGAAACAAAAATGGTTTTAGGAAAGATCTTGATGCTCAAAACATCTGTAACAAAGTATTGTGGCCATAGTTTTAAATAAAAATGAAGGCCAGATTTGTCACATAAAATCTGTGCAACAAAATTACATGCACAGAAATTAAAACACAGATCTTAGGAGAGATTTTTACATCAAATTCATATAGTCATAATGTATGCTCAGACTTTGAAATAGCATTTGTAGGAGAGGTTTGTTATACACTACCAATTTCAGCAAAATAGATATCAAATTTCAAGTGCAAGTAATGTGCAAAAGCACTTCAGCATCATACTTTGCGGAACATTTACATGATATTTTTGATTTAGTGAAGCTTGAAAATGTAGGGTATAAACTATTTGAAGAACACCAGTAATTGGAGTAATTGAGAGGTTAAGCAATCCCTATTAGCCCCCCCCCCCTTTTCAGCCCCTTTTTATTCTTACAGACCTGCTGGAGGACTTTTTAAAATGTTGGCCCAAATAGAAGTCAATTAGAGTAATTATACCATTAACCTAATACCGTACTTTCATGCAATAATTTTATTTTGAGAGAAAGATAAATAAACAAGAGCTGTCACTGTAAGATGACAATGCCCCCGACACCGCTTTGATAGTAATAAGGAAGTTATGGCCAATGTTAAAGTTTTTGGACGGAATGACGGACGGACGGACAGACGGACGGACGGACGGACGGACAAGTCAAATTTATGATGCCTCCCTATCGGGGGCATAAAAAAGAAATAATGATGGAAAGAAAAAGAGAGAGAGAGAAAGAGAGAGGCTCCATTTCCCCCCCCCCCCCCCCCCCCCCCCCCTTGCCCCTCCCCCCCCCCCCCCCCTCCCCATCCCACCCACCCCTTTTCCCACACCCCAACACCCAAAGAAAAAAAACCCATCCCAAACACTTCACGCATTAAGGAAGTGGTACTGTAATAATTCCACAATATTTTGGAACACATGACCACAATATTAACCAAGGTTTCCAAATGAGATCATTTGAAGACCTCGATTAATACTGTTGCGGAACTATTACAGACCCACTATCTTAACTCCACACACCGCCTGCACACATAGCAATCGTAGAAAACACATAATATACAATAAAGAGATTAAGAATAAGAGAAAAAAAAATAGAAATTGATATCACAGACAGGGATACCCCTAAATATTGATATATCAGTCCCTTACTACTGTAACTCATTGTCACACAAGGGTGCATTTAAATGACCCCGCAATTTTTTCCTTTTTCACAAGGTTTAATTTAATTTTCTCCTTATGACATAGATTTTTTAAAATCATACAACTTATAATGATAAAGGTGAATACCACATATTGGTTTAAAATTGCAGGCAAGTGTGCCCCCGTATTGAAAGATTGGGGGCATATTGTTTACCGTTGTCAGTCTGTCCACAAAACGTATCCAAAAAACTTAACTTTGCCAATATTCAATTTTCATGGTTTTTCAAGATAGAAGCTTCATATTTGGCATGATGATAGTTCTCAATGATACACATCTGCTGATACCAAAGTCAAGGTTTATGTGACAAGGTCAAGGTTATCTGACAAGGTCAAATAACTCAAAACTTAACCAAAAAAAACTTAACATTGTCAATATTTTCAAGGCTATCCAAAATAGAAGCTTCATATTTGGCATGATGATAACATGCATCTGCTGATACAAAAGTCAAGGTCATGTGACAAGGGCAAGAACATCTGTCAAGGTCAAATAACTCAAAAACTTTACCAAAAAACTTAACATTACCAATATTTTCAAGGCTATTCAAGATAAAAGCTTCATATTTGGCATAATGATATTTCTCTATGATACACATCTGCTGATACCAAAGTCAAGGTCATGTGACAAGGTCAAGGTCATATGGCACAGTCAAATAAATAAAAACTAAACATCGCCAATATATCCAAGCCTATTCAAGATAGAAGCTTCATATATAGTATGATAATAGATCTCAATGATACGCATCTGCTTGTACCAAAGTTAAGGTCATGTTACAATATCAAGGTCATCTATCAAGGTCAAACTTCTTAAAAACTTTATGTTAAAACCTAACATTGCCAATATTTTCAAGGCTTTTCAAGATAGAAGCTTCTTATTTGGCAGAATGATATAGATTTCAATAATGTGCATCAGTAGATATCAAGTTCAAGGTCATGTGACAAGATCGAGGTCAAACTTCTTGAAAACTTAACGTTTAAACTTACACAGCCTATTTAAGATACCTTTCTCATAATTTGCATGTTGATAGATCTCAGTGATGTTCATCACTAGGTATCAACGTCAAGGTCATATTATAAGGTTTCAGGTTGTCTGTGAAGGTCAACATTTTTTAAAAAATGCTGTTAAGAGGGCATTCGTATTTCACAAACACATTTTGTTGTTTTTTAGCTCCACTGGCTGAAAGCCAATGGGGCTATTGTCATGGCGTTGTGTCCGTCGTGCGTCCGTCCGTGCGTGCGTGCGTCCGGTCGTAAACTTTTCTTTAAAAATCTTCTCCTCAGAAACTACTGGATGGATTTCAACCAAACTTCACAGGATTGATCCTTGGGTGACCCTCTTTCAAAGTTGTTCAAGAAATTTTGATCCAATGAAAAACATGGATTTAATGGGCGTGGCTAATTTCCAAATATGGTAAAAAGTGAGTTTTCTCAGTTTCTAATCAATGGATACCAATTAAATTTAAAATGGATGATCCTTGGGTGACCCTTTATTAGTCTACAAAAAATTATTGAGATTGGATGGAAAATATGCATTTTATGGGCGGAGGTCATTTCTCTATATGTTATATAGTGGAAACTTTGAAAATTATTTTCTCAGAATGTAACTGATGGATATCAACCAAATTTCACTTGAATGATCCTTGAGTGACCCTTTATCAGTCTACAAAAAATAATTGTGATTGGATGAAAAATATGCATTTTATGGACGGAGGTCATTTCTCTATATGTTATAAAGTGGAAACTTTGAAAATCATTTTCTCAGAATGTAACAGATGGATATCAACCAAATTACAGCGGAATGATCCATGAGTGACCCTTTATCAGTGTACCAAAAATAATTTTGATTGGATGAAAAATATGCATTTCATGGGCAGAGGTCATTTCTCTATATGTTATATAGTGGAAAATTTGAAAATCATTTTCTCAGAATCTGATTTTTGGATCTCAAATAAATTTCACCATTTTATGGGTGAAGGTCAATTCTCAATATGTTAAAAAGTGGAAACTATGAAAAACATTTTCTCAGAATGTAACTAATGGATATCAATCAAATATTTTTGGTATGATCTTAGGGTGACCCATTATCATGCAGCCAAAAATTATTTTGATTTGAAGAAAAATATGTCTTTTGATTGCAGAGGTCATTTCTCTATCTGTTATATAGTTGAAACTTTGAAAATCATTTTTAATATCAGTAGAACCCCAAATATCTAAAAATCTAGTCAAAACATTTATTTGCTTTCACAAGAATTTCAAGCCTGTGGAGCGACTCAAGCCATTCATGGCTTTCTAGTTTAAATTCATCCATAGATGTAGAAGTTACACTGCAGGCCATAAAAGGGACACAACTTTAAACCGTCACCAACACACTTGGACAAAGGCAATTCTATACAATGTCCATCTGCAATTTCATGGCAGTGGCATTAAAATAAGGAAGGATGAGCATGGATCCAGTTATTTTCTCAGGAGAGTAAATGGGGGGGGGGGGGGGCATCTAAAGTGATAGTTTTATATTTATCAGTGAAAGTGAAAATTTCATAACAGCTGGAATAAAGCTTAATTGTTACATTTTGCATTTCCAATGACCACATGATGATTTGAATGATACATTTTCTGATTCTGAGGGAACCCCTCCCCCCCCCATGATCCACACATTGGAGAAAAGAAAGAGGAAAGAGACAGAAAGAATGAGAGACAAGTTAAACAATTATTTAGATAGACAGATGGACACAAAAACAGGAGGGATAATAAGAGGGACAGAGACAGAGCTTCAAGGAATAAGAAAGGAGAGAGAGAGAGAGAGGAAGGTAGATATGATGGAGAAAGAGAGAGAGAGAGAGAGAGAGAGAGAGAGAGAGAGAGAGAGAGAGAGAGAGAGAGAGAGAGAGAGAGAGAGAGAGAGAGAGAAGGACTAAGTCTGAACAGACAAACAAGTAGATAATTGATAGAACAGACATGTAGACATAGGTTGTTCACTGCAGACACACAACATCTTCATAAACAAAATATCACTCTCTCATTCTAGATTGACATTTGAAATTGAAATATATGACACAAGAGCTATAGAAAGAGGGGATATATTTTAATTTTTTAATTCAAATATTTCACTAATTCTACCTCAAACTCTATATTATGGGTACTCATTAGTATCACCTGACTGAGATGATCTAGATGAGTATACACAATATAGGGTGTAATTGAGAAATAATGATGTAAGACCGGCTCAAAACCCCCCTTATCTGTACCTCTGTTAAGACTCAACATTTGAAGAATTAATATATTCTATGATATAGTGGCCATTCGTCCTGTTTTAAACCAATGTTTTAATCAAGAACTGTAAGAGATCAGGCCAAGGTCAGAGTTAAGGTAGATCAAAGGTCAGGGTCAAAGGTTTACCATCATGTCAGAGTCAAGGTCAATTAAAGTATTCAATCATTTATTTTTGACACTATTAAGCTTTAGATACACAAGGTCACGACATACGGTATATCCATGCCTCAGCGCAGTTAGAATCAACAGTTTAACTGAAAACTTTTAGAATTACAGGCAAAAACCATGTTCACCTTATGACATTCAACAAACAAGGTCAAGGGTTTAATAGATGCCTGAATCAACTTTGAGTAAAAAACCATTGAAAATTTGTATGTTAATCAGAGTGCTGAAATCACTGAATGAACTTAATGTGAGTCAGTTTGAATAGTCCATATATTTTCTGGCTTAAAAAGGAGAACCAGGTAGTACAAATAAGCCTGATCTTTTGTCTATGCCTCCTGCCAAAGCAGGGATATTCTGGATTCACTATGTTGAGGTTTTGTGTCTTTGTAGAAATAATATTACAAGATATTGAAGTAAGTCAAAGGATGAAAATAATTGGGTCAGTTCAACAACATTGATTCAATACAGTTGTAGACTTGGTGATTTATAACTTAACCCTTTGCTGTTTAATCCCTGCTTTTTACTTGCCTGTGATTTTATGATTGAAAAAAAAACATTGTGAAAAAAGAAGAAATTGCTTCTGACAAGCAATTTCTTCCTTTTTCCACACTTTTTCTACCCTACTGAATGGTTATTTTTCAAATTAAATTCACTTTTAATTTTCGTCTGCAAAACCTTTGAATTTGGACAGGTCCAAAATTTTGTAAAACAGGAATGGGTTAACAAAGTAGGTTCAGGAAACAAGGATAAAGGGTTCAATATTAACCCAAAATTATTATTTAACATTTTAATTTACCATCATAATCATATATCGCTCATCTGATTTGGGGAGATCTAAGTTTTAAGAATTTTCTTCTTTTCTTTACCCAAGGGATTCCAAGGAGATGATTTTCATGTTTCCGTCCCTATTCTCAAAATCAAATATGGGCGTTTTTAAATTTTTGAGGGCACATTTTGTTCAGTATTTCAACTGTAATTCAGGTAAAAGCATCTCATTTTAAATCCCATTTGGCAATATTTGTTCCTTCTGATTGTCTTCTTTTACTTATTTGTTGTCAAAAAGATTTAAACATATGTTTATAATTTGAACAGTCATAGATAGTCTTCATATTTCACATGATCGTAGCTTTTGACTAGACTTTTCTGTTAGTTTCAACTTTAAAATCATTAGTCAGTCATTCAAGAACAGGTTTATGTGAATTTTAAGCTCTATCATTCTCATTAGCTTTGGAATGGTTAGTTATATAGCCTTCATAATTATTTTACATCTATTGTGCCTATGGCAGGACTTTGAACAGATAATAAAGTCAAGATAACTAATGATGGACAAGTTCATATTTTTAGGACCACAAGTCATGCTTTCAACACTAGTTTTACTTTTTTTCTAATAATAGGACAAGACCTCTTTTTTCAAATAATAATTGCTTGGTACTAAGAGTCAACAGAGAAAAAACCCAAAGTTTTTCGTCAAGGTCAAATGAGTGAAATTTAAACTTTCAGTTTTGCCTCAATTTTAGATTGGCCAGTGATAGACTATAAAACTAGTGATAGACTATAAAACTGTTGATTTGACAATAATACAGATCTAACCTGTTTATTTATGCTCCCAAATTGATAGAACATGGACATGTTATTCTTGTCCTTTTTGTTTGCCTGTTTATCCCTTTGTCATTTTTTCCACAAAAAACTATATTTGGCTTTTTGGTGAGCTATTGAGATCTAGCTGTGTCTAGGGTCCGTCGACAGTCATCTGTCAACATCTTGTATGCACTCTAGGTCACATATATGACCCAAATGTCTTGAAACTTTGTCAAAATATTTGACTCCATCAGTCCGTGGACAATTTTGAAATTGGGTCAAGTGGGGTCCAAAATTAAGTCACTGGGTCAAATTTTAGAAAAATCATGTGTGCCATATTTTTAGCCAAATTGTCTTGTAACTTGGTCAGAGTATTTGTCATGAAATGACAGTTCGAAATTGGATCAAGGGTCAAAAACTAGGTCAGGGTGTCAACTTTTAGAAAAACCTTTAGAGTGTGTGCACTCAAGGCCACATTTTTGGTCAAATTGGTCTTGGTCTTCTGACTTGGTCAGAATGTTTGTTTCTATCAGTCATCAGACAAGTTCGTATTTGGGTTAATTGGGGTCTAAAACTAGATTCAAAGAAAACCTTGAAAAAGAGGCCATATTTTGGCCATAAAGTCTTGAATCTTTATCAGAATGTTTGTGTGCATGATATCTCTGATTAGTTAGAAATGTGGTCAAGTGTTATCAAAACTAGGTCACAGGGTCAACTTTTTTTTAAAAAAAATCAACTTGTGTGCACTCTAGAGGCCATTATCAAATTGGCTCAAATGTCTTTGTTTCAATGGGGTTTTACAAAGTTTTCGACACGTTCTGTTATAACGTAGGGGCTGGAGCACCTTGCTATTGATTCCTGATATTTCTCTCACCAGTACAATCATTACATCCTTTCCTAGCCTTGAGCTGCTACCCCATTTAGGTCTACCATTATCAAACCATTGGTGGGAGACAAATAGTCAGAAAGAATGAGTGCCACTGTCGGGCCAAATTTCTTGGATCTTGGTCAGAATGTTTGTCACACACATGATATCTAAGAAGAGTATAAAATTGGATCAAGTAGGGTAAAAAACTAGGTCACAGGGAAATTTTAGAAAAACATTGTGTGCACTCTAGAGGTCATAGTTTTGGCCAATCTGTCCAGAAACTTAATCAGAATGTTTGTGTACATGATATCTCAAATTAGATTGAAATCAAGTCAAGTGTGGTTAAAACTAGGTCACAAGATCTTTGCTAAGAAAAAAAAATCGTGTTCATTTTAAAATCCATTTTTTTTCAGAAATGTGTTTAACCTTGGTCAGAGCTACAGATAAGATGCGTTTTTGCGTGAAAACGCATTTAAAATCAACAAAAACGCATTTTAAGATATTTAAGAGGGTACAAAAACGCATTTCAAATCGCTGATCAGCATTACCAATGGTTCTAAATGCGTATTTTTGTACATATAACGCCTGAACATAATTCAAATTTCTTACAGATGACACTTATCGAGCGTGTCCAGTGCAGGTTTCCGTCTTCTATAATTTTGATATTCGAATAACACATAAAAAGCTGGACTAAATATTCCCAAACAAATGTTCGGAAATGACATCCAAACATTGGCGAGTTCAAAGCGAAAGGTTGACACAGAGGTATACAACCATTTCAGTCATAGCGAAAAAACGGAGTCGTTAAATTGTACCATTCCGTTCTGAATGTCCGATACTATTTTCTTAGCAAACACTCTGTTTAACAGTTAAAAATTTCTTTCACCTTTGAAAATAGTATTCTGAATAACTTTCTTACGAAAATTAACATTAATCTTCAACTTTACATGGGTCTAGATTTCATCTAACAGTTTCTTTAGGACTTTCGGAACCGCGAGAGCGCAAATTCTCTTTTACAGATTGTATCAATAAATAGGAAGAAAAGATGATTTTGGGATCAATTTTAGAAAGAATTCATGGTGGCATATCTTATTCTACCTGACATTTTCGTATTTTTCCAGTTTGAAAAGCACAAAGACAAAATAGATTTCCACTTATTCGTACCCAAGAATGTTCGACCCACCAAATTATGTCCGTTTTTTATTTTTAATGAAAACAACAAGTGATTTGTAACATTGTGACTTACAAAGACAATTTCTATTTTCCAACCCTGTAACCTTGGATTGATCAGCCTTGTATCAAAGCACTGACAGATTGAGAGGATTTTGACAACATTTTTATAATGTTATTTCTATTAATTTCAGAAGTTTTTTCTCTCAGAGAGAAAAAAAACAAAAACCAAGGATGATATTATTTGCCCAATAAGATATTCAGTTGACAGGTTTGGCCATGGCCTGACAGTTTATTGTCTACAAAGGACTGTCAGGCCAACTGCCTGACAGTTTTTCTGGGTCTTTCGTCATCATCTGCCACATTTTGATTTTTTTAAAATATCAATTTAAGGGTAATGGGCCTTATGCTATTGTTCATTATATGTTGGTCAAAATGATAAATTCATCCTTTCCCTATAGCGAATTATTGGCAAGGAAACATGGATGCTCTTTCTATGAAGGGGACTCCAGACTGGCAGCAGCTTAACAGGATATCCATTAATATATGAATTTGAGATGTGACACCATCACAGATATTTAACAGGGCAATTGTAAAATATTTCTCAAAGATATTATTTAGGATGTTAATAGCTAAATTGTTTTTTAACAATTAAAGATGATAACAATTCATATTAACCCTAAAATATATTTCAGCATTGCTGGATTATAAATCAGCATTACAGAAAAAATTAGAGGGTAAAAACCCTTTAAGACAAAAATTTATCTGTAGCTCTGCTTGGTCAGAATGATTCTGTTTATGTAATCTTGGATGAATTCAAAAATGTTCAAGTAGGGTCAATTACTAGGTCACTGGATCAAATCTTAGAAAACCCTTTTGTACACATTAGAGGCGAAAGTTTGGCTTGATCTTGAAATGTGGTCAGGATGTTAAAAAAAAGGATGTTTAGGACAAATTTGTGATTGGTTCAAGTGCCTTCAATAAATAGGGCTCCTGTATATATTTTGATATAAAGATTTAAGTGCACCCTAGAGGCAACATTTTAGGGTCAAATGTCTGGAACTTTGCCAGAATTTATTTTATGCTAATCTGAAGCAAACTTAAACACTGTGTCAAATTGGGTCTAAAACTAAGCTATGGGGGTCATATCTTTGTAAAACACTAAAATTTGTAGTTTCTGCATTTTGCAACTTTTTAAACGATACCTCTTTTTAGGGCCATCGGTCCTCTTATTTCAATGTGATAAATCTTTAAGATTTAAACTTTTTATGCCCCCTGCATTGATAGGTTGGGGAAATATTGTTTTTGCCTGCTATTATGTTTGCAAGAAAAAACTTTTGAATAATAGGTGTTAGGGCCTCCATATTTCACATGAATATTGCTTGGGACAAGATCTTTCTGTTGGTACCACCGTCAAGGTCATCTATCAATGTCAATGTCTTTTTTCAAGGTCAAATATAGGGCAATTTTAGACTTTACATTCACTTCACAATTTGCCACAGTTTACAGTGTTGAGTTAAGATTACAGTATTGTATCAAATAACTGTATCTGAAGAATGGCAGAGGCAGGGGCTTTGCTTTTTCACAAACACATTTGGAATGACAGGTGATAGAGACTTCATATTTCACATGTGTATTACTTATGACAAGACCATTCTTTCAGGGGATACCAAAGTCTAGGTCAACAGTCAACATCAAGGTCATACTTTCAGGGTCACTAAATTTTAACATAAAAGCTGGTAGATCAACCTTGACTTTTCATGGTCAGTGATAAAGTTACACATTGCTTGTGACAAGATCATTCTGTTTGCTACTAACTTCAAAGTCATCAGTCAAGATCAAGGTCCTTCTTTCAAGGTATGAAATATAACTTCGATATAACTTATTAAAAGACTTGTGATAATCTTCATATTTTACATGCATTGCTCGTGATAAGATCTATCAGTTGATTCCACCAATGGGTTTATAACCAAAGACATACACGTTGAATAGCAGGGAGAGGCCATGAAAGGGTGAAATAGTGAGAATTACCAGGAATGAATTGTGAGGTGCTCCAGCCTGTGTGATTGTTGAAAGTTGCTTAAAACCCTATTCAAACAAACAAACAAATCAGTGCATAGCAAAGTCAAGGCCATGTAGTCAACACCGCAGTAATAGTTGCTTGTAATCTTTTCTGTTGGTATACTACATTCAAGTTTATCAATCAAGGTCATTTATGTTGAGTTGTCTCGGTTAGCGAGACAGTCATCACAACAACAGTTCTGTGTTAATATGTCTATCTGTTTGTCTGTCTGTCTATCTGATCTTGCATGAACAATTTTTTCCTAAATTCATGGATTGATTTTATAATTAATAACTTGTCACAATTGATCACTATTATGAGTAAATGTGCTACTTGAATTTTTTTCTGATAGTTATAAAGTCAAGTTCACAGCCAAAGGTCAAACATTTAAATGTGGGCTTCCAACAACAACTACCTAGTTCTAGGTCTATCTCTGTCTGTCTCTCTTTCTGTTTCTGTCTTTACACCTCCTTGAATCTCAAATGTCTATCTCTTTCTTTTTTTATACAAAGACTGTTTGTAATATGCAGTTTGTTTGATTGTTTGTTTGTAAAAGTTTATATTAGTTTTTGCTTTGTAAATTGTTTGATACATGTGTACATTATCTTCTGTGAAAGGAGGACAAATAAATATGTATGTATGTATGTATGTATGTATGTATGTATGTATGTATGTATGTATGTATGTATGTATGTATGTATGTATGTATGTATGTATGTATGTA
This sequence comes from Fragum whitleyi, assembly GCA_948146395.1. NCBI lineage: Eukaryota > Metazoa > Mollusca > Bivalvia > Cardiida > Cardiidae > Fragum > Fragum whitleyi. Next base: position 10,706,537 of record OX411556.1, read on the forward strand.
TGTATGACAACCTTTCAGTGGGTATCAAAATCAAGTTCACATAAATTCAACATAAAACTTTTACATTAATTTTGTTAAAAGATGAATGGTAAGTGATTGAGACTCTATGTTTCAGATGTGTTTTGCTATTGACAGGACCTTTCTGTAGGTACCAACTTCATGGTCATAATCAATGTAATTTTTCAAGGTCTATTTTTAATCTTTTAAATTTATATTCTGATATGGTCAATAACAAATGAATTGGAAAGTGATAGTTTTCAAATTTACCAGATTTTGTATGCACCTGTATTGAAAGATCAGGGGCATATTGTTTTTCCGTTGTCCATCTGTCCATCAGTCCGACTGTCTGTCTGTCTGCAAATGTTAACCAAAAAACTTAACTTTGCCAATATCTCCAAGCCTATTAAAGATACAAGGCTCATATTTGGCATGATGATAGATCTCAATGATAGGCATCTGCTGGTACCAAAGTTAACGTCATGTGACAAGGTCAAGGTCATCTGTCAAGGTCTAATGACTCATAAACTTAACCAAAAAGCTTAACATTGTCAATATCTTCAAGCCTATCCAAGATACAAGGGTCAAATTTGTCATGATGAAAGATCTCAATAAAAGGCATCTGCTGGATTTAGAGTCAAGGTCATGTGACAGGGTCAAGGTCATCTGTCAAGGTCAAACTTCTTAAAAACATAACCAAAAAACCTCATTGTTCAGTTTATTCAAGTAAATTTTAGATACCCTTTCTCAAAATTGGCATGATGAAAGATCTCAGTGATGTACATCTGTAGGTATCAAGTTCAAGGTCATACTAGAAGAACAAGGTCATCTGTCAAGGTCAACAATTTGAAAAAAAAAATGTTACAGGGCATTTGTGTTTCAAATATTTTAACTAGATCTTTCTGCTGATACCAAATTCTTCAAGGTCATTGGTCAATGTTTTCAAGGTCATATATATGGAAGCAAGTCAAGTGTTTAAATGTAATTTTCATATCAGTGTTAGGTTTATGGAGTAAGGTTTATTTTTGTTAAATCTGTCCTCCGTAGTTGACAGAAATAAGACTTCTGTTATACTGAATGCTGTTTATTATAATGGAGTAAGATTTTATACTGGTTAAATCTGTTCATTGTAATTGACTGGAATATGACTTTTGTACTATACAGAATGCAGTTGACTGGAATAAGACTTTTGTATTATACAGAATGCTGTTTATGATAATGGAGTAAGGTTTATTTTTGTTAAATCTGTCCATTGTAGTTGACTAGTATATAGAGAATAGATGGTTGGTGACTTGAGATGGAAAAGTTTATCGGGCAAGGCGTATGAATTTATCCGGTGAGCCGGAGGCGAACCGGATAAATTCTGCAGCCTGGCCCGAAAAACTTTTCCATCTCAAGTCACCTATCATCTATTCTATTTATCCTGTTACAATCGTTTTTTTTAAAGTATATTTGTTATTTATTTGCGAAAATTTTATCCGATCCCGATTTACAACTCTGATTTTCGGCGAGACCTCATCATAACCTGGGTGAATGGATGGAAGAGGTGGGTTGATCGCTAATTGCTAAAGAACTCGATAATTAAAAGAATTTCTAATGCTGTAGCATGAAAATATTTAACAACATAAAACTTGAGTAATAAGTACATATCTTAATGATTAAAAAGATATGAAACAGGTGATTTTCGCAATCTCAAAGTCAAACTTTTTTTTTTTTTTATGCCCCCGCATCGATAGATCGGGGGCATATTGTTTTAGTCATGTCCGTCTGTCTGTCTGTCTGTCTGTCTGTCCGTCTGTCCGTCCGTCCGTCCTTCTGTCCAAAAACTTAACCTTGCCAATATCTTCAAGCCTATTCAAGATACAAAGCTAATATTTGGCATGATAATAGATCTCAATGATCTGCATTCGCTGGTACCAAAGTCAAGGTCATGTGACAAGGTCAAGGTCATCTGTCAAGGTCAAACATCTGAAAACTTAACCCGAAAACTTAACCTTGCAAATATATCTTCAAGCCTATTCAAGATACAAAGCTAATATTTGGCATGATGATAGATCTCAATGATCCGCATCCGCTGGTACCAAAGTCAAGGTCATGTGACAAGGTCAAGGTCATCTGTAAAGGTCAAACTTTGAAAAAAAAATGCTGTTACGGGGGCATTCGTGTTTCACAAACACATCTTGTTTGCAAAGTTTTGTTGTCATGAAGCTAAAAGCAAATCTCAATTCAATGCCTTCCTTGCTCTTAATCAGAGGATGGACAAAGATTGAGATCAGATGCAAAGCTACTATTTTCGAAATCCTCCTCGGTCAAATAATTCTGCGTTGAATCCATTCAGATATAAATGTTTTAAAATCCTGACACTTTTCCAAGTCAAAAAACACCGAGATAGGCTTCGTCACAATTTTATAGATTACGTCATCAGTCTTGTACAAGGTCATCGATATAGTTGCGATTTGATTTTAAAAACATATGAGAATCGAGTGAAATATTTTTTATCAGAAATAGCCATTCAAATTCAAAAGAAAAAAATGTTAGAGAGGACTGTTTTCAGACCTAATAGCCGTAAAAAGAAGATCCAGCAGGCCATGTGACCAAGTGACATGATAAAGCTGTCACGTGATCAAGTGACCTGATACTAACAAGTTTATCATACCCCCTTTTATCAGGCAATATTAAATGCTAGTGACAGGATAAAAGACTTTTGTATTATACAGAATGCTGTTTATGATAATGGAGTAAGGTTTATTTTTGTTAAATCTGTCCATTGTAGTTGACTAGTATAAGACCCTTGTATATACAGAATGCAGTTTATGATAATGAAGAAAGGTTTTAACTTGTTCAGTCTGTCCTTTGTAGTTGACTAGAATAGGACTTTTGTATTATACAGAATGCTGGTTGTGGTGAAGGAGGGTAAGTTATTATGAGACATGTATCATTATGATTGACTTAAATTGTCTTTTTTGTAGCACTGAAAACAGGAAAGTAGATTTAAGTCATTATCTAGGGTTTTTATGCCCCCGATAGGGAGGCATCATAAATTTGACTTGTCCGTCCGTCCGTCTGTCCGTCCGTCCGTCCGTCTGTCCGTCTGTCCGTCCGTCCGTCATTCCGTCCAAAAACTTTAACATTGGCCATAACTTCCTTATTTAAAATCAAAGCGGTGTCGGGGGCATTGTCATCTTACAGTGACAGCTCTTGTTTATGTTTGTGACAACACTTTTCTGCTGGTTCAATCTTCAAGTACAACAGTAAGGAAAAATAACATTTTACTAGATCAAATTGTATGACATAACTAAAATGTAGCCAAAATCATATAAAATTAAGACTGGAAAGTGATAGAGTCTTCAATATTTCTTAGGTGTATGCTTGTACTAAAGACATTACAGTGGTAGCCAAAATAAAGGTCATAAATCAACATCAAGGTCCTATTTTGAAGAGTCCCTACTTCCGTCAAAACACACATCACATAATAGTCAAAACATTCATAAGGTAGTTTATAGTCTCTTCATTATTCAGTAGTATGTTCAATTTGATGAGAGCTTTCAAAAATTATTTATGCTTTTGGCAAGACCTTTCAAGGCCATCAGTCCAGATTCAGGTCATTTTTCAAGGTCAAGTTTGTGATGAAATAGACCAATGTTTTGAATTGTAAGTTATAAAGTCGCTATACACTTTTTCTTGATACTAAGCATTATCATAATTGTGAACTTTGAATCACTTTGACCTTTTAGTTGCATAGGAATAGAGAGAACATGAAACACTGATTTGCATACTAACAAGCTGACACCTATTTGTCCCCTTATAAGGTTCTTGGGGTGAAAAAAAAACAAAGCTATACTCAAGAACCTGTCTGTCCATTTGAAAAAATACAGAATCATTGGATTTTAATTCAGTTAGTTAATGTTAGGGTTATGTTATGATTCATGGGTTAGAAAAGTTAAATAAATATATGTTACAATAAACTGAAAAGAAATGGGTAGACAGATTCTTTAAGTGCACTTTGAATAGATATCGATTCAACATCTTTTTATTAGATATGCCATATTGCTTAGAATTCAAACAGGAGCTTGATCTACTTTATTTAATTAGAAAACCCCATTTCAGTTGATCAAAATTACGTAAATTTGAACAATTCTGATAGTCTTAAACTAATCAATGTTTACTTTCGGTATATAATCATTGATATAATTGCTAAGGAAAAATTAACCTAAAACCCAAAAAGGAGATATAACAGACACAATTAGATATCTTACTTCAGATATTTGGTACTAAAAAAAATAATCCCAGTCCATATTGTGAATAGGGGCATTTATTAGGAGAAATAGTGTAAAATCAAATATATGATGTCACTACAAGTGATCAATACCTCCCAAAACTTTTCCATGTCACTGAAAAGACAATTGTTTGCTGGATTTTGTGATACCAGGTTGAACCATGTTAAACTTGAGATGGCATTGAAGGTTTTCTATTATAACATTATTCATCTTGCCAAATAATATAAAACATCTCGGCAGATAAGTGTCGGATAAGTGTACACCATTTAGTCTGATAAGTGTGTACTATTTTGTCAGAAAAGTGTAAACCATCTTGTCAGATAATGTAAACCATCATGTAAGATAAGTGTCAACCATTTTTTTCAGATAAGTGTAAACAATCTGGTCAGATAAATGTAAACCATCTTATCAGATAAGTGTAAACTGTCTTGTCAGGTAACTGTCATATAAGTGTTCACCATCTAGTCAAATAAGTGTAAACTATTTTGTCAGAAAAGTGTAAACCATCTAATCAGATAAGTGTAAACCATCTTGTCAGATAAGTGTAAACCATCATGTCAGAAAGGTGTAAACCATCTTATCAGATAAGTGTCAACCATTTTGTCAGATAAGTGTTATCTATCTGGTAAGATAGTGTCAACCATCTTGTCATCTTAGTGTAAACCATCTTGTCTGCTAAGTGTAAACCATCTTGTCATCTAAGAGTAAACCATCTTGTCATTAAAGTGTAAACCATCTTGTCATTAAAGTTTAAACCATCTTGTCAGATAAATGTAAACATAGTTGTCAGATAAATGTAAACCATCTTGCCAGATAAATTTATCCATCTTGTCAGATAAGTGTTAACCGTCTTGTCAGATTAGTGTCTACCATCTTGTTAGAAAAGTGTAAACCATCTTGTCAGATAAGTGTAAACCATCTCCTTAGATAAATGTCAACCATCTTGTTAGAAAAGTGTAAACCATCTTGACAGATAAGTGTAAACCATCTCCTCAGATAAATGTCAACCATCTTGTTAGAAAAGTGTAAACCATCTTGTCAGATAAATGTAAACCATCTCCTCAGATAAATGTCAACCATCTTGTTAGAAAAGTATAAACCATCTTGACAGATGTAAACCAATTTCTGTGATGATTTAAATTACTCTAAGGCTATTTATAATATCCCCCACCTACGAAGTAGAGGGGGTATACTGGAGTCGCCATGGCCATCTGTCTGTCCGTCCCTCTGTTCGTCCATAAACACAATTTTGTCTGGAAGTTTTCTTAAAGTCTATTATGGGTACAGCTTTGAAATTTAAACATAATGTGTCTGCATATGAAGTTGTGCACCTGAAATTTTGAAGCCCCTACTCTATTTGGTTGGTGAATTATCTCCCCTTGAACACGTAATTTTCATTAAATTATTGTTGTCTGGAGCATTTCTCTTACACTATTGCATGTATTGACTTGAAAATTATACATAATGTGTATTTGCTTTTGAAGTTGTGCACCTACAATTTTGGAGCTAATACTCTCAATAATCACTGAATTATCTTCCCTTGAACTTGCAAAATTCTCTAAATTCTTGTTGTCTTGAGCATTTTTCCTACACTTTTTTATGTTCTTACTTGAAATTAATGCATAATGTGTATCTGCATTTGAAGTTGTGCACCTGTAATTTTGAAGTCCCTACTGTGATTTGTTGCTGAATAATCTTCCCTTGAACTTGTAAAATTTAGATATTTGTTATTGGCTGGAGCATTTTTCCTACATTATTGCTGCTACTACTTTGATATTCATAGTCAATGTAATTTGCAGTGTAAACTAGTGTAAGGGAATTTTGAATGACCATACTTATATAAGCTACTTAATTATTTTCCCCTTGAATGTGTTAATTTGACCATTATTTTTATTATCTGGAATATTTAACCTTTGATAATTCACATAGTAGTTGCTGAATTATCTCCCTTGAACCTCTAAATTTTAGCCAACTTTTGTTATCATGTTGCAAATAGATCATGTACTGAAAGCACTTATACTGGGATATAGCCCTGGTAGGACAAAGCCCAGTTGGGGGTATCAGTCCGCTTTGCGACAGTTCAAGTTGAAGCTTATTTTAAAAGCAAAATAAAAAGTAATATTTGATCAGAAATGCTTAATCATGCTCTGACATAGGAAGGATAGGGGAAATGTTTTTGACATGTCTTTTTATTAGTCTCTTTGTCTTGTCCATAAGTCTAATTGTCCCTCCAAAACTCTAACATTGTATTCCATTACCAGGGAAAAACATTAATTTTTTCCTCACAGGAGCCAACTGGGCCCCTAACTTTTAAAACTTAGGGGCCCAGATCAAATTCTAGGAGCCCAGTTTTTTTAAGTCAAAAAATCCATTATCTGATTTGAAGAAGTGAAGTTTTCCAATGGAGTTCTGAGATTTTACGTCCTTGTGCTTGTAAAGTAAAGAAACATTTCTTCTTTTCCCATTGTATTTTCTAGACAATAGGGTGATTAAAATTTTAAACTCAGGTTTACTCGCACCCTCGACAAATCGCCACATTTTTGAATGAAATTGAGCTTTCAAATGACAGTACACATTACGGGAGCAGCCATATTGAAAGCGCGGACTGAATAGAACACTTCTGGTGTACTTGTTTCTGTAGGACCGGATATTTTGACTTTACCGCCGTTTATTTTTTTCTTAAATAAGCCTCGCTTTGAAACAAAAATGTAATGTTTGTAAAAAAGTTAAATAAGTTGAGGACAAAAATGATAATAAACACGAAATCGAATTGGTAAATTGTCAGCTGGAAACAAAACATTTTTTTTTTCTTATTCTATTTTAGAGAATTCATAAAATCAGAAAAGAGCCGAATAATTCCAGAAATGCGCGCGCATTGCAAGAGATAAACATCCGATTGGAAAATAGGTCAGTCCGTTAGTTAATGTGTTGTCACTTGGATATCGAAAAGTAAAAGCTGTCAAAAAAATGCCTGTACTCAATTTAAATGTTCTAGACTCTTTTCATATACTAGGAAACTCAACACAATTTTCAGTTCGCCACCTGGGCCCCTGGCTCGCAAGTTTTACTTGGCCAATGCATTTTCTAGTCGCCATTGGTGAGTGGGTGAGCGCTAATTTTTTTTCCTGATTACTCTTGATTGGTAAGAGAAAAAGCCTTTCAAAGTCAAGGTCATGTTTTTCAAGTTCAAGGTTATCTGTCAAGGTCAAATAACTAAAAATCTTGTGCCAAAAACTTAACATTGCAAATACCTTCAAGCCTATTCAAGGTTCAAGGCTCATATTTGGCATGATGATGGATCTAAATGATCTGCATCTGCTGGTGTCAAAGTCAAGGTCATGTGATAAGGTCAAGGTCATCTGTAAAGTTCAAATAAAATAAAAACTTTACCAAAAAGCCTTCATTGTTCAGTTTATTCAAGCATATTATAGATACCCTTTCTCATAATTGGCATGATCAAAGATCTCATTGATGTATTCCTGTAGGTATCAAGGTCAAGGTCATGCTAAAGGTCAAGATAATCTGGCAAGGTCTACATTTTGAGAAAAAAAATGTTTGAAGGGGGTTGTGTTTCACAAACACACATCATATTGGACCTGACCTTATCTCAAACAGTATGAAAGCTTGGAGCATGAAATAACACTGGTTGATATATGACAAAGAGAAGAGTAGTGCACATGAAACATAATTCTAAATATCCCATTTTTTTTATTTAATTCTCTTTTTTGATTGACAAAGAATATGTTATTGAAATCTTTTATGGGGGGGGCATTAATGTTTTACAATCTTCTCTTGTTAATTAAGTAAAATTTATGTCTGTCTTAATAGCACATGTCTTGTCATTAAGTTAAAAGTTAATGTGATCCAAATAAGATTTTTCACGACTTATTCCATTATGCTGATAACATAAAATTTATGTCTTTCCAGATTGTAGGTGAATCAATTTATATTAAATTTTTCGTGTATGATCAATATTAAGTTTTTGAAATCATATATGTTTTTTTAAAAAACTTAGACTAAGGAATCAGAAGGAAGCAGTCTAATCCTTTATCCCTATTGGTCTGCTTAACTTTCCACCAAATGCAAAACATGTAATTGCTTATCACATGTTCTAGGAAAAAAAATAATTATCAAATTGTGTATATAGGTTGTCTTGAATATAATCCATGATTATTGGCCTAGCAGGGCAGAGCCTAAGTAACTGGTTGTTGCACTTAAGGTAAGGTAAATCGTTTTTTTTTTTTTTTTTAACAAATTACTTGTATAAATAGTTGATGTATAAATAAAGACCTTAAATCAGAGAAAGATTAGCAAACCCTCGTAACTTCAGAAGTTATGAAACATTGGTAACCAAACGATGTAATGTGTTCTTTTGGTTTAAGGGTATAAATTTTTGCATGTGTTAACAACTTACTTTTGAAAGAATCCAAAGTATGGAAAAGAAAACGCCAAATTACGTCACCGCTAAGCCAGGACTTAGCTGTTGAATAATAATGCAGAATATCTGATTATACTGGTAAAGCATTGTTTGTAAAATTGCACAAAGATTATTTCATAATGTGCACAAGAACCTTGTTGCTGCAGTGTATACATTATTGCTAATGACTTGTTTCAATTATTCTTATAGCTATGATACTCAAAACTGAGTTTAAACCATGTGGGGATTCAGTGGTGGGGACCTGAGGGGTTGGCCCCATTGAATTTCTGCAAAAATATACTTATCACATTGAAATCTAGAAATTGAAGTATCAATTGGACAATATGCAAGCAGAGGATCATAGCAACGAAATTTGGTCAAGTTGTAGTTACAACATTTTATCATTCACTGAGGATTATAGGAAATCTAGAAGTTTTTGGTTGGAACCAAATTGACCCACACAAGGAAGGGAACATTTGCACTAGACATAGGTTGATAAAAAAATATCATTTGAGCAGTTTGTGCTCAGATGAACAAAAAATTGACTTTAAAAGTCAATTTATAAATTTTTAACAGACACTTTGGCATCAAAAATTCTTCAAATGTTGAGTGTTTTTAGCCTTATATAGCACTTGGATTCAGAAATGTAGTTAGTCAGGCAAAATAGACCATCTGGGTTGTGCAAAAAGTATTTATCCCAGTCAGTATGCTTAGTATTTGCAGGCTAATCAGGATTTAAACTTTTTGCTTTTTTTATATATCTGCATTCCTATTGAATGATCTTTAAAAATTGACCTCTTGTTGACCTTCACTCCTTTTTTAAATATCAATTTTTCAGAGTACCCAGCTTGTCCTTATTTGCATTACCAGTTACATAGAGAATGGTGAATAATATGTAAGTATCTAAAATTATCAATGTTGTCTGGTTGCAGTTGGGAGAATTTATCATGATGAGGCTTTGCCGAGTCATGATTATTTTTGCAGCTGAGACCAGTTAACATTGAAATTTTAAGACACTTACATTCTATTCTATTTACCATGCAATCATTTGAGCTGTTGATGAAAATAAACCCTTAAAAATCAAAGAAATTCAGGTGAAAGTGTATACAAATTATTTCTAAAATAGACTGCCTGATATCATGTTATATTATTCTGTCAGGTGATATCAGGTCAAAACAAGCTTGACTGCATGATAAAAATTTATAACAGCTTACAACAATATATCTCTCCATGATAATTATACCATATTTCCTCTTATGCTAGTCTAAAAGTAACCCCCCCCCCCCCCCCCCAAATTTACAGAGGAAAACAAATACAAAATTATCTACATTTCAAGAATTCTGGAAATTGTTTTCTTATCTTCTCTAAACAATCATTTTAATGGTTGTTTACAGAAAATTAACCCCAAACCTAAGGAGAAAATGTAAATAGACATCATACTTTGAAAGATGGTTCTAAACAAAATCTCCCTGCCTAATAATGTTTTGTAAATCTCTTAAAAGCATTAATAAGAGGAAATTCGGTACACAACAAAACCCCCTATGTGGGTACCGAAACTCAGCTGTCAGGTGCTGGATAGGACATAAAAATTAAGTAAAAAAGGGGCATAATTTATATATCACATTTGAGTGATCAACTGATATTGTAAGTTACATTTTTGATAATGAAAATAAATTCCAAATTTCTAGTAAATGCCTTTAGTATTAGCAGGATTATACCAATTTATCACATTTTCCCCTCAAATCAGTTGAAAAAGGCGGTATATTTTGTTAACTATTTTCCATTAAAGCCCCTGTCTGTGCTCTTTAACATTTCCGAAAAGTAAGACAATGATCTTCGACGACTATGTACACAAAAACTAGACTTTTATTCACAAAGATAAGCCTGAATTTGTTATTCCAATATTATGTAATTCAAATGATAATGGCCAGAAGATCTAAATATAAGCCTAACTTTATGAATATTTATGACCCGCAACTTTTCACACACTAGTTTGAATACTGCTCCTGCACATGGGCGTATTTCAGTGTGCCATTATCACATTTTGGTTTCCCTGTATCAAAACATCGGGGGCATATTGTTTTACCATTGTCCGTCTGTCTATCCATCTGTCTGTCTGCAAAACTTAATAAAAAAAACTTAACATGACCAATATCTTCAAGCATATTCAAGATGCAAGGCTCATATTTGGCACGATGATAAACCTATATGATCTGCATCTACTGATACCAAAAGGAAGGTCACATGATAAGGTCAAGGTCATCTGTCAAGGTCAAATAACTCAAAAACTTAACCCAAAAACTAAACATTTCCAATATCTTCAAGCCTATTTAGGATACAAGGCTCATTCATATTTGGTTTGATGATAGATCTCAATGATACACATCTGCTGTAACCAAAGACAAGGTCATGTATCAAAGTCAATGGCATCTGTCAACGTCAAAATTCTTAAAAAACATAACCCAAAAACTTTCATTATTCAGTCTATTCAAGCATATTATAGATACCCTTTCGCATAATTGACATGATGAAAGATCATAGTGATGTATAACTGTAGGTATCAAGGTCAAGGTCATACTTTAATGTCAAGGTCATCTATCAAGGTCAACACTTGCTGTTTTGGTAGCATCTGTGTTTCACAAACACATCTCATTATATTTTACTCTATACAGCAGATAATATGTTTCATGCAAAAGCGGCCGTTTGTAGATTGATTTGTATTTTTATGTAACTCGCCTTTCATAAGACTTAATCAAGAACAAATATTCAAAGAATATTCACGAAAGATCAATTTTTTTTACTCTAAATGCATACTGGGGCTTAAAGATTTATTTCCCTTGATTGATACCTTGCTCCTGTAATAATGAATACATGTTGCCAGTGAATTCCCTTAGTATAACTAGATTTGTCAAAATGTCAACTTTTTACACAACCTTGACCAGAAATAGATCTCGATGCGAAGGCTATAGTAATACCTCTTAAAAAAAGCCAAGCTTTTAATGCAGTGATGCTGCCTTATTAGAGAATATAGTGATGATTAAACAAGCATCTCTGATTCTCTATATTCATTTATCTTATAACTATACAAATATCCATGTGACAACATCTCGTATGATATTTTTTATGATATCATATAATTATTTTTAGAACAACAAAATGGGGGTATTTTTAGAAACTTGCATTTCAGTTAAAAGCATCTCTGATTCTATATTTTCATAAATCAAATATTTTCTGTGAAGGAATCCTGAGAGATGCTTGTAAAAACATTGTTACTATCAAAATACAGCAGCTTCACTACCTTGCTTGTATTTGTCATAGAACTAGAAAGATATATTTTATGCAAGTTATTATAATTCAAAATCCAAGTGCCTATGTCTATTGTCACTCTTTTAATTGTATCATACACTCCCTTTCTTTCGCTTTCCACTCCTTACTCACACCTCACTCACTCCCAACCCAAAACAGTCCCGCCCCATTCCCCACCCTATCCCACCCTACCCCACCCCATCCCACCCCACCCACCCCACCCCACCCCAAGCCAACCCTGCCTCCCTCTTTCTATCTCTTCCTTTTCCTCTCTCTGGTAGGGCATCATTTGGCTAATAAGTCTTCTTTTAATCATGCAAGCCTAAAAGAATGTGTGTACCCTTTAATAATGTGGCCTATAGTCTAAAAGTTACTGGACTTTGTTCAATACTAACATTAATAAATGTTTAATCAAAATGAAATTTTCCATGTAATGTAGTTTACACTGATTGCAAATTTAAAACTTTTTTATTTTTATAATGATATTTTGTAGATAATCAAGTTTTAATTTGGGGAGAAAATCATCTTGTATATCCAAAATTTATTTATATATATATATAAGCCTTTTTTCAACTTTTTTCAACTTTATCTGATGAAAAACAATAGAATTATCACATGGTTAAAGTTTTATTCTATAATTATGTTCTTAACTCTTGTCATGCGGAACCCGGAATATTCTTGTTTTGACAGGAGATATAGACAAAGAACAGCCTGCACCTATGTGCAGTCTGATATTAGTCAACCTGTCTGTCCCCTTTCAAGGCAGAGTTGGTAATGAATTTAATCTTCAAAAAGAAAGATTATCTACACCATTGGATTCTAGGGCTTTCGGTTTTGTTGATATGAGTGCAGTTCTGAAAGAGGATTTTAATTCAGCGTGACAAAGGTTGAAACAGTATTAACTGTAACAGGGGTATTTTGAATTCTCTTGAAAATACCAATGAAGGTGGTTTTTCAATAATTCATGATAAAGAAAATTGAAACTGCTGTCAAAATTACTAATTTTCAGGTCATAATAGTTTGATTTAGAATTCTTAAATTCAAAATTGATGTATAGACTAGGAAAAATAAAATACTGATCATAAGATATTAAGAATTTTGTTCAAGAAAAAGAAAATGAATTCCTTAAAACAAAATCATGTTTAATGACATCAAAATGCACTCTTTCCCACCAAAAAAACAAACAAGAGGGCCATTGGCCCTTAAACGCTCACCTGATGCATGGCTTAACAAAAGTCAAAGATATCAAGAAGTTTAATTTCAGGCAAATATGTTGCCTCTAAAGTACTAAAAAAAGTGTTTGACCCTCTATCAAACTCGTGTAAGATTTCAAGACAAGCATTCTGACCAAAATACAAAATTTTCAATCAAAGAGTGCACACAAGGATTTTAATAAATTTTACCCCTTGACCTCATTTTGGACCCAACTTGACCCAATTTCAAACTTAACCTAGGTTTCATTCAAATATTCTGACGAAGTTTTAAGATATTTGAGTAAACAAGGTTTTCCTAAGATTTGACCCCTTGACCCCATTTTTGACCCCACTTGACCCAATTTCAAACTTGGCTGAGATTCTATGGAGACAAACATTCTGACCAAGTTTCAAGACATTTGGGCCAAAAATATGGCTTCTAGAGTGCACACAAGGTTTTTCTAAGATTTGACCCCTTGAACCCATTTTTGACCCCACTTGACCTTATTTCGAACTTGACTGAGATTTGATGGAGACAAACATTGTGACCAAGTTTCAAGACAATTGACCAAAAATGTGGTTTCAAGAGTGCACTCAAGGTTTTTCTAAGATTTGACCCCTTGACCCCATTTTTGACCCCACTTGACACAATTCCAAACTTGATCGAGATTTTATGGAGACAAACATTCTGACCAAGTTTAAAGACATTTGGGCAAAAAGTGTGGCCTCTAGAGTGCACACAAGGTTTTTCTAAGATTTGACCCCTTGACCCTATTTTTGACCCCATTTGACCCAATTTCAAACTTGACTGAGATTTGATGGAGAAAAACATTCTGACCAAGTTTCTAGACATTTGGGCCAAAAATGTGGCTTCTAGAGTGCACACAAGGGTTTTCTAAGATTTGACCCCTTGACCCTAATTTTGACCCCACTTGACCCAATTTTGAACTTGACCGAGATTTTATGGAGACGAACATTGTGACCAAGTTTCAAGACATTTGGACCAAAAATGTGGTTTCTAGAGTGCACACAAGGTTTTTCTAAGATTTGACCCCTTGACCCCATTTTTGACCCCACTTGACCCAGTTCCAAACTTGATCGAGATTTGATGGAGACAAACATTCTGACCAAGTTTCAAGACAATTGGACCAAAAATGTGGCCTCTAGAGTGCACACAAGGTTTTTCTAAGATTTGACCCCTTGACCCCATTTTTGACCCCACTTGACCCAATTCCGAACTTGATCAAGATTTGATGGAGACAAACATTCTGACCAAGTTTTAAAGCATTTGGACCAAAAATGTGGCCTCTAGAGTGCACACAAGGTTTTTCTAAGATTTGACCCCTTGACCCCATTTTTGACCCCACTTGACCCAATTTCGAACTTGACCGAGAGTTGATGGAGACGAACATTGTGACCAAGTTTCAAGACATTTGGGCCAAAAATGTGGCTTCTAGAGTGCACACAAGATGTTGACGGACGACCGGACGACGGACGCCGGACACAGCTCGATCACAATAGCTCACCTTGAGCACTTCGTGCTCAGGTGAGCTTAAAATGACCAAAAGACTTGTGGCTTGACAGAGAAATTGAAGAAGATGAATATGTCAGATAAAATGATGTTCAATAACATCAAAATTCTTCTTAGAAATGTGCACACACAAGAAAAAACAAAACAAAAGAAAGAACTAAAACTGCTCTTTAGACTTGGCAATTCTTGTTGGCTTCGATAGGTTGAAGAAGATGAATTTGTTTAACCTAAGTGATGTTAAATGAAATCAAAGTGCGCCTCACACAAAACAATATTTGATTAAAAGACTTAGCAATCTTTTTGGTTTCAACAAGATGATGAATTTGTCAAATGACATCAAAATGCTCAATACACAAAAAACTGAAATTATTTCGAGACTGCCATTTTTCTCACTTCAACAAGTTAAAGAAAATGAATGTGTTGGAATAAAATGATGTTCAATAACATCAAAATTCTCCACATGTAAAAAAATGAATATTGATCAAGGGACATGGCCACTTTTGTTGCTTCAACAAATTGAACAAGATAAATTTGTTTAAACAAATAAATATTCTATTACATCAAAATTCTCCTTAAACAAACAAAGCAAGAGGACAATCATGGGCCTAAGACACTCGCCTGGGTCTCTTATTAATTAAATAGGCAGAGGTCATTAAGGAGATAATTTCTACATAAAACCAACATTCATGAAGTTTGGGCAAAATTGTGGTCCCTTAAAGTTATAACAACAAATTATCATTATCTATGGCCTCTAGAGTATAAACAAGAAAATTGTCAATAAGACCCTTTTCCCTATAATATGGCATGGATTCTTCCCATTTTCAAAAGGGCTCATCCTTGTGACCTGGCCATCATTCTGACCAAGTTTCATGAAGATTGGGCCATATTTGTGACCTCTAGAGTGTAAACAATAAAATTGTCTATAAGGCACCTTTTCCCTTGATTTGGCATGGATCCTTTCCATTTTGGATAGGGTTCGTCCTTGTGATTTGACCAATATTTACCAATTTTTATGAAGATTGGATCATATTTGTGGCCTCTAGAGTGTAAACACTTAAATTGTTGACGCCAGACTACAGACAGCACACGACACACAACAGATTATGGACATCCAATGATCACAAAAGCTCACCTTGAGCACAATGTTTTCAGGTGAGTTAAAATACTGGTCAAGGGACTTGGTGATTTTTGTTAAATTGCTTCAACAAGTTGAAGAAGATAAATTTGATTTAAAAAAAAAATGATGTTCAAAGACATCAAAATGCTCCTTACACTAAATCCATTCCACATATTTTAAAATGAATGGTGAATCTTAAAAGGAATAAGATAATTCTCTGATGAGAAAAAAAGTTAGGAGTGTATATTTATATATATTTTGTGAAAAATTAAACATTAGATGAAATTGTTTGATTTCTGTAAATTTTTGTAATCATTTGATAAAACTATAAATGTTTTATTTTTTCCAAGAACTTTTAGACGCTAAATCTTGAAATTACAAATTACACTTATAAATCTTATGCATCTATGTCAATAAGTCAGACAAGCAATTTTAATTTTAGAAATGCACACATAATTTAAGTCATGCT
Source organism: Fragum whitleyi (assembly GCA_948146395.1). NCBI lineage: Eukaryota > Metazoa > Mollusca > Bivalvia > Cardiida > Cardiidae > Fragum > Fragum whitleyi. The sequence goes on from OX411556.1 coordinate 10,722,844, forward strand.
CATTAAGATCATAAAAGAGCATGACCAACAAATGGTTTTAAAGTATAAATTAAAAAAAGTGTGCATGTGTTTATGATTCATGTCCATGTGTGAACTGAAAAGCACACATTATGTTTAACATGCACACATAGAATTTACAGGGCACTTGTTTTATTTGTTCTGGCACACATTATTTTAGGTTTGCATGAGTTTGTTTAGGCATTTACAACTTCAGGACAGTCTTTCAAACTTTCTCTCTAACTTTATCCCTGTCTCAAAATTATATAGTGGGTGACCAAAATGTCATACATATAAAGTGACCTATCACGCGAAAAAGGACCATGTGGGAACTTCTGAAAATAAATATTTGAAAAAGAGATTGGTTCTAGAACAGGCCAACCAGAGGTAATATATTTTCAAAAAAAAAAATCTCAGCTAGGTAGAATCATTATTCTAGATTCAGAAAATGAGTAAAGTGTGAAAAGTTTTGACCCTTGTCAGACTGCGTGGATTGACCCTTGTCAGTCTGCACAATCCGCACAGCCTGACAAGGTTGATATTCTACGCACTTCCTAGATGGCCCTTTTTTGCATGATGGGTCACAAATTTATTCAAGCTTTATTAATGACATTTAGGTTACCCATCAACAATATTAAAAAATACAGTTAGGTTGATGGTAAAAGAGGAAAACCAATGCTACTCAACTCTTTAGTCTTAGAGATACCAACCCTCGTTAGTTAAGCAGCATATTTGAATTGTTTGTTCCAGAAATTAGGAGAATTTACAGAATGTCCATTTTCAAAACCAAGAAATATAATATCTGCATGGTTATGCTGAGGGCAATATTGAATTTCTCATGCAAGTAAAAATATTTTTTCATTTCCTACTCCTTTGAATTAAAATACTATTTCTTTTATCTCTTTATTGAATTGCTTTGTGAGTCTTCATTGGAACAATTAATGAATTTAAAATAAAAGGCTTTGCTATTATTTGTGAGAAAGAATATTGCCACAATAAAATCATATTTTTTAATTTTTTTTATATTCTTATATTTTTTTTTATTTTGTCTAACAAGTAGACTCCAGCCCACTCATATTCAGAATGCTGTCCAAGGACCTTGTCCTGTTGTCGTCTTGGCTGGAACTGAAAGAGAAAACAGAAAGAAAATGTATGCAATAGATTAGATTTAGAATTTTAAACAAACTCCCTTTTTTGGTGATGTAGATTTATACTGAGCGACTTCTAAATACGCAACAAAGTAAATTTGAAATTTGAGCACGAAAAAGTCAATTTGTTTTAAGTAAATTTAGCTAAAATCATACAAAGAAGATACTCTGTTGAATAGACTAAATCTTCTTTTGTATGTACTGTTTATTCTTATGCCGACGATATACACGTATACTTCTGAGATTGGGTTTCTAACTGAAACGGGATTATCGGATAATAGAAACCTCCGCTTAATAGCAACTTTTCTTCGACAAATAGGAGTTAATAATAAGCAGATTCCTCTGTACAACATTCCAGTGTAAAAACTTAACCAAGAATTTTTTAGTCCAGAAAGTTTTGAAATTCTACTAAATTCAATATCTTAGTAATGATTCTTTGTCTAGAGGCTGATATTATTGTCACAGAAGCATGTGTAAAGTTTCAAAGCAATACTGTTCGTAGAAACAGAGATTTTAAACACTTACATGTAAAAGCTCAAAGCATTACGCCAATGCTGACGCCTGGGTGACCAGAATAGCCCCCTATTCTCTGAATAGTCGAGCTAAAAAATGATGCTAGAAAGTTTTTTGGATGAGATCCTCTGGACCAATAAAATTTTGGAGAGCAGTTTAGGGCCATCTTGGCCCTTTTGTTTCTCTGTTGTCTTCTTAGACTATTTTGAATTCAGATAAGTCAAAGTCGAAATGGTAAGGTAATGGCTGAAATGAAATTAATTTTGCAATAAGAGTTTATTAAGTGTGGCTTTTCTTAAAGTGATATAGTCTCTTTCCTTGAAATTTTACATATTAGTTATATGTGTTTTCTCCCGATAGTTTGTAAATTAAGTATGAATTTCGAAAAAGTCGGAATTCCTTCTGAATGATGGTGACTTTCATCTCTCTCTTAAATCTTGAGATGTTAAACCATTGGAGCAATAAGGCACTCTTGGGCCTCTTACTCTACAGTATTTCCACCTGAATAAAGCAAAAAAAAAAAAAAAAAAAAAAATTGTTGATACAACTACATGTACTTCTTGTGATTTGTACATTTTATGTTTTGTATTACGAAATGTAAATATGGTAAAATATTGATTGAAAGAGGCCTACATTGATGGCTAAATGCGAAACAGTTGTAACTGACTATAAACATATAAGTAGTTACAATTGTTTTGTGCTGAGCCATGTACTGTAAACCTAGAAATGATTTTGCATGATTTAAGTTCGCCTGATTCGCGGGTGGGGGTGGGGGGTGGGGGTTGGATAGGTGTGTGTGATAAAAACGCAAACTTTAAATGCCGCAAATAGCCCACTCATCATGATAACGTGAACGTGAACTTTAGTCACATTTGCAAATTTTCTTCAAAGGAACTAACTAGTACACTCAAATTTTGCATCTCGGCATGCTTTGTATCTATATTAAACAGCGGATTTTTTTGCGGGTGTCAGTGAAAAGTTCATTTATGTATATCTTCGTCCGTTGTAAAATTTAATATTAACAAAATCATTATGTGTGAGTATACTCTAAAGAGGTTGAAAATCTTTTGAAATGTATGTCAAGAATTACTTTTTATGACAACTGACAGACATTTACATTCAACATATATTAATTGTAGGAATTAGTTTCTTGGCCAAAAATGTAAAGGTAATGTTAAGCATATCCATCAGATTTGATAAATAATTCGCAGTTTTATTTCAGGATTTATTTGGCAACAATATATATGCATTAAGCTGTTAATATCATTTGAAAACTGTTGAACTTCATAAGTAAAATGTGTGAACTTAAAGATAGTTTTATTAAAATTGATTGACTATATAAACTTTTTTTTTGATGGCCATAAGATCGTAACTATAGCTTCCATTAACTAGATTTAGTTTGTTTTGTTGACAAAACCTTTTTCCACCTGTGGTAACATATTTGAAATAGTCCTGAACAAGCAAATTTACCCTAGCGTGTTTTGTTTCGCGGCTTTCGCAGGTAGTAATATTCCGCAAATTTAGATAGCTGCGAAAAAGCCTGATATAAAGAATATGCAAACATTTTTTAGGCGTGAACTTTCTAGGTTTACAGTTTTATGGAAGATTGGGCAACCAAATGTGTAGCCTCTGTAAAGAAAGTTAATTTTTTTATTATAAAACCCCCAAAAATAAACCAAAAAATAATTTACCTTGGCTTAAAGAGATCCATCACTTTTTCTAATTGTCTTGTGGCTTTCCTGAAACAATAAGTAGGAAAAAGAAATTATCATTTTTTGGTTTCACAGATATATGAAACAAGAGAAAGACTTTCAACTGTTTCATTTAACTAAAAACGCCTAGTATTTTTACAAAAGGTTGAATGTGTACTTTATTACAAACAAAATGATTTTACTTATGATTTCAATAACTTGAGTTAAAATTAAGGGGAATCAGCACAAAACGGTGCCTAAAATATATTTGAAAGCGATATAAATTTTAGTAAAACAATTTTTTTGAACTATGGTCATTTGCTTTCAATGTTTCAATTTTCTTCATCAGGGATTGAATGAGAATTCAAACACACACCAAAAAAAAGATCCCAAATATAAGTTCAGAAGTACAATGTCAATTTACATCTAAAACCTCATAGCTACAGCTTAAGACAAGCTGCGGGTACGAGATTTTAGCAGAACACTGACGATATGTAAATTTGAAAATCATAATTTCAACCTACCTTACATGTTCCTGTACTTTTTCATCCTAGAAATAGAAAAAATAATTATAAGCATTCTTGAAAACAATTAAATTTGCTGCTGTCAACAAAAATCAATTCATCAATCAAAACGCTAAAATCTATATATAATTTGATGACTGTAGATCTTTAACATTTTCCTCCATTTTGTTTCAATCATATTGGTACAAGGGCGACTGTCATTACTACAGCCTAAACAATGGGTGTGACTCATTTGATTAATGGATACATTTTGTATGAAACTTTCACAGAATGATACCTGTCAAATGAGGAGGCAAATTTGTGGAGTGTTTGTGATATTACAATGTATCATGGGAAAAAGGCCTTTATGTGATATTTATTGTTAACTCATTCTTTTAGACTTTGTATACATATAGTTTAATCCACGATTTTTCCCCTGACAGGGCGGAGCCTAAGTAACAGGTCCATGCACTTAAGGTTAAGGTAAATCAGCATTTATAACCAAGCTGAAGTTATGAGGCTTTGGTAACCCAACGATATAATGTGATCACTTTCTCAAAGTACTTGAGCTTTAGTTTTTAGGATACAGTTAATGATGATTACTGACTATAATTTGAAAGAACCCAAAGAATTAAAAAGTAAACTCGCCAAATTACATCATGGTTATTCCCTGCCCTGACAGTTCATTAATTACATAGAATATTCCATATTCATTGTTTTCTATACTCTTCATATAGCCGGTATGTGTTCCTTAAGTGAGTATCTGGGGCCCAGATGAGAGGGTTAAAGTAAGTCATAAACCTTTATATCACAATAAAATCCTATGTTGTGGTACTCATTTTAATTGTCTCAATGAGATATTTCAAACGAGTACCAACAATACAGGAATAAAACTAGAAAGCCATGAATGGCTTGAGTCGCTCCACAGGCTTGAAATTCTTGTAAAAGCAAATAAATGTTTTGACTAGATTTTTAGATATTTGGGGTTCTACTGATCTTGAAAATGATTTTCAAAGTTTCAACTATATAACAGATAGAGAAATGACCTCCGCTCTTAAAAGACATATTTTTCATCAAATCAAAATAGTTTTTGGCTGCATGATAATGGGTCACCCAAAGATCATACAAAAAATGTTTGATTGATATCCATCAGTTACATTCTGAGAAAATGATTTTCAAAGTTTCCACTATTTAACATATTAAGAAATGACCTCCACCCATAAAATGTATATTTTTCATCCAATCAAAATAATTTTAGTACACTGAAAAATTGGTCACTCAAGGATCATTCCAGTGAAATTTGGTTGATATCCAAAAATTAGATTCTGAGAAAATGATTTTCAAAGTTTCCACTATACAACATATAGAGAAATGACCTCTGCCCATAAAATGCATAATTTTCATCAAATCAAAATAATTTTTGGTACACTGATAAAGGGTCACTCAAGGATCATTCCAGTGAAACTTGGTTGATATCCATCACTTACATTCTGAGAAAATGATTTTCAAAATTTCCACTATATAACATATAGAGAAATGACCTCCGCCCATAAAATGCATATTTTCCATCATATCACAATGATTTTTTGTAGACTGATAAAGGGTCACTCAAGGATCATTCCAGTGGAATTTGGTTGATATCCATCCGTAACATTCTGAGAAAATGATTTTCAAAGTTTCCACTATATAACATATAGAGAAATGACCTCCGCCCATAAAATGAATATTTTCCATCCGATCACAATGTTTTTTTGTAGACTGATAAAGGGTCACCCAAGGATCATTCATGTAAAATTTAATTGGTATCCATTGATTAGAATCTGAGATAACTCAATTTTTACCATATTTGGAAATTAGCCACGCCTATTAAATCCATGTTTTTCATTGGATCAAAATTTCTTGAACAACTTTGAAAGAGGGTCACCCAAGGATCATTCCTGTGAAGTTTGGTTGAAATCCATCCAGTAGTTTCTGAGGAGAAGATTTTTAAAGAAAAGTTTACGACCGCACGCACGCACGCACGGACGGACGGACGGACGCACGACGGACACAACGCCATGACAATAGCCCCAGTGGCTTTCAGCCAGTGGAGCTAAAAACTAAAAAATTGATTTGAAAACAAAAATACCCCCTCTATCTGTGGCTCTCATGAGTATCAACAAGATATGTTCTTGTAACACTAATACCCTAGTAATTTCTTTATTTTAGAAGTTGACTTTTAATGGTCATGGCAAAAAGGGTCTTAATGAAAATCTTTTTCAGACAGCTACTTTATTTATGGATACATTTTCATGAATCTGTTACAGAATGAACGTTTTTCATCATTGGCAATTTTTTGCGGTTTGGTGACTAACATTTCTTGTTCTGAAGAAAGATTTGACTTTGAGATTCAAGGCATCTATGCAATGCTATGATGCCTGCTATGAATCTCTCTGTAGAATATTAAAGACTGATCTAGTGATATATCTCAATAATCCACCAAAAACAATTAAAGTTAAGCAGGTGAACACCTTACCTTAATATTTTTGACCCCTTCACAGGCTTTCATTGTCTCTGAAAAAAGAACGAGATGCAAAATTGATTGGAGAAACACTAATGCCCTCTAATCAATGATATTCAGTTAGTAACCCGGACTGATTACCTTGACTTTGCTATCTGATCACATGCTGGGTTTTGATTAGATGTATCTTACATACTATTCAATTTTGTATTTTTTTCTATTTTTCATTTTTCAATTGGTTTGATTAAACTCTTTTAAAAAAATTTCAGTCATATCAAAACAGCTTGAGCACCTGACAATGCATTCCTGGGATTTCACATAGACCTATACAAGACTTTGAAATTTATAGGCACTCAAAAGGTGACCAACATAGAATATATAGAATAAATTCGATGTGTGGACTGTGTCAAAAGATGTATGCCTCTGTCCGCTCCCATTTTTTATGATTTTGGGCACTGGTGAATAATCAAAACATCGTAACTACAATAAGCTGTAGTTTTGATGTTATGATTATTCATCAACGATATTTTTTCAACAGATGATTATTTCTTTTACGCACTTTCGTAAAGTGCGTAATGGGTGTTACACCCTTGTTTCATGCAACAGTACTACGACAATATCCTTTCCTATCTTTCAGCTGTAAACAATGGTATATATAAATGGGGGGGGGGGGGGAAGCCAGTCTCAAATCTGTATTTCTTATTGAACCCTTTCTTGTGGGTACTCATTTGAAACATCTTAATGGGACAATTCCAATGGGCTTCAACGATAAAGAATTTGAGCAAGTACTGTAAACGGGGTAATTTTGGCGGTGGTTTTATTTTGGCTATATTGGCGGTCAAGCTTAAATGCGCCAAAATTAATCCACCGCCAATATTTGTCATTATTAAATATGAAATCTATACATTTTTAGTCAATGTTTAATAAATTTATATCAAAGATTTGCAGACCATACTTATTGTAATGCTGACAACGTTGACATTTCGACCGGTCAGCGCAATACTTTTGTAAGTGCCTATAAATTAAAGGCACTTACAATAGTATTGCACTGATCCCTCTATTTCAAGATTCCAGATCCAAGTTGATACATTGTTATGTAATCACAGCGAAAAAGTGTGAACAACTAATACATGCGTTTTAACTATAACAAAAGGTGTGAAAACAAACTATTGTCAAGTTTGTAGAAAGTTGACATTACTCTAGAAATTGCCTTTCTTTTACTTACGTTGTTTTAAACGCCGAAAAAAGTAAAATATACATAAAGCGTTTAATTTTGGCGTTAAAGTAAGATGCGCCAAAATAAATCACCGCCAAAAAATCGTAATCGAAAAACCGCCAAATGTGGACACCGCCAATATAAAGCCGTTTACAGTATTATTTAAATAATTTAATTTGAAAGCAAAAAAGCCCCCTCTATCTGTAGCTCTTAAGATAACGATTAGTCACCCATTGGTGGGAGACATATTCCAGGATGTGTGCTGCTGCTGGGGATCAAATCAACTGAGATCTATTACAATACCACCATGCTGAATATGAGCATTGTATCTTGAAAAGGCTTGAAATAATTGACAGACATAGGTTTTGAGTTAATTTTTGGGCAGACTGACAGACAGACAGATTGAGACGGACAATGGCAAAAAATATGCCCTTAATTTATCAACAGGGGTAGGAGGTGCTTTAAAAGGGGTAAATTTTAGCTCCACTGGCAGAACGCCACTGGGGCTATTGTCATAGCGTTGTGTCCATCGTGCGTCTGTCCTTCCGTCCGTCTGTCCAGTTGTAAACTTTTTTGATAAAAATCTTCTCAGAAACTACTGGATGAATTTAAACCAAACTTCATAGGAATGATTCTTGAGTGACCCTCTTTCAAAGTTAGTCAAGAAATTTTGATCCAATGAAAAACATGGATTAAATGGGCATGGCTAATTTCCAAATGTGGTAAAAAGTGAGTTTTCTCTGATTCTAATTGATGGATACCAATTAAATTTTACATGAATGATCCTTGGGTGACCCTTCATCAGTCAATCAAAAATTATTGTGATCGGATGAAAAATATGTAATTTATGGGAGGAGGTCAATTTTCTATATGATGAATAGTGGAAACTTTGAAAATCACTTTCTCAGCATGTAACAGATGGATATCAGCCAAATTTCACTGGATTGATACTTGAGTGACCCTTTATCAGTCTACTAAAAATTATGGTGATCGGATGAAAAATATGTACAGTGGTCTCGCATTATCTCGAATTCATGCCATGACTCGAATTCATGCAAAGGCTCGAGCTCGTCTTGCTGTCCCAACGGAAGTTACTCTTTTTTCTTGTTGGTTATTACTGCACTAACTCGAACCCGCGATTGCTCGATCGCTCGAGCAGCACTCTCAGTCCTGTGGTCAAAGTTTACTGCATTCCCTCAAGCAAAGGGGTTCCCACCTTTCTGACATCTATTGTTTTGCATCAAAATTAACTTACATTGCATAAATGTTATTTCGTCCCATCATAAAGAATATCTTTAGACCTTTTTCATGGGGATTCGACGAGTCCGACAATTTGTTTTTACACCTTTTTGTATGCCACACTAATCAATTTTAGGGTAAAAATAACAGGACCTTATTGATCAAAAATTATTTTGAGTCTTTGAAATAATCACAAAACAAATGCACATTTTTGTCGAATTATTGCTCATTATCATTTTGAAAGTCTTTGAAATTTATCCTGGTTGATAAATCAGCAAATTTTACCTATATACCAAAAGAAAGTGACGATTGCTTACCGAAACATAATAACTACACTTTTTTCAGCTGTAGTTTCAATATTTTGGTCTCCCTTTGACTGTGTTTGGAACAAAAACATGGTACAAGAAAAATATATTGATCTAAATTATCTTGAATCCCGCTTTGCTTACAGTTTGTTATTTGATGAACAAAACTTTTGGGTAATTCGGAAAAAAAATCATAAAAAGTTTGTAAAATTATTTCTTTGACTATTCTTGCCATTCAACCTCGCCTATCTCCTGACCCATAAAATGTCTGAAATTTGTCATTTAGCTGCGGTAGTTACAAAAATATCACAAGGAAGAAAGATTATGCTATAGTGCATTTTATTAAAATTGCCAAATTCAAACTTATGTCATTTCATTGAACAATGAACAGAGAACAGACACCACTGACATTGACACCGACTCCTTCTTTTGTGGATTTGTCTTTTTTAACCAAATTTGACCAAATCAAATCACCTGAATGAATAAATTGTTTTAAATCAGAGTTTAAAATTTCATAAAACTATTCCTTGAGGAGTATTTTACATAGGTTTTGCATGTTTCAAAGGCAAAATATACAAAGGAAAGTTTAAAACGCAGTGAAACGTCTTTATAGAGAACAATCCTGCTTACTGACATTAACTCGAATCATGCGATGACTCGAGCAAGTTGGTCGGTCCCGTGTCTGTTCGCGCTATCGCGAGGCCACTGTATTTTATAGGTGGAGATATATTTCTAAATGTTATATAGTGGAAACTTTAAAAATCATTTTCTCATAATCTAAGTGATGGATATCAACCAAATTTCACTTGAATGATCCTTGAGTGACCCTTTATCAGTGTATCAAAAATTATTGTGATCGGATATAACAATATGTATTGGATGGGCAGTGGTCATTTCTCTATAATATTTATGTTATTTGGAGGAAACTTTGAAAATCATTTTCTCAGAATGTAACTAATGGATATCAATCGAACTTCATTGATATGATCCTTGGGTGACCCATTATCATGCAGCCAAAAATTATTGTGATTGGATGAAAAATATGTCTTTTATGGGCAGAGGTCATTTCTCTTTTTTCATAAAGTGGAAACTTTAGAAATTATTTCCAACATCAGTAGAACCCAAAATATCTAAAAATCTAGTCAAATCTTTGCTATTATTTGAATTTAGAGCCTGTGGAGCAACTAAAGCCATTCATTTACCAAGTTTCATAAAGATTATGCCATATTTGTGGCCTCTAGAGTGTAAATAAGAAAATCTTCATCAGTTTATCCTTGTGAACTGGCTTTCATTCTGACCAAGTTTCATAGAGATTAGGCTAAGCTTGGAAAATTGGAAAGATCCCTGTAATTTCACAGGAAAAGCAGCCTTGATGAAGATTTTCTTGATTCCACTCTAGAGGCAACAAATGTGGCCCACCACTCTTTATGAAACTTTGTCAAATTGTCTGTCTGGTCACAAGAATTAACCATTTTGGAATTCAGAAGAATCCATTTGATATCACAGAAAATTTAGCCTTAATGACAATTTTTACAGTTTACACTCTAGAAGCCACAATTCTGGTACAAACTTCAAAAAATTGCCAGAATGTATATCTAGTCAAAAGGATAATCCCTTTTGAAAAATGTATTTATCCATGAGAAAATACAGGGAAAGGGGCCTTTGTTCTCTTTATCCACTCTAGGGGTTATTTTCTCAGTATTTCAATATGCTTGTCTTGTCAAGGCATGAATCCCTTCATGAAACTTGTTTAAAAAAGGTTAGAAACTTATGCAGCAACCATAGAATAATGTCTTTCTTTGAAAAATTTAATGGTCATTTAATGATCTTTAAAGAATTTATTTTTTCTAAGGAAAGAGTCAAAGATAGAAGGGTGAGCGATATAGGACCATCACATTCCTCTCGTTTTGTAGACTGAGGAGAAGATTTTTAAAGAAAAAGTTTACAACCTGACGCATGGACGTACTGATGCACAGACATATGAACAGAAGGATGCACAACGGACACAGTGCCAAGACAATAGCCCAAGTGACCTTTAGCTAGTGGAGCTAAAAATGAGTTTAGAGTTATCTTTCTTTTTATATTCCTTAAAGGTATTTGTCATGTGTTGGCATCCAATTCATCAGACCCTCCTTCTATCCTTTGATCCCCAACAGCGGCACTCATCCTTTCCTCCTATTTGTCTACCACCAATGGATTGATAATCCTAGACCTATGTGTGATAGCATCTGGAGGGAAGGAAAGGATGTGATGGTAGTACTGGTGTGAGAAATACCAGGTTTTAGGTGCTTCAGCCACCGGGATATGACTGAAATAATTTTGAAAGCTGTGTAAAACCCCATTCAATAAATCAATCAACCCTCCTTCTATCCATCTATCCATCTGTACTTAAGGAATATAAATGCAACTCTTCCTTTAGACATATTTTGTTGAAATTTTCACATTTTCCAGTCAACTGTCTCTGAGCATACTGCCAGGGTTTAAAGATTTTCTAACATGCAATTATGTGGTAGCGCATATTGTGACCCTGGCAATATTATCATAATAGGTTGCTCTTTTGAGAGTGAATGTAATGAAATGTCTAAGTTTCAATCCTTAGCTACAAATTATTCACAAGATTTACAAAATGCCAAAGTTTTTAAACAATGGCCATGCCAAGTCTAAAGCAAACCTCTGTCTTTTCTTAGAAAGCTAGTTCACTATATACATTGGGAAATGATTATAAGTATTAGATTAACTTACCATTATCTTCCTTTACCCTCTCATATTCCGCCTGGAAAGAAAGAGAGACTTTTTTACTTTTTATAAAATCATTTTAGGTACTGAAAAATAAGCTTTGAAAGATAGTAACAAAGGAATAAACTGCTTATAACTTGAGTGTTATAGAATTTCATCTTATCCAGTTTTTGAAAGCATTAATGTTACTGATAAATCAGGTTAGGCTTAGAAAAGTCTAAGAGAGCGTTTACACTGTGTGTTTAAGCAGATGTGAAAAAGCACATGTGTAAAAGCGTATCTGTCTTTTTGCGTTTACACTGTATGCTTTTACATATCTGCTTCAGTTGACCTCGGTCATGACTGTCAATCATTTCCAAGATCAAATAGTGTATTGTATTACTGGAATGATGAGGGAATATCTTATCGCTAACCGAAACCAAATGTATATTTGAATAATTTAATTTTATTTGTGTCCATCAATATTCCTCTGTTCTAATTGGCTAAAAATGTTTTCATAGTTCAATGAAAGCAATATTGAGTATGCAGCTATTTTGTAAGCTTCCGCGAAAAGTAGTCCAATTACAGATAAATATTATAATTGATTAATCTTAACGGTTTTTGCTTCGCGTTAATAAAATTTAAGATTTGAAGGGAATATTTCTTAATTTCATGGAGGTATGAAACAACAAAAATCCTAATCACACTCATACATGAATCCTCTTTGCGTATTTATACAGTGTGATTATGTTTTTAGTTTCACACCTCAATGAAATCAACAAATAGCCTGTCTCTTAATCACTTCAATGACAATAAAGACATTGAAATATAGCTCGATTAATTTATTTGAATCCTTTTCTCCTGCTCAGGTTTTCTTAAACCTGGAAAATGGTCACAGAATTTTCTGTTTCAGTAATTAATCATTTGTTCTCTTTTCTGAACATTTGTTTCACAAAATATTTTATTTCTTATTTAATTCGAGACTTAAAGTAACCTGAATAAAAAGAATTACTCTTCACAATTAATACTAAATATATAACCAACACATTTTCATCGTGTCGCTGAGCACTTGTTCTCGATTGAGAGGAGCCAGGAGAAATTCGATTCCCGAAAATGCCATTGATCTAGCTTCATTCTCTTACTTATCCGTACAATTTGGTGCCAGTATTTGAGAATCTCAAAGGCAGTAGAATGGAGAGGGAGTTATAAGGACTTGAATCTCGATTGATATTAATCATATAAATTGAATAGGCATAAACAAACTACTTAAACGGTAAAGATTTATTTCATAGGTAATCAGACTAGAAAATTAAGTACAGTAGAATGACAATTCTTAATTAAGTTGGGCCACCAATATTCCTGACATATAGACTGACTATGGTAAATATGTTCTGCAATTTCCTGATAGGTCAGTAAATTGCAAAGGGTATCTAAATATTTTATTTTTCAGTTTTATTGTTATAAATATTTTCAATATACTAAGTACCACTGGAAGAACCTATCTATTGTATGGTAATAGGTTAAATTTTCTCCCTGGTCATTGAAGGAATTATATTTCACAAAATATGTCTATTTGACAGGCTTTCTGACCAGTAATTATTTATTTTATCAGCTTATCAGCAGGTCATCAGAGGTATCAATGGTCATTTCGGTATTGAAAAGCAGACGGAAATAGAACATGTTCTATTCCGTATGTTTTGCTGATCTGTTAACCCTTTCCCAAACAAGACCGGGTTTTCACGTGTCTACGTTATCTGAACAAGACCGGCTTTTGACGTGTTACCTTTATCTGAACAAGGCCGGGTTTTCACGTGGTCGCCGTATTTGAACAAGACCGGGTTTTGACATGGGTGTTTTTTCATGACAAAAATCGGCGATTTTCAAAATAAAAAATTTATAAACGATTAACAAAGCAGTAAATATGTTTAGTTATCTTTAATATTCCGAAAAAAAATCGATGGCTTTGTTCTTCAGAAAAATGAGTAATTTTGAGTTAAAGACGAGTGGGGTCATAAATTAAGCGCCATTCACTTTCATAGAGAAAACATCGAATTCGAGCTTGTAAATTTCTAAGTTGAACTTAGATATTATGATTTTCAACATGCAATTTAAAGTTGAAATGGAAAATTGGTGAATTTGACATATTTCTTACCAGTAGCAGACGAAAATCCATGTCTATGTGACATGTTAATTTTGTCGGGTAAAACTCTTTTGTGTGTATGCCACGTGTTTTATGTAATAGTTATAGTTCATTTCTGACAATTTACGCGATATAACCTAAGCGGAGCGTTAGCGGAGCGCAAGGTTATATGCGTAAATTGTCAGAATATGAACTATAACTGTTTTACCGATCGACTTATTTTTTCATCGAATAATGCTAGGTGACGTGAGTTGCCTGTCAATCAATGATGTCATTCATATTGTTTCGTCATACATTCTTCAATCAAATCGAGGTAAACAAAAAGTGGGAGGAGCGAACTTAATCACCGTCGGGTTTCTGTAAATATTTTATCATTTGGCGAGACAAAATCAGTTGAGAACGATGGTGAACAAAACCTTGTGGTTGCAACTAATGGATTTTGTATTCTATTTAGTAATCTATTCGCGGGTATCATGCCTCTCTTTTATCGAGATTTTGTATTTGTAGAAAAACAGTTATCTATCACGGCATGTTCATCCGCGCAGTTGGTAGCGCAACGGACTTTCATTCAAATGGCCCTGGATTCGATTCAACTACGGGGGCACTCATCTTTTGCGATTATATTTCTCCCACCAATGAGTCGTTAACTATAGCTGTCGGATAGCAGCTGGGGGCTAGGAAAAAGAGTATTGGTAGTAATGGTGTTGAAACCCCATAAAATCGAACAAAACCACCGCTAGATCTATTATGTTTGCAACAAGCAACCGAAAAAACGCATTGAAAAGCTGTAGTTCACAAGTTTTGGTTACCCACCGTTAAACAGACTGGCTTTCGATATTGGTCAGCTATCAAAGGTCTAACATGCTTTGAATCACTTTGTTTTTGCAAATATTTGTATCCCTAGAATCATATTAGTAGACCTATTATTGCTCAACAATTATTTTGCCTACGCGTGCCTTCCCAGGTGCTAACAATTAATATAGATGTCTAAAGTTCCTTTTTTTTTTCTTAAATCCACACCGTTTCCCCTTCGATGGCAACCTTTCACGTGACACGTCGTAAATGGACCTCAAACCCCGATCCTCTACAGAACATTTGATTACATTATTTCTTATACACGGGAACTTTGCAGAATTACTAAATTAAACTGTCTTTAAATATATCTAATGTATTTGTCGTTAAAAAGGTCCAAAATATTCATTTTAAAGGGGATTTGAGATGTTTTAGATGTTTCAACCCTATCGTCTTTTCATTTTTAATCTCAATTTGAAGATGTGATAGGGAATTCAGTAAGGCTTGGTTCAAGCAAACTGGTCGATCTCATTCTTACTGCAGTATCCATAGGCGTAAATTTATACGATCTCATAAGTCGACCAACACAGAATATATAGGCTAAAGGCGATATGTAGACTATGACAAAAGATGAAAGTCCTCCGTCCGCTTCCCCCTTTCTGTGATTTGAGCGTTGGTAAATAATCAAAACATCGTAACTACAGCTTGAATAAGCTGTAGCTCCGATGTTATGATCATTCATAAAAGACGTTTTTCGAAAGAGGAGTATTGCTATTACGCCTTTGCGTTATGTGCGTAATGGTAGCAATGTCCTTGGTTTACAAATAAATTAATAGTTTATAATTTCTCTTGATCAACATGCAGACAATTTATTCAAGAATTTCTCCTTTTAATGAAAAAAAATGTATAAGCATTATTTCGAAAGCACATTAAAACAAAAACTTTTTTATAAATATTAGATTCAAGTTAAGGGTCTATCGACACATTTGATCAGACACAGATTATGACGTCACTGTCTGGTTTCGAATGTAGTTCCCGCCCATAATGACCTTAAGTCACGTAGCTCACTTATTCGAGCAGATCGTCAGGTTATGGGATATATTTTTTGAATTTCAAACGAAATAGCGGCCTTTCATTGGCGGAAAAAATAGGGCGATCGGTAATACCCTTTACGCGACTCGGCAGACTCGTCGCGCTATCTCTATCCAATATTTCCCCTATCTTTTCAATAGACAATCGTCAATCGGACACCTGATAATTTCAATTAATCGCGAATTTGAACTCTTATATTTTCATTTTGCAAGTACAAAAAAGAAAAAAAGAATATCTGACTAATCACATGATGATGCGAGAGACAATTTTTCCCTTTCCCGAACAATACACAAACCCATTTCAACACCGTGAAATATTAGCCACTGTGCGAGCCAAAAGCATTTTCAACTCTCGTCAGACCGAATGCACCAGACTTGCTGATCTTTCATACAAAGTGATACAAATTTACAAATCGTCGCTTTTCTTGGAAAACCTCGTATCTGCAGCTTGTTTAAGGCTGCAGATACGTGGTTTTGGCAGAAAATCAGCGAAATGCTAAATTGTTTCTTTATCCGAATTTCAAACGGTGTATATCGAGCTTCCTACTTCACTTTTCTCTTTCATTTTAAATAATCTAATCGTGAAGAAACAAATAGATCTATATTGATTTCTATTTTTCGCACTTTTCACAATGGTTATTTCGTATTCTTATGGTTTTGAAAGTACATGCATTTGTCAACTAATTTCTTCATGTGTAGGCTACACCTTTTCATTCTTTTTTCTCTGTCTTTCATTACAAAATGACAGTACGACTACAATGTAGAAGACTCCTCCCTAGCTAGACAAAAACTCGACAGGATTTGAGAATCTGCGCAAGATTCACAGAAAATTCTTTTCAAAATACTCACGTGCTAAAAGCACCCAAGTTCAAAATAAATTTGACAATATGGCGATTTATAATTTCAAAACAGGCTTGATAAAGTAAAGGAAAACTGGCATGTTAATCTAGGCGTCGTATCTAAATATTTTCGTAATAAAAGATTTGTGGTTTTCGTTTTTTTCAAAAATCAAATGGAAGGGTAAAATAAGATGCGATCAGAAGCTGTCCACTGTATATAATCTTTACGCTTATCAGCTTGATTTGATTTATTGCCCCCTGATTGAAGTTTTTTTTTTTCCTTTAATAACATGCTATATGGACCCAATTATCGATCTCTATTGTTCTAATCGCGTGCCCAGCTGCGTCGTTACATAATGTTACATAATATCGGCGTATGGATTGTGAGAGACTGATAAGCTACGCGACAACAACGCACGAGATTGGTAAAAAAAATTAAACTGGTCAGTCAATTAAAATGGAATAAGATTTTAATTAACATAATTTACCAATTAAAGGAAAGTTGAAATATTCTATCATTTCGGAAATTATGCTTGTCTTTCAGTTTGTTTGAGAACATTCGCTTAAAAGTATCTCACTATACTTCGAAATCGTTATAAATAGAGCTAATGTACTTGCAAACCATGTCTGGTTACGAGTCTGACGAGTCTTAATTCGCATAGTTCAGAGTCTGGAGAACCTGTGCTCAGATTTGATTCTGACACAGACATTTCAGAATTTTCTGGATTTTCGCCTGTAGAATCTTCCGATTCTGAGATTGACGAGCCGCTGCCTCAGGCAGATCCCGAGTGGCATGGGCAGTTCACGCCTCCGAGGGTGTGTTTGACTTGCTTTTTCTATGCGATATGTAAAGAGACTGAAACATTGCAATCTTAATCGTAAGCGCAAATAAAAAAATGTTTCTTCGCGTAAAAAGTTAGACGAAATAGAGCTAGTTTGCATCCGCAATCTTTTCTCCGTTAATTTTCGGGTCCGAAAAAAGAACGAAAATTGTAGGGGCGAATATTTCGGTTTTGCGTAATCGCAATTTTCGGTGTATAGCGGGAGCGATAACAACAAAGTTTTGGAATTTACGTTGTCATGGGTGATTAGTAAACAAAAGATATTTCTTGGGTCTAGTTATGAAATAAAGGCAAAAATACGCTATTCGTCATTCTTTTGATAATATTTTGTCAAGTACGGACTTGAAATTAAATTAGTTTGCAGAATCGCCGAGATAGATATCTTGTATTGAGATTTCTTGGATGGACTGCTAAACTACTGTTACTTCAGATGATTTTAGTTGTAGTTACGCGATTTTGATCGTCGACTGATGCTAAGCTGTAAATCGACGATTTTCTCGAGTATAAAAATAGACTTGAAATGATTTTGAAAATATGTAATAACAATGTAGATTGTCATTATAAGATCGCTAATCAGTAATGATGATTAAAAACAACAACAACAACAATTTCTATCGGCAATTTCACATTATTTAGCCCATGACCAGTGTTGGAAAATGTAAAAAAAAAATTGAATACATTACAAAAAATGATAAAATAAAACTTCCTTTTGAAGAAAACACAGAGAGAAAATGACAAAATGCTGTTTTTAACATTTTCCCTCTCCCTGAATTTTTTCCAAAGTTCTCTTTGTTGTGAAAGACTAAACAAGACATGGTTTGGATAAATCAGCTCTTTCTCCTTTTCTCTCATTGCTTTCCAACCTAAGTCTGCCCATTCATTTCAAAATCTTGCATTCGTCATTGACTGGTATTTTGATTTTGAAATGTTTGCCTATTATTGTATAATGAAAAAACAAACAAACAAACAAAAAACGTGTGTGCCAATTTACATAAATGTGCCTTTCCTTCACAGAAAGAGAGTTTTTTTTTTAATTACACATCATGAAATATATTTTGATGAAAAAGTAAATAAATAAAGGAAGAAATAGGAAATGTTGAAGAAATATAAAATGTATAGACACAATCATGTATGTTAAAATCAGTTTTACTTCTTAATTTCACCATCAAATGTTATAAAAATTATACCATTTTATTGAAAATTAATTCTTCCAAAGACATCATTTAATTAAAGAATTGTTTCTGTTATTAAAGCTTTGTTGCTCCATTTAGAAGAACAGACCTTAATTAATTTAATGGTAAAATAGGAGAAAAAAATAATGGGAAAATTAAACATCAAGTTCAACTTCTTATAGCTCCTAAAGTTGCAATAGCACAATAAAAAGAATTACACCATGTGAAAGCTCATCTTTTCCACAAAAATATTTTTATAGATCATGAAAATGTGAGATTTGAAATAAAGGGTCAAATTTTACATTTTTTAACACATGTGTAAAAAATGTCAAGAAATTTTGAAAATCCAATAATAGCCTGTTCAGATAGTGTCTGGATATTGGAAATTCCTTATTTGTTATTGGTTATTGGTTTACCCAGGTGACTGTTCAGTCTAGGTAACCCTTTAGTCTACCTTCCTGTTTGGGAAAGGGTTAACAGAACGCTCATTATCTAGGGGTTTACACTGCATGTTTTGACATATATGAAAAAGCAGATGTGAAAAAACATACAGTCTAAACCCCCTCTTAGCAGTCAGTAGTGCATCTAAAAGATTCATGATCTTACCAAATATTGATGGCTCAGCGCAAAACTGAGGTAACTGCCTTATGTTTATAGGAAGTTACAACTGTTTTGCACTTAGCAATCAAATGTAGTGTAACCTCTTACAAAAGCTTTGGAATGGAAATGTGATGATTCTAATAGAACCCACAGGTTCTTTTTAAAGTTATGATACTGTCTCTTACCTTGTAATGGTCTCTGTCTTCTTTAAGTCTTTTTATTTCCTCATCCTTCTCCTGCGAATTATACAAAATACAAATATGGGCATGTGCTACAGTAGTGATGATAAATAAATGGAAATACACACACACATGCATGAGATGCAATCATTGAGCAGCCTCAACAGTTCCACAGTGCAATAGAAATATTGGAAGTCTGTCTGAAGACACTTCTGGACCTGAACCATCTACAAAGTGCAAAGACACAGCTCTGGTCACACTGTGCATATGCACAGGCTTGCAAGAGTCCTTGCCTAGCACAAATTGTACATTGTTGTAAATGTCACACAAAGGCTCATTTTATCTAAAATTATCATAAAGTTTTTTAGACTTTTTCAATACTTAATACTTATCATGCTTTAATTGGCAAAATGGATAGTCAGAGATCAATCTGCACATAATGTGCAGTCTGATCTTAGTACATGCCAACAGATTTCCATTTGTAAACAAGAAAATGCTTCAAAATTTGTTTTCTCAAAATTAATTATTGACTTGCAAATTATGTATCCATTGCTCCCCTTTCTGAATTTAATGAGATAACTATGGTTTTTATTCAGCTAGATGTGTCTAAGTCATGGGAATTGTAATACAATGTTCCAAGTAAAGGGTTTTGAAGATCAGTGCAATTTAGTGCTGGGCAATCAGTTTCAAATCACAATCAATAATTGGTTTTCAGTTGGAAGAGTATATCAACTTATGATCGATTGTACAATCGTTTTCTTAGAAATTAATATGACAGCACTCCCAGTATCATCATTTGAAAAATACAATGCAAAAGTTTAGTTAAAACTAATGACCTAAAGACTCTTTCTGCAGATTTTGCTATTAACTTCATTGATCAGCATAAAACAGTTGTAACTGCCTATAAACATATAGGCAGTTACAACTGTTTCATGCTGAGCCATCAAACTCATGTAGGTATCGATAACAACATATAATGGCTTTCATTTATGTGTTAGGAACTGATTAATCAAATGAAAATACTTAGTCAAATATTCAGTCAAATATTCACAATCAAAAGCCCAAGTAAACTAATTATATTGATTATGATTGATTAATCTGCCCATCGCTAGTGCAATTCAAATACCAACATACCTTTAGTTGGTCTTGGAGATATTTTACTAAGTCTGCCTGTCCATCAGTCTGTAAGATAGTAACGTAATATTTTACAATCAAGTTTTATGCATAATGAAAAAAAAAAGTTTTATGAATGATTTTCTCATTTTTTAGCTCACCTGAGCACAAAGTACTCAAGGTGAGCTATTTGGATCGTAGAATGTCCGTCGTCCGTCATCAGTCGTGCGTCGTCGGTTGTCCACAATTTCTTTAAACATCTTCTCCTCCAGTGGGACAATCTTGATGAAACTTTGCAGGGCTGTTCCTTGGGTCAAGGTCTACCGAAGTTGTTCAAATAAATGAAATCCACCCTTTACTTCCCCTTTACCCGTAACAAAAAGGGTGAAAATATGAAAATCTTTAAAAATCTTCTTCTCTGAAACCAGAAGGCAGACAGCTTTCATAGTTGGTATGTAGCATCATCTAGTGGACCTCTACCAAGTTTGTTCATATCAGGTCTATGGCTACCAACCCATTGGTGGAAGACAAATACTTGGCAAGGATGTGTGCTTCTGTCTGGAATCTAAACCATGACCTCTAGATTGACAGTATGTCACACTTTCAGCGTCTTAAAGTCGATACCTTTAAAGTAGTGGCCCCGTAATACTTCCCCAATGTTTCGGAAGTAATGAATTTTAACAGAGTTAACCAAGGTTTCCTAATGATTTTCATTAGGAAACCTCTGTCAACGTTGTGAAAGTTCATGGGGTCCGAAATGTTGTGGAACTATTACGGGTCCACTACCTTAATAGTAACAAGGTTATGACCCAGGATGAAGTTTGTCATACCAACACCAACAAGGCTTATTCCAATGATGCCAAGGTGTTGTTAATACTCTGAAGCATTGTTCCAAGACAGCTTAGCTAAAATTAGGGTTTTTGATTGTTTGAATGGAGTTTAACGCCGCTTTCAACATTATTTCAGTTATATTGCGGCGGCTGGAGCATCTAACAATGGTTTCCTGGTATTTCTTACGCCAGTACTACCATGACATCCTTTTCTAACCTCCAGCTGCTATCTCACATAGGTCTACGATTATAGAACCATTGGTGAGAGACAAATAGTTGGAAAGAATGAGTGCCGCCGTCGGGGATTGAACCTCATTGAAGATCAAACCCAAGACCTCAGGACTGAGAGGTCAATGCGCTACCAACTCTGCTTGGCTTTCTTTGATTCAAGGTAGTGGACCCGAAATAGTTCTGCAACATTTTGGAACATATGATCTTTCACAATGTTGACCTAAGTTTCCTATTGAAATTCATTAGGAAACCTTGGATAACATTGTTCAAGTTCAATACTTCCAAAATGTTGAGGACCCATTACAGGTCCACTACCTTAAGCCCTTGTATTTTATTCTACACTGTAAATTTTCTTATGAGGGGTCAGGCCAAACTATTTTTAGTGCCTTTAAAAATATAGGAACTTACAATAGTTTTGAAGTGAAAAATGATTATTTTTCATTTTTCGATTTGATCGAAAAATCTATGCAAATCTATTAATAGCCTCAGTGAGTCTGAAAGTGTTGGTCCATAAAAAGGTAAGAAAGAGCACCACCTACAGGTGCCTACGCTCAGCTGTTGAATGCTGGATGGTGGGAAAAAAATCTAAGTCGAAAAAGGGGCATAATTGGTTCAAAATGCATCTAAAGTTATCCCCTTGATAGTAAAGGTTGCTCTTTTGATGGTGAACATGTGTGCCAAGTTTTAAGTAAATGCTTTCAGTAGAACCAGAGATATCACAAAATGTCAAAGTTTTTGCACGACGACAACAGCCGAGCTAAAAAATGTGAAGCCATTTATTTCACTACCCTTAGAACAAATTATTAAGATAAATACCTGGCAGGCAGTTTCCACTGCATCTTCATCTGGTAACGCAACCTGAGATGCAGCTAATAAATCTACAAATACAAATTAGAATATTGAATGACTGGTCATCAATTATCATGTCTATTAAACAAGTCATCCATAATAATGATAATCATAATAATAATGTCTTTATTTAACAGGGCTACACAGTTGGGTGAACCCAGTCTTCCCTGTAAGCCTCTGAAAATAATATCTTTACAACATGTGGAGAATACATCAAATTTATACAGTACAATATTTATAAAGATAAAATTTGGCATTTCTATAAACAATAATTGTGTTGTCCGAGCTTTGTGTATAACTATTTAAAGCCCCTACAGAATAAATAGACACTTAAAATAGTTTTGCACACACCCTAGAATAGGTTTGTCACTGGTTATCTTTCCTTTTGAAAATTCTAAAATAAGGTAAACTTATAAAAACATTTTGGAAAAGAGAAAAAGAATCAATATCAAGTAATTTTTCAAGGAGTTATATCCAACTGCTGTAGAAATAATTGATATAGATATTTCAAAGGGGAATCATGATTTTAACATTATTTCAGTCATATAGCGGCTGCTGGAGCACCTAACATCCTTTCCCCAGCCGCCACCATAGCGCAGTTGGTTAGGCATAAGACTTCCAATCTGGAAGTCGTGGGTTCGATCCCCGGTGGCGGCAAATATCCTTTCCGACGTTTGTCTTTCACCAATGGGTAGATAATCGTAAACCTATGTGAAATAGCAGTCGGAGGCTAGGAAAGGATGTAATGGTAGTACTGGCGTGAGAAATACCAGGAACCCATTGTTAGGTGCTCCGGCCGCCGCGATATAACTGAAATAATGTTGAAAGCGGCGTAAAACCCCATTCAATCAATCAATCAACATCCTTTCCTAGCCTAGCTGCTTTCCCACATAGGTCTACGATTATCAGCCCATTGGTGGTAGACAAATAGAAAGAATGAGTGCCGCCTTTGGGGATCGAACCCTGGAACCTCTACTAATGAGACAAATAGAAGAAATTCTAGAAGTTTATCACCTCAAGTTATTCTTCAAAACATATGTCATTTGCAAAATGAAGTCAAAGTGAGAGAAAAAAACTTTTCTGTCTGTCAGAAAACACAGGGAACAATAGCAATACCTACAGGTACTAACACTCGGCTGCAGATGACGTTGAGTTCCCGATTGGGCCATAACCCATAAATAAATTCAGAGCTTCCCCTTGAAAATCTGATAAGCCCTTGTTAACACACATGTCAAGTTTCATGAAGATCTCTTCATTGACAACAGTTATGACACAGGTTAAAGTTTGTTATACAAACCCCTAGATTTATACCAAATACAGTAAAACTTGTATCAAATGACCACAACTGGGACCATTAAAAAGCGGTCGTATGAGAAAATGGCTGTTTGATAAACATTTTTGATCACAAATTAGAAACATTCCTTTTTATTGAAAATGCATATAATTGAGAGATTCTCAAAATCCCATGTTTTTATAACTCAAAAGAACCTTCTCATTGAGACGATTCTGGTGAGTTTTCACAACATAGGATTCATTTCCAATAATTTTCAGAACAACATTATGTTCTTTTTAGGAAACCCTTATTTAAATAGGGTATTTTCAAAGCAGTCGCTTAGTAAAAAATGGTGGCTTAATAGACGTGGTCGCTCCAGCAAGATTGACTGTACAACACCAATGTCAAAGTGAACAATGCCAGGGTGATGACAACATCTTGATTTTTCGAAACAGCTAAGTTAAAAATATAACAGAAATTCAACGAAAGGAATTTTTTACAGACGGGCCCTTCCTTCCTTGATGCAGCCTTATATTGCAAGAAAGTGACAATGACAAAAGCGCTATGATGGTCATACATTGAGAAACAATGTATAAAAATTTCTTAGAAATCAATAAATTTCTTAAGATTTTGTGTTAACATAAAATTTTACATAAAGCCTTTCTACATTGACATGACAAGAACTCCAAAAAGCAATTTTGCATGGTTACATAATGAGGCACATTCTGCGAAAGTTGCATACAAAAACATCCATGTAAAGAAGTTGTATTATAAGAAAATTGCACATCAAGAAATCAGGTTTGATTGATTGAATGGAGTTTAATTCAGCTTTCGACATTTTTTTCAGTTATTTCGCAGCGGATGGAGCGCCTAACAATGGTTTCCTAGTATTTCTCACACCAGTACCACCATCACATCCTTTCCTAGCCTCCAGCTTCTATCTAGCATACGTTTACAATTATCAGCCCATTGGTGAGAGACAGTTTGTTGGAAAGAATGAGTGCCGCCGTCAGGGATTAAACCCGGGACCTCTACATTGGCAGTCTGCTATCAACTGCACTATGATGGCGGCCAAGAAAACAGAACACCATATACATGCTTCATTCCAATTCATCCATAAACAAGGAAAAGATTCCATACAGGGGTGTGGAATTCCCATGCTGACAAGTTCATATTGATCCTTGACAAGTAAAAAATCATGTATAACTTGTCCAGGAACAAGTGGAAAAAATGTGTACTTCCACATCCCCTCTGTAAACTAGAAATGAGTATTCAGACAGATAGACAGGTAAAGGTGGAGATGATTGTTATAATACTTTTGAGGTAGTGGACCCATAATAGTTCTGCAACGTTTTGGAAGTATTGAACTTTAACAATGGTAACGAAGTTTCCTAATGATTTTCATTAGGAAACCTTGGTCATCATTGTGAAAGTTTATGCATTCAGAAATGTTGAGGAACTTTTACAGTTCCACTACCACTCATTCTTTCCGACTGTTTGTCTCTCACCAATGGGTTGATAATCGTAGACCAATGTGAGATAGTAGCTGGAGGCTAGGAAAGAGGAAAGAATGTGGTGGTTGTACTGGTGAGAGAAATACCAGGAAACCACTGTTAGGTGCTCCAGCCGCCGCGATATAACTGAAATAATGTTGAAAGCGGCGTTAAACTCCATTCAATCAATCAATCAATCCACTACCTTAATGTACTAACCTTCATCATCTGGAGTAGGATCTACAATTGTAGTTGCCTCATACTGTAAACAAAGTGTATGCAAAGCCATTACTTTATTATTTCCTAGTTCTCAGGATAGCCAAACAAATATGAAAATGGGTTTAACTTTAAACATTTTCTAAATTTTACAAATCCCTCTAAAGTGATATGTTTTTTAAAAATATTTAAGTAAGCCTCAAGAATTTGTTGTTGATTTTTTGACACATCAACAGTTTCTACAAGAAAGTTTTGTTGTTGAAATAACAAGAGGATCAGAATGGCCCTAAACTGCTCACCTAAATTTTAATGGTCCAGCAGAACCCAACCAAGTAACTTTCTAACATAGTTTCATTCACATTTGTCTAATTGTTGAAGAGATGTTATTCAAAGAATTTAAAGTGAAAATAGACCTTGCCCACCCATTAATTACTGAGGAAACTCAAAATAAGCTCTGCCCTGCCATGCCCATATTAGTACTCCAAACAAAATTTTGCAAACAAATTTTGAAGAAAATCATCAAAGAAACATTCTGCTTAAGTTTTATTGAAATCAACCAAGTGTTTCAGGAGGAGATGTTGTTCAAAGTTTTCAGGCTCAAAATAAGCCCTACCCTGCCACGCCTATATATATTGACCAATCAAAATTTAGTGAACAATTTTTGAGAGGGGTAACCCAAGGAACATTCTGGTAAAGTTACATTGAAATCAGCCCAGTGGTTTAGGAGGAGATGTCGTTCAAAGCTTTTGGGCTCAAAATAAGCCCCGTCCTGGCACTCCCATATTTATGGTGCAATGAAAATTTCACAAACGATTTTTAAAGAGGGACACCCCTGGAATATTCTCGCAAAGTTTAAAAGTGGCCCAGTAGTTCAGGAGAAGAAGCAGTATTTAAGATTGTTGCCGACGGATGACGGACAACACATGACAGACGACGGAATCAGGGTGATCCTAAAATGGCCAAATGAGATATCAAAGGGATCCTTGATGGCTCTATCTAAGTACTGACAGCATTCAGAACATCACTTGGCCAATTTGATGATCAACCTCCGATGTACAGATGGATTTTTTTTAAAAAATTACATGAAAAACTTGGAAAATCTTGATAACGTCAGTTAAAATGGCGTTAGCCACAAATCTATGAAAGACAACATTCAACATCGCCAATGCTACTCGTTTACGTCCTTTTTGTGAAACCATCACATCCTTATTCAAGTATCTTTAGCCACCTGCGCTTCAGCCACCGCCATTTTACAAAAAAAATTGTTAATAGTGGAATTCATCACTATTCAAACAAAAGGCATAAGAAAGTTTGTAAATTCAAAACATGTGTCAAATAATTCTTGAAACCCATCTTGAGACTGACTGTTGCATGTTTTAAAGTTATGTAAAACCCAAATGCTTAAACCACGGATGTCACCAGACTGGTTACCGTTTCTAATGCTACAAGGTGCATAGATATAATGGTAAAAATAAGTTCAGGAGGTCATGACCTAAAAACACATATTTCTGGCAAATTACTACAAGTTCTAATAGCGAGGTCTTAGATTTAAAAACACAAAGTACCTGTCTATATAGTGTATAGACACCACCATTGTCAGTGTCTGATCTAGGACGCGTGAATCCCCAGCATTTCTTAAAGATCACCTATGTTTTTTTATCAAGCGCGGGATGGTTGCGCAAAAAATCGAGAAAGGAATGTCAGTAAATCTAGCCTTTGACAGCAAGTTTACCATTTTCTTCGAGTGGTATCATAAGATTGACTTCCCTTATTGTTATGGTTGACTTCGATCGCAACTAGGACTGTACGGTTATAACTCTAGTTATTCCTACTATTGTATTATTTATGAGTAGCAGTCGAAGTCAACCGATGATACTACGAATCTTTTTAAACAAACGTTTGATTACATTCATTTATATTTTCATTATGCAATAAAAAACATTGTCAATAAAAAAATATTTACTTTTGAAAAAAATGAATATAGTTTTTTTTTTTTTTTTTCAAAGTGAGAAACTTACAAAGAAAATTTTAAAAATCGTTTTCTTTAGAAGGAAAATTCCAATTAAATGTTTGTATGTTTCAATAATCCCAACTTTTACTTAACCTTGAATTAATATTGAAGGAAACATTGTGATAAAAAGTGAAGATCGCTTTTGATAAGCATTGTTTTCTTTTCTCACAATGATTCTTACTTAACATAATTATTGTTAGAATAAACTGATCTTTGAAAATATGTCTTTACTGCTTTCAGTATGGATAAGTCAATTGTTTTTTTTTTGTTTTTTTTGTTTGGTTCAGCTAACTTGAAGTCCCCCATAGTAATTACAGATCCCACATGTTTTCAAAACTAATGGGGGAATTTCCCCCATGTTTTTCAAATCCTGGATCAGACACTGCATTGTTTTTTTTTTTATCTAAACCCTTAACAAGCTTGTATGGATCATCCATTTGCCCAATTAAACATTGCAACTTCCCTTTTTATTTCAAAGGGGAATTTTCATTATCTTCCAATTGATGAAGAATTCTAGTATCATGAAATAAACAGTGATTTGGGGAGAGAAATCTTGAGAAATACTTATTTGAATCCAAATGGGTACTACTTTATTTTGCAGCTATAAAGATCCTACAGGGTGTTCCTAACATAGTAACACTGGTAATCTTAGTGTTTACCAGATGATTTTCCTTTAATATCAGAAGTGTTTAAAAATGATATTTTCAATATAAACAATGACTAGGAATAAGTGCATCCAGTGCTTTCAGTTCCTTGATTTTAATTTGCGAAGAATTTTATTCAGCATGAATAGTTAATGTGTCCAAATGAGGCTTAGTTAAGCTAATAAAGTGACCGAAAACAAGATATGGTTGTGAAACAGGAATGCCTGAACATGCAAAATGATGTGCTGTAAGAAAATTTATCATAGGATTGTCATAATTTGTCCTAATTTTGCATTAGAAAAATAAAATTATCATTTCTTTTTCGAAAATCTATGCATACAAGGATGTTAAAAAATAATCCAGATTTTGTCTCTCATAATTTTATTTTCCAAGCAATAATACTAAATTTGGTATCATTCGCTGTCAGAATTTGATCCACATATGATTATGTAAAATCGATAAAGTTCTCGGACACAACACACACGCCATTGCTACATACAATGCCACGGTAACGAGTACTAGGGGTAGTAGATAAAATACTTCATTAATTGGGTCTTCTTTTGTAAATATTTTTTCTTCTCTGTCAGTTGAAAGCTTCAAAAATTTTAATGAGTTGCAGGAATAAGTATTATGTAAGCCATGTCTTAGTTTGGAGTAATAAGACAGTGTAATTTTACTATATGACTAGTTTAAATATTGGCTGGGTGAACATTCTCAACGTTCTACACTACATCACCTGACCACTGGGAATTTCGGCTCAAAATTATTTTTCCCTAATTTAGAAGAAACATCTAAAGCACTTAGATTCGAAACTTTTCACGCTGAAAAAGAAGGGTTCATTCTTCCAAATAATTTCTTTTAAAAACTTGTAGAGTCAGCTCATATTCTATCAATAAAAAAAGCTTACCTCATTCTCTGTGAAGCTCAATGTGGAGCTAAACAAGCTAGATGAGTTGGAAGACGAGCTTGATGAGCTCGACGAGCTCGAGAATGAGGGCATCTCACCGGGACCTGTGCAGGTGTATAATGGAATGTTATAGAACTATCAGATCAAATTATTTCTTCTTAAATTTTGACAAGTCCAAATTAAGAAGACATTGAAAGATAAATCAATCTACACTGATTCTTATTGTGAAAGATCATGTGTTCCAAAATGTTGCAGAACTATTAAGGTTTCTTACTGTTAGAGTAGCCTCAATAAATAAAGTCATTATAATTATTATTAGTCATGTAGTAAAGCGAATAAATGCACCGAGAAATCTACTCAGCCCTGAAAATTGCAATCCTTAAGATCTAAAAACCAGCTAAAATACTCGGCTGAAGAATAAGGTTCTTGTCTATTTAATGCTCATAGAGATAAATACACATTCTGTTTTTGAATTGTTTATTATTATCATACTATCAAAGTTTGCTGTTATAAAGATTTAACCCTTATCATGCTGAACCTGGAATATTCCTGCTTTGGCAGTAGCTACAGACAAACATCAGCCTGCACATATGAGCAGTCTGATTTTAGTCTACACCACATGTTTCTCATTTTCAAACCAGAATTTTCAATAGATTTAGTTTTTCACAAAAAAAATTGACCTACTGTTTGTATTCAGTGCTTTTTGCCCTTTGATTTTGATGAAAATTTTTAGCCAAAATGTATTCAGCATGACAACGGTTAAACAAGAGCAACACTTGGCTGCAGGTATTGGATAATACAAAAAAAATAAAGTCGAAAAAGGGACATTACGTTTACAGAAATACTTCCAGAGTTATCCCCCTGGATAGTCTGGATTGCTCTTGTGATGGTAAATGCCAACTATGCCTAATGTAAATGACACCAAAGTGATCAAAATACCTCAATTTTCGCAATTTTCGCAATTTTCTCAGCTAAAAAAGCGACACAAATAGACAACAAATTTGACATTTCTAGAGGTATTAATCTATGATCAGACAAATAATTTCTGTCAAGAAATTTTCCTTTTTAAAGGTCAAATGAAAAGCTCTTTTGACCTTACTTTAATACAAAGAGATGTATTAAAATAATCTGGTGCGATATTCAAAATGAAAATAGCATATACGATAATGGTAAAATCAACGATTTTCTCTTATCTCACCTGTAGCCTGCTATTGAAACTGACCTGTGACGTCATTGCAGTAATGAAGGTATTGACAGAATAAGCAGATCATATAAAATAACAGAATTTTGTTCAACCTATCATAGATTTTTCACAAATTTGTAGTAAAAACGATTGTCAGTAAGATGCTGCGGCAAGATGCAAGGGTCTAATTAATTTAAAATGTCTGGATATAGCATAATTAATAGTATAACTTATCCTAATCAAGGAAACGGGACCCTAAACATGGACTATACACAAAGACATAGAAATATCTTCCGGTGTACTGATTGGTTATTGGTTATTCTTGCGCATGAATTGTCCGATAACCACGCCCCGTCTAAGGGTAATAAACCAATTAACGCCTTTTGAAATTTCCGGTTAACTGATTGGGTAAAATTTTGTCAAGTGTCAATTATTATCATGTATATCATTGGAAAACCATGCCCGGTCAATAAACCAAAGTGTAAACAGGTGTCATGATTGCTGTAATAAGTAAAATTACTTATTTAGGTGTTCAATGATGAAAACATTTTGTTTTTGTAAAACCAAAATACTGCGCTTACAGTTTAAAACGATATTAATGAATTATGAAAATATACCCTATATTATTGTTACGAAAAAGGCTTGTTGAGCAGCTTCTGATCTGCTAAAACAATTGTCTTAGTACCTATTTCTAAATTCTTCACCAAAGAACGTAAGGCTAGTGCATAAAGAGTCGACCCTAGTCAGATTGCGGACTGAGAAGGTTCGAAAATGTTCCAACTTTGATGATTTTCTTTTACAATAATAATTAAGCTGTTTGTTCCTTTCCTTGAAAGAGTTTTTTATGCGACCTCTGACTGACCTGTACTTGAACCGATCCTTTCATCACATAATCATTTTATGGAGTTCCCAGTCGGTCCACATTCGCGTGATGGGTCACATGTAATGAAGCTGAAGCTTAATGACTGGTCTCTTCAAAATTTTGCTCTGAGAAATTATTTCTTGAGTTCGAAGTTAACGTATAAACTTGAACAGTACAAAAGCCGTGAAGAAATCTGCCTCTGTTATAAATCTTGTCCAAGGGCGTAAAAACATGACACGCAGTACGCACAAGCATAATAAGTAAAATATTATTTGTTGAACAATATCGTCAATGATTGATGAATTATCGAATCAACGCAAGTACAGCTTTTTAAAGCTACATTTACGACATTTTGATCACCAGTCAACATTTTTATTTAGTACATTATC
Source organism: Fragum whitleyi (assembly GCA_948146395.1). Classification (NCBI taxonomy): domain Eukaryota; kingdom Metazoa; phylum Mollusca; class Bivalvia; order Cardiida; family Cardiidae; genus Fragum; species Fragum whitleyi. The sequence goes on from OX411556.1 coordinate 10,754,327, forward strand.
TCTGGTTCAGCGCATTCTGTCTGTTTGTCCGCCTCTCTTTCCCTCTCCCTCTTTTAGTCTGTTTCCATCTCTCACTTTATATCTTTCTTCTTGATATTAGACATTCAACACAACATTTAAATAGTTTTTTGATATTTACAATATTGTGAAAACTTTTTTGTTGAAAAAAAAAAAATTTTTCTTTGTGTAAACGATAATGAACCTGCTTAACACTTTTTTCAGCTTGAAATGGTGACCATTTTTAATATATAGAAATTTTTTGTGTGCGTAAATAAAAAAAGAGTGTATAAATTTGAAAAATGTTTCAGAAATTATTTTGAAAATAATGGGCATATTAGAAGAATTATCGGTACACAGACTAGCTAACGCAGAAAGGGTTCCCTTTGGTAAATCGTTTGTCATGTGCGCTGTTGTGTAATTGGCAAGATGTCACAATGCTTCCAATAAACAAAACCACCCAGCTACATGTAATCTATAAAAACTTTATAACTTAATCAAACACAAATTTTATCCTTCAATGATTCATCTGACATTCCACAAAAGACTTATTTTCAACCGGCAATTTACCTAGACACAACCTTTAATCAACAACAGAATACCACCAAATTTGTGTTTAATTGAATTTATTTTTCTAATTATTTGTTATATTTTTCACAAATTCAAATAAAATGAAAACATGGGTGAACATTTGTGGATTAAAGATAATGGAAAAAAATTGTCGAAAAGGAAATTTGTACCGACAAATAATTATAGTTTGAAGGAATTTCATACTATCTAATTGTCAAAGCCCTGTCGAGGTAGGGTTTTATTCAATATCTTGATTTAATTTTGCATAATATATTTGATTGACTTTGTAGTAATATGGTTTTGACCAACCATCAAATGTGTTATGTCAAGCCTTTTTTTTTTATCTTTTTTATATATATATATCTGTATAATAAACAAAAGTTGGAGCTAAATAATTGGTCACTGTGAAATATTACTCTCAATTATATCAAATTGGATTTCCTTCCGAAGGTTTTACCAAATTTACGAAGTGAACAGTCTGAAAAATTCTGATTTTAATTTGTGAGAGGAAAATGTTTATTTTTAACAAGATTACATCGTTACAACGGCATGAAAAACACTCTTACCATGCCATAGTTTCCGATCGTTACAACGGCGTGAAAAACACTCTAACCATGCCATAGTTTCCGACTTACGTTTATCCAGACCTTGCTGTTAGACTCCTGACTAGATGCCAGATGGATTTAGGGTATAAAGTAAAGATATCTGTAGTTTCCACTTGCTTAGGTTTAAACTGATCTGACTGCACAAGTTGATAGCCATATAACAATTTCAAACCTTCATGTTGTTGTTCGATAGCTGTGATAATAACAAGCGTTTGCCATGTTTACCTTCGAGAGGAATGCCTGCAATGAAGTCACACCCAGTGCGCAAGCGCGAAAATCCGTTTTCGGCCAGGTGAAAATTTCCAATAAATCACGGTCGTTCTTTTGTAAATATTGTCCAATTGGGTGTGTGTTTTTGATGCAGATTTTTTATACCTTTTCATTTCGATTAAATTGATTGAAATATATATTCAGTTCTTTTTCGAAAAATAGCTTTTCATTTGATCTTTAAAACCAAAATTGACATGATTAAGGGGGTTTGGTTGCTCAGAATCAGAACTATATGGTTTTAATAGTAAATATTTTAATTCTTAATTGATCAAATAGCAATGAAAGGTAACAGAAGGGAATAAGGGATTTTCCAGTTCCTTCAAGATTGATTGTCTTGGGTTTTTCCAAAATACTCATTGCAATTATACAGAAATGAAATGCATCAGACTTTCCCGCATGTCCTATTCGGTATGAATTGGCTCAGTAGTTTAGGTGGAGATGGGGTTGTTGTTTTAAGAAATTAACAAGACTTTAAATATGCTAACCTTCTAGTGACATGTGAAAAATGTCCCTGGGTTGGACTCGTCCCTAAAAAACATACATAAAAAGATAACATAATGCTTTGTGTTTATAATTTTATCTTGATTTGAGGTATAGGGAAAACTAATCTCAAATTAAAGAAAAATATAATATTTTTCAAAGTTTGGTATTTCTAATCAACTGAAATTGTGTAGTTGATAGCAAGTACTTTACGGAAAGTAAATTTGTTTGTTTGTATGGGTTTTATGCTGCTTTCAACAATCTCAGTTAGATTGTGGTTGCTGGAGCACCTAACAATGGATTCCTGGTATTTCTCTCACCAGTACCACCACCACATCCTTTCCTTGTCTCCAGCTGCTATCTCACATAGATCTTTGATTATCAACATATTGGTGAAAGACAAATAGGGGAAAGGACTAGTGCCATTGTTGGGGATTTAAATAAAGAAAGTTGAAATATTATCCTGTTTTGCCTCATTCATTTTCCAAGCATTCAGGCTAAATTCTGCATCATTTGCCATTGGAATTCAATCCATGTACGCCTATTTAAATTTTGTTAATCTACCTAACAAAAATCAAGCATAGTTGCCATTCAATGATTGGGATATTTACAAGATGAAGAGAGAATTTCTTGATCGCATAGCTTCATGAAACTGAAAACCTATTCACACTGTTTGAATATGCATACAAGAGAGTTTTTAGTTCCATATATGAAATTGGTACCTACAGAAAGGTCTTGTCCCAAGCATTGATCATGTGAAATATGAAAGCTCTTTGATTTACCATTCACTGTAGTCAGGCCTACAGTTTGCAGCAAATTCGCCGCAAACTGTTCTAGCAAATAGTTTGTAGAAAGTTTGCGGCAATGATGAAGTAGTTAAATTGATATATATGAGCCGTTTAACAAAAAAGAACCATGTTGGGAGGGTGAAAAGTATCAACTTGGGGACAGACTACACTATCTAGGTAGGCTGGCCAGAATCAAAACTTTTCGGGTTTACATCATTTTCTTAATATAATGAGCTTTTCTGTGTTGAGCCTCTGGGTGACCTCTGCTGAATGATCTGATCTCTTTTTTAAATTTTCACTTCATACTGTACCAAGATTCTTTGAGCTTGTGCATAAAAATTCATATATCTTTAATTATTTAAATGAAAATGATATATTAGATTGAATACAGTATTGGGCTGCTATAAACACTATTTTAGTAATAATGAAGTGACTGGATCATATAAGAATAAATTCTTGGTATTTCTTCCAGCAATATTGCCATACTTATATACAATGTATGCTTAGATCAGAATGGACATATATGCAGGCTTATCTTAGTCTATACTGTCTACTAAAGCCTTGCGTAGGCCTACAGCAGGAAATACTTTGATCATCATCGGAAGGGGGAATAATTTCTCAAAATAGCTGTGTACAGTTGGAATGAAACAAAGATTTTTTTTTTTCAAAGTTCATCTCCTTGCAACTTTTCTGCTAAGTGCATGATCTAACTAATAGAAAATGTGTTCTCACAAACTTACTGCAAACTTCCTGCCTGCGAGTAGTTTACAGGAACACATTTCTTTATTCAAGAAGTTTGCAGAATTTTTGCTGCAAATAGATTTTCTGCCGCAAACACATGTTAAGTTGCTGCCAACTGTTCTCGCAAACAGATTAGTTTGCAGCAAATTTGCAGCAAACTTTTTATTTCTGTAAGGGATATATATGTGACCTGTCACACAAAAAGGGACCATCCGTGTAGTGCTTAAAGTGTAGACTCCTGTCAGACTGCGCAGACTGACTAGGATCAAAACTTTTTGCACCTTACTTATTTTCTGCTCCTAGAATGATCAATCCACAGTCATATGAAAGAATTTTGGAATTCCTTCCTCTGTTAAACCTATGCTGGACCCAATCTGTTTATCAAATATTTATTTTACAAAATTCCCAGATAGTCCCTTTTTGTGTGACGGGTCACATATATATAATTCTCGTCTATGGAATGGATTGATACTTTGTTACCTAGGATAATGCCCTTACAGGAGTAAGTGAATGAGTGGTCATTGAATACCAAATTTATCAAATGTATCATCTATAAACAGATAAAATGAGGCTTTGCTGGGTTTTATCTGCTTTAGATAACGAGTTTAATAAATTCTGTATTTTATGAACACAAATTTGATATTCTATTTGTTATATGACCCGAATTTTTGCAAAAAGCTGTCAAAATTCTTGAAATTCAACATTTCCATTTTCCGCCAAACTTATAATGTTGTTTAAAACTGACGTCAAAATATAGAGATTATGATGTCATTTTGGTAGTAACAAAATAGCATTGCCATTCCCTGTGGGCTCATTTGCATAGTTATTCCATTCATTAAAATAAACAATATACCAACTTACCCCAGCCTTTGGTGTTGATGTTAGTTGCCTGTCTGGAAAAAAATCAAAGTAATATACAGTAAAACTTGGGTTAAGCAAGCTCAAATGCAGTTACTGATGGAAATGTTCTCTTAATACATTTTGTACAATATTTCATGACAAATATTATTTGGAAGCATATAAATATTAAAACATCAATCTTCAAAATCGTTTGAACTTTGAAATTTATTAGAATTGTCTCATTGAGATGGCTCAAACAACAAAAGAATAATAAACATTTTTTCTTATAAGAATGTCTACTTTATCAGAGATTTTGCTTACAATGAGGAAACTTTTTAAAGAGGTTCCTTAAAATTAATAAAAGTGGTTGCTTTTTCGAGGAGGTAGCTCAAGAAATACAAACTGTATGTGCAAAGAGGAGCACCCTATGCAAGTGCCAAATCTAAAATGAATTTTTTATATAATTGTTTAGAGAAAATTCACCGAAAATTCAAGGCAAAAGGGTCTAATAGACATCAACTTTAATGTTTTTAGAATAAGAATATGCATGGTCAATAAAATCTCCCTGACTATGTTAGAGAGCGTTTACACTGTATGTTTAAGCAGATGTGAAAAAGCACATGTGAAAAAGCGTATCTGTCTTTTTGCGTTTACACTGTATGCTTTTACATATCTGCTTCAGTTGACCTCGGTCATGACTGTCAATCATTTTCAAGATCAAATAGTGTATTGTATTACTGGAATGATGAGGGAATATTTCATCGCTAACCGAAACCAAATGTATATTTGAATGATTTAATTTTATTAGTGTCCACCAATATTCGTATGCTCTGATTAGCTTAAAATTGGTTTCATTGTGCAATGAAAGCAATTTTGAGTATGCAGCTATTTTGTAAGTTTCCGCGGAAAGTAGTTCAATTGAAAATAAATATTATTATTGACTAATTTCAACAATTGTTGCTTCACGATATTAAGATATGAAGAGAATATTTTTTAATTTCATGAAGGTATGAATTTAAACAAAAAATTATATCACACTCATACATGAATCCGCTTTGCATATTTAAACAGTGTGATTATGTTTCTAGTTCACACCCCAATAAAATCAACAAATAGTCTCTTCATCACTTGAATGATAATAAAGACATTGAAATATAGCTCAATTAATTTATTTGCATCCTTTTCTCCAGCTTAAGTTGTTTTTAACCTGGAAAATGGTCACAGAATTTTCTGTTTCTGTAATTAATCATTTCTTTTCTGAACATTTGTTTCACAAAATATTTTATTTCTAATTTAATTCGAGACTGAATGGAGGGGGAGTTATAAGAACTTGATCTAACTAAACTGAACTAATTGAAAGGTATAGAATTATTTTAAAGGTGATGAGATACAATTAAGTACAGTAGAAAGACAATTCTTGATTAAGTTGCGCCACAAATATTCCTGACATATAGACTGACTATGGTCAATATGTTCTGCAATATCCTGATAGGTCAGTAAATTGCAATGGGTATTTAAACTTTTTTTCAGTTTTATTATTATAATTATTTTTCAATATACTAAGTACCACTGAAAGAACTTAATATATTATATGGTAATAGGTTAAATTTTCTCCCTGGTCATTGATGGAATTATATTTCACAAAATGTGGGTATTTGACAGGCTTTCTGAGAGAGCCGACCAGTAATTGTTTATTTTATCAGCTTATCAGCAGGTTATCAGAGGTATCAATGGTCATTTCGGTATTGAAAAGCAGACGGAAATAGAACATGTTCTATTTGGTATGTTTTGCAGATCTGTTAACAGAACGCTCATTATCTGGGGGTTTACACTGCATGTTTTAACATATATGAAAAAGCAGATGTGAAAAAACATACAGTCTAAACCCCCTCTTATGTATAGCTCCTGGGAGCATTTATTAGGAGAAATATGGTATTCAATTTCTTAAATACAAAACTGGGACACAAGGTGCAAATTTTTTTGCATTATCCGTTTTTCTGAAAAAAAAACCAAACTTATTAAGCAGCTGTACCAATAGCACAAAGTAAAGACTCTGATCAGACTGTTGGGCTGGACAGGCTCATCAGACAGACAGACATGGTGAACCCAATAAACCCCCCTCTACTTTGTATAGTAAGTTTAAAGTAAATGCTGTTTCTCAGTACATAATTGGGGGGGGGGGGGGTGTTAGTATAAGAGTGGGGGCTTTTATCAGAAAGAAATATGGAATACAGAATTCCGACTCTGGTTATACTTACCAGGTACAGTATTGTCCTCATTCTCACTTGTTGTCATCTCTTCTTGCTCCTGCAATTTTAACAAGAGCACTGAGCATAAGGGTCTGAGGTTATAAAACTTTTCTCAATCTCAATTCAAAATTTTCTCAAATTTCAATTTGAGATTAAAGTCATGATTCCGTTTTAATACTTATTTTAAGGTATTCCCATAAAAGATATTATAATATGACCTACGTCACCGGAGTGAAATATCCCCGTTGAATATTTTTGATATTACACGGATGTTATTACACTAGTGGAATAACTATGCAAATGAGCTAAAAATGAAGAACAAAGTCATATTTTTGTTAGGAAAATGATGTCATAATGGATATGCTGACGTCATTTTGCAAACGGCGTTATATGTTTCGTGGATTAAAATAAATAGATAAAATTCTCAGTTGAGTCTGAGAAAAGTTTTATAACCTCCGGCCCTGATGCTGGATAGTGAAAAATTCTTATTTGAGCTAGAGCTAACACTGAATTCCCTGTAAGTGTTTTCAGAGAATTAATTGATTGAATGGAGTTTAGGCCGCTTTCAACATTTTTAGCTCACCTGAGCACATTGTGCTCAAGGTGAGCTTTTGTGATCATTGAATGTCCGTCGTCCATCGTGCGTCGTGCGTCATCCGCCGTCATCAATTTAAGTGTTTACACTCTAGATGCCACAAATATGGCCCAATCTTCATGAAACTTGGTCAGAATGTTGGCCAGGTCACAAGGATGAACCCTATTGAAATTGGGAGAGATTCACGCCATATCACAGGAAAAGGGGCCTTAATGACAATTTTCTTGTTTACACTCTAGAGGCCACAAATATGGCCCAATCTGCATGAAACTTGGTCAGAATGTTGGCCAGGTCACAAGGATGAACCCTTTTGAAATTGGGAAGGATCCATGCCATATCACAGGAAAAGGGGCCTTGATGATAATTTTCTTGTTTACACTGTAAACACAAATTTGGAACAGTCCACAAATTTGGAACAGTCTTCATGAAACTTGGTCTGAATGATGGCCAGGTCACAAGGATAAACCCTATTGAAAATGGGAAGGATCCAAACCATATCAAGGGAAAAGGGGCCTTAATGACATTTTTTTTGTTTACACCCTAAACGTCACAAACATTATTCAATCTTCATGAAACTTGGTCAGAACGTTTGCCAGGTCACAAGGATGAACCCTATTGAAAATAGGAAGGATCTGTGCCATATCATGGGAAAAGGGGCTATAATGACATTTTTACTCTTATCTTTCTAGAGGCCTCAATTATGGACCTATCTTCATAAAACTTAGTCAGAATGTTTGTCAGGTTACAAGGATGAACCCTATTGAAAATGGGAAAGATCCATGTCATATCATGGGAAAAGGGACCTTAGTGAAAATTGTCTTGTTTACAGCCTTAGAGGCCTCAAATCATAAAAGTACAACTTTGCTTGAAAATTTCATGTATTTAATGAGACAAAGAGACGAAGGTGAGCCATATAGGACCATATGGTTTAGTTATAAATAGTAATAAGTACTATTTTCTATGCCACTTGTCCATGGACAAGTTTATAACAAGACAAATATTAGAATGGTACTTAATAGGTCTAAAGAGATTGATTATCAAAATGTTAATATCAAAGAGTAGAAACATTGTTTTTAATGAAGAAAATGCTGTACTCCACCATTTTCTTCATTAAAAAATATTTCCTCAAAACTGATTGATATTCCTTTTTGCAGACAAAATCTTTTCGATCCTGGACAAGTAGAAAATCATCTTTTACTTGTCTGAGGACAAGTAGAGAAATTCTGTATTTCCACATCTCTGGTGTTACAGCTCTTGAGAGTCTAGTTAGCTTTTGTGATGTTGAACATACAAATTTCAAGAAGATAACTTTAATAACCAGAGACATGACAATGGCTTAAGTTTAACACTTGCCAACACTCATGCATATGTCAATGCCATCTTCTAGGCCAATGATACCAAGGTGATGCTAATGGCTCAACTTTTGGATCCAAAATAGCTGATCTAAAAATAATGTGATTTTGTTAAGCATATATAGTAAGTATACATACCTGAGCTTCTTCTGTCTTCTTCTTTTTGCCATGGCAGGTCTTCTAAAAAAGAGAATAAGCCAAACAATCAATGCCAATCTTATATTGTAATTTCTCATTAAGAGTGAAAAGGGACTATTTGGATTGATTGATTGAATGGAGTTTTCAACATTTTTTCAGTTATATTGCAGTGGCTGGAGCACCTAACAATGGATTCCTGGTATTACTCTCACCAGTACAACCACCACATTCTTTCCAAGCCTCCAGCTGCTATCTCACATAGGTCTACAATTATCAACCCATTTGTGAGAGACAAATAGACGGATAGAATGAGTACGGCCGTTGGGGATCGAACCCAGGACCTCTAAATTGACAGTCCGATGTGCTACCAACTACACTATGACGGTGGCTCTAAAAAAGTAAACAAAGGGGAATAACTAAAAAATTAAGATAGGAGGAAATTGTGGTTTTTGTGTACTGTACTTTGCTTTCATGAGAGGAACAGAACTGCCTAGTTTCTAGTCAATTGGACTTGAGGTGACAAGGTTGAGCTGCGGACATAAATGTCCATGCTGCCCGCCAATCACATGCCACAAATGATCACATACCATATTTCTTCTTATAAACGCTCCCGGGAGCTATATATAACATGGTCATTATTGATAAAGTATGTATTTTCTGATTAAAAAAACAACAACATTAAAAATGGTGTCTTTTGGGCCCTTTCTTCCTGTCATTTGTGGTGAATTTCCTCTAAACAATCATATACATGTAAATGATTGATTAGAAGAAAATCATCTCAAATTAGTGGAAGGTCTAAAAGAATTCCTTGAATTTTGGCATTTAAAGTAGGCTTTCTAAGTAAAAAATGTTGGGGCCTTCTATTAGGGAGGGCCCTATTATAAGAGGAACTACAGTAATGCATCCTGTTTTTCAGTGGTAAGAAAAATTTTTAGTAACTTACATTTGTAGCTTTCCTTTGGCCTCCCCTCTTTCTCTTCTTTTGTGTTGGAGCTTAAAAGACAAAATCAAACTGATGTGTTTGTGAAACAAAAATTCTCCCGTAACAGCAATTTTTTCAAAATGTTGATTTTTTTGTCTGCAAAACCTTTGAATTTGGACAGGTCCTAAATTTTGTAAAACAGGAGAGTGTTAAGGTCTCCAAAGGTGTAGGGGTACCTTAATTACACACAAAGATGCTATGTGTTAGTGAGTGTCCTGTTGTAAATGATAAGATTTATGAGTGTATTTGAATTCAGTCTTTTGAAATTTCCAATAAATCTTTGGTAGAATCTAGACATTTCCAAGTACCTACAAATGCTTTATATGTAATCAAAGTACCTTCAGCCTATGTTAGTTAGGTGGGTAGTCTGAATATTTTCGAACAAATTTTACATACCACCTTTTTTCATAATTTTGCATTGACAAGGATTATATACAACCATAATATTTTATTGATTTATTCAGTTAATTTTTACAGCAAAAAATATTTGACTCCTTATTTTAGGAAATGGCCCCTAATTGAAGCATTGATGGGGTGCTAGCCCACCCATTTTCATTTCTCTAATGAACCCTGCAAAAGCTATACTTTTACAATGGTCATGAATGAAAAGGCTTTGTTAATGCAATAAAGTATTAACCATTCTTAGGCCAGCCTAAAAGTGCCTCAATCTCTTGGCTGTTGATTGCTGGATAATAGATGAACCTCCTGGATGGTGGATTAGAATCTAATTCAAAATGAGATGTATTTGTGAAACACAAATTTGAGCATGAAGATGACCTTGTCAAATGACCTTGACACCAGCAGATGCAAATTATTGAGATCCATCATTTTCTCAATCTCTTGGCTGTTAATTGCTGGATAATAGATGAACCTCCTGGATGGTGGATTAGAATCTAATTCAAAATGAGGTGTATTTGTGAAACACAAATTTGAGCATGAAGATGAACTTGTCAAATGACCTTGACACCAGCAGATGCAAATTATTGAGATCCATCATTTTACCAAATATGAGCATTGTATCTTGAATAGCCTTGAAGTAATTGGCAGTATTAAGTTTTTTGGTTTAGTTTTGTAGACAGACAGATTGATTGATTGATTGAATGGAGTCTAACGCCGCTTTCAACATTATTTCAGTTATATCGCGGCGGCTGGAGCACCTAACAATGGTTTCCTGGTATTTCTCTCAACAGTACAACCATTACATTATTTCCTAGCCTCCAGCTGCTATCTCACATAGGTCTACGATATTTAACCAATCGGTAAGGGACAAATAGTCAGAAAGAATGAGTGCCGCTGTCGGGGATGGAACCTGGGTAGACAGACAGACAAACAGACAAATAGACAAGTTTAAATAATATGCCCCCTATATTTCTAGGCAGGACATAAAAAGGGCATTATTTGTACAAAATGCTTCTAGATTTATCCCCCTTGATAGTAAAAGCTGCTCTTTTGATGGCAAACAAGTGTACCAAGTTTCAAGTGAATGCCTTCAGTAGAAATAGAGATATCACAAAATATACAAGTTTTTGCACAATGACAACTTCACCATGGCTTTCGCAATACCTTTAGTTCTCTCCGTAGACAGCCAAGGTGAAAATAAGACAATATGTGAAAATTTTGGGGCATATTTTCTTCAAGCATGTCATTGTTGTATTTGTGAAATTTAACGCCATTTGTATATTTGGATCTCCATAGATATCGAGGGTTCAGTGCAAGAGTGTACTAAGTGTATATAAAATGTATAAACACTTAGTCCACTCTGCGCTGACTCCTTAATATGTCAAAGAGTGAAATGAAAAAAGCAGGGTTTATTTTTTTTCTTTTTAATTTCACTAGTTTGGCAGAAGATTTATCAAATGATAACCTCAACCTACTGTTATTTCTTGCTAAACCAACAACAGGCAATAAAGTAATAGAGGATAATCATTTGTTTCAGTTTAAGATCGATTTATATTCATTGAGTGAACAACAAAAGCTATATTTTCACAAGTGGGGAGCCATGAGTGAAAATATAGCTTTTGTTCTTCACAAAATGAAATATGAATCGATCTTACTTGAAAAACGAACGATTATTATATTTCTTTATTCCAAAAATGAGACAAAATGTGAAATTTTTAGAACATATTTTCGTAATGGCGTAATTCCTATAGAACGTTCATTGTGACGTCACTAATTTTGCCTGGCATAGATGATATTAGAAAGGATGAAATACACAAAAGCAGGGTATAAGTTTTTGATAATTTCCGGCTTTTGCGGTGAGATTATCAAGTGATAATCTACCGTTATTTCTCGATAAACCACCCAAAAGCATTAAAAAGAATAAGACATACATGTAGCTGATAAGGACCATGTAGTGGATGGCGTCTTACGTGGTCTTAAAGACCTCCTTTCGGCCTCAGGAATGCCTCCAGATACATTGGAAGATACATTGGAAGAAGAGTCTGCTGTAATGAATGCAAAATAATGCAAATCAAACAAATATCTATGCTACAAAATTTCAAGGGTTTGGTGCAAGACTGTGTGAGTGTATGTATATTGTATATACACTTACTTCAGTCTTGCAGCTAATCCATGAAACGGAAAAAGTAAATGGAAAAGGGAGGGGCCTCTGCTTAAGGTAGTAAACCCACAATAGTCCTTGAATGTTTTTGGAAGTTATTAACTATTTTTTCAGTTATATTGCAGCGGCTGGAACAACTCACAATGGATTCCTGGTATTTCTCTCTTCAACACAACCATCACATCCTTTCTAGTGTTGGGCAATCGGTTTGAAATCATAATCGATTATCGGTTTTTAGTTGGAAGAATTAATCAACTAATGATCGATTATATAATCGGTTTCATTAATATCAAAACAGTACTGCATCATCTGTCTGTATCCTTTGGAATTACAAGACTACATTTGAATTAATTTTAAATTGCAATATCTGTGCATCATTACTAAATTGATATGATTTAAGGCTTGAGAATTTGTTATTGAAACTGTTTAATATGTTGTATAAAGACAATTGGAAAATGTTTATTGTTTTTTCGTATTTTAGTTTTACCAATTCTACATCTCTCATCCCCTCTCTGAACAAGAAGTTGCAGTTACATGTGTATTTGTATAAAATGTGAAACATCAGTGCCAAATAGGGTAATATATATCTTGAGAAAAGAAGAAATGCTTGTTTCTTTTTCCACAACGTTTTCCAAAAAATTTCAAATCAGCACCATAGACAGATTTTCAGAGATTGGTCAGATGAATGAAAGGTTGGACACTTAGATAGAAAGCTGTAAACTAGTATAACCATATCTTCTGGTGACCAGTCAACTCGGCCCATTTTCAACTCGGCCCAACATATAACTCGGCCCAAAATCTTTTTATGCCAAAATCATTATCTTATTGATTATTCATTTAGAATGATTAGTAAAAATACCATATTATTCAATTTTTCTTCAGTTGTCTGGAAATTTACATATACATCGGCCTTAAAAAAAGTTAACTTGAATTTTAAGAATTGCATATATTTAATCACTGAATAAATATTTAATTATCAAAAAAATTAATACTATTGTCAAAATAATAAATATTATCAAAGTAGGGTATAACTGCATCATTTGTACAAAACTTACACATATTTCATGCAATATAGTTTATGCTACTATAGGCTATATATTGGGGCCGAGTTGATAGGGCCGAGTTGACTAATAACCTATCTTCTTGTTTATGGACATAGAAAGAGGATCATCACTTGTCAATCATTACTCTATTTCTTCCTTTCACCAAATGTTTTCCCAGTTTTCATTTCTATTTTTATTAAAATACAAAAGTGATTATGGATACCAATGTTTTTTGTAGAAGCCAATAAACATCGGCAAACTTTTGACAACAACCAACCACCTTGGTAATAGACATGGCAAGGGTACAGAAAAACTGTGAGACAGTCGGTCTAACAAATCCTAATAAACTGTCAGACTAAAGCAAGCCCTGTCAGACCAAACATTTTAGGGGTCAAATTATATTACAACTGTTTTCTTTCCTCATTAAGATTAACTAGCAGTAACATTATAGGCCTTTCTAGGTTGTTAAAAGTCCTCCCAGTGTTTTCAGTGCTTTGATGTAAAAGCTGAGATTCAGAGATTAGCAGAATTATTAAAAAATGTTTTTTGAACTCTTTTCAAGTCAAAAGACTACAGTCACTTGTGGTTTTCATTAAAAATAACAAGAAATAATTTGATGGGTCGAACATTCTTGGGTACGAATAAGCAGAAAATTATTTTAGTCTGTGTGCTTTTGATACTGGAAAAATACGAAAAATTCAGGTAAAATAAGACTAGCTACCAATAATTCTTTCTTATTTAGATCCTAAAATCATCTCTTCTCCCTCTTAATTGATACATTTTAAAGAAGAGAGTTTTCGCTTTCTAGGGGTGCCGAAAGTCGTAGAGGAACTGTTTTTTGACGGAATTTAGACCTATGTAAAGTTTAAGAAAACTGTTTGTTTTCGTGAGAAAGATGTCCAGAATAGTATTTTCTTAAGTGAAAGACAGGATTTACTGTTAAATTATCTTTTTGTCCACAAAATAGTGTCGGACATTCGGACCAACGATATGGTAAAATTTACCGGACCAAGGGGATTTTTGTTCTACATTACTGACGGTCCTTTGTCATGACGGGGGTAAGGAAATATCTCTTAATCCTCGGGAATATTATTGTTTGCATCGGCTTTTTCGTTTCTAGCAAGGATTATATAAACTGCTAATTGCATGGTGATTGTTATATTCCCGGACCAAATTTCCGGTAAAAAACACGTTCCAGGCCGACTACAATCGATTGTGAAATTTCTTAGTCGATAATCGTAATCGGAAGGCCAAACCAACTGATTTTCGATTATAATCGATCATCGTCCCATCACTAATCCTTTCCTAGCCTCCAGCTGCTATCTCACATAAGTCTACCAAATCAACCAATTGGTGAGAGACAAATAGTCGGAAAGAGTGGGTGCCACTGTCAGGGATTGAACCCGGGACCTCTAAATTGAAAGTCTTGACGTGCTACCAACTGCGCTATGACAGCGGCACAGAAAAGATCATAGGCTTTATTCGATTTTTTAGGGCATTAAGATTTGCAGAGACCCAAAAATGGTTAAAACCATATTTTGTGTCTCTGCAAATGTTAACGACTGAAAATAAGTGAATTGCCACTTTTATTGCATAAAAAGAAAGACTAAGATATTTATTCAAACAGTCATTGCAGAATGCTTTAAAACTAGTTACAAACCCACTTATTTGCTCCATAAAGTGTTATACGTTGAAACTTCACTTGAAGTCACAAATTTTAAGGTGGGAATAGGATAAACGTCTCTATTCATGCTCTATATAAATGTTAGACATTAAACTGATAAGTGTATAGGCCCAGACTGAGGATATATAAGTGAAAAAAGCTGTGCCTAAACAGCTTGTGAATTTCCATATTAATCCACTTTTTTTAACCCCTTAGTTTTTTCCTTTAACATATGCCTTTAACGACTCCTAGCATACATTTTATGCAATAATGCAAAATAATGCAAATCAGCATTGCTTTTGAAAATTTTCTAAGCTACAAGTGGGAAAAGTAAATCAACGGAAAAGGGAGGCGCCTCTGTTTAAGGTAGAGTGGACCCATAAAAGTTCTGCAATGTTTCGAAAGTTAAGGGCTTAAACAGTGTATACTAGATTACCCAGTGATGTAATTAGAAACCTCATTTAACCTTGTGAAAGATCATGCATTACAAAATATTGCTGAACTTTTACGGTCCAGGTATACTTTAAGAACAAAAACTAAAGCTGCTCGAGTCACTGATTCACTCCACACAGGCCTGAATCCATGCTATGATAAGCTGAGACTTCAAGTTTTTAATTCGCAAGAATGACAGAGGTCAGATTTAAAAAAAAATCTTTGACAGGGAGGTAGATTGATAATTCAAGATTCAGAAAATTAGCAGTCAGAAAAGTTTCAAACCAATTTAGGCTGCACAGTCCATGCAGCCTGACTACTGTTGACACTTTTCCAACTTCCCAGATGGTTCATTTTTGTGTGACGGGTCTAAAATATTTCATTTCTTACCATCCATCTCCTCCTGAATCTCCTCCACTCCACTCATAAGAGACGGCTCCTAGAAAATATAAAGAGGATAATCATTTGTTTCAGTGCAAGATACATTTATATTTAATTGAGTGAACAACAAAAGCTATATTTTAATGAGTGGCTCACATGACCTTTACTTTGGTACCAGCAGATGCATATCACTGAAATCTATAATCATGCCCAATATGAGCCTTGTATCTTGAATAGGCTTAAAGATATTGGCAATGTTAAGTTTTCGAGTTATTTTACCTTGACAGATGACCTTGACCTTGGCACAATACCTTGACTTTGGGACCAGCAGATGCAGATCATTGAGATCTATCAACATGCCAAATATGAGCCTCATATCTTGAATAGGCTTGAAGATATTGGCAATGTTGATGTTTGTGGTAAAGTTTTTTGAGTTATTTGACCTTAACAGATGATTGACTTTGTCACATGACCTTGACTTGGAACCAGCAGGTGTGGATTATTTAGATCTATCAGCATGACAAATATGAGCCTTGTATCTTCAATAGGCTTGAGGATATTGGTAATGCTTTTTGGTTATGATAGACGGACAAACGGATAGATGGACAACGGTTGAACAGTATGCCCCCATCTTTTGATATGGGGGCATAAAAACTTAACACATGGCTGCACTTACGAAAGAACCCGGCAACAAGATTGGCTCCGCTGGACTTAGTCCAATGGAGCTAATAAACAAAAACAGATTATATAGATGCCATTTAAGAGAAATATGGAATTTATCTAACAAAAAATTTAGCCTGGTTAATTTTAAGGAGAAGAGAAGAAAATTATTGAGGGATAGTCACTGGATCTACATCACCCTTTCCTAGCTTCCGACTGCTATGTGAGATAGCAGTCAGAGGCTAGGAAAGGGTGAAATGGTAGTACAGGTGAAAGAAATACCAGGAATCCATTTTTAGGTGCTCTGGCCGCCACGATATAACTGGGAAATTGTTGAAAGTGGCGTAAAACCCATTCAAACAAACAAACAAAATCAAAAAGGTGCTACACAGGGGCTTAGCTAGGTGAAATTAAAAGACCATAAAATTTCTAATAGAGACTCATGGTCCTCTTTTACCCAATCCCTCATTTCTGAGGTTGAAATCTACCATTTTTAATGTGATTTTACAAACTTTCGAAGCCTTTATTAAAGGCCCATATCCACAAAATCAAGGTCACTAAAAATTTAACTGAGGTTTTTATGCACCTTTTCCCCAATCAAATGTAAATATTTTGCGCGGATTATGTCTATTTTTTGCCATTTTTCAACATCATAATATTTATTACTGGCTAATTGTGAAACAGTTGTGTCTGCCTGTATGTTTATAGGCTGTTTCGACTGTTTCACACTGTGCCATTAATTTGAAGTGTAGCCTCTATTAAAAGCCCATCCCTTTCTAATGGGTATTTTTAGAAGGCATATAACACTGACTAAACAAGGTGGCAAATTGTCACAACATAGGCTCCTTACACTACTGGATCTTCAAGTAAGAAAACTAACAAAGGGAAATAACTCAAAAATAAAGCAAGGTAGAGTAAATTTCTTGTTCAATGCACACCATGATCATAAGAGGAACATAACTGTCAAGTTTCAAGTCAATCAGACATAAGGTGACAGAGTTAATATCCAGACAATGTAGTAGGCGCCACTTGCCAGCCAAGACACCACAAGTAATCACAGGCATAAAACAAGAAGACCATGATCGTCCTAAATCAATTCTAAATGACTCTTGCCTTATTAAATTGAATTGCCTTAAAAGATAATTAAATGGCAATGCATGAGATATGCAAGTTTGAAATCCATTTATTATAATATTTCGAAGGATCTTTGGCGGTTTTCTAAACATCTCTCTTCCTTTTAAACAATACTAATGTAACTACATTTTTGCATACAGGTCAGTGCGCCCACATTACCTTTAGCTGTAGGGCATAGCCCTATTTCTGATTAGCAGATGGAAGGAATCTCCATCAGCTCATCCCAGAGGATACCTCATACAAGCTAGGTTAAACCTGTATTTCCCCTAATAATAGCACCCTCCCTAATAGTAGCACCCCTACACTTTTTACCAAGAAAACCCACTTCAAATGCAAAATTTTAATTAAGAACTTTTTCAGACTTCTTCTCTAATTTGATATGAATTTCGTCTAAACAATCATTTATATGATTGTTCAGAGGAAATTTACCTCAAATTAAATGGAAAGGGCCTAAAAGACACAATTTTGATGAATTTTTTAATCATAAATGCATACTAAATAAAAGCTCCCTGACAATGTTATGTATGGCTCCTGGAAGCTTTTAATAGGAGAAATACAGTATGCAATATTGTCTGTATTCTATTTCAGCTCACTTCTCCCCTGCACATACCTCACCAAGTCTCCTCTTACATTCAACATACTTAGTCTTGAATTTTGACAACGTTGTCTTCAAATGGGTGTTCTCCTGAACCTAGACAGAATAGAAGATATACATTCAGTGCTTGTGCTAGCTTTTTCATTATCTTCTTACTATTCCGCGTAACAACTAACTGTCTTCTGGGGTACATCTACGGTAGCGAGGATAAATAAATGGAAATACACACACATGCTTTTTCAGATGCATAGATATCCACCTTAAGGTGATAAGCTATGGGGGTCAAAAATGGTTTTGAAAGGCTCAGAATGAGCAAATCATAAAGATTTAACAAGAGCATTGAGTACAGATACCCACCCTCGGCTGTTTAGTGTTGGATGGTTGATAAAAATTCAATTCCAAAAAGGGGCATAATTTGCATATAATGCATTTAAAGTTATCCCCAAGTTAGAATTGGTTTCTCTTTTGAACAAGTGTGCTAAGTTTCAAGTGAATGCCTTTAGTAGAACCACAGATTTCATAGAAATGTCAGTTTTTCTCATAACGACAACAAAAAGGACTACAACATAGGTGTACAATTATCAACCCATTGGTGAGAGACAAATAGTCGGAAAGAATAAGTGCCACCATCAGAAAAGCATTTAGAAGGTTACCTGATTGTCTAGGGATACCTAATTTCCCCTTATAAAAGCCCCCTCCCTAAAAGTAGCACCCCTACATTTTTTACTAAGAAAACCCAATTCCAATGCCTAAATTTTAGGAACTTTTTGAAACTTTTTCTCTTATTTGAGATGAATTTCCTCTAAACAATGATTGTTTAGAGAAAGTTCACCTCCGATTAAAGGGAAAAGAACCTAAAAGACATTGATTTAAATTATTTTTTAAACCAGAAAATGCATACTTCATAAAAGCTCTTAATAAAAGCTGACTGACCATAATATGTATACTGCTCCCGGAAGCGGAGTCACTGACAGATCTTTAAATCTTTGCTTCATGATATTAACTAATAAGATATGAAGATAAAATTTAATGATTTAATAGAAGTATGAAACTAAAAACATAATCACACTCATATATGAATCTGCTTCACATATTCATACATGTGATTAGGTTTTTAGTTTCGTACCTCAATGAAATCAACAAAAAACTCTCTTCATCTCTTAACTATTAAGCCTTGCCATGCTGAATTAAAATCCTCCTTCTCAATTGTACTCTTATCAAAGTACTGAGGGTCCTAAAATCCATGGGACTAAGAAATCTTTTTTATTAGTCCCCTACCGGCAAAAGCCGAAGGGGACAATAGGTTTGCACTCTGTCCGTCTGTCCGTCCGTCAGTATGGATTTCAGTTTTCTGGACTTTTTTCTTAACCCTTGGAGATATTTAGCTGATTTTTGGTATGTGAGTTCGCATCAATGAGTAACAGAACGAGTTCGAGTTTGGTTCCAGTCCACTGATTTTTTTGGAAGATACGGATGCTGGACTTAGAAATTACCAGGAAATTTCAGTTTTCCAGACTTTTTTTCTTAACCCTTCGAGATATTGAGCTGATTTTTGGTATGTGAGTTTGCATCAATGAGTTACAGAACGAGTTCGAGTTTGGTTCTGGTCCATTGATTTTTTTGGAAGATACGGATGCTGGACTTAGAAAATTACCAGGAAATTTCAGTTTTCCTGACTTTTTTTCTTAACCCTTGGAGATATTGAGCTGATTTTTGGTATGTGAGTCCCCATCAATGAGTTACAGAACAAGTTTGAGTTTGGTTCCAGTCCATTGAATTTTTGTGGAAGATACG
Source organism: Fragum whitleyi (assembly GCA_948146395.1). Taxonomy (NCBI): domain Eukaryota; kingdom Metazoa; phylum Mollusca; class Bivalvia; order Cardiida; family Cardiidae; genus Fragum; species Fragum whitleyi. The sequence continues at coordinate 10,774,196 of OX411556.1, forward strand.
GATGCTGGACTTAGAAAATTACCAGGAAATTTCAGTTTTCTAGACTTTTTTCTTAACCCTTGGAGATATTGAGCTGATTTTTGATATGTGAGTCTGCCTCAATGAGTTACAGAACAAGTTTGAGTTTGGTTTTAGTCCATTGATTTTTGTGGAAGATATGGATGCTGGACTTAGAAATTACCAGGAAATTTCAGTTTTCCGGACTTTTTTTCATAACCCTTGGTGATATTGAGCTGATTTTTGGTATGTGAGACTGCATCAATGAGTTACAGAGCAAGTTCGAGTTTGGTTCTGGTCCACTGATTTTTGTGGAAGATACGGATGCTGGACTAAGAAAATTACCAGGAAATTTCTGGGGTTTTTTTTCTTTATCCTCAGAGATATTGAGCTGATACATAAAATCTGATACAACTAATATTTTGGAGAGGTAGTTATACCTTTACCACCAAAAAAGATACTGCTCTAGGGATATATTTATAAATCGGGAAGGGGACTTGGTATTGCCATGCAATACTTCCGAATGCTTCTTAAAAATTGTTAAATGAATAACTCATCCTTGAAAGGGGACAAGCGGTGGTGTAGACTAAGATCAGACTGCACAAGGGTGCACACTGATCTTTGTTTATATCTCCTCCCAAAGCAGGAATATTCCGGGTTCAGCATGACAAGGGTTAAAGAGATCTTTATTTATACAAAATATTTAGTACAATGACATACTGCTGACTTTTGAAGAGTATAAATGTCAACCTGATTGGAAGTTTTTGGGGGTAAAATAGTTTTTTTCAGAATTTGGTGGCCAAAGCCATACTTTAATGGTCAAACAAGAGCCATGACCTTTTGCAATGTAAGTTAATTAGGATTGGTATATGGAAACTTGTTGCCTGATGATGGACAAAATTTTGATGGTTGAAAAAATATTTTTACTAACCAGCTCCTCCACACGAGCTTGTAGCTCTACCTCCCTGTCAGATGACATGGTCAGGCTTGTCACAACAATACAAATAAATAAACAGGAAAACAGGAAACAAATCAACAACAAGAAAACAGGTAACAATGAAACAACAGCAACAGCAAATATAACGGAATGTAGATGATAATAGTAAGTAATGGCTTTGAATATGTGGACCTAAATAAGAAAAAAGAATATTGAAGCCTGCAAAAGAAAAACTGTTAACCCATATCCTGCTGAGTTTAGATTTTGTTAAAAGAGAAATTGCCAATTTTGAAGATAATTTAACCAGTATGGATCAAGCTTTCATGCAATAAATAAGTAGCAAAGCAAGCAATGTAGGTTAAGATCAGACTGCACATCTGTACTATCTGATCCCAGTCTTTACAGACACATTACTATCTACCAAAACTGCATATTCAGTAGAAATCAGTGGTTCTGTGTGAAACAGTCGTAACTGCCTATATGTTTATAGGCAGTTTCAACTGTTTCACTCTGAGCCATCGAAATAAGTTGATAAGGGCTAACATTGATTAGAAATTCACAAAACAAATATGGTACAGAGTAGATTTCAACTACAAGGCTAACTCACCCAGGAGCTAGTATTTCATCCCAATTCTGAATATCTGCATAGGGTGGCAAAATATTTTAAATTGGAATATGTGCGTATGATTATGTCAATGTTCGCAATTCACTACTCTTTGTCAAGATTCTAAAAATTGTCTATTTACATTTGTAATCACAGTTGTAATTAGGCTAGGATTTGGGTATTCCATTCCCAAAAGTGAAATTGAGAGTGCGCAGATATGTACGCAGAAGGGTGACACACGATATTTCTGCCACTGTACGCAGACATTCTGTAAGTGGATAAAACATTACCTTCACCGAGATCAATTACCTTCCATTGCAATGATAGACTTTGTTTACTAGCTCATTAATTGATTGCTATTTTGTTTCTTCACAGAAATAAATCAATCAAAAAAGTAACCATTTAATTTTCCAAATATTGTGCCTTTTCTATAAATTAAGGCTCATAATTAAGTGAGCAATCAGAGGTCAATCTTGTCTATACAGGTATGGATTTTTAATGAGTTTTAACACAACTTTCAACAATTTTTCAGTCATTTCCTAGAAGTTAGAGCACCTAATGATTGATTCCTGGTATTTCTGGCCCAAATGCTACCATAACATCCTTTCTTAGCCTTCAGATGATTTTCCCTTTTAAGTCTGTTCACAATTATCTTAGTCAAGAAATTGGCATTGTTTGTACAACAAGAGTACCGCCCATGGGTGCCTATGCTCGGCTGGATGGTGAAAAAATCAAAGGCAAAAAAGGGCATAATTTGCAAAAAAACATATAGAGTTATCCCCCTTGAAAGTATAGATTGCTCTTTTGAAAGTGAGCATGTGTGCAGAGTCTCAAGTGAATACCTTCAGTAGAACCAGAGATGTCACAAAATGTCAAAGTTTTCATGTGACGACGACACCAAGGCTAAAGCAATCTTTAACTTAATTTAAGGGTAATTCCAAACATGGGTTACTTGGGTATGTGAGTATTAAATGTAAAGATTTGGTAATGCTTTATCATTCCCACTATATAATTATCAGGGTTCTCCCCAGAGATTCTTGTAGGGGTAGCACTTGGCATATACCGTATTTTCTCTGATAATAGTGCCCTTCCTGATAATAGCACTCCTACATTTTTTTAACTAAGAAAACCTACTTGAAATTAAGTTTTAGGAACTTTTTGAGATTAATACTCTTTTCTAATTTGAGATGAATTTCCTTTAAACAATCATTTATGTGATTGATTAGAGAAAATTTACCTCAAATTAAAGGAAAAAGGCCTAAAAGACATCAATTTTAATAATGTTTAAATCTGAAAGTGCATAATAAAGAGAAGCTCCCTGACCTTTTAATGGACAGCTCCTGGGAGCATTTATAAGGAGAAATATGGTATGTGCGCCGCTGTAATGACTGATTGCATTTTATTTCTCCTGATAATAAAGAATTATTACAGTGTTTTAACTTTATATAGATAAGGCTGTTTATCTTTTTTTTAATCGGAAGTTGTTTTTTGTTGAATATCTACTTTGGTTTGAATTTTTTCCTATTACGCCCATTTTATATTTGTACAGAAAGCCCTATCATCCTTTAAACATCAATAAAGAGTGTCATCATGACTTATATTTTCTCCTCTTTAACTTCCCCTAGAATCTCTTCAATTTAACAGAATCTATCAGTGTTAAAAAATGATTTTATGAGAAAAAATGAATAGAATAAAAACCAGAAAAAGAAAGAATATTGGATTATGAAAGAAAACTTTTAAAGTCGTAGAAAATAAAATCAAGTACACCAAAGCTGCCTTAAGTTCATTCCTTTAAAAAAAAAATTTCAGTTTCCTGTTCAGTTACCAGTTTCCTGGTATTTCTCTCACCAGTTCAACCACCATATCCTCTTCTAGCTTCCAGCAGCTATCTCACACAGGTCTATGATTATCAACCCATTGGTGAGAGACAAATAGTCAGAAAGAATGAGTGCCGCCGTCATGGATCAAACCCAGGACCTCCAAATCGACAGTCTGACGCACTACTAACTGGGCTATGAAGGTGGCGTTAATAAAATGAAACTTAAAACTCAGCCAGTGAAGGTAAAAAATTATAATGGCCAATAAATAAGGGTCTTATCAATTAAGGGCATTGTGTAATGGACAGTATACAACCTAGAAAGCCAGTATGTAATGACAGTTCGCCTGCAGTCGGTTTTATTGCTCATTTTGGCCCTTTGTTCAGAAATAAATTTAGCTGTATCTGTGATCAAAATTAAACATATCAAAGATCCTAAGATGTATCGACAATGTGTTTGATTTCTTGAAGGCCTATTGGGACCAATATATCATAGGGGCCTGGGGAGAACCCTGATTGTTGATTTTCCATCAATTTCTTCATGATTTTCTTCCAAATCATCCGTAGTATCAAAGTATCTGAAAGTAGAAAAAAAAGTAACTTGTAAATCCTTGTCATGCTTGATTACAAGACGGCAATGATGGTCCTTAATCACTCACCAGAGTAAGTCAAATCATTACTTGTCAACCTGGTTATAAATACCAGAGATTGTTTTCATGTTCATTTAGGGTGGCTTTAAAAGATATACAGGATGCCCATTCACGTTCTACAGTACGTAATTCACGTAGAAATACATCAATTCACATACAGGTTTGTAGGCCAGACATGCAAGCAGGTAAAGAATAACTGATTAACGTAGAAAGATAACTGACCATTACATGAATGTTTTGAATGAAAGGGAATCTGGTTTGTATGCCTTATTATCAGTTGTAAATCCAATCATTAATTGGTCAGTCATTTACTATAGCCATAGAAGAAGCTGTGTGGCTTATCAATCAACAGGTAATTCTGAAGTCGTAAACATTGGCAGCCATAAAACTCCAATTATCTATTGTCTGTGTATATCAATAGATTCTTCAGTGATTCAACTGACTCCTATTTTTTATATAATAATTAAAGTTTTGACTGAAAACTACTTTGTTTTAATTTAAAAAAACTAATGTCTTCATTTTTAGCTCACCTGAGCACGAAGTGCTCAAGGTGAGCTATTGGGATCGTAGGATGTCCGTCGTCAGTCGTCCGTCGTCCGTCGTCCGTCGTGCGACGTGCGTCGTCCACAATTTCTTTAAACATCTTCTCCTCCTAAACCAGTGGGCCAATCTTGATGAAACTTGGCAGGGATGTTCCTTGGGTCAAGCTCTACCAAAGTTGTTCAAATAAATGAAATCCACCCTTAACTTTCCCTTTACCCTTAACAAAAAGGGTGAAAATATGAAAATCTTTAAAAATCTTCTTCTCTGAAACCAGAAGGCAGACAGCTTTCATATTTGGTATGTAGCATCATCTAGGGGACCTCTACCAAGTTTGTTCATATAAAGACCCTGGGGCCATATTTGGGCTTTGCCCAGGCCAAACCCTTTTTACATAGAATTAAAGAGCGAAAATCTTTAAAAATCTTCTTCTCTGTAACCAGATGGAAGGCAGCTTAAATATTTGGTGTGTAGCATCACCTAGTGGGCCTCTATCAAGTTTGTTCATAACAAGACCCTGGGGTCATATTTGGGCTTTGCACGGTTGCATCCCTTTATCTCTTATGAGCACGAAGGGTAAAAAAATGAAAATCTTCAAAAATCTTCTTCTCTGAAACCAGAAGGCAGACAGCTTTTATATTTGGTATGTAGCATCATCTAGTGGACCTCTACCAAGTTTGTTCATATCAAGACCCTGGGGTCATGTTTGGGCTTTGCCAGGGCCCAACCCTTTTAACATAGAATCAAAGAGCAAAAATCTTTAAAAATCTTCTTTAATCGAAACCAGAGGGCACACTGCTTTCATTTTTGGTATGTAGCATCATCTTGTGGGCCCCTACCAAGTTTGTTCATATCAAGACCCTTGGGTCATATTGGGGCTCCACCTGGGCGTATCCCTTTCAGCTCTTATGAGCACGATGGGTGAAAAAATGAAAATCTTCAAAAATCTTCTTCTCTGAAACCAGAAGGCAGACAGCTTTCATATTTAGAATGTAGCATCATCTCATGGACCTCTTCCAAGTTTGTTCATATCAAGACCCTGGGGTCACTTTGGGGTCCACCCTGGTGCATCCCTTTTTACATAGAATCAAAGAGCAAAAAGGCATATCTGTCTTGCTCTTCGCTGAAAACGTTCCATGGTATTGATCTTAAGCAATTATCTTCTTTTTGACATCTGCCTATCTATTTAATGTGATGTACCAGGGGTCATAGAGACTCAGGTGAGCGATCTAGGACCATCTTGGTCCTCTTGTTTTAAATTAACATGCAAAAATTAGAGGGGCTAACAATTGCAACTAAAATGGTTGTGAACAGAAAATTATGTAGAAATTGCATTAACTTATGAGTACATTATTCCATTGTTGAACTCAGCTTAGATGTTCAGATGTAGATCTTTTGGGCCATTATCAGTTTTACTCTAACTAGTAATATATAGAGCATTTTTATAAGATTCATATATTGTACCCTTAATTCTAAATGTAAAGGGTTCGCTGTACCCCTAGATTTTTCTTTGTACCCTCAATTTTAAACTTAGAGGGTACATGTACCCCCAAAATGAAAACCCAGAGGGCATGCTGATATAGACTTTGATTTTGTCCTTTTGAATTTAATTTCTTTTCTAAATTTTCATAAACTTTCGGACTTTCTGTTACAATGAAAAACAGAGTTTTGGATGGAATATTTTTTTTTATTACTTTGGTAGAGCTTCACCCAACATCCCCACTAAGTTTCAACTTGGTTGGCCTGGTGACTTAGCAGAAAAGGGTTTTTTTTTCTAAGATTTTCAGCAATTTTTGACATTGTTTTATCATGGAAACCTGAGTTTTTAATGAAATTAAATTCTTTTAACAACTTTGGTAGATGTTCCCTCAAGGAACAGCCCTGACAAGTTTCAGATTGTTTGGCCCAGGGGTTTAGGAGAAGAAGAAGTTTAAAGAAATTATTGACAGATGGTTACATGGCAGATGGATGGACAGTTTATTTCTTTATTTCCATTTATTTATTGTCATTACCGTATTATATGCCAATGTGAGCAATGCCGCAAGAAGACAGTTAGTTATTATAGGGGATAGTGTAAGGATACATGACAAAACTACTGCTGAGATCTGCCATGAAACGCGCTCCGTGTAAAGCACCATGTCATTGGACCATGTCTTAACCTCACATCAGAAAGACAATCAGTTTGCTAATGTGCCATCCTGTTTATTAAACCCACTCGATCAACCTTCTGACCTACTGAGCTAACCAGCCTGACGGACAGTGAATGATCACAATAGCCCAGCTTCAGCACTTTGTGCTCATGTGGGCTAAACATCTTGGCAAAACTAGACTGTCGCACTTGGGACTAATACCCCCTACAAGTGCTTCTCAATAATGGTAAGCAATTTTCCATGAAAGGGCCATAACTTTGTTAAAAGTCATTGTGGAATTTTACAAAAGTATCACTAGCACAACTTTGCTCGATACTCATTAGATCACATCATATTGTGAAGTTTGAAAGAAACCCGCCCATTGGTTAATGAAAAATAGAGCAGACAAAAAAAGCTGCAGATGGACTCAAAATCAAATAGCTAAAAGCACTTTTTGTCCAAATAGTTATGAGACAGTACTTTACATTGAAAATACAATTTAAAAAAATTCTGGCAAAGATCAGTATGCATAATTGTGCAGGCTGACCTTTGTCAACACCTCAAGTGTCAAATAATCTTTTGAAGCATAGATTTGAATTTACAAATAAATATATAAGATAAATTATTTGAAAATCGAGTGATTAATTCCAGTTTAGGCACTTACAAATCTCTTTCACAATTTTATGATTAAGGAATCAATGACTCCCTTATTTCAAACACTATCGTGATCGAGCCCTGCCCCTATGCCCCTATCAAGATTGACCCCAGAGTATTCCAATATTTCTGTGGGTCAAATAAAGATACTTTCAGAATTTGAGGGTCAAAACCTTGGTTTAGGTTTCAAACACCAGCCCTGCAAGGGTTAGAATCATGGGAGCAAAGATTGCAAACAACAAAACAGAGCTATAGACACGGGATTGTATTTTTGATTTTAAATCAAGGTATTCAATAATTATTGCACAAACTCTATATTATGGATACTCATTGGAATCATCTCATCAAGACGATTCAAATGAGTACCCACAACAAAGGGGTTCACTGAGAGATAAAGATTTATGACTGGTCAAAATTTTTATACAGAATGAAAAAGACTCCATCTTTCCTAGCGTAATTCAGACATGTTTTAATGTGATAGGAAAGAAGCTTGAATGGGGTTTTACACTGCTTTCAACAATCTTTCAGTTATATCGTGGTGGCTGGAGCACCTAACAATGGATTATTGGTATTTCTCTCACCTGTACTTCTTTCACATCCTTTCTTAGCCTCCAGCTGCTATCTCACATTTACGTTTTTCTATGACATTAGACAGACCACATCAATATGCAAATGGTCATGTGATGTAGAATACTAAGAGAAATTTTCTTAAACTTCCATGCATATATGAAGATGTGTTTACAATAAATTCTTAAAATCAAATTTCAAATACAGGCCCCTTTCCTTGTGACGCTAAATTGATCAGAAATATTTTAAAAGGAAGAAATCATTATGATGATACTATCATTCGCAGCAAATTTGAAGACAATCTGATTAAAACTGTAGACTTAAGAGTGTTAACAAGGATTTTCTTATAATTTTTCAATTATTTTCATTTGGCCCCTATTCTTGTGACACTTGACAGATCAGGCCCATTTTAAAAAGGAACCATCCTTGTGATAATACAATCATTCTGAGCAAGTTTAAGGTCAATAGGAAAAAAACTGTACCTTAGAGTGTGAACAAAGATTTTCTCATTGAATTTTAAAAAGGCTCATTTTCCCATGACGCCTGACGGATATGGCCAATTTTGAAAGGAAAGATCAGTGAAATGGTCATTCATTCTGACCAATTGAAGACAATGGGATAAAATTAATGGATTTAGAGAGTTAACAAGCAATTTTTTTTTAATTTAACAGAAGGACAGACGGTCAGACTACCAGACGGATGGACGCCAGGCGAGAAAACCAGTATTGCAATAGCTCTACTGACCTTTGATCAGTATATTTAAAAACTAAATCTGTCCTGTTTTTTACACAGATGTTTTAGGAATTCACCAATCATTGGGCACTCTAGAGGCCATATTTTTGGTCCAAGCGTCTTGAAACTTGGTCAGAATGTTTGTCTCCATCAAATCTCGGTCAAGTACAAAATTGGGTCAATTAGGTTCAAGAATGGGGTCAAGGGGTCAAATCTTAGAAAAACCTTGTGTGCACTCTAGAGGCCATATTTTTGGTCCAAAAGTCTTGAGACCTTGGTCAGAATGTTTATCTGCATCAAATCTCGGTCAATTTCAAAATTTGGTCATGTGGGGTCAAAAATGGGGTCAAAGGGTCAAATCTTAAAAAAAACCTTTCACTCTAGAGGCCATATTTTTGGCTAAAATGTCTTGAAACTTGGTCAGAATGTTTGTCTCCATCGAATCTCAGTCAAGTTTGAAATTGGGTCTAGTGGGGTTAAAGATGGGGTCAAGGGGTCTAATCTTAAAAAATCCTTGTTTACTCAAATATCTTGAAACTTGATCAGAATGTTTGTGTGAAACCTAGGTCAAGTTTGAAATTGTCTGGAAATCTTACACAAGTTTGATAGAGGGTCAAAAACTTTTTTTAGTATTTTAGAGGCAACACATCTAACTGAAATGTTTACTTCTTGAAATCTGACTTTTGTTAAGCCATGCATCAGGTGAGCGCTTTAGGGCCAATGGCCCTTTTGTTTTTAGAACTGATTGGTTGATGTTGAAACATGTGTAACTATTTCAATCTGTCTTTTCGTTTTTCTTTAAAAATGACTTCATACTAATATATCTTCAATGTAAGTATCGCAACGTTCAACATAATTTGGCACTCATAACCATTCAAGTCATTGTGGTTGTCTCGACTGATGTATTGTAACTTTAATAAAATGTGAAATTAATAGCTTATCGATGAAATTGTCATGCCTTGGATCTAAATCTTGTTTACCCCTTGGTCTGTTCAGCCTGAATCCAGGTCATCCATGATCCAGTGGCAGATCTAGATGGGGTCAGATGTTAAATTAACTCTTTCTGCAGTGCATTTTTCTAATTTTCGTGCAAAAATTTGATCAAAATTGTGTATTTTTTAGCTTGACTATTCATTGAATAGGGGACTATTCTGGTCACACAGGCTAAGGCGTCGGTGTTATGTCTTGTTTAAGGTTTTACATGCATGTAAAATCTCTGTTTCTACTAAAACTATTGCTTTGAAACATTGCACATGGTTCCAAGACCATAATATAAGCCCCTAGACAAAGATTTGTTACTCTTATACTTAATTCAGTGGAATTTTAACCCTTTTCGGATTCTAAATCTTTAAGTTTTTCATGCAACTATCGTGTATATTTGTAATTTCTCTGTTTCCACTAAAGTGTATGCTTGGAAACTTTGAACATGCCTCTGTGACTATCATATCAGCTCCTTGACAAAGATTCATTACTCTGATGTTGAATTTATAGGTTTTCCAATGTCGACATTGGCTTGCTTTTACTATCTAGCTCTGAGAATAGTGGAGCTTCTATGTCTCAGACAGCTCTTGTTGGTTAATGAAGCAGTCTTTTTGCAGGGGTGTGGAATTCCTTTGGACTGAATTCCTATGCCTGACTTGCCCAACATTGTCTTTGCAGAATTAAATACCAGGGCAAATCTGGGTAACAAACATAGACAAATGGTTATCATGAAAAGGGTTCATTTATATCATGCATATCAATACCATGAAGATATTGTTTGAGAGCCTAGTTTTTATTCAATTTTTTTCAATGATTTGAAATGTGAGTCTTTTTTAGCTTGGCTGTTTTTTAAGAAAACCCGAGGTATTATGATCACCTTTGTGTTGTTCGTGTTGTTGTTGTTGGTGTGGGCGTTGCATGACAAACTTTAACCTTGGTCATAACTTTTGAATGGTAAGTCATAGAGCTTTCATATTTCACATGATTATTGCTTGGGACAAGACCTTTCTGTAGGTTCCAAGTTCAAGGTCATCAGTCAAGAACAAAGTCGTTTTTCAAGGTCAATTTTCTTTGAAAAATTTAAACTTGGTTGTAACTTTTGAATGGTAAGTAATGGAGCCTTCATATTTCACATGATTATTGCTTGGGACAAGACCTTTCTGTTGGTACCAAGTTCAAGGTCATCAGTCAAGGTCAAGGTCATTTTTCAAGGTCAAATTTCTTTAAAAAATTAACCTTGGTCTTAACTTTTGAATGGTCAGTCATAGAGCCTTCATATTTCACATGATCATTGCTTGGACAAGAACTTTCTGTTGGTACCAAGTTCAAGGTCATCAGTCAAGGTCAAGGTCATTTTTTAATGGCAAATTTGTTTGAAAAAATTTAACCTTGGTCATAATTTTTGAATGGTTATTCAAAGAGCCTTCATATTTCACAAGATCATTGCTTGGTACAAGACCTTTCTGTAGGTACCAAGTTCATATATTTGCATCTGCCTAAGAAATAATTAACAGCCGAGTGTTGGCACCTTCTTGCGGTGCTCTTGTTACTTTTAACTTTCAAAGAAATATTAATTTAAGGCAGTCTGACACTCAAATATATATAGATCATACAATTATTAGATTTATGTAATTCACAAACATTGTTATTTTGTATTTGGTTTCAAGTAACCCTTGTAGTTTAAGGTAAAATGCCTGGGTGCAAGGTACCCAGGAGTTCTGAGTTCAAATCTCGGCAGGGGTCAAATTGTAATCAATTAGATATCAATTTTGTGAAATATATGAATTTAATATAATCAATAGTGGTAATATTTTAACCCTTTCCATACTGTTCACAACAGTGTTGTGGAGATGTGAATCTTCTCCACATGTCCCTGGACAAGTTAGAGATGATTTGGAACTTACTCATGATCAAAAGGACCTTGTCCATAAAAAAGTGAGAATATAGATATTTAAAAAACATTGTTTTACTGAAAAAATGCTGGAACATTTCTTAGACATTAGAGTATTTTATATGTTACATCTTTTTACTACTATTGCAAGATTTGCTCTGATATTCACTTGTACACTGACAAGTTGAATGATTGTAGGAAGAACTGATACCAAACTGGTTGAAATGTCCCAAAAATTATCATTATGTTTGGACAACAGTAACAATAGAATAATTCTGCATGATAATGATTTCAGGTCTATGTGGACATCTATTTGGGACAGAGCTCTCATTTGCTAAAATAGGTATCCCAAACCCTAGTCCAGTGACTACAAAATTTGAAAATATTGTCAGGTTTCACCATTTGTTATGGAGAAACATGAGATTCATTGCTTTGAAGAATAATAATTACTGGACACTCATTCTAGTGTTGAGAGGCTAGGGTTCAATTACCAGCAGAAAGGATGTTTGATTTGTTAGAGATATTTAAATGAACTTTCTGTAGCTGCTTTTGTCTGTTTATTTGAACAGGGTTTTATGATGCTTTCAACAATCTTTCAGATACATTGCGGCGACTGAAGCACCTAAAAACAAATTCCCACACATTCTTTCATTATACTCCAGCTCTCAGGCCTTTTTTTAAAAAAATATATCTTTCATCATCATGATAATTTTATTCATTTGCTTTAAGGTTGTAGAACCGTTATAGTTACTAAATGTTTCTGGAGTAGTTAACTTTAACAATGTTAACTGAGGTTTCCTAATGATTTTCACTATATCAATATATGTGGTCAATATTGTGAATGATCATGAGTTCCGAAATGTTGTGGAACTATTATGGGTCCACTACCTTTAAGCAAATGAGTAAAATTATTTAAAAGCTCACATGAGCACAACATGCTCAAAGTGATTTGATAGGATCACCCTGAATCTGTTGTCTGTCCTTGGCCCACCCTGTTAAAAGTGTTCTCAAAATTCTGATTGACCCTTGAATATGAGTGTGATATGTCCTGCCTTTTAATGCCCCTCATGGAAAGATGGGCGGGCATATTGTGTACCATTGTCCGTCTGGCTGTACGGCTGCAAAACTTAATAAAACACTAAATATTTTCAATCACCTCAAGGCTATTCAAGTACAAAGACATCTTGTTTCACTACGAAATCTTTGTGCGATATCATCTTCTTAACCACTGAGCCAGTTTCAAGGAATTTGGCCAGAACATATCTTGAGTGACATTTTTTTTAATCATGCTGTCGGGCGTGGTCTTTGGTGAATATTGGTGTCATCTCCGTCTGAACGTCAATCCATCCATCTGTCTGTACATCCACTTTTCTCATGAGTTCAACTCCTCCCTCATTTATGGACCAATTTGAATGAAACTTTCACAGAATGTTCCTTGTCACCTAACCATGCCCAAGAAGTCATGGTTAGTGGAATTTCAACTGCATCATGGAAAATTGGATTGGATTGAATGGAGTTTAACGCCGCTTTCAAAATTTTTTCTGTCATATCACGACGACTGGAGCACCTAACAATGGTTTCCTGGTATTTCTCTCACCAGTACAACCATCACATCCTTTCCTAGCCTCCAGCTGCTATCTCACATAGGTCTACGATTATCAACCCATTGCGTCATGGAAAAAAAGGCCTTCATGTAAGAAAATCTTGTGAGTGCAAATCCTCCCTCATTTATTGATTGATTTGGATGAAACTTTCACAGAATGTTCCTAGTCACCTGACCATGCGCATAGGGTCACTGTTTTCGTGAATTTCATTCGCGTCGTGGAAAAAGGGGCCTTCATGCAAAGAAATCTTCTGAATGCAAATTTTTTCTCATTTATGGACCGAATTGGACGAAACTTTCACAAAATATTCCTAGTCACCTGAGCTAGCACCTTGAGTAACAGTTCTGTGAATTTTAGCCACATCATGGCAAAAAGGGGCCTTCATGTAAAAAATCTTGTGAATGCAACCCTCCCTCATTTATGGACCAATTTGGATGAAACTTTGACAAAATGTTTCTAGTCACCTGACCTAGTGCATATAATCATGGTTCGGTTGATTTTAGCTGCGTCATGGGAATAGGGGCCTTCATTTTATAAAATCTCATGTAACTCCTTCTAAATTTTGGACCAATTTCAATGAAACTTGAACAAAATCCTAGTCACCTGACCTAGCGCATATTTTCACAGTTTGGTGAATTTTAGCAGTGTCATAGAATAAGGGTTTTCTTGTGAAAATTCTTGTGAACATGACTCTTCCTTTATTTTTGGACTTGTTTTAAAGAAATTTCTATGAAATTTTGATTGTTACCTGAATATGTGCTTGTTGTAGTTAAGTGAATTTTAGCCGTGTCATGGAAAAAAGGGGCCTTCATGTCAAAGTTCTTTTTATTTTTATAATTAGTTGCAGTTTAAAGAGGCGTTGAACCCCATTCAATCAATCAATCATAACAAACAGTGTGAGTGTGAACGTGACAATTTAAAAAGGTAGTATGCAAATGTTTTGAATTTGGTTCTGTAAAAATAAGTAGTGTCTACAATTATTTTCCTGAAACAGCAGCAAAGTGGCGGCGTATATTGTGACGATGACACTCGTATTAGCTCACCTGAGCACGAAGTGCTCAAGGTGAGCTTTTGTGGTCGCATGATGTCCATCGTCCGTCGTCCGTCGTGTGTCGTGTGTCGTTCGTCGTGCGTCGTCAACATTAACCTTGTAGACACTCTAGAAGCCATATTTTTTGCTCAATCAACCTGAAAATCGCTCAGAATGATTGTCTTGATGAAATCTCGGTCAAGTTCGAAATTGGGTCAAGTGGGGTCAAAAATGAGGTCACAGGGTAAAATATTAGAAAAACCTTGTAGACACTCTAGAAGCCATATTTTTTGCTCAATCAACCTGAAAATTGGTCAGAATGATTGTTTTGATGAAATCTCGGACAAGTTCAAAATTGGGTCAAGTGGGGTCAAAAATGAGGTCACAGGGTCAAATATTAGAAAAACCTTGTAGACACTCTAGAAGCCATATTTTTTGCTCAATCAACCTGAAAATTGGTCAGAATGATTATCTTGATGAAATCTTGGACAAGTTCAAAATTGGGTCAAGTGGGGTCAAATATGAGGTCACGAGGTGAAATATTAGAAAAACCTTGTAGACACTCTAGAAGCCATATTTTTTGCTCAATCAACCTGAAAATTGGTCAGAATGATGGTCTTGATGAAATCTTGGACTAGTTCAAAATTGGGTCAAGTTGGGTCAAAAATGAGGTCCCAAGGTCAAATATTAGAAAAACCTTGTAGACACTCTAGAAGCCATATTTTTTGCTCAATCAACCTGAAAATTGGTCAGAATGATTGTCTTGATAAAATCTTGGACCAGTTCAAAATTGGGTCAAGTGGGGTCAAAAATGAGGTCACAGTGTCAAATATTAGAAAAACCTTGTAGACACTCTAGAAGCCATATTTTTTGCTCAATCAACCTGAAAATTGGTCAGAATGATTGTCTTGATGAAATCTTGGAAATGTTCAAAATTGGGTCAAGTGGTGTCAAAAATGAGGTCACGAGGTCAAACATTAGAAAAAACCTTGTAGACACTCTAGGAGCCATATTTTTTGCTCAATCAACCTGAAAATTGGTCAGAATGATTGTCTTGATAAAATCTTGGACAAGTTCCAAATTGGGTCAAGTGAGGTCAAAAACGAGGTCACAGGGTCAAATATTAGAAAAACCTTGTAGACAATCTTTAAGCCATATTTTTTGCTCAATCAACTTGAAAATTGGTCAGAATGATTGTCTTGATGAAATCTTGGACAAGTTCCAAATTGGGTCAAGTGGGGTCAAAAATGAGGTCACGGGGTCAAATATTAGAAAAACCTTGTAGACACTCTATAAGCCATATTTTTTGCTCAATCAACCTGAAAATTGGTCAGAATGATTGTCTTGATGAAGTCTAGGTAAAGTTTGAATTATGGTCAAATGGGAATAAAAATAAGGACATAGGTTCAAGTTTTAGAAAAACCTCGTAGACTCTCACTCTTTAAGCCATAATTCTGCTCAATCAACTTGAAAATTGGTCAGAATGACTTTCTTGATGAACTTGGGTCAAGTGAGGTCAAAAACGAGGTCACAGGGTCAAATCTTAGAAAATCCTTGTAGACACTCTAGAGGCCATAAGTTTTGCCCTATCATCCAGAGAATTAGCCAGATTGAAATTGTCTTCAAACATCTGTCTGGTTTGAATTTGGGTCAAGTGTGGTTAAAAACTAGGTTAAGAGGTCAGATCTTAAGACTGTTAACTCAGGTGAGCGCTTTAGGGCCACTATGGCCCTCTTGTTTTAAAATGCTCTAGCCGCCTTGATATAAATGAAAGATTGTTGAAAATATTATGTTGACCCTTGAAAGAAATTGCTTTAAACTTTAATCATTTAATTTAACTTATTCAACTTTTATTTCTTTAAATGATTTCAGAAATATTTTTGTAAAAACATGAAGAAAAGGGATTTTGTTTGCATGTAACAAATGTTCTATTCTATAACATTTGCCGTGTCGAAGTAATGTTAAAAAAAAAAATAGATAAATTGATGTTTGATGTTATACATCACACCTCATGTACTATGAAAATTATTTTGAATTCTGCGTTACATTTAACTTATCATGCTTAAGAAAATATGCACAATTTTGCATGTGCTATTTTGCGAAAGTTAAGTGATATTTTGAAGATTAACTTAAATCATGCAATCACCCTAATCCTTTTATGGATTGAAAATATTAAAACCATTATCTTTTGAATGCCATGGAGTAGTTCAAATAAAATTAACCCTTGTCATGCTTAATAAATTTTGGCTAAAAATTTGCATTAATATCAAAGGGCAAAAAGCACTGAAAGTTCCAACTGTAGGTCAATTTTTATTTGAAAAACATAATCTATTGATAATTCTTGTTTGAAAGTTAGAAACAGGTGGTATAGACCAACCTCAGATTGCACATATGTGCAGGCTGATGTTTGTCTTTAACTCCTGCCAAAGCAAGAATATTCTGGGTTCAGCATGACAAGGGTTAAATATAATTGGATTTTCTCACCATGAACATTGTACAGTTGGGTTATGTGGCGCGTTTATTTGGGAGGGTGGTTTATAAGGTGAAATACAGTAAGTGCAATTTGTAAAACTTGGCTGTATTCATTTGGTCACCAAAGGGTAATATAATCTGTACAGTTGGGTTATGTGGTGTGTTTATTTGGGAGGGTGGGTTTATAAGGTGAAATACGGTAAGTGCAATTTGTAAAACTTGGCTGCATTCATTTGGTCACCAAAGGGTAATATATCTTAAGTTAGGGTCCAAATGATAATTTAATAAAGCACATCTTTCTTTGGTTCAAATCCATAAATTGATAAAAATTTTGGCGGGGGGGGGGGTGTAAAAATTCGTACCTACAGCTTTGAATAGCAGGAGAGACCAAGTAGCCCTTTTTTAAGATAAATAAATAATCTAATGAGAAGCACTTAAGTCAAAGATATATGACAATTGATTCAAAATGCCATTGACCCCTGTATCCGAACGGCCACCCGCCCCAACCTCTCTTGATCTCATAATTGTGGTAGAATTTGGTGTTAAAACATCTAAATATGAAATAATAATATTACAGCTAACATTATACAAGTTCAAGTTGACTAAATCTACCAATGCTTACTTTATCATTTTGATTTTCACTTTTTTTTCATGGCCATGGCCAATATGCCATCCATGTTCTTCACTCACCGAAGTCGAATAGAAAGATTACCGCTTTTTACGGTGTAACCTCATACTCGTTACAAATACAAAACTGGCGTGCCACTATATGGGGGGTGAAAAACCAACCCGGGAGGGATCTTTCAAATATATTTTCTCAGTCCAAAATCACTAACCACTTGACTTACAAGCCAGAAAAAAATGATAATTATAATTTTGAGGTGGGACTGATACTCGGGTAGGCCTACCCGGGTGTCGGTTTGGGTAATGTTCCTATCTGCAGGGGTGTGGAATATTCCCATGCCCGACTTGTCTGATACGGGGTTTTCCACCTGTGGACAAGAACTTTTCCTTGCCACTTGTCCATCTACAAGTAAATACCAGAACAAATATCGGAATGATATTAAACAAATCTAAGCGATTGATTACAATAGATTTAATATCAAACAGTAAAAACACATTGATTTTTAATGAATAAAAATCTGAAGTTCAGCATTTTTATTATTCAAGATATAACAAGAAAAGGGTTTCATAGGAATATATCTATGAATGAAGGATAAGTTGTGTTAACATAGGAAAATTGCTCGATTGCCCCTTTCCCACGACATTACAAATTGTCGGTTTCACCAGATTGGAAATTATTTATCGACCCTGTGCGTGACATTTTCGCCAATTTTAAATTTTCGTGAGGTGCAAACACTGAAAAGCGTAGAAAGCCATTACACCGATTAATAATGGTAAAGAAGCTTACAAAAGAAGACTTTATACACACATACTTCGGCTAAACAATTAAAAAATGCAAAAATAGCCTGCACCAAATTTAAAGGGTTGCATACCGGATGATAAATGGTGCGATATGGTTTGAAAATATTATGGGCAAATGAGAACTAGGTATACAAAAAGTTCCCCTTTTTATAATATTTATACAAGTATACAAGCATTTCACGTAAGACCCAGAGACTTCTTTTAATTTTTAAATAGCGGTCTTGTTGCACCCCTTTAAATAAAAACAAATTCGATCCGTCAAAACAATTGTGACTTTCCAAGTTAAAGTCTGTACATTAAATATTATAGGTTATTGAATTTATATGGGAATATATTGTGTCGGACGAGTTCTTTTGGCAGTGTGCCCGAGCTTGCGAGGGCAACTACGCCAAAAGAACGAGTCCGACACAATATATTCCCATTTAAATTCAATAACCTTTTTATTGTATACTTTGATATTGTTTGACGATATTCACTTTTTATTTATTATTTTTTTACATCACCTATACTTCAAGAACGGTTTTGTAGTTAAATTTAAACCGCTTTTAAATAACAGTTACGCAATAGACCTTTTCCCGCAAAATCCTTTCCGTTATATTTTTACGTTCGGATGAATACACCCGTTGCTATGAAGTGACAGTGTAAACAAAAAAGACGGCGGACATTTTTTGTGTCGATTCGCATTTTCGATCTTTAAATACGCGTTGATTTCGACTTACTTTGAATAAAAATGAAATAAAGATATTTATAAAAAACTTGTTCATTTGTTATTCTTACCAGTTACACGTTCCAGAACTGACTAAATCGGCGTACTTGATTCCGGAGCAGACTAGCGATAGTCATGAAGGACGGGACGGAGTGAAAGACGAAATAAAGAGAAAGATAGGAAGGAAGAGAGATAGATACTAGAATTATGATAGACACAAAGGGATGTGCATGAAATAGTTTTGAAAGAGTTATGTTATAAAATAACAAAATTAAAGAGAAACAAAAACAGTGTTTTGGAAGAAATTTGAGGGGGGGGGGGGGCATCTGAGTCGACGGAGATGGGGAGGGGATGAAGTGGTTTATTTCTCGGAAAAGGTTTCAAATAGATGAAAACAAACACTGGTGAATTAACCTTTAGGCATTCAAAGAACTTGAAACGTATTTCTTTACTCTGACAAAACTATTTCTCGAATATTGAACGCAAAAAGAAAGCGTTGATAATGTTATTTTATGTTAACTTATGGCGAGGTAGCAACCAAAAAGTAGTCCAGTCCATTTGTGCACGTGAAAATAATCTTAGTGCAATATCAAAGTATGCAATATCAAAAAATATTGCACACTTTCCTCCCGTTCAAATACATAGAGACAATATCAAAGTATATAATAATACTGTATGGAAAATCTGTACGCGACGCTGCAACGGTATTTTAAAGATGGCGGACTTCAGTTCGATTGCAACGTGTATGTATCAAGCTTTGAAAAAATGATCCACTATTAGTAATAGTTTAATGTTATATGGCGCTGTTTGTGTATAATATTGCTTCGGTTATCGTGGTTTCGTTATTTTTAAAGAAAATTGGGCATTTCGTTAAAGCAAAATTACACACAAACGTTGTCGTCATATGACTTTAAAACATGAATATCAACGGATTATCTATTCAAAGATTGCAACTCTAATGTAAGGATCATCTAAAAGGATCATATATTTAACTCTTTTTGTACCAAAAGTGAGTGACGCCTTCTTTTTCAGTAATGCATATCCGCCATCTTTAAGCTACCAGTGCAAAGTTGTGTACATAGTTGCCATACAGTGAATATGAGTCTTTGTACAATATTCCGACCGTCTGTCTGTCCGTTCGTCCGTCAACAATTCCTTTAAACATCTTCTCCTCCTAAACCACTTGGCCAATCAAGCTGAAACTTGGCAGAGATGTTCTTTGGAGTTGAGCTCTTTAATAGTTGTTAAAAGAATATATTTCTATCAAAAACTCTGGTTGCTATGGTATCAGAAAGACTAAAAACTACCGAAAATCTTAAAAAATATCTTCTTCTCTTAAATCACCTGGCAAATCAAATTGAAACTTGGCAGGGTTGTTCCTAGGGTGAAGCTGTTCAAAAGTTATTAAAAGAATTTAATTTCATATAGATCTCTGGTTTCCATAGTAACCAATGCGGGGAATCACGTGACCACCATTGATGTTAATCATGAAAAAAATGCGACATTTCCACCGCTTTGTCAACAAATTTCAGCTTCACGCGAGGTATGTTATCATTATACGTAATTCGTCAGCCATGCCACATATCCTATCATATGCGGAACTGTCTAAGGTTTCAATAGATACCCAATTCTCTCTTATGTCACGGTTAGCTGTATTAGGAGAAGACTTAAAGAATATTTTCGAATTTAGAAAAAAATTGGTTGTGTGTAAAGCACGTCGCATAATAAATACAGCGTTATTTCGCAAACAGCTATCGTTCATTTGTTATACTTCTAGAACGAGTTGTTTCGTTAAAATTCCATTATAGCCTATCTAGAGGGCCGGTTATATCTTGTTCAAGCGTATTCACGAAAAATGATGTTTAACACACGAGGTGTTAGACACGCTAAATCTTTGTGTACATGATGTTAAACACGGATAAGTTGGTAGTTCCCTAGGAACACTTAGATCTTAAGGCTTTGACAGACAAAGAGTTTTTATTCAGGAATTATCAAAAGGTATTTCTAACATTGTCTTCTAAATAATCTAAACAATTACAATGCCAATAATTGAATTACCCTCCTCCTTGTTCTTTTTGATAGAATGTTTTTCCATTCTATTTCAAAGGTTGTTCCGATAAAAACAAAAATAGACAGTGTCTACAATCATGTTGATGAGGACGATGTTGGCATCTCAGTGGAGAAAGATGGTTGGACAACCTAAAACAAAATTATAGGTATCTACTTAATTTACTATTTAATCAACAAATTTATACAATTATTGCTATTAAACAAGAGGGTCATTGGTCCTAAAGCAATCACCTGAGGCATAGTTTATTAAGGTTGCAAAATGCTACTAATCCTACAAACTTTATAGACAATCCTATCACCTTGATTATACTCCCAATTACAAAAATTAACTTTTTTTTCTAGTTTTTACCGGCCTTGAATCAATATTTTATTCAGCAAAGATGAAACGTTCTGTTAGAATATGAATTAAAGTCATTTGAGCCAAAAATGTGGCCTCTACAATGCACAAAAAAATTCCAAGATCCCCTTTTCTGACCCGGTTATTTTGCCAAACTCGACCCAATTTCAAACACATCCAAGATGTCTTACAAAAATACATTCTGACCAAGTTTCAAGTCATCTTAACCAAAATTGCGGCCTCTTGAGTGCAAACAAGGTTTTTCTAAGGTTTAACTCTTGACCTTATTTTTTATCCCACTTTACCCAAATTCAAACTTGACCATTATTTGATGGAGACAAACGTTCTGACCAAGTTTCAAGACATTTGACTAAAAATGTTGTCTTTAGACTGCACAAAATATGGTTGATACACTAAGCACGACGGACAAGAGACGTCGGACACAGCTAGATCACAAAAGCCCATCATGATGGAGTGGATGTTACCTAGCCTTTCATAAAAAAACATAAAAATTGTATGATACTTGAAATACGAGTTTTTTTTTTTTTTTTAAAAAAAGCTTTCAGGACCGACTTTGTGTATTTCAATTTCAACCAATTATCAAAAATTTCCAAAAATTGTACTTGTTTCAATGAATATGTAATCAGTATGAATACTTGATTTCAGAAAATCTCTGATGCAAAAGAACAGCTTCAACGGATACGAACACATTTCAAACTATCATCATCTGGGACAAACTAACAAATTGTAGATATCAACAAAAATAGAAAAAGAGATCAACTTCCTCCAGCTCCGGCCTCTAAATTTAACTTTTGTATATAACTCTCCCTATCAGGCTTCATACATAGACACATCAACGCGGTGATGAAAGGCAAGCTCATCGATCTTGGCAAATACTTATATTGTTGTATTTTGCTACCTTTCGGTACACACAAAAGTGACAATTTGTGGTGATGATTCATTTCAATCATTTATCAGTTGCTAACAAATAGGCTATGTCAAAGATGCAACATTCTGCATTGGAAGGTTTCTTCATCAAATAATTCATCTCGTTGCTGACCATTTCACTTCTCTTAGAATCTGTTTTAAAGTTTCGTTATGAAGAGAAGTCTAATACTGCAAACGTGAAACGTCAAACTTTTGAATCCTGCTGTCGGTAAGCAACCAAAACTCAAAACTACACCTTCACGGGGGGTGATGTCCACAATCGGAGTCACCGGCTCCGCTTTCAAAATCATGTGTGGAACTTCCACACCACGTATAGCTACGATTAGTAGATGTAATTATTAGTTAGTAGATGTAGTTATTGCCCTTTGTTATTTTTAGACTTACAATTTGTCCGGAGCATATCTCTAAAGTATTTTAGCTATCAGCTTGAAACTTTATGGAAGGGTAGATCTCATGAAAGAGAAGTGCAGTGCCTTAGAACAATAACTCTGGCTTGTATAATTTTGGAGTTATTGCCCTTTGTTATTTTTAAGACTTAGATTTTGTCCGGAGCATATCTCCTAAAGTATTTTAGCTATCAACTTGAAACTTTATGGATGGATAGATCTCATAGAAGAGAGTGCAGTGCACAAGAACCATAACTCTGGCTTGTATAATTTTTGAGTTATTGCCCTTTGTTATTTTTGAGACTTAGATTTTGTCCGGAGCATATCTCCTAAAGTATAATAGCTATCAACTTGAAACTTTATGGGTGGATAGATCTCATGGAGGAGAAGTGCAGTTCACAAGAACTACAACTCTTGCTCGCATAATTTTGGAGTTATTGCCCTTTGTTATTTTTATGCCCCCGATAGGGAGGCATCATAAATTTGACTTGTCCGTCCGTCCGTCTGTCCGTCTGTCCGTCCGTCATTCCGTCCAAAAACTTTAACATTGGCCATAACTTCAAAGCGGTGTCGGGGGCATTGTCATCTTACAGTGACAGCTCTTGTTAAGACTTACATTTTGTCCGAAGCATATCTCCTAAAGTATAATAGCTATCAACTTGAAACTTTATGGGTGGATAGATCTCATGGAAGAGAAGTGCAGTGCACAAGAACTATAACTCTTGCTTGCATAATTTTGGAGTTATTGCCCTTTGTTATTTTAAAGACTTAGATTTTGTAGGGGCTTAATTTCTTAAAGTAGAACTCTTAATCTATTAGGCTTCAGTTTACTATCAAGCTTTCTCGGCGCGTGATGGCCATGTCCGACATGGCTCTTGTTAAAATTGATTTCTTCTGGGAGCAGTCTTGTGCCAGGAATGTCAAAACACGTCGTTTTTACCTCCATAAAGCAATATTCTGAACAGAATTAATAACGTAGACCATTGTTTTCAGTGTACACGAGTTTAACAAAACTACCACAGTACTCTAGCCCAATGTAATTTTCTACAATATAATATAGATGAAAGAAAATTGTTTGGTTCTGATTATGTGGATTGGCTCCGATTATGTACCCTGGCTCTGAAGTTGTGGAGTGTCTTCTTCTTCTTCCATATAACATCTTCAATATGAAGTTTCTGCTAGTTTCATTGGGTGTTATTTTATCATCAGTCCACGACGCAAGTCGTCTATGTTACGTTTTACTTCTGCATGTTTTCTTTTATTACATTATTCCGGTTACTAGACAGTCAGCTTTATTAATATTACTTAGTACATGTACGTGCAAGAATTGTAAGGCTATAATCCAGGATTAAATTTGAACAGATATAAAGATTTCTTCGGAGCCTGTCAATGGTTTTTCTTGCTTATCATACTTCGCACGCTAATCGTTCCTGTTTTATCAAAGTCACTACTAACACTCTTTCAACGTCGATAATTCCAACTTATATATATATATATATATATACATATATATATATATATATATATATATATATATATATATATATATATATATATATATATATATATATATATATATATATATATATATATATATATATATATATATATATATATATATATATATATATATATATATATATATATATTATCAGATATAAAGTGAGTGGTATCAAAAGAAGATGTTGCGAAATTCGCGTTCGTTTGATACATATTTCAAGAAATTCGATTAATATATCTTACCAAAAAAGGACGCAATGATTCTTAATTATAACTCCCTTTTTGTTTGATTTCAGCACACCTAAGCACGAAGTGCTTATGGTGAACTATTGTGATCAAGCTGTGTCCTGCGTCCTTCGTCCGGCGTCTGTCACCAATTTACGTGCACTTTAGAGGCCACATATTTGGTCCAAATGTCTTGAACAAAAGGATTTAGATCCGGAAATGTAGCGGATCATTCCATACGGACGATTGTGGCTTGCTCGAGATATTGATTGGTGATATTGGCTCTTTGTGCACGCGCATTGTCATCCATAAGAATGAAAATTTTACCAACTGCACCTGCATATGGTCGAACATAAACATCTAAGATCTCATATACGAACCTGAGAGCTATCTTTGTGCCGTTATCAATGACATGGAGATTGTTTTTTTTTTTCCCTGAACACTAATTCCCGCCCAAAATATGACTGAGTCCCAGCCAAACCGATCATGTTCTGCCACACACACATATGTAAAACGATTTGACGTCTTCCAGACGCTCTGATGTCTATCGGTAAAGTCCACACAAAACCTGGACTCGTCTGTAAAAAGAACGGCGCCAAATCGTTTAACATGAAACGCATTTCAAAGTGCAATCGGGTTAATGGAAAACGGACTTCATGTCGTCTTTACCTCAGGCCAGCAATATGCAACCGATTTCTGGTGGTTCGGGTACTTACTCGCACACCAGTAGCGTTCCGAAGGCCATTACGTAACGATGTTGCATCGTCAAACCGATGACGCCGTGACTTGAACCTCCGTGATTTGTTGAGCGTTTACGACCCCCTAAAATACAAATTCCTAATATTACCAATCGTTATACACCGATTCCGCATTCAATAAATAGCGCTCTTAGACACACCAATGGTATTGGCAACGCCCTTTGAGAAAACCAAAAGTAAGCATGCCAATGCCCCTATTCATCTCATCTTGACTAAGATGTTGCCTAAAGCATGTGTTTGTCAAATTAACATGAAAACTGAATGTAAAAGTTGCAATGACTTTGTTTAAAGATCGAAAAATGTACCAACGTGCTTGAAGATACAAGGTTAAATGAAACGCGTTTTAGGAATTATGCCTTTTCAAGAGTTACTCGCGCATGGTATACATGCCGCTAGGTAAGTGTTTTTAGCAGAATTTGAGAATAAATTTTGATAGTATGTTAATACAGTGATACCTCTATAATAACAATGTCAATAAAAAAAACTACGGTATTGGTTTATCTCGTTTTTTTTAAATATTGATCCGATGCCATAAAACACATATTTTACAAAATTACAAGTTGAGCAATTACCTTACACAAAAATACAAAGAAATAAAAAGAGGCATGTGCCGCCCTGTGGCGCGCGTCACAACGTAGTCCACAACGTCACGCACGACGTTAATTTATACATGTATCTTCAAAAAAGTCTCAGCATGTTCTACAAATTTCTTGTGAGGATCTACCCATCTCTTAAAAACTTCGTTAAACCATGTTTCATCTAATGTTTATTAAATGTAGTTATAACAATTCTGATTTCCACTCTGTTTTAGTATTTTTGTTTTCTCATAAAGGCTTTTAGTGTTGGGAAATACGCAAAGTCTAGGGGCGCCAAATCAGGCGAATATGGGGCATGTTTTAATTGTTCAAAACCGATAAGGTAGATTCCCAATTTGGACATCTCAGCCGTGTGGACGCGGGCATTGTCTTAATGAAAGAGGATATTTTCTAAATTCTCGCGGCGACA
Source organism: Fragum whitleyi (assembly GCA_948146395.1). Classification (NCBI taxonomy): domain Eukaryota; kingdom Metazoa; phylum Mollusca; class Bivalvia; order Cardiida; family Cardiidae; genus Fragum; species Fragum whitleyi. The sequence goes on from OX411556.1 coordinate 10,800,160, forward strand.
GTTGGCCTTTTCTTCCTTATGACATGTAATAGGTCACCGTCGAACCATCTGTAAACGGAAACAAAAACCCGAACCTGGACTGTAAAAACGACGTCTATCGGCTTATTTTCATTATTTTTATTATCATTCTTGTTGTTATTATTGTTATTATTTTGTCGTGTTATTATCCAAATCGACCAACCTTTGAATAACAGGAGGCGTTGGCAGTATGACCAGCAGGATTCATGTATTCATCCAAGACATTCCGCGACACATCACTGACCTTGCCCATTAACCTGACTGTCTTAGCTTTACTCGGTGGAAGGCTCTCGTTCTGTTTCCACGCCATCGACTGCTGTTTACTTTCTGTCTCATAATAATATAGGCCTACCCTCTCGTTGGTCGTAAGGATGCGCGACAAGAACTCGCTTTCCCGCTTACACGTCTTTGATAATTCAACCCGAACCGCCTTTTCATCTGCCGATAATTGTCTCGGAACCCATCTAGCAGACATTCGTGTCATAAACACTTCCATGTGGAGAAATTCGGTCCATTAGGATTTTACCTTGGCGCAAGTAGTTAGCTGCATATAGCATGGAGGCAGTGGTAATAAATCTGACTAGTTACTTGTTAATAGTATTTAATGACTTTTCTCCCGTTGGATTGTTTTTCTTGGTCAGCTTAATAGCTAATTTGAGTTCCTAGTGGAGTTTGCAGAAAATGCTATGAAAATGATTCACTCGGTTTAGTGATTCTGATTTTCGAATTTGAAAATTACATTGTAAATCTTTGTTTAATGCATTTAGGTATTTCTTTTTCATTTAGTCCAACAAAATAATGCAGGTTACTTAAAATATGACTAATTTAACAGTGCAGAAGGCATAAGAACGGTTGAAACCGGGGAAAATGTTTTCTTATCTTTTCTCACACAAAGCCTACAGAAGATCGTGTGAAAAGGAACCATACCGTCGTCATAATTTATAATTAATATGGATTTAATATGTTTTTCGTTCACCCACGGACCCTCCCTTGTCACCTGAGCATATTCTACATGAATGTTTCTTGCGTGACCCCCTCCCAAAATAGCAAAATTGAACAACTCTGGTTGTAAATGCGGATCTGTAAACCTACCAGGGGCAGAATCAAATGGGGGGAGGACTCTGGGTCTATATAAAATATTTTAAAATCTTCTTCTTAAATAGGAATTCAATAGCCTTTAACATGTATTTGATATGGTTCATCAGATCAGAGGTCTTTAATGAAAAAAAGTATTTTATAGTAATGACTGCTTTGCCACAAAGTACGTATCAGAAGAGGTAGGTTGCGGTACTAGGGGTCTTATTTAATGTTTAAGATTACACATTTTCTAAATAAGGAAGTAAACAGCCTTTTATATATTTAGCATGAATCATCAAAATGATAGACATTTATTACAAAAGCATAAATCCTTAATGTTGGATCGCATGGGGAGGGGCACGGGAGGGAGGGGTAGGACTCCAAGTAGATATAACTCCTCTAATAAACCAGAAGGTTGAAGGTATTTATATTGAAATATTTTCTTATCATCACTTTAATAGAGCTTAATGATTATCACTTAACTATTTATGTTTGACCACCAGGTGCGGAGCAAGAGTTAGAGGAAAGACTAATGTTTTTATTTGAATCTTTAAATTTCTTCTTCTTCCTCTGAACCAGAAGGCTTATATCCTGTATCCCGTATATAATGTCTGGATCATCAATTCAGCAACTCTTATGAAATTAGCTAAGATCATTATGTTTCGGACACCAAGAGCGGGTCACATGTACTGAGAGAGGGGACGGGGAGCAAAACTCACTTGAGGTCTACATAGAAATTATGAACAGTTACTTCAAATGAAGCCCTCCACAAAATCTTCCTGTATTTTGTCAGGACTGTACTTTAGATGGTCCCTTTTCAAATTTCTTTTTAAAAAATGGAATCAGGTCAATGATCAATGTACACTTACGAGTATTTTAAATGGCACTTTCGTCTTGCCAAACCATATTGAAAAATTCTAGCCTTAATTGGAAGGCCGTTTTCCACCCATTTAGAGCTTGAATCATTGAATGTGAGAAAATACCTTTTTCTCTGGGGTTGCTTAGACAGGCCTAGGTAATAGTGTTTTGTTTAGGTTTTTTTTTTTGCATTTCTAAAAGTGACCTAGTTAAGACGGCCTTCTTCTATAGGAAAGGTCCATTTATGAGGCAATTTACCTTTGACTTTCATTTAAAAACTAGCCATTTTAAAAGTATAAATGTGGAAACAAATTGTTATTTTTTTAATTTTTATTTATTTATTTATCTATTTATTTTTTAAACAAATAGTTCAAATACGACTATCCTCTAAAAATTGAGTTGCAAACAAGCGTTTGGTTTAAATTATATAGAATCCTATCTATTCTATCTGAGCTTGACTTTTATCCTAAATTTATCATCTGTAATTTATGTACAATTTATAAATATGATACTTTTAGCTGTTTGTCGTGTACGTAAATGACAGACGTCAATGTCAGGTCATTCAAACCGAACTATAAATAAACCTGCAGTGATACATCAGTTTTACTTCTACATGTCTACTAAGAATTAGGACTAAAAATACTTTCTACTGAAATGCATTTATACGTTTGATACATATATGTAACCCAATATGATACCAACGGAAATTCTTTAAAATGATTACTTTAAATAGAGGGCACTGATTTGTAATCTCAATTAATTCTAATAAGACAAATATTTTGTTAAAGATCTATTCAAGATAGATCATCGCTAATGCTGGAAGAATTTTGATATCGGGTCGATCTCGTGAGTCGTCGTTTGACACCATACAGTTATTTACATCGTGATATTGACATTTAAACTTAACAAAAACCATTCTAAACGACTCACTCAGTCCTCCATTCATTCATTCCAGACACTCACTCAAACAATTCAAAAACGCTCCAAATTCACTAAAAACATATAACAACAACTTCGGTCAAAATAAAAATACTGAGCTGGGAATAAATTGGGGATTTAACTTACTTAATTGAAATTGTAAGCTTCCGATAAGTTCTTGAAGAAATAGGGAGCTATCTATAGAACTTGTATGCATATTTTTTATATTAAAGGGAGGTAATCAATATTGCTAATTTTGTTCATCCTGAACAAAATTTGCAATACTGGATTACCTCCCATTAGATTCACTAAAAACTCGCTCCACACACTCATTCAATCTCATTCCTTAATAATTCCATAATCATTCATCTTGTCAATTTCAAGATGTTGTTAACTGTACTATTTCTATTTCCCCAAACATGCAAGTTCTTTTTTCATGATGCTCAAATGTTACAAAGTCATACATCTACTTATTACTTTCGAACATATTTTATAATGACAAGAATACCATGCACTATGTCATTTTATGATATGGAAAAGTATTGGGCTGTATTCAAGAATCTCCGATTTCATAAGTTCTACTATTTGTGGACTACTTGCTCCATATTGCTCGTATGTATACGGTTTAATGTCATTTTCAACGGTATTGCAATTTACTCGTGCACCCACCCATGACTTCCTGTCGGTTGCCACACTAGTTCAATAATACAAGTTCAACAATAACGTTTCATCTGAGCCTACACCTATCCACCCTACTTAGGCATACCATTCGCTCATTGAGGTAAACAAATGAGGCACGTCAAAATGACTATTTACAAGCGGCGGTTAGGCAAGACGGGGCAAAGAAGCTTTCACGAACACAGAACTGATATTTGAGAGAAAGACGCATTACCGACTGGGCAGGTAGCGAAAACTTTGTCAAGTGTCGGAGATAGCTTTGATTGAAAGGATAAGACTCCACTTCAAATTTCAAAAAATAAATAAACAAAAAAGACAAGCTGAAAGTTAAATGCATATAATTATCTGTAATGTTTAAAAAAAAAGATGTACTTAAAAGCCATGTAATTTTTATGAGTTTACTTTTAAAAGATTGAACTTTCTTGCTTACCTCCACTTTATGATTTTGATTAGTTTGAATGCGGATTAGCGCTAATTTCAACACAACAGCTATGATATCGCAGCAGTTGGTGAATCAATTCATAGTTTCCCGTTGATCCACATACATGTTCAACTGCATTTTTATCCGAGCCATGAGCTGCCTATCCCTCTTATGTGTACTATTTGTTAAGAGCTCATTGGCGGGAGACAAATGACGCCTATCGCAATGTCTGTTGTCAAATTTTGGAGTTAAGATTGCTAAGCCATGGGCTGATATCATTACCTAAGGATTGAGAACCCATCGCGTTATCGACTGAGCTAAGCCAAGATGTTGGAGTGTAGAGGAGAATTGGATTTAGCCGGGGTGAAAAACAATATACTTATTTTGATATGAAAGCTTAACATGTTTTATCAAATGTACCCCTCTAAATTAGATTTCTCCCCGACGGCGGCACTCATCCTCTCCGACTATTTGTCTCTCACCAATGGGTTGATATTCGTAGACCTATGTGGGGTAGCAGCTGGAGACTAGGAAAGGAGGTTTTGGTAGTTCCGGTGTGAGAAATACTAGGAATCCATTGTTAGGTACTCGAGCGCCGCGATATACTTGAAAGATTGTTGAAAGCGACGTAAAACCCCATTCAAACAAATCAAACTAGATTAGAATTCTAAAGCATGCAACGTGTATTCGTTCAGTCTAATACCAGCTGCCTAAATTAATGATCATTACATGTAATTAATAGTTCACAAATTAGTAAAATCTGTCACCTATGTCTGGGTTTCCATAGAAACAATTCATATTGGAAGGTATGTTCAGATTTTGCCAACATCTTAAACGGTCTAATGTTCTGCATTTCTGACAAATCAAGAAACTTACCAACAGTAAAATGTTCAAATAACCAACATGATACAGCTCACAGGCGATTTGTTTTACAATTCGATTGTGTCTTATGTGTTGCTATATATAAGCACCTTTTGACAAAGATCATATGAAACAATCGCCTATGATGTTACATTTGGGTTAGGATGTTAGTATAATTAAAGAGTATTTCCTACAATGCTCCGTCTTTATAGCTTGATTTACAGTTGTAAACTAGAAATATGTAAGCCTGGACCTGACATTTCCAACAATTTTATCTGTCCGTGATGTAGATACATAAAGCTTTTCTGGGCTGCCACGCAGTTCAAATAATCTCTGATTTTGTATACTCATTATAAGTATGTAGCTTATTTGAAAAGTGAAGACTTTGATCAGAATATGCGGATGCTGGTCTTAGGAATCTTAGCGTTGCGCACATGTGAAAAGTTTGAATGATGTCACACAGAAGCTTATATAATCTTGGTTTTTGAAGAAATAAAAAACAACCTTTTTTACTGATATTTTTTATGATAAGTTGGCTCGCAAGAAGAATTAACTGATAGATATGTTTATCTTATAACTATACAAATATCCGTATGATAACATCCCGTATGATATTTTTTATGATATCACATAGTTATTTTTAGAACATGATATAATGTGGTTATTTTTAGAAACTTGCATTTCAGATAGAAACACCGACGAAAACAAGACGAATATAGGTTATAAGATAAATATAATACATTCTTAGTGTATTGTATGAAAAAAATATCAAACTCGGTTGTGAGAATTAATAATTGTCTCGGCATAGCCTCGACAATGATCAATTCTCCCAACCTCGTTAGATATTTTTTTTCATATAATACACTAAGTATGTATTATATATATAGACGTCGCGCACGGTAATGCGGCACTTTTTGAAAAACGTCACCCTCTGTGTTTTAAAACAAATCATAACAAGACTCCTTGGTCGCACCATCCTTACATCTTATATCTAAATAATGCTTAAACAATGGCCAATTTATAAATCAAACTTTTATTGCAAACTATTTTCGTATGATTTCGTAAAAAGGAGTTTCAAATTGTAATTTAAGCGAAAAAACGCGTGTAACATGTAACATAATAGCATCACCGGAAGATACACATCTTATATTTTATACAGTTTAATAATGTTTTAACTCCTTGAAAGCACATCAAAACTAAACTGGCATGACATCCAACAATTTTACAAACGTAGATCGAAATTTAACCACAATTAAGAAAAATACCGCTTTATGTTTAACAAAAAGTGAAGCGTAACATCAAAATTTAAGACGCCGAAATAATGACGATTTTCTTGTATATTTTAATTTGAAATGGTTCAATTGCAGCCAATCTTTAAATTTACAATATTATTTTTTCTGTTTTTCTTAAATATGTAAATAGATATCAATTTGAGTTTTATTCGGAAAATTGATAAGCCGAAATTCGTGTGGAACGAAATCTTTTTAGGCTGTTATAAAACTGTTTTTTCCATTCTTAATACGCTAAAAAAAGCAGTTCCTTTATTCATACGATAATTTGAATAAAGCTGAGAAATATTATTTTTCTCTTAATAATCATATTAAAATTTCATGAACATATATTTACGAATAAAAGAGATATTGATATTAGTTTGTGTGGAACGCTTTCTAAAAAAACGCGCATTTTCTTACAAAGACGTAATGTTTGATTCGTTGAATTATAAAACCGACGCGCCATCAGACGAATACAGAGTAGATTAAATCCGCAGTTCAAGGGGAGAAACAGAAAAAGAAAGCGTAATATCATGCGAGAAGAATATCTGTGTGGAAGTGGCGATGCGAGTAGGCGAAGGGAAGAACTAGATATACATGTACATTTTTGTAAACAAAAGGGCCAATATTGCCCGAAATCGCTCATCTTAATTTCGGATAGCAAAAAAGAATATTTGATACATTTTTCGCAAAGACTTGTATTCTTGGGCAGTAACTCGTTGTTCTAAAGACCCAAGAATAGTGAGTTCGAAGCAAACTTAGCAAAATGTAATAACTTTTTTTCAAACATTAAAAAAGGGGGATGCGTCATATTCCTTTTACAAAAACGCATGTATTGATGACATCACTTTATATGAACAAGCTGCTGTTGGTTCGAATTGATCATTGCAATAAATATAGGGTGAATATTTCATAATTTCAGATCTACCTCTACATTATAACATAAATAATGTTCAAAAGAGGCGTCTAGCCCAAAACACCATCATATTTAGAGTGGAAATAAGCCTAACTCTACAAAATGCTTTATCAAGTATTCGCATGTCTACACAATTATGCGAAGTTGAAAATAATATGACATTTTGCATTCTTCGCGAGGGATAGGGGCAAGTTTTAATTCTTTATTGAAGACTATATATTCTGACATTGCTATAGCTGTAGAAAGAGTGAGCAATATAATGATTACGTGTACTTTTTTCTGACAAAAAAAACAAAAAACAAAACAAAAAAGAACAAACAAACAAAAACGCTCTAGACGCTACACAATTGACGTTCGCTATTTTGACGTTACATTTTAGTGCCGCATTACCGTGCGCGACGTCACATAATTTTTCTTTTTTCTCAAAAAAGAAAATATTTCATTATCTTGGTATTTTTACCAATATAAACGTGCTTCTCTTTTTGAATAAACAGAGCAGAAAGGAACTGTTTTTAGTCGACTACATTACAACGCAGTACAGCCATAAAACAGATGGTTCTCAGGACTCAGACCAGCTAGTTTTGAACGTCTTAGTTACCGCATGGGAGTTTGAGACTTGCAAAAACCGTACATCTTAAAACCTGGTCATATATAAGATATATTTCTCTTTTGAACAAGTTCTTATACATGTCAAAAAGCAGAGATAAAGACAGAGTTTAGGGTTACTCGGTTATTTTTATATAGAATATATAGCAGTTTTCCACACACTTAGGAATAACTGAGGGATACCAGGTAAAAATATGAGACCCCCCACCCCCTCGACCTCAACGTTCTTACAGACCTATTTAATACAAGTTATTGACCGCCGGACCGCAAGTGCGGGGTTACCCAAGAAATATTCATGCCAATTTTGGTACAAATTGATTCATTGAGTAAGGAGCAGAAGTCGTCGACCACACGTGACAACTGATGCGTGGCGGTTTCGAATTGGCCGTAATAGTTCCTCTTGGGCAACATGCTCAGGTGAGCTTAAACAATCCAACCCTAAAAATGATCTCAAGAACAAATCTTCTCCCGTCCAATATCATGAAGTTTAATCCTTGTCATGCTGAATCTGGAGTATTCCTGCTTTGGTAGGAGGTTAAAACAAAGATCAGCCTTCACATAAGCACACTCTGATCTTAGTCCAAACCATCGTATTTTAATCTTTAAACCAGATAAGTTTAAAGATAGTATAATTAAGCCCACTTTCGAAGTTCTTGAAGGTCGGTAGGTTGGTAGGTAGGTCCGTCGGTCGGTCCGTAGACTTTTTTTTTTTTTTGCCGGAGCATATTTCAAAAAGTATGCAAGCTAGAATCACGAATGAAGTGCAGTGCACAAGAACCAAAACTCTACTCGTCATATTTTTTTAGTTAATCCTCTTTGTAAAATGACATCGACTTGCTCTTATGGGGGCGGGGGAAGGGGGAATAAATGATTACAAACATCTCTTGTTAAAATGAAAAGTATCTCTCAACTAGTGCAGTCTGTGCTTTCAGCACTTTCATTTAAATGCAATCTTTCATAAGCACATAATGATAATAAAAAAAGTGTGATCTTAGTCCACACAACCTACTTTGTATTTTCAAACTAGAAAAAAATTAAATACTTTTTTTTTAAATAAAAACTGACTCACAATAAGTGTATTCAGTGCTTTCACCTCTTTAATTTCAATGCAATCTTGCAAAGGCATAAACGTACAGTTAGATCTTAGTCCACACACTATGATTTCCTTTATCAACTATAAAAGATTATATGTACTTTTTTCTAAACAAAAACTGACCCACAATAAGTGCATCCAGAAGTTTCAGCACTTTGATTTCAATTCGCAATTTTGCAAAGGTCTTTATTCAGCATGATCAGAATTAAAAAGACAAAGGCTAACTGAGTGCCAAAATATTGGTACAGTGTTCTTATATGCGTATCTTTCCATATTCATATTGTATTAAGTCCATGGAATTATACGTTGAAAAATTTCTTTCAAATTGAGTTATAGCAACAATAAAAATGAGAAGTTGAAAAGATCAAGAGGTAACGACTTTGTAAAGCATGGCAGCTGGATTCATGTTCTTATTTACGGACGGAAAGACAGACAGACGGACGGACGGACATGGTGACTCCAGTATACCGCCTCTCTAACATCGTTAGTGGGGATATAACTTTAGCATTGCACTCTACCGATAGTTACAGGGAAGTTTGTTTTTTTAAATCATATCGTCCGTGAGCGACAAAGATCTCAAACAGCCTCCTATCAAAGTATGCAATATCAAAAAATATTGCATACTTTCCTGCCGTTCAAATACATAGAGACAATATCAAAGTATATAATAAATTGTCATATACCACGTTAACACTTTTCTGTCAATATTTTCAAATTTTAGTCATTCTACCATATGTTTTTGTTTTTTTAAATATAAGATAGCTGACCGTGGGCCTCTTTCAAGGAAGGAAGATCGACATTTGATCGTATAGCAATCGTACGGTTAAAATTGGCTTTCAAGAAACTTTTTTGGGGTTTCAAGAAAAATGTCGCATCGTGAGCTTTACGATCAAATTTGAGACACATATAGACTGGTCGTATATTTTACGATTTTGACTTTGAAAGCTTATTATTTTCTCGGATTTCATATAAGCTTTGGCAGAGGTTTCTCTGATTATTCAGCTTTGTACATGCCAATGGTCCAAGTTCATAATTAAGTTATACCGAAAAGACAGTCCCTAGAAAAAGTACCAGGCTGAGTTTTTCACCCAAGTTTTAGGGTCTCATGGGAGTGTCATTATCAACCAATTGAAGTAATTAACACCTTCACTGGCATCAGTGACAAGGAATTTGACCTGTAGTTAATACCACTATCAAACCGACTTCACTAAACACTGGCAGCAAATAAAACCTATAAATCAAACTCTGTTGGAATGAGTTGTGCAGAAAAATAGCTTTGGGTTTCCTGCATTGATGATTTCTCATAATGGGCCTGGGTGATAGGATATTTATAACATTCAATGGATATTATTCTCATAAAAGTTCATTTACTGTATAATGCAGAAGAAAAAATAAAATGAAACAAGAGCTGTCGCAAAGAGGACTAATAACCCCATCCCCCACCCCCTGCCACACGCGCTTTGTCAAAACATAAGTGCTATTAGAGCAGGATGTGTTTGTAACAAATATTGAGAATTCAAGTTATATGCCCGTGATTGATTCAAGGTCCCTTGGTTCTTAAGTTAGAATCTGGAAACAAAAACGTCTAACAATAAATTATTAAAAATTAACCGTGACCTTGACATTTGACCTATGTGACTCAAACACTATTGAGCACTTCCCTTGATCATAAGCAGCATTTACATGAAGTTCCATGATTCTAGGTTGCTTTCTTCTTGAGTCCGAAAACAACAAGAGGGCCGTTGGCCCTGGGTGCGCTCACCCGAGAAAAAAGCTTCATTACCTAGGTATGTCCATGCAACTACAGAAAAGGAGATTTTCACTTATTCAATCAGATTTGAAATTATCCTCCCCCCCCCTCTGCTCCTCCCCTGGTCATTATTTATCTAAGCTTTTACATAAAAGGTCTGTGATCAGCTAATCTATGCCAGATATACAGGCTGAGTCTGAGACTTTTAAAGTTTTCTTTAATGAGTTGATCAATCCATGTCAAATATAAAGGCTGTAGGGATTCAAAATTCTCAACCAAGCACTCCCCCCTCCCCCAAGATGCTCTGCACCTGGTGAATCTACAATCATGATTTTAGCTAATTCAATTAATGTCTATATGCTGATCATCCATACCAATTTTCAAGTCTGTAGGACTCCTGGTTCATTAGAAGAAGTTTAAAGATTTCAAAAATGACCCAAAGTACTACCCCCACCCCAAGACACTCAGCAACTGGTGACCCAACAGTCATCATTTTAGCTATTCTTATTAAGGTCAATATATTGATCACCCATGACAATTTTCAAGTCTGTAGGGTTTCTGATCCAGGAGAAGAATAAGGTTAAAGATTACAAAATTGATCCAAAGTACTACCCCTCCCCCCTAATGCTCTGCATCTAGTGACCCTACATTCATGATTTTAGCTATTTAATTTTAGATCCATATGCTTATCATCCATGCCAATATTGAAGTCTGTAGGGCTCCTGGTTCATAAGAAGATGAAGGTTAAAGTTATATTCCCAATTTGGACATCTCAGCCGTGTGGACGCGGGCATTGTCTTAATGAAAGAGGATATTTTCTAAATTCTCGCGGCGACAGTTGGCCTTTTCTTCCTTATGACATGTATAGTTCCGCAAGAAAGAGTGAGGTTTGAGAAACCGTTATCTCCTATCATTTTCAATGTAAAATTGATCTTTGATCACTCACTTGAAATTGTAGGTCTATAATAGGTCACCGTCGAACCATCTGTAAACGGAAACAAAAACCCGAACCTGGACTGTAAAAACGACGTCTATCGGCTTATTTTCATTATTTTTATTATCATTCTTGTTGTTATTATTGTTATTATTTTGTCGTGTTATTATCCAAATCGACCAACCTTTGAATAACAGGAGGCGTTGGCAGTATGACCAGCAGGATTCATGTATTCATCCAAGACATTCCGCGACACATCACTGACCTTGCCCATTAACCTGACTGTCTTAGCTTTACTCGGTGGAAGGCTCTCGTTCTGTTTCCACGCCATCGACTGCTGTTTACTTTCTGTCTCATAATAATATAGGCCTACCCTCTCGTTGGTCGTAAGGATGCGCGACAAGAACTCGCTTTCCCGCTTACACGTCTTTGATAATTCAACCCGAACCGCCTTTTCATCTGCCGATAATTGTCTCGGAACCCATCTAGCAGACATTCGTGTCATAAACACTTCCATGTGGAGAAATTCGGTCCATTAGGATTTTACCTTGGCGCAAGTAGTTAGCTGCATATAGCATGGAGGCAGTGGTAATAAATCTGACTAGTTACTTGTTAATAGTATTTAATGACTTTTCTCCCGTTGGATTGTTTTTCTTGGTCAGCTTAATAGCTAATTTGAGTTCCTAGTGGAGTTTGCAGAAAATGCTATGAAAATGATTCACTCGGTTTAGTGATTCTGATTTTCGAATTTGAAAATTACATTGTAAATCTTTGTTTAATGCATTTAGGTATTTCTTTTTCATTTAGTCCAACAAAATAATGCAGGTTACTTAAAATATGACTAATTTAACAGTGCAGAAGGCATAAGAACGGTTGAAACCGGGGAAAATGTTTTCTTATCTTTTCTCACACAAAGCCTACAGAAGATCGTGTGAAAAGGAACCATACCGTCGTCATAATTTATAATTAATATGGATTTAATATGTTTTTCGTTCACCCACGGACCCTCCCTTGTCACCTGAGCATATTCTACATGAATGTTTCTTGCGTGACCCCCTCCCAAAATAGCAAAATTGAACAACTCTGGTTGTAAATGCGGATCTGTAAACCTACCAGGGGCAGAATCAAATGGGGGGAGGACTCTGGGTCTATATAAAATATTTTAAAATCTTCTTCTTAAATAGGAATTCAATAGCCTTTAACATGTATTTGATATGGTTCATCAGATCAGAGGTCTTTAATGAAAAAAAGTATTTTATAGTAATGACTGCTTTGCCACAAAGTACGTATCAGAAGAGGTAGGTTGCGGTACTAGGGGTCTTATTTAATGTTTAAGATTACACATTTTCTAAATAAGGAAGTAAACAGCCTTTTATATATTTAGCATGAATCATCAAAATGATAGACATTTATTACAAAAGCATAAATCCTTAATGTTGGATCGCATGGGGAGGGGCACGGGAGGGAGGGGTAGGACTCCAAGTAGATATAACTCCTCTAATAAACCAGAAGGTTGAAGGTATTTATATTGAAATATTTTCTTATCATCACTTTAATAGAGCTTAATGATTATCACTTAACTATTTATGTTTGACCACCAGGTGCGGAGCAAGAGTTAGAGGAAAGACTAATGTTTTTATTTGAATCTTTAAATTTCTTCTTCTTCCTCTGAACCAGAAGGCTTATATCCTGTATCCCGTATATAATGTCTGGATCATCAATTCAGCAACTCTTATGAAATTAGCTAAGATCATTATGTTTCGGACACCAAGAGCGGGTCACATGTACTGAGAGAGGGGACGGGGAGCAAAACTCACTTGAGGTCTACATAGAAATTATGAACAGTTACTTCAAATGAAGCCCTCCACAAAATCTTCCTGTATTTTGTCAGGACTGTACTTTAGATGGTCCCTTTTCAAATTTCTTTTTAAAAAATGGAATCAGGTCAATGATCAATGTACACTTACGAGTATTTTAAATGGCACTTTCGTCTTGCCAAACCATATTGAAAAATTCTAGCCTTAATTGGAAGGCCGTTTTCCACCCATTTAGAGCTTGAATCATTGAATGTGAGAAAATACCTTTTTCTCTGGGGTTGCTTAGACAGGCCTAGGTAATAGTGTTTTGTTTAGGGTTTTTTTTTTGCATTTCTAAAAGTGACCTAGTTAAGACGGCCTTCTTCTATAGGAAAGGTCCATTTATGAGGCAATTTACCTTTGACTTTCATTTAAAAACTAGCCATTTTAAAAGTATAAATGTGGAAACAAATTGTTATTTTTTTAATTTTTATTTATTTATTTATCTATTTATTTTTTAAACAAATAGTTCAAATACGACTATCCTCTAAAAATTGAGTTGCAAACAAGCGTTTGGTTTAAATTATATAGAATCCTATCTATTCTATCTGAGCTTGACTTTTATCCTAAATTTATCATCTGTAATTTATGTACAATTTATAAATATGATACTTTTAGCTGTTTGTCGTGTACGTAAATGACAGACGTCAATGTCAGGTCATTCAAACCGAACTATAAATAAACCTGCAGTGATACATCAGTTTTACTTCTACATGTCTACTAAGAATTAGGACTAAAAATACTTTCTACTGAAATGCATTTATACGTTTGATACATATATGTAACCCAATATGATACCAACGGAAATTCTTTAAAATGATTACTTTAAATAGAGGGCACTGATTTGTAATCTCAATTAATTCTAATAAGACAAATATTTTGTTAAAGATCTATTCAAGATAGATCATCGCTAATGCTGGAAGAATTTTGATATCGGGTCGATCTCGTGAGTCGTCGTTTGACACCATACAGTTATTTACATCGTGATATTGACATTTAAACTTAACAAAAACCATTCTAAACGACTCACTCAGTCCTCCATTCATTCATTCCAGACACTCACTCAAACAATTCAAAAACGCTCCAAATTCACTAAAAACATATAACAACAACTTCGGTCAAAATAAAAATACTGAGCTGGGAATAAATTGGGGATTTAACTTACTTAATTGAAATTGTAAGCTTCCGATAAGTTCTTGAAGAAATAGGGAGCTATCTATAGAACTTGTATGCATATTTTTTATATTAAAGGGAGGTAATCAATATTGCTAATTTTGTTCATCCTGAACAAAATTTGCAATACTGGATTACCTCCCATTAGATTCGCTAAAAACTCGCTCCACACACTCATTCAATCTCATTCCTTAATAATTCCATAATCATTCATCTTGTCAATTTCAAGATGTTGTTAACTGTACTATTTCTATTTCCCCAAACATGCAAGTTCTTTTTTCATGATGCTCAAATGTTACAAAGTCATACATCTACTTATTACTTTCGAACATATTTTATAATGACAAGAATACCATGCACTATGTCATTTTATGATATGGAAAAGTATTGGGCTGTATTCAAGAATCTCCGATTTCATAAGTTCTACTATTTGTGGACTACTTGCTCCATATTGCTCGTATGTATACGGTTTAATGTCATTTTCAACGGTATTGCAATTTACTCGTGCACCCACCCATGACTTCCTGTCGGTTGCCACACTAGTTCAATAATACTAGTTCAACAATAACGTTTCATCTGAGCCTACACCTATCCACCCTACTTAGGCATACCATTCGCTCATTGAGGTAAACAAATGAGGCACGTCAAAATGACTATTTACAAGCGGCGGTTAGGCAAGACGGGGCAAAGAAGCTTTCACGAACACAGAACTGATATTTGAGAGAAAGACGCATTACCGACTGGGCAGGTAGCGAAAACTTTGTCAAGTGTCGGAGATAGCTTTGATTGAAAGGATAAGACTCCACTTCAAATTTCAAAAAATAAATAAACAAAAAAGACAAGCTGAAAGTTAAATGCATATAATTATCTGTAATGTTTAAAAAAAAAGATGTACTTAAAAGCCATGTAATTTTTATGAGTTTACTTTTAAAAGATTGAACTTTCTTGCTTACCTCCACTTTATGATTTTGATTAGTTTGAATGCGGATTAGCGCTAATTTCAACACAACAGCTATGATATCGCAGCAGTTGGTGAATCAATTCATAGTTTCCCGTTGATCCACATACATGTTCAACTGCATTTTTATCCGAGCCATGAGCTGCCTATCCCTCTTATGTGTACTATTTGTTAAGAGCTCATTGGCGGGAGACAAATGACGCCTATCGCAATGTCTGTTGTCAAATTTTGGAGTTAAGATGGCTAAGCCATGGGCTGATATCATTACCTAAGGATTGAGAACCCATCGCGTTATCGACTGAGCTAAGCCAAGATGTTGGAGTGTAGAGGAGAATTGGATTTAGCCGGGGTGAAAAACAATATACTTATTTTGATATGAAAGCTTAACATGTTTTATCAAATGTACCCCTCTAAATTAGATTTCTCCCCGACGGCGGCACTCATCCTCTCCGACTATTTGTCTCTCACCAATGGGTTGATATTCGTAGACCTATGTGGGGTAGCAGCTGGAGACTAGGAAAGGAGGTTTTGGTAGTTCCGGTGTGAGAAATACTAGGAATCCATTGTTAGGTACTCGAGCGCCGCGATATACTTGAAAGATTGTTGAAAGCGACGTAAAACCCCATTCAAACAAATCAAACTAGATTAGAATTCTAAAGCATGCAACGTGTATTCGTTCAGTCTAATACCAGCTGCCTAAATTAATGATCATTACATGTAATTAATAGTTCACAAATTAGTAAAATCTGTCACCTATGTCTGGGTTTCCATAGAAACAATTCATATTGGAAGGTATGTTCAGATTTTGCCAACATCTTAAACGGTCTGATGTTCTGCATTTCTGACAAATCAAGAAACTTACCAACAGTAAAATGTTCAAATAACCAACATGATACAGCTCACAGGCGATTTGTTTTACAATTCGATTGTGTCTTATGTGTTGCTATATATAAGCACCTTTTGACAAAGATCATATGAAACAATCGCCTATGATGTTACATTTGGGTTAGGATGTTAGTATAATTAAAGAGTATTTCCTACAATGCTCCGTCTTTATAGCTTGATTTACAGTTGTAAACTAGAAATATGTAAGCCTGGACCTGACATTTCCAACAATTTTATCTGTCCGTGATGTAGATACATAAAGCTTTTCTGGGCTGCCACGCAGTTCAAATAATCTCTGATTTTGTATACTCATTATAAGTATGTAGCTTATTTGAAAAGTGAAGACTTTGATCAGAATATGCGGATGCTGGTCTTAGGAATCTTAGCGTTGCGCACATGTGAAAAGTTTGAATGATGTCACACAGAAGCTTATATAATCTTGGTTTTTGAAGAAATAAAAAACAACCTTTTTTACTGATATTTTTTATGATAAGTTGGCTCGCAAGAAGAATTAACTGATAGATATGTATAGACGTCGCGCACGGTAATGCGGCACTTTTTGAAAAACGTCACCCTCTGTGTTTTAAAACAAATCATAACAAGACTCCTTGGTCGCACCATCCTTACATCTTATATCTAAATAATGCTTAAACAATGGCCAATTTATAAATCAAACTTTTATTGCAAACTATTTTCGTATGATTTCGTAAAAAGGAGTTTCAAATTGTAATTTAAGCGAAAAAACGCGTGTAACATGTAACATAATAGCATCACCGGAAGATACACATCTTATATTTTATACAGTTTAATAATGTTTTAACTCCTTGAAAGCACATCAAAACTAAACTGGCATGACATCCAACAATTTTACAAACGTAGATCGAAATTTAACCACAAATAAGAAAAATACCGCTTTATGTTTAACAAAAAGTGAAGCGTAACATCAAAATTTAAGACGCCGAAATAATGACGATTTTCTTGTATATTTTAATTTAAAATGGTTCAATTGCAGCCAATCTTTAAATTTACAATATTATTTTTTCTGTTTTTCTTAAATATGTAAATAGATATCAATTTGAGTTTTATTCGGAAAATTGATAAGCCGAAATTCGTGTGGAACGAAATCTTTTTAGGCTGTTATAAAACTGTTTTTTCCATTCTTAATACGCTAAAAAAAGCAGTTCCTTTATTCATACGATAATTTGAATAAAGCTGAGAAATATTATTTTTCTCTTAATAATCATATTAAAATTTCATGAACATATATTTACGAATAAAAGAGATATTGATATTAGTTTGTGTGGAACGCTTTCTAAAAAAACGCGCATTTTCTTACAAAGACGTAATGTTTGATTCGTTGAATTATAAAACCGACGCGCCATCAGACGAATACAGAGTAGATTAAATCCGCAGTTCAAGGGGAGAAACAGAAAAAGAAAGCGTAATATCATGCGAGAAGAATATCTGTGTGGAAGTGGCGATGCGAGTAGGCGAAGGGAAGAACTAGATATACATGTACATTTTTGTAAACAAAAGGGCCAATATTGCCCGAAATCGCTCATCTTAATTTCGGATAGCAAAAAAGAATATTTGATACATTTTTCGCAAAGACTTGTATTCTTGGGCAGTAACTCGTTGTTCTAAAGACCCAAGAATAGTGAGTTCGAAGCAAACTTAGCAAAATGTAATAACTTTTTTTCAAACATTAAAAAAGGGGGATGCGTCATATTCCTTTTACAAAAACGCATGTATTGATGACATCACTTTATATGAACAAGCTGCTGTTGGTTCGAATTGATCATTGCAATAAATATAGGGTGAATATTTCATAATTTCAGATCTACCTCTACATTATAACATAAATAATGTTCAAAAGAGGCGTCTAGCCCAAAACACCATCATATTTAGAGTGGAAATAAGCCTAACTCTACAAAATGCTTTATCAAGTATTCGCATGTCTACACAATTATGCGAAGTTGAAAATAATATGACATTTTGCATTCTTCGCGAGGGATAGGGGCAAGTTTTAATTCTTTATTGAAGACTATATATTCTGACATTGCTATAGCTGTAGAAAGAGTGAGCAATATAATGATTACGTGTACTTTTTTCTGACAAAAAAAACAAAAAACAAAACAAAAAAGAACAAACAAACAAAAACGCTCTAGACGCTACACAATTGACGTTCGCTATTTTGACGTTACATTTTAGTGCCGCATTACCGTGCGCGACGTCACATAATTTTTCTTTTTTCTCAAAAAAGAAAATATTTCATTATCTTGGTATTTTTACCAATATAAACGTGCTTCTCTTTTTGAATAAACAGAGCAGAAAGGAACTGTTTTTAGTCGACTACATTACAACGCAGTACAGCCATAAAACAGATGGTTCTCAGGACTCAGACCAGCTAGTTTTGAACGTCTTAGTTACCGCATGGGAGTTTGAGACTTGCAAAAACCGTACATCTTAAAACCTGGTCATATATAAGATATATTTCTCTTTTGAACAAGTTCTTATACATGTCAAAAAGCAGAGATAAAGACAGAGTTTAGGGTTACTCGGTTATTTTTATATAGAATATATAGCAGTTTTCCACACACTTAGGAATAACTGAGGGATACCAGGTAAAAATATGAGACCCCCCACCCCCTCGACCTCAACGTTCTTACAGACCTATTTAATACAAGTTATTGACCGCCGGACCGCAAGTGCGGGGTTACCCAAGAAATATTCATGCCAATTTTGGTACAAATTGATTCATTGAGTAAGGAGCAGAAGTCGTCGACCACACGTGACAACTGATGCGTGGCGGTTTCGAATTGGCCGTAATAGTTCCTCTTGGGCAACATGCTCAGGTGAGCTTAAACAATCCAACCCTAAAAATGATCTCAAGAACAAATCTTCTCCCGTCCAATATCATGAAGTTTAATCCTTGTCATGCTGAATCTGGAGTATTCCTGCTTTGGTAGGAGGTTAAAACAAAGATCAGCCTTCACATAAGCACACTCTGATCTTAGTCCAAACCATCGTATTTTAATCTTTAAACCAGATAAGTTTAAAGATAGTATAATTAAGCCCACTTTCGAAGTTCTTGAAGGTCGGTAGGTTGGTAGGTAGGTCCGTCGGTCGGTCCGTAGACTTTTTTTTTTTTTTGCCGGAGCATATTTCAAAAAGTATGCAAGCTAGAATCACGAATGAAGTGCAGTGCACAAGAACCAAAACTCTACTCGTCATATTTTTTTAGTTAATCCTCTTTGTAAAATGACATCGACTTGCTCTTATGGGGGCGGGGGAATAAATGATTACAAACATCTCTTGTTAAAATGAAAAGTATCTCTCAACTAGTGCAGTCTGTGCTTTCAGCACTTTCATTTAAATGCAATCTTTCATAAGCACATAATGATAATAAAAAAAGTGTGATCTTAGTCCACACAACCTACTTTGTATTTTCAAACTAGAAAAAAATTAAATACTTTTTTTTTAAATAAAAACTGACTCACAATAAGTGTATTCAGTGCTTTCACCTCTTTAATTTCAATGCAATCTTGCAAAGGCATAAACGTACAGTTAGATCTTAGTCCACACACTATGATTTCCTTTATCAACTATAAAAGATTATATGTACTTTTTTCTAAACAAAAACTGACCCACAATAAGTGCATCCAGAAGTTTCAGCACTTTGATTTCAATTCGCAATTTTGCAAAGGTCTTTATTCAGCATGATCAGAATTAAAAAGACAAAGGCTAACTGAGTGCCAAAATATTGGTACAGTGTTCTTATATGCGTATCTTTCCATATTCATATTGTATTAAGTCCATGGAATTATACGTTGAAAAATTTCTTTCAAATTGAGTTATAGCAACAATAAAAATGAGAAGTTGAAAAGATCAAGAGGTAACGACTTTGTAAAGCATGGCAGCTGGATTCATGTTCTTATTTACGGACGGAAAGACAGACAGACGGACGGACGGACATGGTGACTCCAGTATACCGCCTAACATCGTTAGTGGGGATATAACTTTAGCATTGCACTCTACCGATAGTTACAGGGAAGTTTGTTTTTTTAAATCATATCGTCCGTGAGCGACAAAGATCTCAAACAGCCTCCTATCAAAGTATGCAATATCAAAAAATATTGCATACTTTCCTGCCGTTCAAATACATAGAGACAATATCAAAGTATATAATAAATTGTCATATACCACGTTAACACTTTTCTGTCAATATTTTCAAATTTTAGTCATTCTACCATATGTTTTTGTTTTTTTAAATATAAGATAGCTGACCGTGGGCCTCTTTCAAGGAAGGAAGATCGACATTTGATCGTATAGCAATCGTACGGTTAAAATTGGCTTTCAAGAAACTTTTTTGGGGTTTCAAGAAAAATGTCGCATCGTGAGCTTTACGATCAAATTTGAGACACATATAGACTGGTCGTATATTTTACGATTTTGACTTTGAAAGCTTATTATTTTCTCGGATTTCATATAAGCTTTGGCAGAGGTTTCTCTGATTATTCAGCTTTGTACATGCCAATGGTCCAAGTTCATAATTAAGTTATACCGAAAAGACAGTCCCTAGAAAAAGTACCAGGCTGAGTTTTTCACCCAAGTTTTAGGGTCTCATGGGAGTGTCATTATCAACCAATTGAAGTAATTAACACCTTCACTGGCATCAGTGACAAGGAATTTGACCTGTAGTTAATACCACTATCAAACCGACTTCACTAAACACTGGCAGCAAATAAAACCTATAAATCAAACTCTGTTGGAATGAGTTGTGCAGAAAAATAGCTTTGGGTTTCCTGCATTGATGATTTCTCATAATGGGCCTGGGTGATAGGATATTTATAACATTCAATGGATATTATTCTCATAAAAGTTCATTTACTGTATAATGCAGAAGAAAAAATAAAATGAAACAAGAGCTGTCGCAAAGAGGACTAATAACCCCATCCCCCACCCCCTGCCACACGCGCTTTGTCAAAACATAAGTGCTATTAGAGCAGGATGTGTTTGTAACAAATATTGAGAATTCAAGTTATATGCCCGTGATTGATTCAAGGTCCCTTGGTTCTTAAGTTAGAATCTGGAAACAAAAACGTCTAACAATAAATTATTAAAAATTAACCGTGACCTTGACATTTGACCTATGTGACTCAAACACTATTGAGCACTTCCCTTGATCATAAGCAGCATTTACATGAAGTTCCATGATTCTAGGTTGCTTTCTTCTTGAGTCCGAAAACAACAAGAGGGCCGTTGGCCCTGGGTGCGCTCACCCGAGAAAAAAGCTTCATTACCTAGGTATGTCCATGCAACTACAGAAAAGGAGATTTTCACTTATTCAATCAGATTTGAAATTATCCTCCCCCCCCCTCTGCTCCTCCCCTGGTCATTATTTATCTAAGCTTTTACATAAAAGGTCTGTGATCAGCTAATCTATGCCAGATATACAGGCTGAGTCTGAGACTTTTAAAGTTTTCTTTAATGAGTTGATCAATCCATGTCAAATATAAAGGCTGTAGGGATTCAAAATTCTCAACCAAGCACTCCCCCCTCCCCCAAGATGCTCTGCACCTGGTGAATCTACAATCATGATTTTAGCTAATTCAATTAATGTCTATATGCTGATCATCCATACCAATTTTCAAGTCTGTAGGACTCCTGGTTCATTAGAAGAAGTTTAAAGATTTCAAAAATGACCCAAAGTACTACCCCCACCCCAAGACACTCAGCAACTGGTGACCCAACAGTCATCATTTTAGCTATTCTTATTAAGGTCAATATATTGATCACCCATGACAATTTTCAAGTCTGTAGGGTTTCTGATCCAGGAGAAGAATAAGGTTAAAGATTACAAAATTGATCCAAAGTACTACCCCTCCCCCCTAATGCTCTGCATCTAGTGACCCTACATTCATGATTTTAGCTATTTAATTTTAGATCCATATGCTTATCATCCATGCCAATATTGAAGTCTGTAGGGCTCCTGGTTCATAAGAAGATGAAGGTTAAAGTTATAAAATTTTCACAAAAGTACCCCCCTCCCCCCTGGTGCTCCGCACCTGGTGGAATAACAGTCATGATTTTAGCTATTTTTATTAAGGTCTATGAGCTGATCCTCCATGCCAATTTTCAAGTCTGAAGGGCTTGTAGTTCAGAAGAAGAAGAAGGTTAAAGATTACAAAATTTTAACAAAAGTACTAACCCCTCCCCCATGGTGCTCCGCACCTGGTGGCCCAACAGATATGATTTTAGCTATTTTTATTGAGGTCTATGAGCTGATCATCCATGCCAAATTTGAAGGCAGTAGGGCTTCTTATTCAGAAGAAGAAGAAGGTTAAAGATTACAAAATTTACCCAAAGTACTACCCCCACCCCCCTGGTGCTCCGTACCTGGTGGCCCAACAGATATGACTTTAGTTATTTTATTAAGGTCTATGAGCTGATCCTCCATGCCAATTTTCAAGTCTGAAGGGCTTGTGGTTCAGAAGAAGAAGAAGGTTAAAGATTACAAAATTTTAACAAAAGTACTACCCTCTCCCCCCTGGTGCTCCGCACCTGGTGAATCTACGGTCATGATTTTAGCTAATTCAATTAATGTCCATATGCTGATCATCTATGCCAATATTCAAATCTGTCGGGCTCCTGGTTTAGAAGAAGAAGAAGGTTAAAGATTACAAAATTTTCACAAAAGTACTAACCCCTCCCCCCTGGTGCTCCACACCTGGTGGCCCAACAGATATGATTTTAGCTATTATTATTGAGGTCTATGAGCTGATCATCCATGCCAAATTTGAAGGCTGTAGGACTTCTTATTCAGAAGCAGAAGAAGGTTAAAGATTACAAAATTTACCCAAAGTACTACCCCCTCCCCCCTGGTGCTCCGCACCTGGTGGCCCAACAGATATGACTTTAGCTATTTTTATTAAGGTCTTTGAGCTGATCATCCATGCCAAATTTCAAGGCTGTACAGTCGCTGGAAAAAGTACCTCTGACTGCTAAAATTTAGCTCACACTTCAAGTCATTAAAACTGTTACCTGTCAAATAAATCTTGAAACAGGCAGTGCTGGCATGGTCATCTCACACCAATTAGTAGGCCATTAGTTTCAATCTGTTTACATGAGGTCTGAGATTACCAAATTATTCCAAATATTCCCAGTCCAATTTTAGAACCAGCTGACTGCCTTTTTTTAAAGAATAATTTCCTCCAATATATAAAAAAATGTTTTATGTTCTTTGTAATTTATCCCAAGAAGAAGAAAATTTAAGTTTGAGATAAATCAGCTACTGGGTATAATTGGAACTTTATTTACCTATAATAAAGTCAATACATTGAAATATAAATTGTTGATGGGTGACTAAAACCTAGTTACTCCAGCTTTCATTCATTACTTTAAATCTTTAAGGTTTTTTTGTCACAGTTATGAACTCGTGTTAACAATATTTTTTTTTTTTTTGTAAATTTGTTTGAAGAGCAAAATGAAGAAAAGTCAGTTTTCCAAATTTCTTCACACAGACACACGCACACATGCGTGCACACACACACACACGCCACACATATACGTATATATACAAACTTTTATATCCATCCTTTGAGTGATTAAATTGAATTAAGGTAGTGGAACCATAATAGATCCGCAACATTTCAGCACCCATGAACTTTCAATATGTTGACCGAGGTTTCCTTATGAAAATCATTAGGAAACCTTGGTTAAGACTGTTAAAGCTCATTACTTCTGAAACGTTGCGGAACTATTAAAGGTCCTCTACCTTGAATATGTAAATTTTGTATTTTACTTCAAACTCCTTCTTAATAGATCATGTCAGTAAAAACCAAGATGGTCATTTTGGGCAAATTTGCCACCATAAAATTGTCACACTCCAAAACTCGATAAAAAAATGCATTATATATAGTAATACCTATCACCAAATTCTTAATGTGAAGGGGTGGTTGTACCTTATTTATTTATTTATTTTTTTTTTGTATGTCATTTACAATATTGCTAATGTTTAAAAAAAATCAATAGGTTTTGGGATACAATTATTTTAGAGCATAAATGATATTTAAATGTCCTGAAATGGTAATCAAAGCTTATTTCAAGCTGTATTTACTAAATTTTAGTAATTTTTATAAGCAAAAATAACCAATAATATAAAGCAATATCAAACTGAAAAAGAAAAAAGAAAAATAATATTAGTTTTCACTTTGCACTTCAGTTAATCAGCAGTGGATAATAGATCTCAACGATGGTGTTTAAACAAGTGACTCTGGGAGGTCTTACGCTTCATACGGATGAACATTGAGATCGTCTTATAATTTTCAATGATTTTGTGCAATTCTTAAAAAAATATATTAAACCACACGAACAAAGTTTGAATAGCAGTAATATATTTGGCTTGCTCAAAGGAAAAAGAAAGTGTGCTAAGACAGTCAATGATCAGGCGGCTTTTAATGTTCAAAGCATTATACATTACTTTTTCGCATATGCAAATAACTATCAAATATGTAACAGTATATGAGGGTTGTTCAAAAATTAACCGGGTTTTGCCTCGAAAATTTTAATCCTTGAGCAATCAAACTAAATTTGGAATCATTCGCTGTCGGAATTCAATCCACATATGGTTATGTAAAATTGGTGTAGTTATCGAACATAGCGGGCGCGCATCTGCCATATAAAATGCCATGGTAACAAGTACCAGGCGCAGCAGATAATATAATCCATATATTTGGTCTCCGTTTGAATATATTCTTTCTTTTCTAACTGTTAAAAAACTTGAAAATTAATTGAGTTGCTGGAATAAGAATTACAAATGCCTTTTCAGCTTTTCTTAAATTGAAGTAATTTGACCGTAGAATTTTTCGAAAAGGTTCGTTTAAAACATTCTAGACGACGTCAACTGAATGATTGGAATTTTGATTTTAATTATTCTATTCGAAATCTTCAAAAATACCGAAAGATATAAATCAAATATTGGTTACGATGGAAGGGAATGGTTCATTCTTCCTAATGCTTTAATTTCATCGGTGAAAACGCTTCCGTACCTCGTGAGATAAGAGGAAGAACGGACAGAGAGAAAATTATCCAAGCAGCTATAGGGACGTGATTTGTCGAGTCTCTGTAAGATATAGGCAATTTTCTAAAGGGCACCTATCTGAAAACTTTGATTTTTGCACCATTTGCTTTACCTTTATACAAACCATAAAACCACAGTTTAATTACAGGAACACTGAATTCACCCTTCTTCCATGAATAACGAGCCGTGACAAACTAAATGTAGCTACAACAACAACAATACGGCTAGCTTGAGTAGACGGAATTTATTAGTCCGCAAGGATAGACCAGAAAATCAACCAATGACCAATTTATTCGTCGAACTGAAAGTATAAAAGGAACAATCCTAAGAAATTGCACAAAATAGATTGTCAAAGTACAAAACTAATCGGTGACGAATCAAATATTAGCGCAGCATTCAATAATATGACGCGAAATACCAGATCATTCACATGAACAACAAAATAGATTGCTCGCTTGTTAAATTACCTCTTGCGGCCTCGAATGATTGCCGTTGGTAGCTTAATTTCGCATAAAAACGCAGGAAAATTTGAAAACACATGTATCGTCGTGGGCGGAAGTAGCGCAAACGGAAGTTTTCGTACGGCATCACACCTGTCGAGTTTTACACTACAGCGACCGTCACATGGCTCCCCTAAATTAGAAGATTCTAATTTACAATATACACATTTAATCTAGCAATCATTTAACGATTTTCAAAATTAATTCACAGAAGGCTCCTCGATGGGGTATTCCTCGGTCTCTAACAATAAGATAAGTTTGTGTATTGGTCGCTCAAGAAACGAACATGGACTTACGCGTTTTCCGTTCTTATCTAAGTTTGCTTCTGCGAGCATGAGCCTAACCTTTCGAACCATTCCATCGTCATCTACAATCGTTTCGACAACACGGCCTAAACGCCATTCATTTCGGACTAGATTCTCATCTTTAATAATTACTACGTCCCCAACCGAAATATTTCTTTGTGGAGCGATCCACTTATTCCTTAGCTGGAGATTTTGAAGGAATTCGACTTTCCATCGCTTCCAAAATTCATTCAACAGAAACTGAACACGACGCCAACGTCTCCTTGAATACAGGTCAGTCTTTTGAAAGTTACCCGGAGGCGGTAGAACAAGAGCTGATTTCATGGTAAGCAAAGAATTTGGACTTAAAGGTAAAGGCGATGAAGGATCATTCAGGTTGTCCACTGTTAAAGGTCTACAGTTTACAATAGCTGAGGCTTCGGCCATAAAGGTCCGTAAAGATTCGTCATCTAAGTGAGAACCATTCTGACGAAGCAATATTGACAGTACATTTCTTACAGATTTGATCTGTCTCTCCCAAATCCCTCCCATATGGCTCGCTGAAGGAACATTTGTTTTGAAAGGAATGTAATCACATCCCTGCTCACGCAGGAAGAAATTAACCTTATTCTCATCCATTTCAGCAACAGCTTCTTTCAGCTCTCTCTCAGCTCCAATGAAATTGGTACCACGATCACAGCGCAACTGCCTGATTGGTCCACGTAATGCAATCAGCCGACGCAATGCGTTTACAAAGGAACTTGTATCCAAAGAATTCGCAGTTTCCAAGTGAACTGCACGACAACATAAACAAGTAAAGATAACTCCATATCGCTTTAATTTCTTACGACAATCCCGAACTAACCATGGCCCGAAAAAGTCTACGCCAACATAAGTAAATGGTGGTACTAATTCGAGACGATCTTGAGGCAGATCAGCCATTTTCTGGAACTGCAGTGACCCTCTAAACCTTCTACAAATTACACATTTGGATATAAGAGCGGAGACAACGGAGCTACAACCTACAATCCAATATCCACTCTCTCTTATATAATTAGTAGTTATGCCACGCCCCTGGTGACTTGTGCGTATGTGACAATGACGAGCAATCAAATCAGTCAAATGGCCATTTTTAGGTAGAAGAATCGGATGTTTGACAAAGTCTGAAAGTTGCGCATTGTCCAATCGGCCACCAACACGCAGAATTCCAGACGAATCAATAAATGGGTCTAGCTTGTATAACTTTGAACATTTTCTAAGTGTTTTATGTCGGGAGGACTGCTCTTCTCTAGACTGAGAGACTCCGACCAGTTTGTTCGATTTCAAATCTTCTATTTCCTGCTTGAATGAAACATTTTGAACCTGTTTAAGTATTACATTTTCTGCTTCTTGCAGTTCATCAATATTCACAGGTTGGTAGTTTTTTAACAGGTTTTCTCTTACATGATTAAGAGAGTATGCAGATTTAGGCTTTCTCATTGTGGGGTCACGAAGTCGCTTCATGTACCTAAGACAAACTGCAACAGCTCGTTTTGCTTTTTGCCAGTCTGAAAAGTACCGAAGACGTTCAATGATAGAAGACATTTCATATTGAGAGGAATAAGTAATCAATGCATTGACTCGTTTTACTTCAGAGTCATCTGGGTCTAAAGGATATATGTCCTGGCTACAAGGTTGAATATTCTCCTTCCACAAAAAGGGGGGACCATTAAACCACATCTTGGAATTAATCAGTTCTCTTGCCGTAACTCCTCTCGAAGCAATGTCGGCAGGATTGTTTTTTGATGAGACATGGTGCCATTGTGAAAGCTTGGTATGATCCTTAATTTCTTGTACCCTATTTGCAACAAATATGTGAAAGCGTTTTGCTTCATTTGAAATGTACCCCAACACGATCTTGCTATCAGTCCAATAAAAGTGCTCTACATTTTCAAATCCTAGTTCACGCCCTAACAGCGTACCAATTCTTACAGAGATAAGAGCTGCGCAAAGCTCTAAACGAGGAATAGTCATGGGTTTGAGTGGGACAACTCTGGATTTTCCCATCAGCAAGGAGCAGTGTACTTGATTTGTTTGATTCATCAATCGAATGTAAGAACATTGACCATAACCTTGTGAGCTAGCATCAGAGAAGTGATGTAACTGCACTGACTTAACATTGCCAAAATCTCGAGGTTTCAGACATCTGCTAATTCTTAACTCAGAGAGTCTTGATAACGACTCGCGCCATACAATCCATTGATCACGAACTGTATCTGGTACTGGATCATCCCATCCAAAATCGGAAGCACATAAGGATTGTAAGATTTGCTTGCCTGACAAAATAACCGGTGTTATGAGTCCAAGAGGGTCGTATACGGAGCAAACTGTGGAAAGGATGCCTCGCCTTGTACAGGGTCGATCCTGCAAGTGAACCTGGAATTGCAAAGAGTCTGACTTAGTACACCAGAGGACCCCTAAAGCTCTTTCAATAGGAATATCATTATCCAGTAAATTAGAGTTCACAGAATTGGCTCTATCTTCTGGATTTATTTGTTCAATCACTTCATCAGAATTTGAAGTAAACTTGCACAGTCTTACGCCAGCCTTTGCCAGCATAGTCTGTGTGTTTGTTATCAAATCAATAGCAGTCTTAGGAGTATTTACCGACTTCAGCCCATCGTCAACATAAAAATTCTTATGGACAAAATCATTTACATCAGCTCCGAATTCCTCTTTGTTATCAGTTGCGATCTTCTTTAGAGCAAAGTTCGCGCAACCTGGTGATGATGACGCTCCAAACAAATGGACAGTCATTCTGTAATCTACTGGATCAGAATTAACGTCATTACCTTCGAACCATAGGAACCTAAGATAATCCCTGTGCTCGGGTTTAACATTAAATTGATAAAACATTTGTTCAATGTCGCAAGTAAAGGCTATATTTTCCTTTCTGAAACGGCAAAGTACACCAACCAACAGATTTGTTAGGTCTGGTCCGGTAAGCAAATTTTCGTTCAGAGATTTACCGCAATACTTAGCACTGCAGTCAAATACGACTCTAACCTTGTTAGGTTTTTTTGGGTGGTATACACCATGATGTGGAATATACCATATCGTCCCATCTGACTCATTAGTAATACTAGAAGTCACCCTTTCTGCATGACCCTTATCAATAAGACCCTTCATGAATGCAAAGTAATGATCTTTGTACCTTAAATCATCCCTAAACCGCCGCTTCAACCCATTCAAACGCTTAAGAGCCATGTCCCTATTATTGGGTAGCAATGGAACACCCTTACAGAATGGAAGAGGCATTTCGTATCTTCCACCAACACAGGTAGTTTTGTTGTTCATTATTTCAATGAATTTCTTGTCATAACAAGAGACAGTGTTTTCTTGTTTGCTCTCAGCAAAATCGGACTCCAAAATCTTGAGGCATTTCTCATAATCAAAGATTTCCTTGACCTTTGTTTTAAAGCTGAAGTGTACATGTTTTCTACCCATTAGATTCTCCTTTGATTTCAAGAGATCTGGGACTTCACATGTCAGCACACGGTGACATGAACCTCTAACAAAGGAATCACTTAATTCATCAGTCACCTGACAGTCATTTATCAAACCAACAATACCCCATCCAAGGTCAGTTCGCTGTGCAAACGGTCCATCCTCTACTGGTGCAATTATCTCCCTAGGAATGAGTGCTCTAGCGCAGTTATACCCTATTAGCAAGCCAATATCGCAATCTTGCTTAGGAAAGAGACACTCCGCAATACATTCCAAATGAGGTAAAGACTTTGCAACTTCTGGAGTTGGTATGTGCGAACGATTTGCGGGCATTATACCTCTTGTGAAAACATCCGGGAGAGATATGCTCAAGCCATTACCTGAGCCACGCACTTGCAGGCCACTTATCTTTTTGCTGTCAACAATCTTATTTTCCGCATATAATGTAGAAAGTGACAACTTTACATCAACACCCTTTAATCCCAGGGCCTTGCAAGACTTTTCAAGTACGAAGGTCGTATCTGATTGGGTATCAAGCATAGCATAAACTAGAACTTCCTTTTCAGGTCTGTCTTCATGAGACAAAAGAACTGGAACAACCATAGATACCTTACATGCATTTGGGTTTGACAGAAAGGCTGCTCCAACTTGAGATGGAGTAGGTGTCCCTTGTCGAGTATCAGGCTTGTCAACATGGAAGTTATCTCCATGCTTCTTGAGATCACCATGTAATGAAGAAGGATGATATTTAGAGCATATTTTACATTGCTTTCTTTTAGTGCATTTCCTTGAGATATGGTCATTACCAAAACAAGCAAAACAAAGACCCTTATCCTTAATGAAAGCCTTTCTATCTTGAAGAGACATATTCAAAAATTGTCTACATTCATCTAAATCATGAAATTTCTGACACAAATGACATTTCACAGTTTCTCCCTTAGAAACAGAGTCTTCTGTTGCCTTCAAATGAAAGGAACGGCTACTGTTCACCTTCCTTTCTGGCTTATTGGCATACCTTCTTGTCTTACCTTCATCAGCTGAAGGTTTTACAGATTGAAGAGAGGTAATGGGATCACTAGCAATTCTAGCTTCATTACAAACAAATTGAGCAAACTCCTTGAATGGAGGGAAAAGACCTCTAGATTCTTTCCAATTGGAAACAATCCTTGCCCATCTAACAATTAACCAGTCGGGTAGTTTTTCAAGGAGCTTTTTATTCTCTCTGTCATCATCTAGAACTCTTAAACTACTAATGCTTTGCATTGCGATTTGACATTGTAATAAAAAGTCAGAGTATCTTTGAAGACCCTTTGAGTCACGAGCCTGAATCTTGGGCCATCGTTCGAGTTTATCTCAGAATGCATTGGATATAACAAAATGGTCCCCATACCTTGAGTCTAATGTTTCTTTTGCTTGCTCATATGCATCGTTAGTACACAAAAGGAAGCAACCTTCGACAACCTCTCTAACAGACTCACTCAAGTATCGTCTAAGATAATAAATTCTCTCAGAAGGTGGTATATTGCTTTTTTCAATGAGTGTATGGAATGCTGCCTTCCATGCAGGGTACTCAAGAGGATTTCCTGAGAAAACACCAGGTTCAGGAGTAGGCAAACGACTTAGGTTTACTTGTCTAGCAAATGTGTCAACAAAATTTAAAAGTTCTGAAGTTTGGCTAGTATTTTGCACACTAGCATTTTGATCAGCAGTTGATACTTCTGTCTTGGACAGTGGTTGAATGTGTGTTTTAGGGTAAGGGAGTGGGCCTTGGCCATGTGACCAGGTAGAATGAGTAATTGAGCATGAAGGATCAGATTGAGTTACAAACGTCTTTGCATTTGGATTAAGTGTAGTAAAATTAATAGAAGTTGTTGCACTAGTAGACTGTTTGTAATCAAGTGAGGTAGAATTGACAGCAGACGTAGCACTAGAAAATTGTGGCATAGAAGAGGTATGACTGATTACTGGAGATTGACTTTGACTGACATTGACTTCATAATTATCAACGACATTATTACTAGGAGACAATAGCGTCTTGTTCGTTCTAAGCACTTCATATTTATCCTCTGAATTTAAAATTTCGTATTCTGCCTGAGCAACTGCGATTTCTTTCATAAGCTTAATCTTTTCAAACTCGGCCTTGACTCTCGACTCGACATCAACAAATTCTAACTCTGCTTGTAACATCGCTTTCTTAGCAGCAGCCTCCGATAATTTTGACACATTAGACTTACGCGACTCGTGACTTGCGCGTGATTTGCGTGATGAATTACTCGCACGGGACTTATGGGAAAGGTAGGAACCCGCATCATCACGCACAATTTCTAATTCACGCACACGATTGGAAATCTGTTTTAAAATTTCTTGGTGATCTAATTCGGCTAACTCAAAGGATTCACCTTCTTTTTCTATGTTTTCTTTCAAAGAGCTGAGCCTATCAAACACAGTAGTTAAATTTTCCAGAGAGTTGATCATTAAATTTCTATGCTGCTTAATAGTATTAATGTTTTGACTGTCAGAGATCAAGGAAAGCGCTTGCCCGTAATGCCGACGCCATGCAGAGAGTGACGACTTAAAATTGCCCTCTGCTACGTTTAAGTGATACTCATAACCCTTTTCCGTTAATGTTCGATCTCGCGGCTGATCTGGTTCTGACTGAGACATTTTGTTAATATAATACTCTTGCAAGTTAAGAATAGAAACACATTAGTGTCTAATTAGGCAATTATCATGTGCATGGCTGGGCAATCCCTGCCAATGCTAATTGTCCTGAACAAATTGATTTCAATTGTATAATTGATAGGGCATTCCCTACCTAATACATAAGTCACTTGCACTGTTTCAAAATTTGATTACAAATAGATACAAGCCATGATTTTGATAAGTTTTGACTGGGATGTATTCCATCCAAAAACAAATTAAAGTTTATTGAGTATCTGGCTTTCTTTCCTCTAGTTTTACGGCTTCTTAACAAATCTAGGTTGAGTTTGGGAGTAACACTATCACACGATGAGTTCAATTCGTCAATGTACAAGTTGACAGCATCGATTGCTCTAGTCAATTGTTCATCTTGGCTCTTGAATTCATGTGGTGCTGTATGGCCTTTCAGTTGGTTCCACGTCTGTATCGAATAATATGGAAACTGTAGCAGAACAACCTTCACCTTTGATTCATGACATAGGTCGACTATTTTCTTATAGTTGTCCTTCAAGTTCTGGACTGCAACATCGAAAGAAGAACGCAGACGAATAAATTTCTTCTCCTTGATGGTCAAGTCACATGTCCCTACCCAGATAAATAAGCAAGTATTGTCCTTGAGTAGGGTAACCTTCTCTTTCACAATTTGATTAAGTATCTGGGATGATGTAGCTCCAGATTTATATAACCATTTAATACATCCTTGAACATTTGATTCCTTGTTAACCACAGACTTTAGGTAACGTCCCTTACTGTCACTGATAATTATCGGTATTTTGGTCAGTTTGTGATTATCAGCATCTTGAGAGTATTTCTTGACATGTTTCAAGAGTCGGTTGTTACTCATCACCTCAAGCTGATTCTGGTGGCTTAGAGTTCGACTGTAGCTACAACAACAACAATACGGCTAGCTTGAGTAGACGGAATTTATTAGTCCGCAAGGATAGACCAGAAAATCAACCAATGACCAATTTATTCGTCGAACTGAAAGTATAAAAGGAACAATCCTAAGAAATTGCACAAAATAGATTGTCAAAGTACAAAACTAATCGGTGACGAATCAAATATTAGCGCAGCATTCAATAATATGACGCGAAATACCAGATCATTCACATGAACAACAAAATAGATTGCTCGCTTGTTAAATTACCTCTTGCGGCCTCGAATGATTGCCGTTGGTAGCTTAATTTCGCATAAAAACGCAGGAAAATTTGAAAACACATGTATCGTCGTGGGCGGAAGTAGCGCAAACGGAAGTTTTCGTACGGCATCACACCTGTCGAGTTTTACACTACAGCGACCGTCACACTAAATTACATGACATCAAACGTCTCGATTTTCGACAACATCGCTAGCGTCATGTACTGTGCGCCGCCACCTAATACCCATGTTTTTTTGTTTGTGTGTGAAATGAATATACATCGTTCAAATGCTTCAGGT
Organism: Fragum whitleyi; assembly: GCA_948146395.1. NCBI lineage: Eukaryota > Metazoa > Mollusca > Bivalvia > Cardiida > Cardiidae > Fragum > Fragum whitleyi. Next base: position 10,833,922 of record OX411556.1, read on the forward strand.
TTTGACAAGTTTGAGCATATAAAGTGTCCTGTTAATATAAGTATATTTTTTTCACATAACGATAAATCAATGATGATTTATTGATCTAATCCAGATAAAAATTGAACATCCCTCGTAGTTCAAGAGATTCAATATCTTCTTATAAATGCTACTCAGATCAGCCCCAATCCTGTGACGGTACGTGATATCTACAAGGAAATTTGCAAAAGTAATGTTTTGGATCAAAACAAATTAAGCATGAAATATTAAAAGATCATCAATCTAAATCTGTTGAAGAAATTTGGCTAAGTTTTTCAGATGCAATCTCCACAGGTATCAAGAAATTTGTTCCAACTAAAAGACTAGGGAATAAGAGATCACTTCCTTGGATTACACAGCCTATAAAACGTCTAATTAGAAAAAGGGATCAAGTTTATTTTAGATTAAAGAAAGATGGAAACAACAAGATGAAAACTGCATTCCTGGCTCTGAAAAGAAACATCAAGAAACAAATAAAAGTCTCTTACAATAACTATATTGAATATATTTTAGGCCTTGATGGAAACACTGAAAACAAGGAAAAAGCCACAAGATTTAATAATAAGAAACTTTTCAGTCTGATAAAAAATGCCAAGCAAGACGCAGCAGGAGTAGCTCCCCTTCTCGATAAAATTTCAGGTACCATCAAATCAGACAACACAGAAAAAGCAGATATATTAAATCGACAGTTTCAATCAGTCTTTACTCCAATGACACCAATTTCTCTGGCTCAGTCCTGCCTTTCATCCATTAGACAAAATATGTTTTCCTCCTCTTTCAGTAAATATCCAGTCATGCCAGACATTACCATCTGCACTGGTGGAGTACAAAAGCTAATATCCAACCTGAAACCAGACAAAGCAGCAGGACCTGACAACATCAAACCTTTAGTACTTAAAAACTTATGTTATCAAATTTCTCCTATTTTGCAAATTCTCTTTCAGAAATCCCTTGATACAGGCACCCTCCCCCAGGTATGGACGAAGGCAAACGTGACACCACTCTTTAAGAAAGGAAACAAAGAAGATCCTGCAAATTACAGGCCTATATCCTTAACATGTATATTGTGTAAAGTTCTTGAACATATTGTAGCATCAAATCTAACTAAACATTTTGACAAAAATAATATTCTTTATGATTTACAACATGGCTTCAGAGAACGGCGCTCATGTGAAACACAACTACTGCAACTGACCGACCATCTTGCCAGAAACCTTACTGAAGGAAAACAAACTGATCTAGTTTTGTTAGACTTCAGCAAGGCTTTTGATAAAGTTAGCCACCTTAAACTTTTGTATAAATTGCAGGAACATGGAGTTAACAATGCTACCCTTTTGTGGATTAAATCTTTTCTTATAGGCAGAACACAGAAAGTAGTCTTAGAAGGTGGATGCTCATCGGAAGTACCAGTCACGTCAGGAGTACCTCAGGGATCAGTGCTTGGCCCTCTTCTGTTTCTCTTATATATTAATGACCTTCCTAACACTATCACCTCCCAAGTTCGTTTGTTTGCAGATGACACCGCCGTTTACTTAGCTATAGATAACAAGCAAGACTGTATCACCCTGCAAGAAGATCTAGACAAGCTAATGCAGTGGGAGAAAAAATGGGAAATGGAGTTTAACCCTAGCAAATGCATTGTCCTAAATATTACTAAAAAGAAGAAAAAGATTTCTTTTGATTACAGGCTACACGGACAAGTGCTAGAGACTGTGGACAATGCCAAATACCTAGGTGTTACTATATCTGAAGATCTTTCCTGGAACAAGCATATTGACAATATAACATGTAATGCAAATAAAACTTTAGGTTTTCTCCGCAGAAACATCCAGACCAAAAATAAGAAGATCAGAGAAACAGCATACAAACACTGGTTAGACCCCAGGTAGAATATGCATCAACTGTTTGGAGCCCTTACACAACATCCTATATCAACAAAGTAGAAAAAGTACAACGTAGAGCAGCAAGATGGGTTCAAAATAATTTTTCTCATTATGACAGTGTCACCTGCATGCAGAAGGATCTTGGCTGGCAAACTCTTCAATATAGACGAGACATCACCAGAGTCACCATGTTTTATAAAATTGTGAATTGTTTTGTTGCAGTACCCATACCAACTTATCTTGAAAGACCAGTTAGGATCACCCGACATATGCACACAAAATCTTTTAGACAGATCCACACAAATGCTTCCTACTTTAAATATTCTTTTTTTCCTTATACAGTGATACTTTGGAACAGCCTACCAGAAACAATCATACAGCAACCCGATATTGCCGCATTCAAGAAGAGTCTTGATTCTTTTCAGATAGTGAGCCGTCCCTGAATAACCAAAATTGTTTTACCAGATCTTTTAATCTAACACTCACAATACTTTTAAAATTTGGCACCCTAACAAATGACTAACAGTTCTTATTCCAGCACAGACGCGCACCTGCCAGTAATACCCGAAAGGGGAGTCAGGCAGTATATATAGATAGATAGATAGATAGGATCCGGTTTTAAAGGAATCCCCAAAGGAGCTGCAATTTGACACAACAACTCTAAATTATGATTATGAGGATTACTTCTCCCAGAATGAGTGGTGGGCAATATGTTTATTTGAACATCATATTCAGAGATGTAATCAAATTGATGTTGCAACTACTTCTTATGAAAGTCTTCTAACGAAAAAAAAGATATTTTTTTGAAAATTTAACAAAAGTTCATGAAACAGCATCAGAAATAGGAATATATTCTCACTGTGAAATAAAACACCACAATGAAAGAAAAGAGGACCAAGATGGTCCTTGATTACTCACCCGAGTCTCTTTGACCCCCTGGGACATCACATCAATTAAAAAGGCAGATGTCATAAAGGAAATGATTTCTACACAAAACCAAGTTTCATGAAATTTGGGCCAAAATTATGGCCTCTAAGATATAACAAGAAAATTATCATTAAGACACCTTTTCCTGTGGTATGGCTTAGATCCTTCCCATTTTCAATAGGCTTCATTCTTCAGACCTGACCAACATTCTGACCAAGTTTCGTGAAGATTTGGCCATATTTGTGGCCTCTTGTGTGTAAACAAGAAAATTGTCAATAAGGCTCCTTTTCCTGAGATATAGCATGCATCCTTCCCATTTTCGATAGGGTTCATGCTTCAGACCTTACCCACATTGTTACCAAGTTTCATGAAGATTGGGCCATATATGTGGTCTCTAGAGTGTAAACAAGAAAATTGTCAATAAGTCCCCTTTTCCCGTGATTTGGCACGCATCCTTCCCATACTCAATAGAATCCATCCTTGTGACCTGACCTACATTCTGACCAAGCTTCATGAAGATTGGATGATATGTGTGGCCTCTAGAGTGTAAACACTTAAATTGTTGATGCCGGACGACAGACGACACACGACGCATGGCAGACGACGGACATTCAATGATCACAAAAGCTCACCTTGAGCACGATGTGCTAAGCCTTAGGTGAGCTAAAAGGCTTTGCAGAAGAGCAGGAGAATATTTTTATTCAATGTAAAAACCAACACAATCCATTGGTGATTGAACAAGATATTTCAAATATACTGGACAAATAATCTGGTAATGATTTAGTATTCTGTCTTGACTGTACCCGGCAATGTCAACACCCGCCTTCTATTCAAGTCTACTTCGAAGATACTAACACTGAACAAATTACAGACTCCAATTAGGATCTTGTTATTACCCAAATCCTTTCTCGAATAAAAAAAGTGTTGGGGAAATTGATTTCTGTTTCCTTGTTATTCCCCAAAAAAGCTTTTTTTCTTTGCTATTACAAGCCCTAGCTGGTATTGTTATTGTAAACATACATAACCATCACTCTGCGTTCATGATAACAAATCCCGTGCGAACACATTCAGCACAAATTAATACTGGTGAATTTTCCAGGAAAAAGAATCGAGGAGGATTAATCTCAGTTTAATTGATGTAAATAGAATAGGGTTTAACCAACCAAAACCCTTGCGAACACTCCATAAATGGTATTCATTGTTTATAGTGAAGCTTTCTATCACATGTTTTAAGATGGAAATGAGTGCAAGTTAACCTTGAACCTATTGCTGGTTTGATGTTGCTTTCTGCAAAATAGTCAATCCAAAATTCCAATATTTCAAAATACTGCTGATAATCTTTTAAGTGTAAATAGGTTTTAACAGCAGGTAAAAGTAAAACGGTAACAGTGTATGGGCTAATCTGAGCCTCTATTTTCATAAATTTTCAACTGGTATAAAAGTCAGGCCCATAAATGATATATTTTTTCTCCTTTAAATAAAAAATTGAGAAATCATCAATGTAGGAAACCCAAAGGTATTTTTCTGCAGAACTCATGCCAGCAGAGTTTGATTTATAGGTTTTATTTGCTGCCAGTGTTTAGTGAAGCAGTTTAATAGCGGTATTAACTACAGGTCAAATTCCTAGGCACTGATGCCAGTGAAGGTGTTAATTACTTCAATTGGTTGATAATGACACTCCCATGAGACCCGAAAACTTGGATGAAAAACTCAGCCTGGTACTTTTTCCAGGGACTGTGTAGGGCTGCTTGTTCAGAAGAAGAAGAATTTTAAAGAATTTCTTAAATTTTTAACTTTCGTTGCCATAGTAACCAGAGTTTTTCACCGATTTCAATTCTTTTAGCAATTCTTAAAGGGGATCACCTAAGGAACATTTCTGCCAAGTTTGGTCAAAATTGGCCAAGTAGTTTAGGAGGAGATGTCATTTAAAGAAATTGTTGACGGACGACGGACGACGGACGACTGGCGACGGACGACGGACGGACGCCGGACAAAAGGTGATCACAATAGCTCACTTGAGCACGTTGTGCTCAGGTGAGCTAAAAAGGCCAACAGAAAGACGGAGGGACGGACCAACGGAATCGTGAAACCAATATAACCCCTCCCCCTACGTCGTAGATGGGGGTATAGTAATCAATTGCTTGCAACTTTCAATTTCTTCCTTTTTTACTATGTAATTATTTGTTGCAATGTTTTCTCAATATCACCTCTGTCTCAAATTCAAATTCATTCAAACGAGAGAAAGAGCAGATCAATGTTATATTCTTTATCAATTAACAAAGGGAAATAACTAATAATAATAACTGCTCTGGACAAAAGCGGTCTATGGACGGACGGATCGACTGAAAAGTGCAAAGCAATATACCCTGTCTTCTTCGAAGGGGGGGGAAGGATAATGAAACTTATTCTAGTTTTGTTATAAGTGAAATTATATTGTTTTTAAAATTTACTCTTTGGAGGCCTCAACTTTCATAAAGCTATATCCTTCGTCTTTTCACATTATCTGAATAATATTATAATTCACTTTTCTGTCTTTTCACATTAGATATTAATCAAATTTCCAATGTGAGAATTGCTAAATTGCTGGTTCTAAAATTGGACTGGGAATAATGGGAATTATTTGGTAATCTCAGACCTCATGTAAACAGATGGAAACTAATGGCCTACTAATTGGTGTGAGATGACCATGACAGTACTGCCTGTTTCAAGATTTATTTGACAGGTAACAGTTTTAATGACTTGAAGTGTGAGCTAAATTTTAGCAGTCTGTGGTACTTTTTCCAGGGACTGAAGAGTGGACGCAACATCTTTTGAAGTTTGCTTTTGCTCTGCGACGATCGCACGATTGTCACAGAATGTTTAAATAGCGGTTTATCAACCGTAAGAATTGACCATATATGATCGCGAGTAAAAATATTTGCTTCACCTTCCTTGTGACACAAAGGGAGACAAAGAAAGCGAGGATGGAGATTCGTCAGAATTTTTGTGTGGTGTCCGTGGTCTAAAGGTATAGCGTCGGCCTCTTGACCCTAAAGGTACTGCGTTCAATTCCCGGGAGCGGCCATCGATCATGGTTCTTTTATTGGATCACACAATCGGCGCAAGTGCTGGTGAATTTTCCAGAAAGCAGAATCGAGAGGGATTAATCTAGGTTGTAAGAACTTGTTTCCCAATCGATGGAAAATAAATAGGTTTAAACCATTAGAAATGATTAATTATACATAAAATTGTATGTACATGTATTTTCTTTGAAAAAAAAAAGAGATTGTAATATGACGCTGCGATGATTCCGTTGTTCCGTGCTTCATGCCATAAATTTATCAAAAGGAAATTTCAAGCGTTTTCTGTCAAAACCATATCATTTTACAAAGATGCAAAGTCGCAAACTTAATAAATATGCAGATTTTTTTGTGAAGAAAACGCTGCAGTCGCAAAATCGTTAAAATGTGCACCACTGTTTCAAAAATAACCAGTGAAAAAAAAACTAAGTAATTGAACGACACATTTCCCGGATGAATTTAATTTCAACCTAACAGAGTTATCTGTTGTAGTTACACGGATACTACAATGACACTAATGCATGAAACGCTAATTATAAATACTTTCATCTGTAAGCGTTTGAATATGATATACAAAATTGATAACAACACGTCCCTTAAACAAGCAAAACTTCACAATTTTGAAAAATAATGACAGCCGGTACACCGACCCATGACTTCCTGGTTGCCACACTAGGACAATCATATAACGTTCCATCTGAGCCAACACTTGTCCATCCTACTTAGGCATATCAACAAATGAAGCCTGTCACAATGGGTAAGTTCATATCGGACTCGGGTTCGACCCGAGTTAACCGGGTTTCCATCAGAACGACCTCGGTTTCGACACTAGTGATGTCATTTTAACCTTTAAACCTCGACGCTTCTGATCCTGGGTCAGGCCGGTGTTACTTGGGTTTCTAAATGGCGTCGAAAATAGTGCACACCAATTCGTTTACACAAAACAAATATTCTCTTTTACTTTAAAAGGCAAATACTTTGTTCTTATTTTATAAAGTATTTTGCACGAGTTTATCACATTTCTTAAATGAATAACGATATTTTATGGTTAATTAATTATTGTAGCGGTAAATGTGAAGTTTGTTTACTACCACCAGTGGGTAACTCCGTTCACATGAATGCCCTTTCTGCGCATGCATATTACAGTCAATTTTAGATTATTACATCATCTAATGCGACTCCCGGGCTGCCATTTGAATTTCCCCAATGACCCTTGACAAATGTCGGCTAGACAAGCCGGGGAAACAAACTCACGAACACAGATCTGTGAGCATGATGCATTACCGAATGGTAGCAAAAAACTTTGCCAAGTGTCGGAGATAAATTTGACTATTGATAATTTTCATTAGCGAAAAATTAAACTTTCTTGCAACCGCCCCCCTATATTTCTTTTTTTTATTTGAATGCGGCTTCGCGCTAATTTTAAAAATCGAGCTATTATATCAAGGCAGTTGGTGAATCAATTCAGTTTCCCGTCTGTGCAACTACATTTGTCCGAGCCATCACCTGTCTATCCCAGTTATGTATACTATTTATAAATAGCCCATAGGCGGGGGACAAATGACGGCTGCCGCAATGACTGCAGTCAAATTTTGGATATAAGTTGACCAAGACATGGGTCGATATCATTACATAAGGACTGAAAGCCCATCGCGTTATCGACTGAGCTAAGCCAAGCTGACGGAGTGTTTAGTAAGGGGATGGGGTTTAGTATGGGTCTGTGGTATGTCCCAATAGAAAATAACCACTATCCGAAAAATGTGATCAAGCAGAGGTCAATTTATAAAACACATCCAGACAATTAATGAGTTGCACAACAATTCTAGAATTAGAACATCTGTCAAAATGTTACCGTAGCCTTGTCAGTCTAGCAAGTTACTATATCTGCGCGTTTGTTGTTGTTGGGGGGGGGGGGGGAGTTGCCTGACGGATCACATTTGTTTTTATCTGTTTGAACGGGGTTTAACACCGTGTCTGAAAATCTTTCAGTCATATCGCGACGGCATGGGCAACTTATAATGGATTCCTGGTATTTCCTACACCAGAAGTACAATAACATCCTTTCCTAGCCTCGAAATAGTCATACAGGATGAGTTTCGCCGTTGAGAATCGAACGAGTGACATATTGAATGAAAGCCCGACTCACTACAACTGCTCTCTGAAAGCCACTCGAGGAAATTGTTTCTCTTTCAAAAAGCAGTGTGCTAGTTTTGGTATGAGTGCGAAACATTTTTTTCTCAAATGCATCCCTATAAACATGCAAACTAGAATTCTAGTCAAGTACCAGCTGCCTAATTTATGACCATTACATGTAATTAAAAGGTCACAAATTAGTAAGATCTGTCACCTATGCATGGGTTTCCATAGTAATCATTCATATTGGAAGAACTGGTCAGTGTTTGGCCAACATCTTAAACTTTCTGATCTTTCTGTCATTCTGACAAATCAAGAATCGTAAGAATCAATCAAATGTTCAATCGACCAAAATGATACAGCTCACAGGCGATTTGTTTTGAAATATGATTTTGTCTTATATGTTGTTAATTGTTAGAATAAGGAACCTTTTGACAAATGTTTTATGAAACAATCGCATGTGATGTTATATTTTTGTCAAGGCTGTTAGTATATTTGGGAATATTCTAGAATACTCTGTCTTCATAGCTTGATTTACTTTTATATACCAATTCAATTCAATTTTTTTTCAATTCAATTGTTTAATATGTAGTTATAGGCCTCTGGCCCATTATACAAACAATTATAAACATATAAAGACATTCAAGTGGTGCCATGGACATCTGCTTATGTAACATGATATACTAGAAGATGTGGGTAAATAGGGTCGTCATATTAATATCTTATTCTGCTTGTATAAAAAAATAATATGATACGTGTTTTACTGCTAAGGACACGTAACAGACACAATACAGACGTTGAACTAAAAATCATAAATACATTTCGTTCAATTAGATTATTATTGTAAAATCTCGCTTTCACTGAATCATTTTCAAGAATTATAACTGTTAAATTTTGCACGATCTTCCAAGGCTAGATATATAAATTTCGCGACTCTAAATATGATATTTGAATCAGAACTGGACATAAGATTTATACAGTTTTGTGTAATATCTTCACCATCTGAAGGTAATAAATCACCTAAAATATTTCTTCTGAGGCTGTCATATGCCTTACATTCAGCCAAAAAGTGAAATTCTGTTTCTATGTTTCGTTTGTTTTTTGAACTACAGAAATTACATAATCTAAATTGGCGATCTAACCCAATATGGCGCCCTTTCTCTATCATAAGATCATGACTTGATGTTCTGAAGCGTGAAAGCGCTCGCTTAAAACGAAAAGGAATTTCAATGGAAAGATATTTTTCCGGATTAAGTAAAGATTTAAAGCTTCTGTATGTTTCTGCTTTACTAGTGTTGTTAAGCGATTCTTGCCATTTTTGGGTATAAATATCGACGACTCTACGTTTAAAAGCTACTATAAATTGATTACTGTCGCCTACATCTTGCGCTATCCACACATAGCCGAAACCGAAAGAAAATAAAAGATGTTTTAAATTGCTAGCCCACGTTTTCCTACCTGCCTCATCGAGGGATTTTAGCATCAGATAACAATGGTATGGATATCGATTTCTTTCCATTCGGATTAAATTAATCCAATATTTCACACATTGAGTCATGTAAAATGTACATAGAGGTAAGCGTCCGCACTCTCCATAAACAAAAACATTTGCAGTTTGCTGGGGAAGAGCACAGTATTTTTTACAAAAATTCAAATGAACAGATTCTATCTTTTCGTAGTATTGGTAACCCCATACTGGCGAAGCGTAACACAGAATAGGTTTTACAATGCTGTCAAAGAGTTTAAAAATTTCCCTCGGTCTAAAATAACCGAATGACGTTTGATATTTGAAAATACACGCAATTGCTTTATTAGCTTGTTTAACAGAACACTCGTGTGTTTTGGACCATGAGAGTTTTGGTGTCATATAAATACCTAAATATTTATAAAAAGAGACGGTTTCAATTGTGTTTTTTTTATAAAACCATTTCTCATAATTTCTTAGAGTGCCTCCATTTCGAAAAACGACTATTTTAGTTTTTTCTAAATTAATTTGCATTTTGATCTTGTCGCAAAAATCAGAAATACAGTTAATTTGTCTCTGTAACTGAATACAACTGTCGCTCATACTAGCAACATCATCTGCATACAAAAGTGCAAATAAGTCACAAATGTCTTTTGATATGAAAATGCCATTTTGAAAGGTACTTTTCAAATGATCTACCAGATCATTGATCATTATGCAAAAAAGAAGTGGGCTTGACACACATCCTTGCCGGGTACCAACCGTACACTTGAAATAGTCGCTAAGACCGTCTTGTAATCGAATACATGATTTTAAATTGGCATATAATGAGCGGAAAACAGTTAGGAAACGTCCGCTAATACTTTTATTTAACAAAGAATACCACAAAACCTCATGTTGTATGGAATCAAAGGCCTTTGAGAAGTCTATAAAAATGCAATAGAATCTTCCGCCCGGCTTTGACAAATATTTTTGTATTGCTGCAGACAAGGTAAAGATGTGATCTACCGTTGAGTAATTTCGTCTAAAACCTGCCTGTGATTCGTCTAGAATAGAATTCTCTTCGCAGAATTTATAGAGACGATTATTTAAAACGCTCATAAAAACTTTACTTATTGTATTTATAAGAGAAATTCCCCGGTAATTGTTTGGGTTAAATTTTGATCCTTTTTTATGGATCGGTACAATAATGCTTTCTGCCCATTGTCCGGGGACAGTACCCGTGGAAAAAACTTCATTAAATAGCTGTAGTAAGTAGGGTATGATTGAGTTTGCCGTATGCTTCAACATATTAGAACTGATGCCATCAGGTCCCGGCGCCTTATTGCTATTCAAATTAAATAAAGCATGGGTTATCTCCCTTTCCGTTATATCAACATTCAAACAATCACTATTAAAGTCATATCGACGGATATTATATTCATTAAATGATTCGCTTTCTTGGCTTAATAGATTCTGGAAATGATTATACCATTGATTGTTTGTTATATTGTCTGTTACATTACTGGGTGAACTATTCTTAGACAATTTTATCAACCTCCAAAATTTTTCAGGATTTTCACTTGAACTAACAAGATCATTGCGTTTTTCTCTTGCAAATATTAATTTTGAATCTCTACATACATTTTTGAATTGATTTTTCGCCATATGAAAAAGAGTCAAGTCACTCATGTCATTACTTATCCTGAAATTTCTTAAACATTTGTATTTTTTATATTTTGCAATAGCGCAATCTTCGTTCCACCACGGAGGCTGTACATCGTTAATTGATTGGTTATTGAGGCGCCGACGTTTGAAAGTGCATGAACTCTTAAATATATTCTGAAGAGAGGTCAATAGATCAATCGCAGTTGAAGAATTTAACTTTTCGTAAAATGGTCCGATTAATTCCGAAAATTTACGATCAAAATGTGACGTATCATTTGAATTCCAAAATAATCTTTTATATTCATTAATTTGAATGATATTATGATCTGTATTTGTGTCTGTTATTATGTCATATCTAAAAAATGAAAGTGTACAAACGAGAGGACAGTGTACTGAAAATAGACAATCATCAACTTTAAAATATGTCACACATTGAAAAATAGAGGATGAAGAAAGCATGTAATCTACAACACTCGCCCCCTCGTTTGCAAAACAAGTGAATTCACCATTTCGATCATCAAATAATCTACCATTAAACAAATGTATATCAAATGTGCAGCATAAATCTATGAGGGATAATCCAAACTTATTATAATGCTTATCCTTAGATTTTCTCGTTAGTTCAAAATCATCTGATGGGTAGTCTACATTACAATGGAAAATATTCAAAACTTCATCATTCGGGATATAATCTAGTAAGTCCTTGACTCGTGCATTCAAATCTCCCGCAATGAATAATTTAACATCCGGATACATGCTCATGATATATGAGATTTTTTCGCTAAGCAATTCGATTCCATCGTTTTCCTGTAAGTTATATATTGGCGACTTTTCGGGCGAAATGTAAGTGAATAAAAATACAATATCTTTACCAAATGTGAAATTTGAGCTTCTGAGTAAAAGGACAACGCATTCGTCTAATTCATGTAATACGCGTTTGACAAGACCTTTTTGTAATAGATCGTTCTTTACAAGAACGGTAACTCCGCCTGAATTTCGTTTAGCTCGCGGCGATCGTTTTCGAATAAAGTCAAAATGGGAATACTCTTGCAAAACGTTATCAAACTCCTTTTCTTCAGAAGCCCAAGTCTCGCACATACCAAAAAGGTCAAATTTTTTGACATATTGCAGAAAAAAAGGTTCATATTTATATTTCATGAAGCCTTCTATATTTACACATGAAATATTCACATCGAGTTTAACAGGGGGAGTCGATAAAGGGTTACTAAATTTATTGTTGTCTCTGCGTGTTTCATATGCTTTCGAGCCTCGGCCTATTTCCTATTCGTCACATTGGACGGGTCTCTTTAACTCAAAGTCATATGTATACCTGATACCGTCCACTACAAGTTTATCAAACCGATAGAAGGCAGTTTTATCTTCATCTAAAGATTGTTTCAAAAACGGATAAAGAGCAGTCCGTATTTTAGTGACTCTTGAGGGGAAATCTTCCACTATTCTTGTAGTTATAACACCATCTCCAGTTTTGTCTTTTCGATACGCACGATATGCGGTAAGTACGGAATCTCGGTCTTTGAAGAACGAAAATTTTACTATTATGGGTTTGGGGGATGGCCCCCCGGGCAATCTGTGGGCTCTTTCAATCGACACGGAAGAGCCATCCATATTCAACTTTGTTATCTCTTCCCGAACCTTGTTTTCTGTTTCTGTCCACGATTCGTTCTCATCCTCGCTCACACCATAGAATTTCAAATTATCGCGCCGCGATTGTGCTTCAAGGCGCTCACTTTGCCTCTGTGCGTCCTTAGCTACCCTTTTCACCTCATCCACAGTTATTGTCAAATTCTTAACTTCTCGTGCTAGTTTCATATTCTCCTCTTTTAGCTTTGTATTCTCTAATGTGAGTGATTTGACAGACTTATCAAGATTGTCAAACTTTTCTTTCATTGATTTCACATCTCTATGAATCTCCAACAGCAATGCATTTGTGCTTAACTGAGAAGGATCTACTATTCTGGGGCCATGTTCGAGGATAGTCGATGTATCTGACAGAGAGCTCTCATCAGGGTCGACTTGGTGTTCTTGTGACAGAGTGTGAGGCTGCGTGAGTTGTGAGTCACTATTTGACGTATTAGTTGTATTATTGAACCATTGATTGAGATCAGCTTGTCGTTGGTTTGATCGTGTACGGGGTGGAGAGCTAACTACACTTGCATAGCTTGTTTCGTCTACTAACCTGCTGTTTCTTTTTTCACGAGTATTAACATTCAACTCTGCTCGTTCTCTTGGAGTACGATCACTTCGATTGCTATATGAACCTCTGCTGCTTGCCGAAACTCCGCTTCGTCCACCCTTATCTACAGGACCTGGGTTCGATTCTATACACTCAGCACAAAGGAGGAAAAATAGCACAAACCGGATGCATAGTGGTATTTTATTCAAGTTCATGCTCAGATATTCGATATATAATTTGGATTTATTTGGTTGGTGAAAACATCCTATTCTTGCTCTATAAGTACTAAGGTCGACGCCCATTGTTGATCGTTTGTTGTCGCCAGACAAACCTGTCTGACTAGTTCTATATATAGAATACACTTGAATTTAGAATTTTTCAATTATTTTAGTCCGAAAGCACTTTGTAGCATTTGTTTTCAGTCTTACTTGTAAGATATATAGTTTTCTCGTCCGACAATGAATTTCGTTCGCTACCTCGCCGTATTTCTTGAGAAATTTGATGATTTAAAGTTGAGAATTACCCACGTCAAAAAATCGTGCATATACCAAGGGCGACCACTCTTCACCATATATACCTGATATATGTAAGACTGTGCCTGGAACTTTGAACAATTTATCAGTGCATGATGGAGAGACATTGGGCTTTTTGCATCAAAAGATGTCTGGTTTTGGTCAGTGTGTATAGATATATAGTTTAACGTGGGGGCAGTTAAAGTTCTGATCAGACTGTCAGGATGCAAAGGCTGGTCAAAGTCTTAGTATTGCGCACATTTAAATAGTTGGAAATATCACGCACAGGCTGATATAGTTTCGCTTTATTTTAAAAGAAAATCGCGAGAGGTTTTTGTATTTTTCTGACAGATATTATTTGACGAGTTGGCTTGCAAGTAGAATCTAATGATCAGTATAATATTCCATTATTTCTTTTTTCCCCAAAAATATTTCAATAACCAAAATAAACGTGTTAAGAAAGGTGTTTGAACAAACAGCGCAGAAAAGAAGTTTTTAAGTAGACTAGTACAACGTAGTACAGTCATAAGAACAGATAATTTTGGGGACCCATATCAGACAGTTTTGAGAGTCCTAGTAATCGTAAGGGAGTCTCAGAATCGCAAAAACTGTATATCTCAAAACCCTGGTAATATGTTTGATATATTTCAGTTTTGACAAGTTTTTATTCATGTAAACAAAGCAAAAATAAGGAAATTTTAGTGAGTGTTATTCGGTTATTGTTATGAAGAAAATTTGAAATTTCCACGCACAAAAGTGTAATTGCGGGATACCGGGTAAGGATATGAGACCCCTCACTCGACATCACCGTTCATACAGACCTATATAATACAATTTATAGACCGCCGAACTATTGCAAATGCAGTCTATTTTGGTTGTGCTATTTCACATACAAAATGAAACTAGAATCTTCGTAAACTGACATATACTCCCACTATGAGCTTGTCAGAGACAGGGATTTTCCCTTGGCAACATGTTAGTAAAAGGGCATATTGGTCGGTCCTTTCTGTTGGAGAAGAAATCTAAATCAAAGTACTGATAGTACTGAAGGCCAAGAAATGTTTAAATTTGTAAGATGAGAACTTCAAGAAGTGGCCAATTAAAGCCTGTGGAAAGAAATATGACTTGACGCTTCTTGTTTCTGTGGTAAACATTGTTGAAACAAAGATCTGAATAATTATTATCAAGTCATAACTTCTTTTCCACATTGATTTGTACAACACTAATCTAGTCCTGTCTACGTGATAAATGATGAGCTCACGAACAATTTACTCATGAAACACACACTGGATAGATTTTCAATGAAGATGCAAGGTAATATTACATATCAGAATATCGTGAAATTGACACCGTGAATGATTGGGGAATGATTTTGGAGTAAAATTGAATGAGTGCGATGAGTAAGTTTTAAATGAAATTAAAGAAAGGTAATTCGTTATCGCTCATTTTGTTCAATAGGGGGGGGGGGGGTAAATCAAATTTTCACATACTATTCCACAGGAGGGTCACACAGGGAACTTTTGTGCCAAGTTTAGTTGCAATTGGCTTACTAGTTTGATAGTAAAACGTAAGATTTCAGAATTGAAATGAGTTTGATCCTGCCATGCTCATATTGAGTGGACCGTCTAAATTTCACAAACAATTTTGTGCAGGGTTACCCCCCAAAAATAATGCCAATTTTTGTACAATTTGATCCATTAGCAAGGAGCAGAGATATTTAAAGAAATTGTCGACCACACGCGACAACTGACGCATGGCGGATTCGGAGTGCCTGTAATAGTTCCTCTTAGGCAACGTGCACAGACGAGCTTTAAAAAATCCAGCCCTAAAAATCGGACAGGGGCTCCTTTATAATTTTCATATTTTTTTTTAAAATCATCTCAAGAGCAAATCTTGTCCCGTCCAATATCAAAACCAATAAGTTTAACCCCTGTCATGCTGAGTCTAGAATATTCTTGTTTTGGAAAGTGGTAAAGGCAAAGATCAGCATTCACATATGTACAGTCTGATCTTAGTTTTAACTATCTTATTTTAATTTCGAAACTGGATAATATTAGAGACAAATAGTCGGAAAGAGTGAATACCGCCGTCGGGGATTGAACCCGCGACATCTAGTTTCATAGTCTACAAACTGCGCTGTGACGGCGGTATTGCGGACGGACAGACAAACAGACGGACATGGTGACACAATAACCCCCTCCCCCTCCCTAGCATCATTCCGGTATAAATATTAGCATGGCACTCTACCGGTTACATGGAAGTCTTTAAAATCATCGTTTTAAAAACGAATGCACAGAGCAGTGTCCTGTTTTAACATTTGCCAAACTGTAGATCTTTACACATAAAAGATGCTGAAGAAAACATATGCTTGCATCCTGTAGTGGTTTGAGAAAAAAAATCTCTGCTTGGAAGAACATTGTTGAAAAAAGAAATTGCTTATAACAAGCGGTTGTTCCCCAATATTCTCCCATTGTGACAATTCAGACTCCTTACTTTGAGCTTGGACTCCTTGATTTCATGTGTTAGGAGTCCAGTTGACTCCTTAACCCCAGGAGTAAGTGTCAACCCCTGAAAAGGTTTGGACTTCAGTCATGAAATCTCGAGCCTCCGTCATAGCGGAGTGGTAGCGCGTCGAACTGTCATTCAAAAGGTCCCGGGTTTGTTTCCGAGGGGCGGAACTTTATCTTTTCGACTATTTGTCTTCCACCAATGGGTTGATAATAGTAGTCCTGGGATGTCGGAGAGAACTTTGATTAAGGATTAGACTCTAGTTGAGATTTAAAAAAAACTTTAAGTGATGATATTTTGACAAATACTTATCAAAACCTTTTGGCCAAGGACTCTGGAATGCGTCATCTCATAGAACAGGAATCTGCATTCTAAAACTACTTGTACATTATGGGCCAAGTACCAGATGTCCTTATTAATGACCATTACATGTAATTAAAACTGCATAAGTTATCAAAATTTGCCATCCACGCCTTGGTCGCCATAGTAACCATTCACATTGGAATACCTTTCCGTTTTCCCAATACCTTTTCAATATTTATGTCAGTCTGACAAACCAAGAACCTTATAATACCTTTCAATTATATGTTCAAATAATCAAAATGATACAAGATGATATATAACTTGCATGGGACTTGATTTATTATATATGTATTTTGTCTTTTTTGGTGTTAAAATAAGCAGATATACTAGAGCCTTTTGACTAAAAAAAAATATCATAAAACGATCACCTGTGATGTTTCCTTTCGGATTGGATTTTTGTATAATCTATTTTACCCTAGAACTCTCCATCTTCATAGCTTGACTTACAGGATACAGAAATATTTGAACTTGTGCCTGACAATTCCAACAAAGAACTTGAGCTTTTCTGGGCTGTCACGCAGATCATCAAAATTATTCTCTGGTTTTGGATAGTGATGGTTAGCATGTAGCTTATTTATAAGTGTGTGATGAAGAAAGTTTATGGCTTATTGATAAGTGCGAGAAGATTTAGATCAGACTGTGGAAATGCAAAGGCATATCTGAGTTTTTGCGCTCTTCACATTTGAAAAAATAAATCGCGAAAGGTTTTACAATTATTTACTGATAGCTAATTTGTTGACTTGCAAGAAGTATTTACTGATAGATATGACCCGTCACGCCAAAAGGGATCATCCGGGAATTCTGTAAATTGAACTTTTGGAAAAGGAGATTTGTTCCAGCATAGATCAACCAGAAGTCCTATTTCAAAAATTTCTGCACTGGAAGGTAGACTGATCAGTCTAGATTCAGAAAATAAGTAAGATAAGTAAAACGTTCGTAACCCTTGGCTCGACAAGATGCATAAACATATACACATATTATTATGATAACAAAAATAATTAAAATGATATCTGACTTGAACAAATTAAACATTATCATCTGCAAGTACTTTCATTATGAATCAGTCTTTACCTTTTAAAAAATGGCATAGTGTTATTTTTGTTATTGTCTTTTATGCGATGTATTATTTAAATGCAAATTGTCATTTGACATTCTTCACAAATTACAAGTAATAAATTTTGAAAATATCTCGGAATGAGTAAAGATTTGAATACATAAGCTACGTGTAATGCAGAGAACATTATGGACCAATATTATACCACCGGGCTTATTGAGTTGGTGTGAATGACCATTGCATGCAATTAAAATCAAATTAGACAAACAGACGAGGCAGGCAGCGGTTCCCTGACAAGTTTAATGAGATTTATTGACGGACAAATGGGCAGATAGGGCTTTTTTGTCCCCAATCCCTAATGGACTTTTTGGCCAGAATTTCTCCGTATGATATCATTGTTCTAAAAATAACTATGATATCATGTAAAATATCATACGGGGTGTTATCAGATTGATATTTGTATACTTTTAAAATAATATAAATATATAAATTTTAAAATGAAATGGGCGAGATATGATCGAAGTCTTAAGTGCAATCTTGTCTAGAGTACGACATTATTAGATTGTCGTTTTAGACTGGAAGCGGCGATCAATCATGTGCGACGATTGCGTCTTAGGCCGGCGTCACCTGTATCTCGAAAAGCAGGATTCAATATCAGATAACATGTAAGTTGATGTCAGATATTCACTTGATAAAAATGTAAGACCTTCGTTAAACGTTAACATGCGATATTTCGTATCTGCAAAATGTTCTAAAAGCTACATTATGAAAACAGTATAATTCCAATCTTTCGACAAAAATGCCATAAAGAAAAATAAGAAAAATCTTATCATATTAATCAGGCATTTAGGCCTATAAACTGTGGCGGTTCCAGAAGGACTATAGAGGGTGTTCGAACACATGCAGTAAAGAAAATCGTGAAATTGACCCTCATTCCAATCAAACCCATTCTAAATCGCTCAATCAGCGCCCAATTAATCCATTCCAACCTCTCACTCAAACCATTCAAAAACGCTCCAAAATCACTGAAAATGATAAAATCAACAGCTACATTAAAAATAAAAATCGGTAGAAAAATCAACAATTTCAATGACATAATTCAATTTTGTAAGCGTAGCCTATTATGCGTTTGTGAAGAAATAGAAATCTATTCATTGAAACCTATAAGCACATTTTACTTAAAGGGAGGCAATAAATTCCGTTAGTTTTGTTCATCTTGAACAAAATTAGCGATATTGGACCACATCCCTTTTATGTCGCTCAAAACTCGCTCCACACGCTCATTCGACTTAATTCCAAAATCAGTCAAAAATGATCCATCTTGTCAATCTCATGATGTTCTTATACTGTAATTAAGGCGGTTCGTTTTACCAGTATTGCTTGATTTTTATCGAATTTCCTGAAGAAAATAATTCAGTTAACCTACAGAAGGGGTTCATTTGACACCGCCACCCCACCTCCGAATCCCCTCTGCCGGATGAAGTGATTGTGTTAATTTACATTATTATGTTCTTGTGATAGGATTTGGGGTTTCTTTGTTGAAGAAAATTGAGCCCGTGTCTGACATTTCCAACAATTTCTAATGTGCGTCAAGCAATGACTCTGGCCAGCCTGTGCATCTGTATTGTCTGACCAGGGGTTTTACTTTGCTCTGTTTAGATAGTTAAGGTCTAAAACAATCTTTAGACAGACAGGAAATCTTTTAATTGCACTATGTCACTGTCTGGGCTGCAACATGTTTGCAACTCATTGACATGTCAAATTATTAGAAATGCTACACAAAGGTTCAATTTTCATTTGTGACCCGTCACGCGGAAAGGGACCATCAGGGTAGCGCGTAAAGTGTCGACCCCAGTCAGACTGCGAGGGTTGCGCAGTCTGACTAAGGTCGAAACTGTTCGCAATGTGATTATTTCCTGAATCTAGAATGATCAATCTACCTTCCAGTGAAAGAATATTTGAAATGCGACGTTTGGTTGACCTATGCTGGACCCAATCTCTTTTTCAAAAAATCACTTTAAAGTGTTCCGATTTTTCTCATAACAACAGGCTGACCATAGTCTATCGTCGATGCTCTACTTAAAACTCGTAACTACAGCTTTAAACAAGCTGCAGTTACGAGTTTTTAGCAGAGAACCGACGCTATAGGCTACTGTCTGCCCAAACTTTGTTCAGAAAAGGAATATGTCTTGAACAGTAGGAGAATGGTAAACTGAAATTCTGCGTGAAGATGACATGACTGGTCTTCAGATGGGGTTCATTCGAAACCCCCCCCCCCGATCACCCTCTGGATCGGCCACTGATATAATGAAATGTTTTCATGTTTTTATATGGCTCCTTTAATTTTCATTATGTATCATTCTTGTGACGAGATTGATTGGTTGAATGGAGTTTTACGCCGCTTTCAACATTTTTTTCAGTTATATCGCTGCGGCTGGCACACCTAACAATGGTTTCCTGGTATTACTCTCACCAGTACAACCACTACATCCTTCCCTAGCCTCCAGCTGCTATTTCACAAAGGTTTACGATTAGCAACCCATTGATGAGAGACAAAAGTTGGAAAGAATGAGTGATAACACGTTGGGAGAAATCGTCATTGATGCCAAATTTCCCTTGATAATGGATTCTTACCATTTTCAATAGGACTTATGTGTTCAGACATTTATCTGCATCCTGACTGCATGAGTTTGTAGAGCGCAGTAGCCCCTGGAATATTGAACAAAGAAATGACACAGGCAATTGTATCTTATGCCCTATTGTCCGATTTAGGTCTTATAGGTAAAGATCTCTTTCTATATGGGTTTAAAACAGTTCTTTGTCTGTTTGTTCGCATGTACGGGGTTTAACGCCGCTTTTAACAATCTTGCAATCAAATTGGCTGGAGCACCTGCAATGGAAAGTATTATCTATTTTGGTCTGGAATAACAGGGGCACATCAAGGATTTCCTCTTAAGGGGTTCGATCTATACCAACATCTTCGGGAGGGCAGGGCTTATTTTCAATTTAAAATCTTCCAAAACAATTTGACCGCCGGATTTCAATGTAAGTCGGCATGAATGTTTGAGTATATTCTTCTAAAAAAAAAGTTCTAGACATTTTTATTGACCCCCAAACATGGGCGTGGCAGGACGGGGCTTAAAAAGAAATAAGATGAGATAAAAATAAGAAATAAATAATAAAAAAAATCTTCTTCTCTACGAACCATTGTGCCGTTTTCAACCAAACTCGGTATGTATGTTCCTTGGGAGACCTTTTTAAGTCATTTAAGAAATTTTGTTAACCGCCCAAATAGGTGATTGGGTTTGTTTTCACTTTAAACTTCTTCTCTTTCTAAATAAATGGGCCAAGTTTATCCAAACGTAACATTCGTGTTGGTTTTAACAATTTCGTGAACGATTTAAGAAGGTCAATAAAAGGAACACACATACCAAGTTTGATTATTCATTAAATTTTGATTGACCATAAATAAAGGCGTGGCACGACAATTTTCAGTCTGAATTCATACTAATCTTCGATTATAGGCTAACTTTTAAAACCCGAGGGAATATTGTTAAAAAGGTTGATTGTGTGAATAAGTTTTAGACTCTTTATCTCTTGAAAGGGAGATATCTATTCGTCATCTTGTCGAACCAAGGGTTACGAACGTTTTACTTTTCTTATTCGAGAAGAAGCTATCGATTCGATACCCCTTGACTCGTGAAGATAGGTATTCGTTAGAATGGTCGACTTATTGCAATCATGTGAAAGTGGATAATAAGATTGGTAAAGGGTATTGTGTTTAGGTAGTTTTTATGTTTTTTTTCTTTCCTTTTTTCTTTTTTTTTTTGGGGGGGGGGGGGGGGGAGGGGCGAATTTGACGCCCCCAAAATGTTGTTTTCAGTCCAAAGAAATTTCGTTTGGTGAAATGATTCCCGATTTATTTAAAGGTAAATGTAAAGAGATAGGCATATGTTTCGATTTAATGTGTCGCATAATGAAGGAATATCTCAGTA
The DNA here is from genome assembly GCA_948146395.1 of Fragum whitleyi. Taxonomy (NCBI): domain Eukaryota; kingdom Metazoa; phylum Mollusca; class Bivalvia; order Cardiida; family Cardiidae; genus Fragum; species Fragum whitleyi. Next base: position 10,855,680 of record OX411556.1, read on the forward strand.
GATGCTTTCTCAAGAACGAAGAAAAATCTGATAAAGACAAATTAAAGTTGTTACTTTGTTACATAGGGCCTATCGGTAAACACCCTTCAACAAAGAGTCCCTCACCCCTACCCCTCTGGATCCGCCAGTGTACGTCACAAAATTGTGTTAATGAAACAATTGCCTGTGAATTCTAAATGAAGAAGAAATATCAAACAATTAGAAATCAAAATCTATTTGAATTTTCGCGCGATGATAATTTTCGCCATCACATGATACCAGGAATCACGTGATAATTTGTTGTGTAACCAAACCGTCACATGACAGAAAACATGGCGAGCGCACTGATCATCACAATTTTCTTCGTCAATTTTGCTTTTTTGTCTGGAATAGACGGCTTGAGAATCCTTGGAGGTCCGTTACACGCCAGCTGTAAAGTCGAATGGTAAGATTATTCTTACTGAATTAATGATTATAGAGTAGGTCCGGGTAATTCCGTACATGCGGGAAATTCCGTACACTTGAATTAATTACGTATTCCTCTAAAATGCATTTCAATTTGTTATAGAAATAAACCTGGTTTTAAACAAGCCAATATAGCTCAAACAATATATCGGCTAATTACCACTCAATCGTAACCTTATGTTTTGCTCATCGCCGATTTAAGGCGGCACTAACTGAGTCACTCCCTAATTCTCAAATACCCAGTCAGACAAGTACGAAAAGGTCACTTGGTACCACCTGTCCAAATGTCTGTATAGCCTGGAACCCCACTGTATCGATCTACTTAGCATTAACTGATAAAAAGCGATTATAATATCAATCTTGCCCAAATTCATAAATATTTCCAAATAAGTTTATGCTTTAACTTACCACAAATCACAAAATAGTAGTCTTACACAGTTATTTGGCATAAAAATGCCAACAATAAGCAGCCATATCAAATTCCTGGAATTTTGAAGTCATTCCATTGTATCGATGCATTGTTGTAAATGATGTCAAAACTTACAACATGGAGCCCAATCAGTACCAAGATTATTGAATTTGAATTGAATGATATGTTACTTAGGGTTGGCGAGTGTTCTTTTTCGGAATATAGTAATTTTTCATCACTTTTAAAATTATTCTAACTACCGCTAGTTCTTTAATTTCAACAAGAAACTTTTTACCAATCAGTTTGGAATTGAAGGCAAGAATGTAGCACCTTTCTAATATTTCTTGACATCTAAGTCCTTATAAGTTACTAGTGACCTAGTCATCTATGTTAAACTGGAATTTTGGTATTTTGGTGAAAATATCCAAAGATTTGTTATTAGATCAATACAGTGGATAGATCGATACAATGAGGTCTGAGTATATATACCCAATGCTTACGTGAATTGTGAACCATAGTTTAACTTATTGAAGAATAAGAAATACTTTTCACTCTCCAGGTAATATTTTTTTGTGAAACCTAATTCTTTGTAGATAAAATGAGATTTTTCATACTGTACGGAATTAGCCCACATTGAGAAAAGTACAATTGTAGGGTGAGGCTAATTTCGTACAGGCCAATATTATTTTACCTATCAAGATCACAACAAATGATAATTGACATTATATATTTGTTTAGGATAATCAAAACCTTGTAACTACTGGTTGAAAAGGCTTGACTAACTTGCATTTGCCCAGCAGCCCCAGAGCAATTAGTTATTCTTCGAGAAACAGTTTAGCCTAATGAAGCAGTAGTTACAGTGTTTTGATCGCCTACTAACGTTTAAAGTTTTCTCAGTGGATGCGTAAAACTGTCTACCAAGCATGAGGAGGTCCCATTATTGCCTCATAGGCTCGCCACACTTAATACTTAGAAGCCCATGTTTGCCCTTTATGAACATTAAACTGTCTAAATTATGAATATGCCCCATCCACCAAACTAAGCTATTACTTTTACTGCCCCGTTATTCATAACCGATTTTCCCGACGAAGTGTACGAATTAACCCGCTTATGTACGGAATTGGTCGGTATCAGCGATGGGCCTTTATTGCAATTTTTCTAAACATATGGCATAGTTTTTAGAGTTAAATAAGGAGTATTCGCTAGAAGAAATATGATAGCATTAAGAAAGTATTATTATGATCGTCCTAAATGAGATGTTCTCAAAATAATCGAAACTATCCAAATCCGTACGGAATTACCCGGACCGACTCTAATCAATCAATCTGAAAAGGGCAACCACAGGCACTTGGATTCAGGATTTTATAACAACTTACCATTATCACTATGATAAATAATACACAAGGTAGTGCAGTCGCCATTTTCTAAGGGAACGGATGTTTTTACAGACAATTTGGTTCTCGATTCTCACGAGTAAATACGTTCTGTGACGGAAGCCAAAGTTGCTTGTAAAAACATCCGTTCTCTTAAACATGGCGGCTGCACTACCTTGTGGATTATTTATTATAGTGATATACTTTAAGTTGTAAAATCCTGAATCAAAGTGCCTGTGAGGGCAACGTCAAAGAAGGTAAGAAATCTTTCTCTTTTGTTTTTGTTCCCATTGGTCAGACCCCACCCGATTTTTGGCCTTCTTTGTTCTATATAAAATTGCTCAAATTTCAGGTGCTGCAACGCATTCCACAACACTTCTCTTTTATATTACGTCATTAGCGCTTCATCTACATTTGTAGATCTATCTTTTGAGACTAAAGAAACTTGGTCAAATCAGGTTATCTTTTTGGCTATTCAAGCGAGAGTAAAGGCACCGTCTTTTTCCCACCCATGAAGAGGACAGTTAGTTCGGGTACGCCCCCGTCCCTTATCCGTCCTCCCGGAAAGGAAATCGTGCACAAAAAAGATCGAACCAAGCGTTATATTAAAGAAGAGATTCAAAACTAGCAAAAAATCACATAAATATGCATATGGATCACTATTCTCTACTTCAAAATGCCATTTCAAAGACGAACTATTTTTTCTTTAAGATCTACTTTTACCATACAACGACCTCCGGAAGTAAATTCCAGTGAGGTCACTCCTATATTTAAGAGCTTTTTGCACTCTTCCAACTTCTAAACACTTTGGTCAATGCTGGGGGGTATTGCAACCAAAGTTAAGTCAATAAAGTTATAATATTTTCATTTGTCACTGAAAAATGGCGCTTTTAGGAAATGACCTGTTACGCGAAAAAAGGCAAGAATTCGGAGTAGTGTTATCTGTGATGTACCATGGTTACTTAATCAAATAATTCTTGGTAAAAGACCTTTGGGAATGATTGCTGAAAGTATAATTTTGAACTATTACTCGGCCCCAGCTTATTTAGCAAAAAATGATAAGCATAACTTGATTTTGAGGTAATAAAAAGGGAAGTTAATCACTGTTGGTCAAGGTTATTTTGACCTAAATTTCCACAATTTTCACGTTTTAATGCCAATAACTAGAACTAAATCATAAGAATATGAGCAATAAGAGTGCTTTCTGTTAAAATATATCAAATAGCAGCAGAAAGAGAAAATAAAACAGATATTTTTGCCTCAAAATTCGCTATTTCGATGAATCAAATGGTATAATAGCGTTCCCTAGAATGGAAAAGGGGTTCGTTAAGGGTAAAGGGTGAAATTCATAATTCCACAATCTCTGCTAAATTTTTCAGGATCTAAAACATCGTTTAAGAGTTTGTGCATCGTTAACTTACATAATGTGTTGGAAAAACGAAAACCAACCCCCAAAAACATGTCAAAATAGTCATACCGGGGGTGAAATTTAATGAAAAACTGTGAGGGCCCGCTCATTTTAAATTCTTAAAATATAGTTATATGTCATAGATCACTTAGAAAGCTCTGTTCCATGACAGATGTGTTGTATTACAACTCAAAAAAGGATATTAGAAACCGAAACGGGAAGGAGAATCGTGCATTGTACAACATGGAATGTGGGTACCCACTTCAATAAATATCCATTCTGAAAAGGGTGTTAAGGGTTGGAAATTAGGTCTCTTTCGTCGAGATTTTCATTCACGTTTAGGTATTCAGCTATGTCGGCTTTACTGTTTAAGAATCAGAAACGGAAGATCAATAAATTTGCAAGAAACAACTTGACACGATAAGTGGGACAAATTTTACAAAATTGACCATTTTGACAAGTAATATCATATGTCTCCGCTAGCAAATTAACTTGATTCAAATGTTTTTGTCTCTAAATTGCTTTTCTAAAAAGTGTTTTAAAACATTCTTATTCAATTGAGAAAACCAGTTTGAAAATGCCTTAAAAATGACTCTAAAAAAAACGCTTTTATAAGGGGCCTGTCACCTGCATCCAAGTCATGAAAAAAACGTTATCGGGGTAAGGGTTAAGCCTTTTCTCACCATTTCTTACTAAAATTTCACCTTTAATTGCATGAATATTGAAAAACAAATGTTTCTCTAGCTAATAAGCATAGAATTTTTGCCTTGAAATTTGACGAATGTCAGAAAAGTGATATTGAAATAGGCTCCTTTTGATATTTAACTTACCCATTTGGCGAAAAGGGTTTGAATTTCAAGCAGGAAAGGGGATTTTGAATTAGGAGAAATGGGCATATTTCCTGTTTACTACCAACAAAGGTCTATTTCCAATAGTCTGAGCAAAGTAAATCGAAAAACTGCATTGAAAAAACGATTTTTCGATCACCTTTGTGTGTTAGCCTCGTATTACAAAATCGCAGGTGTTAAATGGGGTAAGGGGTTTTCTAGTCCATTCTATCGCATTGTTTACACAATTAATTACACCCACTTGACCAATTAAACTAATCCTTTCTTCCCAAAGCACTAAAACTGACTTAATGATAATTTTTACTTTGTTAAAAGTTAAAAAATGCAAAGAGAAATATTTGCAAAGAAGTTCCTTAATTTTTTTAAAAATATTAATTTTTCGATTTTAAATCGATAAAATCAACAAAATTTCATTTTTTACACTTTTTGGTACTATTGACAAAAGATGACATAATTTGAAACTATCTGAAGGGGTCAAAATTCGTTTTTAAAAAATCGGGCCTTTTTACCATCTAGGTCAGACCCCACCCGATTTTTGGCCTTCTTTGTTCTATATAAAATTGCTCAAATTTCAGGTGCTGCAACGCATTCCACAACACTTCTCTTCTATATTACGTCATTAGTGCTTCATCTACATTTATAGATCTATCTTTTGAGACTAAAGAAACTTGGTCAAATCAGGTTATCTTTTTGGCTATTCAAGCGAGAGTAAAGGCACTGTCTTTTTCCCACCCATGAAGAGGACAGTTAGTTCGGGTACGCCCCCCATCCCTTATCCGTCCTCCCGGAAAGGAAATCGTGCACAAAAAAGATCGAACCAAGCGTTATATTAAAGAAGAGATTCAAAACTAGCAAAAAATCACATAAATATGCATGTGGATCACTATTCTCTACTTCAAAATGCCATTTCAAAGATGAACTAATTTTTCTTTAAGATCTACTTTTACCATACAATGACCTCCGGAAGTAAATTCCAGTGAGGTCACTCCCATTATCACTGTATTCAATGCAAATTTAGAAAAAGGAAAAAAAGAAAAAAAAAAAAAAAAAAAAACACTCTCACGACCTGTCAGAAATTCCACAAATTGTGGGATTAAAGGTTGACGAAGCAGTTAAAAAGTGAAAAGTGTTAAAAGTGTAAGTAGGGTAGAATGACTTCACAACACAGTGGAACTCTGAAACAGCTTGACATAACAAAAGCATATGAATAAATCTTTACATACACTCATTGGGTTTTAGAATATCAGAGAATGTTTTTTAAATTCATGGACGCATGAAAGGGAAAACCCAATCACGCTCATCAGTGAACCCACTTTGTTTATTCATACAGTGTTATTCGTACTGTGATATGCAAAATAGATAATAAATAATAGATGTATACATACCGGCAAGTGTGATTACATTTTCATTTTCATACCTCTGTGTATTCAAAGAAATATTTCCATCACATCTTACATGTTTTCAGGGTATTTGGGGATGAGTGCAGTGTTGTAAAGGCTAAACTTATAGACCAGATCCAATTATGGAACGGTCCAACAAACTGTGATAATGGGGGTGAAAAATGTCTCTATACAGTAAGTTTTGTTGATTTCTTAACCCTTATTTGGCTAAATGAAAACCTTCAAAAAAATGCATTAAAATCAAATCACTGATAGCACTGATAGTGTCAATTTTTAATAAGTATTTATATTTGAAAAGATACTTTTTAGTTTTGAAATGAAAACAAGGTAGCATATACTCAGATCAGACTGCACACAATTGACGGCTGATTTTGGACTTGATCTGTTTAATTAAGCAAGTGAAGAATAATCTGTTTTTTCACAAAGAGTGGATGCCATGGTGCATTAATCGATGGCTCAGCAAAAAACAGTTGTAACTCCCTTTAAACATATAGGGAGTTACAACTGTTTCCCACTGAATCATTGAACTGTTGGTAACACACCAGTTTCTCAATGTTCAGTTATTGGATGTCCTTGTTTCAATCCTTGAAGGCATCTTATACCCTTTGCAATGGGCGGTTAATTAAGAACCCTAGTGGGATATGACCAGCTTGAGGCTAGTAAAGTATTGTAGTGGTAATAAATTATTAATTATGTAAGAAATACTAGGAATCCTTTGTTAGGTGCTGCAGCTGCCATGATATGACTAAGATTGTTAAGGCAGCCATTTATCCCACAAAACAAGTATGACAAGGGTTTACTCTTATCCTTCTAAAATTAGATTTTGACCCCTTGTTTTTCGGACAAATAGGTATGGATAGAAATTGCAGATCAAGATCAAACAGATTCTCAGGGTAAAATTTTATTTCGATCTCCTTTTTTGCAATTCACTGAGCCTTATGTGTTTTGATAAGACTTGATTAGAATTTTTGAAAAATGATTTTCCATTTTCTGGTGTCCATAATTATAGATTGCTGATTTGTTAACCCTCATCCTGCTGAAATTGCGACATTTTAACCAGTTTGGCTCATGTTATCCACATATCTATCAGGGGTGTGGGAATATATATTTTCTCCACTTATCTGTGGACAAAATACAAGATGATTTTCAGTATGGCAAGGATCAAACCAAACTTGTCTGTAATAAAGAGATGAATTTTGGGAAAACATGGTCTTACAAGAAGAAAATTCAGTAGCCTAGCATTTTCTTCATTTAAATCAATGTTTCTACCCTTTGATACAAACTTTAGGTTAATCAATCTTTAAGCTTTATTTTGCACCATGTTAAGATCTACCCTAGTTTTTACTTGTGCTCAGACATTTAGCCCCCAAAAATGATCTTGTCAGCAGGTTGAAAAGTCTGGAAAAAAACCCCAACAGTTTGGCGTAAATTTTCAACAAAATTTTCAACATAATAGTCCATAGGGAGCAGACTGTGAATGCTTCAATCAGACTGCATATCTGTGCAGACTGATCTTAGTCTAGACTGACTAGGATATTTCACTTGATTTTCTTGGCATTTTATGAAAGCAATGAAATTTTCTGTAATTTATTTTTAACAGAAATATAGTCTGTCAGTTTTCGTTTATCTGGACCATTAATCTTACATTTATGGATTTATTCTGAAATTATTTAGCACAATTATTTGCCCTTTTGAGTAGCTGTGCCATTTGAAATAATGTTTAGGATAACTCCAAAGTCAAGGTCATAGCTCAAGGTCAAATATTATTTTGCAGGCTCATTCATGTAAAATATTTCCTCTAATAATAGCACCCTCCCTAGGTAGCATTACATTTTTTACTAAGAAAACCAACTTCAATTTTGGGAACTTTTTGAGACTTCTCTATTGTTAGATGTATTTCCTCTAAACAATCATTGTTGTCATCATGATTGTTTAGAGGAAATTAATTTTAAATTAAGGGGAAGAGGGCTTAAAAGACATCAATTCTAATGATTTTTTAAAAATCAGAAAATTCATATTTGATAAATATGTTATGTATAGTTCTTGGGAGCGATTATAAAGAGAAATACAATAGGTTCTATTTTCTCTTACAGTTGGATTCCCAAACTGACACAGAAATTAAAGCTCATCATGTGACCCCAGTAAAACATTATAGAGACAACTTTAGTTTTGAACTGAGAGCATGTGGAGCTTCTCAATGCTGTGCGAAGGTTAGTACAGAGGATAATGTCACCCAGTAAAAATAGTTGTCATTGTTTGTGAACATATGACATAATATTGAAAAAGAAATTAATGATTAAGAATTAATTTTTGAAATTGAATTATTAATATCATATTTTAACAAACAATGACAACTATTTTACTGGTTGACACTTCAAGCTTCAAACAGGGTAAAATAGACAATTATTATACAAGCCCTATGTAGTGGGTACTCATCTGAAAATTCTTGCCAAGATGATTCCAATGAATACCACCAACATAGGGTTTTTGTAATTTTCTGTCCTTTTTTTTTGCCAAAATTTGTGATAAAGGAGGAGTGTGTTGAGTCTGGTTCAACATACACTTTGCTATCTGGAATTGGCTGTAGAATGAAATTAGAAAAAAAATAAGATGAAATCAAAACTATAATTTGGCAAAAGATTAATTTTGTTATTGTTTTGTCCAAGGAAAATAGATACATAGATACCTGTTTGCTATCACTTGGCTAAAAAATCCACCTAACACTACTGTTAAAATATGCAAACAAAAAGTTAAAATTTTGTAACTGGCTTATCCGTTTCTTTACAGACCCAGGATTTTACAAACATTTAATTTTAGATTCAAGGAATTATTGCTAAAAAAGAAAAGAAATTGCTAGTGATAAATAAATTCCCTATTACAGGGTATGGTTTAATGAAAAAATTGCAACCTTGTTCAATTGGCTTCCAATCTCTTTCAAATTCTTTTAATAATCGATGGCTTAGCACAAAACAGTCGTAACTGCCTATAAACATATAGGCAGTTTCAAGTGTTTCACACTGAGCCATCCGTCTGAAATTTCAAGAAATGAGAAAGAATTAATCTATATTTTGTAGGGATCATCTGAATCTGGTGTTTGGTATGCTCACTTGGATTACGGAACAAATTATTGCAACATGAGGAATCTGATCAATGGTGAGAACTCCTTGTTTTCTACAAGTACAGGGCTTGGGCTAGCTTTTATATGCCCCCTTTTTTGAAAAAGAGGGGTAATGCTACTTTGCACTTGTCAGTTTGTCTGTCCCAATGTCTGTCCATCTGTAAACTATTTTTTCTGGAGCATATCTCATAAAGCATACAAGCTAGAATCATGAAACTTCAAAGGTGAATAGATCTCATTGATTAGAAATGCAGTGGGCAAGAACCATAACTCTACTCATCATGTTTTTGAGTTATTGCCCTTTGTTGACTTTGTAGCTTGATTTTTGTCAGGAACATATTGCAAAAATATGCAAAGTAAAATCATATAACTTCACAATTGAGGAGAAGTGCAGTGCACAAGAACCGTTACTCTACTCGTCATATTGTTTGAGTTATTGCCCTTTGTTAATTGATAAAGAATATGCCATTGGCCTGCTCCTATGGGGCAGGAATGTTTTACAAACATCTCTTGTTTAATTCAGGAGTCGTTGGCCCCTTAACCATCAAATTCTTGGGATCAAAACTGGTTTTGAACATAGGGGTCCGAATTTACCCCCTACCTCCATATTATAATAATATTGGTCGGATCCATACGGTGGTAGGGGGTTTAATTCCAACCCCAAAGATTTTGAATGTTTAAGAAAATTAGCAAAACACATACATATATGAGTCTTCAACAGTTATCTTTATAAGTGAATCCACATAAACAATGAAGTGTCTATAGATGTGTTATTGTTTACGTTGAATCCATTAATTTATTAAGATCCTTTAAAAACCATGAAGAAACCAATTTACAATCATTGATTTCTAACAGGTTCTAAAATTCATTGGGTCAAAATAACCCCATGCAGGAATTTTTTTGATGCGAAAAATAGTAGGAATCCATTGTTACATACTCCACCTTCTGTGATGGGACTGAAAAATTGTTTAAACAGAATTCAACCCGTTCAATCAGACAAACAAAAATCTATGTTTCTCGAAAAAAACAACGTAAGTTGTTGGTGTCAATCTGGTTTGTACCAACAAGTATATTCAAATGAATGCCCACAACTTATGCTTTGTACAAGGATTATTGAAATATTCAAATGTAACATTCAAATTAGCCCCTCTATTTGTAGCTCTTGATTCTCAAGCCCCTGCATTAATAAGATATGTTGTCCCTCTGTCTTTCTGTCTGTCTGCCAGTCTGCAAAACTAAACCCAAAAACTAAGCCTTGCCAATTAAGGGTTTGACACTAACTTCATTTCACCATAGGCCTTCAGGACGAGTTGGTTCAAACTTTCACGGGTCCAGGTCCTCCAGATCTTTCTTGGCTCTCAAGCAATTTGAACTCAATATATACTCAAATAATATGTTTAGTGTTGTATATGAGGTAATTACAGACACGAGGAAAACAGTGTGACAAAAGAAGAAATTGCTTGTTACAAGCAATTTCTTCTTTTCCCACAGAGTTTTCCCTACATCTAATGAAGTTTAAACTCACAACTATGGGGTGTGAGTTTCACAATTATTACAAACTGAAGTCACTGACAAATAAAAATTCATAGGCCAGAAGGACCTGCATCAAAGATTGAAGTGCAAGTCCTACCCAAAAATTACAGGCCTTGGGCCTGAGGACCGTGTGTCAGTGTCGACCCCTGCCAATTACTTCAAGACACATATTTGGCATGATAATAGATCTCATTGATGTGCATCTGCAGATACAAAGGTCAAGGATATATGTCAAGGTCAAAAGTTTTGAAAAATTTTCTGTATAGGGGGCGTTTGCATTTTACTAACACAATCTAGTAATTATATCAATTCTTCCACAGGAGCTCAGCTGGATAAAGCCGCAGGATTTAAAGAGACAACAAGTAACAGTATATGTACGCAATATTCTACAGCTGACTGCAACAAGTACTAGAATCTAAAGAACTTGAAAAACATTCAGAGTGTGTTGATCACATTTAAGGTAGTGGTCCTGTCTTAGTGGAACCTTATGTTTTGGAAGTAATGAATTACAACTGTGATAACCTAGGTTTCCTAATGATTTTCAGGAAACCTTGGTCAATATTGTGAAAGATCATGATTTCCTAAATGCTGCAGAACTATCACGATTCCACTACCTTAATCTTTCTTCTGCTGTTCATTTGATTATCCTAATGAACATAAATCTTTGGCAAATAGTGCATGCAGTCTGATCTTTGTCTACAGTGACTGCTTCCTACTTCATTATTGTGTTGGTAAAATGAGTTAGATTGGTTATGATGTCCTGAAATTGGCAATTTCATAGCTCAGTGTGAAACAGTTGTAGCTGCCTATTTGTTAATAGGCAGTTACAACTGTTTTGCTCTGAGCCATTGAATTGGTTTTAAACAAAATATAAATTCAGCTTGATAAGGTTGAATACTGTGTGACTGTACAAATTTTGGCAGTTGATGGTTGCATACATACATGTTTTGAAAAACAAAAATCTGCATGTTGAATGTTTATGGCTTCTTAGACTGCAGGGATTGAAATTAACAGAAATCCCTATTTATTTTGGTTAGAATCCGTCTAGATAAGCAGGATCTCTCTCATTAACATAATTAGAATTAAAAAGAAAGTATTAGGAAAAACAATGGTTAGTCACATATCGATGGCTCAGCAAGAAACAATTGTAACTGCCTATAATCATATAGGCAGTTACAACTGTTTTGTGATTAGTCATCGGTATCCTAAAATCTTTGCAAGCCAAGAGTTTTTACAAACATAAGGATAAAAAATCAATTTAAATCTTTGGCTATAAGGAAATGGATATTTTATTGAAAGAACACTTTGTAAGGATATTCAAGGATTCTTATATAATCCCTTGCTCTGAACTGATGGAATTCCTCTTAATATTTCAGGGTCATCTGGATCAAAGGTTAAATATTGAACTCACATATCATCGTTGTTATTTGAAATCCTCGTAACTACAGCTTTGATCATGCTGCAGTTACAAGGTTATAGAATAACAACGACGATATAATAGAAACAAGCTGTGAATGCCACTCATTTTATATAAATTTTAATGAATTTATTTTGAAACTACACAAGAAAATTGATAATCTGCTGTTTTCACCAAACATTTCATAATTCTGAATGATCGAAGGCATCAAAAGAGCAACATTTACTATCAAGGGATAACTGTAGATGCAATTTGTGTGAATGATGACCCTTTTTCGGCTTGTGACTTGAGATTTTTTATACTCCATCCAACACACAACAGCCCAGAGAAGGCAGTAGGCTTTGTAAATATATAACTTGTCTCCTTTTGTACATATAAGAAAGTTTTCATAATTCTGTATATCTATAAATGGGTTGTCTTTTCCTGTAAATGATCTGAAAACTTTTGTATATGAAAACCTATCATAACTATCCTAAGGTTTTGGACATTGTTCAGAAAGACTTATTGTTCTGAGTTTCTTCTAGAATGTAATTAAACATGTTAAGGTAGTGGATCCGTAATAGTTTTGCAACATTTCGAAACTCATGACCTTTCACAATGTTTACCAAGGTTTCCAATCAAAATCATTAGGAAACCTTGGTTAACACTGTTGAAGTTCATTACTTCCGAAAAGTTGCAGAACTATTACGGTTCCACTACCTTAATGCACCCAATTGAGACTAGGTGACAGGCAATTATTGCAGACCCTGATAAGACTGCTCCATAAGGAGGAGTAAGATCATGTTCCACAATATTGGTTTATCTCCTGTCCAAATATTGCCGCTGTCTAGATCAGTTGGTAGCAAGTCTGTCTTTCCATCTAGATCTCCTGGATTTGCTACTGGATTTGAGCACTCGTCCTTTCCAACTATTTGTCTTTCACCAATGGGTTGATAATTGTAGACCTATGCGAGATAGCAGCAGGGGGCCATGAGAGGATGTAATAGTATATTAGTGTGAGGAATACAAGGAATCCATTGTTAGGTTCTCCAGCCTCTGCAATATAACTGAAAGATTGTTGAAAGTGGTGTAAATCCCCATTCAAACAAACAAACAAACAAGCAAACTGTCCATATACTAAGGGTAGATAAGGTTTGTCTGGAGGATTTATGTGCTGTAGAAATTGTGCTTTGTTTGTTTATATTGAACTTCAAATAATGTTCCACTGTTTATATTTATGCAGCTGATATATTGTTACTTTTCTATTAAAATGTGAAATTCAAACTGTTGTGCTTGTTAATATTTACCAAGAGTGTGAAAGTCACAGAAGTACTAATGTACCATATTTCCTTTAATAATAGTGCCCTCTTTAAAAGTAGCACCTCTACATTTTTTTCTAAGAAAACCTACTTAAAATGCCTAAATTTTAGGAACTTTTTGAAACTTTGTCTCTAATCCGAGATGAATTTCCTCTAAACAATCGTTGATATGATTGTTTAGAGGAAATTCAACTCAAATTAAAAGGAAAAGGGCCTAAAAGACATCATTTAAATGATGTTTCACATCAGAAAATGCATACCTCCAAAAAACTTCCTGACCATGTTATGTATAGCTCCCAGGAGCATGTTATTAGAGAAATACAAGTATCAGATCAATTGGATAAGCTGAAACAGGGATGTGACAGATACATCACAATGCCACCATCAATGTAAAACCTTTACCAGTAATTTCTATGACCAAAATGGATTAAAATTCCATGTACTTCAAGGTTTGACACTATTGGGAGTTTGTGTGTCAAACACCTCTTGGTCCCAGTTGGGACTCCTTCATCTTTGAAGTAAGGAGTCTGGACAACTCCTGGGATTTTATGAGAATAGTTTGAAGTACAAATCGAGGGGTGGGCGCAATTCTATTGTAAGTGCCTATAAATATTTAGACATTTACAATAGTTTTCTCTGATGCCTCGAAATGCTCTAGGCATTTTCCTTTTAAATCCTTGTCAAAACTGTAGATCTTTTCCTTACAGAAGTTGTTGAAGATAATATGAGCCTGTGCGTGACATTTCCAACAAATTCATATGTGCGTGATGGAAAGACATTGAATAGCCTGGACACTCACACAGTGCATTAAAATTAGTTATGGGTTGTGAATAGCAAGTTTAGGTTCTTAGTAATCTACAGAGGGCATAGTTAAGGCTCTGATCAGACTGTGCCACGGCACAGACTGATCTGAGTCTCAACTTTACCCACATGTGAAATTGTTGGAAATGTCACACACAGGCTATATTTGCTTGCATCTAGCAGTATTTGAGGTTATTGCAATGCCACTGTGTCAGTGTCTATTGTGTGTCAGTATGTCTGGTCATAAACTTTTTCTTTAAAAATCTTGTTCTCAGAAACTACTGGATGAATTCTAACCAAATTTTGGTAACCCTTTATCAGACTGAATAGAATAATTGTGATATGATGAAAAATATCTATTTAGCAGGTGGACGTCAATTTTTTATATGTAATTCCTTAATCATGAATTTTTCATTGCAGAAATATTTCAGCATGTGAATTACCATTTATTTAGAAACAAGAGGCCCAAGAGGGCCTGTATCGCTCCACTGGCTTTAATAACCCATAACTTTTGCCCTGCCACCCCCATATTTTTTTGGAGGGTCAATCAAAATTTCATCAAGAATTAAAGTAAAGGGTCACAAAAGGAACATCCATGCAAAGTTTCATTGAAATCAGCCAGATGGTTTGGGAAGAGAAGATATTTGGGGGGTCAATCAAAATTTCTTGAACAATTTATGTAAAGGGTCACCAAGGGAACATCCATGCCAAGTTTCATTGAAATAAGCAAAATAAAACATTCTGGTAAAGTTTCATTGAAATTGGCCCAATGGTTCAGGAGATGTCATTTCAAAAATACATGTATGCTACGCCCATATTTATTGGCTTATTAGAATTTTGCTAACAATTTTTAGCTCCACTGGCTGAAGGCCACTGGGGCTACTGTCATGGCATTGTGTCCGTCGTGCGTCCGTCCGTCCGTGCCTCTGGTCGTAAAGTTTTACTTTAAAAATCTTCTCAGAAACTACTGGAAGGATTTCAACCAAACTTCACAGGATGATCCTTGGGTGACCCTCTTTCATAGTTGTTTAAGAAATTTTGATCCAATGAAAAACATAGATTTAATGGGCGTGGCTAATTTCCAAATATGGTAAAAAGTGACTTTTCTCAGGTTCTAATCAATAAATACCAATTAAATTTTACATAAATGATCCTTGGGTGACCCTTTATCAGTCTACAAAGAATTATTGTGATCAGATGAAAAATATCTATTTTATGGGCGGAGGTCATTTCTCTATATGTTATTAAGAGGAAACTTTGTAAATCATTTTCTCAGAATGTAACTGATAGATATCAACCAAATTTTATATGAAGGGTCCTTGGGTGACCCTTTATCAGTCTACTAAAAATTATTTTGATTGGATGAAAAATATGTATTGTATGGGCAGAGGTCATTTCTCTATATGTTATATAGTGGAAACTTTGAAAATCATTATCTCAGAATGTAAGTGATGGATATCAACCAAATTTCACTGGAATGCTTCTTGAGTGATTCTTTATCAGTCTACCAAAAATTTTTGTGATCGGATGAAAAATATGTATTTTATGGGCGGAGGTCATTTCCCTATATGTTATATAAGTGGAAACTTTGAAAATAATTTTCTGGGAATGTAATTGATGGATATCAATCAAACTTCATTAGTATGATCCTTTGGTGATCCTTTATCATTCAGCCAAAAATTATTTTGATTGGATGAAAAATATGTCTTTTATGGGCAGAGGTGGAAACTTTTTAAATCATTTCAACATCAGTAGAACCCAAAATATCTAAAAATCTAGTCAAAACTTAGTTTTGCTATTACAAGAATTTCAAGCCTGTGGAGCAACTCAAGCCATTCATGGCTATCTAGTTAAAGATGGTCACCAAAGGAACATTCTGGAAAAAAATTCATAGAAATCTGCCCAGTGGTTCAGGAAGAGATATTGTTAAAAGATTTCGGGCTTAAAATAAGCCCTGCCCTGCCATGCCTATATTTATGGGCCAACCAAAATTTCATGAACAATTTTTTTAAAGGGTCACCCAAGGAACATTCGGGTAAAGTTTCATTGAAATTGGCCCTGTGGTTCAGGAGATGTTCTTCAAAGATTTCCGGCTCAAAATAAGCCCAACTATGCCACACCCAAATTTGTGGGGCAATCAAAATTTGGGGAACAATTTTTGAAAGGGTCACCCAAGGAACTTTTTGGTAAAGTTTCATTGAAATTGGCCCAGTGATTCAGGAGGAGATGTTGTTCAAAGTGAAAAAATGCTAGCCCTGCCACTCCCATATTTATGGGCCAATCAAAATCTTGCAAAGATTTTTTGAAAAAGGTCACCCAAGGAACATTCTTGCAAAGTTTCATTGAAATTGGCCCAGTGATTCAGGAGGAGATGTTGTTCAAAGATTTCAAAGTGAAAAAATGCCATGCCCTACCACGCTAGTATTTTGGGGTCAATCAAAATTTCACAAACAAGTTTTGAAAAAGGTCACCCAAGGAACATTCCTGCCAAGCTTGGTTGAAATCTGCTCATTGGTTACAGAGGAGAAGTTGTATAATGAAATGTTGATGACTTCCCACGACCGACGGACAAAAGGTGATCACAAAAGCTCACATTGTGCTCAAGTGAGCTAAAAAGGAGACATTGCTTGTTACAAGCAATATCTTTTTTTTCCCCTATCTTTTCCAAATATGAAAATTTAAACTCCTATATAGGTTTGGAGTCTATGCCTTTCTCTCTGAAATTACTTTCAAAACCCTGGGAAGTGTTTAAATGTAACTCACAAAATAAGCACTCAATGTTCATTATGCATGTATTTTTACTCAATAAATGAAACGTTTAACAAAGCACTAACAAAAGAACGGAACATAGGTGTATATCTTTATATAACAAACTTCTGTTACATTCTAAAAGCTTGTCTCTACAGCTTGGTAAAAGCTGAAGTTATGAAGTGAAAGAAATCAATTGTTTTAAGTGACCACAAACGGGACTACAAAAAAGTGGTCGTGAAAGAACATGGCTGCTTAACAAGTAAGAAACATAATTTTTGTTCGAATATGCATAACATTGCGAAATTCTCAATTATCCTATATTGTTAAAACTCGATAGAATCGTCTCATTGAGACGATTCTGGCAAGTTTTAACAACAAAAGAGTCATTTTTGATAATTTATAGACAAAAAATGACTACCTTTTAAGATATTTTGATTTAAAGAAGGGGATTTTAAAAACAGTCGCTTAATAAAAATGGTTGCTTAATAGACGTGGTTTGCTTAAGCAAAATTGACTGTATAATACACCATGTTTACCATGCCCTCTATCCAAAACTAAATTGAATTTATAATTCTTCAGTTATCACATTTGTAACAGATTTAATAATATTCATGATTACCTTTTTAATGAAAGACATATGGGTTTTTGTAAAGCCTACTTTCAGTGAACCAGATTTAATAGTCAATATGACAGTTCAATTTATGTGGGGAAGTGTGCCTGTTAATCCGTCTGTCTGTCTGATATTGTCCAGACAATTACCAGGGAACGACACTAACACCAGTCCTTGGGCCCGAGACCTATGGATTTTAGGGAGGACTGGGAGATATTACCATGCTGCAGGTCCTTCAGGCCTGTTGTAAATGGAAGAACTAAGTTTTTCAAATCCGTCCAGTTTTGCAAAATAATTGCCTTTTTAAAACTAAATTTTGCATTACCATATGGAAAACATTGTAGAAAAAGAAGAAATTGCTTTTCAAAAGCAATTTCTCCTTTTACAACAACGTTTTCCTTGCTATTTATCCCTTAAATTCTTAAAAGATCAAACATTTGTGCAGGACCTGTTGTTATCAGGGAGGACCCATTGTATTTCGGACTAACAGGTTCTTCAGGCTGGTTGCAAAAAGTAGTTATTGTCAAACCCTGATTACCCCTACTTTTATGCATGGATATCAAAATAAATAGGCAGAATTGTTCTCCATCATGAGTTGGTATGCTAGTGGAAAGAAATTTTCTGAAAGCTCCAAGATCAAGGTCACTGTTTAAGGTCAAATGTTAAAATGTGGACTTGACAGCAAATTGCCCAGGGACATCCACCTTGTTATTCACAAATAATGTCATTTGACATAGTGTAGGTCAAATATCAAATCCAAACTTATGAAAAAGTTGCTTTGACACAGGCCTTCTGTTTCTTAAGCACATCTTGTTTGTAGTCTGATATCCAATCAGGTTGTAAGTAAAATTCAATGTTTCTGGAAAATCAATCCATGCACTTATTTGTAGACTGTGTCAACTATATTGACCAATATATCATTATCCTGTTGGACATTCAATGTTTCTGGCGAACCATTCCTAGAACCTGTTTGAAGACTGTGTAAATATCCTGTTGGACATTCAATGTTTCTAGATAACCATTCCGAGCACTTTTTTGTAGAGTGTGTCAATATCCTGTTGGACATTCAATATTTCTGGAGAACCATTCCTAGAACCTGTTTGAAGACTGTGTCATTATCCTGTTGGACATACAATGTTTCTGGCAATCAGTCTGAGCACTTGTTAGTATACTGAGTCATGTTACTGTCATATATAACCACATCCTGTTGGACATTTAATGTTTCTAGAGAACCAGCTCTAGCACTTGTTTGGAGACTATGTCAATATCCTGTAAGACATTCAATGTTTCTATAGAACCATTCCTAGCACTTGTTTGTAGACTGTGTCAATATCCTGAAGGACATTCGATGTTTCTAGAGAACCACTCCTAGCACTTGTTTTTAGACTATATCAATATCCTGTTGGACAAACAATGTTTCTGGCAAATCAGTCTGAGCACTTGTTAGTAGACTGTATCAAGTATTGACAGATATGAACACATCCTGTTGGACCTGTGTCAAGTGTTTTGGCAAATAAGACCACATCCTGTAGGGAACACAATCTTTCTGGAGAACCAGTCCTAGCACTAGTTAGTAGACTGTGTCAAGTATATCAACAGAAATGTCTACATCCTGTTGGACATACAATATTTCTTGAGACCAAGCCCAAGCACATGTTTGTAGACTGTGTCAAGTATATCAACAGAATGTCTACATCCTGTTGGACATACAATATTTCTTGAGACCAAGCCCAAGCACATGTTTGTAGACTGTGTCAAGTATATCAACAGAAATGTCTACATCCTGTTGGACATACAATATTTCTTGAGAACCAGACTAAGCACTTGTTTGTAGACTGTGTCAAGTATATCAACAGAAATGTCTACATCCTGTTGGACATACAATATTTCTTGAGAACCAGACTAAGCACTTGTTTGTAGACTGTGTCAAGTATATTGACAAATATGGCCACAACCTGTTGGACATTCAATGTTTCTTGAGAACCAGTCTTTTACATGTTGAACATGGCCACCGTGGGAACATCCTTGACACCATAGGTATAGTCCCTTCACTGGTAAATGACTGGAAGAACAAAAGCAACAATCATATATTTACAGACTACCTCTCAGCTAAAATACAGCAAATATATGTAATATTTTAAATTTTGTATGATAGTGTTTATCTTATGACCAATCACGCCAAAATGAATATGTATTTCTTATTAAGGTCTTAAGTGTATTTGAAATAAATGATCAACTAATCAAATCCAATGTATGGGAATTATTGTAGGTAGTAACTTTATAGTGACACTGAGTATGTATCGACCTTAACAAAACTGATTTCAGCTGAATGATGTTTGTCTACATTAAGATTTTTCTTAAATTCCCCCCCTTGAATATAAATAGAGCCTGTGCGTGACATTTCCAACAATTTGAAATGTTTCTGAGGTGCGAACACTGAGTTGTGTAGACAGCCCCAAACTGTAAACATAAAGTTACCGTATGGTCTATAGATACTTTGAGAACTTATCTATCTACTTAACGCATAATGAAGACTATGGTCAGACTTTGCAGATGCACAGGCTGGTCAGAGTCTTTGCTTAGCACATTTTTGAAATTATTGGAAATCTCAAGCACAGGCTCAATTTCATGTGTTGAATGCCATCCTATATTATATTACCTAGAGAATTTGAGTATCAACATCACAATTTTTTGTCAAACTTGAAGAAGATTGGTTAAAATATCCAAAATATAAAATTTAAACCAAACTTAAGTTCAAGATTAAGGTAGTGGACCCATAATAGATCTGCAGCGTTTCTGGAGTCATCAACTTTAACAGTGTTAACCGAGTTTTCCTAATGATTTTCATTAGGAAACCTCAGTTAACACTCTTAAAGTTCATTACTTCCGAAACATTGCGGAACTATTATTGGTCTACTCCTAAAGATATCTTTTACTGAAATAATTTCAAGATTCTCTTGTTCATACCATATAGAACATCTGTTTATTATCTTCTTGCATCGTTCACACAACCAGCCCGCTCTTTTCAATGGTTTACTGCATGAGTTACAGTTGATGTGTATAGTGGTGGAGCGTTGGTTTAACATTGACACGCTAGGAATTGTGCTCAATTTGACTACGTCATTTGCTATGGACCAGAGTTTGAATCTGCCAAGAAGCTCTGAAATAGAGGATTTTATTAAATGAGTGTTTATGAAATATTAATTGAGCCTGTGTGACATTTCCAGCAATTTCACATGCTTGTAAAGTAAAGCTTCTGGCCAGCCTGTGAATCCACACGTCTATCCAGAGTCTTCACTAAGCTCTGTAGATAAATAAGGTTTAGGGGGTCAATTATTATTTGTGACCTGTCACACAAAAAGGGGCCATCCGGGAAGTGTGTAAAGTATTGACCCTTGTCAGACTGCACAGATTGTGCAGCCTGACTAGGGTCAAAACTTTTCGCACTTTACTAATTTTCTGAATCTAGAATAATCAATCTAGCTTCCTGTGAAAGTATATTTGAAATGTGACCTCTGGTTGGCCTGTTCTAGAACCAATGTCTTTTTTTGAAAATTCATTTACTAAGATCGCAGATGGTCCCTTTTTGCCTGACTGGTCACAGTTTTTGTTGCACTATGTTTATGCCATGAGTGTGAAATTGTTGGAAATGTCAAAAGGGTCAATTAATTTATGAAATAATTTCTTTTTGCCTTGTTGTCTCCATGCATAAAGTCTGATGGAGGAGTTATATGCAAAAAATAAAATCTGAGGCCTCAGCCTTAGGATTTGTTTTTTGCCAATAACAGAGCCATGAGATTTGGTTCATGGACACATAAACTCAAAAATGAAATTATAACCATTATAACGTGCTCACAATTCTGAATTTAGTTTTATAACCTCTGGGTGTAAACTAGTTTTATAATTTTCTTCTAGATGTAAACTTAATAAATGAGTAATGATATTGACACTGGGGGAATATCACAGAAAATGAAGAGCGTCATTTAGCGTGTGGGTTATATGACATCAAAAGCTAAAGATGACTTAGAGTATAAGAAATGGGTGGAGCTATCTGTGTATACAGTAAAACACAACATGACATACGAATTTTATTGGAAACAAGGTTTCTATGTAATCTCCTCATATTTCATATATATGTGTTTTACACAATCACACAAAAAGGGACCGTCTGGGAACTCTGCACAATAACTGTTTGAAAAAGAGATGGGTTCAAGAAATATCAACCAGAGGTCCCATTTCCAAAAATCTTTCACTGGAAGGTAGATTATTCATTCCAGTTTCAGAAAATAAGAAATGGGCAAAAAGTTTCGACCTTAGTCAGTCTGCGCAATCCACGCAGTCTGACTAGGGTCGACACTTTACACGCTACCCAGATGGTCCCTTTTTGCATGACAGGTCAATTATATTAATATAGATGTATTTACCTATATAAGATAAGAACCAATCTTCCTGTAAGTCTACATCTATATGTTGTCTAATCTTGTCCTTTAACACAATCAACATACAGACAGGAGTCTGAACATCACCCTGTAAATTTATAATACTGTTACTGGAGTGCTAGGACTGGTTCTCATAACTGCAGTTGCAAGGTAATGAAATTACACTTTGATGGCTCAGTACACAACAGTTGTAACTGCCTATATGTTTATAGGCAGTTACAACTGTTTCGCACTGAGCTATCAACTTATGGTATATTCTGTAATTTCTAAAACAATCCTATTTAGCTATGCTGTTTTCAGAGAAAACTGAGGTATTGTCATCACCTTGGTGTTGTTTGTGTCATGTTTGCGTTGGTGTGATAAACTTACACCTTGTTTATATCTCTGTTGCTATTTAAGATAACTTCATGAAACTTGGCAGTTTTGTTAACCATCAATAGAGCAATTCCAAACTCTGAATACATTTTTGTACAACATATCTCATTTTGTTGACTTAGATTTTTTATATTGTCAAGCACCTGCATTCAAGCGTTGGCACCCGTAGGTGGTGCTCTCGTAATATCATAGAGTCTGAATTTCCCCATACTTTATTCTGTCTTACATCTCTTTTTAATATTTTTTTTTTTGCAAAATCTTGCAGTTTTGAATGTTATATAGTACAGAATTACGTGTATAAAACAAACACACATCCTACGTATATTACATGATTGGTAAGAACAAGATACTCCTTACAACAATAACATTGCAAAGTCCCTGCCATTTCTATTCTTATTCTCATAAAGTAGCTAGTGATTCGGTATAGGAAGGAAATGAGCAAACAATTAATGGATTAAGACATTTGGATTACCAATTGTCCTGAAACTTTCATGATTGTATATTGTTTTAACCCAGGAATAAACTTTATATTTAAATACATTGTTTCTTTGTGCATCAGATAATTAGAGTTGTCTATATTTTTACTTTTCAATTAAAATAGGATTGATTACTTCCGGCAATATCTTAAGTTAACAAAAAGCAAGTGGATTTACATCCATCCTGGTTACAAAGACACCCAGTTTTAACAAGGTATTATGCTGTGTCCCAACAATCTCGTTATAGGTGGAGTGCACTGTATTTTCAAAGCAGATAAAAATCATGTTTGCAATTATCAGACAATTACAATGTATAAATATAATATCATTGGTCAAGCAGGGTTTTCATCTGGGGTCCTATCTTAAAATTTAAAATATAGACTATTTCTCTTAAGCACTTAACTTGTTTTTAAAGGAATTTAGAGCTATTCTTTGTTCAAAAAGTAAAGGAAGTATTGGATATATATTGTTTATTTGGGGCTCAACTACAGGAAAGATTATTGGGACTCACATCAGATATTATTGAGGGTCCTGGTTACTTATTTGAGATTCTCAGACTTGCAAAACCTATGTCCCTTAAAAAGCTGTGTCAAGGTAAGGTCAATAAAACCAGCCAATACCTCAGCAGCAAACCATTTCAACATCTCTACAACAAGAGAACTATAATCCCAGTCAGGTAGCTTCATATGATGGAGGTCTGTCGTTATGATCAAACTTGTTGACATTTTGTTCTCCTTCTCTTTCATTCTGACCAGGGCCTCCTCATGCTCCACTTCATGTGGGGTCTCAGGTCCATGGTGAAGGGCTTCAGGAGGGGCCTCTCTGTCATGTATCTCATGGCGGGGCTGGAAGGCCTCTCTTGGAAGAACCCAGGTCTCCTGAAAAGAGTTGGGTAATGATAAAGGTTACATAATCAATTGAGAAACAAAAGGAAAACAAAAATCTGAATAAAGACTGTTTCTCCTTATAATGCCCCTACAAATTGTTAAGGTAGTGTTTTGCAACATCTCGGAAGTAATGAACTTTAACAGTGTTAACCGAGGTTTCCTAATGATTTTCATTAGGAAACCTCAGTAAACATTGTGAAAGAATATGTGGTCCAAAATGTTGCGGAACTATTACGGGTCCACTGCCTTAATATAATCAGAGTTCCACTCTAAACACTCAGGTCAATTCTAATTTCAACTAATAAGCAAAGTTTTTATTTGTGCTCTATAATTTTTTTGATGTCATTGTGGTTACTTAGCAAAATCATAGTGAACTATAGTAATTGTGTAATCAGTAACACAGATATTCTGACATTTCAGTAAGTTTCAAGCAAGCTTGATGCATTCCTACTATGATTTTTGCATTTCCTATTCAAATTACTATTCAGGTCTTTTATTCAATGCAATAATGATTATTCTACTCTTCTTTTAGTTGTTAACATTTAGCAAATACTTAACATTCTCATGTTTTGCACCAATGCATTTATGGGTCACTGCAAATAATACAGACTTGAGAAACACAAATTATATATTATAGTATAATTTGACCTACATCGCAGGAGTATTATATTTTATTTCATTTTTGTCCCAAAAATAACTTCATAATGACTTGGCGGAAGTAATTTCATAAACAGTGTTATATGTTTTGCCGAATAACTTGAACCAATAACTATTACAACTTTCTTGTTTTATCACAAAAATTTGTCATACATCTGCATGAAATAAAATACCTGTATCAATTTTTTGGTCATTTATTACTGAATTTATTAAACTCGTCATCTGAAACAGATAAAAATTTGGCCTAGTCTTGTTTTTATCTGTTTATAGATGACTCTTTTAATAAATTCTGTATTCAAAGACCAATCATTCAATATCATCTAGTTAATTCACAATATGTAGTGACACACAATTAGAATAGATTATACCTGTTTACTGGTCCCTAGATCCAGACCCATATCCAATGACCCAAGATCCCCATCTCCAAACAGTATATCCCAGTCTGGGTTGACCTGACCTCTGGCGATACTCGTCAATTTAGAATCATATTCTTTGTCATCTGTCTCCTCATCAGAATTCCCTGAAATTTAAAGCAAGAGGATATGAAGTTCGCTGAGGCGCTCTTCTGGCTACAAGTTTTCCTTATTATCCAAATGTCCATTTCTGTTTATTTTAGATGAAAAACCCTAAAAATTCTAATTGAACCCTGTGCTCAAATATAACCCAACCCCCCTTTCGGATGTCAAAATCAACCACTTTTCCACTGATTATCAGAAAATTTGATGCCTCTAATACATCCCCACCCTATTCTAAAAGAAATGCTATGATTCTTATAAGCCCCCAGGATTATTTAGAGCTTTAATGGTACTTCAAAACTAGCAAAATTACATTTTGTAATTATTCTCTAACAGTTTGATCAGAATGCAAAGAAAAAACATTCAATTTTAAATGAAAATGTTTTGAGAATACAGTCAACTCTCGATACAACGACCACATTTGTTCCCAGAAATTATGTCGTTGCAATGAAAATGTCGGTGAATTGAATGAACACTAAAGTCAATTAATGCAGGATTGTCAAAAAGCAGCATACATTATATAATATACTTTATATAGCACATGTACAAATTAACTAAAACACTTTTTTTAGTTACATTAAAAATAATTTCTTTATTGAACTAATCTTTTTATACTCTATTTGCCATATGCATTTCTATCAACATTTAAAAGCAATGATCTCAAAACTAACACTTTCTGTATAGCATAATAGAGATAAGCTTAACAAACAAATATAGAACTAATCTTAATTAAGTGTACTGAATAAATGAATGTGTTAGAGGTGCTAATTACACATTGCTATTGTCATTAACTTTCACACATTTCAAAGTTAAAGACTTGCCAATTATCATCTAATTTTAGATGTTTATCTATCATGCATATGGTTCTGTGTAATTAACCATCATGACCAAAGTTTTTGTGTCGTTGTAAGATTTAGATTTAATAGTTTATTTAAGTCTCATCCATATACAAACAATAATACATATCTACAGAGTAAGAGTAATTATTTACAAGAAGTATACGGCCATTCTTTATAAGAATTACAAGAGACTATAAATTATGTAAAAATGTTAAAATACAAACAATGCAATATTTTAAACCAACTTAAACAAAACAATAAGATAGAAAATAAAACACCAAAATTTCCTTCCCTATTCCTGGGTAGTATCAGATACTACTACCAGCAGGAATAAACCCTTAATGAAGTCAAGTACCTTCATTAAAAGGGGCCCCACCCTAATTGTAGGACTTAAAAGTTACGTAAGAAATTAATGAGTAAAATGTAATCAAACGGATGTCGCATATTAATTATAACTGTTATTTAAATGATGAAATAGACGATTAGCTTCTAAGATGTGTAAAATGAAATATTTTCAATTAAGAAATGATTATAATAATAGTGAAGCCAATCAGTTGAATTAAACTTAGCAATAGAATAGCGACTTCCGTTTGTTAAAAAATTAAAACAAAACCTTTTCGTAAAATAATGTACATCTATTTGTTAAGAAAAAATGTACGACGACTTAAGATATCGTGGCAGGTTTTGGCACATTTCCTTATCAATTGGGGATTGGTGAAAATGAAGATTAGCTTATCGTTTGTTGATTTAGAATCAAAACTGGTGTCAAGATTTTTAGCCGCCTTGATAAGATCTTGCCTTATGTCAATGTACATATTGCAAAACAACAAAACGTGTATCTCATCTTCAACTTCAAAACAGAAAGGACATAGACGCTCTGAAATCGCAAGGCCCTCGTATCGACCAGTTTCGATTCTTATTGGGGCAATGCCACATCTGAATTTTGAAAAGGAGGATCTGTGACGTACTGGCAAAATGATTTTACAATAATTCTCTACGCCGAACTCAGTTTTAAATAAACGATAAGTGCGTAATTTATTGGATCCTTGACCAGTTTGACTTGTTTCTCTTTGGACTGATAAATCCCAATCTTTAATGAATTGTGTTGACATACAGGTTTCAATTTTGATTTTTAATTCATTTTTTGACAGTTGAGTATTGATATTTGATAAATCTCGCATATTATTAGCACATAACATTTTTGTTACATAAAAAAACCAATTTTTGCACGAGGGACTTGATCGAGAGAAGCACCATTGAGCCAACCGTTTATTTAAACGCGTATGGGGCATATTTGATAATCTTGCCCAAAATTCACCTACAGATTTCCATTGTCGAACAGAGGGTGGTACCCAGCCCATCTCTCCTATGACGGCTGCGTTTGGGGTATATCTACCCACCCCGAGGAAGAAGCGCATAGCTCTATTTTGGACTGCGTTTATGCATGTATATGTTTTGTGACCCCATATCGCTGCTCCATACGCTATTGTTGGCCAGACTATTGAGTTGTACAAACGAGAGAATACTTCATATGGCAGACTACCTTTAGACTTGCAATGTGCTATAACAAGACCAAGAGCTCGACTCGCACTTTGCGCAACTGACTTGACTGTAATTTCTAGATCTAAATGTTCTTGCAGAATTAGACCGAGATATGTGTACCTATCAACTGTATCGATATGACCGTTACCAATAGAAAAAGATGTCTTGGACCTAGGAACTGACATAGGGCGAAAATGTATAACTTGACTTTTATCGTAGTTAACTTTCATATAATTTAAAGTACACCAGTCGTCAAGAGTGTCTAATAGCATTTGTAAATCTCCTTCATTTTCTGCCAAAATAACAATGTCGTCTGCGTATAAAAGGATGCATACTTTATCTAAACCACATTACACCCCGATATTTAATGACTTCAGTAGTACGGCAAGGTCGTTAATGAACGAGTTTATATAGGGAATATGCACTTTCGTTCCTTGAAAATCAGTGTCGGTGTCGGAAAACGAGAATTCCGTTATATCGAATGAAAAATGCACTGTGCAGAACTGTTCCCAACAAATTTGTGTCGTTAAGTGAAAATGTCGTTGTATTGAGTGTCGTTAAAACGGGAGTTGACTGTATATATCGTGAAACCAATTTCTATCTAATATTGAGATGAGCTTTTTATATGACATAATTCATTCAAATTTCTTGTTATATTTCAAAAGACACCAGTTTTATTTCAGTAATTTGTTTGCTTCAACAAAAATAAGAAAAGCAAAATCCTATTTAGTCCTGCGTTCAGGATAACAAAACAGTGCAAACGCAAATGCATGTGCAAAGCAGGGTTTAATTGGCATACAATTTGAAAGCAGGGCAGGTGTGTTATGAGAGCACTGCTGGTCATCCATTTCTTACCTGATGTTCCTTCAACACCTTTATCATCAATGTCTGTGTCAAACAGTGTGTCTGGTTTTACTGAAATAAAATGGTCAAGACATTGTAGGATTTCCTCTAAATTTTTGGGGGACAAAAACTTGGAATTTGAGGGTCAACAAAGCCATGAATCTATCATATACAATTAATTATATTTTTTAATACATGAATAAGGGGCAGCTTAACCCAGTAAGTAACATTAAGGACCAACCATTCCAAGTTTTAAAGTTAAAGTGTGACAACTTGTATGTTATGGATGTATATGAAGATTCACCGATAAACAATAATAAGTCCCTTAGCAGGTCTTAAAATTTCAGACTAGGCTTAATCCAAGAAGTGTCAGAAAAAAAATTTACAAGCTAGAAATTTTACATCTATGTCATTTAGAGATGAAAACATTCTCACGACAAAGAAATTGCTAGTAACAAGCAATTTATTCATTTTTTGCAATTTTTTGCAACTATTTACTTCAAGGTCTTCAGAAAGCTGTATTACCTTTGAATGGGATAATCAATAATACCCCTTACCCATCTTTTTTGATACAGAGGTATGAAAAAAAAGAGTTAGACTAGTATACCTTTGCTGACAGTTTTATTTTCTAGACTAGAACCATGACCAGTTGAAGGTTTATAATGCTGGGTTATTGTTGACACTGTGTGAGAGGTATATAGGTTCAATAACATCCGCCAACATTGGGATACCTGAAATCGAAAGTACAGTTAAAATTGTGTTAAGCTACCTTAGAACACAAATCAAAGGCCTGAAAGGCCTGAATTGAAGACAGAACTGAATATTAACAATTGGAATGAAAATTGTAGCGTTTTGAGAAGATCTCTTGAGTGGGAATCAAATTTATAAAACAATCCTTGATGGTTACATATGGAAACTGCACTTCCATTACAAATGAATATGCTATACTTTGAAGACTCATTACTGCCAGATAAACCTATCCCTCTAGCCAATTCAAGCTTAACAAGAGGGTAACTGCCTTCATAATATCTATTCATCCCCCCCTGCGTAAGTTTTTAATATCGTTAATGAAAAACATTCATTTAACCAACAGATATATGGTGGCTATTTCCAAACTTATGAAAACTTATATGAATTAGTGCAAACCTGTTTTATGAAATTGTATAGATTATCCCCAGCAATCAAAATATGATCCAATTCAATTTTTTTCCAAGCAAACTCATTAAGTGGATGTGTAAAAACTTCACGGAGTCAGAAATTTGAGACCCTCATGCATGTTAAAGTTTGAGAGCTGCTTAAAATTTATCAAAAAAAGTGTGTTTATTGTTTTGATAATTTCAATGACTAAGTAGTAAAATTATCAAGTGATAAACCACAAAGATCTTTTCTATATCTATTGAAAATCATAAATGAAAATATATTCTAAATCAGTCAAAAATTTTTCAAACTCGATTAAGGGACATTCATTGGAGGTGGCAGGGTGAGGAAATTTCAAACAATATCAAGTTTGTCGGATGATCTATGATATACTTCATATTTGAGTTGAAATTCCTTATTCAATCTAAAGCTTTGAAAAATTAAGTGTTGACATGGTCTGCCTTTAGCCAAAAATATATACCCTTTCACCAAGTTGCACATCAGGAAATCAATATTTTTCAATAACTCTATAAATACTTGACCAATTTTGAAAAGGTTTGAAGTTAAAAAGGCTGAAAAAGCTGGATATGGTATATAAGCTTTTACTTGATCTTCTATAACTTTTTTTATCAGTAGATTTTAACAGATATGCCATACCCAGCTAATTCCTGAAATTTTATCCACCTTCTGTGCTTTAAACCAAATTCAAATTGGTCATATATTGACAGAATTATTGATGTTTTTCTGAAACTGTAGTGTCACAGGATCACCTGTCGTGAAGTTGATCCACATTAAATTTTCAAAGGTCCAAATAACTTTACTCAGAATGTAAACCATTAGTAATCCAACCTGATTGTTTCTAATAACATAATTTCAAACTTTCAAACCTGTAGACGATTGAGGTCCTCAGCTATTTGAGAATTATGTAGACACAAGTCTTCGAAACTGTGCCCCGACAACTTGTATCGTTTAGCAGATTCCACCATCCATGACAAGGATACATTCTGAAATATTAAGCGTGCTTTTATCAGAGCTAGATGCAAAGTACTGTTCAAAAGAATTTTCGAGATGCCATGAAAAATTATTTCCTTGATTATTAGTGAAAACTTTTGTTATCAAATAAGATTGTTTACGCCAATGCTGAGCAAACTTCCTTCCTTGTTTTGGTCTTAGGTAAGACTCTTTTTAAGCGGATTAAAATTCATGTTCTATAGAACACTTAATCTTAATAATTTTGATAATAATCTTAAGAATCTTAATCTCACACAAAGTACATCAGTTAAAGACAAATCCCCCTACCACTTATGAGGATATCAGTAAAAGGTTAAAGCTAATGTCAAAGGAAGTCTCTTGTGTTGCCATTATTTTTCAATACTGCCCATGCTGCTTCATATATATTTAGATCTTGACTGATGACCTTGACTTTGGATTCCAATGAAAGTTCTTGTCACAAGCAATGCATGCAATCCAAATATGAAATATCATGCTGTAGCATTTATCATTTGAAAGTTATTGTCATTTTTAAGTTTTTACGTTGTAAATCAGTAACCATACACAAAATGACCTTGACTGATGACCTTGACTTTCTTATCCACTGAAAGGACTTGTTTTACATATCATTTTTTGTTTATGATAAGTTTACATGATAAGTTGTTGCCGGACAGACACACAGAAACCAGCCTTGCGTTAAGGATGACAAAACAGTGCAAACAGGTTTCAAATTATACCCTGCTTTGCACAAGCACATGCGTGCAAAGTGGGGTAAAATTGGAAAACTGTTTGTACCGCTTTGTCATCCTAAACACATGGCATTAATCAAAATGTTTCCTAGCCATTGATGTGGGCACAAAAACAGAAAATTGATCATCTATTAAAAACTCACAGATTCATCATTTTTAAAGACTTGCAGATAGGCCGCCACATCCACAAAACTCTCATTTTTCTCTGGTGGTTTTTTACTGCCCGGTAAATACCCTGTCAGCTTACTGCCACTGTTTTCTGTAGGCTCCAGTTTACCTGAAATTAGCCAATGTATAGACACTTCTCAATAACCTGGGTACAGTGTGTTTTGAATATCTATCTTTTGTCACTGGAAATTTTCTACTGAGAACACAAGAGTAAAATTTCAGATCTTACTGGTTTGAACAAACCAGATCAGGGCCTGAGGTTATAAAACTTTTCTCATTCTCAACTGAGAATATTCTCAAACTTAGAATTTAAATAAATATATGAACATAAAAGACAATATAAATAACTTGTTAATTATAACAACTTATAAATATTAACTTTGATATTCATACCTTTGTTACAAAATTAATGCAGAATTATAGCTTTAATCTCAATTTGAAATTTGAGTAAATTCTGATTTGAGAATGAGAAAAGTTTTATAATCTGATCTTAGTTTATATTATTCAATGTGTGTATTAACTCAAATTATCATGTAAAGTCATGTGAGTGCCTAGGATTTTTTATCACTAATTATATAAATTAATACCTTTTCTATCAATATTTATATGACCTATAAATAAAATTAAACAACTGACTCGCTCCACAGGCCAGAATCAACTCATAATGTTTAACCCTTTGCTGTTTAATCCCTGCTCTTTAAGTGCCTGTGATTTTATGATTGAGAAAACATTGTGAAAAAAGAAGAAATGGCTTCTGACAAGCAATTTCTTCTTTTTTCACACTATTTTCTACCCTACTGAATGGTTATTTTTCAAATTAAATCCTCTGTAAATTTTCGTCTGCAAAACCTTTGAATTTGGACAGGTCCAAAATTTTGTAAAACAGGAAAGGGTTAATAGAGAATGAAAAGGTTTTAATAGGACAAGAAATTTATTTACTTATTTGAATGCGATTTTACGCTGCTTTCATCAACCTTCAGTTAAATTGCAGCGGATGGAGCACTTAACAATGGATTCCTAGTATATCTCACACTAGTTCTACCATAACAGTGGAGGAGTGAACCATATAAGACAAGAAAAAGATGTGTTTGTGAAACACAACGCCCCCGTTACAGCATTATTCTTCTAAAATGTTTACCTTGACTGATGACCTTGACTTTTTTGCATGACCTTGAAACTCTCAGATGTACATCACTGAGATCTTTCATCATGCCAAAAATGAGACAGGGTATCTATACAAGCTTGAATAAACTGAACAATGAAAGTTTTTTGGTTATGTTTTTAAGAAGTTTGACGTTGAGAGATAACCTTGACCTTGTAACATGACCTTGACTTTGGTATCAGCAGATGTGTTTCATCGAGATCTATCATCATGCAAAATATTAGCCTTGTATCTTGAATAGGCTTGAAAATATTGGCAACGTAAAGTTTTTTTGGTTAACTTTTTGAGTTATTTGTCCTTGAGAGATGACCTTGACCTTGTCACATGACCTTGTCTTTGTTATCAGTAGATGCGGATCACTGAGATCTATCATTATGCAAAATATTAGCCTTGTATCTTGAATAGGCTTGA
Organism: Fragum whitleyi; assembly: GCA_948146395.1. Taxonomy (NCBI): domain Eukaryota; kingdom Metazoa; phylum Mollusca; class Bivalvia; order Cardiida; family Cardiidae; genus Fragum; species Fragum whitleyi. The sequence continues at coordinate 10,888,280 of OX411556.1, forward strand.
AGATATTATCATGTTAAGTTTTTTTGAGTTATTTGACCTTGAGAGATGACCTTGATCTTGTCACATGACCTTGACTTTGGTATCAGCAGATGCAGAACATTGAGAGCAATCATAATGCAAAATATTAGCCTTGTATCTTAAATAGGCTTGAAAATATTGGCAAAGTTAAGTTTTTTGGTTAACTTTTTGAGTTATCTGACCTTGAGAGATGACCTTGACCTTGTCACATGACCTTGACTTTGGTATCAGCAGATGCTAATCATTGCGATCTATCATCATGCCAAATATTAGCCGTGTATCTTGAATAGACTTGAACATATTGGCAATGTTAAGATTTATGGTTAACTTTTTGAGTTATTTGACCTTGACAGATGACCTTGACCTTGTCACATGAACTTGACTTTGGCATCAGCAGATGCAGATCATTATGATCTATCATCATGCCAAATATGAGCCTTGTATCTTGAATAGGCTTGAAGATATTGGCAATGTTAAGTTTTTAGGTCAACATTTGCAGACAGACAGATGGTCGGACGGACAGACGGACAACGGTAAAACAATATGCCCCCGATCTTTCGATACGGGGGCATAAAAACAACTTAAATGAAAAACTACATGTACTTTATACAGTATTTGATATATCCACCCTCAGAACATTCATGTGAATGAAATAAAATTGAATTTGTACAGTCTAGTCATCCAAGGAATATTCCTTTGAAACATTTTTGAAATCGTTTATGTAGCTACTGAGAAAATATGAAAGGAAAATTGCACAGATGTTACATCGCCGCGATAAAAGCCTTTAACCTTTTGGCCATCAAAGCTTATCCAGCTGGTACAAGATCCTCCCCGAGATGTTTTTATATATGTGAACTGTAAAGCAAATAGGGACCATGGTGGAAGAGTGAAAAGACCGGACCCTGGTCTGACTAGGCGATCTACGCAGACTGGCTAGGGTTGAAACTTTTTCGCAAAAAACAAATTTTCTGAATGTAGAATGATTATTCTACTACCAGAGTAATTATTTCCAAAATACGCCTTCTGATTGACCTATTCTTGACCCAATCCTTTTTCAAAATGATTATTTTTACGGAGTAAACAGATGGTCCCTTTTCGTGTGATGTGTCACATATATCTTTACCTACCTCATGCCTTTCATATTCTTGTTGTTCAAAAAGCTATGGCAGACAGAACAGCCAAAGATCAGCCTGCACAAAAGTGAAGTCTGATCTTAGCCTACCCTTTATACTTTCTACTGACAGTAAAGGTTAGTACATATATAAACAAACCATGTCTATCAATATTAGTATGACCACTGATATCTAATACTGCTGGTACTTTATCCTCCCTACTTTTTTTTTTCAATATATATATGAGCCTTTGCGTGAGATATAACAATTTCAAATACATGCAAAGCAAAGACTCTGACTAGTCTGTGCATACACACAGTCTGGCCAGAGTCTTCGCTATGCACCCACTAGTTAGATAAGTTCTTAAAGTATCTGTAGACCAGCAGGTAACACTTTGTGGCTGTCTACGCTACTCAATGTTTGCGCCTCACAAACATTTCAAATTGTTGGAAATGTTATGCGCAGGCTCATATATCTTTACCCTCTGATGCTGTTCAGGATGAATTCTTCTACTCAGGATAAAGCTTAATACATAAATTAACAAACCTTGTCTGTCACTGTTCGCATGACCTATGGCTCCAAACACACTGATATCTAATCCAGCTGGTACAAGATCTTCTCCAGGTCTCTTGGCATCTCTGAACACATGTTGACACAGAGTGCTATCCTTGCTTCCACTTATCAATATGTGAGGGTCCTTGTTTTTGAAGGCTATACCTGTAATAATGTAGTTCTTAATGTATGCTAAAGTCTGGGCGAGAACTAACATCAATGAATATTTTGATAGAACATGGATGTATTATGACATGATGGCATAAAAATATGATATATTATTAAGAAGAAACAACATAGAACTTTATTCTAGAGCTTATTCACAATAAAATTCTTATGTCATGTGCTTTGACTGTGTACACAGATAGCTCCACCCATTTATTAAACTATATTTCAACTTAAATAGGAACATCGATGCTTTTGACATCATATAACCCACATGCTAAATGATGTGCTTCGCTTTCAGTGAAATTCTCCCAACGTCAATATCATTACTTGTTCATTAATCTAACATCCAGAAAAGTTTTATCAAATTATTTTACACCTAGGAAAAGGTAATAAAACTAATTTCAGAATTGTAATTGTGCTATAATGGATATAATTTCATTTTCACCTTGACGTGTCCATGAATAAAGTCCGATATGGGAGGAGTTAAATGCAAAGAAAAATCCTCAGGTTCGGCCCTTGGATTTTGCCTTTTTAATATAACTCCTCCTTTATCAGACTTTGTTCATGGACACATCAATGCAAAAATTAAATTATTATTTCATAAGTATTATCACTATTTAAATGACCCTGGAGAGTGTAGAAGTGTCTTTTAGTTAACCCTTGTCATGCTGAATAAATTTTGGCTAAAAAATTTCATCAAAATCAAAAGGCAAAAAGCACTGGAAGTACCAACTACAGTGGTCTCGCGATAGCTCTAACACACACGGGACCGACCAATTTGCTCGAGTAAGCGCATGATTCGAGGTAATGCCAGTAAGCAAAATTGTCCTCTATGAAGACGTTTCACTTCTTTTTAAACCTACCTTTGCATAGTCTGTCTTCAAAATATGCAGTACCAATGTAAAATATACCCCCGAGAATAGTTTTAGGAAATATATAATGATTTGTTAAATCGGGCGATTTAATTGGTAAAATCGTAAGGGTTGAAAAGAGAAAAATGAAAATCGATGGGGGTGTCGGCGTCAATGTTAGTGGTGTCTGTTCTCAGTACATAGGCCATAGGACAAAGGTTTAGATTTGGCGATTTTAATGAGAGGCACTATAACAAGCATATTATTTCTTCCTAATAATATTTCGTAGCTATCGTTGCTGAATGACAAATTTTAGATGTTATATCAGTCAGAAGATAGGTGATGTTGCAAGCAATTTCTTCTTTTCTCACAGTATTTTACTTAGAGCTAATTATATCAGTACCTCAAATAATTAAATTGTAAGGGTGTTTCCTTAAATGGCATCTATAAACAAAACAAGAGCTGTCACTGTAAGATGACAATGCCCCCGACACCGCTTTGATTTAGAAGTTATGGCCAATGTTAAAGTTTTTGGACGGAATGACGGACGGACGGACAGACGGACGGACAGACGGACGGACGGACAAGTCAAATTTATTATGCCTCCCTATCAGGGGCATAAAAAGAAGTCTACAAACTTTTTATGATTTTTTTCTGGAATGTATCACTGAAAAAGTTTCTTTAATGTGAAACGGAATTCAAGACAATTGAAAAAAAGACGCATTTTCTTTAACCACATTTTTGTGCCGAACACTGTCGATTGGTGACTGAAACATTGAAACTACAGCTGAAAAAATTGTAGTTATGATGTTTCGGTGGGCATTCGTCATCATCTTTCGTTATAAAGATGAATAATTTGCTGAATTACTCTCAAGTATGATTTTCAAAAGTCTTTCAAAACGATAAAGAGCATTTATTCGACATAAATGTTCATTTGTTCTATGATTGTTTCAAGTCTCTAAATTATTTTCTGATCATCAAATTCCCGTCATTTACACCTTTAAATTGAATAAGTGTGGCATAAAAAAAGGTGTGAAACAAGTTATCTGACTCGTTGATACCCTATGAAAAGGCCTGAAGGTATTCTTCACAATGGGATGAAATAACAAACACACACTGTAAGTTAATTTTGATGCAAAACAATAGATGTCAGAAAGGTGCGAACCCCTTTGCTCGAGAGAACGCAGTAAAATTTGATCATGGGACTGAGATTGCAGCTCGAGCGATCGAGTAATCGCGCGTTCGAGTTAGTGCAGTAATAAACAACAAGAAAATAGAGAAAGACGCGTCGGGACCGGAAGGCAGGCTCGAGCTTTCACATGAATTCGAGATTTCACCCTCTCGAGATAACGCGAGACCACTGTATTGGTCAATTTTTATTTGACAAACTAAATCTTTTGACAATTCCGGTTTGAAAGTGAGAAACAGGTGGTGTAGACTAACATCAGACTGCACATATGTGATGTTTGTCTATAGCTCCTGCCAAAGCAGGAATATTCCAGGTTCAGCATGGCAAGGGTTAATTTTGATACATTTTGCTTACTTGTGGTAACATCTTTATGTTCATCAAACATGGCAAACGGTACATAGGGTCTCCTCACATCCCAGATATTGATGCTACAGTCCACCAGTAGAGCACATGATGCTATGTGGAAACGTCGTTGTGGACGCCATCTTACACGGGTAATTGACGCTATGCTGTATATTGTGAATATGTTCTTGGCTGTATTATGTAGGTCCCATACCTTAAATAATACCCAAACAAAAAAGAACCTTAAAGCCTGATTTATTTATCAGTTTCGGTATTCATCCGTTTATTTAATTCTTTTGTGGTCCCTGTGACAAAATGCAACAATAATAATAATAACTAGAACTGTCGCAGAGCCGACTAATACCCCCCACAAGCGCATTGTCAGAATGCAAGTGCTATAAGTGCAGGATGTGTTTGTAACTAATATCGAGGTCATTATATGTAGCATTTGCATGAAGTTTCATGATTCTAGGTTGCTTTGTTTTTGAGTTAAGAGTCCAGAAATGAAAATTGAACAAAAATTGACTGTGACCTTGACCTTTGACCTATATGACCCAAAAACAATAGGGCACTTCCTTGGATCATAAGCAGCATTTGCATAGTTTCATGCTTGTAGGTCATTTGGTTCTCAAGTTAGAGTCCGGAAACGAAAATTGAACAAAAATTTACTGTGACCTTTACCTTTGACCTATGTAACCCCAAAACAATAGGGCACTTCCTTGGGTCATAAGCAACATTTGTATAAAGTTTCATGATTGTAGGCCTCTTGGCTCTTGAGTTAGAGTCCGGAAACGAAAATTGAACAAAGGCTGACTGTGACCTTGACCTTTGACCTACATGACCCAAAAACAATAGGGCACTTCCTTGGGTCATAAGGAACATTTGTATAAAGTTTCATGATTGTAAGTCATTTGGTTCTTGAGTTAGAGTCCGGAAACGAAAAGGTCTACGGACGGACGGACGGATGGACAGACAGACAGACATGGTGAAACCAATATACCCCCCTCTACTTCGTAGGTGGGGGGTATAATAATAATAATACTTTATTTAAAGAGGATACATATTTGGTTTCCAAATCTTCCATATGGTCCTCATAAAATTGGTTCACAAAAGCATACATGTAATTACACAATATTATACATGATGGTCAACAATTATTAACCCATTTCACACAATCCAGCTTTTTAACGCCTAAGGAAAAGCTTTTTTGTAATATTTTCTTAATTTTCTTTATCCTAAATGTTTCCTTCCTCAAAAACTTAATAGCATTGTAAGCAAAATCTTTGAATTTAGACTTAATCTTTTCTCAATCTTTTTTATCTAGTAATGGGTTAATGATATTTTCTATTTCAATAATGGAAAACACTATGATAAGATAAAAAATGCTGAAAGTTGAAAATTATACAGCTGTGTCTCTTTTTAACAGCATTATTCCTCTTTCTTTTGATAATATTACACTGAATAATGAATATTGAAGCCTAGTTTAAAGAATTGGACATTGGTTTTTAACACTTAACAATTTTATACAATAGCTTTGAAGACATTTAATTGTATTTCAGCTTGAGAGATAGCATAAAGGATCATCATCATACTATAACAAATCAGAACTCTTAATCACCAATCAGAGAAATCAATAATGATACTAGACATAAGTATTAAGTCATTTAAAGATTAAACATTATATACACTGTTTACATTCCACAGATGAGACCATATTGATAGTGAATGACCAAAACATCATAAATACCGCAATTCAAGAAATATTTACATTGTTTTGGATTCCTATTGCAGATTTTGAATGGAATCTTTTTGATACAAATACTACATTTTCAGTATGCCATGCGATAGAGTTATGATATCAACCAATTGTTGTTCGTCTTGGCCGCTGGTGGCAGGGAGTGGGCTTTAGTTTCCGTTAAGCGGCCAACTCCCGTATGTGGCCGATTTTGCCATGTCCCGAGGGTGGCCGCTATTGAAAGTTTTGACTGTACCTGTCCTCTGTCAATGCATGACAGTCAAATACAGTTGTGGAAGGCGGTTTTAGGAAAGACGGGTCCTGCAGTTGAATCCAGACCAGTCCAAAGAAATTTTCCTGTGTCAAAAAATTAACTCCACTTTGGTCCTCTACACCCAGGGGTATAAATGGGTACCTTTTAGAATCTATGTTTGAATGTTGTGGCTGCAAAAGTGTGCCATGTGTAAACAGACAACATGCAATTCGATGATCGAGGGATAAAGTGTGAAGTTGAATATGCATAAAAATAGACTATAAACCCAACTTTAATTTCATGATTTTTTAAAAAATAAAGTTACCTAATAAAGTGAATTTGTTTGTTTGAATGGGTTTTACGCCGCTTTAAACAATTTCGCAGTTATATCGCGGCGGCCAGAGCACCTAACAATGGATTCCTGGTATTTCTTTCACCTGTACTACCATTGCACCCTTTCCTAGCCTCAGACTGCTATCTCACATAGGTTTACGATTATCTACCCATTGGTGAGAGACAAACGTCGGAAAGGATTTTTGTCGCCACCGGGGATCGAACCCTAATAAAGTGAAACATTGGTGTAACAAGGTTACCTTGATCATTTTGTCTCTCCCAGCTGTTGCAAACCAGTTTCTATCTTCAGGGTGCCAGTCTATACTGAACACTGGTCCACCATGGGCTGTGAAATGTCTCTCTACTTTATCTGGTCTACGATAGTCCCAAAACTGTAAGTGTAGACATAGAGGATATTGAATGAGTGGTTACTGAATACCGAATTCATTAAACAGGTCATCTATAAACAGATAAAAACGAGGCTGCGCCGAGTTTTTATCTATTTATAGATGACAAGTTTAATAAATTCGGTATTTCATGAGCGCAAATTTGATATTCTATTTATAATATGACTCGAATTTGGTGAAAACAAGAAAATTACGATATTTATTGATTCATGTTATTTTGCAAAACATATAACGCAGTTTGCAAAATGACGTCAGCAGATCCATTATGACGTCATTTTTTTAAGAAAAAATACATTGTTCTTCGTTCTCAGCTCATTTGCATATTCATTCCACTAATGCAATATCACTCGTGTAATATCAAAAATAATCAATGGGGTTACTTAACTCCGGCAACGTAGGTCATATTATAAATGTGTTTCTTATATTGAGATTCAAAAGAATCTAATTAAGATTTTTAAGATAGAGCGTGTTTAGATTAATAATTTTAAGAAGCTAAATAAGAATCTTCAGATACCTAAATGATGAAACAAAGATGGTTTTACATTGGCTTAAAACAAATAGCCCAGACAACATTGAATGTTTTCACTTGAAAAATCAAACAACGTTTCTTACAAAGTTTAAATAATCATTTTTAGTGGGATTTACATCTCGCTCTAAAAAAGGCACCTCTGGTATTACAATAGCATGCTACCTCCACAACATTTGAACCCTTGTCATGCTGAATAAAAATCCTTGGCAAAAATGCATCAAAATCAAAGTGCTGAAATAACTGGTTTCCCTGATGGTGAGTCAGTTTTTATTGTGAAAATATAATTTTTCAAACTTATCTGATTTATAAAGGAAAATCAGGTGGTATCAACAGAGATCAGACTGCACATGAGTGCAGGCTGATCTTTGGCTATGCCTCCTGCCAAAGCAGGAATATTCCAGGATCAGCATGACAAGGATTATATAAGCATGCATGTGATATTCCAGCAACTTCATTATTTGTCAATGAACCTTAAAACTTTCAAGAAAACCGTACTAGAATAGGGTTCTTGATGGAAAAACAAAATACGGTAACTACAGCTTATTCATTAAGGTGCTTTAATATATAAAACTGAAAACTGTTTAGAAAAATTTCCAGAGAGAAAACATAGATAATTATTGCAAAAAGAAAAAAAACTATTTTCTTTCTGGATAGAATGCAATGTCGTAAAAAAAAAGCTGTTTGTTACTGGCTTTTATTTCCACAAAGTTTACCCCAGTTTTTATTCTGAAGGTCATAAAAAATAGGGTTGCATGAAAATAGGTTAACATTATATAGAATGCATTATGATTATACAATATTTACTATGAACTTTCCTACGTCCAGACTGACAAAACAGTGCAAACTGTGTACATTTTATACATTGCTTTGCATTCAAGTGCAATGCAAAGCGGGATATAACAGTTTGCACTGTTTTGTCATCCTGAACCCAGGGCTGCTCAAAAGTTCGTTGTTGTGACTTACATGTATATTTCCTCCATCATCAGCTGACGCAAAAGAGAAATATTTCAAATTATACGGACTAAACTGTACATCCTTCACACTTGTACTGCCAGACGAAAATGTCAAACTCTGACCATCTTTTTGACGAATATCCTGTAATAGGAAAAAGCATTTCATCATGATGAATAAGTTTTTTTTCTCGATGAAATTTAGTGGATTTTTAATTTACAAGAACATTTCTTGTTAAGCATTTTTTTTTTATTTTGTGCAATGCTAATATTTTAATAATGAGCTCTCTATATACCGGTATTGGTGTTTCCTTGTTTTTGATTGTATTTTAATTCCACTTTCAACAATTTTTACACATTAAGTAATATCATGTGAGATGGTCTCCTACCCATGAATTTCAGTGGCATCTTACATGAGTATCAACATTCCATCCAAGTGACGGCTGCTCATTTCCAAAAATTGTATAACACATCATTTGTGAAGGGGAGAAAAATGAGAATTTGCATGACATTTCCAATAATTCTAACTATGCATTAATCAAAGACTGTGCAGATGCACAAGCTGGCCAGAGTCTTCAATTTTGAGTTTCATGGATAGAAAAAAGGTCTCAAAGTATCCTTAGACAGACAGGCAACATTTTCAGGATATTCAGGCCTGTGGAGCAAATAAGGCGCTCAAGTGCCTCTAGTTTTTCAACAATTTGAAATTTATGTACTTTTAAACGTACAATCTTTCAGGATTGTAAGTCCCTGTGATTTAATTCTTGTGAAAACATTGTAAGAACAAGAGGGCCATTGGCCCTTAAGCACTCACCTGATGCATATAGTTTACAAAGGAAGCAAAGTGCCAACACTACTTATTTGAAATTCATTACTGGCTAAACAAAAGTCAAAGATATCAAGAAGACATACATTTGAGTCAAATATGCTGCCCCTAGAGTGCACACAAGGTTTTTCTAAAATTTGACCCTTTGACCCCATTTTTGACCCCACTTTACCAATTTTTGGTCAAGACTGAGATTTGATGGAGACAAACATTCTGACTAAGTTTCAAGACATTAAGGCCAACAAGAGCCATGTCGGACATGGCCATCCCCCGCCGAGAAAGCTTGATAGTAAACTGAAGCCTAAAAGATTAAGTCTTTAAAATAACAAAGGACAATAACTCCAAAATTATGCAAGCAAGAGTTGTAGTTCTTGTGCACTGCACTTCTCCTCCATGAGATCTATCCACCCATAAAGTTTCAAGTTGATAGCTATTATACTTTAGGAGATATGCTCCAGACAAAATCTAAGTCTTAAAAATAACAAAGGGCAATAACTCCAAAATTATGCAAGCAAGAGTTGTAGTTCTTGTGCACTGCAATTCTCCTCCATGAGATCTATCCACCCATAAAGTTTCAAGTTGATAGCTATTATACTTTAGGAGATATGCTCCGGACAAAATCTAAGTCTTAAAAATAACAAAGGGCAATAACTCCAAAATTATGCAAGCAAGAGTTGTAGTTCTTGTGCACTGCACTCCATAAGATCTATCCACCTATAAAGTTTCAAGTTGATAGCTATTATACTTTAGGAGATATGCTCCAGACAAGTTTAGTGACGGAACCTCGGAATGACGGAATAACGGAATGACAGAATGACGGACGGAGAGCATTACTATATCCCCTTGCCGAAAAAGGCGGGGGATAAAAATGTGGCCCCTAGAGTACACACAAGGTTTTTCTAAAATTCGACCCCTTGACCCCATTTTTGACCCCACTTGACCCAATTTTGAACTTGACCAAGATTTGATAGAGACAAACATTCTGACCAAGTTTCAAGACATTGGGGCAAAAAATGTAGCCCCTAGAGTGCACACAAGGTTTTTCTGAAATTTAACCCCTTTACCCCATTTTTGACCCAACTTGTCCCAATTTTGAACTTGACAGAGATCTGATGGAGAAAAACATTCTGACCAAGTTTCAAGACAGTTGGTCCAAAAATGTTGCCTCTAGAGTGCACACAAGGTTTTTCTTAAATTTTACCCCTTGACCCCATTTTTGACCCCACTTGACCCAATTTCAAACTAGACCAAGATTTAAAGGAGATGAACATTCTGAAAAAATTTCAAGTCATTTGGGCCAATAATCTGGCCCCTAGAGATCACACAAGGTTTTTCTAAAATTTGACCACATTTTTGACCCCTCTTGACCCAATTTCAAACTTGAATGAGATTTGATGGAGACAAACATTCTGACCAAGTTTCAAGATGTTTGGGCTAAAAATGTGGCCTCTAGAGTGCACACAAGGTTTTTCTTAAATTTGACCCCTTGACCCCAATTGTGACCCCACTTGACCCAATTTCAAATTTGACCAAGATTTGATGGAGACAAACATTCTGACCAAGTAACAAGGCACTAGGGCAAAAAATGTGGCCCCTAGAGTGCACACAAGGTTTTTCTAAAACTTGACCCCTTGACCCCATTTGAACCACTTTCGCACATGACCGAGATTTGATGGAGACCAACATTCTGACCAAGTTTCAAGACAATGAGGCCAAAAATGTGGCCTCTAGAAGGCACACAAGGTTTTTCTAAAATTTGACCCCTTGACCCCACTTGTCCCAATTTCGAACTTGACCAAGATTTGATGGAGACAAACATTCTGACCAAGTTTCAAGACATTAGGGCAAAAAATGTGGCCTCTAGAGTGCACGCAAGGTAAATTTTGACGACGGATGATGGGCGACGGAAGACAGACGATGGAAGAAGGACAACGGATGACGGACAGCAGCCCACCACAATAGCTCACCTTGAGCACTTCCTGCTCAGGTGAGCTAAAAAGAAGAAATTGCTTGTCAGAAGCAATTTCTAAATATTTTACAATATTTTTCATTCCATAAGTCAGTTTACAGTATTATGTGGATGTCAGGGCTGCTCAAAGTTTGCAACTAACACACATGCCAAATCGTTGGAAATGTCAAGCAAATGCTCAAATGATATATGCAGTTTCTATTTTTCAAAAATATTTTCAACCCTTTAAAATATCTCTTTTCAAAAAACATCCAGTTAAGATTTTACATTTATTTTGAAAAATAAAAACATTTAACATTTATTAGTTGGGCGAGTCTAAAGCTTTTAAACCTAATAAGGATTAAAAGATTAATTCATACTCACAAAAAGTTTGACAGATCCATCCTGAGAGGCTGTCAGCAGGAGTCGGCTTTCATTTTCATGAAAACATACTCTATGGACTGTCCTTCTGTGTTCATGAAACACTCGGTCTGTAAACATTTAGGCAACATTCACTTTGGTAACATATGTATGGTTAAATTTATGTAGAGGATCCATAATAGACCCACAACATTTCGGAACTCATCATCTTTCACAATATTAACCAAGGTTTCCTAATGAAATCATTAGGAAACCTTTATAATACTGTTAAAGTTTATGACTTCTGAAACATTGCGGAACAATAACAGGTCCACTACCTTAATCCTTCATAAATGTAACCCTTGTAATAGCAAACTTAACTGAAACAGCTTTGGCCACATCCCAAGCCTGAAGGACATTGGGCAGCACTGTCTGTAACCTCATCCTGCTGAATTTAAGTTTTATTACAAACTAATTGCAAATTTTAGGGATATTTCAACCAGTCTTGAGCTAGGTTTTTGATCAATAATAAAAAAGCAGGCACTGAAAAGATGAGTTCAGACTGCACCTCTGTGAAGGCTGATCTTAGTCTAAACTGTCTGCTAAAGCTTTGTGTATAGCATGAAAATTGTCTTGAACAGCAGTAGGGTTATGTGCTTGTGTAAATATAGGAACTTAACCCTTGTCTTGCTGCATAAATTTTGGCTAAAAATTTTCATCAAAAACAAAGGTCAAAAAGCACTGAAAGTACCAACTGTAGGTCAATTTCTATTTGGAAAACTAAGTCTATAGACAATTCTGGTTTGAAAGTGAGAAACAGGTGGTGTAGACTAACATCAGACTGCACATATGTGCAGGCTGATGTTGGTATATAGCTCCTGCCAAAGTAGGAACATTCCGGGTTCAGCATGACAAGGGTTAATGTGTTTTAATCAATGTGTTTAGCCATAAGCCCTGAAAATGTTAGATCTATAGACCAAAAACAGCCAACCTGTAAAAAGCAGTCATTCAAGGAAATGTACAAAACTGGCCCTTTAACACAGTTGACTATATGTTACAGTGCCTAATAGAAATATATCCAGGGCTTTGTGTAAAAATTTTTGCATCTACATTAATTTTGCACTTACTCCTTGATATAAACATACAGCACATCAGAGGGTGACAAAAAAGAGCTGTCGGAGGACAGCGAAGCTCGACTATTCCATGTGCTGGATAGTAACAGAAAATCAATATTGACATCAGAAAATTCCATTAAATGCAAACCAAGAGAGAGAATCTTTGTCTAGATGCTGATATTATGGTCAGAGAAGCATGTGCAAAGTTTCCAAGCAATAGCTAAATTAGAAATAGAGATATAACTGATATACAACATTTGCGCATAAAAACTTAACCAGGAATATCTAAGTCTGAAAAGGGTTAGGGTTCCACTATATTCAATATCAGAGTAATGCATCTTTGTCTACAGGCTGATATTATGGTCATGGAAGCATATACAAAGTCTCAAAGCAATAGCTTTATAGTAGAATCAGAGATTTCAAGCACTTGCATTAAAACCTAACCAAAGCATTACGCCAACACCCAGGTGACCGGAATAGCCCCCCTATTCTACAAATAGTTGAGCTAAAAGTGTATTATCTACACCCTTTTTGGTTGCACATTATCATACAGTTTTACACTGACCGTCACTTCTCAAAATTCCTACTCATACAAGATCAAACTACATTACCTAATTTACTTCTTGATGGTCTATTAAGGTCCCATATCACCACATCACCATTTGTTGCTCCTGTTGCTAGTATATTGTCTGTAAATAAGTACATTTATCCTGTGTATTCAAGATGCAAAAACATCTGCAAACATTTGAAAATGGTACCCCATTTTGCATGTGATTTCACATGCAAAATTGGGTACCATGTGTCAAACATGTGGAAAATATTTTCATGTTGAATGCAGGGCTAGTTAATTCTAACTAATACTCATCTCAAAATTTTTTTTCTTTGAAGATCATTATAAACAAGAGCACATCCAACAAGTACTAACACTTAACTGCAGGAGAAGGATAATGAAAAGAAATCCAAGTACAGTCCACATTGCTCGAGCGACCACGTCTATTAAGTGACCATTTCGATTAAGCAACCACTGTAAAAAGTCCCTTCACTGTAAGCAAAATCTCTGAAAAAGAGGACATTCTTAACCAAACATTTGTTATTATTGAATCTTATGATGTTAGAGCCCATTAAAATCGTCTCAATAAGATTCTAATGGGTTCGAACATCAAAGGATTCAGTGTGACTTGACCGACAATCTGAAAATGCTATCAAAATGAACAATCACATTTATCATGATATTTTGTATTAAGCAACCATTCCCATAAACAACCGCTTTTTGGTGGTCCCCTTAAGTGGTCGCTTAACACAAGTTTTACTGTAAAAGCTGGAGCCTTTTTCTTACAAAAAGAGCCCTTGAGGGCCTGCATTGCTCCAGTGGCACTTTCTGCTCCTCAAATCTATGACAAAGATTAAATTGAGAAATTATGAAAGTTATAAGCGAAGATCTAGTTGATTTGTATGGAGGTCATCTTCCACATTCAACGTGAAAGTTTAGGCCTATCATAAAACCAAAATAATTCAATAATTAATGAGGGTCATTCTATGAAAGTTTAATGTATATCTGTCCATGTATGAGGAGTTGTGATAACATAGAATTTTACATCAATAAAACCCCCTTTACCATGATATGGCATCGTATTACCATGCAGCTATAGTACCAGCAAGGTTAAATAATGAGGTACATTCTTTGAAAACTTCAGCAGGGGTCGACACTAACTCCTGAGATTAAGGAGTCAGTTGGACTCCTAACACATGAAATGAAGGAGTCCAAGCTCAAAGTAAGGAGTCCAAATTTTCATAATGGGATAACATTGCGGAAAATAAGAATTGCTTGTTATAAGCAATTTCTTCCTTTCCACAATGTTCTACCAAAGAAGAGTTTCTTTCTCAAAACACTACAGGATGCAAGCAAATGTTTTCTTCAACAACTCTCGTAGTGAAAATAACATTCAGTTTTAGCAATTGTTAGAAAGGACACTGCTCTGTGCATTTGTTTTCAAAAAAATGTAATATGACCCTATGAGTCCATTGGACTCCTTACTTGCAAATGGAAGGAGTCCAACTGGTAAACAAGGAGTCTCGGACTCCTGGACTCCCCTTAGTGTTGAACCCTGTTCAGGAAAATGCATTGATAAATGTAGGGGGCAATGTGTTAACAAGAAATTTTTCATCACTGCTCCTTTGCATTGATAAATGTAGTGGGCAATGTGTTAACAAGAAATTTTTCATAACTGCTCCTTTGCATTGATAAATGTAGGGGGCAATGTGTTAACAAAGAATTTTTCATAACTGCTCCTTTGCATTGATAAATGTAGGGGGCAATGTGTTAACAAGGAATTTTTCATAACTGCTCCTTTGCATTGATAAATGTAGGGGGCAATGTGTTTACAAGGAATTTCTTATAACTGCTCCTTTGCATTGATAAATGTAGGGGGCAATGTGTTAACAAGGAATTTTTCATAACTGCTCCTTTTTCAATGACACATCATCATAGGATCAAATGGCCTAAATATGTGCATCAATTGACCAGACGATTAGGAACATTCCATGAAAATTTCAAGAAAATCCTTCCATTAAATATGAAGGATTCATGTTTACAAGGCATTTTACACAAAGGTCCCTTTTTCCATGACACTGACTTATATTATCAAATAGTGATTGAATAGTTTCAATACATCAGTTTTTTTCATCCCAATTTTGAGATAATAACATACCGTCAGTATGATTCCACGCAATGTCTGTAGCACAATAACTCAAGTTGATTCTTTTACCCACTCTAAGGTCATGTCTCTCCTCAAACCCGTCATCATCTATACTGTATATCTTAAACACTGAAACCAGAAACAAAACATGTATCTCAGTGACTGGGAAAAAAGTAGCATCTGTGGATGATAAAAACATGGTAGCTACAACTTTTCTGGATGATTTAGAAAAGATCAAGCCTGTAAAAATGGAAAAAAGATAAGGACTTTTATCAAAACTTAAAATCAACCATTAAAAAATGGAATTAGACCCTGAAAAGTCCTAAATCATCAACCTTTTAAATTGATGAAGATATTTAAAACTAGAAAGCCATGAATGGCTTGAGTCGCTCCACAGGCTTGAAATTCTTGTAATCAAAGTTTTGACTAGATTTTTTAGATATTTTGGGTTCTATTTATGTTGAATTGATTTTCAAAGTTTCCACTATTATAACATATAGAGAAATGACCTCCGCCAATAAAACACATAGTTTTCATCCGATCACGATAACTTTTGGCTGCATGATAATGGATCACCCAAGGATCATACTAATGAAGTTTGATTGATATCCATCGATTTCATTCTGAGAAAATGATTTTCAAAGTTTCCACTATATAACAAATAGAGAAATGACCTCCACCCATAAAAAACATATTTTTCATCCGAGCACAATTTTTTTAATAGACTGATAAAGAATCACTCAAGGATCATTCAAATGAAATTTGGTTGATATCCATCACTTACATTCTGAGAAAATGATTTTCAAAGTTTCCACTATACAACATATAGAGAAATGACCTCCGCCCATAAAATACACATTTTTCATTTGATCACAATAATTTTTGGTAGACTGATAAAGGGTCACCCAAGGATCATTCATGTAAAATTTGGTTGATATCTATCAGTTAGTTTATGAGAAAATGATTTTCAAAGTTTCCACTATATAACATATAGAGAAATGACCTCCGCCCATAAAATACATATTTTTCATTTGATCACAATAATTTTTGGTAGACTGATAAAGGGTCACCCAAGGATCAATCATGTAAAATTTGGTTGATATCTATCGGTTAGTTTCCGAGAAAATGATTTTCAAAGTTTCCACTATATAACATATAGAGAAATGACCTCCGCCCATAAAATGCATATTTTTCATCTGATCAAAATAATTTTTGGTAGACTGATAAAGGGTCACCCAAGGATCAGTCATGTAAAATTTAATTGGTAAACATCAATTAGAAATTGAGAAAAAGCACTTTTTACCATATTTGGAAATTAGCCACGCCCATTAAATCCATGTTTTTAATTGGATCAAAATTTCTTGAACAACTTTGAAAGAGGGTCACCCAAGGATCATTCCTGTGAAGTTTGGTTGAAATCCATCCAGTAGTTTCTGAGGAGAAGATTTTTAAAGAAAAAGTTTACGACATGACGCACGGACGCACGGACGGACGGACGCACGACGGACACAACGCCATGACAATAGCCCCAGTGGCTTTCAGCCAGTGGAGCTAAAAAAACATGCCTAAGTCAAGAGGATGTAAGACATTTGATAATGATGTTGACTAGTTTACAACAAAGAAGACTAGAAAGTATTTGCTTACAAAAATCGCCAAGTCTTTCCTGTATATGATTTTTCAATAACTGTGAATAAATTTCTTTTGTTTTCTAGCCTCTTTTTAGCTCAAGTCATGCTGAACCAAAAAAAAAATTTTCTTTGACAGGCTTAAAAGACAAAATTCAGCCTGCATATAAGTAAGTAAGTAAGTAAGAATATTTTATTATTATAGTGACATGTGTTATGACAAAGTTATGTTTATAATAAATAGATACATATTTTTGATTATAAACTTATTATAAGAAACACCCGGCCCCATGGACCTATATGTCACCTTGATCTTTCTTTGTTGGTACTGCGTGAGTGAAGCTATCTAGAATTATTATCGTTGATGTAGACTGAATTATGACTACCAGTCCGGTGGCCATGATTCGCTCTTTCTTTTTGGAAGGGACTAATTAGGCCATCTGACTCGCAGACTCCCAACAAAATGCTCAATAAAGTGCAGCTATCCCTTACCCAAAATGAAACAGAAAGGGGTAAACTGTCCTTCTTGAACAATGAATGATTCAAATGTAATTTCCGGATTGGTGAGCTTTGCTTAGAAATATTCAGCATATATATATTTTTGGTTAATTTAAACATATATATATATATATATATATATTTTAAATGAAGGTTAATAAAAGAAAATTCATGTTGAAATAAAAATGAATAAGAATAAAATATTGATGAAATGTTGGCAGGTGAAAAGTTGGATGGATGGATGGATGGATGGATGGATGGATGGATGGATGGATGGATGGATGGATGGATGGGAGTGTGGATGGGTGGGTGGGCGGATGGATGGATGGATGAATGAATGTATGAATGATGGAATGATGGAATGAATGATGGAATGAATGACGTATGGATGAATGAATGAATGAATGGATGACTACATGAAACAAAAAGATATGTATACATGATGCAAATAACAACAAGTCTGTAAATAAGTTAAAAATATACAATGTATGCCAATTTCAGACGATTAAGTGATCATAACAAATCCAATCTGGTGGGTGATCATTTCACAGAGACGTTTTATTTACATTTCTGTGATATAATCGCACATCTATTAGACTTTTGAATATAAAACCTCTCGTCTCTTTGTTTATGCTTTAACTAGGTATTTTGCAAGTTTACGAGGATATTTTTCGATTAAAAATGACAATTTCTCTAGAGAACTAAGACCATTGAATACTGAGTCTGTCACACATTGAGACAAAAACATTGCTCTCTTGTTTGAATAAATGATACAGTCCATGGTAAAATGTGCCTCGTCTTCGACTTCACCTGAGTTGCACAAAATGCATTTTCTATATTGATATGACTCGCCCGTGTTACGACCAGTCTCAACCCTAAGAGGCAAGATCCCACATCGTAGTTGGGGTAAGAGGGATCGTCCATGCTTTGCAATATTGAATTGTAGATATTTCTCACTACAAAACTCGGTCTTATAAAGTCTGTAACATCTCAATTTATTGGTGTTCGCGATCGCTGTAGACCAAATTTCATGAAAGTACGTATTGATTCTGTTTTCAACTAGTGTCATGTTTACACTCGATTTATTTCTATAATTAGATAAAAGATCCAGTTTGGTCATAATACTTAGGATTTCACTGCACCAGTTGTTTGAGGCAATATCATAGTCATGTTCAAAAACACGTCTTGTAAGTCTATCTTCACTGAACGACAGAAGTCTATTCCAATATCGCAGCATTATAATCCATCGTCTATACGAGCTGGGAAGCCATCCTGTATCTCCCGTGAGTGCAGCTATAGGTGCAAATCTATGTGCACCCATGAAGTATCTCATAGCGCGATGTTGAACGTTGTCTATTTGTTGATTTTGTTTGAAGCCCCAGGTTGACGCACAATAATCTAAAATCGGAGTCACACAGTTGAAATAGAGTTTTTCATATGATTTAAACCCGAAATGTTTGAGACCATGTACTTTTGAGATAACACCTCCTAGGGCTCTGCCAGCGGCTTTTGCGACCGATTCACAATGTGACGAAAAACTACCCTTTTCATTAAAGATGACACCCAAATATTTATATTCTGCCACAGCTTCTATTTCTTTCTTTCCAATTCTAAACCGAAAATTGCTTTTCTCTTTTCTCCCTTTCCTAAAATGGATACACTTTGATTTGTCTGTATTAACTACTACTCTCCATTTCCTACACCAATTATGCACACAATCTAACATTTGTTGCAATGATTTTTCTGATTTTGCAACAAGAACGATATCGTCGGCGTAGAGGAGAATGGACACTTGTGTAGTGCCTAACGATATTCCGACATTTAGGTCATTGATTTCACTAACTAAATTGTTGATGAAAATAGAAAACATTGTGGGAGAAGAGCTGTCTCCTTGAACGACGCCCATTTTACAATCGAACCAATCTGTCATTTTGCTGTTAATCCTAAGAGATGCAGAAGAATAACTATATATTGATTTTAAGGAATTGTACACCTTTCCGTCAATCCCGTTTAATAACAATTTGTATAGTAGTAAGTCACGATCAATGAGGTCAAATGCTTTTCTCAAGTCTATGAATGCTGAGAATACTTCTGGGTTATTATTCGTTATACTGTTGAGTGTAAACACGTGGTCCTCGCATGATCTATTGCGTCAAAAGCCATTTTGTTCCTCTACTAGGATATTGTTAATGTCTAAGTATTTTGAAATACGTTTGTTCAACAGTCCGGTGTAGAGTTTACTGACACACGAGAGAAGGCTTATCCCTCTGTAATTCAAAGGAATCCGTTGATCTAGTTGAGGATCTTTCCGTATCGGACATATAGTCGACTTACGCCATATAGAAGGTATAATACCCGTGTCTAGAATTACCTGAAATAGTTCCTTCAATACACAAATCACAACTGGAAACTTAAAATAAGCATAAGAGATATTGTCTATACCCGGTGACGACTTGGATTTGGCATTCATAACAAGATGGCTCATTTCGTCGTATGAAATGTTTTCATTCAGAGTTCGGTTATGGACGTATAACGGGTCTGATATGTTAAGTTCTAACAGGGTTTTGTGTAATTTACACCTATCATAATGTATATCATCAAAATCGTTATTGTTTGCTGGGTTGTATAGATTGTAGAAGTCTGTTTTCCACTTGTTGTATATACTGTTTTCATCTGATATTTTCAGACCCTCCAAGTTTAATACTTCCATCGGAATGGTATGCATTTTCCATATATGTCCAATCTGATGTTAGTCTTTACCGTCTGATTTTCTCATTTTAAACCAGAAAAGTTAAAATATAATATTTTCAAAATCAATACTGTCCTAAAATAAGTGCTTTCAGACCTTTCATTTTCATACAACTTTGCAAAGGATTTAATACAGCATGACAACAGCTTCCTTTATGAAGGTTGCAACATCAATAAATCTAGGGGTATTTATCAATACATGATTTTTTACATTAATATACACTACAAAATGCCCACAAAAAAATGGACAAAAACATGAGCATTTGATGGCCCATCTTTTCCATCCAAACATGTACATGTAATGTATTTCTGATATCCTGCTGAGTTTCAATTTTGTTTCAAACAAATAGTCAAGATTTGGGACATTTTAAAATGTGCATGCACATGCATGTCTGTGCAGGCTGATCTTAGTCTACACTGTAAAGAACAAACATTCCTAAACCGAAGCATGGCTGAAAAATATCTGACATAAGCCAGCGTCAAACCCACGCGGTCAAGTAATATTCAAATTTTTGGTTTACAAGTCCAATGCACTAACCACTGAGCCAAAGAAGATCTTCCCTGACACAGGTGTCAGACATTGCAGTTACACCAATGAAGCTATGCAGGACAGTGGTGAGTGTGGTCTCCAATAACAACACTAACTGCAGAGCTTTGCATTCAGCAGGAAAATGTCCTTAACAGCATGAGAATGCTTAAGTACTTACCACTCCGCCCTCCAACCACCACTTGTGAAGCATCTTTGTTTAAAGCAACAGCACTGATAGACCCATCTGTGTCTATACTCATAGTCCGTGGGGAGCTCATGGACACTGAAAAACAATTAAAAGTTTACCCTTTTTTATAAATTTAAGACTGGGTCAAATTAGATGAGGTTGCAGCAGACAAAACAAGATGGTGCAATTTGCAATGAAAACATCCTAAGTGGTAGCAAATATTGTGAGAAAAGGAGAAAACACTTGTAACAAGAAATTTCTTCTTTTTCCACAAAATTATCTCAAGTATGAAATTACGGGCAATAATGTTTCATTCATGCCTGTAAGTGCATAAGCCATTAATTTTTCGCTCAGTGAATATACATGTAATAAAATAACTGTTGACCAATGACAAATTGTGTCCTTCATGCAAAGCATGATAGTTAGCCTTGTACATTTAAATTAAACACAAAAATGTGTTATCAGCTACTCAAAATAGAGTATGACTGTTGATTTTTTTCTAAGATCGATCTACCAGTGTAGGAGTTATGCCAGATAAGCTCAATTGAATATATGCCCTTGAACTACAACATTTGCATGAATGTCTAGAGGAAATCTTACTCAAATTGAGTAAAAGGCATATAAAATTTTTACAATTTAGTTATTTAGATCACCTGTAATTGGGTTTTCTGGGTAAAAAACTGTAGAGGGAGCAACTCTTAGGAGGATGCTTTTATGGGTGACTGGTCAACTTGGTCCATTTTCAACTTGGCCTTACATATTACTCGGCCCAATTTTATGTCAAAGCCTTCCTATTTTCGATAAATTATTACAAATACAAGAGTATTTGGTCCTCAGTCCGTTGTGAGGAAATTTACGTATGCATCAGAAAATTAAAAAGTTGAATTGAATTTTAAGGATCATTCACAGAAATGTACATATTTGTACAAAGATTCTATAAGATATTATTAAAAAGACAAAAAATATATATATCTAAAATAATAAAGATAAACCTAGTACGCTATGACAGCATTGTTTGTAAAAAAATGAACATATTTTACGAAATATAATCTATGTTAATATAGACTATATTTGGGGCCGAGTTGTTGGTAACCCTATTATTAAAGGAAATATGGTAGAATAATCATACCTTTATCCTGGACTAGCTTTCCCACTGCATGCATTCTTAGTTTATATTATTGTGCCACAGTTGTCGGGGTATTGTTTGGCTTAAGTCATCAAAAAAACATATTCTCTCTCCATCCTCAGTAATCTTATCCTGTACTTTATTCTTCGTAACTAGGAAGATCCTGAAAAAGTTGCTTTCTTAACCCTTGTCATGCTGGACAAATTTTGGCTAAAAAGTTTCATCAAAATCAAAGGGCAAAAAGCACTGAAAGTACCAACTGTAGGTCATTTTTAATTTGAAAAACTAAATCTATCGACAATTGTGGTTTGAAAGTGAGAAACAGGTGGTGTAGGCTAACATCAGACTGCACATATGTGCAGGCTGATGTTTGTCTATAGCTCCTGCCAAAGCAGGAATATTCCGGGTTCAGCATGACAAGGGTTAAAAATTACATATTTTGAAATAAAGATTTACCAGGATTATCTTTTTTATATTTCTTTAAATGAGGTACGCATATATTTTTTATGCAATTGTCAGGACTTCACCTTCATCCTAGCTCCATATAAATGATTAAAGCATAAATTTGACGCATTTGTCGGCACTTTACCTTATTCCTAGCTTCAGCCGTAGATTGTTTCATATGGTTTTGAGCCTTTATAAATATCAAAGATCAATTTTAACCATGAAATCGTGAAAAGACCCTAAATTTTCAGACACGGAGGAAAATATTTTTGTAAATATTCGGACACAAAAATAATAATTTTTTTTCCCCGTCGGAATATATCTAGCAAATACAGATGCACAGATTTCTTTCTTTCTAACATGAACTTTTTACTTAGAACTCTGGTTTAAACCTATTTACTAAATCGATTTGGAAACAAATTCTTAATACTTAGATTAATCCCTCTTGATTCTGCTTCCTGTATAATTCTACAGTACATGCACAAAATGTGTGGGCCAATGAGAGAACAAACTTTCAAAACTCAATGAACTCAACAGGTATTAGCTTCATCTCTCAAGTGTCCCTTAAGCATAATACTCTGAGAGCCTTAACCCTTGTCATGCTGATCCCGGAATATTCCTGCCTTGACAGGAGCTATAGAAAAACATCAGCCTGCACATATGTGCGGTCTGATCTTTGTCTATACCACCTGTTTATCCTTTCCGGAAAAAAAAAAGTTTAAAAAATTAATTTTCAAAAATAATACCTACTCGCATTTAGTGCAACTAGTGCTTTGAGCACTTTGATTTTGTTGCCATTTTGCCAACGTTTTTTATTCAGCAAGACAAGGGTTAAGAAACTCTGAATGACAGATGAAGCAAAAGTGAAAACTCTGATCATCCAGTCCTACTCTTCTAAGACTGTTTTACTTAACTCTTGTCATGCTGAATAAAAAGCCTTGGCAAAATTATATAAATAAATCAAAGTGCTGAAAGCTCTGTATTTCCTAAATGTGAGTCAGCTTTTGATTTCGAAAATATAATTTCTGAAACTTTTCTGGTTTAAAAAGGAAAATCAGGTTGTATGGACTAAGATCAGACTGCACATATGTGCAGGCTGATGTTTGTCCATACCTCCTGCCAAAGCAAGAATATTCCGGGATCAGCATGACAAGGGTTAAGTCTTTACAAAATGCATAAATGTGACCTGTCACACGAAAAGGGATCACATGGGTAGTGCGTACTTTAAAGTGTTGACCCTTGTTTTGAATATCACACAAAATCCTAGAAGGTGATTATGACTGATTTCTTGCAGTGCCGGTATGAACTGTTCCAAATTTGGATTTTCTGAGACCCTGTGCAAAGGCTCCACCCCCAGAATTTCGGTGAATCCTCTTGGTGTATACACCAAAGCCCATACATGTAAAGGATTTTCACTCAAAAATGTTAAAGAACCCTGTTACAAAAACAAATTTTCATAGTAGACGTATTTTTTGTTCAAATGAATTTTTTTTGCGTATTGATATGTATATTTCTATAGGCAAAGTGGAGAATAGTGCATATATGTTAGAGGGAAATTTCATACCCAACCTTAAATCTTTTACGCAAAAAATCCTGTGGTGGAGCTTCTAAAATTTATCAAGACCAATGGAATAAATTAAATATGACCAACTTGATGCCTAGATCCACAAGATTGTACTTAGGCAAATGGTAAACTAGAAAGCCATGAATAGCTTGAGTCGCTCCACAGGCTTGAAATTCTTGTAATAGCAAATCAAAGTTTTGTCTAGATTTTTAGATATTTTGGTTCTACTGATGTCTACTGATGTTGCAAATGATTTTCAAAGTTTCCACTATTTAACATATAGAGAAATGACCTCCACCCATAAAAGATATGTTTTTCATCCAATGAAAATAATTTTGGCCGCATGACAATGGGTCACCCAAGGATCACACCGATGAAGTTGCATTGATATCAGTTACATTCTGAGAAAATGATTTTTAAAGTTTCCATTATATAACATACAGATATATGACCTCTGCCCATAAAATACACATTTCTCATCTGACCACAATAATTTTCATAGACTTGTTGAGGGTCACTTAAGGAACATTCCAGTGAAATGTGGTTGATACCCATCACTTACATTCTGAGAAAACTCACTTTTTACCATATTTGGAAATAAGCCATGCCCATTAAATCCATGTTTTTCATTGGATCAAAATTTCTTGCACAACTTTGTGAAAGAGTGTCACCTAAGGATCATTCCTGTGAAGTTTGGTTGAAATTCATCCAGTAGTTTCTGAGGAGAAGATTTTTAAAGAAAAAGTTTACGATTAGACGCACAGATGCATGTACAGACAGACACACAATAGACACAAAGCCATGACATTAGCCTCAGTGGCCTTCAGCCAGTGGAGCAAAAAATGTCTTTAATATGGTACAAGATTCTTATGTACGAAATCTCCAACACTATGGTACAAAATCTTCAATACAATTGTACAAAATGACTAGTATGAAATGGTTATGGTATCCCTATATAATCAGTTTTCGGTCACTTAAGGGTTTTTAAGGTCTGAAGAATGTAAAAATTGTATGACTGCACAGGGTGGAATCGTAAAGTCTGCAATTGAATGGTAAAACATGAAAGTGGCCGAAAACATATTGTGACCAAAAATAGATTGTGTTGGGATACACAACTTCCATAATTTGTCTGTTGACATGTACTTAAAAGTTTCCACTAACAGGGGAAAAATTTATCATTTGTTTAAGGACTCGTTCAGAATGGAGCTTAAACGGCTAGAAAGCCGTTGATATAGGCATAATAGAGTAGACCCAATAATTTGATATCACGAAAACCCATGACAATTCTCCTTTAACACGTCTATTACCTGTTCAAATATCAAAGATCGCTATTAAATCTTAACTTATCATTAAAAACCGTTCATACATGATTTTAAAGGTTGTAAAAAGGAGCAGTTGACATATATAACTAAATTTTTGATTTTTTCCTGTCTTAACATATTGCTGGTTCCCCTCCTTGTGACTTTGACTAATGCTAAGAGTGTAACCAGCCCTCAGGTTGTCAACATCCGGTAAATAAATCGGCTAAACTACTGTTCTATCTCTAGAGGGTTTATTCCTCTTAAAATGGATTTCATACCATTTAGTACACCGGCTAAAGAGACTAAAGGACATAATGGAAAACACAGCACACCACAGAGTGCTGGTAACAAACAGACACAGAAAAAACCTGCATTTGGCAGTCCAGCCCTCAGCTTTGGCAGCCCAGCAGTAGGGTTTGGAAGCCCTGCCCAGGGATTTAGCACACCAGCACAGAACTTTAACATTTCTGGGCAGAGCTTTGGCTCTGGTTCTAAAGGACCTAGTAACATGACAAGTCCAGTATCTAAAAATTCATACTCTTCATCTCCAGGTCAAAATCAGTGGAATTCAAGTCCACGGCATCAACAACGAACACCACGAGGATATAGTCACAATCAAAGTCCCAGGGGAAATTATCCATCACAGAGTCCACGTCATCAGATACCATTTACACCTTCACCATTAACAAGCAAAAGTACCTCTTTTGACAGCAATAATTTCAAAACACCTCAACAATTCTCACCAAGCAGAGGCAGGGGTAATATGAGAAAGTCATATTCAGCAGGGCCATATTCACAGGTTAATACTTCAGTACAAATTTAACATACATAAGATTAAGAAGCTTCTTCGTGAATTACATAGCTCAGAGGACTTCATCAGCAATTTTTGTCCAACTAAAATGATATTAAGTTGTGACAATGTTCAGTTGTAGGGCTAAATCGGTAAAAACATTTATCATTTTGATAATTTGATTGGTCAATGAAATTATCAAATGATGATTCAACAACATATATAAGTGTCTCGCTGTTCTGTAATTTTTTGTTAAATCAATTTATTCAACCTATTATTTTAG
The DNA here is from genome assembly GCA_948146395.1 of Fragum whitleyi. NCBI lineage: Eukaryota > Metazoa > Mollusca > Bivalvia > Cardiida > Cardiidae > Fragum > Fragum whitleyi. The sequence continues at coordinate 10,914,759 of OX411556.1, forward strand.
TCAAACTTTAGATCAGTTCTTTTTAAACAATTAAATCAGGCCAGTGCAAAATAATGCCAGTTCTCGCAAAACCAACTAATTAATATTGAACTTTTTTTCTTTTCAGAACTCATCAAGAAATGACCCTAATGTAAATAATGGTGGCAGTATTAATCTGGAAGATTATTATCACCCCAGTATGGTTCAGGATCCATGGAGATTTCTAGTTCCCGTCATTGCAAACAAGTCCTGACAAAACATATAAATGGCGTATAAGGACTCATGCTAGTGTTTGAAATTGAGGAATCAACGATTCCTTGACTGTTGGTGGGCGGGGAAAATCTAATTATATGAACAACAAAAAGAGCAAATTGTTGTCAGAATTTTGCAGGTTTCAGTGTCATGTCAATTAACCTTGTAAAGATTTTGAAGTAAGGGATTTCTTTGTAAACTTTTAGACAAGATACATATTTGAACATGTTAGGTTTTGACCCTTTGGATTTTCATCTCAACAGGATCTAATGGCCCCTTTGGAGAAATATAGATAAGATATTTTTTTTATTTTTGGGGTCTAAACTCTGGTTTACACGAGCCCTGAGTAGTGTTGGTTAATCAGTTTCAAGTCATAATCGATTATGAAAATCAATTGGTATTTGAATGATTATATAGCATTCTTCTCACTACTGATTGTTAAGTGCAGATCCATTCTCAAGTTTGATGAAGTAAAATGTTTAAATTCTCAAGTAAAAGAAAACAAGGTGTATCTCCGACACAACAAGTGATATAAATCTTTCAAAACATTAGGTAGTTTCTATTTAGATGTTACAGATTAACTAATTATGAGATTTCTTAATCGATTATTGCCATCAGAAGCCCAAACCAAATAAATATCGATTAAATAAATTAATCGACCCATCACAAGCACTGAGTATTACTAATCACATTTAAGGTATGAGATTTTGGTATCCAATTGACAAAATGTGTTAGCTACATGTTAGAAATGTTAATCCTTTTTTATGAAGTATACTCTAATTAGAATAACCGGAAAAGTGTTGACAGAAGCCAGTTTTTAATATGACCTACGTTGCCGGAGTGAAATAACCCCGTTAAATATTTTTGATCTTACACGGGTGTTATTACACTAGTGGAATAAGTATGCAATTAAGCTAAGAATGAAGAACAACGTTATTTTTTTTTGTTAGGAAAATGATGTCATAATGGATATGCTGAAGTCCTTTGGCAAAGGGCTCTATATGTTTTGCGGAATAACATGAATCGATAAATACAGTGATTTTTCTCGTTTTATCACGAAAATTCGAGTCATATTATGAATAGAATATCAAATTTGTGCTAATCAAATACCAAATTTATCAAACTCGTCATCTATAAACAGATAATAACTCGGCATAGCCTCGTTTTTATCTATATATAGATGCCTCATTTAATAAATTCAGTATTCAATGACCACTCATTCAATATCCTCTATATACTGAATAGGTTACATGCTATATTGCCTCATGTTAAAGCCACATCTTGTCAAAAATGACAGTCAATACCAGTAAGCTTTTACAATCTTTATTGAGCCAATGTTGATTAGCTCAGTCGACAATGTGTCAATTCTGGAATCGGTATGGTTTGGGTGAAATGTTGTAATTGTTCTGGTATGTGAAATGGCAGGAAAGCCATGGGTAGCTGTGATAAAACTGAAATAATCTTGAACAAGAGCTGTCACTGTAAGATGACAATGCCCCCGACACCGCTTTGATAGTAATAAGGAAGTTATGGCCAATGTTAAAGTTTTTGGACGGAATGACGGACGGACGGACGGACGGACAGACGGACGGACGGACAAGTCAAATTTATGATGCCTCCCTATCGGGGGCATAAAAAGGTGTTAAACCCCATACAAACAAACAAGCTTTATCAGCAATTGTTTACCTGATTTTATGTATTAAAAAAAGCACATTTTGGCAGCTTAATCATAATGGCAGGGTTTGTATCTCATAGAACAATATTAGTCATAGATTTGGTATTGTGAAGTATTTTTTTCATCAAATGTTCTAAATGTTGTATCTCCTTGTCCTTGAAATCTAACCAAATAAAGAGTTTAACAGCTTCATGTTTGGATCTAATGGAGGGGATCAAAGGACCGGATACCTCCCTAGAATTTTGACATAAAATGGTCTTCAGGTTTGGAATAATTGAAAATCTAAGTAACAAATCAATGGCTCAGTGCAAAACAGTTGTAACTGCATATGATTATATAGGCAATTACTACTGTTTGGCGCAGAGCCATTGAAATGATCAGTGGACAAGCGAAATGTCAAAATAACAGCTTTGTTCAGACTTTACTTAAAAAAAATCCTTTGTTCACAGAGGAAGATTATGAAATGAGGACTCCTTTGAGAAGAAAATTCTGCACTTGAGCTTTGAAGTTGATTTTAGGAAACCAATAACAGATGAAATGTTGATCAGTATTGATAAGAAACCTTTTAACCTTTTATACTTGATGTAAAATTATTTAAGAGAAACTGAATCACAATTTTCTTTTGAAAAAATTCAAGACATTTCATTTTCCTGGGTAGAATGTATGTCCTGGAACTAAGAAATTGCTTGTTATTAAGTCGACTGCTTATTGGAAAACTATTGTAACTAACATTTTTTCTTAAATTGAGTTTTTTACATGTTTTACCTTTTTTTAATACAATACACATTGCCACAAAATATTAGGCAACATTTCCTGCTACAAATGCAAGAAAATGACCAGTAGTCCAAGTATTGTATCTAAAAGTACTGCTTTGATAATTGGTAAACTATTGTAACTTGGAGATACAATAGTTTTCAATAAATATCTCTTGATAAGTTGAGATTTTGTTTAATGGAAAACTATTGTATCTAAATGAAAAAATCAATTTAGAACTTTTCAGTTACTTCAAAATCTTAAAAATTGCAATTTATAATGAAAATCAAGTTACTGTTACAGTTCTATACATCTGAAAAGTCTGAGATATGTGTAATTCCCTATTTTTTTTTTAAGACTTTGAAAGGGGAAAGGAATTAGTAGCACTTATCTGAACCTTACGTCGTGATGATGTCATCAGGTTTTTTTAATGATGTCTTAAAGAAATACAAATTCCATAACTTGATGAATGTGACAAAATAACAAGAAATGAGGGTATGATATCACTCCACCGACTCTATAACGTCTCCAGTTTTGGTATAGAGATATCCTAATAGAAATCAAATGGCTGAGGTCCTGAGAGTCTCTAGCATTCAGACTTATTCCAATATTTTTCAACCTATCAGGAGTGAACTTTTATACATATGTACATGTATATGAAGTATTCAAGCATCAGATCATTCTCTATTTGACCTGTTCTTAAAAATGCACATATTCAGATATACCTTTGCATGTAAACTTATACTTCAAATTAAAACATGTCATTCTCTTTTCATTTAGTTTTTCAAAAAAAGATAATTTCACTAAACAAAGCAAGCTTTGACTGAAAACAACATAATGGAAACTCTTTGGAACTAATTCATGATAAATTAACTTTGTTTTGCCCCCACTCCTACAAAAACCTTAAATCCAAATACCCTTTACCCATCTAATTACACACATTCAGCTGCAATGCAAAAGATTTTGAAAGATTATACAGTGAAAATAAGGCCTAATTTTCAACAACTATATTTTGGGGTGATACAAAATTTCTTGAACAATTAAATTAAGAGTATACAAAAAATATTCATGCAAAGTTTCATTAAAATTGAAGACGTGTTAGGAGGAGCTGATTTTTAAAGATGATTTTCAAGTGAAATTAAAATTTTCTACAAATTAAGTAAATGCTTACCCAAGGAACAATCATGCCAAGTTTCATTAAAAATGGCCAAAGGGTTGTTGAGGAGATCATTTAAATGATTTCAAAGTAAGAATAAGCCAATCCCTGCAAGGGTCTTGGTCTGGCACATCCCTTGGAAGGGGGTGGGGGGGCAGGTAATTCTTGCGAAGAATTGTTGAAATTTGCCCAATTGTTTAGACTATTTTTAGTGAAAAAAAGCCTTGCCTTTCCACACCCATATTTGGGGCCAATCAATATTTCTTGAACAACTTAAGAAAAGGGTCACCTAAGAAACATTTTTGCCAAGTTTAGTTAAAATCAGACCATGGTTTGGGAGAAACAGAGACTATGATAGCTTATGTTGTCCACAGGATCAAAATTATATAGATCTTTCACTGACACAAACAACTATCCTCTCTGTATTCTCTTTATGTTGGAGCAGGATTCTGGGATTTATGTATCTTTTTATTACAATTACTGAGGTTGTTTCACCTTATCTTATCCAATTCTCAATTTTTTGAGGATTCTGTACTTCAGTTGGATATAGGAATTGGTTACTTTTTGGGAAAAAAGGTTAAAATCTTTCTCATTTTTGTCCTATTTTGTATACAGGTAAATGACTTTGTGCTTGCCTTAAATTACTCTCTGCATAAATGAAAGTCATAATGTAATCCTGATTGCTGTCCACCTATTGGCTGAATTTACTTAATAACTTATCTTTTAAATATCTTTATCAGTAGATTAATGCTATAGGTCACAGTAGTTTTGAAAATCTTCTTAAAACAATAGTAAATAAATACCAATACCTGAACATCTTTATACACAAACATCTTATGAACCAAGACTCTTTGGGGCATCACAAGTAGTACTCATAAAGAAGAGCAACTAAATAATAAACCCATTGAAAATTTCTTTATAAATTAGGAAACTCTTCAAGGAGCCAACTGGTCTTGGTAAGTCACATTGGAACTGTTGAAAATTTCTATACATTCATGATTAGGGATCTTTTAACAAATTTTAAGTTCCACCTGTCTATGACAGCCACCAAGTACATCTCCACTGTTAATTACACTGTTAAAATCATTTTCAAAGAGTTCTACTTATCAAGAGAATCACCAACAGAACATTCCCATTGTAATTTACAAGTACTTTATAAATAATGAAGCTCTGTAAGAGCTCAACCTTTCTATTAGAGCTAACATCTCTATTGTGAATTATTTTAATTCATGAATGTATTCAGTGCACCATCTATCAAGAAAGTAGAACATCTCTATTATACATAACATATACTTAACAATCTCTATTATAAGACCAACACTGGTCTAAGAAGACCACTCATCAACAACCAAATTGTAAATAACTAATCAATACCAAACATTTCCAGGTCCAAAATATATAAGAGCCATTGATTCTTGAACATCACTGGTAAATGAATTCATTAATATTAAAATATTTCAGCTCTCAACCTGACATTGGGAGTCTAAGTAGAAAAAATAATTTTGTAAGTTACCAAACTTTGATCACATTAGGAGCTCTTCTGGTTTCTGAGAGCTGCTTTGGAACATCACCATTGTCAATCAGTTTTTAAATTCAATATCCTTTAAAGAGCCCCCATTCATTCATCAAAGTCTCATTTGACTACTCTCATTGCAAATAACTTAATTAAACATGTATCTCACATGGTTCAACCTGTCTCTAAGAATCTCTGAAATAATACAGGTTGCCTGCTTATACTGCTGATAGCTGCAAAGATAAGTTTGCCTGTATTTAAAAAAAAAATCTATAGAGCTCCAACTGCCCAACGGAGCCAGTCTTAATCATCCTTATTATGCATTTATGATTAAATGATTATTTCTGTAAGAAATCGGATTCAGAAAATTCCATACTATAAACTATGCTATTTATAATCAATCTTTCTTAAGAGCCATATTTCTATAAGGACCATTGAAGGACATATCTATTGCAAATTGCCTTACATATCTCAGAGAACAATTTGTTCCAGTTCATAAAGTACTTGATAAGTAATGAATATCTTTAAGAGATCGCCTGTTCATGAATGTTACTCCACTATATTTCTTTTGCATTGCATTTGCAAATGTTGTTTTTTGCAATAATCACTAAGCTGACTTTATTGTTATCAGGAATTGTCATAGAGCTGACTTAATTGTTATCTGGAATTGTCACAAAGCTGACTTAAATACCCATAACCAGCGCCTATCTCCATGAGTTGTAGAATTTTTTACAGTGTATGAGTCCATGTCAAATAGTTCTCAAATTATACCCAAGATTCCTTGAAGGAAATTCAATTGTGATCTTGATCTTTACCTCACATAGCCCAAAGAGTAGCCACTTTTTCGTACCAAAGGCAATTATTGTAAGTAGTTTACTTGTCTTTGGATGAGAGAATGAAAGCAATTTTTTTTGACAAAATTTATTTGTGACAAAATGGCCTTTGACTTATATAACTTGAACATAAAAGGTCATGCCCTTGGGTCATAGGCATATGTAGTATGTTTCATGACTCTAAGTTTGAGAATAGAAATGGTCTTCATACAAAATGCAATTTGGACCATGAACTTTGAGACCCTCTCCCCCAAAAACACACTCCCAGGGGTCAATGGCAACAATCCCATGTTGATTCTAGGGATCTAGGTCATTCTTCCTGTTCAAATAAAAGATCAATTAGGACCTTGATCTTTCATCCTGTCCCCAATAATAATATGTCTTTTTCTGGGATCATGGGCAAAAAGTATATAAAGATCATGTTTCTTGGTCCTTTGCTTCTTGAGGATGAGCATGGAAACAGTTTAAGGACAAATTTCAAAGTCAATATAACATTTGACTTACATGTCCAAAAAGAATGAGTACTTCCTTGGGATCAAACAGACAACTGTTTAAAATATATTTACAAATCTTCAAAGGAGACCACATTCACTACTGGAGACAATGGGTTCTGTGCCAATTTCATAGTGAACTGTTGTGATTAAATTTGTTTCAATACCTGTGCTCAAGTTAGACTCTTGCTGAAAACTTTGTCAAATCTTTGTTTGCATTAGAAAATATGTTTGTTTGATTTCCACCACAAGCCTCTTAACTCAAAGTTTGTATTAACAAAAAGACAGAGAACTGAATTGCATTTTTGTTAATACCCTTTGAAAAAAATTACTTTAAAGAAGAGTCTGGCAGTCTTTGAGGCAGTGAATATTAAGTGTCTTGTATAAAGAGACACTCTGCTGTGAGCTTGTTTCGAACTCATAATTTATACCGGCTTATGATTCTAGATTGCTCACCATTAATTGCTATCTACAAACAAAGTTTCAAGTTGATGTGTCCACACAGCTGTAAATTAAATGGTATTTAAAAATAACATAAGGACCCATTACCACTCTTCTAAGTATCAAAAGGGTCATTTAGCAGTGTTAGGTTTATGTAATTGTTTGGGTTTTATCTGGTCTCAAAAACAATAAATTCTTTAACATGTATGAGAGGAAATGCAATGAACATTATTATTATTATTAGAACCATACTATCTGAGTACTTGCCCTTTTTTTGTCTTTACCAATTCTTTCATAATATATCGAGTACCAACTTGAAACTTCAAAATTATAGTGACAGAAAGTGTCATTGCATCTAGCTTATGTCATATTTGACTCAATGCCCTTTTCATTAAGAGGCTTCATTCTTGTGTTTCATCATGTGAAAATTATATTCCTCTCATAAGGCTGCATCTGGAATTTAATTCATTATTATAAAATTAAGTCTACTTTACTCTGTATACAGTATTATTTAATACATTTTTCTTCTTACAATTGTTTTCCATTAACATCAGAAAGATTAGATAATTATAATCAAGTGGAAAACTATTGTATCACAGACAGAGTCATCATATACTTTCTAATTTAATAAATAAAGTATCATTGGAAGTTAATTGATGATAAATACAGTATTATTGGAAGTTACATCATTGTTTTTCACTTGTAAGCTGAATTTACTCGATCAGCCCTTATTTTTTTAATTGAAAACTATAATTATAACTTAAATTTGATAAAGGAAAAAAGATTAGCTTGACCGTTTCCTATACAACAGTACTTTCCCTGAGCAGATATTAGTGTTTGTTCTTTTACATAAATTTGGCTACATCAAAAAAGCTTTTGTTAAAAACTTATATCAGATACAATACTAAATTGTTTAAAGATTTCATTGAATGCTCAATGGAAAACTATGGTATTTATTCATACAATACTTTTCCATTAACTTTTATTTAAAATGTATCCCATTTTGAGCGGTATACTAATGTATTACAAAAGTTCATGAATATTGTAACAAATAAAATTAATTTTCTTCAAATTCTTATGATTATCAGTTTCAAATGACATTTTCTTGAATTTAACTGCAAAAAATATCTAAACCTGGTGATTAATAAAATTTTGGGAAGTTTTTTGCCTCTCCTGAAAAATTTTGCAAATCATAGTTACAATAGTTTTCCAATAAGTAGTCGAAGTAATATATTCATTTTCCATACTATTTTTGTTAAAACGTTTCTTTTGGGCCACTTAAAAGCAATTTGTGGGAATGATTTGATAGAGTTAATTCATTTCTGAAAGAAATTATTATCTGTGGCCAAACAAAATTAATATCTTTAATTAGCCTTTCTCAACAGTACCTTTATATTTTTCTCCTGTGATACTGTAATTGAGAAAATATTGTGGAAAAAGAAGAAATTGCTTGTCACAAGCAATTTATTATTTTCCTCAACATTTCTGCCACATGAGACGCTTTGTGTTTAATAGAACTCACAATTTTTTATACCCCGCCAGAGGCGGACGTATATTGGCGTCATCTTCTCCGTCTGTCCGTCCGTCTGTCCATCTGTCCGTCCATCCGTATGTCTGTCTGTCCACTTTTCTTGTCAACGCAACTCCTCCTAAATTTCAGACTGGATCTTCTTGAAACTTGGTCAATGTTATCACCTCAATTGGTAGATGTGCATGAAGGAAGGATTTTATGGTTTGGTGATTTTTGCCTGAGTTATGCCCCTTAAAAACTTAGTCTCTGGGGCTTAATGTCCATCCACTTTTCTTGTCAACGCAACTCCTCCTAAGTTTCTGGCTGGATCTTCTTGAAACTTGGTCAATGTTATCACCTCAATTTGTAGATGTGCATGAAGGAAGGATTTTATGGTTCGTTGATTTTTGCCTGAGTTATGCCTCTTAAAAACTTAGTCTCTGGGGCTTATTGCCTCAGTTATGCCCCCTTAAAATTTAGTCTCTGGGGCTTATTGAAATTGCAGCCTTGTGAATGCAACTCTTCCTAAGTTTCTGGCTGGATCTAAATGAAACTTGGTGGATGTCATAACCGAAATTGGTAGATGAGCATGAAGTAAGGATTTTATGGTTCATTAATTTTACCCTAAATTATGCCCCCTTAAAACTTAGTATCTGGGGCTTATTGAAATTGCTGCCTTTTGAACGCAACTACTCCTTACTTTTTGTTTTTATTTAAATGAAACTTGGTCAATGTCATCACCATAATTTGTAGATGTACATGGATCAAGGATTTTATTGCTCATTTATTTCCCTGAATTATGCCCCCTTAAAACTTAGTGTCTGGGGCTTATTGAAATTGCAGTCTTGTGAAGGCAACCCCTCCTAACTTTTTGTCTTGATTTAAATGAAACTTGGTCATTTTGAATTTGGTTCTGTCAAAATAAGTAGTGTCTACAATTATTTTCGTGAAACAGCAGCAAAGTTGCGGCGTATTTTGTGACTATGGCACTCTTGTTGATAAGAAGAATGATAATTAATTTTGGCGAATTCTAAGTAAGTAGAAAGGAAGGTGAATTTACACTCATCTGGGTTACAATGGGACCTGGTTATAATGAGATACACATTGTCCAGGGATCATGTTTGAGCAAATGAGCAACCTACACTTTCCTGGGGAAAACCAGTCTAAATGCATCTGTAGCTTGTCCTTTTTATGCAGTCAGACAAAGCATGACTCGCATATAGTGATTGTCAGCATTGTGATTGTTGAAACCTCACAACACCATACTAATATATCAATGCGCATGAAAAAGTATAGCAATTCATGAATTTTAGCCTGCAAGAAATAATGCCCGTTGACGGTCTCGCCAAAGAATTTGTTTCAGAGGGCAAGTTTGACATGCACTAATCTTCAAACCATCACTTGAATCTAGGCTTCGGGATTGGTATTCATTGTCTTACTGATGTAGGCGAAATGAAAAAACAAGAGCACCACCTACAGGTGCAACGCTCTGCTGCAGGTGCTGAATAACGCAAAAAATCTAAGTAAAAAAAAGGAGCATAACTCTTACAAAAATGCTTACAGAGCTATCCCCCTTTATAGTCTAGATAGCTCATGTGAGGAACACACATGTCAAGTTTCATGAAGATATCTTCAATAACAACAAAGACATGACCAAAGTTAAAGCTTTTCATGCCTATGTCAACACTTACACCAACACCAATTGGAACAACACCAAGGTGATCATAATATCTATGGTTTTGATTTTTTCTTTAAAAATCTTGTTTGAAATATGAAGACCCTAACACTTACCATTCAAAAGTTAAAGCCCATATTAAAGTTTTATTTTTTTCACAAATTTGACCTTGAAAAATGACCTTGACTAATGACCTTGAGATTTATACCAACAAAAAGGTCTAGTCTCAAGCAATCATCATGTGAAATATGAATGCCCTATCACTTACAATTTAAAAGTTATGATCAACTTTTTATGCTCCCCGAAGGGAGAGCATATAGCCGCCGCTTCGTCTGTCAGTCCTTCCATCCGACCATCCTTCCATCCGTCCGTCCCCACCTATTTCTCCATAACCCTTGGGCCAAATCAAATGAAACTTACCATATGAACTCCCTATGATAAAGTGATGTTGCACCTGTGACGGTTTTTGGATTTGAGGCCTCGTCATGGGAAAAGGGGACTTAGGGTAAAAAACAGTTTTTCCCAAATTTCTCCTAGTCTAACTGTCAGAATTTAGTGAAATTTCACATTTGAGTAGCAAATCAGAGGCCCTTTACTATAAACAATTTGAAATTAACGAAAAAAAAAATTTTCATGGAAAAAGGGGGCTAAATGTTTGTTACCTTAACGTAAGCATGTAAAATAGTTATTCCGTCCGTCCGTCCCCACCTATTTCTCCATAACCCTTGGGCCAAAACAAATGAAACTTACCATGTGAACTTCCCATGATATAGTATTGATGCATCTGTGACGTTTTTTGGATTTGAGGCCTCGTCACGGGAAAAGGGGACTTAGGGTAAAAAACAGTTTTTCCCAAGTTTCTCCTCGTCTAACTGTCAGAATTTAGTGAAATTTCATATTTGAGTAACAAATCAGATGCCCTTTACTTTAAATAATTTGAAATTAACGTAAAAAAAAAATATCATGGAAAAAGGGGGCTAAATGTTTGTTACCTTTATGCTAGCGCATAAAATACAGTTATTCTTTCATTTCTCCTAGTCTCATGCTCAGAATTTGATGAAATTTCACATTTCAGTAGCAAATCAGATGCCCTTTACCATAAACTATTTGAAATTTTTGTGTAAAAATATGTCATGCAAAAAGGAGGTTTAATGTTTGTTACCTTTATGTTTGCTGTATAAGATAACACCTTATTTGAATCCTTGCAATCTGACCACAGAGCATATCTCCTAAAGTATAATAGCTATCAACGTGAAACTTTATAGGTTAATAGATCTCATAGAGGAGAAGTGCAGTGCACAAGAACTACAACTCTTGCTTGCATAATTTTGGAGTTATTGCCCTTTGTTATTTTTGATACTTAGATTAAGTCTGGAGCATATCTCCTAAAGTATAACAGCTATCAACTAGAAACTTTATGGGTGGATAGATCTCATGGAGGAGAAGTGCAGTGTACAAGAACTACAACTCTTGCTTGCATAATTTTGGAGTTATTGCCCTTTGTTATTTTTGATACTTAGATTATGTCTGGAGCATATCGCCTTAAGTATAATAGCTATCAACTTGAAACTTTATGGGTGGATAGATCTTATGGAGGAGAAGTACAGCAGTGCACAAGAACTACAACTCTTGCTTGCATAATTTTGGAGTTATTGCCCTTTGTTATTTTTGATACTTAGATTTTGTCTGGAGCATATCTCCTAAAGTATAGTAGCTATCAACTTGAATCTTTATGGGTGGATAGATCTCATGGAGGAGAAGTGCAATACACCTGAACTACAACTCTTGCTCGCATAATTTCGGAGTTATTGCCCTTTGTTATTTTTATTACTTAGATTTTATAGGAGGCAAATCTTTGACAGTACAAAAGAATCTTTTATCTATTAGGCTTCAGTTACTATCAAGTTTTCTTCGTGAGGGATGTCCATGTCCAACATGGCTTTTGTTTTTGTGACAATGCCTTATTCGGGGAGCATAATCTGTCTCTGACGGCTCTTGTTTAAATTCTTTTTTAAACAAAAGAGTCCTTGAAAAATGACCTTGACTGATGACTTTAAACTTTGTACCAACAGAAAGGCCATGTCCTAAGCAATCATCATGTGAAATATGAAGGCCCTATCACTTACCATTCAAAAGTTATGAGTAATGTTAAAGTATATATTTTTTTTAATTTGACTTTTTAAAATGACCTTGACCTTGACTGATGACCTTGAACTTGTTATTAACTGAAAGGTCTTATCCCAAGCACTCATCATGTGAAATATGAAGGCCCTGTCATTTACCATTCAAAAGTTATGGCCAATGTTAAAGATTTAAATTATTTTAAAACAAATTAGACCTTATATAGAAATGACCTAGACCTTGAGTGATGACTTTAAACTTAGTACCAACAGAAAGGTCTTGTCCCAAGTAATCAAATTAGAAGTCCCTATCACTTCCCATTCAAACATTATGACCAATAATAGTTTTATTTTTTTCACAAATTTGACCTTGATAAATGACCTTGACCTTGACTGATGACCTTGAACTTGGTACACACAGAAAGGTCTTGTCCCAAGCAATTGTAATGTGAAATATACAGGCTGTAATAGTCACTTACCATTCAAAAGTTATGACCATGGTTAAAGTTTGTCACGCCAATATAAATGACGCCAAAGTGATAATAATACCTTGGGTTTTCTTCGAAAACAACGGAGCTAAAAATGCTAGATACTGATGATTAGCTAACAGGGTTAAGCTAGATAAATGTTTATTTTGGTGTACCAATTACATGTATAAACTATGACTTTTTCATAGAATACCTCATTGTTTGGTTCTTTCATGCCTCCTTAATTTCTCAGGATAAATGTACCAGTTTCATTAAAAAAAATTTTTATGTATAATCACAATCAAGCAGCGATAGGCATGTCCTATTTTGGTCCAAATGCATTGACTTTTGACAAGAGTTATGACCATTTGATCAAAAAAAGGCATGTAATCATGGACGAGCACTTGTAGAGGTTTAAGTCAACTTTGCAACAACTCTAGTTAGTCTTGCTTCGATCCCTTGTTAGCTCAGCTGTTCTGGAACAAAAAATCAAGCTCTTACCACCATCCTGGTTTTGTTGGCATAGGTGTGACAGAATTTTAACCTTGGTCGCATCTCTTTGGTTACTGCATATATTTGAAACCTTACATATGTGACCAGTCACGCAAAAAGGGACCATCCGGGGAGTGCGTAAAGCGTGGACCCTAGCCAGACTGCGCGGATTGCTCAGACTGACTAGGGTTGACAATTTTAGCACTTTGAATATTTTTTTAATCTAGAATGATCAATCTACATTTTAGTGAAATATTTTTTGAAATGCAACCTCTGGTTGACCCATGCTGGACCAAATCTCGTTTTCAAAAAATCATTTTAAAGAGTTCCCAGATGAGCCCTTTTTGCATGATGGGTCACATATGTTTTTTACCTCAAGAACTACCTAGACAACACTGCTTGCACAGCCTGACCAAAAATCGACACGATCATTTTATAACAATAGCCCAAAAAGAGCAAGTGTTTCTCCAATAGCACTAATGGCCTTATTGATTTATGAGAATTCATCTAGGAAATAATCTGTTTGAAAGCAGATAATAATCATTTTGTACAAGAAGGCCCTTTTTTCTGCGACCTGAAATAATATTTCCAAGCAGCTTTAATGTGCCCATTGTTCGATCCCCGACGGCGGCACTCATTCTTTCCGACTATTTGTCTCTCACCAATGGGTTGAATCGTAGACCTATGTGAGATAGGAGCTGGAGGCTAGGAAAGGATGTGATGGTAGTACTGGTGTGAGAAATACCAGGAATCCATTGTTTGGTACTCCAGCTGCCGCAATATAACTGAAATAATGTTGAAAGCGGCGTAAAACTCTATTCAAAATCAATCAATAATGTGCCCATTGTTATGTTATTAGCATTAATTTATTTCACGAAAATCTGTCAATAAATATACAAGTTGTGATAGCACTTGACACAGCATTACATCATCCAATAGAAACGACAGCTGATAGAGCATGTCCCAAGAATCTTTCTTGAGAATTTTTGTTGAATTCTGAAAAGTAGTTTCAGCAAAGATTTTCTCTATTTCATCATACAGGACCATTATTCGGGGATGCAACAGCCCGAAAAGCCAATGTAACCAACCTGATCAAATTTAATGAAGAAATTGGTAAAATATTCCCTAAGTATCATTCTTGTAAAGATTTGATTCTGGCCAAAAGTTTCACAGAAGAAGATTATTTTATTATTGAATAGTAAGGCACTATTTTTCTGCAACACAGCAGCCCGTAAATCCCATCCTGTCAATCTAATCTGAATTTAACGAAGAAAACACAAAAAGCTTGTCCTATGCATCATTCATGTGAAGTTTTGTTGAATTCTGAACAATAGTTTCAGGGAAGAACTTTTTTCTATATTTCTTTATTTTGGAACATTTTTCAGTGACACAACAGCCTGTAGAGCCCATTTAATCAGCCCAATAAGAATTTTACAAACAAATCTGAAAGAGCATTTTCTAAGCATCATTCATGTGAAGTTTGGTTAATTTCTGAAAAGTAGTTTCAGAGAAGAAGATTTTTTTATCTTTCATCATATGGGACCATTTTTCAGTGACGTGGCAGCCCGTAGAGCCCATGTCATTAGTCTGACAAGAATTTTACAAACAAATCTGAAAGAGCATGTCCCAAGCATCATTCCAGTGAAGTTTAGTTGAATTCTGATAGTTCTGGTAGTTTCAGAGAGATTGTCTAAAGAACAAGAGTTGTCAGCGGACTACATAGCTCGCCCAAACTGCTGCTTATTGCAAACAGCACTTGACCAAAGATTTAGGTTCAAGGTCAATTTTTTTTGTTAAAGTCCATGATCTAATGTATATCAGTCTGATCTAGAAATAAGAAAGAAATAAAGGTATAATGGCCATAGGCATAAGCACTCAGAAAATATAAGCAAGGTTACAGATTTTTTGGTCAAAGTTTTTATAAGTCCATAGAAAGGTCAAGGTTCAAATTATCAAGGACCCTGGTTACTGGGAAAAGCCTATCACCTCATGAGTTTGTGTAGGATGTTATGATGTCCCTAGGTAAAAGCACTCAGAAAATATAAGCAAGGTTAAAGTTTTTGATTAAAGTTTTTAGCTCCATTGGCTGAAAGCCATTGGGGCTATTGTCATGGCGTTGTGTCCGTCGCGTGTCCGTCGGTACGTGCATCCGGTTGTAAACTTTTTCTTTAAAAATCTTCTCCTCAGAAACTACTGGATGAATTTCAACCAAACTTCACAGGAATGATCCTTGGGTGTCCCTCTTTCAAAGTTGTTCAAGAAATTTTGATCCAATGAAAAACATGGATTTAAGGGGCTTGGCTAATTTCCAATTAAGGTAAAAAGTGAATTTTCTCAGGTTCTAATTGATGGATACCAATTAAATTTTACATGAATGATCCTTGCATGATCCTTTATCAGTCTACAAAAAATTATTGTGATCAGATGAAAAATATGTATTTTATGGGCAGAGGTCATTTCTCTATGTTTTATAGTGGAAACTTTGAAAATCATTTTCTCAGAATGTAACTGATGGATATCAACCAAATTTTACATGAATGATCCTTGTGTGATCCTTTATCAGTATACCAAAAATTATTGTGATCAGATGAAAAATATGTATATTATGGGCGGAGGTCATTTTTCTACATGTTATATAGTGGAAACTTTATAAATCATTTTCTCATAATGTAATTGATAGATATCAACTAAATTTCACTGGAATGATTCTTGAGTGACCCTTTGTCAGTCTACCAAAAAGTATTGTAATCGGATGAAAAATTTGTATTTTATTGACGGAGGTCATTTCTCTATATATTATATATAGTGGAAACTTTGAAAATCATTTTCTCAGAATGTAACACATGGATATCAATCAAATTTCATTAGTATGATCCTTGGGTGACTCATTATCATGCAGCCAAAAATTATTGTCATTGGATGAAAAATATGTATTTTATGGGCGGAGGTTATTTCTCTTTATGTTATTAAGTGGAAACTTTGAAAATCATTTCAACATCAGTAGAACCCCAAATATCAAAAAATATGGTCAAAACTTAGATTTGCCATTACAAGAATTTCAAGCCTGTGGAGGGACTCAAGCCATTCATGGCTTTCTAGTTTTTAAGTCCAAGAAAGTCAAGGTCAAGGTCAAAATGTCAAGGACCTTGGTCTCAGGTGAAAGCCTATCACCTAGTGAGTGTGTACATGAATTAATGATGTCCCTAGGTAAAACAATCAGAAAATATTAGCAGAAAATACAAGATTTTGGTTAAAGTTTTTCTAAGTCCATAAAAGGTCAAGGCCAAAATGTCAAGGACATTTGTAACCAGTGAAAGCCTATCACCTAGTGAGTGTGTATATGAAGTAATGATGTCCCTAGGTAAAATCATTAAAGAAATATAATCAATGTTAAAGTATTTCGGTTAAAAAATTTGGTTAAAGTTTTTCTAAGTCCATAAAAGGTCAATGTCAAAATGTCAAGGATCTTGGTAACCAGTGAAAGCATATCACCTGGTGAGTGCATATATGAAGTAATGATGTCCCTAGGTAAAGCATCAAAAAAATATAAGCAAAGTTAAAGTCTTTTGGTTATTGACCTTTTGGTTAAAGTTTTTGGTTTAAGTTTTTTTTAAAAGGGTCAAGGTCACTGTCTCAAGGTCATTTTGACATGGGTGCTTGTCTTAAATGAAAGCTTATACCCTAATGAGTTTTTATGTAAAATATAAAGCCTCTAGGATTAATATTGATAGAAATAAAAAACTTTAACCTAATGCCGCCGCCAACATCCAAGGGTATGACAAAAGCTCTTCCAATACTTTCCTCCTGGGCAAGCTAAACAAGAGTGCCATAGTCACAAAATACGCCGCCACTTTGCTGCTGTTTAACGAAAACAATTGTAGACACTACTTATTTTGACAACCAAATTCAAAATGACCAAGTTTCATTTAAATCAAGACAAAAAGTTAGGAGGAGATGCCTTCACAAGGCTGCAATTTCAATAAGCCCCAGATACTAAGTTTTAAGGGGGCATAAATCAGGGAAATAAATGAGCCATAAGATCCTTGATCCATGTACATCTACAAATTATGGTGATGACATTGACTAAGTTTCATTTAAATAAAGACAAAAAGTAAGGAGTTGCGTTCAAAAGGCTGCAATTTCAATAAGCCCCAGATACTAAGTTTTAAGGGGGGCATAATTTAGGGTAAAATTAATGAACCATAAAATCCTTACTTCATGCTCATCTACCAATTACGGTTATAACATCCACCAAGTTTCATTCAGATCCAGCCAGAAACTTAGGAAGAGTTGCATACACAAGGCTGCAATTTCAATAAGCCCCAGAGACTAAATTTTAAGGGGGCATAACTGAGGCAATAAGCCCCAGAGACTAAGTTTTTAAGGGGCAAAAATCAACGAACCATAAAATCCTTCCTTTATGCACATCTACCAATTGAGGTGATAACATTGACCAAGTTTCAAGAAGATCCAGCCAGAAACTTAGGAGGAGTTGCGTTGACAAGAAAAGTGGACGGATGGAAGGACGGACGGATGGAGAAGATGACGCCAATATATGTCCGCCTCCGGCAGCATATAAGTTAATGGACAGACCCACAGACACACTAATGTAGGACACCTGGCAACGACATCCAGCAGCCAAGCGTTGCACCCCCAAGCTGTGCTCTTGTTGTATCCAGATTTCCCCCTTTCAATTGACAAGTCACAAAATAATGGTGTCAGACAAATAATTTGGAACACATGACCAAAGCTAATCTGAAATCCTGGGCAATTCATCTGAATAGAACTCAGAAATAATGAACCCAGCCATGAAACCACATCATACAGCATGTGATTTAAATGACATCACAATTATCATTCCACTAAGGATGACATTGCATAGAATAAAATCAATCCAAAAAATAAAAGAGGGCATATTATAATTTGATGACAAAATGCAATGTCAAATTATAATATGCAAAAAAATGTCCACAGACATTCAGAAAGTATTAACAAAATATGTTTTTCTTACAGGGAATTAACCCAAAGCATACACGCGTTCACCAGAAACCGAATTAACTAAACAAGAGCACTGCCTACAGGTGCCTACTTTTGGCCGTTGAGTGCTGGATTGTGGATGAAAAATCTAAGTTGAAAAAGGGGCATAATTTGCTAAAAATGCATCTAGTTGTCCCCCTAGATATAATAGGTTGCTCTTTTGATGGTGAACATGTGAGCCAAGTTTCAAGTGAATGCCTACAGAAAAGCAAGAAATATCACAAAATGTCAGATTCCACATCACAACAAGGATGAAAACACCAAGGCTATAGCAATAGCTCTGGTTTGCTCTAAAAACAGCCAAGCCAAAAGAAATACATGAAATAACGTCTTAAGAGTAACGTCTTAGGTATTTCCCAGTTTAAGGAAAAGTCTGAGTGATGTTCTGAAATAACCAAGGCAAATCAGATTGTTTAAAACAACACTTTATTCTAAATAAATACTAAATGCACATAATACTATAATCACAACAGATCTTTTATATGGCATCAGAGGTGAATTATTTGTGATCCATCACACTAAATGAGACCATCTGGGAATAGCGTAAAATGTCAAAACTAGCCAGACTGCACTGACTAGGTTCAAAACTTTTTTCATTGTGCGAATTTTCTCGATCCACAATAATCAATCTACTTCATATGTAAGAATTTATGAAATGCAACCTCTGAAATGTACCAGAACTGACCTATTTTTCAAATATTTATTTTCCAGTTGGACTCTTTTCGCACGATGGGTCACATATTCTATTGAAAAATCCCAAAAATTGAATATTTGAGATGAAAAAAAAGTGTTCAGTGAGGTGTATTTTGTAGATGTTGGTGAAAAATTCTGCTTTATAAGATTCTTGAGATGACCTCAAATAAACTCCATATCTTTAGTGAAAACATTCAATATCATAAAAGTTAAGACCTCATATTAGAAGTTCAACTGGTGGCTCAAATGAAATGTTTTGGATTCACTGGTGTAAAAAATGAAAGAAAACAATGGGTAGGTACTCCAGTGACTTCAATATAACTACAATAATGTGATAAGTGGTATAAAGGCCTAAACAAACTGTTGACTAGTTAAGCATAAAAGCAGTATAAAATCTATAATACAGAAAAAATGAAATACTGGGCACATAAAACTACACATTTACAACAAAACATATACATTGAAAAAAGATCTGAAAGACTAAAGCCTTTGAAATGAACCTGTGCATAACATTTCCAACACTTTAAAATGTGCACCAAGCAAAGATGCAATGGCAGAGTGTCCAGAGTCTTCACTTCGCACTCTATTGAAAAGGTCTCAAAGTTTCTTCAGACAGTTAGACAATTTTCTTTTTGTGCTGTGTGGCTGTCTGGACAGCTCAATGTTTGCAACTAACAACACGTAAAATTTCAAAAATGTCAACCACAGGCTCAAATGACTTTCAACTTAATAGATATCTAACCCTGATCCTGCTGAATTCACATTTTGTTACCCACAAATTATCAATTTTGGTGACATTTCATCCAATCAGGCCCAAGTCTTCTCTACAATTATTGAGTAGAATGCAGGATAAGGGATAAATGATAAGGGATAAATTACCCTGTAATATGATTTGTTTGTTTGAATAGGGTTTTACACTACT
This sequence comes from Fragum whitleyi, assembly GCA_948146395.1. Classification (NCBI taxonomy): domain Eukaryota; kingdom Metazoa; phylum Mollusca; class Bivalvia; order Cardiida; family Cardiidae; genus Fragum; species Fragum whitleyi. The sequence continues at coordinate 10,934,768 of OX411556.1, forward strand.
GTCAACAATTTTTCAGTTATATTGCCTAACAATGTATTCCTGGTATTCCTGGTTTTTCTCTGACCATTACCTCTTTTACAACCTTTTCCTAGCCTCCATCTGCTATCCCACATAAGTCTATGATTATCAACCCATTGGTGAGACAAAAAGATCGAAAGAATGAGTGTGGCCGCCGGGGATCAAACCTGGAATCTCTAGTTTGACAGTCTTACAAGCTACCAACTATGACGGCGGCTGCCTTGTAATATGAACTTAATTCTGGAAACAGCAGAGGGTTTAGCAAGTCATATATCTTCATTGAGTAAGTAAAATGTAACTACAGCTTGAATAATTCTGTGGCTTGGAAATTTTGCTTTAACACTGGCATTTTGGTTCTTGCTGTAGTTAAGACATTTTACACATGATGGACAGGCAGATATCAGATAAACAGGGAGTAAGTTTAAATACAATTCCTGCAGATTAATACTAAAGAATTTAAAACAAGGTTAAATTATATAATAGTTTTTGAAATTGTGAAACTTATAAAATGAAATATGGCTATTGATGTATTAATACTATTTACCCAAATGGCAAGACTGGCAGAAAATCAACAATCAAGAGGACCTTATGATCCTATAGGAAATAAACTATATAGGAAAAAAAAAATGTTTTGTACTTTATATCCATTGTTCAAGGTGTGCATCTAATTTCAGGGTAGAATATTCTGTAAAGATTTTCTTCTTTGTTTATAATAATACTAGACTGTCAAAGTTTTATTGAAATTAGTCCAGAGGTTTGAGAGATGTTGTTCAAAGATTTGTGAATAGTGAACAAATGCCACATACTGTTACTCCTATATTTATTGGCCAATCAGAGTTATGTAAACAATTTTTGAAGAGGATCCCAAAGAAACATTCTTTCAAAGTTTCATTGAAATTGGCCCAATGGTTTAGTAAAAGATTTTTTTTAAGATTGTTGACGTCACACAATGGATGACAGACTCGAGATCATCCTAATAAACTCCCTTTAACATATTGTGCTCAGGTAAGCAAAAAAAAATCTATTTATTGTGTACTCAAAACACTCCTTTATATTTTGAGGACTGTTGAATTTAAATGTCGAAACTACTTCTTTAACAAGCTGTAGTTACAATTTTTAAGTCATCTTACAACCATTTGCTGTTTATTTCATGTCTGTGACCATATATCTATGGCTCAGTGTGAAACAGTTGTAACTGCCTATAAACATATAGGCAGTTACAACTGCTTCACGCTGAGCCATCAGTATTTTATACAGATAAATACTAGATCTATTGCAAAGGGAACTAATACCCTGACTGGCCCTTTGTCCAAGTAATGTAAGTTTTTTTTACAAAATTCAATTGTTTCTTAGACCTTTGTGACCCAAAAGTAATTGGGCACATTCATGGATGCTTGGCTACAATTGTATGAAGTTTCATGATTCTAGGTCACTCCATTTTTGAGATAAAGTCTGGAAACAAAAAAGGTCGACAGACAGACGGGTCAAACAAATATACACCCCTCTACTTTAAAGTTTAGGGTATAAATATTTGATGGGTGTATCATGGCGGAAGCCAAAGGGCAAGGCTAGCGATCTAACTAATGCTGCTCACCTTGAGCACTTTGTGCACAGGTGAGCTAAATCATGATGAAATATGTGTATAAAAAATCCTACAATACAAAGTTGTAACTCAACTTAAGCTTAATAGTTACGTTCTAAAATTTTCAATTTCTTCATTAATCAAATCATTTTTTGTTTCAACACAACAAGATACAACAAAAATAAAATTGAAATGATAAATGGGTTAAATATCTTGAGTATTGTTAATTTTTGTACAAAAATTACCTCATTTCATTTGACTAGAGTATTCAATATGGCTAATAAAAGTAAAACTTCCTCTAAACAAGTAAATCAAACTGTTCAGGATGACATGACATTTGTGTCAGTTAAAACAGGTGAGCGAGTGTTAGGATTGATGATGAGTTAGATGCTAAAGCTAATATTCGAGGGCACAGCCCAAGGATTTTTCTTTGCATATAAATCCTCTCCCCAACCCAACCACCCCAATCAGACATTTTTCTGGCAGTAAAAATAATAATTCAATACTGATATTGACATAAGGAGAATTTTACTAAAAGGGTAAGTATGTCATTTAGCATGTTCCTTATGCGATGCCAAAAGTATCAACCTTCTGGCTAAAGATAATGTTGAGTATAATAAATGAGCAGAGCTATCTGTATACACAGTAAAACACATGATATAAGAACTTTGGTTTAATTTCTTCTCATTTCAAATTCATATATGTGTTTTATGCCACCGTGTTATAATTTTTGATAAGATAGATTAATATCAAGGGATCTGTGCAACACTATTGTAAGTGCATTTTAATATATATGCACTTACAATAGTGTTGCACTGATGCCTTGAATTTTATATTTCATTTTGTGAATAAAAAAAGCTATATTTTCATGTATGGAGGATATACTCATGAAAATATAGCTTTATTTTGTTTACTCAATGAAATATAAATCTATCTTATTCTGAAACAAACAATAATCCCCTGTATATTTTAACAAATGATAAAAAATCTAGTATAAAACTGTTTTAATACTATTCTAAACTTCTCTTTTTTGAATACGGAATTATTTTGGCATGTTAAAGGCAGGACTAAGTTTCTAACCATCAAATTGATATCAACTTAAATAAATTAAAAATTCTCATTCAAAATAATTATCATTATTATACTGAGAATGGCAAGTTCAACTATGTACATGTATTAAACAATATGATCCTACATGAAAAAATACTTATACAATTAATACAAAATTTGAAAATGAAATTTGATCGATGTACTCATTGAGTATTATAGTAATACTTTGGCAAGGCAATAACTGATAAACTAAATATAAAAGTGATGCTTCAGCTAAAAAGAGACCAAGGGACTTCGTAAAATAAACGTGACTCATCATGCTATAAGGGACCATCTGAGAAGTGTGTAAAGTGGCAACCCTTGTTAGACTGCCTAGATTCTGCAGACTGACTATGGTTAGAACTTTTTGCATATTGCTAATTTTATGAATCGAGAACGATTATTATCTTATAACTATACAAATATCCGTATGATAACATCCCGTATGATATTTTTTATGATATCACATAGTTATTTTTAGAACATGATATAATGTGGTTATTTTTAGAAACTTGCATTTCAGTTAGAAACGCCGACGAAAACAAGACAAATATAGGTTATAAGATAAATATAATACGTACTAAGTGTATTATATGAAAAAAATATCAAACTCGGTTGTGAGAATTGATAATTGTCTCGGCAGAGCCTCGACAATGATCAATTCTCCCAACCTCGTTAGATATTTTTTTTCATACAAAACACTAAGTACGTATTATATATATCTATCTTCCTGTGAAACAATTTTAAAATGCCGACTTCCATTGACCTATTTTAGGACAAATCACTTTTTCAAGTATCTATTTTTAGTTCAGTACCCAGACAGTTCATTTTGGCGTGATGGGTCACAAATATTTGAAAAAGATAATGGATACAGCAGCTGTCAATAAGTGGTGGCCTTTTGAGAATAATTGTACCAGGAGGTTGAATGATCACTATAGATTCTGAAAATGGAAGAATAATTTCACTCTTGCAGCATGTACTGATGATGTACAGCATGACCACTGCTTATACTAATTGATATTCCCAGATGATCCTTTTTGCTTTTATGGGTCATCAAATCAAAATAACCAAGAATTTTATTATCTCTCTTAACCCTTTACAATTTTTTTCAAAATTTCAGACTGGTCCAAATAAGCAGCATTCACAGACAACAATAAAAAGAGAGTACAATTTAAAAGAAACCTTCATTACGGGGAGCAGCAATACTTTTGTAAGTGTCTATATATTTATAGGCACTTAAAATAGTATTGCGCTGCCCCCCCCCCCCCCCCCCCCCCCCCCGACATGTGGTATAATAGTGTTTGGAATGAAAAATTAACTTGCTGAAAGCAATTTCTTCTTTTTCCATCATAGAATTATAAAATCACTGTACTGGACCAGAAAATGTTAAACAGGATTATCATGTATTCATCATATTGTCATGTATTCATCATAATATCATGTGTCTGGCTCGTTGGCCGAGTGGTTAGCACGCTCAACTCGTAACCTGGTGGTTGCGGGTTCGAGCCCCACCGGAGGCGGGTAGTGTATTTGGGCATTACACTTTACATACAGGGCCCCAGTCCACCCAGCTGTAAAAATGGGTAGCAGTGGTTAGAACCCATTGCCTCTCTCTCAATGTGTAGGATAAGATCTGGAATGAGTTAGGACCACGATGGAAATAAGAGTCATTAGACCCTTTATCGTGTTATCCTCGAGTAAATAAAAAAAAAATAAAAAAAAAAAAAAATCATCCACTAAAGAAACAAGATGTGTTTGTGAAACACGAATGCCCCCGGAACAGCATTTTTTTCAAAGTTTGACCTTGACAGATGACCTTGACCTTGTCACATGACCTTGACTTTGGTACCAGCAGATGCGGATCATTGAGATCTATCATTATGCCAAATATGAGCCTTGTATGTCAAATACTTTTGGAGAAAAGGCAAAGGTTAAGTTTGGTTAAGTTTTTGGACAGACGGACGGACAGTCGACGGACAGACAGACGGACATGAGTATAACAATATGCCCCCGATCTCTCGATACGGGGGCATAAAAATATCATGGTACCAGTTTAAATTGTCCTCAGAGCTTTCTTACCCAAGGACACTTTCTTTGAATTTGGAACAGTCCAAAATTTTGTTGTCTGGAAATGTGTTAAATATTTGTTCTCCATCAAGTTATAATCCCTATTTTCTGATACTTTATATTTTCCTTTAACAAGTAAATGACTTTTATCAGTCAAAAGATCAGTTGAAACGTTACATAATTTTGACACCAGAAATCCCATTTCAATTGAAACAATTTTTGGGATGCGAAACTTGATTAAGCTGTAGGTACAACAGGGCTCATGTTTGACCTTTAAACCAGGGTTTTGACCCCTAATAATTCCATTTTGACCCTAAAAAATGTCCTGTAGGAGATAATTTTGGTCTGATTAACAACTGTTAATGCAACCTATAATAGATAATATAAATTATCGGTTTTCTTCATAAAATTATAAGGGGTCTATTCAAATGTGTCAATATAAACACCACTAAAGGTGGTTTCAAAAAACAATACAAAATGTCTTTACAAGCAATCTTTTCTTATATCACTATGTTTCCCAAATTCATCTCATCTTTTGGCATTTCAAAAATATTTACGAATGTGTTAAACCCGTTTTATCTAAATTTCTGATTTGCGTACTGTTTGCTCTTTTGGCAAATATAAAAATGAATTGAAACATAAAAATGTGTTGAAATGTAAAAATGCCTTGAAACATAAAAATGTCTTGAAAAATAAAAATGTGTAGTGTATAAAAAAGCTAAAATACTGACTAATTGAGCTCTTGAGAGATAGGGTAATCTTGTATCTCAATTTTTTGTTGTTGGTGGTGGTCCTGGTTGTCTGTCAAATATGAGCCTGTGCGTGAGATTTCCAATAATTTGAAATGTGCGTGAGGTTCAAACATTGAGAGGCTTAGTCAGCCACACACTCTAAAAATAAAGTAATCGTATGTTCTACAGATACTTTGAGACCTTATGTACCTATAAAGTGCATAGCAAAGGCTCTGGTCAGACTGTGCAGTTGTTCGTTATAACTAACCCTTGTCATGTTGAACAAACTTCTTGTCAAAATTGCTTTAATTCAAAATCAAAGTGCAGTAAGCACTGGATGCCCCAACTGTGAGTCAGTATTCATTTTGAAATACTAATGTTCAAACTTTCCCTGGTTTAAATAAGAAAATCAGGTAGTATAGACTTAGATCAGACTGCACTTATGTGCAGGCTGATCTTTGTTTAAACCTCCTGCCAAAGCAGGAATATTCTGGGATCAGCATGACAAGGGTTAAGGGATGCTAGAAGGATCTATAAAGTTGTCAATATCATTCAATGAATAAACATTGATCAATCTCCATTATTGCCTATATATCACAATCAATAATATTGACAATATATTTGAATAAATAGATTGATTAATCTTTACATGATCAATTATACATGTATTGTCAATACAGTAAAACGCCTATTAAGTGGCCACATATAAATTAGAAACATTAATTTGATTGAATATTTATGTTATTTGGAATTTTTCTTTATCTTATGTTGTTAAAACTCACAAAAATTCTCTCATGGAGACAATTCTAATGATTTTTATCAACATAGGATTGATTTATAACATATTTTAGATCAATAATACCTACTTTTTAAGATATTTAAATTTAAAAAAAGGAATTTTGAAAGTGGTTAGTTAATAAAAATGGTCGCTCAATACCAGTAGGTGTGGTCACTTGAGCAAGACTGTATAAGGTATTTGCAATTTCATTGATTGTATATGGAACATTTTGAAGATTGGTTCAATTTTATTGTCAATAGGGCCTCTTTAAAATCATCTCACTGAGATAATAAAAATGAAAAGACCACAATATAGGGTTTCAGCAAGGTAAAGAATTCACTGTTTTCTGAAACCCTACATTATGTTTTTTTCATAAAGGAGTCGGTGCAAGATTATTGTAAGTGCCTATAAACATATAAGCACTATTAAGAGTTTTGATTTTACCCCTTCAAATGTACTTTAGTATACATGATGAATGTATATTCACCCCTTCTTTACTAGAGCTCATGACTAGAAATTTAATGACTAAGACCTTTCTTCCTAAATATAATATCATTTACACCTCCATCCCATCTCGACACTTGTAACATAGACTCGTAACCCTGCTGCTCGACGTAATCCTTCAAATCTGTCGATCCAGTCTTCTCATGAACATACTCAACCGTCATCATTTTTATATTCACTTTGTCATATGGAATTGTCTGAAGGACTTTTAATTCATCGCCTTCAATATCGAGGCTGAAAAAGTCTACTGTAAGTTGATTTAAAGCTAGAAGAATTGAGTATAAAGGAAAACATTGCATTTTGATCTCATCTTTGGGTATATTTTGTTCTTTGATCCATTGTTTGGCCTCCCCTTCAACTATTCTGCCTCTGTTAAAAGCTTTATTGAAAGTCATCTGAAAAGACAAGGCATAAATCAATAAACATTGGCTTTGTGAAGAAGTAATTGTTATTAAAATATGACCTACGTCGCGGGAGTGAAATAACCCGTAAAATATTTTTGATATTTTACAAGTGTTTATTACACTAGTGCAAATAAGCAAAGAACAAAGAAAAACATATTTTTTGTTAGGAAAATTACATCATAATGGATCTGCTGACGTCATTTTGCAAACGGCATTATATGTTTTGCGGAATAATATTAATCGATAAATATTGTACTTTTCTCGTTTAATCACCAAAATTCGGGTCATACTATCAATAGAACATAAAATTTGTGCTCATAAAAGACAGAATTTATCAAACTTGTAATCTAAAACAGATAAAAACTTGGCGCAGCCTTGTTTTTTATCTGTTTATAGATGACTCGTTAAATAAATACAGTATTTCACGATCACTTATTCAATACCCTCTATATCCATACTCATATACAGAGAAATCCTGTTAATCCTTGTCATGCTGAACCTGGAATATTCCTGCTTTGGCAGGAGCTATAGACAAACATCAGCTTGCACAAATGTGCAGTCTGATGTAGGTCTACACCACCTGTTTCTCTCTTTCAAACCAGAATTGTTAATAGATCTAGTTTTTCAAAAAAAAATTGACCTACAGTTGGAACTTTCAGGTTTTTTTTGCCCTTTGATTTTGATGCATTTTTTTGCCTAAATTTATTCAGCATGACAAGGGTTAATAGCAACTCCAATTTGTCAACCTCTTAGTTGCTATTAACCAGAAGTTGCTATTAACAGGAGCTATTTGTTCTTTAAATTTATTGATTGTGCATAATCAAGAGAATATTTGTTGTTTTCATATAGGTATGAAACTAAAAACCTAATCACACTATGAATATGCAAAGTAGGAAAAATTGGCTGCAACAATTTTTGCACCAACGGTGATTTTCATGCAACATCTGGAAATTCTACGCAAGAATATGAAGGAATCGCACAATACTTATTGGCCTTACAGAACTCAGGGCTCTCACTAGAGTTTTGAAAGTAGGATTCCAGGAATCCAACTTCAGAAAAAGTTGGATTCCACACAAAAAAGTTGGATTCCATCATTTTGAGGATGGATTTTGTACCGTGCAAAACTATGATATTGAAACTACAATTTATTAACCCTTTACTACACAATCCAATGTTTTATTCACCAGAATGGTTATCGAAAGGAAAACATTGGTTGAAAAGAAAGAATTGCTTGTAAAAAACATCTTCTTCTTTTATCCAAATGCTTTTTAGGTTTTTTTATTCATTTTTGGAGATGGGCTCAGCAGATGACAAAACTTTTCCCGGTTCAGTTTAAAACCATTGACTTGTACAGAAGCAAGTCTTTGAAACAGTTATATCTTCTTTTTGACAGAAGTTAAAAAGAAGTAAAAAATGTTATTATATTTATTTAGACTTTAAAAAATTTCAACATATACCGGTAAGTCTATGCCATGATTCTCTTTGCAGATGTTGTCAATTTAGAGGAAAAAGTTCAGAATTAATATTCATTAAAAAAGATTGTATGTTTGAATTGCATTGGTTATCTCTTTTTCTTTCTTTTTTTTTTTTTTTTTTTTTAGATTGAAATAATTAAACTTTCCTAAACCTGTCTTTTGATTTGTGTTCATTTTTTTTTTTTTTTTTTTTATACTTCAACACATGTCTGATCAGTAGGCTGATCCGGAGCTTTCCATTTTCGAAAAACGCTATCCAACGGAATTACGCACATGCACGGTGTTCGAGAGATTCACCGCTAGTGATAATTCATTTCGTAATTTTCCGGAACATTTCTTTAATTTAATAATTGTTTTTACTCAAATTACCGATTTTACAAAAAGTAAAAAAGATTCGGGACAGTTCGAAGGACACGGACTAATCATTTACTTGTTACGAATTAATCGGGTCGATTATGTTGTCTTACTATTGCCTTCTTCGCATTGGGGCCCTACTCGAATTCAATTACCGGTATATAATTAGTGAATCAACTGCTTCAGGCAATATATTAATGGTTCACATGTTTCGTTTATGCATAATCGCCAAAACACATCGCCGGGCAGAGTCTAGATTCCATTCATTGATAGTCAAGCTCCGCCTACAAGGTCTACGAATAACCGATTACGATTGGCTGTTAGCGTCAATTAACGCCACGCCTACCGCACCCGTCTATCGGGGCATAACTTTTACAAAAATGCTTTCAGAGTTACTACCTTCATAGTCTAGATATCTCTTGTGATGGTGAATAACGGAGATATGACCAAGGTAAAAGTTTGTAATGCCAATACCGACACAAACAACGCTAAGGTGATGACAACTACTCATGTTTTCTCCCAAAATTGCTGAGCTAAATTTTCTTTAGATGAATCTGGTGCAAACAAAAGGTTTTAGAGATTCTCCTAGAGGCCTTGGCCTCATTCTCAATTCAAAATTGTCTCAAATTTCAATTTAAGATTAAAGCGGTAATTCTGTTTTAATACTCATTTTAATGTTTTAACATAAAGGATAATATCAATAAGTTGTTATAAATAACAACTTATTAATATTATCTTTTATTTTCATACATTTATTTAAATTCAAAATTTGAGAAAATTCTCAGTTGAGCCTGAGAAAAGTTTTATAACCTGAAAAAACTCACCTCTGCTGGATATTGTTTAGTATTCAAGCAGGCATTCATAACAAAGGCTTTTCTGTTCTTCTTCATAAGGGCAGCAAAATTGGATGGATCTGCCTCTATCAAAAGTCCATTCCACTTCCTGACTTTCTCGAAAAATAAGGTGTTTGAACCCTTCTCACCATTTAGGGCACCACATTCAATGTAGAATCCTCCCTCCTGAAATTGTGTTAACACTTTCCTGTTTTTCAAAATTTTGGACCTGTTCAAATTCAAAGGTTTTGCAGAGGAAAATTTCAAGTGGATTTAATTTGAAAAATAACCATTCTGTAGGGTAGAAAATAGTGTGGCAAAAGAAGAAATTGCTTGTCAGAAGCAATTTCTTCTTTTTTCACAATGATTTCTCAGTCATAAAATCACAGGCACGTAGAAATCAGGGATTAAACAGTAAAGGGTTAAGAGGAATCTACCATTACAGAAATGGACATTTTAGGTATTTTAGTCCAAATTGATATTATGTTGCAGACAACGAGAAATTAATACATGCACTACCAATGGGTGCCCAAGCTCTGCTGTTGATTGCTGGATGGTGGATGAAAATTAAAGTAAATAAGAGGCATACTTTGCAGAGTTCCCAAAAACCCTCAACTGGGGGTGATTTACCCCTTAATTCAAGCTTGTACCCGCTACTTTTGCAAGCAGCCTTCTTTGTCTCATATAGAGGTGGTACATGTATGCGTAAAATACCCTTTTTTCCGCAGATGGAAGCAGCAATGGGAACACTGCTTTGCACAAAATGCATCTTGAGAAATACACTTTGTAGTTTATGTTGCTATTTTGGTGGTGAACATGTGAGCCAAGTTTCCAGTGAATGCCTTCCAGAACCAGAGATATCTCAAAATGTCAAAGTTTTTGCATGACGATGAAAACACCGATCATGCCAAGGCTAAAACAATACCTTAGGTTTTCTCTGAAAACAGCCAAAACAGCTAAAAATAAGGTGTATTAATGGATTGCAAAGAAGATTGTAAGATGCATTTTCTCTTTTTCAAACTGTGTTTTCAAGAGTCTTTCTACTGTCAGATTTAAAAAATATTTTCTTTCCAATTTTTGTTTTCACTAAGGGGTCTTGAATTAGTGCTTCTGCACTAGTCCAATATTAGGCAGGAAAGGGATCATGATTGTGTTTGTGAAACACAAATGCCCTAGAAGTTTTCTAGAAATGTGACAATGTCAATGACCTTGCCAGGTGACCTTAACCTTGGTAACAGCAGAGGAGTATCATGAACACTTTTATCTTATGACTATACACATATCCGTGTGATAACATCCCGTATGATATTTTTTACGATATCACGTAGTTATTTTTAGAACAATGAAATAATTTGGTTATTTTTAGAAACTTGCATTTCAGTTAGAAACATTGACGAAAAGAGTCAAATAGAGGTTATACAATAAATATAATATGTACTTAGTGTAATGTATGCAAGTTGTCTAACTCGGCCGTGAGAATTGATAATTGTCTCTTGGCAGAGCCTGGACAATTATCAATTCTCCCAACCTCGTTAGATATTTTTTACATACTAAACACTAAGTATGTATTATATATTTATCATGCCAAATATTGGCTTTGAATCTTGATAAATCTTGAAGAAATTGGCAATGTAAAGTTGTTTTTTTATTACTTTGATAGAGGACTTTTACTTTGTCACATGACCCTGATCTTGGCATCAGTGGTGTATATTCCATATATGAGCTTTTCAGGGCTTGTGCTAGCTTTTTAAATTAGGGAGTCATTGACCCCTTGACCATAAAATTCTGGGGGTCAAAACTGGATTTGAAGGGGTCAAAAGAAGAGCAATACATGAAAGCCTATCAGTCTTTATAGTAATCTATATATCTGAAACAACATAAACAATAAAGTGTAGACACACTTTATTGTGTATGTTGTATCATTTATATACTGTAGATCTTTTGTTAAAGTATGAAGAAAACAATTGATCTATGTAATCTTTTATATTGCATAGGGTGCACCACTGGAAATTCAGTGGGTCAAAATGACCCCCTTCGGGAATTTTTTGCGGGTCGAAATGGAATTTTTGGGAGTCAAAACCCTGGTTTAAGGGTCAAACATGAGCCCTGCTTTTCATCTTGAATTAGCTATGAGAAATTGTTTTGGTTAGGTTTAGCAGACAAGAATGACAAACAGATTAAACGCCAGACAAGGAAATATGATATGCCCCCATCATTAAAAGTATGATGCTTTTACACTTAGATCTAGAAATATTCAAACCATGTAATTCAATCTGCTGTCTATAAATGGAGTTTGTCCATTAGAATATTCCAATCTGTCAGGATTTTCAAGATTGTATGGCGCAGTTGATGGTGGAATGATATAATAATCCCGAATTAACTTCACCAGTCTTGGATCATCCGCTGCCACCTTGGCTTCATTCAGCTTCCTCATTACACTCTTATAATCAAAGGAATTGTTTCGTTGGATTGGAATGATCATTGGATTGAATTTCTGCTCATGCACTACATAGCGTCTCTCATTCGAAAAGGAACCTTTCAGTATGTCCTCCTTTTCATGGAGTGACGGAGGTTGGAGATAGACGTCCTCTGCTGTTATGGGTTTTGTTTGTTGTTTATACAACAAATACATCAGCGTAAATAAGATCCCTGTACCAAGGAGGTACCCAGCTGTGGAAACGCGCATTGTTGAAGTTTGTTTTATAAAAATCTGTCTTCAGGCTATACGGATTGAGGTCCTGTACATTTACTTATGAACTTCAGTAAATACTGACTAGTTGTGTCGTAGCTGGATATATACACCTGTAAAAAATAAATTCATGTATCAGAAATCCTACAAAATGATGGAAATAAATAACATCAATTCGTGTACGTATGAAACTAAAAACATCATTTCACTGCATGAATACACCAAGAAGTATCCTTTGTCACAATTTAGCACTTTGATCGATGGAAATAAATATTCATATTTCTATGAATAAAATTATGAGCATCTCCAAACGTATACCTAATTTGAGTGCTTAATTTCTTAAAAGGTAAAGATAACTTTATTCTGGTAGTAAATTACAGACAATACTAAAGTTTTCGTCAAAAACAAAAGTAATGAGAATTTTCCCAATATTCGGAAAAAATCTCATTTTACCCACTATGCCTGGTTTCGAACCCATTCCCTAAAACCTGCTAAAGACGCTGTAACAAAATACACTGCTAATAAAATCATAAATATTCCATCTTAATGCCATATATATCATTTTTCACCCTTGTCATGCTGTATAAACCTTAGCTAAACTGAATCAAAATCAAAGTTCTGAAAGCAATAGATGCACTTATAAAGAATCAGTATTTATTTTGAGATAAGTGACCTGTCATCTGAAAAGTCTAAAAAGTTTGATCCTGGTCATACTGTGCAAATTTTTTGAATCTTGAATAATTATTTGACATTCCTATGTAATTTTTCCCAAATACACCTCCTAGTTGAACTATGCTTGATCCAATCATTTTTCAATATTTTTATTTTACCAGATGGTACCTTTTTGCATGACCGGTTACAATTTATTGATATATATGCAAGCTGATCTTTGTCTTATACCCCATTGCCAAATTAAAAATATTCCAGATTTGGTATGACAAGTTATAATTTATAGATCAGAGACTGGTAACATGTTGTGATTGTTGTCTGACTGAGGGTGACAGATGTCTCATAATTTCATTCTATTTGTCATGCAAAGACAAATTAGAATTGAAAAAAGATCAAATTACAAAAAAAACTTTGCTCTTCATTTGCCAGTATGTGACATATCATCAATAAACAACAAGAGCTGTCAGAGGACAGCAGAGCTTGACTATAATTCCTAGTGCTGGATAGTAGCAGCAAATCAAAATAAATATTGGAAAATTTCATTAAATGAAAGTCAAGAGTAATGAATCTTTGTCTAGGGGATCATATGATAGTCATAGAAGCATATGCAAAGTTTCAAAGCAAATAGCTTAAGTAGAAACAGAAATATAACTGATATACAACAGTTGCACATAAAAACTTCACGAAGAATTTCCAAGTTGGAAAAGGCAAAAAATTCAACTAAATTCATTATCAGAGTAATGAATCTTTGTCTAGAGGCTATTTATATTATGGTCATAGAAGCATGTGCAAAGTTTTCAAAAAGTCCCCAAAAAGTGTAAATTCAACTAAATTCAATATCAGAGTAATGAATCTTTGTCTAGGTGCTGACATTACGGTCATAGAAGCATGTGCAAAGTTTCTAAGCAAAAGCTTCAGTAGTAAAAGAAATATTACAGATATACATTAGTGGCACATAAAAATTATACCAAATTTTCCAAATCTAAAAAGGGTTAAAATTCCACTCAATTAAATATCAGAGTAATAAATCTTTGTCTGGAGGCTGATATTATGGTCACAGAAGTATGTGCAAAAGTTCAAAGTAATAGTTTTAGTAGAAACAAAGATTTTTAAATACTTGTTAGTTAAATCTTAACCAAAGCATTATGCTGAAACCCACTGCCAGGTGACAACCCCCCCCCCCCTCTGGTGTGCATGCAAAGTTTGTCTAGGATTTGACCCTAATACCTAGATTTTGACCTCAGTTGACCCAATTTCAAACTCATCTGAGATATAACAAGTGCATGTCGTATTGCGATGCAATACAGGAGTCCCCCACCGGATAACAAAAAATCCTCTCTTATAATATACCTCCTACTTAATAGATCTATAACTGTAAAAGTTTAAAGTTGCAAGCACTTATAGTTTAGGAGATATGATCGGGACAAGAATGTAAGACTAAAAAACAACAAAGGGCAATAACTCTAAAAAGTGACATGGCAGAGAAACAGTTCTTCTACATGACACTTGTCCTTGATAAGATCTATCAGTGTACTAAGTTTGAAGTTGCTAGCACTTATGGTTTAGAAGATATGATCCGGACAAAAATGTAAGGGTAAAGACAACAAAGGGCAATAACTCAAAATTTGGGCGTGGCAGAATAACAGTTCTTGAACATGACCATTGTCCTCAACAAGATCTATCACTGTAAAAAGTTTGAAGTTGCTAGCACTTATAGTTTAGGAGATATGATCCTGACAAGAATGTAAGGGTAAAGACAACAAAGGGCAATAACTCAAAAAGTGGGTGTGGCTGAGTTACGGATCTTGAACATGACACTTTGCCTCAATGACATCTATAAGCGTACAAAGTTTGAAGTTGCTAGCACTTATAGTTTAGGAGATATGATCCTGACAAGAATGTAAGGGTAAAAACAACAAAGGGCAATAACTCAAAAAGTGGGCGTGGCAGAGTAACGGTTCTTAAACATGACACTTCTCCTCAATGAGATCTATAAGTGTACAAAGTTTGAAGTTGCTAGCACTTATAGTTTAGGAGATATGTTCCGGACAAGAATGTAAGGGTAAAAACAACAAAGGGCAATAACTCAAAAAGTGGGTGTGGCAGAGTTATGGATCTTGAACATGACACTTCTCCTCAATGAGATCTATAAGTGTACAAAGTTTGAAGTTGCTAGCACTTATACTTTAGGAGATATGATCCGGACAAGAATGTAAGGGTAAAAACAACAAAGGGCAATAACTCAAAAAGTGGGCGTGGCAGAGTAACGGTTCTTGAACATGACACTTCTCCTCAATGAGATCTATAAGTGTACAAAGTTTGAAGTTGCTAGCACTTATACTTTAGGAGATATGATCCGGACAAGAATGTAAGGGTAAAAACAACAAAGGGCAATAACTCAAAAAGTGGGTGTGGCAGAGTAACGGTTCTTGAACATGACACTGCTCCTCAATGAGATCTATAAGTGTACCAAGTTTGAAGTTGCTAGCACATATGGTTTAGAAGATATAGCCCGGACAAAAGCGTGACGGACAGACGGACAGACGGACGGACGGACAGACGGACGGACGGACGGACGGACAGACAGACAGACGGAATCGAGCAAACCTATAGTCCCCCAACCGGTAACCGGTGGGGGACTAATAAAGACAATCATTCTGAAAGATTTTCAAGTTGATCAGGCAAAAATGTAGCCTCTAGAGTAAATACAAGGTAAATGCTGATGACACATGACATACATCCACATAATCAAACAAGAGCACCATAATGGTCCTATATCGATCACCTGTGTAACTTTGTCTAATTAACTAGTATCAAATTCAAGTCATAATTGGACTTTTAAGACTTTTGGTCTCTAGAGTGTTAACAAGAATATTGTCATCAAGGCCCATGATATGGAACAGATCCTTCCCATTTTAAAAAGGTTTCATCCTTATGACTAAACAAAAATTCTGACCAAGTTTCATGAAAATTGGTTCAAATTTGTGGCCTCTAGAGTGTAAACAAGAAAATTATTACTAAAGCTCCTTTTCATGTGATATGACTCAGATCCTTCCCATTTTCAATAGGGTTCATCCTTGTGACTTTACAAACATTCTGACCAAGTTTCATGAACATTAGACAATATTTGTGGCCTCTTAAGCATTAACAAGAAAATTGTCATTAAGGATCCTTTTCCCATGATATGACATGGATCCTTCCCAATTTCGAAAGGGTTCATCCCTGTGACCTGACAATCATTCTGACCAAGTTTCATGAAGATTAGACCCCATTTGTAGCCTCCAGAGCGTAAACAAGAAAATTGTCATTAAGGCCCATTTTCCTGTGATTTGGCACAGATCCTTCCTACTTTCAACAGGTTTAATCCTTGTGACCTGACAATTGTTCTGACCAAGTTTCAGGAATATTGGTTAATATTTGTGGCCCCAAGAGCGTAAACAAGAAAATTGTCATTAAGGCCTCTTTTCCCGTGGTATGACATGGATCCTTTCCATTATCGATAGGGTTCATCCTTGTGACCTGACAATTATTCTAGCCAAGTTTCATGAAGATTGGACCATATTTGTGGCCTCAAGTGTAAACAAGAAAATTGTCATTTAGGCCCCTTTTCCTGTGATATGAAACGGATCCTTCCTATTTTCATTAGGGTTCATCTTTGTGACTTGACAATTATTCTGACCACGTTTAATGATGATTGGTTCATATTTGTAGACTAGAGTCAATGCATGACACACAACAGACAATAGGCATTCAGAGATAACAAAAGCTTACCTTGGTTGAGCTAAAAAGCTCAAATTGATCCAAAATTTGGAGGTCAATCTAAATTCCCTAAATAATTTAAGTAGAGGGTCACCCAAGGAACATTTCTGCCAAGTTTTGTTAAAATCCTCCATTTAATCGTTTAGCAGATGATTAAAGAAAAAGTTTATGCATGGAAGGGGGGATGGATGGACACACAACTGAAAAGAGGGCATGACAATAGCTGACTGGCCCTCAGCCAGTGGAGCTCAAAATTAGATGATACAAATGTCTGACTGCACATTTGTAGGGATGTAGGAATATTCTGGGTTCGATATGACAAGAGTCAAGTATGGAAGTACACAAGAACAAACAACAATACCATTGTATGATTGAAAGACTGAGTAAACTATATACAAACAAATTCATAAATAATTAAAGTTACAATCTGACATGAACCTAAGATTATTGATTTGAAGAAAAAAATGTATAACAGATGTTAGCTGTAATCTGTAACATTAGCAGTGATAATTCTGGCTCAGAATAATATATGTGAAAAAAGATCTCATTTAGCCATTCTATGAGAAATTAATAATTTTGGCGAGAAATTTTACCATATCCTACATTACTTTACATTTTGCTTTGAGAGTTTTTTCTCTCCTTAGGCCAGTTATAATGAGATTTCAGGTACAAAAATGAAAGATTTCTCAATATCTCGTCAGAAAATGATCACTGCCTTAGACAACAAAGCGGATCAGGGCTAAGCAGACAGTTTGTTTGTTTGTATGGGGTTAAACACCACTTTCAACATTTATTGTAGTGGCTGGTGCACTAACCAAAATGGTTTTCTGTTGCTTCTTACACCATTGCAACCACAATTTCTCATCTGCTAGCTGCTCATTCTACTTAGGCCTACTACTACACAAGGGCATAGCTCCCATTACACACATTACACAAGTGCGTATTAGAAATAAATCCCCTTTTGAAAAATTTCGTTGATGAATGATCATTACATCAAAACTACAGCTTTTTATTTAAGCTGTAGTTACGATGTTTTTATTATTCACCAACGCTCAAATCATACAAAGGAGGTTCACGAAGGGCATTCATTTTTTCTCACAGTTCTCATTTCACCTTTATCCTATATATTCTTTCGTTGTCGCCTTCTGAGTGTGTATAAATTTCAAAATCCTAGTTACACCTATGCTACATACCCATTGACAGGAGAAAAATGACTTGTGTAACATTGACTTGTCAAATGTGGGATGAAAGTTTGCCAAGCAAGTTTGAAAAGGGTTAAAATTCCACTAAATTCAAAATCAGACTAATCAATCTTTGTCTATTGATTTTTATACAAGGGCATAGCTCCCATTACGCACATTACGCAATTGCGTAATAGAAATAAATCCTATTTGGAAAAGTGCCGTTAACAAATGATCATAACATCGAAACTACAGCTTATTTAAGCTGTAGTTACGGTGTTTTGATTATTCACCATTGCTAAAATCATAAAAAGGGGACGGACGGATGGCATTCATCTTTTGCCACAGTCCAAATATCACCTTTATCCTATTTATTCTTTGGTGGTCGTCTTCTGAGTGTGTATAAATTTCAAAATCCTACTTACACCTAAGTAAGCTACATACCCATTGATAGGAGACAAATGACTTGTGTAACATTGAATTGTCAAATGTGGAATGAGAGTTTTTGCCAAACAAGTTTGAAAAAGGTTAAAATTCCACTTAAGTCAATTTCAGAATAATAAATCTTTGTTTAGAGGCTGATGTTATGATAACAGAAGCATGTGCAAAGATTATAAGCAATAGCTTTACTAGAGACAGATGTATAACAGATATACAGCTGTTGTCAATAAAAACTTAACCATGATTTTTAAGTTCGAAAAAAGTTAAAATTCCTCTTAATTTAAAATCAGACTAATCAATCTTTGTCTATTGATTTTTATACAAGGGCGTAGCTCCCATTACACACATTACGCAATTGCGTAATAGAAATAAATCCTATTTGGAAAAGTGCTGTTAACAAATGATCATAACATCAAAACTACAGCTTATTTAAGCTGTAGTTACAGTGTTTTGATTATTCACCATTGCTAAAATCATAAAAAGGGGACGGACGGATGGCATTCATCTTTTGCCACAGTCCAAATATCACCTTTATCCTATTTATTCTTTGGTGGTCGCCTTCTGAGTGCGTATGAATTTCAAAATCCTAGTTACACCTATACTACATACCCATTGATAGGAGACAAATGACTCATGTCACATTGACTTGTCAAATGTGGGACGTAATTTGCCAAGCAAGTTTGAAAAGGGTAAAAATTCCACTTAAGTCAATTTCAGAATAATAAATCTTTGTTTAGAGGCTGATGTTATGATACATGTGCAAAGATTATAAGTAATAGCTTTACTAGAGACAGATATACATCTGTTGCCTATAAAATCTTAACCAAGTTCGAAAAAGGTTAAAACTCCACTTAACCCTTTCCTGTTTTACAAAATTTTAGACCTGTCCAAATTCAAAGGTTTTGCAGACGAAAATTTAAAGTGGATTTAATTTGGAAAATAACCATTCAGTAGGGCAGAAAATAGTGTGGAAAAAGAAGATATTGCTTGTCGGAAGCAATTTCTTCTTTTTTCACAATGTTTTCTCAATCATAAAATCACAGGCACGTAAAAAGCAGGGATTAACAGCAAAGGGTTAATATCAAAATCAGACTTATCAATTTTTGTCTATTGATTATCAATATGGATGCAGAAGCATTCTTCAAATTCTAGCAAAAGCTTTATAACAAACAGAGTTATAACAGATACCATTATACATCAGTTGCAGGTAAAAACTTTACCGAGAATTTCTAAGTCCTTATACGGTAAAAAATGCCAATAAATTCAATATCAGAGAAATGAATCTTTGTCTAGTGGCTAATATTATGGTTACAGAATCATGTGTAGGGTTTCAAAGCAATAGCTTTTGAAAAAGCAGAGATATTACAGATAATCATCAGTTGCATGTAAAATCTCAACAAAGATCTCGCAGTCTGAAAAGGGTTAAAATTCCATTAAATTCAATATAAGAATAATGAATCTATGTCTAGAGGCTGATATTATGATCACAGAAGCATGTGCAAAGTTTCAAAGCAGAAGCTTTTAGTAGAAACAGAGATTTGACACAGTTGCATGTAAAAACTTTGCCAAAGCATAACACTGAAGCCTCAGTAACTGGAATAGCCCCCCTATTCTACGAATAGTTGAGCTAAAAAGTAGCATAAATTAGCTTAGAATGACAAATGATGATTTGTTTCTCCTTTAGCAAATGATGTCATTCTCTGATATGGGGGTAAATAAAACTTAAGTTTTTCCTGTTTAAATAACCTCCTTCTTCAGGGTTTGACACTGACAGTGTCATTGGATCCCATGAATCCCAATATATTGAGAGAGATCCCTTTACTTCAAAGGAAGGTATTCTGACAGGATCCTTCTATCTTTATACGCTTTTTCATTGAGCATGAAATTTCTGCAACGCAAGGTATATATTTCATTTTGTTCCATACATTCAAAGTTAGAACCTTTCCTTGCAAAGATATTACAATCTGGGATTATTCTGGGATGGGCCATACTGATTTTGGGGAAAACTTTTTATTTTAGACTAATCTGATTACAGCTTTGAATGGACCCCTATATTCAATCTATTCAAATCTGATGCTTATTCTATTTAATCTGCTATAGGTTAGGTATTAAGGATTCTTTGGCCTACCACTTTTTCCAAATGACCCATCAATTTTTGAGATGGCCCATCAAAATCTTAGATTTCATATGTGACAGGGCAGTCCATTTCTATGGCCCATCATTTATTTGAAGAGAGTGATCCCTGATTATTGGAATCCTAAAGGTTACAGATAGGGATTCTTTGAAATCCAATCATAAAATAAAAAGTGTCGACCCCTGTTCTTAATGCTATTTATTGCCAGTTTAAAAAGTGGGAAATGACTGGAAAGAGAGGAAACTTAAATCATTATCTGCAGGTTCTCTTTTAAATCATTGCAAATACAGATCCTTTTAGCTAAAGCTATGTCATGCAACAACTCAGCCGGTCTGAATCCATGATGGACTTAGATCAACCCATTAATAGTATTTTCTGAGTAAACATATATCAACAAAAGGTTGTGTACCAGACAGATCTAGGTTTTCTTTAGACAAAGTGTATACCGAGATCTTCATTCATAAGGTCACACGTCCAATCCAGAGGTGTTCTTCCTTGAACAGTAACGGTACCCTCAAAAAGGACCTATTCCAAATGTCAAAAAGTGAAGCTTGGCTTGAATATCATATTATGCCAAAGCCATTCTATTTTTATAAGTATTATTATTAAAAAAATACAAAAGTATTCAATCTTCATTCAGTTATGAGGAAATTTGAGTCTTAATTGATCAGCAAATTAAATTTTAAGAACCATTTTAAGATTCAACCTAATTCAAACAATCATTTTGATTTGATATTAACCCTTGTCATGCTGAATAAATTTTGGCTAAAAATTTTAATCAAAATCAAAGGGCAAAAAGCACTGAAAGTTCCAACCGTAGGTCAATCTTTATTTGAAAATCTAAATCTATTGACAATTTTGGTTTGAAAGTGAAAAACAGGTGGTGTAGACTAACATCAGACTGCACATGTGTGCATGCTGATGTTTGTCTATAGCTCCTGCCAAGACAGGAATAATCCGGGTTTGGCATGACAAGAGTTGAAAATACAATATAACTCATATTTAGAAGAAAAAGGATAAATATAGTAAGGCATATCTGCATTATTTGTACAAAGCTTATATTTTATGCAATTAATCTATGGGCTGTATAACTCGATACAAGTCGACCGGGCTGGATTATTCAATGGGCAGATTTAGTAAAGATTCTCTGAGCTTGTTGATTATCACAAGCTACATTAACAGAAGTACATATAAGGGGGTATTTCCAGTCTAAAATCTTTTTTTCTCATTAAAACCCCATATTGTGGGTACTCATTTGAATTGTCTTGATGAGACAATTCCAATGACTACCCACAATATTTAATTTATACAGCCCATAGATTAATTGCACAATATATGATTTATGCAAGTAATTTAGAAATAATTATATCTTGAATTCCAAAATACCCCCAGGCCCTCTATCTATAGCTCTGATTACATTAATAAATTACAGAGGTATCAAGAAATATAACATACAAGAGGACCATGATGGCCCTAGATCGCTCACCTGCGTCTCTTTGGCCTTGGGAAATCAATTTAATTAATGAGGCAGATGTTAAAAAGGAGATAATTTCTACATTAAGATCAAAAATACCATGGAATGTTTTCAGCCAAAAGCAAAAAAAAAAAAAAACAGATATGCCTTTTTGCTTTTTGATTCTGTGTAAAACAGGATGCACCCGGGTGGAGCCAATATGTGACCCTAGGGTCTTAATATGAACAAACTTGTTAGAGGTCCATTAGATGATGATGCTAGAAACTAAATATGAAAGCTGCCTGCCTTCTGATTTCAGAGAAGAAGATTTTTGAAGATTTTCCTATTTTCACCCATCATGCTCAGATGAGCTAAAAGGGATGTGCCCAGGTGGAGCTCAAATATGATCCCAGGGTCAAAATATGAACAAACTTGGTAGGAGCTCACTAGATGATACTACATACCAAATATGAAAGCTGTGTGCCCTCTGGTTTCAGAAAAGAAGATTTTATAAGTTTTTTTATGAAAAAAGTGTTGCACCCAGGTGGAGCCCAAATATGATCCTAGGGTCTGAAACTTGGTAGAGGTCCACTAGATGATGCTACATACCAAATATGAAAGCTGTCTGCCAATTGGTGTCAGAGAAGAAGATTTTTGAAGATTTTCCTTTTTTTACCCAGAAGAGCGAAAAGCCTAAATATAACCCCATGTTCTAAATATGAACAAACTTGGTAGAGGCTCACTAGGTGATGCTACATAATAAATATGAAAGCTGTCTGCCATCTGGTTTCAGGGAAGGAGATTTTTTAAGATTTTCGCTCTTTCATTCTATGTAAAAAGTGTTGCGCCCTGGTGGAGCCCAAATATGACCCCAGGGTCTTGATATGAAAAAAACTTGGTAGAGGACCACTAGATGATGCTATAAAGCAAATATGAAAGCAATCTGCCTTCTGGTTTCAGAGAAGAAGATTATTGAAGATTTTCATTGATTGATTGAATGGAGTTTAACGCCGCTTTCAACATTATTTCAGTTATATCGCGGCGGCCGGAGCACCTACCAATGGATTCCTGGTATTTCTTTCACCTGTACTACCATTACATCCTTTCCTAGCCTCCGACTGCTATCTCACATAGGTTTACGATTATCTACCCATTGGTGAGAGACAAACGTCGGAAAGGATATTTGCCGCCACCGGGGATCGAACCCACGACTTCCAGATTGGAAGTCTTATGCCTAACCAATTGAGCTATGGTGGCGGCTCTGAAGATTTTCATATTTTCACCCTTTTTGTTAAGGGTAAAGGGAAAGTTTAGGGTGGATTTCATTTATTTAAACAACTTCAATAGAGCTTGACCCATCCAGCATCCTGCAGGAACATCCCTGCCATCTTTCATCAAGATTTGCCCTCTGCTTTAGGAGGAGAAGTTATTTAAAGAAATTGTGGATGATAGACGACAGACGATGGACATTATACGATCACATTAGCCCACCTTGAGCACTTCAGGCTCAGGTGAGCTAAAAATAATTAAAAAACAATAGGGATGGGAACAAATACTCGAATATTCGAATATTAGTTTTTCCCGCGAATATTTGAATATGATTTTCGAATACGAATATTCGTTTTTATGCGACTGAATATGAGCATTTGCCTTTAATTTCTGGAAAGAGAAGTAAAAGAAGGGGAAAGTAATTTCTCAATATTGAAAAGATTTTCTCACATTTATCTTCAATCGTATGTATATAAGTGTCAAGAACGTACAGGAAATTCAATAATTATGACAGGCTGCAAATCTTCTTATCAGCAGTCTTTCAGTGAAACATCAACCAATGTATGAATGTGTTAACATAGCACCTTTGGAGAGTTGAAACCTATTTGCAAATTTTCGAATGCGTCCAATCAATTGACATTAAGCCTGAACAAAGTTCAATCGAAAATCAACGCCCACGCGGCATTGTTATAACATTTCATCTCTTGACTCGGTTTAAAAGAAAAGTTAACAATTGTATTTTCACCGGCAATAAGTCGAGTGCCCAACCATGAATGATTTGCAATAGGCCCATATTCATCGATGGGCGAACGATTTGTCTTTTCTACTCATAATATTTTCATAAAAATCACGTCGTAGTTATGACGCCTTGATTATCCACCAAGTATAAGGCGTATTTTTTTGATTCCGGTTTATCTAATATTTTGTTTCCAGTGTGTCTGTTCTGTCGTACAACAATTTATAACACATCACCAAAAAGTGGAAAAAAAAAAAAATAAATGTAAATTCTCGGAAGTCGAACTCTAAAATATTTGTTCGGGTCGGTCGACGCCAAAACACCGCAATCAAAGCTTGAATCACCACGAACTTTTGATCGCACATTTTACACTGTATAGTGTGAAAACATTGACATGACTGACCGTAACCTCTATTAGCATACATTACATGCTAGACTGATTGTCACATGGTATCCCCGTTAGGTCTTGTTTCACTTCGTGAACCAAGTTTCATTATGAATACCTATAAAATGACACTGTGATGAGTAGACACTTGTCATGGTACGTAGAAAGAGTAAAGCTTCAGCAGATGAAAGACAGTGGTTCGAGTCACTATGACAGCATATTTTTTTTTCTATGTTTCAATCCATTTTATAGATTTTTTTAATAATGTTGAAAATCGCTCGATTCTCAAAGAGATTTGCTGTATGTTATAAACTATTTGTTTTGCCCATTGGCTTCTTTTTGTTTTATTTGTTTGAATGGGGTTTAACGCCTCTTTTAATATTTTTTTCGGTCATGTTGCGGGGCTGGAACGCTTAATTGTGGATGCCTGGTATTTCTCTTACGAATACTACCACCACAATTCTTCCGAGACTCCAGTTGCTAATCCCATATAGGCCTGTATCTTCGATTATCGACCAAATTTGCCCTCTAGGCCATTTGACAGCGTCTTGTGTTTTTCATATATGAGGTCAGGAGATAGAATGCGATAAATGAAACATGCTGTGCAAACCAATTTTTGATATTCAAACACAAGATAACTAGTCAAATGGGACTAACAGGAAAAAGAAAAAAATAATAAAACAGTTGGATGAAAGCAGATTCGAACTCATGGTCTCTGCACCCGTAGTCATCAGACTAGACCTCTCGACCACATGGTCAAACAGTGTGTATTGCTCCTATTACATTATACAAACATGTTTAAACCCCACACACTACCCGGATTTTCAATGTTTTTCGAAAGCTTGCGGCTACCCTCGATGATAAATGTATTCATTGGATAAATCATTCATTGCATAAAGGTCAAGTCATGTCAATAATTTCACACTATACTAAATTACATTGTCACATAAAAAGGTAATATAAAGTAAAATCAAGACAAATAATTCAAATTTTATTGGATGTGATTGGATTATCCAAGTAAGTTCATCATTCCACAAGGTACGAGAAACGCAAGTTAATCCTCCTTGGAGATTAAATGACGTCTCGGGTTGCGCCTTTTGAATTATGTAATTTTTGATTATATCTATTTTAAGCATATTTTAAACTAATCTTTTTTCTGCAAATTAAAGTCAGAGAATCCGATTTAAGTCAAATTGAATCTCTTTTCTTTTGATTCATAATTTGTACAAGTTAAAATAACCTTGAACAAAAGAAGGAATAGTAATCGGACATAACCAATATTCGGATATTCAATTTTGAATGGAACCAAAACGAATATTCGAATATATTCGAATATTCAAAACGAATATTCGAATATTAATTTTGCTATTCGTTCCCATCCCTAGAAAATAACCTTCTGACACATTTTTTCTTGCTTCAATATAAGGTTTCTATCGATTTTTAAGGGTCAAAACCCTTGCTATAGGGTCAAAAACGGGCCCTGATGCTTTTTTCTGCTGATGCCTTCTTGTTTAAGGTAGTGGAACCATAATTATAAGTTCTGCAACGTTTCAGATCTCATGATCTGTCACAATGTTGACCGAGATTTCATTATAAAAATCATAATGAAACCTAGGTTAACACTGTTTAAGTTCAATAATTTCATTACTTCCAAAACATTTCTATTAAGGGTCCACTACCTTAAGACTACTTCTGCTTCATACTGCTTATCACTCAATACTGACTTTTACTAGCAGGTGCTTGTCTGGAAACAGTTAATAGTAAAAAGGGTGCTGTAATTAAGAAAGATGAACAAATATATAAATTAGTAGGGATTTCATAAAAATAAAAACTTTAAAATGACTGCCTTGGTGGCCTAGTGGTAAATGCACTTGACCCATACTAGGTCCATGGTTCAAGCCCCCACGTTGCCAAGGTGTGTTTATCAGCAAAACACATAATAGGCAGCCCCAGTTCATCCAGCTGTAGAATTGGGTAGCAGTGTGTTTAAACCACTGCCATTCAGTCTCTCTCAGGGATGTGAAAACATCAGGATTTAATGCTTGAGAGCGATTCAATTAGCTTAAGTTTTTAAGTTATAAAGTGTTTACCGAGTGTTTCAACTGTATTGCTTCTTGTTCTGGGCCAGGGTGGTACCTGTCCTTATTAAGGCTGTGTGCTATAGTTGTAGTTGGGAGTGGTTCCGGTCTTGTCTGCACCTTGCCAGTTGGCCGACCACCTCAAGACTGCCCAGTTACTGGATACACTGGTTCCCCACATCACCTTTTGGCGCCACACCTTGGGTCATGACCTTACCTATCACTGACCTGTGACCTCCCATAAATCACTCGTCACAACATTCCCCCCAACTTTCTCCGAATGGTTCTGATTCCATCCTTATTAAACCATGTGGGTGGGAATTTCTTGTCTGTGTGGCTTATCCAGTACTGTATTCCTGGCCAAAAAGCCATGTCATTTGGGCTAGAAGCCCTAATAATGTTTGGTATCTGTACAAAGCTAGAAGCCTTGTTACCATACTTTCAGACTGTACTATATATGCAACTTACCAAACATTATCGTCTCAGTCGGCCTGTGCTACTGGTATTAACTAGAAGTCTTTACCAGCCTGTGTTTGGGTATTACTGATATTAACTAGAAGTCTTTATCAGCCTGTTTGTGGGGAATGTCATGGACTAGAAGTCCTCCCCATGTTTGTCTGGACATGGGCCTAGAAGGCTCCTTTGATTGACTTGTTCAATCCTGAGGTAACTATTATCTTGCATTGACTAACTTAATCTCCTAACTTGGTTGCTTTATTTCTGCCGCCCTTATGGTATACCTCCTTAACTTTATTTCTAGAATCCTTTATCTGTGCAGTAACCTTCATGCTCCATCGACTACCTTAACCTTAATTATACCAGTTAGCCTTAACACTAAATAGATGTGACCTAATAGCTATGGATAATTTTGGGCTTAATATTGATTGACCTGTAGAACTGGTAGAATTTCTTTAGTTGACTGTAGTACTCTGGAAGAACCTTAATTGACCTTAACCCTGGCAGAGTACTGTAACTTGACCTTTTGTCGATGTGCGCTACACAGTTGCCTTAACCTTCCTTTGGCAGAAATGACCTTAGATCAGCCGCAATGCCACATGGAGCCACAAGATTTTATCCTTGAGGTGCATCCGCATTCCATGAATGGCCCTTAAGGTACTAATCCTAGCACCAGCTGACTGACCCTCATTCCCTTTAATTCCCTTAAATGCCAACCGCAAATTGTCACATCATGGAGCCTCAAGGTGTTATTCTTGAGGTGCGTCCGCATTGCATGAATGACCCGCACGGTACCAGACCCAGCACCAGTTGACCCTTAATTCCCTTAAGGAATTGCTCCTATAATAATAAGAGTATCAACCGCAAATTGCCACATTATGGAGCCACAAGGAATTTTCCTTGAGGTGCATCTGCATTCCATAAATGACCCGCACGGTACTAGACCCAGCACCAGTTGACCCTTAATCTCCCTTTGGAATGGACCTTAACCAAGAGTTCCTTATTGTTTCCCTTATCCCTGAAGATCTACTTGTACTGTACATGTTATACCTAAAAGGTAAAGTCTAACCTGGCAAATAGATCTGTCTATTGCAAGTAATAGTTCCTCTTGAGAGACAATCGCATAAAGCAATTACTCCCCTTTTGTGTCCTTACCCTTCCGGAATTTTCTCCTAGTGCCACGTTTCATGCATATTGCTTTGCATAACCCTAGGGCAAATTTTTGTCCATATTCCTGTTCACTTAATGTTGGCTAGAAGCTGCAACATAAGTTGATCTGTCAAGTTCTATTAAGCTAGAAGCCTAATCAGAAGCTTGATATTTTAACTTTTCATTCACCATAGATTAGATGGAACAACTTATCATAACATGAGTAACTACTCACCAAAGACTTACTTTTTGCAGATGCTTACTCAGTGTTTGCTATCTGCTTTACATTTGTCACTAACCAAATGCATATTGGTTTCTAGCTATCATTTAACCAACCTATTTCCCCCCAACTTTCAAATGAAAAAGAAGCCTTACTATTGAGTAATTCATATCATTGATCTTAATTCACACACTATGGGGTAAATAGTTCGTAACAATTACTGAGCTGGCCATTACTCAGGCATTATTACCATGCTTTCTTCTCAGTAGCCTTTGCAAATGACATTTTGACATCAAGTCCTAATCTTGCTAAATATTTTTTTTTTTTTGTCCCATTCTATCATACTTTATATTCAGAGTTGAATTATTTGCCCTTTATAAATTTGAAAGCTGATCTTAATTGAGCTCTTCATATCTGATTTGTACTCTGTATAAATTTAGCTCTTGATCTTAATTCATAATCTTTAGCTTAGATCTGTTCTGGTGATGCTTGGCAATATTAAGTGCCTCTTGAGAACTATTTTATTTAATTCCGAATTCAATTTCTACTTCAATGTCTCAAATGGTCAACCCTTATTGTGTCACTCCTGTGCCTAGAAGGCCCAGTCTGAACATCATTTCAATATGATTTTCTGAATGTCTAACCTTTTTAAGTGACCTCTCTCTTTTCTATGAAGAAGGCTTGATATTTAATCAATTTCTTTTAGCTCTGAACTCATTACTGGTTTAAGTCAGTCTGTCGTTTAATTACTATAAATAGTTCTCTTATAATTTTCTTACCTTTTTTTCACTAACAAGTAGGCACTTAATTTTCTTGCAGCATAGACACATTCATGTTAGTCTAGAAGACGTAACTGCATCCCTCTGCTGGTGGATGTCCAAACTAGAAGTCTGAATGCATCCCCATTCTAACTGTAGTATGCCATTGCTCAATCTAGAAGACAGAGCATTTCTTTCCTTGTTGCTATGTGTTCAGTATAAAAGACGTAAACACTCCTGTCATGCATGATTTTAAAATGACCCGTTTTGTTCTGCTCAGGAGCAGTCTAAATCACCTTTACGTGGCCTGGAGTATGATACTGGCATTTATCCTGGCTTGCTCTGTCTAGAAGACAGACAAGGATCTTTGTCTGGGTGTGATCTAGAAGACCACATAAGTAAGTGCTTTGACTGCTGTTTTCTAGCTGCATTTGTTTTGACCAACTTGCATTATTGACCGTGCTTGCAGCTTTTCAATGCTAAAGGTATTTTAACCGCACTTTCTTTAATATTCAACCTAACTTAGACTAACTATTTTTACTTACAGATCTTTTATTCTTGCTTTCTTGTGCAATACTTCTGGCACTTTCAGTTTAAAATGGTCTTCAACTATTTTATAGAGGAGTCATTAAATTTCAAGAGAACTGGAGAACTCGAGTAAATTGAGGCTGGAGAATACTTTCCCCTCCCTCCAGAAATTAAGTTCAGTGCCTAAAGGACACTTACAAATATTTTTCAAGTTCCCAGTATCTCACCAGAAATATCTCATGTGAATTTCAGAGTATTTGTAAGATTGTAGAGATTTTCAATCCAAGAAATGGTGGTCTATTTTCCTATCTAATAGGGCCATAATAAGTATTTCCAAAGTAACTTTCTTTTTCATCGTGTGTATGAGTAAACAGACAGTCTTTTGGAGGATGTGAGTTAACTATCTAGAAGATAAATTACTCCTGTTTTCCTGAATTGTAGGACTATGCACTTACTTTGATATAAATTTGAAGGTCCCTGGCTTATTTCTGTCAGATGAGGGTGGGGCATGCCAATTAATTTGCACGGGGCAAAACCTAACTTGAATTAAATAACAACATCCCTCTCTCCTAAATTGTTGGTCATTTGTTTCCCAGGGCCTTCAATTTGTTACCAGGAACTGCTAGAAGCGCGTTCCGGTCTTTGGACAACTAAGCACAAACATATTGAAGGCTTCAAAGATAGAATCCTTAACAACCTTGAATACTGGCTTGAAATACTATTCAAGTAACTGTAACAACCTTTTTTCATTGAAAAAGAAGCCTTTATATGCCAAAAATAGTCAAAAATCGAATAGGAAATGGGCGCGAAAACCCATGACAAAACGGCCTGACTGCTATCTAATTCGAACCTAAGTAATTTTTGTTTTACCTCGTCGCCAATAAAGTGTTTACCGAGTGTTTCAACTGTATTGCTTCTTGTTCTGGGCCAGGGTGGTACCTGTCCTTATTAAGGCTGTGTGCTATAGTTGTAGTTGGGAGTGGTTCCGGTCTTGTCTGCACCTTGCCAGTTGGCCGACCACCTCAAGACTGCCCAGTTACTGGATACACTGGTTCCCCACATCACCTTTTGGCGCCACACCTTGGGTCATGACCTTACCTATCACTGACCTGTGACCTCCCATAAATCACTCGTCACAACAGTTATGCCCACTTTTATTCTGTTGATCTTGTTTCATGTGTCGTCATCCTTATCAGGACCATATAAACCTGCATGTGAAATGATGTGCATTCATAGCTGCTCCCATATTATTCTCCAGGTCTATTCTGTAGAATTGCCGAGGGTTCCCGACTTGGGAATCAATTGTGAGATCCTGTCATCCACGAAAGGCCGGACTTTGGCCTTGACCCTATCTGGCAGATCATTAATATAGCCTACCTTGAGAAAATGACTCTTTCTTAGAACTACCTACTGTCTATATGTTAACCTATTTTAATGATAAATTCTGAGGGAAATATATTCGAAAAGGCTAATTTTCTTACCACTCCAAAGCAGCTATGTCGTACATGGTATAATTCAAAAGTAAAATTATTGATTTAACATAAATTTTTAGAAGCAAATAAATTATTTATTCATTTTCATAATCAGAAGATGGTTTATTCCTTCTATACAACCCCACCCACCCACCCCCCCCCCCCCGAAAAATTTTTTTTAGGTCAAATGGATATTAAATAACATATTTATAAAAAAAGTAGTGAAACGTCTTTACAGAAACAAAAAGGTAGTGAAACGTCTGGGTAGGAAACGTCTGAATAGTGAAATGTCTCAGGTGTGAACAGTCTCAATAGTGAAACGTCTGACACCGACCCTATTTGGCAGATCATTAATGTAGCCTAACTTGTGCAAATGACTCTTTCTTAGAACTACCTACTGCCTATATGCTTATCTTTTTTAATGATAAATTCTGAGGGAAATATATTCGCAAATGCTAATTTTCTTACCACTCCAAAGTCTTTCTTCTTCAAATAGAGGCTTTTGTTTCTGTCGGATACTTTGTTTGATAATTATGAATAATTTGACATTTTTCTAATAGATCACTTGGAATAAATGATAACTCCCGATAAGAAAAATAAAATATATTGTAAAATTATTTTTATTTTATCAAATTTTGCTATATTATCGGCATTGACTCGTATTTTCTGAAAGAAAATTTGTTCGATTTACAATCTGATTAATAATCAAATTTGCCCTTTATCATTTCGTCACTGAGATCTTACGTACCTAAAGTTGAATTAAAACTAAAACAATGCGTCAGGAATCAGATAATCCAAAATGGATTAAAAACTTTGCCAATCCCCATTTTCGTAAAGGTGTTTTTACCGGCGTTTTGGCGACAGGAATTACATTTTTGTACGTCAAAGCATTTAGGGAAACAGTCAGTAGCATTAAAGAAAATTATGGTGAGATTTCTTTTAAAACAACTGGATTGTGAAGGTACATGCCTATGGGCATCATCAAGTGTGTCCAGACTGAACTTTGGCCGAGCACAAATTACTGTTACAAATTACTGTTACATATAGAATGAAGGGAATAGTCGCTTGACTTGAGATCTCACTGAATGTCTGTAACCCAGATAGCACATTTTGTCCGTCAGGCCAACGTTGGTCCAACGGCGTAAAAAGATGCAACGTTGGGCCAACCTTGGTTCAACGTTGGCTGAATGATGGGCTAATGTTGGGTTGGTGGTGACACAAGCAATTGGTCGGGCCAACGTTGGTTCACTGGCTGGAGAACGTTGGGATTAAGTTGACTGATGGTTGGATCTATATCATTTTGGCTGTCATACCCATGTGGCTAAAAGGTGTAAAAAATGCAGCGTTGACTTGGCTGAACTTGATGTAAGGCCAACGGTGGATAGATAGTGGCACAAGCAAATGGTTAGACCAACGTTGGTTTTATGTTGGTTCACCGACTGGTGAACGTTGGTATTAAGTTGGCATATGAATTTACATTCATTGGTGGATTTCAATTCATAAAAATGCAGGTGCTTAATCGAATTGTCAGTGTGTGGGTTGGGAGGTGTCAAAATGTCGTATGTACAGATTGGTCTATACTCTATTTAGGTCATTTTGGTAGAAAAACAAATAATATTGGGCCCACTTTCCTGTGTTTTCCGATTGAACAACCCCATTTTGGAAAATTATCCTGTGAAACTTTCAAGGAAATCCGTAAATATTTGTGGACTTTATTTATTAGAATAGGCTTTTACACCGCTTTTTACTATCTGCTATTCAAATAGCAGAGGTTACAACACATAACAATGGATTCCTGCTATTTCTAACATCAATACATTCTTTACTCCCTTTTGTAGCCCTCAGCTGCTATGTCACATAGGTCTACGATTATCAACCCATTGAAAGTAGACAAATAGTTGGAAAGAATGAGTGCCGCCGCCAGGAATCGAACCAAGGACCTGAAGATTGACAATCCCATGCGCTACTAACTGCACTAGGACTGCGGCCTCTTTTCTGACGAACTAGCCGATTTTCGAATTGAAGTTTTCTTATGACCCTACAATTATCCTGTGAACGTTTCAAGGATATCCTATAAGATTAGTGAAGTATATCGCGTAAGAATTGTTTACGGACAGACAGAGGAGAAATATGCCATTGCATTAGTCAGTAAAGCTTAAAAATGGCACCTCCAGCGAGCGTCAACGCTGGGTCACAGGAACATGACAATGTAAGAAATCTAAGTTGAAAAATATTCATAATTGTTACAAAAATGCTGCTAGAGCTTTGCCTCTTGATGAGAACAATGAAGACATCACATATGATATCAGGGTGATGACAATACCGGTATATGTAGACTTTTTCTACCTAAACAGTCGATTTAAAAATAAGTTACATGTACTCGTTTGTTGACCTACCAGTATATTGATATCTGACATACCAACGCTATTCTGACTGTATAGCTGCCGGTCCTTGGCTAGATGTTGGTTCTAAATCTGAGAGACTAGGATGTGAATTAATGGACGGACAGTCACTGAAGAAACAATATGACCCAGATTTACAAATTGGAAAATTTCCGGTTACAGGGTACTCAAAACAGAATCCGGCGACTTTTAGATTACTACACAAGTGTGTGTAAGAATGGAATATTAGTTATTCTCAAAACGAAAAATCTCGGTCCTTAGGACCATCGTGCGATGCCTTTATGCCAATTTTGTATACGAGTTATTGCCTGCATAGTTCCCAATTTTAGTATTCATTTGAAATAAGCATCAATATATTCTTGCTTAAAGAAGTTAAAGATTATTCTCCTGTTAAAGCAAAATGATGTTCATTGATGTCTAGGTGTTCCATGCACCAAACTCATGTTGTATATTGATGCCAGGTGAACTGTATAAAGCACCAAGACCACTCTCGATTTTCTTTGATAACAAAATATTTATGAAATCAATGTTTCAAGATAAAATTAATTGGGGTAATCCGAGAGTTTGTGGACTTAAGCTCGTATAACCTTTTGTTAAACGAAATCACAAAAAATACGGATTCTGTAATTTCCGTGCAAGTCGTTAAGACTCTGTCTAGCGCCACACGAACCCCGCATGTTTTTTTTTTTGTTTTGTTTTTTTATTACGGCGAGTATCAAGGTTCAATAAACTCTAGACTTAAGGTTTATTCATTTTTAAAACTAGTTTAATTCTGCCCAGTAGTTTCAGAGAGAAAGAAATCTTAAGTAAAAGTTGGCATACGAATGCACAACGGACCACAGGCCATGACAGTAGCCCTCTGGACTTTGTCCAGTTGAGATAAAATGAAACTAAAACAAAACGTTGTTCCAGCAACCAGAAATTACAATACATATTCTCTTATAATATTTGGATTTCAACATATATTTCAAATTGTGGTACATGGTTCTACATAGTCCTTGACTGTTCTGAGTACAAAAATACATCTAACCCTCCTTTTATAAGTCTCGTTGATTCTGTAATGTTGGGTATTCCAGCTGGAGAACCGATATTACCACATTTCCGGCGACAAACATCCGCTTTAATTTGGTCGAAAACTATAAGCACTCTCCCAAAACCCACTAAAACTGGTGAGAATAATTATATAGCATTTCCTGAAAAGAGACACATGAAAATAATTGAGCGCGTAAGTTACATTTCCAACAAGGCTCTAGCAATAACTCGGATTTTCTCCAAAAACAGCTAAGCTAAAACGAATCATTTTAACATCCCATATATTTGCTTTGCTGTTAAATAGATATAGTCCACCAAACTTAACACAGGATATCTGTGTATGCAATGACCTCACTTCGTGGATGAATTTAACTTACGAGATAAGCCGACAAAAACAATTTGTCCCTTTGCTTTGTTACTGTGAAGAACAACATGAAATTGACAAGATGAATGATTTTGGGGTGATTTATGAATGAAATTGAATGAGTGTGGAGCGAGTTTTTGGGTGAAATTAAAGAGAGGTTATCAAATATCGCTTATTTTGTTCAAGATGACCAAAATTAGTGATATTTGTAACATCCCTTCATCCTCAAGATGAACAAAATTAGCGATATCTGTTACATCCATTTGATAAAATATACGTGCTTTTCTGTTTATGTGTCTCCGTGGGGCAACCAGCCACTTTAAACTCCACACCAGCATATACAATCATGGAATAATTTGATCGATTTGAATTTAAATATTAGTCCTATTGAACGATTTCGAAATGTTTTCTTATGATTTCGGAGTGTATTTGATTGATTTTAGTGAGTGTTTTGAATGAATGAATAGAGCACTAAATGATTTAGAATGATTTTGATCGGAATGAGTGTCATTTTCAGGATGTTTTTAACTGTAATATTGGTGTACTATACACATGTGAAAAAACGCATAAAAAGCACAACATTTTACTCAAATGTTCTTAAACAATCTTACCCAATTGTCTCGTACTCATCTTTGACTATTAGTAATTAAATTGGTTTGAATAGCCAGGACAATGTGTTTCTAGTACATGTACACACATACATGTATCTTTCTGAAGGATGTGAAAACAAATGGTTTAAAAAAAGTTCGAGATTCTGTGTATTTACCTGTAGACTTGTGTTTGGTCGAACTAACTTGTCTCCTTAGTTCATGCTATACATATTTATATAGATCTCTTTCTTTTCGGGCACATAAAACTCGAGATTTCATCAATTGATAAAATACACCAGATAGTTTTCTTTTCCTTACACAGAATCTGTCACTGCAAGATCAACAATATGTGGGTAAATCGAGTCCAAGTCATCAATCTGCTTTCAAAGCACTGTTCGTTGGAAACATGCAAGGTTTCTGAGATGTTCACGTTCTTTTCAAATTCAGCTCTTTGAATCAGCTTCTAAAAAGATAGAGATAGTTATGGGTACCCGGTATTTATAGTCAGTGACAGTCACATAATGCTTTTCATACAATGCTTCTTATTATTTTAACCTATCACTCTATTTTTTTTCTGTATATCTAAGGCTTGTATTTTGTTTGAAATTAAAAAAAAATATCCAATATTCTGACGATTTGCTCAAATAAGTGAGCTACATGACTTCTGGCCATAATGGGTGGGTGCTACATTCAAAACCAGACAGTGATGTCATAATCTTGTCTGATAAAATGTCTCAAAAGAGGTTAATACAGCAGTAAAAATGAGATCGACGAGTTTGTTAAAAAAAAAAAAGCCTTTCTGTACTCCATGTCACATTTTCAAATTGACATTAAAAAGAAATGATGTCAGGGTTGAAACAACTTAAAATCTCACTTCCTTTTTAAAATGAATACTGGATCTTTTGAACAACATTTTCAGTTAGTAATTCAACAAAGTTCCAATCTTTAAAGAAATGCAATCAAATGTTTAGTAGGGGAATTGAGGTTGAAGGTCCATTCATTTTCAGGACAAGTCAGTGACACATGAAAGGTTGTCAAATCTAAAGACACTGTCAGATGTTAAAATTAAGCTTATCCATGGCATATTCATGGATATATATTAATAATGATATATGAGCATGAGTGTATTGATTATTCTAAACAAATTTTCTGATAGTTTCAACGATAAGGTTGTCATTCAAGGATAAGTGTTAAAATGAAGCTTACACAGAGCAAAGATCTGACAATAAAAACAAATTTGTTTTTCTCAATTATATTAGTATATGATTTAATTTTAGGGGTGTCCATCAAATTCAATTCAATTTGATTGGCTAAAAAATTATGCTTATTTCTCAGTGAAAACAATTTTGAGTACGCACCTATTTAGAAAGATTCCGCACAAAGAAGTTCAATGAATAGTAAATCTGTTTCAATTTTTAGAAATCCTTACATTTTTGCTTGATGATATTAATTTATAAGATATGGGGAGACTGTTAGTTGATTTCATGAAGATACGAAAATAAAAACCAAATCTCACTCATGTATTTCAAAGTCAAAGTTGGTTACCAGAATCTTGCTCAGGCTGCACACAGATAGTTGTCCTTGACAACTATTCTTTTTTTGTAGATCCTGCATGCAGTGAGCAAAATAATAATGTAATATGACCTACATAGACAATCCTAATGACTTATTGCAATACAAGATACATTTAAAATAATTTTCAGACCAATAATATCTACCTTTAAGATATTTTGATTTTAAGAAGGGGATTTTGAAAATTGTCGCTTTATAAAAATGGTTGCTTAATAGACTTGGTCGCACCAGTAAGCTTAACTGTAACTTTGTAATGGTCAATTTAGTCTTGAAATGTTCCAGATGAGGAAGCGACTAAAGCAAAACGAGGTAAAGAAATCTTGAAGTATGGAATGCCTGATGTGGGTCAACACGTACGGTATTACAGCAATCATGCTCTTGTGTATGATCAACAGAAACGAACACCAATTTGGGTAGCTGAGCATCTGACTGAAAAAAGGCTAGAAGGTTTGTGCATTTGTGTTATATATGTTTGATAAAAGGAGTACATTTCTTGTAGAAGTAAGAACATGAGTAGTTTAATTTTAAACACTTGTATAGTAGATCTTATTTCAAGGTCACTTCTCAAGGTCAATCTTTTATGTTCATCATAACCTAACTATTCCATAGAAGAGGGGTTTGGTTAATTGGTAAATACTTATATTAGAGTTTAATAACATGATGGATTTCAAAAACAAAACAACAACAAGAGGACCATGATGGTCCTAGATTGCTCACCTGAGTCTCTTTGACCCCTGGGACATCACATTAATAAATAGGCAGATGTCAAAAAGGAGATCATTTCTACATAGGATCAATACCATGGAATATTTTCAGCCAAGAGCAAGAAGGATGTGCCTTTTCACTCTTTGCTTCAATGTTAAAAAGGATGCACCCATCATGCTCAGATGAGCTAAAAGGGATGCGCCCGCATGGAGCCCAAATATGACCCCAGGGTCTTGATATGAACAGACTTGGTAGGGGCCCACTAGATAATGCTACATACCAAATATGAAAGCTTTGTGCCCTCTGATTTCAGATTTTTAAAGATTTTCATTCTTTCATTCTATGTTTAAAGGGATCCGCTGTGTGGAGCCAAAATATGATACCAGGATCTTCATATGAACAAACTTGGTAGAGGTCCACTAGATGATGCTACATACAAAATATGAAAGCTGTCTGCCTTCTGGTTTCAGAGAAGAAGATTTTTGAAGATTTTCCTTTTGTACCCTTCGTGCTCAGAAGAGCTTAAAGGGATGCGCCTGGGCAAAGCCCAAATGTGACCCCAGGGTCTTAATATGAACAAACTTGGTAGAGGCTCACTAGATGATGCTACATACCAAATATGAAAGCTGTCTGCCTTCTGGTTTCAGAGAAGAAGATTTTTAAAGATTTTTGCTCTTTGATTCTTTGTAAAAAGGGTTGCACCCGGGCAAAGCCTAAATATAACCCAAGGGTTAATATGAACAAACTTGGTAGAGGTCCACTAGATCATGCTACATACCAAATATGAAAGCTGTTTGCCTTCTGGTTTCAGAGAAGAAGATTTTTGAAGGTTTTCCTTTTTTTACCCTTCGTGCTCAGAAGAGCTAAAAGGGATGCGCCTGGGCAAAGCCCAAATGTGACCCCAGGGTCTTGATAAAAACAAACTTGCTAGATGCTCACTAGATGATGCTACATACCAAATATGAAAGCTGTCTGCCTTCTGGTTTCAGAGAAGAAAATTTTTAAAGATTTTCGCTCTTCAATTCTTTGTAAAAAGGGTTGCGCTCGGGCAAAGCCCAAATATGACCCAAGGGTCTTAATATGAACAAACTTGGTAGAGGTCCACAAAATCATGCTACATACCAAATATGAAAGCTGTCTGACTTCTGGTTTCAGAGAAGAAGTTTTTTGAAAATTTTCATGTTTTCACCCTTTTTGTTAAGGGTTAAGGGAAAGTTAAGGGTGGATTTCATTTATTTGAACAACTTTGGTAAAGCTTGACCCAAGGAACATTCCTGCCAAGTTTCATCAAGATTGGTCCACTGGTTTAGGAGGAGAAGATGTTTAAAGAAATTGTGGATGATGGACGCCGCACAACTGACGACGGACATTGTACGATTTCAATAGCTCACCTTGAGCACTTTGTGCTCAGGTGAGCTAAAAACAGTATATTGACCAGTGCATGGATTTTATTTTGATGTAATTTGATTCTTAAGGAAATAATATAGAAAAAGAAGAAATTGCTTTTGACATTGAAATGATACTCCTCTTCTCACAATATATTTTACCATTTGGGATGGTTTCATCTCAAATTACACCTGTGTCTGCAGCCTTTTTCAATTCGGACCAGACTTGAAAAAATGTTTTAAAAGAGGATGAATTAGTTTTGTTTTCATTCTAAAGTAAAATGTCTATTGAAATACTTATTTATAAATGATTTTAAAGTCGTATAATAATAACGTCTTTATTTAAAGAGGCTACACATTTGGTTTCCCAATCTTCCATGTGGGCCTCTGTAACAATAAGTTACAAAACAATGCATGTACAATGAACATTTACATAAAGAACAAAATTTACAAAAGAACAAGCTAACAAACAATAGAACAAACACATTGAAAATATTGATATAAATTGAAATTACTACTTAAAGTATACTTTAAGCAATAATAGTTAAAGCTTGCTGATGAAACAATTTAGCTAGTGTTGGACACTTCCAACAACCTCACTTGTGCATGAATGCCAGACATTTAGCATAAATAGCCATCTACAGAGTGAATTTTTACTCTGATTAGACTGTGCCAATCTGAGTCCTCAATTTGTGAGTAAGTGAAATAAATAAAATAAATCAGGAACCATTCATTTAATAAAATTTAGACATTAATAATTGTTCCTTCCAATCAGAAGAAATGAAAACATATACACTTGAAGATCCCAGTTGAATTAGTACATTTACACAGTTACAAAAGACATCTTCAGAATATTTGAGGTTCTGATTCGTACTTAAAGCAGCCCAAGAAAGTTTTAATTATTAGTTCCCTTCAGAAACTGCAATTTTAAATAGCCTGACTTAAATTGTTCAAGTGATTCAGAGTTTCTGACTGAGATAGGTAGTGTATTCCAAAGTTTTGGACCTGAGTAGGCAAATGATTTTCAAAAAATTTTGAGTTTTGGCTTTGGTACAAGAAGATGATTGTTCTCTGAAGATCTTAATCTAATATTGTTTGCAATTTTTGGTTTCAAACATTTCTCTTGAAGGTATTTTGGAGCACTGGGAATTTTAGTGGCTTTATACATAAGAACGGCCTTCTTATAACTAACCCTGTCATTAAAATGCATCTATCCCAACTTTTTGAAGAGTGTTTCTGATGGATATTCAATACTTTCATCAAGAATAATGCGAGCAGCCCGCTTCTGTATCTTTACAACATCATTAACAAGTTCATTATTACAATTACCCCATATAGTGGAGCAAAAGTCCAAATAAGGTAAGACATAAGCATTTAAATAAACTTTTTGAGCATCAACATTTAGAAATTTCCTTATTCGCAGCAAAAGATATAGTGATGAATTACATTTTTTTAATGTATTTTGAACTTGAATTTTCCAATTCAGCATACTATCTACATGTACTCCTAGCAATTTTCCGTATGTTTGAAGGCTTGGGTCCTTTCAACACAAGTTGTTTTTACACAATGATGTATTTGACTTTCAGGATCAGTTTCAAGAAAGAACATCAAGTTTAAGCCAGATCCAAATATAGACACACCATTCAGTGCTGAAAACAGTGACTACCTGGGGAGTGGGTGGTCAAGAGGACATCTCAACCCTGCAGGCGATAATAAACACAATCTAGTAATATATAATACTTACTTAGTGTATTATATGAAAAAAATATCTAACAAGGTTGGGAGAATTGAAAATTGTCAATTCTCACAATCTTGTTAGATATTTTTTTCATACAATACACAAAGTATGCATTATATTTATCTTATAACCTCTTTTTGTCTTCTTTTCATCGATATTTCCAACAGAAATGCAAGTTTCTAAAAATAACCACATCATTGTCCTAAAAATAACTATGTGATATCATAAAAAATATCATACGGGATGTAAAAATATCACATGGATATGTGTATAGTTACAAGATAAAGCATTTTAACACTGTTGCTTTCAGAGAAGACAACAGTATTGCCAAAGCCCTGGTTTTATTTAGGGGTCCAGATAAGAGGGGGTGAAACCTATCTAAAATTTTCATTTCACAAGGAGATGTTTCAAATAAGTACCTACAACATAGGGTTTACTTGAGAAATAATGAAATTATCTAAATTTTAAAACAAAAATACCCGCTCTATCTGTAGCTCTGTTATTTATGTTAAAACTTTAGTGATATCTTTGGTGTTTACTGGAGGCATTCACTTGAAACTTGGGACACACATTCACTTTTAAAAGATTGAGGGGGATAACTTTAGATCTATTTCTTGTGAAAAATACCCCTTTTAAACTTAGCTGTTTTTGGAGAAAACCCAAGGTATTGCTATAGCCTTAGGTCTTCATTGTCATCGATGTACAAAAACTCTGACATTTTGTGATATTGATCAGCTTCTAGACAAAGAATCCTTTCTTTGATGTTGAATTTAGTTGAATTTTAACCCTTTTTGGGCTTAGATATTCTCGGTTACATTTTTTACGTGCAACTGTTGTATACAATTTATATCTCTGTTTCTACTAAACCTATAGCTTGGAAACTTTTCATGTGTTTCTGTTACCATACTATCAGCCCTGAGACAAATATTTTTACTCTGATATTGAATTTACAGGAATTTTCACTTGTAGTCATTAATTTGCCTTTACTATCCAGTACTAGGAATAAACCAGCTTGGCTGTCCTGTGACAGCTCTTTTTCAACATACAATTTTAATACGGAATGTAAAATGGGATCACTCATGGCATCTGGCGTGTGGCATTCACTCCTTTTCTCCCAAGCATAACTCTGTCACCTTCTGTCCATTTGACTTGAAACTTGGCAGTTATGTTCCTCTTGTGATTAAGGATAACAGTGCATTAGGACCTTAACTGTACCTAGCACTATTTTTGAGTTATTCCCTTTGCTTATTTTTCATACTTGGACAATCAGCAGAGTAACAGGTGTATCTTGTGACAATTTGCCGCCCTATAATTGCCTATCCTGCAACTCAATATCTAAGCCTTGCATGCAAATATGATACTCTTGTTAGCTTATTTCTCATCCATTACCCATAATTTCTTTCAATACATTCTCTTACTTAACCAAATGGTCAACTTTGACGAAACTTTGCATGAATGGTCTTTCGACTGTTCCAAAGTTTTACCAAAGTAGTTTAAAAGATTAAATTCCATTTGACCTTCAACTCTCACAAAAACACAAATTTTCATGTGGCCTATCAGCCCAAAGCAAAAAGAGGGTTCATTGCAAGACTGTATTAAGTGTCAATACAATTTGTTTAGACACTTAGCAAGGTCTTTCACTGAACCATCGGTAATCCTTTGTTTATTATACCCCCACCTACGAAGAAGAGGGGGGTATATTGGTTTCACCATGTCTGTCTGTCTGTCCATCCGTCTGTCAATCCGTCCGTCTGTAGACCTTTTCGTTTCCGGACTTTAACTCAAGAACCAAGTGACCTAGAATCATGAAACTTTACACAAATGTTGCATATGACCCAAGGAAGTGCCCTATTGTTTTTGGGTCACATAGGTCAAAGGTCAAGGTCACAGTGAGACTTTGTTCAATTTTCGTTTCCAGACTCTAACTCAAGAACCAAGCGACCTACAATCATCAAACTTAATGCAAATGTTGCTTATGACCCAAGGAAGTGCCCTATCGATTCGGGGTCACATAGGTCAAAGGTCAATGTCACAGTCAATTTTTGTTCAATTTTCGTTTCCGGACTCAAAAACCAAGCCTCATAGAATCATGAAACTTCATGCAAATGCTGCATTTGACCTCAATATCTGTTACAAACACGTCCTGCACTAATAGCACTTGCATTTTGACAAAGTGCCTGTGGGGGATATAAGTCCGCTCTGCCACAGTTCTAGTTTAATACAAATAAAGCATTAAAATGTATTGCTATTGTAACATAAAATCCATTCAATATACAGTACTTTCATATCAGTTGAATACATTTTTATGCCCCCGATAGAGAGGCATCATAAATTTGACTTGTCCGTCTGTCCGTCCGTCTGTCCGTCTGTCCGTCCGTCATTCCGTCCAAAAACTTTAACATTGGCCATAACTTCTAAATCAAAGCGGTGTCGGGGGCATTGTCATCTTACAGTGACAGCTCTTGTTTAAACATAAGTCCGTTCATTTATAGTTATCTCTTGCATCAAAAATTAAATTTGATTAGATTACAAAGATACTTCAAGACTTCAATGGCATTTACAGTTCAAAGTGAGCATACATTGAAATAATTAAGTTGAAAGAGAAAAAGATAAAAAAAACACTGTGGTGTCGAATACTTGGAAAATTAATTAATAGTTGTGAAATGAGACATTTTGTTAACAATTTCAGGATGCTATGGCAGAGTCATTCTACCTCAGTAATATTGTGCCACAGAACTTGGAAAACAACGCTGGGTTTTGGAATAGATTGGAAATGTACTGTAGAGATCTAACAAAGAAATACTCCAATGTTTATATTATAAGTGGTCCATTGATGGTGCCTGAGAAATCTGAAGATGGCAAGAAGTTTGTGAAATATCAGGTATCATTAAATATATTGACCTGGCATATTGAAATGTTGGAAATGTAATCCTCAATGTGAAATATCAGTTAACATTATTCTATACCAAGATTTATTCCTAGCGAAAGAAAAGCACTCTACAAAAATAATTATGCCCCGTCAAACGAAAAGTCACCAACTGGAAGTACGGTATCAGGGGTATGGAATTCACATGCCAGGCTTGTTGGACAAGGGCTTTTTAACTTGCAGACAAGTACATTTTATAAGGCCACTTGTCCAAATAAGTCAATACCT
Source organism: Fragum whitleyi (assembly GCA_948146395.1). Lineage (NCBI taxonomy): Eukaryota > Metazoa > Mollusca > Bivalvia > Cardiida > Cardiidae > Fragum > Fragum whitleyi. Next base: position 10,978,922 of record OX411556.1, read on the forward strand.
GGGCAATTCTTGGAATGGCACTATGATCTTTTACAGATTAATCAGCCAAGTGTTTGTAGGAAAAAGGAAAAAAATATTTTTTAAAGAAGAAAATTCTAAATTCAAGCATTTTCTACTGTAAAAACAATGTTTTTTTCATAATCTACCTATTCTCCTTTTTTGCTGACAAGTTAATTTTGACCCTGGACAAGAAGAAAATCCTCTTTATCTTGACCAGGGATGAGTGGAGAAAATCTGTATCCCGACACCCCTGCGGTACTTAAAGTGTGGACCCTAGTCAGACTGTGTAATCTGCCCTAATTGACCAGGGTCAAAAATTTTCTCAAGTACAGTCAATCTTGCTCTAGCCACCATGCCTATTAAGCGACCAATTTTATTATGTGACCGTTTTCAGAATCCCCTTTCTCAGTTCAAAATATCTGACTGAATGGATATAATTGGTCCAAAATTTATTATACATTGATCCTTTGTTGTTAAAACTCAATAGAATCGTCTCATCGAGACGATTCTGATGATTGTTTGACAACACAGGAATATTGAGATATTCTAAAAAAATATACATATTCAATAAAATTAATGTTTCCTATTTGTAAACAAAACCATTTTCTTTAATGACGGCTTTTTGGTGGTCCTGTAAGTGGTTGCTTAATACAAGTTTTACTGTAACAATTTTCCTGAATGCAAATTGATTATTTTACCTTCCTATGCAATAATTGCCTAAATCCGCCTTCTGATAAATCAATGTTTCTTTCCGAATATCTATTTAAGTTAGTGGACCCGTAATAGTTCTGCAATGTTTCAGAAGTAATGAACTTTAATAGTGTTAATTTTTCATTTTTCAATTTTCATTAGGAAACCTCGGTCAACTTTGTGAAAGATCATGCGTTCTGAAATGTTGCAGAACTATTACAGGTCTACTTCCTTAGCAGAGTCCCCTGATGGTCCCCCTTTGTGTTACGGGTCACAATTATTCTTCATGAAATGCTCTTATGAATGAATAAACTTCCAAGCTCTCATTGAACTTCAAAAAGCTCATACTGTTTCTGCATTTCTGACCTTAAAATTCATTTTTGTCCTATAGCATGATAAAAATGTATTTCTGTTTTAACACCACTTTAAACATTGTTTCAGTCACACTAAGCTGTTGAAAAAATTACTATCTTAAAACTTTGTATAATTATTTGGTAGAGAAAAATCTTTCATTCTATTACATGTACTTTGAATTTCAGGTTATAGGAAAGAATGAGGTGGCAGTTCCAACCCATTTATACAAAGTTATTATAGTGGAAGACAAGAACTCAAAACCTTTAGCATATGCAGCTTTTGTGATACCAAACAAACCTCTAGGCTATAATTACCAACTCACAGACTTTCAGGTTGATATAAAGGAACTGGAAAGAATGGCAGGTGTAAGATTAACGCCAAATTTTGACGAGAAATCTGTCGAGAATCTGTGTAAACATGATGGGTGTAAACTTATTGAGAGGAATGAGTTTGAACTCTATTTCATTGGTCGAAGACTTGATAGTGCCAATACACCAGAAAGACTGGAAAAAGTTTGGTCAGAGTTGAAGGAAAAGAAACTGGAGCCTACGAAATACCTAACAGAGCTTTACGAGAGAAAGAAAGAAGAAATCAAAAATAAACAATTAGAAAAAGAATCATGATAATACCATTCTTTGGGATTCGTTCACTAGAGTCTAATTTTTGCCAATATTGCCAGCCTCTCTAACAGTAACAAAAATTGAAGGGACTAAATATCCCCAATAGTTTGAAAATTTGACATCCGTACAAGTTGCCTGTTAATATATACCATAATTATTAACACATAATCTTGTCTACATGTATCAATCACATTTGCTGTTACAGATATAAATTCGATACTTGCATTGTTAAATAAATGTGATAAATTGGATTAACATGGCACATGTTTGTTGGTGTTCAAGAGAACACATATCAGCCTTGAATAGTCGATGCAGTTGTTTCCCAAAAAATTCCTGCTTTTAAATCAAATTGTATTTTAGTGGGTTTTATTTTCGCCACCAATGCTAGGTGGCGAAAATAAGACACACAAAAATAAAACCACTACATTTTGGATAAAAACAACGGCATAAGATGAAGTGAAAATATTCCAAAGTACGGTACTGAATATGAAATAGATGGAGGATAATTTTTAGTTTCAGTGGAAGATTGGTTTATCTTTAATTAAGTGAACAACGAAAGTTATATTTTATATAGCAGAGCAAATTGAAGATATAGCTTTTGTTGTCACTCAATGAAAGATCTTGCAAGAAAATTTCAAAACCAAGGTATTTAGCCCACTGAGCTCATCATGCTCAAGGGAAGCTTTTTTTATCAATCAATGACTGTTGTCTAATGTCCCTTGTCAACAATTACTGCGGTAGCAATCTAGAGGCCAAAATTGTGACCCAATCTTCATGAAACTTGATTAGAGGATTTGACTGATAACAAGGAAGAACCACTTTGAAAATTGGAAAGTTTCATCAGAATTTACAAGAAAAGGGGCTGTCATCAATGCGCAATCATTCAATATGAAGGTCATCAATTAAGGTCATTGTCAATTATCAAGGCCTAGCTTCTAAAAAATTGCTGTTACAGGGGCATTAGTGTTTAAGGAACACATCTTTTATGTAAAAGCTATCTCAATAAGAAACATGGGCTTTTTAAAGAAAGCTCTTAAGTAGAAAGACTTTGATCAATAAATTACTTAGACTTTTAAATTGCTAGTCTGACTTCATGGTCTTACCAATATCTCAATTATACACTTAGGAGGTGAGCAATGGAAGGCCATTTAGGCTCTGTTGTTTTAAAGCCAAAAATGGAAAAATTGTGAACAACTTAACATAGTAGCACCTAAAGTTCATCATATTGCTTCTTTAATTACATGTACATTGCAACTTCAGGAGGCCATCAATTCAATTGGTTCTAATTAAAAAAGGATGTTCAACAGTGCAAAATATACAAAAGCTGGGTAAAATCAATTGAAAAAGTGGAGTTTATCAATTTGCTCATTCAACCGGTTTGGCCATGAAACAACTGTTATGACTGCTATTTTGTGTATTTAGCGACCACTTACAGGATCACCAAAAGCAATCTTTCAAGAAAACAGTCGCTTGAAGCAGGTTTTTTTGATAAATTAGAAACATAATTTTAATTGAATGTGTACATTTATGTAATTGTGCATTACGAATAATCCTATTTTGTTAATCTCAACAGAATCATCTCCTGTGAGACTATTCCTGTGAGTTTAACAATGTGATTCGTTTACAATATTTTTAGATGAAAAAATCTTTTTCTTAAGACCCTTAGATATAAAGACGAGAACTTTGGAAACAGTGGCTTAATTAAATGGTTGCTTAATGGATGTGGTTGCTCGAGCAAGATAGACTGTAATTCTACCCTTCCTACATAGCTCAAAGATTTCAATACAAACCTTGCTGCAGTAGAGCTTTACCTAAGGAAAATCCCTGCCAAGTTTCAGCTTGATTGGCCTAGTAGTATAGAAGTTTTTTAAAGATATTGTTGACAGACAGACAATGGACAGATGGCAATTGAGCTACAGATAGAGAGGGTATTTTGGATTTATTTCAATAGAAAAAGCACAAACCCTAAATTGTTTATACTCATTAGAATTGCCTTGTTGAGACAATTCAAATGAATACCCACAACATATGATTTCATTGAGAATAGATATTTTAGACTGGTTTTACCCCCTCTTATCTGTATCTTTAAGGGTGAGCTAAAAACCTAGGATGTCTGCCTTTTTATTTCAAATTAAAAGATTTGAAATATTTCCTTTTATTTAATACCGGATAGGCTTAGTCAGAACCCAAATTTTATCACAGGGATATACGATTTGCTTGGTAGAGGTCCACCACATGATGTTATATACACAAAATCAAGCTGACAGTCATCTGGTTTTCAGAGAAGATTTCTTGAAGATTTTCTTTAGAATGGTATGCCCTTGAGCAGAACCCCTATTGACCCAAATGGTAGATGCAAAAAAGTTCATTCAAATCCACTGGATGAATCTGTCTACATTTGGGATTCAGAAAAGATCTTTAAATAATGTCTTTGTTTTTTAGCTCCACTGGCTGAAAGCCACTGGGGCTATTGTCATGGCGTTGTGTCCGTCGTGCGTCCGTCCGTCCGTCCGTGCGTCCGGTCGTAAACTTTTCTTTAAAAATCTTCTCCTCAGAAACTACTGGATGGATTTCAACCAAACTTCACAGAAATGATCCTTGGGTGACCCTCTTTTAAAGTTGTTCAAGAAATTTTGATCCAATGAAAAACATGGATTTAATGGGCGTGGCTAATTTCCAAATATGGTAAAAAGTGAGTTTTCTCAGATTCTAATCAATGGATACCAGTTAAATTTTACATGAATGATCCTTGGGTGACCCTTTACCAGTCTACAAAAAATCATTGTGATCGGATGGAAAATATGCATTTTATGGGCGAAGGTCATTTCTCTAAATGTTGTATAGTGGAAACTTTGAAAATTATTTTCTCAGAATGTAACTGATGGATATCAACCAAATTTCACTGGAATGATCCTTGAGTGACCCTTTATCAGTCTACAAAAAATCATTATGATTGGATGAAAAATATGCATTTTATGGGCGGAGGTCATTTCTCTATTAGTTATATAGTGGAAACTTTGAAAATCATTTTCTCAGAATGTAACTGATGGATATCAACCAAATTTCACCGGAATGATCCTTGAATGACCCTTTATCAGTCTACAAAAAATCATTTTGATCGGATGGAAAATATGCATTTTATGGGCGGAGGTCATTTCTCTATATGTTTTATAGTGGAAACTTTGAAAATCGTTTTCTCAGAATGTAACTGATGGATATCAACCAAATTTCACTGGAATGATCCTTGAGTGACCCTTTATCAGTGTACCAAGAATTATTTTGATTGGATGAAAAATATGCATTTTATGGGCAGAGGTCATTTCTCTATAATGTTACATAGTGGAAAATTTGAAAATCATTTCTAAGAATGTAACTGATGGATATCAACCAAATTTCACTGGAATGATCCATGAGTGACCCTTTATCAGTGTATCAAGAATTATTTTGATTGGATGAAAAATATGCATTTTATGAGCAGAGGTCATTTCTCTATATGTTACATAGTGGAAAAATTGAAAATCATTTCTCAGAATGTAACTTATGGATATCAACCAAATTTCACTGGAATGATCCTTGAGTGACCCTTTAGCAATGTTCCAAAAATTATTTTGATTGGATGAAAAATATACATTTTATGGGTGGAGGTCAATTCTCCATATGTTAAATAGTGGAAACTATGAAAAACATTTTCTCAGAATGTAACTGATGGATATCAATCAAACATTTTTGGTATGATCTTTGGGTGATCCATTATCATGCAGCCAAAAATTATTTTGATTTGATTTGATGAAAAATATGTCTTTTAATAGCAGAGGTCATTTCTCTATCTGTTATATAGAAGAAACTTTGAAAATCTTTTTCAACATCAGTAGAACCCCAAATATCTAAAAATCTAGTCAAAACATTTATTTGCTTTTACAAAAATTCAAGCCTGTGGAGCGACTCAAGCCATTCATGGCTTTCTAGTTTAGCTCTCCTGAGCACAAAGTGCTCAAGGTGAGCTATTGTGATCGTACAATGTCCGTCGTCAGTCGTGCGGCGTCCGTCGTCCACAATTTCTTTAAACATCTTCTCCTCCTAAACCAGTGGACCCATCTTGATCAAACTTGGCAGGCTCTACCAAAGTTGTTCAAATAAATGAAATCCACCCTTTACTTTCCCTTGACTCTTAACAAAAAGGGTGAAAATATGAAAAATTTCAATATTTGGTATGTAGCATGATCTAGTGGACCTCTACCAAGTTTGTTCATATCAAGACCCTTGGGTCATATTTGGGCTTTGCCCGGGCACAACCCTTTTTACAAAGAAGCAAAGAGCGAAAATCTTTAAAAATCTTCTTCTCTGAAACCAGAAGGCAGACAGCTTTCATATTTGGTATGTAGCATCATCTAGTGGGCCTCTACCAAGTTTGTTCATATCAAGACCCTGCAGTCACATTTGGGCTTTGCCCAGGCGCATCCCTTTAGCTCTTTTGAGCACAATGGGTAAACTAGAAAGCCATGAATGGCTTGTGTCACTCCATAGGCTCGAAATTCTTGTAAATCAAATAAAAGTTTTGACTAGATTTTTAGATATTTGGGTTTCTACTGATGTTGAAAATGATTTTCAAAGTTTCAACTATATAACAATACAGAAATGACCTCCACTCATAAAAGACCTATTTTTCCTCCAATCAAAATAATTTTTGGCTGCATGATAAAGGATCACTCAAGGCTCATACCAAAAATGTTTGATTGATATCCATCAGTTACATTCTGAGAAAATGATTTTCATAGTTTCCGCTATATAACATATTGAGAAATGACCTCCGCCCATAAAAGGCATATTTTTCATCCAATCAAAATAATTTTTGGTAAACCGATTAAGGGTCACTCAATGATCATTCCAGTGAAATTTGGTTGATATCCAATAATTAGATTTTGAGAAAATGATTTTCAAATTTACCACTATATAACATATAGAGAAATGACCTCCGCCCATAAAATGCATATTTTCTATCCGATCACAATAATCTTTTGTAGACTGATAAAGGGTCACTCAATGATCATTCCAGTAAAACTTGGTTGAAATTCATCAGATACATTCTGAGAAAATGATTTTCAAAGTTTCAACTATATAGTATATAGAGAAATGACCTCCGCCCATAAAATGCATATTTTCCATCCGATTACAATGATATTTGGTAGACTGATAAAGGGTCACCCAAGGATCATTCATGTAAAATTTAATTGGTATCCAATGATTAGAATCTGAGAAAACTAACTTACCATATTTGGAAATTAGCCATGCCCATTAAATCCATGTTTTTTATTGGATCAAAATTTCCTGAACAACTTTGAAAGAGGGTCTCCCAAGGATCATTCCTGTGAGGTTTGGTTTAAATTCATCCAGTAATTTCTGAGGAGAAGATTTTTAAAGAAAAGGTTTACGACCGGACGCACAGACAGACGGAAGGACACATGACGGACACAACGCCATGACAATAGCCCCAGTGGCTTTCAGTCAGTGGATCTAAAAAAGGAAAATCTTCAAAAATCTTCTTTTCTGAAACCAGAAGGCAGACAGCTTTCATATTTTGTATGTAGCATCATCTAGTGGACCGCTACCAAGTTTGTTCATATGAATACCCTAGTATCATATTTGGGCTCCACCCAGGTGCAACCCTTTTTACATAGAATCAAAGAGCAAAAAACTTTAAAAAATCTGAAACCAGAGAGGAAACAGCTTTCATATTTGGTATGTAGCATTATGAAGTGGGCCTCTACCAAGTCTGTTCATATCAAGACCCTGGGGTCATATTTGGGCTCCTTGCGGGCCCATCCCTTTTAGCTCATCTGAGCATGATGGGTGCATCCTTTTTAACATAGAATCAAAGAGTGAAAAGGCACATCCTTCTTGCTCTTGGCTGAAAATATTCCATGGTATTGATCCTATGTAGAAATGATCTCCTTTTTGACATCTGCCTATTTAATTAATATTGTGATGTCCAAGGGGTCAAAGAGACTCAGGTGAGCCATCTAGGTCCTCTTGTTATATAAAATTCGATGCATCCCGACAAAGCCCAAATTTGACACCATGGGTATGATATGTGACCTGTCACGCAAAAAGGGACCATCCAGAAATTCTGTTAAATGAATTATTGAAAAAGAGATTTGATCCAGCATAGGTCAACCAAAACACATTTCAAACACTCTTTCACTGCAAGGTAGATTAATCATTCTAGATTAAAAAAATAAGCACAGTGCAAAAAGCTTCAACCCTAGTCAGTCTGCGTAGTCTGACTAGGGTCGACACATTACGCACTACCCAGATGGTCCCTTTTCGTGTGACAAGTCACATATGAACAAACTTTGTGGATGTCTACAAGCTTATTCTACATACCAAAAAGAAAATTGTCTGCTTTCTGGTTTTGCAGAAAAAGTTTTATAATTTTAGGCTCTGGTGACCTTTCATGGCTGCTATAACAGCAGCTACAAAAGGAAGAAATTTTGTACATGATAGGAGAGTAACAAGAGGGCCTGTATCACTCCACTTACTTTCAAATATATGCTTTCAATGAGAAACTCAAATAGTTTGGGAAGAGAACATTTTTAAAGTGAAAACAAGCCCCAACAAGCCACGCCCTTATTTGGGGGGGTCAATCAAAATTTCTTGAACATCTTGAGAAAAGGATCTCCTAAGAAGCACTCCTGCCATGTTTCGGTTATATTGAGGCAATAGTTTAGGAGAATAAGGTTTTTAGCTTCACTGGCCGAAGGCCAGCGAGCTATTGTCATGGCGGGGTGTCTGTCATGCATGCATGCGTGTGTAAACTTACCTGAATGTCCCTTGGATGACCCTCTTTTAAAGTTGTTCAAGAAATTTGGATTGACCCCCAGATTTGGGCATAGCTGGGTGGGGCTTATTTTGACCCTTAAATCTTTGAAGGACATCTCCTCCTGTACAATTGGGTCGATTTCAATGAAAGTTTACCAGAATGTTCCTTCGGTGACCCTCTTTAAAAGTTGTTCCAGAAATTTAGATTGACCTTCAAATATGGGTGTGGCAGGATGGGGCTTATTTTGACCCTTAAATCTTTGAACGAAATCTCTTCCTGAACCATTTGGCCGATTTCAATGAAATTCTACCAGAATGTTCCTTTGGTGACCCTCTTCTAAAGTTGTTCAAGAAATTTGGATTGACCCCAAAATATGGGCGTGGCAGGGTGGGGCTTATTTTGACCCTTAAATCTTTGAACAACATCTCCTCCTGAAATTTGCCTATTTCAATGAAACTTTACCTGAATGTTCCTTGGGTGACCCTCTTTTAAAGTTGTTCAAGAAATTTGGATTGACCCCCAGATTTGTGCATGGCAGGGTGGGGCTTATTTTGCCCCTTAAATCTTTGAACAACATCTCCTCCTGAAACATTTTGCCGATTTCAATGAAACTTTACCTGAATGTCCCTTGGGTGACCCTCTTTTAAAGTTGTTCAAGAAATTTGGATTGACCCCCAGATTTGGGCATAGCAGGGTGGGGCTTATTTTGACCCTTAAATCTTTGAAGGACATCTCCTCCTGTACAATTGGGTCGATTTCAATGAAAGTTTACCAGAATGTTCCTTCGGTGACCCTCTTTAAAAGTTGTTCAAGAAATTTAGATTGACCTTCAAATATGGGTGTGGCAGGATGGGGCTTATTTTGACCCTTAAATCTTTGAACGAAATCTCTTCCTGAACCATTTGGCCGATTTCAATGAAATTCTACCAGAATGTTCCTTTGGTGACCCTCTTCTAAAGTTGTTCAAGAAATTTGGATTGACCCCAAAATATGGGCGTGGCAGGGTGGGGCTTATTTTGACCCTTAAATCTTTGAACAACATCTCCTCCTGAAATTTGCCTATTTCAATGAAACTTTACCTGAATGTTCCTTGGGTGACCCTTTTTTAAAGTTGTTCAAGAAATTTGGATTGACCCCCAGATTTGTGCATGGCAAGGTGGGGCTTATTTTGCCCCTTAAATCTTTGAACAACATCTCCTCCTGAAACATTTAAACATTTAAATTTGCCGATTTCAATGAAACTTTACATGAATGTTCCTGTGGTGACCCTCTTCAAAAATTGGTCAAGAAATTTTGATTGGATAAGATCCATTGGATCAATAACATTTAGGTTAGCAGTTTAGGGCCATTCTGGTCTCCTTATTTTTAGGTGATATCTAAATAGTTTTTTCCTTGTAATTTTACATATAAGTAAAATAAGTTCATTTCTTCATAAGTCAGTTTCAACTTAGAAAAAGTCGGAATTTCTTCTGAATGCTGGTGACTTTCATTACCTTCTAGTTTCAATATCTCTCTTTCTAATCTTGAGATTTTTAAGCCAGTGGAGCGATACAGGCCCTCTTGGGCCTCTTGTTAAGATTTTATAATGAAATAAGCCCTGCCCTGGTACTCCCTTTTTCTAAAGTTAATAAAAGTTTCTAACAATAAATGAAATGGGTCACTAAAAGATCATTTACATGCCTAGTTTTATTGAAATTAAGCAAATGGTTAAGGACAGAGATAATTTTTGAGAGTTCATATAAAGATAAGCCTCTCCCCCTCCCTGCAAAGCAGGAAAGAGAAGATTTTAAAAGATTTTTAAGTGAAAATAAGCTTCCCCCTGCCACGCCCATATTTCTGATCAATTCAAATTTCTTGAAAAAGTTTGAAGAGGGTCACCCAAGGATTATTCATGCCAAGTTTCTTTGAAATCAGCCAATGTGTAGGGAGGAGAAGCTGTTTGAATAAACATTAATCCACAGAAGGACACATGATGGACAAACTTCCAAGACAATAGCTTGCTTGCCTTTGACCAGTGGGAACTAAACAAGAGCTGTCAGAGGGCAGCGAAGCTTGACTATTCATAGTGTTGGATAGTAACAGCAAATCCATGTCCACCATCAAATTCAATATGAGAGTAATGAGTTTTTGTTTAAAGCATGATATTATAGTAAAGGAGGCATGTGCAAAATTTCCAGGCAAAAGCTACGTAGGAACAGTGATATTGCAGATATCAACCAGTTGCACATGAAATCTTAACCTAGAATTTCTAAGTCCGAAAAGGGTTTACATTCTACTAAGTAATTAACCCTTGTCATGCTGAATGTATTTTGGCTAAAAAATTTCATCAAAATCAAAGGGCAAAAAGCACTGAAAGTTCCAACTGTAGGTCAATTTTTATTTGAAAAACTAAATCTATTGACAATTCTGATTTCAAAGTGAGAAACAGGTGGTGTAGACTAACATCAGACTGCACATATGTGCAGGCTGATGTTTGTCTATAGCTCCTGCCAAAGCAGGAATATTCCGGGTTCAGCATTACAGGGGTTAATCTTTTTTGTCAAGAGGGTGATATAATGGTCAAAGAAACATGTGCAAAGTTTCAAACAATAGCATTAGTAGAAACAGATATAATAGATAAACAGCAGTTACACAATAAAACTTAACCAAGAATTGCTAGGTCCAAAACTGGTTAAAATTCCACTAAATTCAATATCAGACTAATGAATCTTTGTTTAGAAGCTGATATTAAGACCAAAGAAGCATGTCCAAAGTCTCCAAGCAGTAGCTTTAGTAGAAACAGAGATATAACATATACATCAGTTGCATGTAAAAACTAAACAAAGATTTTTAAGTCTGAAAAGGGTTACAATTCCTCTCAATTCAATATCAAGAGTAATGAATCTTAGTCTAAAGGCTAATGTTATGGTCACTGAAGCATGTGCAAAGCTTCCAAGCAATAGCTTTAGTAGAAAAGGAGATTTGACAGTTGCATGTAAAACCTTTACCAAAGCATTAAGCTGACACCAATGTCGACGCCCGGGTGACCAGAATAGCCCCTCTTTTCTACAAATAGTCAAGTGAAAAAGGAATGATGACCAACAGTAGTTTCTCTGTATTGTCTGTTTTAATGTCAAAACTTAAAACTCATTTCTCAATCATATACAAACTATTACCTTTACAACTTTTTGTTACAATTATATATCTCATCAATAACGCACACAGGCATTCCAAGCTGTCGATTCAATGGAACATTTTGACCTTAAAGTGCTATGACGTGTAGCAACACATAAAATAGTTAAAATGGATGACGAATTAAAATGAGTCTGTGCATGAGATTTCCAAAAAATTCAAATAACTGCAAAGCAAAGACTCTGACCAGCCTGTGCATCCTTACAGTCTGACCAGAATCTTCACTAGTATGCATTTTGTAGATAAGTAATGTCTCAAATTATCTGTAGACCATCAGGTAATGTTACATTTACAGCATGTGGCTATCTACTCTGCTCAATGTTTGTCCCTCATACACATTTCAAACTGTTGGAAATGTCATGCAAAGGCTAAAATATTCTTTCAACACTATCATTGAATCAATGATATGTGTAGGCACTCATTAGAACTATCCAAGAGAAACAATTCACATGAGTGCCAAAAACATATGGCCTCTGTCCAGGACAACAAAATGGTGCTAACTATTTGTCAATTATACCCTGCTTTGCACAAAAGTGCAAGTGCAAAGCAGGGTATAACTGGCAAACAGTCTGCATCATTTTGTCATCCTGAATGATAGACTGTTTTTTTCTAGAAATAACAAAAGCAGAAAGGTGTTACCCCTTTAAATCAACTTGTCTGAATTTCAGAGTAAAATTGAAAAGCAATACATGTATCTTTTTCCAATGGAACCTTTTCATCTATAAATTGGCTTAAGTTTTCAGTCAAAACTTTACAGAATTGACTTAGTCATTCTTTCGCATATGACCAATATTGATGTTTCAAAAGCTCAACTGGTCCCCTCACTTTGAGAAAATCAAAATTGTTCAAGTTTTGCAACACATTGTACAGTAATGTAATTCATCAGAAAAGAGTTGTTCTAAGAACAAAGCACTTTCAATGTAGCAGACATTTATAAAATAGTACATTGTCAATGTTTTATCTTGATATTCAAAAACAAGCATACATTAACTTCCTTTAAGACTATAAACCAGTTTGACGTCCAAATGCTGTAAGGTCACACATGTCTTTACAGTGTACAGGATATGAACTAGGGGAAAATTTTGTTTATTTAACTTGGGCTTATTTCTGCTTAACCCATTCCCACACAGCAATATTTTAGACTAGTCCAAATTGAAAGAATTTGCAGACGACAAATTCAAGTTGATGGAATTTTGATTTGTCTTGTCTTTTATGCCAAGAAACATTGTGGATAATGAAGAAATTGCTTGATAAAAGCAATTTCTTTATTTTTCACAATGTTCTCCAAAGGTATTTACTTGCGAGGCGTAAAAAGGAGTGATTGTGTGGTAAAGGTTTAAAACAATTTTTTGGTCATATCATATTGACTGAAGCACCAGACAATCGACCCCTGGTATTTCTAACACCAGTACTACTATTTCTCCTTACCTCACCTCCAGCTGCTAGCCCAGATAGGTTTATTATTATCACCCTAATGATCTGAGAAAAAATCATTAGAAAGAATGAGTGCCACCATCGGGGGTCTAACCCAGGACCATCTAAGGGAAGACAAGGAATCCATACAGGACTCATTTACTTTGTAAGTTAGGAGTCCAAGGCTCCAATTGATCATGTGAGTATATTTCGACAACATAATGGGCTGGGCAGTTTCCTTTTCAATTCTTTTTCAATTTTACTCCCACTGAATTTAAGATCTATTCAACACAATAGTTTTTGCATATGAAATTGACTTGCATCTATTGTTATGTTAAAAGACAATACATTAAATAAATGGTAAGGAACAGTTAATGAAAAGAATAAATTACTTGCAATAAGCAAATTTCCTCTTATCCTCAATATTCTCCCCATTAAGAAAATTTGAATCCTCACATTTACCCTTGACTTGTTGATTTGACAAGTTGAGAATCTTCTAAATTCCTTACTAACAGAAGTTAAGGTAGTGGATCGATAATAGTTCAACAACATTTTGAACACAGGATCTTTCTCAATGTTAACCGAGGTTTACCAATGATATCCTTAGGAAACCTCAGTTAACACTGTTAAAGTACATGTGTATATGCATTCTGAAACATTGCAGAACTATTACTGGTCCACAACCTTAAAGCCTGACTGAATAGGTGACCTTAAAGCACTTGGACCTCAAAACAGAAGTTAATCTTGTCTCTAGGGGACCCTTTTTCTCATTTCTTTCAGTATAGGGTGGGTGATGGGAGCATTTGTGAAAATACTGCCGATATAAGAGTGAGTCCCCCATAATTTATGTACAATTACTTTACAACAACCAAGATCATCTATCTGAAAGCCCAGTTTCTTGTAACGCTCATCAGTCTCAAACAAACATTCTGTGGTATAGGCTCCTCTGTACTAAAATCAGAAAAAAAACCATAGATAGATATAAAGGTCATATATTACTACAAATTTTCATTTAACCCACTCGGATACAATCCTGATTTAATGCATCCCTAATAAAAAAGAACACCTATATCACTCATAACTATCACAAAGAAAACAAGAATTGTAGTTCTTGTACATTGCACTTCTTAATGCGATCTATCCACCTGTAAAGTTTCATATTGACAGCTATTATACTTTCAGAGACATGCTCAGGACAAAACCTAAGTCTTTTTAAATAACAAGGGCAATAACTCCATAATTGTGCATGCAAGAGTTGTGGCTCTTATAAACTACACTTTTCTTTTATGAGATCTATCCACCTAATACGTTTCTAGTTGATAGCTATTATACTTCCAGAGATATGCTCCGGACAAAATCTAAGTCTAAAACAACAATAGGCAATAACTCCAAAATTATGCAAGTAAGAGTTATGGTTCTTGTGCCCTGCACTTCTCAATGTGATTTTTCCATCAATGAAATTTCAAGATGATTGCATTTACCTGTATACTTTTGGACAAGTTAAGTGATGGAGGATGGAATGACAGATGAGGGACTATACTATATCCCCTTAGCCAAAACAGTGAGGGATAATAAGCCCTACCCTCTCAGGGATACTTCAGAGAAAAGAAAAGAATGCCTGTACACAAACAAATCCTATTCAGCCAGAAAATGTTTGATCTTCAAATGTAGAGGAATGGCATAATCAAACAGTGTTTCTTAGCCATGAGTTGAAAGCCATTATGCACTAGTAATTTTAAACTATACACTAAGAAAAAATATTGCAACATCCAATTTTTACCGAAGAAGTCTTGAACAAAAGTGAACTTTGGTAACTTGACACAATTTATGCATGAGAAAACATTTTCAGTGGGTCTTATAATTGGTAAAAAAACTGAAAAACAAGACTTTTTCTCCAATTCTGGCCATTCTAAAAAGAATACGTTTTAATCAATTATTCAAACACAATTGATTATAGCTTCATTGAATGTGCTAGATATGATTTCAACATGATTATTGGCTTTCATCCAAGAGTGATCATGATCAACACACTAACTGTACAGCCAATGTTGTGTACATGCAAAAGTGACGAAAATCATAGCATCCACTTATCTTCTCATACCCTGGATAAAATTTATGATATGAACATGGTCATTACTATTGCAATAGCTGTCATAACTGAGCAAGATTTTGAATAGGAAAAACAGTTCGCATAGTTGGCAACCAAGAATGTCCAATAAATATTCAATGGGGATTCATATTCTGCCTTTATTGAACGTACTTGTCTTTACATAGGCCTATATTTAGATGTTGCAATATGTTTTACTTTATGTTTATATCCATAAATGTTTGATTATGATAGACAAATATTTAGCCATGACCTTGAGTTGGACTTTGTTAGATACAAGGAAAATTCTTAAATTTGAGCATTGTGTTATTCATGTACCAAATTGTGTTAATGAAGTTATTAGTTATGCATGAGACAAATAAGATGGACTGATTGATCAATTTTCACACATACAACTGCCTCACAGAATACTGGCTTTTCAAAGGTAAAGATATTACAACTTATAAGTAATCATTCCATTTCATTATATCTTTCTCTAAAAGGTAAAGATCAAAGAAAAAGTTTCAAAATTTGTTCTTTTTTTGAAAGTTGTCTAAAGTTAGTCTAAAACTTTCTAATCTGAGAATGGGTGAAGGGTGCTTTAACTAAGAAGGGCAGAGAAGAATTATTAGCAAAACTTAATTCCACAACAAAACCCTACATTTTTACATAAAAGATTTCTTTGAGAGCCCACACGGTAGGGTTTTTACAAGTACACAAGGGTCATCCAATAAAAAGCGAGACTCAGACTATAGTGCCTTACTAGTTCATTTTTACGAGAACATTTTCCATGTTAGTTTTAGTGAGATTAGCATTATTCCTGCATAATATTCATCATCTACCAGCATTTATTTTTTTTCTGAATTTTTGAAGTTTAACACTTAAAAGACCTCACATTTCTATTATCTTTATATGCATGTGGCCATGATTAATGTCATGATGTCATTCTTAGTGATGTCATCAACACAATGAAATTGCAATGTTACGGTCAATATGGACTAGAAAGCCATGAATGGCTTGAGTTGCTCCACAGGCTTGAAATTCTTGTAATAGCAAATCAAAGTTTTGACTAGATTTTTAGATATTTTGGGTTCTACTGATATTGAAATGATTTTCAAAGTTTCCACTATTTAACATATAGAGAAATGACCTCTGCCTATAAATGACATATTTTTCATCCAATGACAATATTTTTTGGCTGCATGATAATGGGTCACCCAAGGATCATACTTATGAAGTTTGATTGATATCCATCAGTTACATTCTGAGAAAATGATTTTCAAAGTTTCCACTATATAACATACACAGAAATGACCTCTGTCCATAAAATACATATTTTTCATCCGATCACAATTTTTTTTTTAGAATGATAAAGGGTCACCCAAGGATTATTCATGTAAAATCTAATTGGTATCCATCATTTAGAAATTGAGAAATGTCGGTTTTTACCATATTTGGAAATTAGCAACACCCATTAAACCCATGTTTTTCATTGGATCAAAATTTCTTGAACAACTTTGAAAGAGGGTCACCTAAGGATCATTCCTGTGTAGTTTGGTTGAAATTCATCCAGTAGTTTCTGAGGAGAAGATTTTTAAAGAAAAAGTTTACAACCCAACGCACAGACGGATGGACGATGGACACAACCCCATGACAATAGCCCCAGTGGCTTTCAGCCAGTGGAGCTAAAAATGAATGCATAAGTCAATAAAATACATGTACATGCATGTAAAAATTCATTGTGATATGTTCATCAGTTTCGGAGATACAGAACCAGTCTCATTTTTTGAAACGATGACCCTTGCAGTTAAAATATGTGATCTGTCTTGCGAAAATGGACCATCGGGGATGTGTGAAAAGTGTTGACCCTTGTCAGACTGCGCATATTGCGCAGACTGACTAGTGTCAAAACCTTTCGCACATTGCTGATTTTCTGAATCTAGAATGATTAATCTATCTTTCTGTGAAACAATTTTTGAAATGCAACCTTTGGTTGACCTGTTCAAGGATCAATCATTTTTTTTTTAATTTTTTTTTTCATGGAGTTCCCAGATGGTCCCTTTTCGCGTGATGGGTCACATATTTATCATGAAATAAAAAATATCCCTTCTGTCTATAGCTCTGTTGATTATTCCCACTAGATACTTACAGGTTTTCCAGATGAAGGATCAATAAAATCTGCCCAGAATCCTCCTTTTTCTAATGCATCACAAATTTCAGTGGCACCTTCGATGAACTGAAAAATGAATATATAAGTATTATATAAATTTTAAGAAATGAAGACTTCATGTATATTATTTGATGAACAGTTAGAGCAATTTTCAAAAGACCAAAATATGTGGCTTCAAGAGTATACATTTTATTGATTCTTTAAGATTTGACTTTGTTATTTACTTGTTTATCTGACCTTACCAAAATTTGAAGTTGATAGACATTATCTAATGTATGCTTCTAAGTAAGAGGCATTGAGCTTAATTGTGACCCTTTGATGGCAAATACCAATCAACAGAGTTGACAATGTACAATGTCATTCGGAACACCACTCGGCCAATCTCACGATCAACCTCGGAATGATGGATGTTCATAGACAGACTATTTTTTTGGGAAAAATTATGGGAAAACCTTGGAAAAACTCGATGACGTCAGAAAAAGTGGCATAAGCCCTCAAAACTGTGAGTGAAACCATTCGACGTCGCCAATGCTACTCGTTTAAGTCACTGACGTGAAACCATCGTATCCTAATGTAAGAATCATTAGATTCTTAAATAACGGCTGAAAAAAATCTTAATTTTTGAGAATGATTCGTCATTCTCAAAAATTAAGATTTTTCAGCAGTTATTTACTGTAAAAGATATAAATTGATAGTGCTAGTGTTTCTTTCGATGTTTCCACCTAACAAAATGCATGATTTTGTTACATACCCATCCACCTTACATACATCCGAGGTCTGTTGCAGATTATCTAAATGGCAGAGTGATGTTCCTAATGACATTACATGATCACAAAACCTAGAAAGACAAAACACTTACTGTTTTAAGCAAGACTTCTCTCTCTTCCTCGACAGCCACGGACCAACCTGTCATATCTGCCTGAGTTTTCTGACTGATGACAATCACTGTAAATGGCCCCTTTTTGATATCTACTTCTGGGAATAAATCTGTATATTCTGGTAAAATCAATACAAGAGTAGATAAGGATATGTTAAATGAAGCAAATTACATTTATCATTTAGATTTTAACTTGAAAGATACATCGTCGGCTCCGTTCTATAAGGACGTATATGCGAAATTCCAGTTTTTCTTTTATTGCGTTTTCACACACATATGATATTCCCGCGTCTTTTGCGAAGATGCTGGACCTGATAGCTAATCGTATCCCCCCAAAAAAGCTTCTTGAACTTGTAAGATACGTCATTTTCGCACCGGAAGTGGTCGAAAAGTGAAGTTCGAAAATGACGTATTGACAAATTTGATAATTGTTCATGTTTCCTTATGATAAAAGTTTATTTTTAAAGATCAGTTTGAAAAAGAGCACAACTTTTACCCAGGCCAGATAATTCGTGTGTCTCAGTTACATACATAAAAATTGTTATATGCGTTTTTTACTTTTTTTGAGAAACGTCTCACTCAACGGCTTTCGGGGTCTCGTATGCACCCGAAAAGAACTTTTTTACAGGCGATTTGTCCTAAATCTTATATAACATCAAATTTAATTAGTTTTTTTCATGCATTTATCTTTTATGCCTTTTTTTGTCTATACGGCATTTTGTTCCGTAAAAATTAAGTGAAAAAATGACGTACTTGACGATTTTTTGGTTGTTTTTCTTAAATAACTCATTATAGAGAAAAAATTTAATATTTATGACGGCAGATAATATATATAGTGATTCGATTTAAAATATTTTCAACCAAAATGGTTGTACTAGTGTTTATAGGTAAAAAGATATTAAGTTTTTTCCTTCTCCTGAAAAGTAGGCTTTTCCCAGGTTCGTCCTTATAGAACGGAGCCGACGACATGCTCTTTCAAATAATATATTTCAAATTCAGAGACTTCCAGATGATTTTTTCTTTGATGTGAATATTTTCTCCCTCCTTTTTCCAATTGTTTTGCCTGCTACAAGGAGGATCCACAATCAATCAAATCCTGCCTTATAACTTGTGTTGGGCAATCGGTTTCAAATCACGATCGAATAATTGGTTTTTAGTTGGAAGAGTAAATCAACTAATGATTGATTGTACAATCATTTTCTTGGAAATAATTCATACAGCACTCCTGGTATCATCCTTTAAGAGTAGAAAATGGAAGTCTAGTTAAAACTCATGACCTAAAGACTCTTTCCGCAGATTTTTCTTCCAACTTCATGGCTCAGCATGAAGCAGTTGTAACTGCCTATAAACATATAGGCAGTTTCAACTGTTTCATACTGAATCATCAAACTGATGTTGGTTTCAAAAACAAAGGCTGCGTTAGGAACTGATTGATCAACTATGAAATTTCTTAGTTGATTATCACAATCAGAAGCTCAAAACAACTGATTATCGATTATAATCGATTAATCTGCCTACCGCAACTTCTAACCCTAACTAGAGATGTTTGTAAATGCCCCACATAAGAGCAGGTTGATGACCTATTCAATGTCAATTAAGAAAGAGCAATAACTCATAAGATATGAGTAGAGTTATGGTTCTTGTGCACTGCTCTTCTCCTCAATGGGATCGATCCACCTGTGAAACTTCATGATTCTAGCTTGCATACAATTTGAGATATGCTCAGAACAAAAAAGGTCTATGGATGGACCAACCAACAAACCTATTTACCTTCATTCCTCCACCTCCTTCTTGTGTTTCACCTCGAGATAGATTCCATCAGGAAATGAGGTCTTATTTAAAAAGCTAATGAAACAATGTTGTCAGTGGCTATATTATAAATGCATGCACTAACATCAGTTTTGAATTGAGCCAATGCCACAAAGTACAGCCATACCTTTTTTCATTCTATCTGGACAATCGTGAGCTACACATTCTAACAGATCATCTGGTCCGGGATTTGCTGATAGTAAAACTTCCTCTAATTCACTTCCATACTGAAAATAGGCATGGAATATACATGTAGTTAATATACCAGATAAAAAAAAATAATTATCCTTATTGGATGATTTAACAAACTATACCATATTATCCTAAGATTTTGGACAACAGAAGGACAGACAATTATTGTCTATAATTATCAGAAATTGAAAGTGAAATATGTTAATGCAACTAATTGATGCTAAGTTACATGCAATCATAGTAGATCCTGAACAGAAAGTTCCTTAAAGAGCAGTTACAAAGATTTTTTGGTCCTGTCCATAAAGTTAGTACATGTAACTGTACTTTCAGATTGAACAAGGTAGCAAGTTGTAACAAGATACACCCATTACACTGCTGCATGCCCAAGTATGAAAAACATCTAAGGGAAATAATTAAAAAATTACACCCTGACACCACAATTGATCACATAATACAACCCAACTTTCAATAGGCCTAAAAAGTAATAAAATCCGAATGATTTCATTTGGAAACCTAGGTTTACCATGTTAACGATCATTACTTCCAAAATGTTGCGGAACTATAACAGGTCCACTGCCTTAAAGAAAAGATAGAGGGGAAAAAGTTGATTCCCAAAATAATTAATGCCACATGGTTTATTTTCAAATTAAAACAACATTCCACTATCCTTTGCAACCATTTTAAATTTAGACAAGTCTTAAAATATAAAAAAATTCCACATAATCCCAATTTTTGAAACCCAAACAAAAAACTTTAGAAAATGTTGGAAAATGAAGAAAATTTTTGTCTTAAACCATTTTTGTTATCCATGTGTTTTTTTTCTACACAAATTCAGATGATTGTTAGGCTCAAACCAGGGGTGTGAAATTACCATACCCGACTTGTCTGACATTGGCTTTTCAACTTGTGGACAAGTACATTTTCTTTTCCACTTAACCTTTGGCAATAAATTACCAGGCCAAATCTTGGAATGGCACTAGATAGATCTAAGAGACTAATAAGCCTAATATTTATATCATAGGGTAGAAAAGATTGTTTTTAAAGAAGAAAATGCTGAGTTTCAGCATTTTCTTCTTTAAACACAATGTTTTTCATAATTTATCTATTCTCTTTTTTGTGGACAGGTTCATTTTGATCTTGGACTAGAAGAAAATCATCTTTGACTTGTCCATGGACAAGTAGAGAACACGCGAGAAGTAGAGAAAATGGGTATTTCCACACCCCTGCTCAAACTAAAAAAGTACTGTCAGCATCTTCCTTTAATTTTGTCCAGTCTAAAATCTTGTCCAGTCTAAAATCGTGTCCAGTCTAAAATCTTGTTTTTAGGTAATGGTATAAGAGCATACTCACATCATCTTCCAACGTTTCCTCCACTTGTCGCAATGTTTCATGGTAGTGTTCTTCTGGTAATGATTCGATGAGTTTTCTGGCATTTTCGTATTTGTGTACATCATCAATGTTCACTCTAATGATGGGTGCGGGAGGTGTTTGACTCAGTCGTGTGAAACCGGGTAAAGGATAGTTCTTGTCGTGTGGACTGAAGTTACCTAGTTTTGTGTCTGGCCATTCACGAATTACTTCTGGAATAATATGGTAAATTGGTAAAATTCTTGTCAGGCTACACCCAGTTTTGACCAGAGAAAGACAAAGATCAGCCTGCTGCTGAAAATATGCAGACTGATCTAAATCAGAAAATACCAGAAGAATGGCTACAAAAACATTTCGGGAAAGCAGAACAACTTACTATGTATTTTATTCTAGTTGTATGCAGCATTTCTGCCATTGTCCCATGTATGTTAATTCATTTAACTTAAGGTAGTGGACCCTTAAGAGTTGTGCAACGTTTCATAAGTAATGAACTTTAACAGTGTTATCCGAGGTTTCCAAATGATTTTCATTAGGAAACCCAGGTCAACATTGTGAAAGTTCATGGGGTTCTAAATGTTACAGAACTATTACGGGTCCACTACCTTAATGATGAACAAGATGAACAATTTTGTGCAAGTCATATTAATAAACTTATGTTATGATATGTCATGCCTAAGACATTTTTACACAATACAAACATGCCCAAGTAATCCTTTTGTTCTCATGAATATGAGGAGAGAAAAAAGCCTCATACTTTTATTGTTATTTGCAGGTCAGTATGAGCGTCCTTGATATAGTGGGAACTTAAATGTGACTTGTCACTCGAAAAAGGACCAGTGCAGTGTGTAAAGTGTCAACCCTTGTCATACTGTGCAGACTGACTAGGGTCGAAACTTTTTGCAATGGTCTAATGGCCTAGATGGACCCTTTTTGCGTTTATGGTCTCAATAAAGTCAGTAAAATGAGACTATTAACCTTTTTTTTTTTGGGGGGGGGGGGGGGGGAGTAATTAAATTACAGCCGATTCCATTATTTTTTTTGTGTTCTGATTGGCTGAAAATTTGTTTCATTACTTAATATAAAACGATTTGAGTATGCAGCCATTTTGTATGGTTACACTCAAAGTAGTCCCCCCCAAATCAGTCTCATTTTGGAAAAATATTTACTTTTTGACTCGTAAAATAAACTTATATGATATGAAGAGAATATTTGTTGATTACATAGAGGTATGAAACTAAAAACCCAATCATACTAAAATGAGACTGATTTTTGAGGGACTACTTTGTGTGTAACCTTACAAAATAGCTGCATACTCAAAATTGTTTTCATTGTTGACACTGAATTCCTAGGGGTCAATGATTGACTTATTGAATTGAGTTTAATGCCCCTTTCAACATTTTTTCAGTTATATTGTGGCGGCTGGAACACCTAACAATGGATTCCTGGTATTTCTCTCACCAGTACAACCATCACATCCTTTCCTAGCCTCCAGCTGCTATCTCACATAGGTCTACTATTATCAACCCATTGGTGAGAGACAAACAGTCGGAAAGAATGAGTGCTGCTGTCAGGGATCAAAACTGCTGCTGAAGGGCCAAAACAATAACAGAAGGGGATAGAAGTAACTATTTTCAGGTAATGCTGATTCACTTCTCAAGATTTCTCAATCATATTGTTATATGAGATTCATATTTCATATGATAAATTATTCTTAGACATTTACAATTTGAAGCAAAATCAAGATGCAATCTTTTAAAGCGAAAGCAGCCAAAATGACCCCTTGATAGATAGAAATTTCTAGGGGTCAAAATAGGATATTTTCAGGTTTTAGGGAGTGAAAATCTTGGTTTAAGGGTCAAACACGAGCACTCTTACCCTTAAAAAGACCTGTGTTCCCAATTCCAAGAAGACATATTTTTCCAAAATCATGAAAAATATCCAATTTACCAGGCCTTGTTAAGAGTATAAAAAGTTGTTTCTTAGATCAGTTCTAATTTAAATGACTCAAAATGCAAAGAAAACTTTATTCCAGTAATGAATTGTTAAAAATACTTAAGTCTTTAACCAAAACAATTACAGTATTTTTTCGAATTTTTGAGAAAATAATGCATTTTTCCTAATATGTCAGGTTTCAGACCCATTCCAGTAACCCGGAAAAAACACTGCTATTTATGGAAGATTTTCTGAAAGTTAAAATTTAAGTCAGCAGTCAGTATATAGAGGATTTTTTTTACCTTGATTTCCACCGACAATTTTGTATCCATCACAGGAGAAAGCACGGAAATGTTGAATCACAGCTTTAAAATTGTTCTTGTACATGATATTTCTTCTGAGCATCTAAAATTACAAACAATAAATCAGTGATCAACACTAACTGTTTTTCAAAGTGGTTCCACAGGATTTCCTGCCTGTTATTCCTTTTTTCATTCGTTATCACTTCAAAGAATTAGCAAGCATCAATATATTCTAATATTTTTCCAAACTAAGGTTCAATTTCTCCCCTTTATACATTTAGAGGGGTCAGCACAAAACTATTGTAAGACATGTAGGTACCTATATATTCATACACACTTACAATAGTATTGCACTGACCCATCGAATATTATTTTGTAAGGATCAAAGTGGAGTTACATAACTTTGGTTTGGAATGTGTGGTTCTTGGTGGAATGAACTTCTATGTTTTATGAAAATAGGAAAATCTGGAAGGAATCCCTTGCCTAAGCTAATGGGTTTCCTCTTAACCCTTGTCATGCTGAACTTCGAATATTCCTGCTTTGGCAGGAGCTATAGACAAACATCAGCCTGCACCTATGTGCAGTCTGATGTTAGTCTACACCACCCATTTCTCATTTTCAAACCAGAATTGTCAATAGATTAGGTTTCTCAAATGAAAATTGACCTACAGTTGGAACTTTCAGTGCTTTTTGCCCTTTGATTTTGATGCAAATTTTTAGCCAAAATTTATTCAGCATGACAAGGGTTAATTTTTGGGCATCCTTGGGATCCTGAAACACCATTAGCTGTTAAGGTCAAACCCAGAAAATATTGTAACTTGAGTAGAAACATTTCTTATGACCCTTAGTTTAGTTTATACCTATTTATTTTACATTGATTGGGAAACAGGTTCTTACAACTTAAGATTAATCCCTCTCGATTCTGCTTCCTGGAAAATTCACCAGTACTTGCGTCGAATTTGTGGGCCAATGAAAGAACCAAGATCAATAGCCGCCTGGGAATCGAACCCAGGACCTTTTGATCAAGAGGCTGAGGCTCTACCTCTAGACCATGGACCCTTCTTAAGAATATAATTGAATATAATCTAATTGCTAACTTCATTGCTAAATCAAGAATTAATCTTTAAAGGAAAATCTTGATTCTAAATACAGTTTACTTAGCTATCCAAACACCAAACAGATTTTAATTTCATGCTTACACATTTTTCAATGCACTTTGTCTTTACAGAAAACGCCATTCATCAGACTGCACATATGTGCAGGCTGATGTTTGTCTATAGCTCCTGCCAAAGCAGAAATCTAACGGGTGTCTATAGCTCCTGCCAAAGCAGAAATATTACGGGTTCAGCATGACAAGGGTTAAGAGATAAATATTTATAACAAAAGGTAGATAACATTTAAAGTGGGTTCCTGCAGTTTCTTCATTAAAAACAATGTTTTCTTGAAATTTATCTTTTCACTTTTTGATCCTGGACAAGTAGAACTTTATCTTTTACTTGCCCATGGGTAAGCAGGGACAATCCAAATTTCCACACCCCTGCTTTAATTAATTACAGTATATTTTCACATGTTTAATTGTAAGTCATTTGAAAGCAAAATCAAAAGTGGGCCTTTTGGTGAAATTTAATAGTATGCTCTATTTTTGTACAGGGTATTTTGGGTCAAATTTGATATCAGGCCAGGCAAACCAACCTCCAATTGTTTAAAACTAACTTTTTACATTGTGAATATAACGTTTAGTAAATTGCAAAAATATCAAAGTGCTGAAGGCTCTGGATGCACTTACTCAATGCTGTCAGTCAGTATTTATTTTGAAATTATAATTTTTATACCCTTTTGATTATATAGCCGGCTTGAGTTAAAGGGGTGTTTGTACTGCCTTGCCATACAAGCTAGCTTTTATAGCGACTTGGTAGAGCTTTTGCTTTGTGATACAGAGGTCCCGGGTTTGAATCCCGACGGAGTCGAATATTTATTTGCGGGTTACATTTGGCGCCCACCGTAAATAACCCACATGAGTTGGATGTAAGGTGATTTGGTAGTTGAGGATGTTGAATTGAGAAGATTTATGGAAGAATCTTAATTATCAAGGGGGTGTATGTAGCTGGGTTGAGTATATTTCTACAAATTTTACAAGGCAGTACAAACACCCCTTATACTCAACCCGTCAATAATTAAACAAGGGAAATCAGGTGGCATGGGCTACAATCAGACTGCACTATGTGTAGACTGATCTTTGTCCATACCCTCTGCCATAGCTGGAATATTCTGGATTCACTCAGACTGTGACTAGATTTAAGCTACTTACTTTAGTTGCCATGACAGGCAAGATCCTAATGCTGTAGATATTTATAAAGCAAGTCTGGTCCTTTGCCCCTTGATCCCTGAAATGAGAATTCAAGCATCATCTTACTGAATCTGAAATACAGGGTTTGACATCAGGGGAGTCTGGAAGTCCAAGACTCCTTCTTTTCCATCTACCGTATTTCACCTTTTAGACGCGCCCTCCCTAATAAACGCGCTCTCCCATAAATACGATTCCGAAGCCCTTGACTATACGATCATCAACATCCAAACGTCCACGGTCCATGGTGAAAAATCCGGTCTCGAATTTAATTTCATTAGCTGCCACTCCATGAAGTAATGTTCAATAGGTTGTGGGTTAACTATCTTAAATTCCTATCAGGATAAGGCTGGTTGCGTCATTAAAAGATCGTTCAACATGTGAAAAACTAGCGTGTCCTAAATCGCGCAGTTTTCCGGAAGCGCGAAAGGTTAAAATTTAACACAATGAAAACTATTTCTCGTCATTCTTCATAAGTCACATGCGAACAAAATCCCCTTTCTGAAATAATTGTACCTTCTGCAAATATACAAAATATCCGAGTCAAATGATTAAATCCTAGTCACAATTCATACTGTTAAACAAGAGCTGTCACTGTAAGATGACAATGCCCCCGACACCGCTTTGATTTAGAAGTAATGGCCAATGTTAAAGTTTTTGGACGGAATGACGGACGGACGGACGGACGGACAGACGGACGGACAGACGGACGGACGGACGGACGGACGGACGGACAAGTCAAATTTATGATGCCTCCCTATCGGGGGCATAAAAAAGGAAACCCCCCGTAAAATCTCGTGTGTGAATTATTTCAAAAGCGACGTCGCCGCTTGCAAGAATCTGGGGACTTCAAAGGGTGCCGACACGCGGTGACCCAGCTAGCTCCAGACGTGTTGTGTTTTCACTACAAAACACTTTCATTTCATGTACCGGGTACATTTACACATCACAAAATTTTAGGATTTAATACAGGATTATTTATTTCATACGTGAATAGGTAATGATTTATTAGACCGCTATGTCCATCGATAGCGGAACATTGAATATTGCATCGTCTGGAACTTCCTATCTTGTACAAATAATAACAATAATGATAATCTCGGCTTCTGCTAACACAATCACTTGCTTTTGAAAGCTGCAATTAATGGTCGAAGGTGACCGTATTTCGATATATGACTTTAAATGACAGAATAACAATTCATTAGCTAACATTTTATTTCAATTTTTAAATTTTTAGCCTTAATAGATAAATAGGAAAGCGCACGTATTTCAATCGATAATTACGAACATGTTAACAGTTTCCTTCTCTTAGGTACCAAAATATGTTTTTTTTCGAATTAAGTAAAGGGGTCTGAAATAATAGCGCCCCCATGACGTTTTGCATCGCGCCCGGGCGCGTTTAATAGGAGAAATACGGTAGGACTCTTTTATTTCCTAAGTTTGGAGTCTAATTGAATGCCTTGATAATTTTAGAATAATAGAATGAACAAATAAGTTTCCTTTTCAATGCACATCCATTTATAAAAAATTTCAGAACTTTTCACTACATAAGTTGTTGCAGATAGCATTTGCTTCAATCTTCTAGTAATTTTAAAAGAAAACATCTTCATGCCGGTAGACTCTAATGAAATAACAAGAGGACCAAGATGGTCCTAGATCGCTCACCTGAGTCTCTTTGACCCCTGGGACATCACATTAACTAGATAGGCAGATGTCAAAAAGAAGAAATTGCCTAAGATCAATACCATGGAACGTTTTCAGCGAATAGCAAGACAGATATGCCTGTTTGCTTTTTGATTCTATGTAAAAAGGGATGCACCCAGCTGGACCCCAAATGAGGTCCCAGGGTCTTGATATGACCAAACTTGGAAGAGGTCCATAAGATGATGCTACATACTAAATATGAAAGCTGTCTGCCTACTGGTTTCAGAGAGGATGATTTTTGAAGGTTTTCATATTTTCACCCTTTGTGCTCAGATGTGCTGAAAGGGATGCCCCCGGGTGGAGCCTAAATATGACCAAAGGGTCTTGATATGAACAAACTCGGTAGGGGCCTACTAGATGATGCTACATACTGAAAATGAAAGCAGTGTGCCCTCTGGTTTCGATTAAAGAAGATTTTAAAAAAAATTGGCTCTTTGATTCTATGTAAAAAGGGTTGCGCCTGGGTGGAGCTCAAATATGATCCTAGGGTCTTGGTATGAACAAACTTGGTAGAGGTCTACTAGATGATGCTACATACCAAATATGAAAGCTGTCTGCCTTCTGGTTTCATAGAAGAAGATTTTTGAAGATTTTCATTTTTTTACCCTTCGTGCTCATAAGAGATAAAGGGATGCACCCGTGCAAAGCCTAAATATGACCCAAGGGTCTTGATATGAACAAACTTGGTAGAGGCCCACTAGGTGATGCTACATACCAAATATGAAAGCTGTGTGCCATCTGGTTTCAGAGAAGAAGATTTTGAAAGATTTTCGCTCTTTGACTCTATGTAAAAAGGGTTGCGCCCGGGTGGAGCCCAAATATGACCCAAGGGTCTTGATATGAACAAACTTGGTAGAGGTCTACTAGATGATGCTTCATACCAAATATGAAAGCTGTCTGCCTTCTGGTTTCAGAGAAGAAGATTTTTAAAGATTTTCATATTTTCACCCTTTTTGTTAAGGGTAAAGGGAAAGTTAAGGGTGGATTTCATTCGTTTGAACAACTTTGGTAGAGCTTGACCCAAGGAACATCCCTGCCAAGTTTCATCAAGATTGGCCCACTGGTTTAGGAGGAGAAGATGTTTAAAGAAATTGTGGACGACGGACGACGCACGACGGACGACGCACGACGCAGGACGGACATTCTACGATCACAATAGCTCACCTTGAGCACTTTGTGCTCAGGTGAGCTAAAAAAACAAACCTCAGTTGTAAAAAAGCCTTTTAAGGATTCTACAATATACACATACAGAGGGAACCAGTCAAACCAGCCCCGTTCAAACCAGCTCCAAAAAGGTCATATAGGCCCCTCAAGAAAGTCAAACCAGCCCCCGCATTCAAATAACAGTCAAATCGGCCCTTTATATCTATTTAAAGATTATTTTTCCCTCTTATGAATTTCTTTTTTTAAATGTATTATGCTAAATGAAAGGCCATTGAGCTAACATATCAAAATAATTCTACATCCTTTGAAATAAAACGATGTGTTTGTTTGCTTAGTAGCCAATTTGTTTATGGGAGTTAAGATATTAAATGTAGATGTAATTACAACCAGTCCCAAATTGTTGTACTTTTAGCTGAATGTTAAAGCTATTACTATATATATATGCATTTGAAAGACTGGACAACTTTTTTTTGAAGATTGAATAAGATTGAAGGACTGTGTCTTATGGGAAACAGTCTAGACAAATAATTAAGAGAGTTCCTTATTAATTCTTTAAAACAAGAGGACAATGATGGTCCTAGATCGCTCACCTGATTCTTTTTGACCCCTGGGATGTCACAGCAATTAAATAGGCAGATGTCATAAAAAAGATAATAAAAAACCAACTTTCATGCAGTTTGGACCAAAAAAATGGCTGGCCTCTAGAGCGAGAATAATCATTAAGACCCCTTTTCCCGTGATATGGAATGGATCCATCCAATTTTAAATAGGGTTCATCCTTGTGACATAATCAACATTCTGACTAAGTTTCATGAAGATTGGGCCATATTTGTGGCCTCTAGAGCTTAAACAAGAAAATTGTCATAAAAGCCCCTTTTTCCCTTGATATGACATGGATCCCTCCCATTTTCGATAGGATTAATGCTTGTGACCCTGCCAACATCCTGACCAAGTTTCATGAAGATTGGATCATATTTGTGGCCTCTACAGCGTAAATAAGAAATTTGTCAATAAGGCCCCTTTTCCCTTAATTTTGCATGGATCCTCCCCATTTTCAATACAGTTCATCCCTGTGACCTGGCCTACATTCTGACAAAGTTTCATGAAGATAGGACCATATTTGTGGCCTCTAGAGTGTTAACAAGAAAATTGTCAATAAGGCCCCTTTTCCCGTGATATGACATGGATCCTTCCCATTTGCAATGAATAGGCTTCATCCTTGTGACCTGGGGAACATTCTGACCAAATTTCATCAAGATTGGGCCATATTTGTGGCCTCTAGAGTGTAAACAAGAAATTTGTCAATAAGGCCCCTTTTCCTGTGATATGGCATGGATCCTTACAATTTTCAATTGGGTTCATCCTTGTGACCTGGCCTACAATCTGACCAAGTTTCATGAAGGTTGGGCAATATTTGTGACCTCTAGAGCGTGAACAAGAAATTTGTCAATAAGGCCCCTTTTTCCGTGATATGGCATGGATCCCTCCCATTTTCAATAGGGTTAATCCTTGTGACCTGGCCTACATTCTGACCAAGTTTCATGAAGATTGGGCCATATTTGTGGCCTATAGAGAGTAAACAAGAAATTTGTCAGTAAGGCCCCTTTTCCCATGATATGGCATGGATCCCTCCCATTTTCAATAGGGTTCATCCTTGTGACCTGGGCTACATTCTGACCAAGTTTCATAGAGTTTGGGCCATATTTGTGGCCTCTAGAGTGTTAACAAGAAAATTATCAATAAGGCTCCTTTTCCCTTGATTTCGCATGGATCCTTCCCATTTTCAATAGGATTCATCCTTGTGACCTGGGGAACATTCTGACCAAGTTTCATGAAGATTGGATCATATTTGTGGCCTCCAGAGTGTAAACACTTAAATTGTTGACGCCGGACGACGAATGACGAAAGACACACGACAGACAACGGACATTCAATGATCACAAAAGCTCACCTTGAGCACAATGTGCTCAGGTGAGCTAAAAAAACAGAATGTCTTTTGTGTTAGAAATTGTGACACCGTCATGTATGTGTTCTGGGGTAAATCATGTTTTTTCTTGAATGCTTTTGGAATTAAATAAATATGCATTGCAAAAGATAAATAATTACTCAAAAAGGAAACTTACGTCGATACAATGCTAATAATTTGAAGAGAGATTGAAGACAATCAAAACAAATTAATTAACAAAATATGTCTTGAATGGCAATGTATCTGTTTCCTGAATTTAAACATCTTTTATTTTCACTTAAATACAAAATCATAAGTATCAAATGAAAAATAAAGCTTTATTTATACGGAAATTAATAGTTTTGATAATTATAAAAAGAAAAAAAAATAACAATTTTTGTAATGAAACGATTTGTCAAAATTTGAACAGGGTTAATTAAAATGAATTTACAATTAAAAGGTACATGTAAGTGTCTTTCTAGTTGTTGATTTTTCTAGGACAATTATGGAAAACTATATGACGGCCAGACAACAAAACAATTTGTATCATTTGCATTCTTATTTAACCTTGGGGCCTGTTTGACTGTAAAGCCATACAGCTACAAGCCAATAATATGGCGACACACACTTCCGTTGAAAATAAGCCTTTTAAGGATTCTACAACATATTCTCAAACCTCATTGTATTGATCTATCCACCACTGTATTGATCTATTAACAGATTTTGGAAAATTTTCATCAAAATGCCACTTTTCAAGTGTAAACTAGGCCACCAGAAACTTATAATGACTTAGAAGTCAAGAAATATTAGAATGATGCTGCATTCTTGCCTTTACTAACTTCCAGACAGCATGGTTAAATAGTTCTTGTCAAAATTTCAGAAATAGTGGTAGTTACTAAGATTTTAAAAATGATAGAAAATAAATATTTTCAAAAAAATCACAATCGTTATCCTTAAATAATATTGCATTCAATTCAAATTTAATCATCTTGGTACAATTGGGACTCAATATCGTAAGTTTTGACATCATTTCAAACAATACATTGATATAATGGAGTGACTTCACAATTCACTGAATTTGATATGGCTGCCTATTGTTAGCATTTTTGTGTCAGATAATTATGTTATGACTACCATTTTGTGCTTTTGGGAGGTTAAAGCATAATTACATGTGGAACTTATTTTGAATTTAGGCAAGATTGATTATTATCATTGCATTTATCACTTAATGCTAACTAGATTGATAAAGTGGGGTTCCAGGCAGTGTCCTGTCAACTTGGCCTGTTAAAAACTCGGCCTGCGTAAAACTTGGGCTGTGTAAAATTCTGCCTGTATATAACTTATATAGTGTTTAGCCTAGTAAACAGATATATCAGCACACTTATCAGATAGTTGATCAATGTTTGCAATGTACTAAAAGGAGGTGCAAAATTGCAAATTCACAATTGATGACTAAAATCTACCATCTTCATATTTCATACTTGTCATCTTCTTCTGTGCTTAGAAAAAAATAATTTGAAAAATAAATTTGAATAAAAGGTGAGTTAAGTATTTAATTATATCTTTTTTATCTCATATTTACACAAATGCCATATAATAGTAGAATAAGATCATTAAAAACCTTTTTAACAAGTGATTACTAATCTAGAACAAGAGGACATTGATGGTCCTATATCGCTCACCTGAGTATGTCACTCATAACTTGTCAACAATGTTATGAAAACCGGAATTTGTTTGATGCACATTAAGGTTGGTTAAAATTCGTCCTATTGCAACTTGATTTTTTTTTAAGTTTTGTAAATTTTCAACTTTTCTCTTATATCATGGCGTATTCTTTAACAACTTTTGAAGACCTCCACCCAAGGAACATCCCTGCCAAGTTTCAGCTTGATTGGCCCAGTGGACTAGGAGGAGAAGAATTTTTTCTAATATTTTCAGCCATTTTTGGCAATTTTTCAGACTTTCCGTTACCATGGCAACTAGAGTTTTTGATGAAATTAAATTCTTTTAACAACTTTTGAAGACCTTTACCCAAGGAACATCCCTGCCAAGTTTCAGCTTGATTGGCCCAGTGGTTTAGGAGGAGAAGAATTTTTTCTAATATTTGCAGCCATTTTTGGCAATTTTTCAGACTTTCCGTTACCATGGAAACTAGAGGTTTTGAAGAAATTTAAT
The DNA here is from genome assembly GCA_948146395.1 of Fragum whitleyi. Classification (NCBI taxonomy): domain Eukaryota; kingdom Metazoa; phylum Mollusca; class Bivalvia; order Cardiida; family Cardiidae; genus Fragum; species Fragum whitleyi. Next base: position 11,012,055 of record OX411556.1, read on the forward strand.
TCTTTTAACAACTTTTGAAGACCTTCAACCAAGGAACTTCCCTGCAAAGTTTCAGCTTGATCGACCCAGTAGTTTAGGAGGAGAAGATTTTTTTCTAATATTTTCAGCCATTTTCGGCCATTTTTCAGACTTTCCATTACCATGGAAACTAGAGTTTTTGATGAAATTAAATTCTTTTAACAACTTTTGAAGACCTTCACCCAAGGAACATTCCTGCCAAGTTTCAGCTTGATTGGCCCAGTGGTTTAGGAGGAGAAGAATTTTTCTAAGATTTTCGGCCATTTTGGGCTATCATGTAACCATGGCAACCAGAGTTTTTGATGAAATTAAATTCTTTCAACAACTTTTGAAGACCTTTACCCAAGGAGCATCCCTGCCAAGTTTCAGCTTGATTGGCCCAGTGGTTTAGGAGGAGAAGATGTTAAAAGAAATTGTTGACAGACGGACGGACGGACGGACAACGGACGGACGACGGACAGTGAGTGATCACAATAGCTCACCTTGAGCACATTGTGCTCAGGTGAGCTAAAAATGCACACGAGGTCCCCAAAATATTTACATTGCATCGTCATACATGTACCTTTATAATACGGGAAAAGAAACGCAAAGCGCCCAAAGGGCGCTTTGCGGCTTTTCCCGCTTCTAGATAACGCGTGTAAAACATTTAAATAATCAAAATCAAAATGAAATACATATACCATAAAAGTTAAATTTTGTGTCGTAATGGCGGCCTACATGGAGGATGATGTTCTCGCGAGATTTCGCCATTTTGTTTTATTATTTATTTTTATTTATCTACTTTTTTCTTCGATTTTATTTCTGTCGATCATTATCAAAATTTAGATTGTAGTGAACGTAAAATTAGGATAAAATTCAGCATTACATGTAAAAGGTTGCACATTATTGCTTAAAAATCCCGTCTGGTTGACGTTTTCTTTTTACCCTCCGCAAATGACGTCATTCTACACTTTCGGGAAATAAGACTCTACTTTTTCCCGCTAAAACAACATCATTGTCATTGCGTTTTAACGTCGGGATAAATAGCGGGATAAGACTTGAAAGAGATTAAATCTAAAGCAATATTCCCGGTTAATACTTGAAATGGATGACTATAACAAATTCGCAGTTTGATTAAAAACTGAAATGAAAATACAGCTATTTTAGCTAAAGCTATGCCGGTCAACATCTTTTTGGAATCGCACCCTTTAGGAGTTAGACCTGACGCCTATTTTGATCTTCTGAAAATTAGTTATCATGTGCATGTTTTGTTCAGCATCTTGGGGAGTTTATTTCACATTATAACTGCACTTATTTTTTTCCAGTAACAATATCTTCGGAGTAGAAAAAGGTCAACAAAGGGTTCAATTTTCTTTGTTTTGTTCGCATACGACTTAAAAATGCCAAAAAGTGGCCTTAAACCTCATTCTAGCGAAAAAAGGCAGACACATATTATTGAATACATCATGCACTCGGTAGCTTAAGTTTAATAAATGAGTAATTCAAGAATGGTTCTTTCTTTAAGCTACTTTTCCCGTCTATAGGTTAAACCTACTATTATATATAAACAGGCCAAGTTGACTGGCGGAGTTGACTATGAACCGTTCCAGGCTACACATAAACAGATAAAGAAAAGGCTTGTACTTTGACTGTGGGCTTCTTAATTTTATATTAAGGGGAGTCCCCTTACACTTTATCCAGTGTTTGACTCTGATATTATTTTTTAACTAAGTCCAGGCAACAGAGTATAGTTGAAAAATCAACTTTGGACTCAAACCCTGGATAGAGTTTACGCAGTCACAAAAAATAGACATTTCATTTTTGTCGAATAGATCCATCAGCTTTACTCTGCTGCCATTTACATATTCTAATTCAAAAGTGAGTGGATGAGGCTTACAATGTGACACATTTGCAATTAACATATTTTACTAAACTAAGTAATAATTACAGTAGCGTAAAATGCCTTACGTTCAAGAATATTTCTCTCCCTCAGAAAAAATAAACAACCTTGACCTTTCCAGGTAATCAGGCGTTTGGGGGAATGCGCTCTCCGACAAGGAAGGTACGGTAAAAACTCAAATGTTCAGTATCAAAATTCAAGCGGGGGGGGGGGGGGGCAAATGCATCCTGGTTATGCAATCAGCTGTGAGTGTTTGCCAAATTTTGAGAAAAGGAACTCAGTTTTGCACGTGTACTCGCTTGTAAATTGAAGAACCTATTTTAAACGTTCTCAAGCAATTTTTCACTCTGAACTCATTTACAGTTTCTGTCACAAAAGCGCTGAAGGGTATTTAAGGTAGCAATGGACACATGGCGTCATTTTTTTCGCCCAATGATTTTTTTTCTTGCTCACATATGTTGTAGATTAACATTGTGTAGTCATTATATCAAAATTTGAAGGTACCTTTCCATGCTCGTTTTCATGCTAGAGTTATCTGCCCTTGGGTGGTATTGGCCATTTTTCGGTAAAACGGTTATATTCGTTTTAGGTCTAGTATAAACTCAGTACCAGCTTATTACTATAAAACACATACAATTTGAAAGACCATATACATGTACATAATGGACGTTGCCAATAAAATCCCTCTTTGCTCAATTGTATTTGTACATTTTACCTTAAAAAATTAAAAATGCATGAATTTTTGTAATTTTACGGGGTAAAAATGCAACAAAAACCTATTTTTTTTAAGAAATTACCCAATGAAATTTTCTTAATTTCCGATATGTTTAAAATCCATATTTTTCCTTTATTTGTTAAAAAATTCAGCATACCTTTCCATGCAAATAAGATTTTTTTTTCGTTATTTTACAGTGACCCCTCCTGTTTAAATGACGCTTTTCACTCATTTTTATTGTTAAATTTAATGATCCAGTCATTCAATTGATATCAAATGTTGAAAAGAAGCTTAGTTATGAAGTTTTACCATCATTATTCTACGTTATTTTCATAAGCAGAATCTTACGAAAACCGGTCTTTTTAAACAACGCGCAAAAAGAGCCGTAAAATAAACGAAAACCCACTTCCGGTTTATAGAGTCGAGAGGCCGCTGTCCATTGCCACCTTAAACTTAGGCTACCGTATTCTGTATTGATATATTCAAGCAACAAGACATGCGCTTAAAAGTATCGTCACAAGTCAGTGGCAAATCTAGAATTTCTATAAAGGGAGTTCGAACATACATAAAGGGGTTTCGTTCCCCTAGTCTTACAAATTTTAACCCTTATTCTGCTGAATTTAAAAAAAAAAACAAACTCAAGTTGTAAACCGTGAAATGTTCTATTTTTTCTTCATATCAACAAGACTGCTTCAGTTTTTTTTCCACAAAAATAAAGTAGAAGACAGGCAGTGTATTTGAAGATTAGTCTGTGCACAACTGTGCAGACTGGTCTTAGTCTATACTGTCTTCCAAAGCTTGGTTTCCTAAAAGGAGTATTTCGTGAACAGGAGGGGAAGTGTTAATTGCCGGAAATTATATGTATGAAAATAATTTAATTGGGCTTCAGAGGGGCTCGAACCCCTCTGTATTCACCACTGCAAGTCACCCAACGAGATCCGAGAAATTCGATCGACACTTTAAGCCGACACTATCCAAATAGTCCTTTTTTCATCTGACGGATCTTCTTCTTTCATCTTCCTGCATAGTGTCCCCTCCTGATCGGAGTGCTATCATTCGGGTTCTCCCCATGGGTATAGTGTATTTGTTGTTGCCGGTTGATGTTCCCGTCTGAAAAGAAAGAAAGAAAAGAAAAGAAACTACATGCAAGCAGGTACTCTCAATATACAGGTATTTTTAAGGTCCGCGATGCAAGACACTAAATATTATCATATATAGATCTAGCAAGTTAAAAGCTAATAAAACCGTATAAAAATTGATAAAGTTATAGATTTAAAAATTAAACCAGTATGTCTTAATATCGCAGCGTCTTAAAAAAACCATCTTGTCTTATTCGTGAAGAAGCTATCGATTCGATACCCATTGACTCGTGAAGATGAAAAAATATGCACAGACAGGCATCTTAAAAAAGCAACATTAAGGTGACACAGACTTATTACTAGAAAACATAGGTAATAAATTGAATACCGACGACTAGATTTTATCCGTAAGGTTTATCCTGCATGCACTTTTGAGCCCAGTTTTCTAGTAGGCATCTCTATTTTTGAAGACCTCCCTTTTCATACAATATTCTTTTTAAAAAAAAGGAGTAAGCAGTCAAGAATGGTTTGTAGTAGATCTATACTTTTGATGTTATACTCCAGAAGGATTCATCCATGGACTCGTCTAAAAGATCACATATATAATAGCCCCAATTAATCTAGGCCCTTCTAACTTTGAATGTATCAAATAATAGTAATCAATACAAGAATATATACATTAAAGTGAAAGAATGAGTTCGATTTTCAATATTTTAGATGGTATCGTACAAGCAGGTGTAATTTTAATATAGTTATACGCCGCAGTAACAGAAATTGAAATTAACTTTTTTTCTGGACAACTGCATTTTGTACTGACCACGGAGACCGATCGATATTATCAGGAACATTAAGCGGTCACCTGTGTTTTAAAGCGTTTTTTTTTTTCTTTTACTTTCCAGGGAGTGACCGCCTATTGCATTATAACCAATTTCAGTTTTAATCTTGTATTTTATTGCCGGAAAAGATATGCCCTGATATGACGCGATTCCATGTATTCCGCGATTGTTCAGTGAGTGTTGGTACTTCCATTTATTTATGGTCGCTACCGTAGACATGCCCATATGAGCGATGCCAACACAAAATGGTTAGTTATTGCGGGAAATAGTGCAAGGATACATGGCCAAATCTCTGCTGAGATCCGCCATGGGTCTTTAACGTGCTAGATGGATTTGTTGAAGCACCGTCACACGAGAGACAATTAGTTTGTTGGTATGCAAAACCAAGTCTGGTTGCTGCCCCTGGGACCCGTCGGAAACGAAAAAATTGATCGAATGTCAAAATCACAAATCGTATGGTGTCCTCAATCATTGTTAGATTCTGCCTTGCAATATCTCATTAGAATCGTCTTAAGAAGACGATTCCAATGAGATGATGCATGACAGAATTCCATATTTAGTTTCTTATCTAGTAGCAACTTTAATTTTTGATCTACACAAAAAATGATCGTAAGATGTTTAGTAAAACGGGACCCTGGTGACAACTACGGTATACACAACGATGGCCAGTTCATGCCAAACCTGGGTATTGGACCCACGATATCGAATTTCAATTGTTTTTAAGTCAGGGCTCTACCAACTGATCTGATCGCCGTCGGCGAATTATCAGGATCAGAGGACTGTTCAGCTAGCATGTACTAGTTTTATTTATTCAACTAAATAATAAGCATGACAATCTGCTTTCCCAACGGTGGTATATAGGCCAAACTGTCACCATATAAAATTGCGTAAATGGCTTTCTTGCGTTGTTTTTCATAAAAACCCTTAAATTTAAATAGGTTACTTTCTCTCGTATTTCACAATTTACACAGAGTCGTGGGCCGAGGCTTTCAGTATGGGTATATAATATTTAATTTGGCGTTGGGTTATAATAGATACTATAGTAAAAATAAAGCAAATAAAAAACGAATTTTTTGAAACATATCAACAAAACTCTCACACACACGCACACAAAATGTTTCATTGTCACCACGGAATTTAAAGATAGTGATTACCACAGATGATTGTTTCATATCAAGCATTTTGTCATATGGGCTATTGTATAAGACTACAAAAATCTTTAAGACAAAAAAGTCGGACCATAAAACAATTGCCCGTGGTAACTAAGGCCAAATCAAGGGTGTTTCATTAAAATTCATGTTCAATGGAAAGAAGGGATAAGTCGATTTGAAACGTTATCGATTGTAAATGTACATTAATTGTTATATTAAGTGATATTTGTCATCTTAACTCACTCTTACCATACCAAACTTTTCTAAGATCATGCGGGGATCAATTTTTTGCTTTCATGGCGACCTAAATTGTATCTTTCTCATCTCATAATGTTGTCCAGCTGGTGAACAAATTGTCATTACTATAGCTTTCACTGGTTTAAAAAATTTTTTTCCGACTTGGTATGAACTGTTTCAAAAGCTTTACCCCAAGAATTTCTGCGTTAAAACACTCTGTTAATCCTTTTAGTGTATACGCAAAAGCACAGACAAGGAATTTTCGCGTAAATGAATAGCCTACGCTAAAATGTAAACATGGCATGGAAGAAATGTGCGTATGTACGTAAGCAAACCTTCATCTGCTGTTCTGTTTTACCAAAACAAACTTTTATAATAGAATACGCACGTGTTTTCTTATGCTTTTATTGGTTTGCAGATAGGCGACGTAGAAGAATTGTGCTTACGTGTGACGTAAAACTCCCTGCCAACTTTCAGTGTATTTAGACGCAAAAATTGGGCGCAAAATTCCAAATTTAGAACTGTTCATAAGTCCGACTTTACAATCATATTTTTTTCGAATATACCGCTACAAAAGGTCTGGATACCCGGTCCCAAACCATGTATCCTCACGTTGACATTGGTGTTAAAAAATATGACACCAGCAATAAAAACACTGTTGTTTAAATTATGACATACCAATTTAGACTGGTATAAGTTTCAGCTCTGTGTCCAGGACGCAAAAACGTTTTCGACCGTTTAAGGATGGTACCCTGCTTTGCAATTGAGTACATTTGCAATGCGAGGTACCATTTGTCAAACGTTTTCATCTTGAACGCTGAGCTGCTGAACAGAGAGGTATGCCAAAGAAAGGAAGAAAACAGAGCTCGCGACACGTTACCACAAAAGGGACGGCAAATAAAATTCGCTTTTAAGAAAACGATCGCATTGGTTAAAATGTAGCCCAAATTCTGAGAGCATACCAAGTTAGACGTTTACACATTTTGTACTGTTCGTAATCGGCCAGAGAAGATATTAATGAGTTGCAACAGTTCGTAGGAGGCAAATATTTTCAAAGCAAAAACGACCACATTTTTGAAGAGAAGTTGTTTTTAATCAGAGAAGATTCTTAATGCAGTCGGTCGCGGCAAAAAAGGACAAATCTCGAATATGATAGCTTAGCTTGTAAATGACAACCACTCTAGACTTAACATGACTCAAAGACTCAAGCAACAGACTTGAATGCTCTTGAAGACAATTTGTTAATATGTTGCAAACTCTTTGTGCAAAGAAAATCTATGACACACAAAAAATTGCCTTTGGTGATCCATTCGGAACATCCCTCGGCCATTTCTGTAAACTGCAACAGACCTCGGATGCATGTAAGGCGGATGGGTATGTAACAAAAGGCGGAAACAGGTTAGAAAAACTAGCACTGTAGATTTATATCTATTACAGTAAATAACGGCTGAAAAAATCTTAATTTTTGAGAATGACGAATCATTCTCTAAAATTAAGATTTTTTCAGCCGTATTTTAAGAATCTAAAGATATTTATATTAGGATACGATGGTTTCACGTCAGTGACTTATAGCTTTGGCGACGTCGAATGTTTTCACTCACACTTTCGAGGGCTAACGCCATTTTTACTGACGTCATCGAGTTTTTCCAAGGTTTTCCCGTAGTTTTTAAAAATAGTCCGTCTATGTACATCCGAGGTTGATCGTGAGATTGGCCGAGTGGTGTTCCGAATGCTAATGATCGTTACTATCGCCATTGACGATATACATGTATCGTTAAACTATACAACTCAACTTTTGCTAGGGACCAAAACCAAAAATGTGACATTTGTCTCCATAGACTTATTTTCATTCAAATGAAAACCTTTTCCCCATCTTCTATCTATTTATGTGCGGATGATCTCTCAATGTGAAAAGAATACCGTTGAAAATGTTTTAGAATGAAATACATGCTTTTTTTTTTCATTTTATAAAAAAAGTAGTAGTATTGAATCGCTATAACTAGTATGTTCGATTTTCGGCTTATTCCCAAACTTATTTGTTCCGTTGAAATAATATTGGAACAAACCGGATTAACAGTTTTATTCCTCTGCGATCAAAGATTAATTCAAACAATTGAGGTGAAACTAAAGGTTATAAGTCCTTAAGAACTCACAGGGAGTACACTACATTTACTGTAAGTAGATGACTGTTTCTGATAATTATGTATTTAAACCCCGCGTTTGTCCGTCTGTCAATCTATCTATCTGCCCTCTTGTCTATCTTTCTTCTGCATGGTTTGTTTTGTCCACCAGTCGACAAAAGCGAACGAGGCTCAAAGAACAGGGGCCTGTTTTAGTAAACTTCTTACGAAAAGATTGAGAAAATCGTAAGTCAAAGTCACAAATCGTACATGGTGTTTTCATTCATTGTTAGATTCTGCCTTGCAATATCTCATTTGGACCCTCTTTCGAAGACGATTTCAATGAGATAATACATGACATTCCATTCCATATTTACAACTGTAAAAACAACTTTAATTTTTGACTTACGCGAAAATAGATCGTAAGATATTATGTTAAACAGGCCTCAGCTCCTTATGAAGCGTTTCCTGGAATAAGGATTTGAAGAGAGCACATTTCGTTAGCGGGAAAAAACACTGCGGAACAAACTCGTTTCTTTTGATGCCTTTTGATGGATTATCGTTGGATTATCGAGAAATTCTGAAAATTCATCGTCAAACCCAGTGAATGACTTTAACCCATTGCTGTTTAATACCTGCTTTTTACGTGCCTGTGATTTTATGATTGAGAAAACATTTTGAAAAAAAGAAGAAATTGCTTCTGACAAGCAATTTCTTCTTTTTCCATACTATTTTTTACCCTACTGAATGGTTATTTTTCAAATTAAATCCAATTTTAATTTTCATCTGCAAAAACTTTGAATTTGGACAGGTCCAAAATTTTGTAAAACAGGAAAGGGTTAAATTAATGGCCAACCTTGCGATCTGGATGACCAAACGGTGCAAACTGTTTACAAATCATACCCCGCTTTGTACGTATACTTGCGTGCAAAGCGGGGTATGATTTGAAAACAGTTTGCACCGTTTTGTAATACTGAACGCATTGCTGCTTTCGTTAATTTCACCTTTAGAATAAACGTTATCTAATCAGGACCTCTTCTTGACGAATATGTACAAAAATACTTGCTAGAAAAGAATTTGTCCCGTACTTGGTTATTTTTCTTTGAATAGTTCATTTAAAAAGCTCTAAATGTCTACGAGGTTGCTTACTAGAGTTTAGAATTATATTTCTATAGCAGGATTAAATACTTCTGGTGGGCATATAATTTAGAATTATATAATATAATTATATATAATAAAGAAGTTCCATTCTATATACAGAAAATATTTAACATATCGGACGGAAAAGGACCATCTGAGAAGAGCGAAAAGTGTCGATCCCGGGTTAATTAGAAGTTGTTTTTCAAAGTTACTTTCATGGGAAGGTAGATTGATCATTCTAGATTTAGAAAACTAGTATAGTGCGAAAAGTTTCGACCGTAGTCTGCCCGCGCAGTCTGACAATGGTCGACACTTTACGCACTACCCAGATGGTCCCTTTTCGCGTGATGGGTCACATATTTATTTTCAAACATTCATTTTCTGACGGGTTTTCTTTTAAGCAACAAGCTTCGAACTTAGTCAGCCTGCGCAATCAGACGCGAATCAATACTATAATGAAATTCCCGATTGATTAAAATAAAAATACGACGACGAAAGTATATTCATTTTCAGATGGGGTCCGGTGAAAGGTTTCGCCGACGTCGCACACGCGTTAGACGTAGAAGACGTCGGTTTGGTTTCAGAAGCCGACGTCGTGTAGGTCCGGGACGTCGTAGATATTACCGTCGAAGTGGCGGAGCTGATTTGTTTACTCTTATTGGTGGACTTTGTGGATTATGCATTGGTGCAAGTAAGTTTTATTGGTTGTTTTTCATGGTGGCTTCTGTAATGCTTTCCGGTTGATAATAGAGAAATAACGGTAGCAGTGAAACTATCAAAAATTGCAAAGTTACTGTTAGGATTAAGGTCTATGCAACCCCGCTTTCTTTCATATCACAGAGGGTAATAGAGAACCATATGCGGTGACGTCACATTTTTTGCGATATCATCACGTGCGAAATGACGCAAGTGGTGTATAAAAAAACTTTTTTAAACTTACGGTCTCCGGATCAGCGGTAAGCGTATAGCTTCTACATACTGTCTTATGAAAGAAATCAGATTAATTCGTGTAAGATCTGCATCTTCATTTATTGAAACGCCAAAGTTATATTTGAGCATTTGCGTGAAATTTGCAACAATTTCGTATGTGCGTTATATTAAAACTCTGACCAGCTGTACATCTGCACAGTCTGATCAGAGTCTGTACAACGCACTTAATAGATGGCTATGAACCTATAGTCATTATTCTCATCCGGAGGTTATTTCTAATGTGCTGTGTGGTTGTCCAGGCTGCATAATTTTCTGTCAACCACGCACACATTAAATTGCTGGAAATGTCACACACAGGCTCATTTTTCATTCATGGTCCCGTAAGCTACTTTATCTCGAGACACGTGACATATATTCGAAAGAAACATTCAGTCAAACTGCGAAAAACGCTCTTTTAATGAAAACTTTGTACAGATGAGGTTCATTATTAAAACTACTGGATAGTAATAGGCTTATCGCGATTTTCTGATCGGGATTGTTTCACACTATTCGCAAACCCTGAGTTGTTGGTACGGATTCAATTCATTTCTCACAGATGCTTTTTATGCCCCCCCCCCTTTTCCCGAAGTTTTTTTTTATTTATTTTTTTTTACTCGAGGATAACTAGAAAATTTGTCGAAAGACTCTTCTTTCTATCGTGGCCCTAGCCTTTTCCACATCTTATCACGCATTAAGAGAGAGAGTGGCAACGGATTCTAACCACTGCTGTTAACCATTTTAATATTTTAATAGCTGGTTGGACTGGGGCTCCATCTGTAAAGTGTCATGCCCAAATACACTACCCGCCTTTTGTGGGACTCGAACTGGCTACCATCATATTACAAGTCGAGCACGCTTAACCCTCGGCCAACGAACCAGACTCATATAGGGAGATCATATAGCCACCGCTTCGTCTATCCGTCCGTCCTTTCGGCTGTTCTATATTTTAGCCGTCTGTTATTTCGTCCGACGATATTCCCATAGTGATATCTCAACGAACTTTTAACAGAAGTCTCTTTACAAAAGAATTGGACTGTGACTTGATTAGATTTCACGGAATACTTTGTATTGTCTATGTTCTTGGAACTCAAGAGTTCAAAAATTGTGTTCATTAAGAGCTATGTGATAATTCATTAATTTGAATCAAATAATTCTTCTGATTGGCCAAAATGTGCATAAGGCCCCCGTTCCCTAAGAGTATCGTTCTTTCTTAACTGTTATATTTTTTTTATCATAGATCTTGAACAGCTCAGCTTCTCTTCCAATATGTATATAGAAACTGCAGATTGTTCGTTAAAAAGTCACGTTTTGTTTTGGATTTATTGTATGTAATTGTAATATGACAAGAAACTGTAAAATTTACGTCTATTAAAATATCTTGTATATCTTGTATATCCTAACAAGGCCGTTTTTACTGGTGGTCGCTGAATACAATTGTATCTGTATCACTTTTGTCATGCAACGAAAATTGTATTGACCTGGTATCATCTGCCTCATAAGAGTGTTATCAGGCATTTTTTAGGAATAATTTGCATATTTCTAATCTTTACCAGAACCATTGACTCCTAAATAGATTTCTTTTATTTCGCTGTGATTTAGTGTTAAGTTTAAAATTTTCATGAATTAAAACAAAATTTTTCTCCATCCCCTTATAAGTCGCTTGTTTTTTTTTATATAGTTGCCAGTTACCAGAAAGATGTGGACAAAATCAAAAAGGACCAGGACGAAATACTCAAACAGAAAGCTGAGAGAAAAGAGCAGAATAAGGAAGACGCTGAAGCCGACGCGGAGGAAGCGGAAAACATAAAGGAGATTCAAGCCGCACAAGCCGAACTACTAAATGATATACTGGAGAGGCAGGCGAAGGAGAAAGACCCTAAACGATTACAAAAGCTATTTGAACAACAAAATGAACTTATAGCCCAAATGAACACATTACAAACAGCTGGTTTTACATATGATAAGGAAATACCAGCACCGAAAGAGATTCAACAGTCAGAAGTTTCACAGCCAGTTTACGCTCCACAAGCTCAGGGTGGAGCACAAGCTCAGGGTGAAGCACAAGCTCAGGGTGAAGCACAAGCTCAGGGTGAAGCACAAGCACAGGGTCAAGTACAGGATCAGACACAAGCGCAGGTTCATAAAGCAGAGATACCACAAGCGGCCACTTATTAGTCACTTACTTATTCCCTAGAAAATTTTCTCACATATTTCCTCTTGTATCTTATATCGAACAGCCATCAGAGATAGCCTTGCATTAGGCCTACACATGTGTAAGATCTCATTATGTGACGTCATTCCGACGTCATCTTAAGCACGTTTTCACGATATTTCAATCATCTGCTCGTTAGGAAAATGGTCGTTGGGTGTGCATTTAATTTATAAATTAATATTGAATGTTGTATTTTATTGCCGGAAAAGACATGCCCTGATATGACGCGATTCCATGTATTCCGCGATTGTTCAGTGAGTGTTGGTACTTCCATTTATTTATGGTCGCTACCGTAGCACATGTCCATATGAGCGACGCCAACAGAAAATGGTTAGTTGTTGCAGGAAAAAGTGCAAGGATACATGGCAAAACCTCTGCTGAGATCCGGCATGGGTCTTTAACGTGCTAGATGTATTTGTTGAAGGATCGTCACACGAGAGATAATTAGTTTGTTGGTATGCAAAACCTAGACTGGTTGCCGTCCCTGGGACCCGTTTTACGAAACTTCTTACGAAAAATTTGATCGAAAGTAAAAATCACAAATCGTACCTGGTGTTTTCAATCATTGTTTGATTCTGCCTTGCAATATCTCATTGGAATCCTCTTGATTCCAATGAGATGATGCATGGCAGAATTCCATATTTAGTTTCTTATCTAGTAGCAACTTAATTTTTTGACCTACACAAAAAATGATTGTAAGATGTTTAGTAAAACGGGACCCTGGTGACAACTACGGTATACACAACGGTGGCCAGTTCTTGCCAAACCTGGGTATTGGACCCACGATATCGAATTTCAATTGTTTTTAAGTCAGGTGCTCTACCAACTGATCTTAATGCCGCCGGTGGAATATCAGGATCAGAGGACTGTTCAGCTAGCATGTACTAGATAGAGGATAATCGTTTGTTTCAGTGTAAGATCGATTTATATTTCATTGAGTGAACAAAAAAGCTATATTTTCACGAGTGAAGATATAGCTTTTGTTGTTCACGAAATGAAATATTAATCGATCTTACTCGAAAAACAAACGATTATTCTATTTCTTTAATGAAAAAATGAGACAAAATGTGAAATTTCTAGGACAAATTTTCGTAAAGCGCGTCATTTTGCGCGTGATTGCTATGCAACGTTTATTGTGACGTCACTTATTTCGTCCCGCAGAGATGACGTCAGATAGGATGAAATGCACAAAAACAGGGTATAAGTTTTTGATAATTTCACTGCTTTTGCGGTGAGTTTATCAAGTGATAATCTACCGTTATTTCTCGATAAACCACCAAAAGCATTAAAGAATTTTATTTATTCAACTAAATTATAAGCATGACAATCTGCTTTCCAAACGGTGGTATATAGGCCAAACTGTCTCCATATAAAATGCGTAAATTTATGGCTCTCTTGCGTTGTTTTTCATAAAAAACCCTTGAATTTAAATAGGTTACTTTCTCTCGTATTTCACAATTTACACAGAGTCGTGGGCCGAGGCTTTCAGTATGGGTATATTATATTGAATTTGGCCTTGGTTATAATAAATACTATAGTAAAAATAAAGCAAATAAAAAACGAATTCTTTGAAACATATCAACAAAAATCACACACACACGCACACAAAATGTTTCATTGTCACCACGGAATTTAAAGATAGTGAATACCACAGATGATTGTTTCATATCAAGCATTTTGTCATATGGGCTATTGTATAAGACTACAAAAATCTTTAAGACAAAAAAGTCGGATCATAAAACTATTGCCTGTGGTAACTAAAGCTAAATCAAGGGTGTGTCATTGAAATTCATGTTCAATGGAAAGAAGGGATAAGTTGATTTGAAACGTTATCGATTATAAATGTTAATTGTTATATTAAGTGATATTTGTCATCTTAACTCACTCTTAACATACCAAACTTTTCTAAGATCATGCGGGGATCAATATTTTGCTTTCATGGCGACCTAAATTGAATCTTTCTCATAATGTTGTCCAGCTGGTGAACAAATTGTCATTACTGTAGCTTTCACTGGTTTAAAAAAAATATTTTCCGGCTTGGTATGAACTGTTTCAAAAGCTTTACCCCGAGAATTTCTGCGTTAAAACACTCTGCTAATCCTTTTAGTGTATACGCAAAAGCACAGACAAGGAATTTTCGCGTAAATGAGTAGCCTACGCTAAAATGTAAACATGGCATGGAAGAAATGTGCGTATGTACGTAAACAAACCTTCATCTGCTGTTCTGCTTTACCAAAACTAACTTTTAATAGAATACGCACGTGTTTTCTTATGCTTTTATTGGTTTGCAGATAGGCGACGTAGAAGAATTGTGCTTACGCGTGACGTAAAAGTCCCTGCCAACTTTCAGTGTATTTAGACGCAAAAATTGGGCGCAAAATTCCAAATTTAAAACTGTTCATAAGTCCGACTTTACAATCATATTTTTTTCGAATATACCGCTACAGAAGGTCTGGATATCCAGTCCCAAACCATGTATACTCACGTTAACATTGGTGTCAAAAAATATGACACCAGCAATAAAAACACTGTTGTTTAAATTATGACATACCAGTTTAGACTGGTATAAGTTTCAGCTCTGTGTCCAGGACGCAAAAACGTTTTCGACCGTTTAAGGATGGTACCCTGCTTTGCAATTGAGTACATTTGCAATGCGAGGTACCATTTGTCAAACGTTTTCATCTTGAACGCTGAGCTGCTGAACAGAGAGGTATGCCAAAGAAAGGAAGAAAACAGAGCTCGCGACACGTTACCACAAAAGGGACGGCAAATAAAATTCGCTTTTAAGAAAACGATCGCATTGGTTAAAATGTAGCCCAAATTCTGAGAGCATACCAAGTTAGACGTTTACACATTTTGTACTATTCGTAATCGGCCAGAGAAGATATTAATGAGTTGCAACAGTTCGTAGGAGGCAAATATTTTCAAAGCAAAAACGACCACATTTTTGAAGAGAAGTTGTTTTTAATCAGAGAAGATTCTTAATGCAGTCGGTCGCGGCAGACGGATGGCTACTAGAGGGAAAAAAGGACAAATCTCGAATATGATAGCTTAGCTTGTAAATGACAACCACTCTAGACTTAACATGACTCAAAGACTCAAGCAACAGACTTGAATGCTCTTGAAGACAATTTGTTAATATGTTGCAAACTCTTTGTGCAAAGAAAATCTATGACACACAAAAAATTGCCTTTGGTGATCCATTCGGAACATCACTCGGCCATTTCTGTAAACTGCAACAGACCTCGGATGCATGTAAGGCGGATGGGTATGTAACAAAAGGCGGAAACAGGTTAGAAAAACTAGCACTGTAGATCTATATCTATTACAGTAAATAACGGCTGAAAAAATCTTAATTTTTGAGAATGACGAATCATTCTCTAAAATTAAGATTTTTTCGGCCGTTTTTTAAGAATCTAAAGATATTTATATTAGGATACGATGGTTTCACGTCAGTGACTTATAGCTTTGGCGACGTCGAATGTTTTCACTCACACTTTCGAGGGCTAACGCCATTTTTACTGACGTCATCGAGTTTTTCCAAGGTTTTCCCGTAGTTTTTAAAAATAGTCCGTCTATGTACATCCGAGGTTGATCCTGAGATTGGCCGAGTGGTGTTCCGAATGCTAATGATCGTTACTATCGCCATTGACGATATACATGTATCGTTAAACTATACAACTCAACTTTTGCTAGGGACCAAAACCAAAAATGTGACATTTGTCTCCATAGAGTTATTTTCATTCAAATGAAAACCTTTTCCCCATCTTCTATCTATTTATGTGCGGATGATCTCTCAATGTGAAAAGAATACCGTTGAAAATGTTTTAGAATGAAATACATGCTTTTTTTTCATTTTATAAAAAAAGTAGTAGTATTGAATCGCTATAACTAGTATGTTCGATTTTCGGCTTATTCCCAAACTTATTTGTTCCGTTGTAATAATATTGGAACAAACCGGATTAACAGTTTTATTCCACTGCGATCAAAGATTAATTCAAACAATTGAGGTGAAACTAAAGGTTATAAGTCCTTAAGAACTCACAGGGAGTACACTACATTTACTGTAAGTAGATGACTGTTTCTGATAATTATGTATTTAAACCCCGCGTTTGTCCGTCTGTCAATCTATCTATCTGCCCTCTTGTCTATCTATCTTCTGCATGGTTTGTTTTGTCCACCAGTCGACAAAAGCGAACGAGGCTCAAAGAACAGGGGCCTGTTTTAGTAAACTTCTTACGAAAAGATTGAGAAAATCGTAAGTCAAAGTCACAAATCGTACATGGTGTTTTCATTCATTGTTAGATTCTGCCTTGCAATATCTCATTTGGACCCTCTTTCGAAGACGATTTCAATGAGATAATACATGACATTCCATTCCATATTTACAACTGTAAAAACAACTTTAATTTTTGACTTACGCGAAAATAGATCGTAAGATATTATGTTAAACAGGCCTCAGCTCCTTATGAAGCGTTTCCTGGAATAAGAATTTGGAGAGAGCACATTTCGTTAGCGGGGAAAAAACTGCGGAACAAACTCGATTCTTTTGATGCTTTTTGGTGGATTATCGATGGATTATCGAGAGATTCTGAAATAACCGTTGATCATCAATTGGTAAATTCATCGCCAAACCCAGTGAATGACTTTAAATTAATGGCCAACCTTGCGTTCTGGATGACCAAACGGTGCAAACTGTTTTCAAATCATACCCGCTTTGTACGTGTACTTGCGTGCAAAAAGGATTATGATTTGAAAACAGTTTGCACTGTTTTGTAATACTGAACGCAGTGCCGCGTACGTTAATTTCACCATTAAGATTAAAGGTTATCTAAACGTGATCCATTGAAATGGCTTCTTGACGTTGCCTAGTAAACACGTGCATAGCGCGTCGGACTGCCAATCTAGAGGTCCTGGGTTCGATCCCCGACGGCGGAACTCTTTCTTTCCGACTATTTGTCTCTCACCAATGGTTGATAATCGTAGAACTATGTGGGATAGCAGCTGGAGGCTAGGAAAGGGTGTGGTTGTTGTACTGGTGAGAGAAATACCAGGAATCCATTGTTAGGTGCTCCAGCCGCCGCGATATAACTGAAATTATGTTGAAAGCGGCGTAAAACTCCATTCAATTAAAAAACACTTGCAAAAAGACTCAATAGAAAAGAATTTGTTCGCTACATGTTTATTTTCAAGATTACATAAAATAGTTTCAAATGTCTACCAGGTTTCTTGCTAGAGTTGAGAAATTATTTTTCTATAGTAGGATTAAATCGTTAATAACACCTGGTTGAAATATAACTTTAATTATGTCCATTCTACATTCAGACAATATGTAACAAATCGGACGAAAACGTACAATCTGGGAAGAGCGAATAGTGTCGAACCTAGTCAGTCTGCGCCGACTGCACAGACTAAGATCGGATTTTGCGAATTTTTTAGAACGGTTCATGGCACTTATACCATCTGTAATTCTATACAGTCGATATTGCTCGAGCGACCACTTCTATTAAGCGACCAATTTTATTAAGCGACCACCGTAAAAAGTCCCTTCACCGTAAGCAAAATCTCTGAAAAAGGGGACATTCTTAACGAAAAATTGGTTATTGTTGAATCTTATGTTGTTGGAATCCATTAGAATCGCCCAATAAGACGATTCTAATGGGTTTAAACATCATAGGATTGAGTACGACTTGACCGACAATCTATGAATGCTATCAAAATGAACCGTCACATTTATTATAATATTCCGTACTAAGGGACCATTCCCATAAACGACCGCTTTTTGGTGGTCCCTTAAGTGGTCGCTTAACACAAGTTTTACTGTATTTGAAATGCAAATCGCTCGGGAAGACCAGTCGTATGCCGTGTTCTTTAACATTATTTTTATTATAAGTAGAAGTAGTAGTATTATCATTGCTATTTATTTATTTATCTATTTTCAATTATCAAATATTCATGTTTAGGTGGTATTTTCTTTTTTAAGCAACAAGCTCCGAACTTAGTCAGTCTGTGCAATCAGAGGCGGATCAATACTATACAGATTTCCCTAATGATTAATATATGATAAGTACCGTACTTAGTGTTTTGTATGAAAAAAAAAATACCTAACGAGTTTGGGGGAATTGATCATTGTCGCGGCTCTGCCACAACCGAGTTAGATATTTTTTCATACATAACACTAGGTACACATTATATTTATCTTATAACCTCTGTTTGCCTTTTTTCGGCTATGTTTCTAACAAAAAATTCAAGTTTCTTAAAAAAAAAAACAAAAAAAAAAACGCATTATGTCATTGTTCTAAAAATGTCCATGTGATATCATAAAAAATATCATATGCGATGTTATCACACAGATATTTGTATAATTTTAAGATAAAAATGATAATTCGATGACAAAAGAAAATTCATTTTCAGATGGGGTCCGGTGAAAGGTTTCGCCGACGTCGTACACGTGTTAGACGTAGAAGACGTCGATTTGGTTTCAGAAGCCGACGTCGTGTAGGTCCGGGACGTCGTAGATATTACCGTCGAAGTGGCGGAGCTGATTTGTTTACTCTTATTGGTGGACTTTGTGGATTATGTATTGGTGCAAGTAAGTTTTATTGGTTGTATTTCATGGTGGCTTCTGAAATGCTTTCCGGTTAATAATCGAGAAATAACGGTAGCTGTGAAATTATAAAAATTGCAAAGTTACTGTTAGGATTAAGGTCTATGCAACCCTGCTTTCTTTCATATCACAGAGGGTAATAGAGAACCATATGCGGTGACGTCACATTTTTTGCGATATCATCACGTGCGAAATGACGCAAATGGTGTATAAAAAACTTTTTTAAACTTACGGTCTCCGGATCAGCGGTAAGCGTATAGCTTCTACATACTGTCTTATGAAAGAAATCAGATTAATTCGTGTAAGATCTGCATCTTCATTTATTGAAACGCCAAAGTTATATTTGAGCATTTGCGTGAAATTTGCAACAATTTCGTATGTGCGTTATATCAAAACTCTGACCAGCTGTGCATCTGCACAGTCTGATCAGAGTCTGTACGACGCACTAAATAGATGGCTATGAACCTATAGTCATTATTCTCATCCGGAGGGTATTTCTAATGTGCTGTGTGGTTGTCCAGGCTGCATAATTTTCTGTCAACCACGCACACATTAAATTGCTGGAAATGTCACACACAGGCTCATTTTTCATTCATGGTCCCGTAAGCTACTTTATCTCGAGACACGTGACATATATTCGAAAGGAATATTCAGTCAAACTGCGAAAAACGCTCTTTTAATGAAAACTCTTTACAAGCGAGGTCCATTATTAAAACTACGTATATTAAAAGGCTTGTAGCGATTTTCTGATCGGGATTGTCACAGACTGTTCGCATCCCCTGAGTTGTTGGTACGAATTCGAATAATTTCACAAGGATGAATTTTCTAATCCCCGAAGTTTTTTTTTTTTTACTCGTGGATAACACGAAAAATGGTCGAATGACTCTTATTTCCATCGTGGTCCTAACTCTTACCAAATTTTATCACGCACAAGGAGCGAGAGGCAATGGATTCTAGCCACTGTTACTCATTTTTACAGCTGGCTGGGTGGACTGGCACTCCGTCTGTAAAGTGTCCTTCCCAAATACATTACCCGCTTTTGGTGGGACTCGAACCGGCTCCCATCACTTTACGAGTCGAGCACGCTTACCCCTCGGCTAACATACCAGATTCGTATAGGGAGATCATCTAGCCACCGCTTCATCTATCCGTCCATCCGTACTTTCGGCTGTTCATTAGTTCCGCCGTCTATAATTTCGTTCGACGATCTTTCCATAGTGATTTCTCAACGAACTGCTAACAGGGGCCTCTTTACAAAAACATTTTCTCCTTAAAATTGGACTGTGACTTGATTTGAACATAATCATCACGGAAAATATTGTATTGTCAATGTTGTTGGAACTCATGAGTTCAAAAATTGTGTTTATTAAGAGTCATGTGATAATTTATCATATGGAATCAAATAATTCTTCTGGTCGAAAAGGTGTATTATGCCCCTATTCCCTAACACGGCCGTTTTTACTGGTGTTCGCTAAGTACAATTTGTACCTTATCCTTTTTGTCATGCAACGAAGCTTGTATTGACCTAGTATCATCTGCCTCATAGCAGTGTTATCCTGTAATTTTTAGGAATAATTTGCATGTTCTGATCTTTACTAGAACCATTGACACCTTAATGGATTTCCTTTATTTTAAAGGTTACATAAAATTTCAAGCCCTGAAATATAATCGCATGATATTTGTGTATGTATGTGTCTTAACTTCACATTTTTATTAGTACTGTTAAATTATAAGAAACGAAGATGGTATTAAATTAATGGCGACAAGAAACATAAACCCTGATTATAAGAGTACGCTGTGATAATGGTTTAAGTTTCATACATTAAAACAATTTTCTCTCCATCCCTTTAAAAGTCGTCTACTCTCGTTTTAATACAGTTGCAAGTTACCAGAAAGATGTAGACAAAATCAAAAAGGACCAAGACGAAATACTCAAACAGAAAGCTGAGAGAAAAGAACAGAATAAGGAGGACGCTGAAGCCGACGCGGAGGAAGCGGAAAACATAAAGGAGATCCAAGCAGCTCAAGCCGAACTACTAAATGATATACTGGAGAGGCAAGCGAAGGAGAAAGACCCTAAACGATTACAAAAGCTATTTGAACAACAAAATGAACTTATAGCCCAAATGAACACATTACAAACTGCTGGTTTTACATATGATAAGGAAATACCAGCACCGAAAGAGATTCAACAGCCAGAACTTCCACAGCCAGTTTACGCTCCACAAGCTCAGGGTGGAGCACAAGCTCAGGGTGGAGCACAAGCTCAGGGTGGAGCACAAGCTCAGGGTGAAGCACAAGCTCAGGGTGAAGCACAAGCACAGGGTCAAGTACAGGATCAGACACAAGCGCAGGTTCATCAAGCAGAGATCCCACAGGCGGCAACTTATTAGTCACTTATTCCCTAGAACATTTTCTCACATATTTCCTCTTGTATCTTATATTGAACAGCCATCAGAGATAGCCTTGCATAACACATGTGTAAGTTCAGATTATATGACGTCATCTCGACGTCATCTATTCTAAAGCACGTTTTCACGATATTTCCATCATCTGCTCGTTGAAATTATGAGTTTTAATGTACAAAACCGTTGTTTATGAGAGGAAAAAAACCCTGTTACTCGATTTTTAAGACAAGCTGATCTTAACCTTGTCTAGAATCTAAAAGTTATCAAGCTCGCCAAAGCTCGCTTAATAACCTTCCTTTTCTAGACTCTGTAAGATCCGCTTGTCTGAAAGAATCTCATGGTAGATCCTATATTTCTCGCAAAGCTACGGGATTGTTTTCATAAGCAAAAAACCGCCAAACCTAACTTTTTCTCACGTTGAGACCATTTTTTCTTTACACATTATAAGTGGTACTCTTTAAATGTCGTTATAGTCCAGTCAATCTAGCCCAAAAATAGGCCAAACCTCAAAAAATTGCAACAGAAATGTTTTCAAGTGATTTGTTATCTACAACATGTGTGTTAAAACATATCAAAAGTCTAGAAGAATCCAAGTGGGGGAAATTCTTAAAAATTGCAGTCAAAATGAGGTACCCTAATCCATTGGTTTAAAGGTTGTGCAAGGCTTTTAAGGCCACACAAAACTAAATTTTCTGCTTCAAAACACTTTCAATAAATAATATATAAACTTTTCTTTATTTAAATCATACTGTTATATTTCTTCCAAAATTAACTGGAAAAATAACATAGTAAAAGCTATTTGTATTCTGAAAATTTGCGCACAAAAGTGGGTGGGGTAAGATACTTTGGTCAAAAGCTGTCAAGTGGATATAGGTTAATGATTACACCATTTCAATTTTAATCTAGTTTTATTATGCCCCCGTATCGAGAGATCGGGGGCATATTGTTTTACTCGTTTCCGTCTGTCTGTCTGTCTGTCTGTCCGTCCGTCCGTCTGTCCGTCCGTCTGTCCGAAAACTTAACCCGAAAACTTAACCTTGCCAATATCTTCAAGCCTATTCAAGATACAAAGCTAATATTTGGCATGATGATAGATCTCAATGATCCGCATCCGCTGGTACCAAAGTCAAGGTCATGTGACAAGGTCAAGGTCATCTGTCAAGGTCAAACTTTGAAAAAATGCCGTTCCGGGGGCATTCGTGTTTCACAAACACATCTTGTTTTTCTTATAAATTTGAATGATATGTTTGAGATATGTTATCTTTACTTATACTACTGTTTTTAAAGGTGAATCGTGTTTTTGACAATTTTGACACACAAGGTAGATCAATATATCCGAATCTGACTTTTGTCATATGCATTTATCCGTCTGTGTAAACATACTTTCGGGACTCATTACTTATATATGTAGACACATTTTTTTTTAATGACTAGGTAAACTTCTTCTTCACTATCTCATGTAATCTGGTTTTTGGATTTGGTAAATTATCTTAGATATGTAGCTACAAGGTCATAGATACTAGGTCATAGTCTAAGCTTAAAAGTCATGGTCATTTCGTTGCCAATAAAAAGTGTTTTTCTTTGGATATCAAAACAAACAAACAAACAAATAAAACCTCAAAACTTGGCATAACTGTTCTTTAGCTTGAGACAATGTCAAATGTACAATTTTTTCAAGTCCAAGGTCACATGACATGAAAGAGGTCAAGGGTCAGAGCTTTGTGTGTTCATATGCCAGCTTTGCGATTTTTTATTTTCATTTTTTAATTCTATGGAATCCAAGATGACTTAACAGAAATGTTCTTCTCTGTATGACAATAAAAGTAAATCTAAGATGTCAGCTTCATTTACATGGATTTTTGCAATTTCACACCATCTTGAGATAATAAATGATATGCCGTTATATGAAGGTCAAACCTTAAGAAGCCAAGAATGAAACTTTAAGAAAGAAATATAAATGAGCTTGTTTCATAACTATGGTATTTATAAAAGAATAGTCTTGGTTAATGGCTAATGATAATATCTTTTAAATACAAAAAAAAGTTATTTGGATTCATATGCAGAATATGCTATTGCTACCATTGTATATGTTTATGCTACAATACTCATGGTTATAATTTTGATAAACTGACATCAATTAAAATCAATCGAATTTTCAGAATGAAAGAAAACTTTTATCAGAGTTCATTATAATTTATTTGAGGGTTTCTAAGATTTCTTGATATCGAGTTCTATGCCTCAGTATGGCAATTAAAAAGAGTTATGAGCTTATGTAAGGGTTATTGATTTGCCATTCATACAAAAATGATGAAAATAAAAAAAAGACAGCCAGGATGTTTTGATCGTTTTAAATAGAGGTGTGAAATCAAGCTTCAATTTGTATTTAATTAGCATCAAAGACAAATGAAAACTGTTCATATTGGTCCAAGGCTTAGAGCCAGACTTTCTATGAAAAAGTGTATAAAGTTATTTTCTTGATTGACAAAGATGGCAACAAAAGAGTTGGCGTAGGAAATGTCATAACGGACAGTTTTCAAGTTGTATATTTCAAATTTAAAGAAGTAATCCTTCTTGACGAGACAATCATTCTGATCAACTTTTATGAAGATTGGACCAAAATAGAAACCCTGGATAATAACAAAGAAAGTGTAATTGAGGATCTCTTTCCAATGGAACGTTACCATTTCAATAAGGTTCATAACCATGACAAGTCATACATTCTGATCAACTTTTATGAGGACTGGACAAAATTATGGCCACAGAAGAATAACAGGGAAATTTGGGCGCTGTTTGAGTGATTTTCAATGGAACCCTAAAAACCGAAAAAGGTTAAAAAAAATCCTTTAGACCTGAAGAGTTTCTGACCAAGTTCCATGGAGATGGCTACCGTCATAGTACAGTCAATAGTGCATAATTTTACCAATCTTCAATCTATCCCCAGTTGAGGCACATATCCTTTCTGAAATTTGTCTCAGCCTTCTGGTTGATTATGGCAAACCTTAGTAGGATAGCAGCATTGAGGCTCGGAAAAGGTGTTATGATAATACTGGTGCTAAAAACACTAAGACTCCTTTGTTAGGCTGATCTACCCGTCAGGATAAGGCTGAAAAAGTATCAAAAGAAGGGTTAAACCTTATTGAAACAAACAAGATCCATGAAGATTGGACCTGAGTTGTCATTAAGATCCATCTTCTCTTGTTTTCTTATGTTACATTCCCTTAAAAGCTTCAATATGGGTCACCCTTTTAACCCTGACGAATGTTGCAACTAAGTTTGATGAAAATTGGGCCAAAGATGAGGCCTGAATAGTGTTAACAAGATATTCTTGCTAAAACAGGTTAGTTGTTCAATAAAGCTTGATGTCTGTCCTAGTAGATAGTATTTTTTTATACGAAAATACAGCAAAAATTATTACAATTAGGCCATGTTCAATAGATATTTGGTAAAACATCTAAGCTTGTATAAGGAATGAATCATAAAAATAATCAAATTTTATAATTTGTACTGCATTTTTCTATATCTAAATTTGTCAAATCAAGTCTTTTTTGTTTCACAACTTTATATCTCCAATAGTACCCTGAATGTAGCATTTTAAATCTACACCTTAAGTTTAGTTATTGACCCCATTAACTCTAATAAAATTCTAATTTCTGATTTTTATCGAACACGTTCATTTTCACTCTAGCAGACTATTTAGTTTTGGCTGGATGCAAGGATAAGGCTTAACGTTAGAACCTTTAATTTTATACATGCTGTCTATCTTTCATTGAATAAGAACACTGAGTATTCCAATAAGAAACAAAAAAAAAAAAAAAAAAAAAAAAAGAAAAAAATGAGTGTAAGTTAAAACTGTTAAAGTACTTGAAAGGTTTAGAAAAATGTTTTTGATATATTAGGGCTTAAATATGAAACTAGAATCGGGAAAACTGTGGATGAAAAACGCAGATAAAAAATAGCCAAAAATATGAAAAAAAAATCTAGTATAATTTGTATCACCTTGAGAGTTTAGCTTTATCAAAGACCTGGCTCATTGAAGAATTTTGTTTCATTGTGTAACTTTAGACCATAGAGTAGCAAAAAATAGACCCTTTTAAAATACCTGTGACTAATGATTTTGGTTGATAAGGTCGTGCTTAGGTAATGACCATGGGTCAATTACCCCTCCCCCCCTTCCCAATTGATAATGAAGTACTTAGGCTAAGACCTTACGTCAATTACTTTCCCCCATTATGATAACTATCTCCATTTTATCACTTCCGTGGGAAATAGACCTTTAGGTTACTGCTTGCTTATTTGTTCCAGAACCTTGTTTTTTATGGATGGTTAGCATAACCCATCAATTAGTAAAATGTCTATAAACATCAGATCTAAGTACATTTATCCTCAATCGTAACACATTGGCCGACTACTGTCCTTGTTATTCTTCAAATTAAAAAAAAATCAGTACATTACCCTATTAGTCTATCATTTTGTTGATAAATCACATATATGTAACCTGAGTCTATTAAAAGTTTGCTAAGCCTAGTAACTTTCAAAAAATTGGAAGTAATCCATCTTTTTGAACTAATTAGAAAAGGTCTGAGACAAATTCACAGTACCATTATATAATTCAAATAGTGGCATAATTTCTAATTTCACTGTAGAATTATAAACTTTAAATGCAAAAGGACAAATTTATTTATATCAACTAAATGTTATCTGTTAATGTTATCATTCTCATAATATTTTTTCATGAAATTAGAATTTAAAAATACGATTTCTTCATTTTGAAATAAAAGTGGTTAATTTTGGTCCTATTTGACCACCATACATTCATTTTCTCTTCTGTTGATTTACCATTTTTATCACGAAAAACATAGAAAAAAATATCAAGTTAAATTAAGTAAGCTTATCTCCGATCTGTTTCATACATTAAATTCCACATGATTAACACCACTGCGTCTTCAAACATGATACTTCATGTTTTGGTTCGATATACAGCTATTTCTTAAGAATGATCCACGAAAACCAATGACAAATTGTCATAAAATTTAAGTTTTTCATTAATTTTCAATAAAATTAGCCAAACTAATTCTAGATATACTTTCCATCTTATTTTAATGTTATTGTAACATTGCCATTATATTTGTCATAAAGTATGGTGACTTAACATTACCATGAAATTATATTGCGAAATACCAAATTATGAGCGGCCAAAAATCACATTTCCCCCATCTAGATTTTTCTAGACTTTTGATATGTTGAAAAGTAAGTTCAGGATATCATCATAACGCAAAAATAGTTTCTGTTGCAATTTTTTTGAGGTTGAAGTCTAAATTGCCTGGACTATTATGATAACGGCATTTCAACTAACGTTAACATGGTATCACTTGGGGATGGGAGACAAAGCGTCGTTTAAGGTAGTGGATCCGTAATAGTTCCGCAATGTTTCGGCAGTAACGAACTTTAACAGTGTTAACCGAGGTTTCCTAATGATTTTCATTAGGAAACCTCGGTGAACATTGTGAAAGAACTTGTGGTTCAAAATGTTGCGGAACTACTACGGTTCCAACACCTTAAAGTAGAAACTGTTGCTTATTCGAGAGTAAGAATCTTTGGTCTTGTGTAGAATAGAAAAGTGATCAATCTCGCAAATTCTCGTTCAAAAACTGTTTAGTTTTAGACGTTATTAAGATCAAGGTATCTCTTATTTGAAATACCTCTTATTTTCAATTACAGTGTATTTCTCTACAGACCTGTAGTGGTTATATGCCCAATACATTACACTGAACTTTTGAAACCTTTGTAATTACCGTTTCATTATTAAACCCTCCTCAGAAAAAACGACATTATTTCTTTAAGATTTTTTTATATAAGTAAGAGCTATAGGGGGGACCGGGGCAAAGTGTTACATTTTTCAAACAATTCATTTATTTTTCGACACCATAGCTCTTTTGAATTATTTTGATATATGTATCGAAAATTTAACGAATTTCGAACTAAAAATTACTTTAATAAAACTACTTCATCATGCTAGATAAATTTTATAGGCAGACGAAAATATCGGTAAATGTAACACATTGCCCCGGGCTTTGGGGGCAAAGTGTGACACTTACCGGGGCAAAGTGTTACATTGTATGGCAGTCACCACAAAAAGGGCTTATATTTGCGTTTTCGATACCGGGATTAACACGAAAGGCTTTTAGGTCAAATATTATTCCAAATCTGATTTCAGGTTTCGCACACACTGACTTAGTCACCCATGACAAAAAGAGTGCCATTATTGCGCCATACCACATGTTTCAAGATGTTTGCTTAATGATCAGATACTCAGACCACATCCTAAAATATTTCTTTTTTCTTTTTTATCAAGAACATAAACCATTTAGCAGGTATTGTATGGCCATTGGAATAAAATCTAAGGGTACTTGTGACAACTGGTACCTACTGTAATTCGAACAAGTCTTCAACGACAGAACTTGATAATGGCTAAATTGAGTTAATAACTACTATTAAGTCTCTTAAACTCTACATTTATGAAATTATATAAAAACAAATCTGTAATTTACCACAGACATTTAGTTATTAGCTCATTGGACTGCCAAATCCTCATATCAATATGCCCGAATATATAGCGCACAAAGCATTGTGAGAAAAGGTGGTTACTATAGCAATAGGAAATTTATCTTTTTCGTACACAGGTGTCTATTGCATTTAATTACATGTTAAATAATTTACTGAACGTTTAAACTTCGTCTGAAGCTTCTTTGCAATTCGTTTCAGTCTAGATCTTGTTATCTGGAAATTGAATAATGGTGTTAAACATAATGTGGGCAAAATGTTACACTGTAACACTTTGCCCCATGTCCTGTGTAACACTTTGCCCCAATCGGAACTTTTCGGAAAATACACTCGTGCAAAGAAAAGAAAGGTTAATGATGCAATAATCTGTACACAAAAGTCAGCTTCTGGATCAGAGGATCCCAAAACCAGATATTTTTTCTATATATTGTATTTTTATATCATACGAGGCGGATATTTACGAAAATGGTAAGAATTTACTTTTGTGTCACAAAAATCGTTTTCTGATTCTTTTTAAGTGGACATTCCTATTTGATGTCTTTAACATACAGCAAAACATGCATAATCAAAAAACCCTTTTCTAAGAAATAACACCTGGGTCATTGATGATGTCAAAAAGAAAATATTTCAAACGTAACACTTTGCCCCGTGTAACACTTTGCCCCGGTCTCCCCTACTTCACTCTACGGTGGCATAATTCTGCCATAAATAACAGATAAATAGGGATTAGATGGTTGGTGACTGGAGATTGAAAAGTTTATCGGGCAAGGCGTAGGAATTTATCTATTGAGCCGGAGGCGAACCGGATAAATTCCCTAGCAGAGCCTGACAAACTTTTCCATCTCATGTCACCTATAATCTATTCTATATATCATGTTTCAACTTTGTTTAAAAGTATATTGGATGTTTATATACGAAAGTTTAATAATCCGATCCCGTTTTACATCACCGAAACTCGGCGAGTGCTCATCATAAAGGTGAATGAGTGGTTGAGGTGGGGTTATCGCTTACGATTAAAGAGCTCGATAATTGAAGAATTTCTGTTGCTGTAGCAAGAATATATTTATCAAAAGAAAACTCGACTTATACGTACATACCCTAATGATTAAGAAAATATTAATCGGGTAATTTTGTTGTCATGCAGCTAAAAGCAAATCTCAATTCAATTCCTTGCTTGCTTTTAATCAGAGGATGAACGAAAATTGAGATTAGATGCAAAGCTTCTATCTCCGAAATCCTCCTCGGACGAATAAATCTGCATTGAATCCATTGTGTGAAATGTTTTAAGATCCTGAAAGTTTTAGAGGTCGAATGTAAACACCAAGATAAGCTTCGTCACAATTTTATAGATCACACCATCAGCCATGTAAGTTACGTCATCGCGATATGATCGCGATTTGATTTTAAAACATATGGAAATCGAGTGAAATATTTTTTATCAGAAAAAGAAACTCAAATTCAAAAGAAAACACGTTAGAGAGGACTCTTTTCGGACCTAACAGCCACAAAAGAAGTTCCGACAGGCCACGTGACCAAGTGAAATGATAAAGCTGTCAGGTGTTCAAGTGACCTGATATCAACAAGTTTGTAATCCCCCCTTTTATCAGGTAATATTCATAGCTAGTGACAGGATATGACAGAAATCCAACCGTCAGACGTACCACATCCAGTATATGCTCTAGACGCACAGGATGTAACACTAGCACATGGTAAAACACAAGTACAGGTTCATCTAGCAGAGATCCTACAAGCGGCAACTTATAAGTCACTGAATTCAGGGTAACGATTGAGAAGGGATAAGGCCAGTCTAAATATTTTATTTCCCAATGAAATCCCATGTCTCAAGTATTCATTTTAATCGTCTCGATGAAATATATAGAGGATATAGAGGATAATCGGTTGTTTCAGTGTAAGATCGATTTATAATGAAAAAAATGAGACAAAATGTGAAATTTCCAGGACATATTTCCGTAAAGCGCGTCACTTATTTCGCCCCGCATAGATGGCCCCAGATAGGATGAAATGCACAAAAGCAGGGTATAAGTTTTTGATAATTTCACTGCTTTTGCAGTGAGATTATCAAGTGATAACCTTCCGTTATTTCTCGATAAGCCACCGAAAAGCATTAAAGAAAAATCGATCTTACACTGAAACAAACTATTATCCTCTATTTCACACATAGCTGACCTTGTCTTCCATCAGAGATATCCTTGTCTTACACATGTGTAAGATTACATTCTAAATGGCGTCATCACAACGTCATCTTTTGCACGAATTAGCTAAATGCATAAAAAATAAAGATGTCCAATGTTCATATTGAGCTAAATTTAAAACGTATTTCGTATTCCCGCGGTTAGTTTTGTTAGTTGTTAACCCAGCAATGTCGGCATAAATAAAATGACTGTACCATGCATAACCCGTTTCTTCCAACAAATTTGTAGGTAATTAGTTTTTTTAAAAGCGTTTCTATTAAAATTTCGCCTTTGTTTCTTGATAAATACTGAAGTCTTTCTTTTTATGCAATAATGACACAAATTCAAGTACACGTATTTTCTGGCCGCTTAACAGTTGCTTTAACACCATCGACTTTCGCAATCGGGCTTTAAACCATTTTTTCTGGTCTCTGCAAACTTTAAGGCCATCAAAAACGTGTACTTAACCTGTATTAAACCTTGCATACCTTTTATGATATAACGGTATTTTTTTCAGTGTTCAGTGACGGTTTTGCTTCAGCAAAATGTCTCATAGGCTTCAATTTAAGAGCATAGATCAACCCTGCGTTCAGCATGAAAACGTTAGTGAAGCGCTTTCGAAATGATACCCCGCTTTGCACGTATGTGCACGTGCAAAGCGGCGTATCATCTCAAAGCGCTCGCGAACCGTTTTTACATCCTGAACACAGGGCTGATACATGTATTTAGAATTGACTTATCAAATGTTTGTATATATTGACTGGATCGCCGACCCTTCAAAGAATCAAACGTTATTTACCTGCTAATTGGATTAGCATGGACATGAACCAAAAAGCAAGCCGTTTCAGAGCGAATTAAACATCGTTAACTACAGCTGATTTAAGCTGTAGTTACGATGTTTAAATCGCCAATCAACGAAAACATTTGAATAAGAATTGCCGAAAATGTTGAAAGTCCGCAGCCATTTCATTATAACTGAGCGGTTTGATTGGGCAATCGATTTTTCTGGTGACCAATAGCGACGCGTTAATTAGCGGATAGTTAGACACGCCCCTTAACCTTGTAAATGGCACCGTCTTTTGTATCCTAACTTGGAAGACTCAATAGCACCGTATCTCAACATCGTATCTCGTAGCTATTCCAAGCTGTACTAATGACTTCAAATGAAACCATCTATCTGCAAAAGGCTCTTTTAATCCAAATGGCGGGAAACGACGGTCAACAGCGAAACTCGTAGCTATTCCAAGCTGTACCAATGACTTTGAAACCGTCCATCTGCAAAAAGCTCTTTTAATCCAAATGGCGGGAAACGACGGTCAACAGCGAAATTATGCCTAAATAAAGGATGTGATTAGTCAATCAATTTTTAGCTCCACTGGACATAGTCTAGCGGGGTTACTTTCATGGCCTAATGTCCGTCGTGTGTCCGTGCGCCCTTCCGTCCATTCACTGTTACTTTAAACATATTCTCATTTGAAACTTCTTGGCAGAATTCAGCAAAACTTAACAGGAATTATGCTTTGGATATGCCCTTTCAGATTCCTTCAATTGATGCTGATCGGGCTACAAACATGGGTGCCACGGGCTGTTGTGTCAATAAAAAACGGCCCCATATAATAGAATTTGAAAAAAAATCTTCTTCTCTAAAACTATTGGGCAGAATTCAATCAAAGTATACAGGAAGGATGCTCAGGACATATGAGCCTGTGCGTGACATTTCCAACAATTTGAAATGTTGGTGAGTTGCAAACATTGAGTAGCGTTGACAGCCCCAAACTGTAAATATAAAGTAACCCGATGGTCTACATATACTTTGAGGCCTTATCTTTCTACTAAATGCACAGTGAAGACTCTGGTCAGTCTGTGCGGATACACAGGCTGGTCAGAGTCTTTGCTTTGCGCATATTTGAGATTGTTGAAAATCTCACGCACAGGCTCATATTCTTTCAGAATTGGGTTGATAACATCGGTGCAAAGGGCTGCCGAGTCACCAAAAATGGGGGAGTAAATGCCTTTAAAAAATGTCTTCTTTGTTAACACTTGGCAGAATTCAACATTACTTCAAGGCAATGATACTTGGGACATGCGCTTTCAGATTCCCTCTTTATATCTGATGGATGCTACAGACTTTCGAGTCACCAAAATGGCCCCATATATTGAAGAATCTTCTATTCTCAATGGATTGTTTGATATTGAATGTTTTAGGTAGGTAAGTTCTTTGGTTGGAACTCTCTCATGTTTCTTTGCTATATAGTGATATTTTGCCACGTCACGAGAATGGAGGCATGCATGGTGCAAGATTTAATGTTAGAACTTTTACGGTTATTGACAGACTTTTACAAAATGTTGCTCACCATTTGTCACTACACAAATCGTAGTTGTTACTTATCTTGGAAAAGGGAGTATTTATGTAAAATACTTTTAAACACATCTCCAACATTAGATTTGTTCTAAAAATTTGCAGATTGGTTGTCATTACGTTACCATTTCTACATCATTGCACTTTGATGTTTGATGACAGGCTTTACGAAATACCGCCAGTCCCACCGACATGTCTGGAAAAAATCATGCTGGTCCGATAAGTTTCGCATGAATATATAATACGAACCGACTGGTAAGATCTAGCCAAATACAAAATGTGTTCTATTGTTCCGTCTGGTAGAAATAAGTTTGACCTGGTAAAAAAATTAAGTTTACCAGACCCACTGTCCGATAGAAAATAAGGGTATTCGTGAAGACTGGACGATGATCTTCCTACACATATAAACGTGGTCCTCAACTAAAAATTGCCAGTGGAGCGATACTGGCCCTTTTGGCCCTCTTGCTTGATTGACAACAGCGATCTGTTAATTGTTTAAATGGGGTATTTTATTTCTGTCACTATATCTTTAAAATACGGCAACAGAAATAAAGGCGTAAAGGAACGGGAACATAATATTATCATGCAATGAAGCCTGTATTGACCTGATATCACATGTTTGATACTATAACATGATATCAGGCACTCTATTGTTGGAAAAAAATTGCATGCACTTTCGTCTGATTTCTTTAATTGTAAAAGGCTTATTATAATAAATCACTAAAAATGATTGCATGATAAAAAGAATAACATCTAAGTGTTTTAAAATTTCAGTGTTATCTGGTCTCAGCAGTGAGGTATTATCATGACTCGGCAGAGCCTCGTCATGATAAATTCTCCCAACCTCCCAACCAGATAACATTGATATTTTAAGAGACTAACATGTTATTTTCTATGTATTGTATTCACACCGTGTTGCTATGGTGAGCTTTATTGGAGATAACATGAGAGTTAAACGACTCTTTTTGTGGGGTTGAACAGTGTTATTGGTTATTGATTATTCACGGATACTTCATAGAATTGGAAACATAAAACGTGAGTAGACCTAACTTCTATATGTATTTTTTTTTGTTGTTGTTGTTACAACAAAAATTGTTCTGTTTGGAATTCGGAATTGTTCTGACGGACTTAATTTCATTGACAACTTTTATTCTGCGTTATTAATGAACTGGCAGGGCGGGGCTTAGCAGTGACGTAATTTGGCGAGTTAACTTTTAATTATTTTGGGTTCATTGAAAAGTATGTCGGCAATAATCGTGAACGCGTGCAATAACTGTATAACTGTAACCTAAATCAAAAGGATTCCCGTGCTTAGATAGAGTGAACACATTTCATTAGTTGGTTACCAAAGTCTCGTAACTTCAGCTTAGAAAAGCTGAAGTTACGAGGGTTTGGTAACCAACTAATGATATAAGGTCTCAAGTTATTTATATCGACTCTCTGTATAAGTAAATAATTTTAAATAAAAGCTGATTTACCCTAACCTTAAGTTTAACGACCCATTACTTTGACTCCGCCCTGCCAGGGCATTTATCGTGGATAATACATTACACTTTTTATAGACGTATTTGTATTCATTTATCTTCTCATTTTATAACTATTATTTTTTGTCATGTGTATTGTCGAAAAAGTGCAATTCGAATAAGAATACTTCTTATTTTCGCCTATCGGAAATGTTCCGTCTTGCAGATTTTTTTTATTTATACCCCCGATTAATATTTTTAGCATAATGCTATTTTTACAATTGCGTGTGCGAAGGAAAAGTTCAAATTATTAAAACGGCCGAAAAAGGCCTACATTATATTTTCTTTTATCGTTTGATGTCATCAAGGCGGTTTGATGCCGCCAAAGCAATATGGGTAGCTGACGACTTGGACGGGATGATGGGACAGTCCACGCAGTCGAACCAGGATTGATACTATTTGCACCTCCAGTTTTGTCCATATTCACCGTGTCAGATATTCATGAAAAAGTGCGTGGGATTTCCATTATTTCCACAATGATGAGCAGCCTGTGCATCACAATTTTCACTACGCGTCTCATAGGTACTATATTGGTCCAGTAAACGCTGTATTTACATATTATTTTATACATAGCGTGATTGGCCAAATATGATGCTAAATGTCCGCCCATCACGCACACAGGAAATTGTCGGTAATGTCACGCACAGGCCCATATATATAATTTGTTTTGTAGATGGGATCGGGTGAAAAAAAACATGGAGGCAAGAAGGGTAAAAAGGGTAAAAAGGGTAAAAAAGGAAAAGGGCGTAGAAAGGGCAGACTTGCTCATAAAGGCCGCCATCATCGGACCTGGGACGAATGCTGGTGTTGTTTACCTTGCTGGCTAGTGGTTAAGTTGTTCGAATGCTGCTGTGGTGGAGGTATTCTGCATTATTTTTACCCTGGCAGGGCGTGGCTTAGCCTTGATGTAATTTGGCGATTTTACTGTCGAATATATATATTTTGGCTTCTTAAAAAGTTAGTCGGCAATTGTCGTTAACGTGTATGCATCTAAAACCAATAAGATGAACTTGCTTAGCGAAAGTGAACCATTTGTATTGTTGTATTACCGAATCCTAGTAACTTCAATTTGCTTAAGCTGAAGTAACAAGGCTTGGTTGGTCACCTACGGTTTGACTTTTCAATTATATGTGTCAACCATCTATAAAAGTAACTTATGAAAAGGCTGATTCACATTAACCTTAAATGCAACGACCCGTCACTTTGCTCCACCCTGCCAGGTCAAAAATCATAGGTTGTACACACGATGAACCGTCACGCGAAAAGGGTCCATCTGGGAACTCCGTAAACTGCGCAATATATTTATTTGAGAAAGAGATTAAATCCAGCAGTCGCACAACAAGCGGTCGCATTTCGAATATAATTGTACGGGAAGGTAGAATGAATAAGGTAAATTAGGGAAATGGATGAAAAGCTAAAACTGTCTACCTGGTCAGCCTGCACAGCCCCCGAAGACTGACCAGGGGCCCGTTATTATTTACTTCTTACAAAAAAATGATCCGCTGGTCAAAAATACAAATAGTTCCTGGTGTTTTCATTCATTGTTAGATTCTGCCTAGCAATATCTCATTGGAATTGTCTTTAGAAGACGACTCCAATGAGATGATGCATGGCAGAATTCCATATTTAGTTGCTTCTGTAGAAGCAACTTTTATTTTTGACTTACGCAAAAAATAATCGTAAGGAGTCTAGTAAAACAGGCCCCAGGTCGATACTTTCGCACTTGCCAGATGTTTCTTTTTCGCATGACGGGTCACAAATGCATTGTATAATAAAGTATTGTAAATGATCCCCTTTTTCGCTACATTTTATTTGTAACTTATTTACTCTGACTAAAATCTTGATTAC
Source organism: Fragum whitleyi (assembly GCA_948146395.1). Lineage (NCBI taxonomy): Eukaryota > Metazoa > Mollusca > Bivalvia > Cardiida > Cardiidae > Fragum > Fragum whitleyi. The sequence continues at coordinate 11,047,909 of OX411556.1, forward strand.
TTAAGAAACATAATTCTCGTGTAAATAAGCGCTTTTGAGGATATGCATGCGCTTTATTTGTCTGTTTCAATGAGGTTTAACATTTGATTGAAATGCTGCAAAAGGGCATTAAATCCAATTACAAAAAAAACACGCTTATTTGGAAGCCAGTTGATATAGTGGCCTCGTTTACATGTTAACATGTATATGAATAATTAAACAAAGTGTCGACGAACGCCATTTTTCCAATTTCTAGAACATGTATCGTATTTCTAGCGGTTATGATTGAGCGACTCCTTATAAAAATACGATTAATCAATATGTTTTTCATATCTGACGGTTTTAATTTCGTTTGTATAGGTGTATTCTCAAAACTGAGCTCTGGCGTAGGCGTTGGGTCAATTTACATGGCTATATCGGGTACTCAAAATTTAACCTGATCCCTTCAATTCGATTATGAAAGTACATGTACTAGAAAACTTAGACAAGCAATTACTTTCCTTTTGAAAGGTTAATTGTTACTTTTTAATGAGTTGTTTAAACCTGTCTTATCTATATCGAAAACATGGCACGGGAATCTAACGGTTGAAAGTAGATTACAAGGGTCACCGCAGAAAATCTACCTTTATGATTATGTATTCTGCGTAATAAATGAACTGGCAGGGCGAGGTTTAACCGTGACGTAATTTGGCGAGTTTACTTTTCAATAGTTTGGGTTCTTTCAAATTGTAGTCGATAATCATCGTAAACGCGTGCAAATAACTGTATCCAAAAACCTAAAGGATTCACGTGCACACATTTCATCGTTTGGATACCAAGGCCTCGTAACTTCAGCTTGATTAAGCTGAAGTTATGAGGATTTGGTTACCAATCTACGATTTTAGGTCCAGTCATTTATGTCGACTCTCTTTAGAAGAAGGTTATTTAAGATAAACGCTGATTTCCCCTAACCTTAAGTGCAACGACCCGTTAATTAAGCTCCGCCCTGCCAGGGAATTAATTATGGATAATACGGGAAACTAAAGTTTGTTCTGTTGTTTACTGGGTAGATTTTGCGCGGTGAGCCGTGAAATCTACTGTTAACCGTAAGATTCCCGTGCCGTTGATAAAATAGGTTCAAACAAAATTTTTAAAAGGTTACATTTTATCCTTCAAATGAAAGTTTTTGATTGTCTAAATTGTGAGGTTTGCTCAAACATGTACTTTAATAACTGAAGCGAGGGATTCGGTTTAACTCCCATAATATGCTTTTAAGATATACCTATGGTAATGGACTCGGCACCAACCTGAGAGCTCAATTTTGAAAATACACATATAGTAAGTTGTTGTAGTCCGTTTGATTTCTATATGGAACAACATTTCGCCGAAAATCTCAGAAATGGATTAATGAAACGTATCAACTCATATATTCCATCGATTACAGTGAAAAAAAATCAGAAATTTTTAATATAAAATAATTATTTTGTCCGTCTGTCTACATGTTAACTCCCAGCCTTCCATACCTCTTGTGTCTGTATTAAACGGAACAGCGAATTGTCTATCTAAAAAAAGTTCCAATTTGCATAGGGGCCGAGTCAAAAGTGTATGATTTTAAGTGAGTCGTTTAATTATAAACAAAGAGTACATGTATTCGTACAAAATTAATTTTGTCGAAGATATTTACTCCCTTGGGATATCAAATCTGAGTGTATTCTCTCTTTGTTCAAAAACCGCTTCACCAGATAATTGATAATTCTTGTTATCTATTCTGAGATGAACCCCTTATTCATATTTTTAGACCAATCAAAAAGCATTATTTACCAAAGTTGTGCGATTTTCACGAGGAAAACTAGATAAGCAGGCGAGTTATAACGGTACAAATCACAAGGTATTTAAGTTAAAGATGACATAACCGTCGATATGCTATAAGTTTACATTTTCTTACGAGGTATCAGCCTCACGTGTTTTACTATATGTTTACATTTTCTTACGAGTAAACAGCCTCCATCGGAAGAGCGGAAAATGCGAAAATATTAGCATTAACAAGATAGACAAAATCATCATTTTAGAGCCATTTCTTTCCAAAAAAAGTATTTTTAGCTCGCCCGGGACGAAAGTCCCGGAAGAGCTATTGTCATACCCTCGGATGTCGGCGTCGGCGTCGGCGTCAGCGTCGGCGTCAGCGTCGGTGTCGGCGTCCGCATTAGGTTAAAGTTTTTATTTCTATCAATATTCATCCTAGAGGCTTTATTTTTTACAGAAACACTCATTAGGGCATAGGCTTTCATTTGAGACCAACATCCATGTCGAAATGACCTTTAGACTGTGACCTTGACCCTTTCAAAAAAACTTTTACCAAAAACTTTAACCAAAAACTTTAACCAAAAAACCTTAACTTTGCTTATATTTTTTGTAAGCTTTAATCTAGAGACATCATTACTTCATATGCACACTCATTAGGTGATAGGGCTTTCACCATAGACAAAGGTCCTTGACAATTTGACCTTGACCCTTTGTGGACTTAGAAAAACTTTAACCAAAAAACTTTAACCAAAAACTTTAACCTTGCATTTATTTTTTTAATGCTCTTACCTAGGGACGTCAAAGCTTCATATATATACTCACCAGGTGATAGGCTTTCACCAGAGACCAAGGTCCTTCACAATTTGACCTTGACCTTTACCATTTGTGGACTTAGAAAAACTTTAACTGAAAACTTTACCCAAAAACTTTAACCTTGCTCATTATTTTCTGAATGCTTTAACCTAGGGACATCATTACTTCATATACATACTCATTAGGTGATAGGCTTTTGTGAGAGATCAAGTTCCTTGATAATTTGCCCTTGACCTTTTATAAACTTAGAAATTCTTTTACCAAAAACTTTAACCTTGCTTATATTTTCTGAATACTTTAACCTAGGGACATCATTACTTCATATACATAGTCAACAGGTGAAAGGCTTTCACCAGAAACCAAGGGCCTTGACAATTTGACCTTGACCTTGACCTTTTATGGACTTGGAAAAACTTAAACTGAAAAACTTTAACCAAAAATTTAACCATGCTTATATTTTCTAAATGCTTTACTCAGGGACATTATTACTTCATACACATACTCACTAGGTGATAGGCTTCTACAGAGACCAAGGTCCTTCACAATTTGACCTTGATCTTGACCTTTTGTGGACTTAGAAAAATTTTAAAGAAAAACTTCATGTTTGATACAAAGAAATTCCATTGGTAACCTCATCTGCTTGTAGGCTTTCACTTTACCCTAACCGTATACATACAATTAAATTTTTTATTTCTTAATTACTACTCAAACAGATATATATTAGATCATGGACTTTAACATTTAACCACTTTGAACTTCGGTCTTCGGTCAAGCGCTGTTTGTGACAAGCAGCTGTATTGGCGAGCTACGTTGTCCGCGGACAACTCTTGTTTAATGCTCTAACCTAGGGACATCAAAGCTTCATATATATACTCACCAGGTGATAGGCTTTCACCAGAGACTAAGGTCCTTCACAATTTGACCTTGACATTTACCATTTGTGGACTTAAAAAACTTAAACTGAAAACTTTAACCAAAATCTTTAACCTTGCTTATTATTTTCTGAAAGCTTTAACCTAGGGACATCATTACTTCATATACATACTCATTAGGTGATAGGCTTTCACCAGAGACCAAGGTCCTTGATAATTTGACCTTGACCTTTTTGAACTTAGAAATACTTTGACCGAAATTCCTTTACCAAAAACTTTAACCTTGCTTATATTTTCTGAATGCTTTAACCTAGGGACATCATTACTTCATATACATAGTCACCAGATGAAAGGCTTTCACCAGAAACCAAGGGCCTTGACAATTTGACCTTGACCTTGACCTTTTATGGACTTGGAAAAACTAAAACTGAAAAACTTTAACCAAAAATTTAACCTTGCTCATATTTTCTAAATGCTTTACTCAGGGACATAATTACTTCATACACATACTCACTAGGTGATAGGCTTCTACAGAGACCAAGGTCCTACACAATTTGACATTGATCTTGACCTTTTGTGGACTTAGAAAAATTTTAAAGAAAAACTTTATGTTTGATACAAAGAAATTCCATTGGTAACCTCATCTGCTTGTAGGCTTTCATTTTACCCTAACCTTATACATGCAATTAAAACAAAAAAGTTTTTATATTTCTTAATTACTACTCAAACAGATATATATTAGATCATGGACTTTAACATTGAAAGAAACCACTTTGAACTTCGGTCTTTGGTCAAGAGCTGTTTGTGACAAGCAGCTATTTGGGCGAGCTACGTTGTCCGCGGACAACTCTTGTTTAGTATGGTATCAAGCTAAAATGAATATTTTACAACATACAAATTCTTCACTCAATGACAATTTTATGTAATTGATGAATAGGTTGGTCCATATAGAAGTCAAACGGACTATGTGTATTTTCGAAACTGAGCTCTGGCATAAGCGTTGAGTCCAATACCATAGGGGTTTCGGGTATATTTAAAAAGCATATGATAGGAAGTGAACGTGATCCCTCCTTTCCAACTTTGAAAGTACGTCATGAATGAGTAAACCTTACGATCTAAGACAAGCAATAAATTCCATTTGTAAGGTAATTTGTATCCTCCCAAGGTATTGTTTAAACTTGTTTAATCTATTTGAAAAAAATAGCACGGGAATTTAACCATTAAAAGTAGATTTCACGGCTCACCGCGCTAAATCTACCTATACATATATTTTCTATGTTATTATTCAAATGACAGGGCGTGGCTTAGCCGTGACGTATTTTAGCGAGATTACTTTTCAATATTTTATAGTCCGTTTGACTTCTGTATGGACCGACCTTTTCATCAAAAGCATAAAATCGAGTTTGAATGAAGAATTTGTATGTGGTAAAATCTTAATTTCAGTTTAATACCATTCCGAAAAATATTTTTTGAAAATAAAATGACTTCAAAATAATGATTTTGTCTATCTTGCTAATGTCAATATTTTCGCATTTTTCACTCTTAAACACGAGGGGTGAAGAAGGCTGTTTAGTCTTAACAATATGTAAATAAATAGTAAAAACACGTGGTTTTATACTATACATTTGACAGAAGAAATGTCCATTATTCCTTATTTGGACATGCTAATTTGCATATCGACGGTCATTTCAGCCTAAACTTAAATATCACGTGAATTGTACCGTTATTACTCGCCTGCTTATCTAGTTTTCCTCGTGAAATTCACAACAACTTCGTTGAATAATGGTTTTTGATTGGTCTAAATATATGAATATGGGGTGCGTCTCAAAATAAATAAGAACAATTATCATTTATATGGCCAAACGGTTTTTAAACAAAGAGAGAAAACACTCAGATTTGAAATCCCAAGAAATTAAAAATCTTCGACAATATTTATTTTCATTAAATACTCGATTTTCATTCCCAAACGACTCACTTAAAATCATACATTTTTGACTCGGCCCCTATGCAAATCAGAACTATTTTTGGTTGGGCAAGTCGCTGTTCCGTTTAATACAGACACAAGGAGGTATGAAAGGCTGGAAGTTAACATGTAGACGGACGGACAAAATCATTACTTTACATTAGAAAATTCTGAAAAACATGATTCGTCATGGTATTAGATGGAAAATATGATATGACAAGAAAAAAGTGCATTTCATTAATTCATTTCTGAGATTTTCGGCGAAATGTTGGTCCATATAGAAGTCAAACGGACTATAGGTTCTTTCAAAAGTTAGTCCGCATTATCGTTAACGCGTGCAAATAAATGTAACTTAAAACCAAGAGGATTTATGTTCATAGGGCATTTCATCGTTCGGTTGCTAAAGCATCGTAACTTCAACTTGGACAATCTGAAGTTACGAGGGTTTGGTAACCAACCTACGATCTATAGCAATAAGTAATTGTAAAAAAAGCTGATTTACCTTAACATTAAGGGCAACGACCCGTTATTTAGGCTCCGCCCTGCCAGGGCAATAATCATGGATTATACAGTCACGTTTTAAACGCGCTGGCGCAAATGCGTTGGGTCGTCGACGACCTTTTTGTTCATTATGGTTAATTTTTTAAATATCGTTCTTGTGTTATACCTCAATGGATATAGAAAATGATATTTTCTTGACCCTTGTCACGCTGACCCCGGAATACTCCTGCTTTGGCAAGAGCTATAGACAAACATGGGCCTGCACATATGTGCAGTCTGATGTTAGTCTACACCACCTGTTTCTCACTTTCAGAAACAGAATTGTCAATAGATTTAGTTTTTCAAATAAGAATTGACCTATAGCTGGAACTTTCAGTGCTTTTTGCCCTTTGATTTTGATGAAAATTTTTAGCCAAAATTTATTCAGCATGACAAGGGTTAAAACACTTTTCTTCTCTTCTTTCAAGCCAAGCGCTGTTGCAGTGCTAAAGTGAATCACAGTTCAAAGGTTGAAGTCGTGAAGTTAAAAGAAAGACAAGACGAAATACTTAGAAAGAAAGCCGAGCAGGCAGAACAAGATCAAAATAATGAAGAAATACTTGCCACCGAAGCCGAAGATATAAAACAACTTCAAAACGCTCAAACTGAACTACTAAACGATATTCTAGAGCGACAAACGAATGAGAAAGATCCTGGGAGATTACAGGAGCTGTATGAACAACAAAATGAACTTATAGCCCAAATGAATCAGTTGGAAGCTGCTGGTTTTAAGTATGATAAAGAAATACCAGCGCCGAAAGAAATGTGAGCCGTCACGTGAAAAGGAACCATCCAGGAACACCGTAAAATAACTATTTCAAAAAGAAACTTGTTACAGAACAGGTCAACCGGAGGTCGCATTTTCTGAAAATATTTACACAGATAGGTAGAATGGTCTTTTTAGAGACAGAAAATCAGTCACATGTACATTCCTTAAGGTAGTGGAACCGTAATAGTTCCGCAACATTTCGGAACTCATGAACTTTCACTATGTTGACCGAGGTTTCCTAATGAAAATCATTAGGAAACCTCGGTTTACACTGATAGGTTCATTACTTCCGAAATGTTGCGGATATATAACGGGTCCACTACCTTAACACGTTTACGGTTATATAGCTACAATTAAGTTCCCCTTTTCTGATATTCTCATAACGAGACACAACAGACAATCAAACGAGGGTTAAGTTTTATCTTACAATTATACAAATATTCTAGTGATAACATCCCATATGATCTTTTATGGTATCACATGGATATTTATAGAACAATGACATAATGCGGTTATTTTAAGAAACTTGCATTTCTGTTAGAATCATCGACGAAAACAAGGCAAAAAGAAGTTATAAGATAAATTTAACACGTACATAGTGTTTTGTATAAAAAAAGAATCTAACGCGGTTAAGGGGATTGATTATTCAAGTCTTTAATCGGTCAGTCTGATCCACTTGAAAATAATGAAGAACAAGAAAATTACATTTCAGACCAAGATCTCGATGCGCCTATAACAGAAGAAGAAATCAAAATCGCTGTTTTCACACAAAAAAATAATAAAGCATCTGGACCAGACGAAATAAGTTCTGAAATTATTAAAGCGTCATATCAAATGTTATCTCCCTTTCTTATTAATCTTTATAATGAATTATTTGAGAAATCAGTTTATCCTGATAGTTGGTCTTTAGGCCACATCGTCCCGCTATTTAAAGGAGGCGACTCGAATAAACCAAAAAATTATAGAGGAATTACACTTAATAATATTTTAGCAAAGATTTATTCACAAATTATTCTTAATCGTCTATCAAAATGGAACGAAAAGCACGAAAATATTGAAGAGTGTCAATTTGGCTACCAAAAAAATAAAAGCACAGTAGATTGCATTTTTATTCTCCATTCCATAATAAGCAAAACTTTAAGTCTAGGCAAAAAATTATATACAGCTTTTATCGATTATGAAAAATGTTATGACAAAATTAATAGAACGCTTTTATGGCAGAGATTATTAAACCAAGGTATTAGTTCGAAATTGACAAACGCTCTAAAGGCAATGTATAGTAATGTAAGATCAATCGTTAAACACAACGGCAATTTCTCTGATACAATCCACATAAATCTAGGATTAAAGCAAGGAGATTCAACGTCATCATTGGTGTTTATCATGTACGTAAATGACGTCATCAACAACGTAAACACCGATCTTGCAGGTATTTTCACGATAAATGATTTAAAAATATTTTTGATTTTATTTGCTGATGATCAAGCATTATTTTCTGAATCACCAGAAACACTACAATCTATGTTAAATGATATTGAAAACTACTGTGAACAAAAAATGTTAAAGATAAATGTAGAAAAAACAAAGATTATGATTTTTGAGAAAAATAGACGCCCGTCATCACATGATTTTTTTCTGTATAATAAAAGATTAGAAATTGTAACCTCTTTCAAATATCTCGGTCTACTTTTATTCAAAAATGGTAGATGGCAGCAATGTCAGAAATCAATTGCAGAAAAGGCCAAAAGGTCCCTTTATAACCTTTTTTCTATATTTAATAAATTTGAATTTAGTGATTTGCAGAAATGTAAACTCTTTGATTCTCTAGTTCTACCTGTGTTAGGATATGCTTCTGAAATATGGTCATATGAAAAAGGTAATGACTTAGAACTAATACATACTAAATTTTGCAGAAAAGTTCTCTGCGTTCGCCGCTCAACTAATATAGATGCATTATATGGAGAACTAGGTCGAGTACCCCTTTCTATCATAAGAACATGCAATATGATTCGTTACTGGATCAGAATAGTAAAATTACCAAATAATAGCCTTGTAAAAAGAATATACAACTTGCTACGATTTGACACAAATAATAATCAAAATTATAACGGTCTGAATTGGGCATATCATGTAAGAACTACTTTGGAATCTTTAGGATTTTCAAATCTTTGGTTGATTCAAGACATAAATGACATAAATTTTATTTCTATTAAACAAAGAATATTCGATCATTTCTATCAGAGTTGGTACAGCAGTATTAATAATTCAAATAGACTTTATTCCTATGCATTATTCAAACACGAATTCAAATTTGAAAAATATTTAGATATTTTATTTGAAAAAAAGTATAAAATAGCGATCTGCAAATTACGAACTTCGTCACATGATCTTGAAATTGAAAATGGTCGACATCAAAATATTCCGAGAAACGAACGAACCTGTAAGTTATGCAATTCCAACAGTCTAGAAAATGAATATCACTTTATACTCATTTGTCCAGTGTTTCGCGATTTAAGAGTCAAATTTCTAAAATCTTACTATTATACATGGCCAAATATTCATAAGTTTTCGAAATTATTGAGTTCAGAAAATACAAAAGAATTAGTCAATCTAGGTAAATTTATCTTTCATGCAAACAATTTAAGGAAATCTTTTTGATGTATTGAACGAATTTTGCTTCTTGCCAATTACTTATTATTTGTTTGAATTGTTATAAACCTTTATTTTACAAACTATGTTATTGTAAAAAGTGCTTTGTACTTATTACTATAATAAATTGAATTGAATTGAATTGAATTGAATTGAAATTATCTCGGCAGAGCCTCGACAATTATCACTTCCCCTAACATCGTTAAGATATTTTTATACAAAATACTAAGTACGTATTATATATATTTCACAACTAAGACACCCAGATGGCCCAGTGTTTATCCTAGGCAGGGGGATTTGGGGATTGTCCCACTTTTTTCCCCTATATTTTCTAGATTTGTGGATTTTTTTTTACTATGAACAAAGAGTATAGAATACCAGTTATTTTTCTCAATTGCTTAAATTTCGTACTGAAATCCCCCACAGACAACAGTTATGAAATCCTAGAATAAAGACTGGATTGGCCTCGTTTCGCCTGGCGTGTCACATATGCACCAGTCAGATTTACCCCAATCAGCAACGTCCTAGCCAATATTCTTGGCCAGTTTTGATTCCAGACCATTTTAACTAAATGTTTCTGTTGTCTTACTCGTTTGAAAAGTGTAAACGTAAATAATATATACTACTCAAAATTTGGTAGGCACCACTTCTTACCTGAGAATGTAAGGCAAGAACATTTCTTTTGATTATGAAAATATATTGACTTGACAAAATGTTTGTGCTGAAATACGACAGTGTTAGCAAACTATGGAATCGTAACAGTGGCTTTTAAAACTTAGTAGTCTAGGGGCAATAATTTGGGATAACACGGAACGAAAGTTGAAATAGACATTTTTAAAAATCAAGAAATTTTATTTGACTTTGCCATCAAATTGCCCTTTAAGTCATTAAAAAGCATTTATTTTAATCTATGACTTTAAAGATTTTTAAAATATCTTTCCGGTGCTTACATCAAGGGATTTAGGATTGTCTACCCATAGTTTTTTGCTTTGCTTCTAGAATGGAAAGTTGACTTCAGGTAGTGGACCCGTAATAGTTCCGCAACATTTCGGACTACATATTCTTTCACAATGATAACCGAGGTTTCCTAGTGAAAATCACTAGGAAAGCTCGGTTAACACCGTTTAAGTTCATTACCTCTGAGACGCTGCAAAACTAATACGGTTCCACAACCTTAACTAGGCAAGCAAATATTGCAGCCTGTTACATTTTCAAGACATATGTAAGCAAATCAAGGTCTGTGGACTTTGGAATACAGTTCTTCTCTGATATTGTGGACTACTTGTACTTTTTGTTGATCCCTACTTTCTGTGGACGGATATTTTTCTCAACTAGATAAATTTGTTTGTTTGTTTGAATGGTTTTTTATGCCGCTTTCAACGTTCTTTCAATTTTAAAAGCAAATAAGTAGTGAAAATATAGCTTTTATTGTTCACTCAATGAAATATAAATCGATCTTACACTGAAACAAACGATTATCCTCTATTTCTTTAATGCTTTTTGGTGGTTTATCGAGAAATAACGGTAGATTAACACTTGATAATCTCACCGCAAAAGCAGAGAAATTTTCAAAAAACTTATACCCTGCTTTTGTGCATTTGATCCTATCTGACGTCATCTATGCGGGGCGAAATTAGTGACGTCACAATGAACGTTGCGTAGCAATCACGTGCAAAATGACGGGCTTAACAAAAATATGTCATAGAACTTTCACATTTTGTCTCATTTTTGCAATAAAGAAATAGAATAATCGTTTGTTTTTCGAGTAAAATCGATTGATATTTTATTTCGTGAACAACAAAAGCTATATTTTCACTCATGGCTCCACCACTCGTGAAAATATAGCTTTTGTTGTTCACTCAATGAAATATAATCAGATCTTACACTGAAACAAACAATTATCCTCTATTTCATCCACAACATAATGGAGGGCTATCAGGACTGTCCAGCAAATTCTGGAACTGCACCTGCTGAATGAGAAATTCAGTTTTTACGTAATTTGACGTTGACGTCTCTATCGAGAAACTCTGTCGAGTTAATCATCGCAATTACAGGCGATTTTCTTAAATCATAATAACTGTTCACAAATCAATCAAAATTTATCGAAGTTTTTACATGAACCCAGAAAAATCGTATGTTTAATGAGTGTCAAAGAACTTTTTTTGAAGAGTATATGTCTAAGATATCATTGATTTATCAGGAATCAATCATTTTACCTATTTACACGGTCTATAGATCCGTTTTCATTGCATTCTTACCATCACTGATCGCATACCCAAAGATCATGATCAACAACATCATGATACGGTAATCCTTTTTGGGAGAAATTCATGCCAATACAGGGTTCAACACTAACTCCTTTTAGCCATCAGCCTGAAGGACCTGCAGGCCAAAAATATTACAGGTCCTCAACGATACAAACAGGTCCTAAATGAAAACCACGTTTGAGTTTTAGCAATTTAGGGGATATATTGCAAGGATAACATTGTTGGAAAAGAAGAAATTGCTTTTGACAAGCAATTTCTTCTATTTCTACAATGTATTTCATTTGGTAAATGCACATTTTATTATTTAAAAGGCAATTATTTTTCAAAAAATGATAGATTTGAAAATAAAGTAATGCCATTAACTATAGACCTAAAGGACCCGTAGCATTGTTACATCTCCCAGTCCTCCCTAAAATCCACAGGTCTTGGGCCCGAGGACTGGTATTAGTGTAGACCCCTGCAATACAAGTCTTTCAATGACGTTTTTTCTAAGAAATCAAAAATGGAACAAATTCATTCATCCACGAATAGCTGTAGAAAGTAATTTGTAAAGAAATGATCACGTGCGTGTCATCTCCAACGATTTCAGAAGTGCGCAAAGCAAAGCTTCTGGCAAGCCCATGCACCGGCGCTGTCTGCCCAGAGTTTTCTCTATACATTCTGAGATGAGTCCCAAATCTCTCTTCAAACAGTCAGGGGATGTTCATTTTACACAGAGTGGCTGGCAAGGCTACTCAATGTTTGTACTTCACGCACTTGTGAAATTGTTGGAAATGTCACGCAGAGACTCAAATGTCTGTCTATCCTAGTCCACAAACTTTTATTCAGTTCACCACGACTTGACCATTCAACAAACTTTATCAGGGCCCGAGATTATAAAACTTTTCCCAGTCTCAACTCAAAACTTTCTCAAATTTAGAATTTAGATAAATGTATGAACACAAAAGATAATTTAAATAAGTTTTTGATTATAACAATCTATTTATATTATCTTTTACGTCCATATATTTGTATTAGTTTTACAACTGAATTTAAGCTTTAATCTCAAACTGAATTTTGACACAATTCTCAGTTGAGTCTGAGAAAGGTTTTAGAATCTCGGGCCCAGATAGCTTCTTGGTCAACTAAATACGGTTCTAGGGCTTTAACAGGTAAGACTGGATCGGTCGATTCAAATCCCATTTTGATGGCATCGGAAGGCTTGCTTCAATTGAAAATATACTCTTGATCTAAGATTCAATAGAATTTTCTACGCAAGCAAATGTACAGTGAAATCAACTAAGATTCGATGATTTCTCCAAACAGGCCGATTCGTCTCTCTTTCCTTGTTATTCCGTATATTGCCCCTGCCAATTTAAAGCAATATTCCACGCCATTGGATCGTAAGTCCATGTATAATCAAACGATCATATTTAAAGACTCAAGACAAAGCTTCTGATATTTCATTTAGCTAAATCCAATACTCACATTATTACAAAACGTTGCCCTTATCAATTTTTGAGTCTTGTACGGGTAGATGGATCCTTGTGGATAGATGCAAAAGAAGAGAACGTCGCACACCTACAGTGTAGCGCATAAGCTCAATTAAAAAATCAAAGCGCTAAAAGCGCCGAAGGCCTGGTTTATAAAAAGCAAAATTACATTTGAAGGCATGCACTCCAATTTTTTAATCTTTTTAGCAAGGCTTTTATAGGCGAGGGAAACCAATGGTTCCATTTACCTATAGGGTTCGTAAGCCACATTCCGAACTCACTTCAAGGGGAAAATGTCGAACGCTGAGTTCGCTAGTAGCGCTGAGTTCGCCAAAAAAATATATTATCCCAAAATATAGATTACTACGCCCGATACCGCTTGGCAGATAGGCACAACTCGCGTTTTTTATAATTTTAGTTGGGTTGATAAGTTTGCTGCTAGTCTGTCAATTTATCCATTCGATCATTCCGTCTAACAATCGTAGTAATGCTGTTTTTCTAGCGGCACAAGCTCGTCGGCTCTTTCTTAAACATTGAATTGAATTCCATAAAGAAGTTATATTTTACTGTGGGAACAAAAGAAATTGATAGGGTCAATTTCTCCGTTTCCCACAATATGGTCCACCCTATACTAATACCCTATTTTTTTAATGTCTACCCCAGAGATATATATAAAATTACACACATGTTGATTCATTGTCTGCAACCTGTTTCAATTTGCCAACTCTAAAATTTGTTTGTTTGTCTGTTTAAGGGTTTAAGGATGTGACGAGGATTTTATTTTTTTCTAGTTTAGATTAATCCATTACAAGACAACACATTTTTAGACAGGTCAAAATTGTAAAAGGCTGCAGATTACATACAATATGGGGACAAATAATGTAGTAGAAAGGGTAGATAATATTAGGTAGAAAGGAGAAAGTGTTAGTTAGCGGAATTTTCTTCTTTCCCCTATTTGCAAGGTCATCCGTCAAGATCAAATATACAAGCTATGTATCTTTAAAACAGCAGTAATTTTGGCAGTGATAGGTAAGAAAACATCTGGTAAACATGATAAGGACAAGGTGAATAAGCAAGGTTATATTCAAGAAATGTGACCGCGTGTGTTGTTTCGTCTAATCAGTTCCCTCACCTTCAGGACTATCAGTACTTTGATTTTAGTACAGCGTAGTGATATGCAATCACTGCGTTGAACACACTACGTGTCGTACAAAAGTTTATGACGTATACTAGACCTATTTTTGTGCCCGCTTGAGCACAAAAAATGTACGTAGTAGGCCTACACACGTTGTTACGTGTTTTAATCTTTTTCCTGTGCAATTTTCAGATACTGCGTTGTTTCCTATGGCCGGCTAAATCAGGCCAAAAATATGTTGGAAAAAATGTGGAAGGAGGGAAAATACTTGTGACAAGGATTTTCTTCTATTTACCACAATATTTCCCGGGGACAAAGTCATAGAGACGTTGCATTCCGGGACTGTGAAGGAAATGGTTAAAATACCTACATTGGATGATTTGTTAAATCAACGTTCGTTGCACGGAACTTTCTGACCAAGATTAGTAGCTTGGTGACTTAAAGAGTTTTTTTTCTATTTCGTTGAGCAATGGTTTCTCCGCTAAATACAAATATTTTATAGCAACCATAGTCTACCATTTTTGAATCGATTTAAAACGAGGGATAAAGTTGTAAATGGCAATGTAATGAGAAACAATGAACATCGTGTGGATTATGAATAATAAAGTGCTGGCTAGAAATGTGACACCGTACTGGCATACCATTTTAATTGATAAGTGGAATCTATTACAATTTGTATGTCAAGCCCTGCGTTCAGGATGATGAATCGGTCCAAACTGTTTGTAAATTATACCCTGCGTTGCACGCATATGCATGTATGATTTTCATACAGTTTGCACCCTACTTTTTTTTGAAAAGGAAAAGCCTTCAATACAACAATGTGAAAAGAAGATATTGCATGTTACAACCACTTTCTTTCCATTTAACACTATTTTTTCACCCAAAACAGACACATCTTTTTCTTAAAATAGAGGTATTTCACGTGATTATCTCCCTTGCATGCTCTTCAGTTACATATACAAAACAATGCAATCGAGGGGGGGGGGGGGGGGGGGGGGGGGGGCTTCTTTTATCCACTCTTTATTTCACTGGATTTTATCCGGATTAATCAGTTGGTTTTAACTATTTATAAAATACATTATTTCATTTCTATGTTTCAAAACAATACTTAAATGTCATTAGAAACTAATTTCGATCGACTTAAGGAATTTTAATTTGAAATATTGAAAAAAGTGACTTTTGATTTTAGTTTGGTGGAACATATTGCAGAGTTTTTTCTACTTGCTGAATTCTATATTTTCTATCGAAACAGATATCCCTCATCGAACATCATTTCAAGCAACTTTTTTTTTTTTAAAAAAAAAATCACTTTGATATGATAGTTTGCTTGGAACACATTCGTATATCCGAAAGGGCTTTTAAATACATTGACAACTTTAAGTTCTCCTTTTCAATAGGATCTGTTTTTAAGTTTTGTCATCTGATAAATTGGTAAAATCCTGACATAGTGGTAACATCGCTCATGATAAAGCGCACCTAACAGATGGCACTGTGATTACAGATTCCGAGCAAACTATCTTAGTCTGAAAAAGAGAAGGGATATCTTAAAGAAGTTCGCTCCTGAGAATATTGGTTTTGAATGGAACCACGCACCCACGCACTCGTTCACGTCGAACGATTTCTATAAATAATTCACTTGCATAATATCATAGAAATCTTACTCAAAAAGCCGATTTTCACATAAACCAATCCAATGACCTATACTTTAAAATGTATTTTTCTAGTGGAATGAAGTTTTGCTGCCTCATAAAAAAACAGGAACACTGTATAGCTTTGATCTCAGGAGCGAACTCCTTTCGCAAGCGCACCCGTTTTAACATAAATCTAAGTCACCAGGTGCCCGTTTTACTAAACATGTAACGAAAAAAAATAATCGTAAGTCAAAATCAATTATCGTATCTGGTGTTTTCATTCTTTGGTGGATTCTGTCTTGCAATATTTCATTGAAATCGTCTTTAGAAGACGATTCCAATGAGATGTTGCATGGCAGAATTACATATTTAGTAACTTCTGTAGAAGCAACTTTAATTTTTGACTAACGCAAAAAATGATCGTAAGATGTTTAGTAAAACGGGTCACAGGGAGTGAAAAAAGGCGCGAAACAGTTGTAACTGCCTATATGTATCATCGATATACAATGTGAAATTGATAGCTATCGTTAAGCTTATGCTGTTGTATTAATAAATATTTAATTCATGACATTCAACTTGACTTCTCTTCCATTAATTGTTCCACATACTCTCGATTTCGCTTCCTGGATATGAACCAACCACTCTCGTCGATAATTTGGGCCAAGAAAAGAACCAAAATAGATAACCGCTCACGGGAATTGAACTCCCAAGATGTCGACACAGTCACTTTACCTCTCGACGACGGACATATCACCTGTAGGCATTTACGAATGCTAAGAAATCATACCCGGTTTTGCACGAAGCTGCTCGTGCAAAGCCGGGTTCAATTTTAAAAGTTTGCGAATACTTTGTAAACCTATCCTATTCGGGATTCAAAAACGTTTGCGAACATTGAGAATTTGTGATAACGCGAGCAAAGCGGTTTCAATTTCTCAAACGTTTCGCTTTTCGTTTTCATCTTGAACGCAGTTCTGTCCAGAAACAAACTACATTTTAAAACAAGAGCACCGGCTATGGGTGCCTACGGTTGACTGCTGATTGCAGGATGGTGGATGAACAACAGAGTCGAAAAAGGGGATATAATGTTCACAAAATGCATCTAGAGTTATCCCCCTTCATAGCAGGGGTTGCTCTTTTGATAGTGAACTCGAGAGCTCAGTTCCAAGTGAATGTCTTGAGTAGAACCAGAGATATAACAAAATGTTACAGCTTTCGCACGAAGGCGACAACAACGACGACAACGAAGACGAAACCAATGTTGTAACAATACATCGGGTTTTCACCGAAAACAGCCGAGCTAATAATCCCCTTTTGTGCGACGGATAGAATATTGAATATAGAATATGTGTTTATCGATTACACGATTTTTAAACCTGTAAGTCTATATTTACAAAGGTATTCTATTTAAAAGGAATATCTGTGTTTTTGAAAACACTTTGAAAATTATTTACGAATATTGCCTGTCCGACATAGCTTGTTTAGAAAAAAGGATTTATTTAACGTTCTTTCGGCTTTATGGTAGGATATTTAATTTTATTCAAATTGTTTTCTAAATTATACATGGCGAAATGCGTATATTGAAAAAAACAAAAAAATCATAAAACTGGAAAGAGGGGAATTTATGGCACAGAAATTCCAAGTGTGGAATATCTAACCTTTTCTTGTATAATCAGCGTTCTTTAAGCCACAGTTACTATGGCGCAACTCCAACTAACCACCGGATAAAGCTATATGGCTATATGTATACGCGCGCAGACCCCTACGGTGGCATATATATGCCACGATATAAGTAATTGCCGAATTTGACCTGCCTCCAGGAGCAAACTGTTTGCCAATCATACCCCGCTTTGCGTGCAAAGCGGGATATAATTTGCAAACAGTTTGCACCGTTTTGTCATCCTGAAGACAGGCCTGGATATGGTTTGAAAACTAGCACCGTAATATAAAGTTAACGTGTAATTGGTCGCACGCGCGGGGCAGGGGGTGGAGACTTGGGTCTGGACTTCGGCAAAAAATATGTTTACCAAGTCGAAAAATCGAACATTTGCTCGCCTACTGGGGAATATAAGAAGAAAAATACATTTTTTTTCTGTTATTCACCTCTCGAAAAATAAAATTGTGCTGATAATAACGATAAACTCTCACTAAAAAGCTTTTTTCGTAATTTGTAATATCAGAGCTACTGATAGAGGGAGTAGTTTGGAATTCATACGATTATTTCAAATATACTTGCGCAAATCCTATATTGTAGGAACTCATTAGAAACGCCTCGTCGATGCGATTCAAATGAGTGCCCATAAAATAGGGTTTCAATGAGAAATAAAAATATTAGACTATCATTAGGCCTCCCCTCCTCTTATCTGTACCTCTTGGTTATATGTTTCACAATAGACCCCCGTATTCGCTTGTCTTTCAGATGAGTACCGGTAAAGGAGGGACTGCCAGAAGAAACGAAAACAGAAGAAATGGTAACCAATCTGCCCTGCGTTCAGGATGACAAAACGGTGCAAACAGTTTTCCGATTATGCCCCGCTTTGCACGTCTGTACACGTGCAAAGCGGGGTATAATTGGAAAACTGTTTTCGCCGTTTGGTGATCCTGAACGCAGGGCAGGTTTTCAAATAAATTGCAATTTAAATTTGGTCATAGAAGATTGGTTTAAACTTTTAAGTCTCACGAAAAGAGACCATCTTGGAAATGCGAAAAGTCTCGACCCAGGTCAGACTGTGTTATCTGCGCAGTCTGACCAGTGTCGAAACTTTTCTCAAAATTCGAATTTTCTGCGCCTAGAATGATTATTCTACATAAAAATGTAATTATTTCCGAAATACGCCTTCTGGTTGACCTATGCTGGATCCTATCATTTTTTTCTATTTCTTTTATCATTTTCGCGTGACGGATCACAAATATACAACAAGCTATATTTCAAAAAAATACAAAATTAAATAAGCCCTATCTCCTATTATTATGAAAAAAATCAAAATCACTTCGCACACTTATTCTTAATTACAAATAATTGTAAAATTTCCACTTGAAAGGAATTCATAGATAGCTCAAAGGTCAAGGCCACATCTCGAAGTCAAATTCTTAAATTAAGTTTATCCCAAATTTCCCCCCTCTATTCCCTTTCGAATGACCCCCATTCGAAAATCAACAGTTAACCGTGGAATGTGACATAATGATAAAGTTGCTTTTTTCAACCCAGGCATATTTTTCGTGAAGACGATAAGGAAAAACTTTGCTTGATATATTCATTGGAATTCTATATAAAAATAAGATAATAAAAAAAAACACCCTTTGCATTCGAGATTTTGGCATATAAAGTTACTGCTTGCTTTTGCACATGAAAATTAATACTGACGGTATCAGTCACTTAATGAATACATTTTGTTGTTGTTGTTTCTTTACACAGAAAAAGAAAGTGATCGGAAAGCGCCCAAAGGAGTGAACTCCGTGACAGTGAAAGGACAGCGTAGTATTAGAATGACCAGTGAAATGAGTCTCGATCGCAAAGTGGAAGATAAACTTAGCGATTCGCAAGATGAACAAGACAGAAAAGCGATGGAGGAATTGTCTGCTCTCCAATACAAAAGAGATGTTCCTATTACGATCTCGGCCGCACAGAGTTTGCAGGCAGCCTTTATTTCGGAGACTATCAATCCTAATGATAAGAACAAGTAGCGGGTCGCCGGCAATGATAAGAAATATTAACCAATCAAATTAATCGTTTGGATATGAATATATAATATGTGACCCGTCACGTGAAAAGGGACCATCTGTGTAGTGCGTAAAGTGTCGATCCTAGTCAGACTGCGTGGACTGCGCAGACTGACTAGGGTCGAAACTTTTTGCATCGTGCTTATTTTCTGAAACAAGAATGATCAATCTACCTTCCAGTGAAAGAATTTTTGAAATGCGACTTCTGGTTGACCTATGCCGGATCAAATCTCTTTTTCAATAATTCGTTTTACAGAATTCACGGATGATCCCTTTTCGCGTGACGGTTCACATAGTAATGTAGTAATTAAATATGGCGGACAACGCGTCGAATTTTCTCGATGAAAATGAAAAATATTAAATACGTGCATTAAGCGCTCAGTTTGAAGCGTAAAAAGAATACAAGAACATGCTCGAAGTTTATTTGAAGTTAATTTTGATATTTGTGTGATATTTGTGAGGTCAAAAGGATAAATTGGACTTTTAAGTTGTAAAACGAGAGGACTGAATAGTGTTCACCGAACACGAACAGCTGAGATACAGTGAGATACTTTACAACGTATACAACATATACACAGATAAGTACAAATAATATAAATAAACTTTAAATATTAAACATTAAACAGCAGTATAAGTAAAACCAAACTGTCAACAAACTGCTTATAAGTACCCATATTACAATATCCGAAAGATGCAGGTCAATAGGCAACATGATATTCAGCATGATATGCAACAGAGTAGCTCTCGCCAGGCATTCATTAACTCATCGGCGGACGGCAAGCTGATCCACTTGTTTGACGAGCTAAGGCTTATTTGAAATGAGCAGATCAAATGCTGTAATGAGTTGGACTTATTTGAGCAATCACTTAAAAATCTAGATCAGAAACTTGGCACAGTGATAGATGTCCAAAACTCTCAAACTGACTTTATGAAATCTCTTGCATACAGATCGATTGACCTCGAAGCTCGCTCACGCAGGAACAATCTTATCTTCAGAGGCGTTTCTGAAAATTGGGGAGAAAACTGTTTCCAATTAGTGTGAGATTTCTTAGAAAATCGTCTGGACATTGACGCAGACCGCATTTATATATGTCGCGCTCATAGGTTAGGCAAACGAGATCGGAACAACTATTCTCAAAAACGCCCAATAATTGCTAACTTCAGGGACTTTTGCGTCACCGAAGACATCATGAGTAAAGTAAGTCTTCTCAAGGGTACCAAGCTATCGGTGGACTATGACTTTCCGAAGGAGATACAGGAGGCCCGTCAGCGCTTATGGCCTATCTTTAAGGATCTTAGAAAAGCGAATCCCAGTGACAAAATCGAAATAGTTTACCCAGCTAAATTGATACGTAATGGGCGATTAGTAAAGGATGAACTTCCAGAATGGACTCGTTTCACACAAGCTGATAGATTAGATCAAGTGGCAAAGATAGACACATCAAACAATGGCTTAAATCAAAACCAGTGTCACCAATCTTTAAACAGTAATACAATGTTAATGAAGCCATGGCCAAATCACTTACCTGGTAATCTTATAGATATTCCTAGAATGACAGCACCGGGTCAGCCTTCCAGTACTTTGATTTATCCATACATGATTTCGAATCCGAACTTTAATCCTATAATCACTCAAAGAGAACCACAACCTGGTAGCGGATATAACAACCCCCAAATTACAGCGTCATCAGAGTTAACTGGCTTTGGGATAAATCCTGACACCGTGCAAAACAATATGGTACCATTGAACGTAACGGTCGAAAGTAACATTATCTCACAGGACATGGAGTTATGTAGTGGTCAGTCAAGCGCAACAACTGTACAAACCCAAACTATGTCAGTGGAGCAAAGCGACCAATTATTGAAAGAACCAGTTATCAGTAGTGATCAGTGCCAACAACCCAGTGTCGTTTCATTCGATCCAAATAGTATTGTTACAACTGATAAGCAGGAAATTAATATTCCACAATTAAAACCAAGTCAGTGCGCTAGTGTCCCGGTAAATTCTACCGTTTATTCACAAACACAGTCTCTCCCAGATGAAAATTCCCAGTCACTTGATGGCAACTCACAATCACTTTTTACACAAACAAGCAATAACTTTGTAAATCATTCTTCTCCTACTAGGGGGCGTGCGCGTAAAGCCACCTGTGCAACATCACGTTCGAAGAGCAGATCTGACTCAGCACGACCATACAGTAGAAGCACGAGCCTGTCAAAACCTAAAAATAAACCATCGTGTGAATACCAGGATTTTCCAAATTCTAAAAATAGTAACTTGCCACAGTTCGACGACAATAGTGGAAATCCGGTTTTACCGAATTCTATAAATAGACAATTACTAAGTGACGGTTCCACAAACTAGCGGTGTGAAAAGAAGGTCTCGCTAAAGTGCTCACTTCTTAATGTACAGGGTTTATGTACAAAAAGGACAAATAAACTAGAATCACCTTAATTAAGATATGCTTTTCTCAATAATGATATTCTTCTATTTACAGAAACGTGGACTGACGAATTTTCCGATCTCCACGTAGATGGGTTCGAATATTATCTTTTAAATAGATCGGAAATTAAGTCAACAAGTAAAAGGTCGTCAGGAGGTATTATTATATACATAAGAAACCAATTGGTAAATAATGATACTTTTGTTTTTAAAAGTTGTGATGATATTATTTGTATCAAAATTAGTAAAGATGTATTAAATTTAGAAAATGATTTGTATGTATGTCTGTGCTAAGTCATTCCTGAAAATAGCAGTAGACAGGCATTTTTTGATACGCACACTTATGACAGACTTCTAGATTTAATTGTGGATTTGAACAGCAAATATGAAAATTTGAATTTAATATTATGCGGGGATTTTAATTCACATACATCAGACTCACCAGATTTTGTTCAAGACGACAATTATTCTATTTTTACCAGATGATTATAGCACCGATTTAAACTTCAAACGTAGCTCTGTGGATAAAGGTCGGTTAGATGGCAATGGGTCTTTATTATTAGATTTGTGTAAACAAACTGGCTTACGTATTTTGAATGGCCGAGTCGGAAATGATAGGGAAGTTGGCAAGTACACTTTTGTCGGTCACAGAGGGTCCAGTGTTGTAGATTACGTGATATCAACGCAAAACTTAATTGAATATTTTGATTCTTTCACGATTCAAAAACCGAATATTTTATCAGATCATTGTTTTGTTGATTTCTCAATCAATTTACCATTTAAAAATGTCACCGAAAATAATGTCAATCATCAGAATGATACACTTGATTATAAATATGTATGGGATAACAATAAAGCTAATTTATTCCAGGAGTTTTTATCGTCTGCAGATATTTTGAACAACTTGGATTCTTTCATCGATAATGTAACACAAAGTAATGATAAAAAAGAAATTGATAACTGTATTGATAACTTTAAAACAATAATGGACAAAGTTACATCCCCTCTCTTTAAGCGTATTTTTAAGAGTAATAAGTCAAATGAACAGTTATACACTCAAAAATGGTATACCCCTGAATGCAAAGATAAGCGTAAACAATTTTATCAAAGTTTAAATACATATAGAAAGGATAAATCGGATGAAAATAGAATGAGAATGGTTAAAAATAGATCAGAGTACAAAAAATTTATAAGGATGGCCAGATTTGATTATGATAAACGAGAAACGGGTAAACTGTTACAAGCTAGAAAAAGTAATGCTAAAATGTATTGGAAAATGCTTAAAAAAATGTGGTATAAAAAGTAATAATATTTCAATTGACATGTTTGAAGCCTATTTTAAGTCGGTCAATAATCTAGAAAGTTCGTTTTTCGTCCCAGACGATGATGTTTAAGAGTTTATTGAGAAGTATGAGAATAACGAATTCTCTGTTATGTTTAATGAACTTAATGTTCCCATTACACAAAACGAACTCTTTACTGCTATAAGTCAATTAAGTACTAACAAGTCAGCAGGTCCGGATATGTATATTAATGAATTTTTTATTCACGGTAAACAAAGTCTTGCACCATCATTATTGGCCCTTTTCAACAAGATTTTTGAAATTGGTTATTTCCCGGAAACATGGTCAGAGGGATTTATCATCCCTCTACATAAAAAAGGAAGTATTAATGACGTAAACAATTACCGGGGTATAACTCTACTCAGTACTTTGGGAAAACTTTTTATTCGAATCCTCAATAACAGGTTATCTGATTGGGCAGAAATGTATAGTGTTTACGTAGAAGCACAGACCGGTTTTAGAAGTAATATGGGGACCACAGACAACATATTTGTTTTACATGGTATAATAAATCACATGATCAATAATGGAAAGCAATTATACTGTGCTTTCATTGATTTTAGCAAAGCGTTTGATTATGTTACAAGAGAAAATCTTTGGGCAAAATTGATAAAACTGGGTATACGGGGTAATATTTTTAACACAATCAAGTCCATGTATAGTAACATAAAATCTAGAGTCAAATATTTAAATAAACTTAGCGACTGTTTCGAGTGCTCTCTTGGCGTTAGACAGGGCGAATGCTTATCCCCATTTTTATTTTCCATGTTCATCAATGATCTAGAGGACATTTTTGTCAAAAGTGGTCACGCTGGAATAGATTTAAGCATGTTCAAAGTTTTTTTGATTTTATATGCTGATGATATTGTTATTTTTGCAAATACCGCTGCAGAATTACAAGAATCTAAATATGTTACATAATTATTGCCAGAGATGGAGGTTATCTGTAAATTCTTCGAAAACCAAAGTAGTAATTTTTAGGAAAGGTGGAAGGTTGCCTGTAAACATGTCTTTCAAATATGACGGAAAAGAAATTGAAATTGTCGATAGATTTGTGTATTTAGGTATTGTATTTTCTTCGGGGGGGCTCTTTTACAAATGCACAAAAAACATTAGCTGGCCAGTCTTTAAAAGCGATCTTTAAACTCAACAAATATTTACACAAATTTACAAGTATATCTATTAAACATAAGTTAGATCTTTTTGATAAATTAGTATTACCAATTCTGAATTATGGAAGTGAAGTTTGGGGGTTTCATAACGGACCGGCACTAGAAAAGGTATATATTCAATATTTGAAAAAGATTCTGGGTGTGAAGAAAAACTGCCAAAACGATTTCATTTACGGAGAATTGGGCAGGACACCACTTCAAAATTATAGATTCTATGCTATTTTGAAATTTTGGACAAAATTATCTCATCAGAGAATAAGAAGCTTATCAAAATAACATATAATGCATTGTTTCAAGATTTACTTGATAAACCGACTAGTAAGAATTGGTGTTCCCTTTGTAGAGATTTATTAAATGATTTAGGGTTTTCGGATGTGTGGCATTTTCAAACGGTTTGCGACATTAAAATATTTCTTACATTAGCGAAACAAAGAATATCCGATCAATTTCGGCAAAACTGGTCAAATAGATTGAGTGAATCAATTAGAGCTATCTTCTACAAGAACATCGCAGAACTTAAATTTCAGCCTTATATATATACTTTAGATATAGCAAAAATTAGAGTAAGTTTGACCCAGCTACGAGTCTCCTCGCATAGATTATGCATTGAGACTGGACGCTGGAGCAAACCAACAAGCACACCTTTAAGCGAACGTAAATGCTTGGCATGTAATGTACTTGAAGATGAATATCATTTTGTTATCCAATGTAAAAATTTTATAGAATTAAGAAAGAAATATATCCCTAAATTTTATTGGAAATCGCCTAATATGTACAAATTTTTAAACCTTATGAATTCTGAAAGCACATGTCTTGTAAAGAGACTCGGAACATTTGTCCATAAAGCGTTTGAACTTAGAATTGAAATTCTATATATAGTCTAGGCTCTTATGTAAAAATATTGGGTCGATCGTGACACGTCGGACGAAAGTGCCAGTTTTTGTCTATAGTAAGCTACCATAATGAGATAACTTTTGCACTTGGGGTGCCCGACTTGGCAGGCCTAAATACGACTTTAGAGCGATTTCAAATTTCGGATAGATGTGTATCCGGATACTCTTCCTTTTATTTTCAAATTTGCGAATTCTCTTTGTTAGACGTACAAAGATGACACCAAAGTGCCGTTTTTATTTCTACTTTATGTCCTGCATCAATTATAATGGTAATTTTAGACGGTGTCCTTGTGTTTGTTTGTCTAACCATGTGTATGCCACAGTATAGCTAAACTGCATTATATGTGTAATTTGATAACCGTTGTTGAGATTGATTGCACATACTTTTTAACCAGGTCATTTCATATTGTTAAGTATCACTTGATGTCGAAGGTAAAAAGGTTATCTGACGTATCTGGCCAAGCACAGCCATTGCACAGTACCGGGAAGCACATTGCAGAGCAGTCCCAGATCGATCCCCGGCTGCGTTGAAAAAGTTTTCGTATCAGTCTCTCACCAATGAGCTGTTTTCGCTCGAATAGTGAAACTGGTGCCGCTATATCGCATGTGGTAGTGCACCAGACTCTATTTAGGGCGTTTCTAATTCGATCCGCAACGGTGGCACTTACCCTTACCGTCAATGTTCTTCAATCAACGGGTTTATACTCGTTAACCTATATTCGATTAGTAGCTATGGAACTGGAAAGGACGTCATAGTAGTACTAGTAACAGAAAATCAAGGAACCCATGGCTAGTAGCTCTAGACTCCGCGATGTGTTTAAAAGCTGTTAAAAATGCGTTAACCACTATTCAAAAATGATAGTTCTAGTGAGACTTATTTAAGGGCTCAACGGTTAGGTGTTCCAGCAGTCCCTATCGGACAGAAATTCATAGAAAATTGTTAATGCTTCCTGGTGAATATAAAGACTTTTGTTAAAAAAATGGTGACGATATTTAAACATTTAATAAGATGAAACAATTAAAAAAGCTAATCAAGAGCACCGTGTGCGTCTTCCAACACTCAGCAGCTCGGTGCTCATGATGTAGTGTATGAAAATATGAAATCATAAAAAAGGAACTTAAAACATGCGAACTTGCGCTTAGTTACAGAAACTCTTTGACAGTACAGATAGCTCTTAAATATATATTGATCAAATATTCAAAGTTTAAATCAAATGCTTTTAGCCATGCGTTCAAGATTATAATATACAGGCAAAAAGACGAAAAAATAAATCGCATAAAGCCAGTTACACGATTATGACAAAGCGGTGTTTATAAACATACGAGGGTTGATCCATAAATTCGTAACATGGGCCAATAACTTTCGTGTTTCTTACTTGTTCGGTGTATAATTTGCTGAGTGTGTAGTTCAGTATCTTCGCACGGTATAAATATTATAATTTTTGAAAAAACAAAATATGGCAGCCTTAAAATTTCGTTGGCATAGTAACATACAGGTGCCAAGGCGGGGGGGGGGGGGAAAGCTTAAAACAATGAAAATCTGTTACATCAATATTTTTCTGAGAGTAGTCGTAAACGTTAGTCGAAATTTCTTGGTAGAAGTAAATATGACGCAAAAGGAAATCAATTGTATTATTTTCAACTTGATTGGAAAAGTTTTTAAGGACAAGGAGTATATGAAATAATACTGATTATTCCAGAGAAAAGTGATCTGACGTCAAAACAATATTTAAAATTAGCTTTAAATCTTTATATTTCTTTCCTCATCCAAGTTATTCACCAACCCAAAAATTCAAAATAATTTAGGGAAAATATAAAAAAAATGACCTTTTTCTAAATGTACCCCGGATGTTCAAAGAGGGCCAAGCTTTTAATGGGGATTTAGAAGGGTATACATTTTAATGAAGTTTCAACAAAAACACTCGTTCAAATTGATTTTTATCATTCTCCCAAATAAAGGTCCAGCATTAGGGTCTGTACTTTGATAGAATTAATACGATATAATACATTAATATTACACAAATTTGATTTCAAAGAGAGTGTGGATACTTTCTGCAAGTTAGTTTATCATGCACAGAAAGGCATCGGAGTAAACGGAGACTGTGTAGAAAAGAGTCAACGATGACTTCATATTTAACGTTCTGGCTCCTTCGCCGTGTGTCTACAATCGCTATTGATTGCACACATTAAGGTAGTAGACCCGTAATAGTTCCACAACATTTTGGACAACATATTCTTTCACAATGTTAACCAAGGTTTCCAAATGAAAATCATTTGGAAACCTCGGTTAAAACTCTTAAAGTTCATTGCTTCTGAGATGTTGCAAAACTATTACGGGGACACTACCTGAAAAGCTTTTCACATTTATTATACAAATATTGCATCAAATTATTGTAAAGTTTTTATTTGGATTGTCAAGCTTTGTAAGGTTTTCATTTTACGTAGTTCTTGATCAATCGTCGTACACTGGTTTTTTTTTATTAAATTATTATCTTAATTGTTCATCTGTTGAGTGCTTGATACGCATTCCGAAAGAGTTTCACTTTGTGTGTTTTTTGTACTTTTGAACCTATAGATCCATTTGATGGACATTCAGTTTATGCATGAATATAGTATTATTTTCATGAGTCTACGAGGTGAAATAAGATTTAATGATTGCAATAAGTACTGGAACTTTTCAGTTTATTCCCTAATACTTGCTTATTTTTTATAAAAGCCCCTAAAGCTAACAAGTGTCACATAAACGCTCCGACAAGTCGGCGATGCGCTTTTTTACAGATTAGAGGATAAAAACGACGCTTGGTCGCCGAATAGTCGGCGACTGATCGGTTCATCAGCCGATTAAATAGCGGATCTTTTGTAGATCGACAAGGCGTAGATGAGTTTTATCGTCAAGTTAAAAGCTGTCGACTAGTCGACGACGTCTTTAAGATTTATGGATGACGACTAATCGCTGTCTATCCTCCGGGCTCCGGCCGATTTTGTTCACATCGCAGAAGTCTTTTCTGACCCTTCTACTTAGGGAAGTGATCGGCGACTAGTCGGCAATGCATCGCCTGCGCATCTCACCGGCGTATCATCAGCACGCTATGTTTAATTGACCATGATTTTTGGACAAGAAATAAGTCATCGTCACGTCGGCCGAGATTTATGTGACTGCAAAGTATTTTGTCCTGAGATGGCGGCCGACGCCCGGTCGACGTCATTTTTTATTAATCGACCGATGAAAAATAGGAATCGCGGATGTGTCGACGACGCTGACTTTTGTGTGACTTAATTAAGCATAACATAGACAAAACAGATCACAAAATCGGAAAATAAACAAACGCGTTTCCTTTAAATTAATCATGTGCCTTGTTTTCATTTCATCAACCACTTGATTAATTATGAGTGTAAGAATACCAATTTCATTTTTAATTGAAATGAAAAGCACTAATTTTCATAAAAAGAAAGGCCTGTATTCCTGTGACGTCTTTTTATTCGCGACGAATTGGTGGTAATTCGCCGACATATTCGTTGATTTGTCGACAATACAGCACGCACGCACGCAATTCATTGATTGACCCGAGATGAATTTGCTTAGTGTAAGTGACGTGAAATTAACTACCACCCGGATCACACTTTCAAGTCGCATAAACGCGAGAAATGTAAAAAATTGTGTCGGTTATCGTTGATAATCGTTTTAGTCATACCCTTCAGGTATCATGAATCAACAATTTAGATCAAGAAAATCAATTGTTGAAATCATTTGATTTTCATTACATAGGTTCATCAAGAATATAATACAGACATTTTAATAATCTAAATCCTTGTTATTACTTTCCTCTCTGTCGGTTACACAACAATATTGTGAGTATTGTCCAGTTGAATTAAATTGTAAAATCTCAAAAGGAAAGGTATTCGGATAGAAATTTATCCGAATATTTGATCACCGATTTCAAGATTTTGAAGCTTGTAAAATCGGGCACTCCCATTTCAGATTAACGCTGATAGTATAAACTCTGATCAGGGCTGCCTATTTGCAACTTCGCAAGCCAGAATCTTTTGAATTACCTATGTCTTAAAATGTTGAAATGCCGAAAATACAAAAATGATACGTTGGTCTTAAAACTGTAAATTTAAATATCATTTTCAATTATTTTATGCTTTAAGATTTGAAATTTGATACATTCTAATTGTAAATATATTTTTAATGCAAAATATTTATGGGAGTTTGACATAAAAGGACTTTTTTCGTCTAAAAGGAACAGTATTCGGATAGGACATTATCCGAATATCTAATCAACGATTTCTAGTCTCATAGGCCTCAAAATCCGGGCACCCCCGGAGCAAAATACTGCCCATCAATCCCTCTAACTATAAACAAAAAATGGCACTTTCGTCCGACTTGTCACGATTTTTTACCTAAGCGACTCTACTAATAGAAAAAGAGATAACCGTTAAGTTTAGAAATTATAATGTAGAAACATTACAACCGTACATTTTTAGATTAGTTAAAGTTTGTAACGACGTGCTATTTATTTAAGAATGATTTTGGAATGAAATTAAATGAGCGTGAGTTATGTGTAAGGGGAGGTAAGACAATATTGCAAACTTCGCCCATATTGGACAGAGTTGGCGATGCTTTCTTATTCCCCTTAATACAAACCACGTTAGTCGCCCAACGACAACATCTTGTCCATGTGCCTCTTTTGTCTGTATATGCACATTTATTGAACATTTGTTATGCCAACGTTTGAAAGTTTGCTCATAGTTTTTTATACACAATTTCCTAATTGTAGTTATATTTATTGTATAAACACACATGTACTATAAGCTCTCAACAAAAACGAATCATTGATGATAAAAACATGGCTAAGGCCTTTATTACCAAGAATGGTGTTGACGGTGGTGGTTGTGATAAAACTACTATTATTATTAGTATTGTTATTGCAGCTGCTACTATTGTCGATATGATCTTAACCTTATTATTATCATTAACCAAATCTTTGTATGTGTATATGTGTATATGTGTATATGTGTAAGTATGTATGTATGAACGTATGTACGTTTGTTTGTATGTATGTATGTATGTATGTATGTATGTATGTATGTATGTATGTATGTATGTATGTATGTATGTATGTATGTATGTATGTATGTATGTATGTATGTATGTATGTATGTATGTATGTATGTATGTATGTATGTATGTATGTATGTATGTATGTATGTTGCCAACATGAAAATTATAATTATTATAAAAGGGGATGTTGCTGTTCTTCTCGCGTAATTGCAAGCAATTTCATTTTTTTTTCCATTTTATATTCAGGCCGAGTCGAAACAAAAGAATAAAAATATGATTTGAAATTGATTTCCTGACTATCCATATGCCTGTCTTGCTTTTCATTTCGAACAAGACAGCTTGTTTTGGACTGGCAGGAAATGAGGATCCCTTGGTTTGCTAATTTAATTTTTGTATCCATGTTTTCATTATTGTCAATATTAATGTTCGCCATATTGTATTTTATGTATGTTTTTGACCTCATGGGTCTTATGACCTTCTGGTTGTGATTTGAAATAAAACATATATAAATCATATTATTTACATCCGACATGCATTATGGACCATCTTAAATTCGCAGAAAAAGCTGATCCTGTTCAGGCTGTGCATGACAGGCAGTTTGATCAGGGTCGAAACTTTTTCGAGGGAGGGGGGGCTGTCTCTAGGTCGATCATTTCCCCCCTTCATAATTGTTTTCGAAATGTAACATTTTGTTGACAAAGGCTTGGTCTATCCTCTTTTTCTAAAACGTTTTTTATGTAGTTTGCAGATTAACTTCTGACACTGGTGTCTTTTGCCTTTTTTACATACACATTTCTTAGACGTCGCAGCAACAGGTTGAATAAATTTAAGTTACATCTTTCTTATGTCGTTTTCAAATGCTTTGCCTTTTGTTTTATGTTTACAACAGTCATTCTAATTTTTCATTAATTAAAAAAAAATAACGTTTCAATATGTGCTCAATGCGGACTACCACATTGGAGGACAAAATGTTTTCCAGAAATCCCTCAAATGATTTAATTTGTGGATCGCTGCTTTTGATATACACGGTGTCTAATGACATAACGTTCCCAAGATTTCCAGGGGAATCTCTTTTGTTTTCAAAAGAAAAACCGCAAAACTGATTGAAAAATATTTCGAAGCCTTTCACTGTTTATGCGTAATCCAAGGAAAATGGTTCAAACTTATTAAGAAAAATAAAACTACGCTATTCAGAAGGCTACCTTTTTATATAAATTACTTTTCCACGTGAACTATTCTTATAATACTCCTTTCAAAGGACAAAAAGTGATAATCTGGATAGGTTGCATGTAAATGAATATATTATGCGAAATTCTACCAGGCTACCATTTTGTGTTTTCAAACGAGACATCTAAATTCCGTAAATATGGTGGTCCATATTGACTATGATAACATTCGTGAAAGTTTTAAAAAAATATTTAACAAAATTTGTGGACTTAATCTCATAAATGAGAATGTTTCAGTGAAATCCAATGTAGAGAAGAACCCCCCCCCCCCCCACACACACACACACCCTCCCACACACACACGTGCACATTTCCTTTGTTCTCCAATGGAGGTTCAAAATTTGTAACCAATTATTATTATGACCATAAAACATGCTTTGTTAGTTTCAAGTCAGGAGAAATATAAATGTGACCCAACTCGCGAAAAGGGACCATCTCGGGATTCTGTAAAATGAAAATTCGGAAAAGAGATTGTGTCTAGTACAGGTCAACCAGAGACCATATTTTAAAAACCCTTTCAAGTCACGGTAAAGACAAGTTCGATTGATCATGTTAGATTCAGAAAATTAGTAAAGTATGAAAAGTTTCGACCCGAGTCAGTCTGCGCAATCCGCGCAGTCTGACAAGGGTCGACACTTTACGCACTTCCAAGATGGTCCCCTTTCGCACAAATGAACGGGTCACAAATGAATTTATCCTTTAATAGAAGGGTGATAAGGGTTGATAAGCCTTCTTCACACCTGCTTTCAAATGAGTTTTAACCAAAGTTCCTTATCCTCCAAACATACAGTGAAAGTTTTGGCATGCATGTAGATTTCTAATCCATTAATAGTCGATGTCGGAATGTCGGAACACATTAAATGCACGGCGACCATGGTATCGCTATATAGCTCTCGTGGTCTTCGGTCAGTAAGGCTTAAGGAAGTCGACCCGTAATAGTTCCACATCATTTCGGAACTCACGATCAATCACAATTTAACCGAGGTTTCCTAATGAAATCATTAAGAAACCCCTCTTAACACTTTCAAAGTCTATGACTTCCGAAACATTTCGGGACTATTATGGGCCTTCTACCGTTTGAAGTTGATTGCAGTCATGTCAGTTTTCAGACCACCAATGCGTTGATGAAAAAGAATTGCCTTGCAAGCGACTCCATCTTGAAATATCCATACGTATGGAGTGTCTGGAATTTACTTCCGAAGTTCATTTTATGGTAAAAGTAGATCGTTTTGAAAAGGTAGTGCGACATTTAAACGTTATTTTGAAGTGTAAAAGAGTAAGACGCGTCACGGACCCTAAATATACATATTTATATTGTATATTTAGAGTCCCCTGGACGCGTCAAGCTATTGTCAGCTACTGAGTGGGTGTCTTTGCGTCTCTTCTTTGATTTAACGCTTGATTTGACCTTCTCTATATACGATTTCCTTTTCGAAAGGATTGATAATGGGTGGGAGGGGTACCCAAAGTAACTGTCCTCTTCATAGATGGGAAAAAAAACGGTACCTCTACTTCAGCTTGGATAACCCGAAAGTTAAAGGGAATTCACCCAGATTTTTTTTACACCAAAAGATAGGACATTTATATAGTTGAGGGGCTAAAGAGGTCAAAGGTTGAATCGCACTTTGGAACCTACCACAGCACCGGAAAAGAGTACAGAACTATAAACAGTAAACCTTGTATTTAGCAACCACTTACGGGACTATCAAAAAGCGGTCGTTAAAGAGAATGGTCGTTTAGTACACGTTTGTTTACAAATAAGAAATATAATTTCAATTGTATATGTCTGTACTCAGTGCGAATTTTCTAATAATCATTTGATGTTAAAACCGAGTAGAATTGTCTTAGTGACGATTCTTCTAGGTTTTAACAACATATGATTTATTTACATTGATTTTTAGTCCAATAATGTATACTTCTATAGATATGTTCATTTAAAGAATGGGATTTTGAAAATGGTCGCTTAATAAGAAACGGTCGCTTAATAGACGTGGTCGCTTAAGCAAGATTGTAGAACAAAAAAGGTTCAAAATTCGGAAGGGTCCGACCGTATGCATGCTCACTTGAATGGACGGTACCATTTCAAGGATAATTCGCTTCCTTATCCCGATTCTCTGCTATGACGCACAGAAAATCTGTAGTAACAGCGTTACAATCGGTTTTGTTTATAAATATGTATAGGAGATATCCGGTTGCACTTGAAGCAATAATTTAGTCGGTGGAAGATGAGTATCACAATTGCAGCGATAAGTTGAAATTTTTCCAGCACCTGGGGTCGTATTCACCAACCTATTCTAAATTTTAGAATTTAATATAGGCTAAATTGCCAAGTCTGGACTTTCCCAAGAATAGACTAAAGTGCGCATTCACCAACGCAATTTAGAATAGACTTAATTTAGAACGGTTTGTACAGCACTTAAGCGGCCACAGACTTACGATGGTTCCCCAAATTTGACGAGACGCAAATAAAACGAGTAACCAAAATCAAATTTTTACTAATCGTTAATCTTATTTTATTAATTATATACCAATTAAAACAAATACGCATTCATAAATCTGTTTGATATAAACAATAAGCTCTTCTGAATAATAGGTTGACATAACGTCTGGACGGTAAAGCGACGTTACAAAATGTTAGGCATTATCGTGGGCGACGTCTAAATAATGATTCTGAATACAACATCACTTGAACCAAAAATTGCAAAGAATAGGCCACCGAAATGAAATATAATCGATGACGACAAAAATGTGGTAAATACAGCGTGAATAACGCTGCATAAAGTATGAAACAATACTTATAGACATGCTACAAAAGTATAGATATAATCTTTTTAATTTTCCAAGTAATGATGTTAATCAATAAATATTTTTACTCCAAGAATACCTTTTTTCCAAAGCCTTTTATAAGTAAATACTTAATAGGTTGCCCGAGTTCTATTTTTTATGTCTGTGTTCCGGGGGGGGGGGGGTTTATAATATCTTTCACGTAGGCTACCTAATTCATACTCCTAACGAAGGTTAGCCTAAGCTCCTCTTTTGTGTTTTGTGTGGAATATTGAATATTGGAATATGTTTATCGATTACACGATTTTCAACGTGTTAGGCTATATTTACAAAGGTAATTTACTTAAGATCGGTTTATTTGAAAATCTCTTTGTCAAAGGGACAAATAATGGCCGATCGACAAACCTATTTCTGAAACAGGGATTGAAACTTCATTCAGCATTAGCTTCAGGGTAGGATACATTTTACTTTGTTAATTGTTATTACATTTATTACTAGGCCGTTACAGGCTTATCATACGCCAGAAGACGTGCCGAGTCACGTACATTGAAAAAATATCTTACGATAGTGGACCCGTAATGGTTTTCGTAACGTTTCAGAAACAATGAACTTTCATAGTGTTAACTGAGGATTCCTAGTGATTTTATGGGAAACCTCGGTTTACATTGTGAAAGACCAAGAGCTCCGAAATTATGCGGAACTATTACGGGTCCTCTACCTTAAACTGGATAAAGAATGGTTGAATATATCTGAAATGGCTTTGCAGCAGCCTAAACAACTAGATATTTAGACACACTGTCATTTCTGAAGAAGACGTTAGCCGAAAATTGATTGAAGAGTTAACTCGAAGATTGTTTTATAATAATTCCATAGAACTCTATCAATTGGGATACTTAATATCAATAGTATATAGATATGTGACCCGTCACGCGAAAAAGGACCTGTAAAATGAATTGTTGGACAAGAGATTTGATCCAGCATAGGTGAACCAGAAGTCGCATTTCAAAACTTCTTTCACTAGAAGGCAAAGTGATCATTCTAGATTCAGAAGATAAGCACGGTGCAGAAAGTTTCGATCGTAGTCAGTCTGCGCAATCCGCGCAGTCTGACTAGGGTCGACACTTTACGCACTACCCAGATGGTCCCTTTTGCGTGGCGGGTCACATATACTTATAAGAATTTGCTCCTTGTCTAGATAAAAAATCCAGAACTATTTCATTTGTCGAGAAACTGAAAATATCTCGATTTAAAAAGGCTATCTTTTATATAATGGCATTGTTGCTCCACCAAAGACGCGTCTCAGCTTGTCTTTCAGATGAGTACCGGTAAAGAAGGACTTGCCAAAAGAAACAACAGAGTTGAAACAGAAAATCGCCAGAAGCGTCAAAAATCGAAACTCGGATGTTGCATATCGGCAGGTTAGTGTTCTAAGTAATATTAAAGCCCCCGTCTGTGTTCGTGAATATTTTCGAAACGAGTAACAATTATCTTAGATGAATATGTACACAAAACTAGACATTTATTCTCAAAGATAAGTTTGAATTTCTCATTTCCGTATTCGGTAATTCAAATGATTATGACGCGATTATCTAAATATAGGCCCAACTTGATGAATATTTATGACCCGCAACATTTCGGACTCCGCTCCTGGACGTTGGCGTATTTCATGTGACCAAAATCTCATTTACATATTTACTTCATACACCAGATCATGCGTTTCACGAAAAAGACGCTTTTTGTCGATTGATTTGTATTTTTCATGTAACTCATCTTTCATAAGAGCAAGTCAAGAAAAATATTCAAAGAATATTCACGAAAGGGCGATTTTTTAAACTCTAAACGCAAACTGTGGCTTAAAACAATAGTTAGGGTCCCTGCATAATCACTACCGAAGTATGTATATGATTCACTTGTGACCTGTCATGCTAAAAGGGACCAATCGGAAATGCAAAAAGTATCGGACGAAGTTATACTCAAGACCGTAAGCTTTTAAAAGTCATTTATAAATCTAGGGTACTAGTATATCTTCACCATTTATAGTTAAATCTAAAAATTGCCTCAGCAAATTTCCTCCGCCATAAATAGAGATTTTTTTCCGATTGTTCCATGTTCATAGGTAAAGGTCAAATAAATAGCAAAATAAGGCATTTTCGTGCTCGACACCAGTTGTCTTTGGACAACTATTCAAGTTACTTCTCAACGAAACCGTATGCTGTTGTTTTAAAATTTGAATCGTCTTCGTGAGATGATTCAAATATTCAACCCAGGTATTCAGCGCAGGTTTTACGCAAAGTTTTATTTATTAGTTGGTTTGATTGTAAGGTTTTTTTCCAATAGAAAATCCAAAATCCTAATTTGTGTCCCTTAGAATCTGGAATCTGTTGTTTTTTACGCAATACAGTTCCAAATATCCACAATTTTACTATTATGGTGATATTCTTTGGTATTCCAAGAATAAAAGATAAGTTTTGAAAAGCGAGGTTTCTCGGTTTCTACAAATCAAAAGGTATGTTTTAAGCCGTTTTTTTTTTATCGCCAACGAGATTTTTTGTTCATCAATTTCTGTTTTGAAAATAAATGATATCAGTAACCAAATCAATACATTTTATTGTGTTTTCCACAGAAAAAGAAAGTGACGAAGAAGGAAACAAAGAGGCAAACTCCGTGACAATTCAAGAGCAGAGTAGTGGCGATATAAAACTTCAAACCAGTAATGAACGCAAGGTTAAAGATACACATATCGAACCCAAGGATGAAGAAGACGGAAAAGCAATAGATGAACTGACCGCTCTTCAATACAAAAGAGATTTACCCATAATGCTATCGGCAGCTCAAAGTAGACAGGCAGCTTTTATTTCGGAGTGATTCTGCCTTGCATTCAGGATACGAAAGCACTCAACGGAAACAGGTTTATAGCGAGCAGACTGCCTTGAATGCAAGGCAAGCGCTTTTAAACTGACCAGCTGTTACGCAAAAAAGAGACTAGACTGGAAGCTCAATCCATTAAATACCACTAGAAAACATTTTTAATATGTGACTCATCACGCGAAAAGGGATCACCTGGGAGTTATGTAAACCGAATTATTAAAAAAGAGATTTGATCCAGCATAGGTCAACAAGAAGTCGCATTTCAAAAATTCTTTCACTGGAAGGTAGGTTGATCATTCTAGATTCAGAAAATAAGCACAGTGCAAAAAGTTGCGACCTTAGTCAGACTGCGCAGTCCGCGACTAGGGTCGACACTTTACGTACTATCCATATGGTCCCCTTTTTCGCGTGACGTGTCACATATATAGATATAGTAGTAAAAAGATCCTTCCCTTCAAATTATTAAATGACCAAACAAAACAAAAATAACTAGATTTTCATGAAAATCGATTTAGGTCAACTTATCCACTACTTTTGTTCGCTATTCTCGTCACCGTGTGGCGTTGCTAGCCGATTATCGCAAGCGCCTTAAATT
Source organism: Fragum whitleyi (assembly GCA_948146395.1). Lineage (NCBI taxonomy): Eukaryota > Metazoa > Mollusca > Bivalvia > Cardiida > Cardiidae > Fragum > Fragum whitleyi. The sequence continues at coordinate 11,085,887 of OX411556.1, forward strand.
CAGGATAGGAATGCATGAAAACGCTTACTTACGTTCGCACGGGCTTTGCTCTCCTGAATTCAAGGCTGGTCTTTAAATGCGCAAAAATGACGGATTGTCAGAGTAAATAGAAAAAAATTGATAAACCAAGCCAATCAATCGTTTAGATTTAGATTGATTAGGTTACCTCCGACAATCATATGTAATTCAACCTGCTAACAAGGGCCATCTGAGAATTGAGATAGGTGTCCGACCCTGATGAGAATGTGCATCACGTGTAGTCTGATCTAGGTTGAAAACTATTGGCTTTTGTCATATTTTGCAAACAAATCATGGATGGTTGTAAAATGCTCAGTCTACATTTTACATCCATCCATAATTTGTTTGCAAAATGTGGCTTAATGTTGACCTATGTTATACCACTATCTTTTTCAAATAGTTCTTTTATTGATGTTCCAGATGAATTTAGACCAGATAAAAATGATATTGCGGGAGTTTATTGCATGTAAATGAATAACTTATATGAAATTCTATCAGGCCAACTGTTTGTGTTTTCAGATGGGACATCTTAATTGCGTAAGTGTTGGTCCACGTTGATACAAACGTTCTATGGAAGTTTTAAAACAATTCAACAAAATGCACTGAATTGATCCCTTAAATGAAAAGTGACATTTAATAAAGATAAAAAAAAATCAAAACATTTTCCTTTGTTCTCCAATGAAGTTTTCCAAATTCATAAGCATTTTTTATGACCGTGCAAACCATCTTCGGTAACCTAGTGTCGCCCCACTACATTTATCGACCCTGGGACAACTTGTTAACGTTTTGTCGTTCTCATGAATATTTCATGAAGCATTTTCATTGGTTATCTCAAGTTTGTTGTGAGATAAATTTATCTAATTATAGTCTGCATTACACGTCATTTCTACTTTTAAACATATTCAAAATTCAAATTGCCCTTTGGAAGCTTTCTTATTAACAAACACGCCATATCTTTTCCATCAGACACATTTTTTTTTTTTTACATATTATTAAAAATTTCCACAAAATATAGTTCATCTGACATGCATCGTACCAGTCTTCGCTGTATTTGTTACTTTGCCACATATCCTTATCAGATTGGCGTATATCCTCCAACCTTGCTATATGAAATAGGTGTACCCACTGGAATTCCAAGATTGTTGTTAGCAACAGAAATTCTTGATCCAATCTCTTTTTGGAAGAGTATCATTACGTCATGGTCATTTTGATTGGCTAATCAAGGTACGTGTATATTCAATTATTATGAATATTCATAAAAACGACCGAATTGCTAGCGAATTGTCCCAGGGGTAACGAATGGAGAGTAACGGAATGCGTTATGCATGTGTTTCGAGGGTGCATTCAAACATGATATTTTCATTTCAAGTTACAAGCTACAATATATATAAATGAATTTCATCATTTAAGATGAAATGGTTTCCCTAAGCCTTCTTCGCACCTGTTTTCGAACGAGTTTTGTCCAAAGTTCTTCATCATACAAACATATAGTTAATGTTTCAGTATTCATGTAGATTTCCAATCCACAAATATTTGATATAAACATAAAGGCATTTACAACTGTTTTGAGCTTGGGCCATCTATTTGATGTCGTAATTTCGGAACACAAAATTATGTGCAAGGGGTACATAGTGTCCCTGTAAAACTCTCGTGGCATTCGGTCACTGGTAAGCTTTAGGTGATAGCAGTCGTGTCGGTTTCCCCATATGGATCGAAAAAAAACCCCACCACAATATAGACCAATATCATAATATTGGTATATTTGGTGGTAGGTGGTTAAATTCTGACACCTATGAGTTTTCATACCAGCCGTGCGTATATGAAAAAGATTCGGTGTGGCAGTGACTCTATCTTGAAATATATATTCAGTGTGCTCACTTGATAAAGATATGCAGGGTACCATTCAAAGACTGCGGTGTTTCCTTATCCTGATTTCCTTATCGCGAGACCGTGACCTCCAAAAAGTTTCATAGGATGCCTAGAATAAACTGAAGGTACAGCGTTTAGATCACCAACAAAGCGTTAAATTTACATTAAAATTTAACAATTTACAAAACTTCTTTCATTTGTCATCTCTGAGAAAATATCCTTTCGGAGTGTAGATGACTTAGCTAGTGAACAGCTAAATGACGATTCACATTTGTCAGTAGGAAATCGATTGGTCAATCAATCAGATCTTCGTCATTTCCTACCATTACTGTAGTTTAATAGATTTTGTTGATTACCAAACTGAACGTCGTAACTCAACCTCTTTTATGTATAAAAACAGGTTTCCAGGTTACTCAGATTTACCTTTTGTTTTATGACCTCGACATTATCGTCAGATATGTGAGACGGTCAGCCTTGTTTTGGGTCTAGGTGTGTGGCCAGAGACCTGGCGACTGGATGAGTGTAGGACAAAAGCCTATGCTACTCCGTGCATTATCTTCACCAACAGTATCTTTGAAAATAGTTTATCATTATTTGTTATCCCCATGGACGTGAATGATTTTTAAAAAAAAACACTGAAATAATGTTGTGTGTGGATGAACTCTGTTTTGTCTTGACATGACAATTCAGTCGAAAAAGTGATGAATATGGGGATGTTGGCTATATGTGGCCTGGTGCTTTTTGTTACATATGCGCGGAAGTAGTCCTTTCGGTTACCGTGAGCCCGACTGGCAACTATTTTTCTGTACTTTTATATTCGATATATTGTATACATTCGCAAATATTTTAATTGAGTTTTCTGTTACTTTCAACAATATTTCTGACTTCTATTTTACCTAATTTTCTCTATGTCCCAATCGTTATCGTATATGGTCCATGGCGGACTTTCTTTAAGTCAATCTGACTGTGTAAGTTCAGGCCTACCATTTGAAAATTTATAATCGCAAATCGACAGAATGTTCGCTTTTAAGATAAAATGCACATAAAGCTTTGTATAGTTAAAAGAAAATATGTCACGTTGTCGTTGGGGTCGCGTCAGGGGCAGCAAGCCTGTGGCGGTCGCTGCCCCAATAATTTGCTTTAAAGGCGATGTCCAACATGCTGAAATAGGTAGTCAACGGCTTCTGTGAAATTAATTGGGGCGGCGAAAATTGGTGAGTTGGATCGGCTTTTCTAATCGGTTTCCAAGGAAACCAGTATAAAGCTACTTGAGCTCTGCTCCAAATGTATTTAAGAAGTGTGAACGTGTGGCTTGTCCGATGAACCTGACTTCGGTATGACGTCATAGCCCACTAGATAACCCAATCGGTTGACGTTAAGTCGCCTCGCTTTACTTACCTTATGTAAATTTCGCCTTATCAAAATCGTTTTAATCGAACTTTAAAAAAGCACGTTTTGATAGATTTGATATCTTGAATTTATTTCCATTCTTTGAAAAATCCCCTGTCAAAAGAGAATATTATTAAACTGGCTGATTTTGCTGCTTATGCAAAGAAATTTTACAGCTGATTTATTTTCATTTGAATTTAAGTTGATTTAATACTTTCGTTTAAAGGAGGTGTTCCAAAAGTGCCCACGCACGGATTTTCATGAAACTTTGCAAATACATACTACACATTAAATGTACCACAGAACAAACTTTCATTTGTCAATATCTCAAAAAGAGGTCAAATTACAGCCCCTTGTCTTAATCCATGTTGAGGTAAGTGGGTGGGGTAATTTAATATGCTATAATTTCTTTATACTTATCAATTTTTGAATTGTTTTTTATGTGCTGTAAAGTTTACAGTAATAATTAAGATAACGAATATATAATTGGCAAGTTTTACGTTGTTTGACGAATTTTTATACTCTTGAATATAATTTTTTTTTATTTTTTTTACAAAATTGAGGTGAATATGAATTTTGAACGCATAGATTAGTACCTTCTGATGCTAGTCCAGTTTAGTAACTCTTCAAAAAATTAGCTCTACTATCCTTCTTTCTTGTGTAAAAATTTAAAGAAGATTGAAAACCGGTAACATTATTTTTTATGCTTATAAATACATATCTTTAGTTTCAAAATTCATCCAAAATCTTGTATTATGTCCTGAAATAGACATTATTTAAATGTCTTTGCATTTATCTTTATACAAATTTACAAATAATTACTAGTCAAGGCATCTACTGCATAAGATGTTTTTTTTATCACTAAACTAGTCAAATTACAGCCCTTGCTTTACCCCAATGTTGAAAAAGTGGGTGGGGTAAGATGAAAATTATAATTTACTTGATTTTCTTTAATCCTTGCAAAAATTTCAATAGTATCTTACATTAAGTTTTACAGAATTTGTTTCTTATTTTCCTGAGTTGAAAAGAATAGGAAAAATATTGTGTGCTAGTGACTGGCTATCTATCTATCTGTCTGTCTGTCTCTTAGAAATTTGCCTATCTGTCTGCACATCATAAAAAATGATATTTGCAAACTACTTCAATCCTTTTCTAGATACACTACTCATATGTGACATCAAAATGAATCAAATCACTTGAGATCTGAAATCTCTGAGGTCAAGGTCATCCATGTTTAGGTAAGTTGATGGGGTAGTTAAATATGCTATAATTTTTTTTATACTTATCAATTTATGCATTGCATATGCATAGTTTTCATGTACTGTAAAGCCTATAAAAGTGATTAAGATAATGAATATATAAAATGAAAAGTTCTATGTCCAATTTCACTTAAAAGGTTAAACTTAGCAAAAATAAACAAACATGCGAGCCTATTCAAGATATACAATGTTTATTTTTGGTTGGATATGTGATCTCAGGTTAACACATCCAGTAACTTGATGATAGTCTAACATGTGCAAGGTCATTGTCAGCAAAAAAGGTAAAACTAAAATAAAAAACAAAAACTTAGCATTTTTGTTTATTCTATGTTTGTTTTTAGCTCACCTGAGCACAAAGTGCTCAAGGTAAGCTAATGTGAGCGTAAAATGTCCGTCGCCATTCGTGCGTCGTCCACAATTTCTTTAAACATCTTCTCCTCCTAAACTAGTGGACCAATCTTGATGAAACTTGGCAGATATGTTCCTTGGGTCAAGCTCTACCAAAGTTGTTCAAATAAATAATCCACCCTTAGCTTTCCCTTTACCTTTAACATAACGAGTGAAAATATGAAAATCTTCTTCTCTGAAACAAGAAGGTGGACAGCTTTCATATTTGGTATGTAGCATCATCTAGTGGACCTCTACCAAGTTTGTTCCTATCAAGACCCTGGGGTCATATTTGGGCTCCATCCGGGCGCAACCCTTTTTACATAGAATCAAAGAGCGAAAACTTAAAAAAAAACTTCTCTTCTGAAACAAGAAGGCAGACAGCTTTCATATTTGGTATGTAGCATCATCTAATGGACCACGTTTGTTCATATCAAGACCCTGGGGTCACATTTGGGTTTTGGTGCATCCCTTTTTACATAGAATCAAAGAGCGAAAAGGCATATCTGTCTTGCTCTTGGCTGAAAACAGTTCATGGTATTGATCTTATGTAGAAAGTGTCATGTTGTTGACATATGCCTATTTAATTCATGTGATCTCCCAGGGATCAAATAGACTCAGGTGAGCGATCTAGGACCATCACGGTCCTCTTGTTTTTAAGATGCAATACGCCTTCTAGGGTTTATTAAAGATTTCCATAATATGTTTATGCATATCCTTATGATATCATCGACCTGGCCAAGTACAATGTATAAGTATCGTGGACAGTTATGAAAAAAAAGTATGTAAACTAATTATTATAACAATTAATTATGTTTTTTTTTATTTGAATGGCAACGGAAAAGGGGCCGGTAATATACTCTAGTAGACATATTTGAGATTTTGCTGTTGTTTTGCACCACTCTTTGTCGGTCTGTTCATCTATTGAAGAGAAGTACAGTTCACAAGAACTGTAACTCTACTCATCATATTTTTTGAGATATTGCCCTTGTTAATTGACAAGGAATATGCCATTGGCTTACTCTAATGGGGGCATAAATGTTTTTAAAACATCTTTTGTTTCTTTTAGGTTCAATGTCCTAATTCTGTCCTATATGTCTAAAAGAATTACAATAAACTATTTGGTTGAATTTGATTAAATAAACACAGTTCTAGATCAGAAAGAAACAGAAAATATGTCGTTTGTCGCAACTCGAGTTCAAAGGTCAAAGTCTTACTTTCACTAAATTGGCTACACAATATCTCTTAAACTTTTTAGTTTAATTATAAATGTAATATTAAGATATAATTTAAAGTAATAGGGAACTGTATCGTTTCTTGATTTCTAGCTCACCAGAGCACAACATTCCCGAAGGGAGCTTTTAGGATCCCTAGTCCGTCGCAGGTGTGCATCATGTGGCTTCCGTCTTCCAAATTTTTCAAAACTTCTTCTCCTCCTTAACCCTCAAGGCAATTTCAATGACACTTTGCCAGAACTTTCCTTGGGTAACCCATCTCAGAGATTGTTCGCAAAATTCAGATTGGCCCATAAATATGACCATGGATTTTTTTCACTATTAAATCATTGAACAACATTTCCTCCTGAACCATCAAGCCAATTTGAATGCTACTTTTCCAGAATATTCCTTTGGAAACCCATTGCAAATGTTGTTCTTGAGTTGGCATAAAAATCTGTTTGACTTGGCGCATGAAAACATCATCATCTTTTTAACCAATATACCAATTTCAATAATTTCTAAGCTGACCCTTTTCATTGAATTACATCTCAACAACTAGGCTAATTTCTACGAATCTTTGCCAGAATGTCACTTCAGTGACCAATAAAACTCAGTTGAGTGATTTAGTTTCATTATTTACCCCTTGTTTACAAACAACACTTACCTTAAGACCTAGGAGAATCATTTATTTATGAAGGAAAAAGATTCTTTCAAATTGTATTATCTTTAAAGTAGTATTTCTTATTTGAATTAAGACTAGGGGTCAGTACAGACAATAACCCTCGGGCTGGAGGCAAGTATATTTTAGGAAGGACTAGTACATGTATCAGCAATGCCGGAATGTTGCAGGTCCTTCAGGAATGTAGTGATTGTTCATTTTCATTTGTAAACTTAAACATTCAAATATATATATTGCCTATCCCAAAACTCGACATTTTCATATCCCAAAGGAAAACACTGTATAAAAAGAAGAAAATGCTTGTAACAAGAGATTCCTTCTTTTCCCACACTGTTTTTCCTTCCAAAGTTTTTCATTTCATAACCTACAGTTCGATTAAATTTTGATTTATTGCTAAAAGTGTCTCGCGTTTTCTTTGGAGGAATCTTATTTCTAAAACAGACCTGTAAAACATAGAACAAGTAACTTCTACAGGATTGTGACAGAAAATACGTAGTGTCAAATCCTAAACACCATCCTCATATGTGGCATTGACCTTCAAACATGAAATTGAGCATGGAAACAACTGAAATGGGTTTGTTTAAAAGAAAATCTAACATTGACCTTCACAAATGACTTTGAGTTAGGAACAAACTGAAAATACATTTGTTTAAAAGAAACTATAATTGAAAATCAAAATCATCATTCATTACTTTTGCAAAGTATGTTCACAAAGCTCAATGAAGTTTTTTTTTATTTATAACAATGACCTTGATAATTAACCTTGACCTTGACAGATGGTTTTGATTAATCTTTGTAAATAGGCTTTGTCACAAAGGATCCATGTATGAAATATGAACATCCTGTCTACAGCCGTTGTAAAGTTATTCACACTTTAAGATTATCAGATGGGTGAAATCTATATCTTACCCCACCCACTATCTTCTACACTAAGAGATTTTCGACTAACTTACCGGTTTTCGATTTCAATGAAACTTTCTGTAAACATTAAAAACATATGTATCTTAATTTTAAAAGAGTTTGATAACTGGACTAGAGCTACAACTTAAAATTTTAACCCTTTAACTCAGAACATTATTTCATTTTTTTTCAAATTTTCATGAATTTTTCAAGAACTTTTTGGGATATCTGTTAGGAGGAAACAGACATAAGATCCCAACCTATATAAAAACATAAAGGTACCAATTGTCTTTTAAATCAGTAACAAATTCTTTTAACAGATTCCAAAATTTCCTTGCAATGTGATTTTTCTCCTGACCCCCCTTTGCATTTAATAAGATGTGCTTTCGGGTACTTTATTGTCGACCCTCTTTACTCATTTTGGAAAAAAAAAGTCATTTCCTTAATCAGTATACCCAGTACTACAATTACCCACAATATCATAAAAATCTAAGCGTGGGCACATTTTACTATATATTTGGAACACCCCCTTTTACTATAATAAAATACATGTTTTATTTGTTTGTGTACCAAAATTGTTTGGTGTTTCAACATTTATCGTCTCTTCTCAAATGCCTTAACTATTTTAATATACATCCAAGCAAAACGCGTTTTACTTGCAAAACTATTTCGGCAAGTTGTATAATTATTCTCTTTAGATTTGACAATGACAATCCCGAATAAGAGGATTTTGATAATTGACCAGTGTTGTTATTATCGGTTTTACGTTTCATATTTTTTGTTTCAATGGGATTTAACACTTTCAAAAATCTTTAAGTTATATCGTGGCGGCTGGAGAACCTAACAATGGATTCTTGGTATTTCTCAAACCAGTACTACTATTATATCATTTCCTAGTCTCCAGCTGCTATCCTATATAGATCTACGATTATCAACCCAGACAAATATCCGGAAAGGATGAGTGCCCCGCAGGGGTTTCCTTGAGCGGATGCCCTCTTGCCCGGGACAAGCGAAAATCGCTGTGGGCAAGTCATTTCAGAAAATCACTCGCCCACCGGCAAGTGAATTTTGGAGCAAATAAATAAGACATACAGTTAAGGTTGTTACTACTTTTAATGTTTTAGTAGGATTGTGCAGCCATCAAGTAATGTGATTCACTTTAGACCTAAATATCAACTCCAATTTCTGTATATATGTCAATTACTTTTCATCCTATTGGTACCATGAGAAAATATTATACATTTAAACCTGGTCTTCCGGCCACCTCCATCAGCGTGCACCTGTCTTTAACGTGCAGTTCAGTGTCGCCCCCGAACTGTTATACTCTTAATTTTACCTGTATTCAACAAGCACTTGTGAAACGGCCGCTAAATTCATGCCCTTTCATTCATAAAACCTGAGATTGCGGCCACTCAAAGCATTAAGGGCAATCATTTGGTCTACTCCCATTTCGTCTACTGTCCCAATTTGTCTACAACTTTATCTACGATCTACAACTGATGCTTGTTTGATATTGACATTATTAATACAAAAACTAATTTCAGAGAAAAAAGATTGTATGCTGCATTCATAGATCTTAAACAAGCTTTCGATAGCATTTACAGAAATGGGCTCTGGTTTAAGCTTTTTAATTAAGGATTAATGGGTAACATGGTCCGTTTTATACGTGACATGTATTCAAAGGCGAAGGCTTTTGTTAAAGTCAACAATCTACTGTCTGTCCCATTGGAAAGTATGGTCGGTTTGAAATAAGGGGGATAATGTCACCTCTGTGATATGCCCTTTTCATTGATGATATCGAATTATTTCTACAGGGCGATCCAGTATGAGGTAACTATAGAAAACATTAATATTTTATTATTGCTTTTTGCTGATGACATGGTTATTCTTATCAATAACCCAGCGGATCTACAATCTAGTTTAAATGATTTATAAGATTATTGCATAAAATGGGACCTAGAGGTCAATTCATACAAATCTACAATTGTAGTCTGCCGTAAGGGGGATGCCTTAAGGCGAAATGAAAGTTGGACTTATATTTATCAGCTTTCGGAAATCGTTGACGATTTCAATTATCTAGGCACGCTATTTAATTATACGGGTTATTTTAATCAAAATCGTAAACTTTTAGTAGGCAAAGGTCTCAAAGCACTCAATATTCTTTGGACTAAAACACGTGCCTTTATTTTTTTGTACTTCTACCTTTATGCAGTTGTTTGACGCCTTTGTTGGTTCCATTCTTTGTTACTCAAATGAGATTATGGGATTTAACAAATATAGGGATATAGAAAGAATCCATTTAAAATTTTGAAATAGATTCGTGGTGTTAAAACAACAACATGCAATTATCCAGTTTATTACGAACTGGGACGTATAACTCCAGCTTTTCCAAGATGTGGTTACGAGGTTTTGGTCGCCCACCGACGTTATACATATATTTCAGTAGTCCAGTCAAATTATGGTAGGACCCAAAACAAATTGCAACAAAAGCAATGTTGTGTTTTTTGACATCCATAGATATACCCATTTAACATATATAAAGTAGGACAAAATCGGAAGATACGTATTTTGATTTTTTTCACGATTTTTATCATTGACTTTCCCCAATTAAACCTGTAAAGACATTGTGATTGAAAACATGTTTAAATCTACAGTAGATGTTGATGCTATTTTAAAAACCATGAAGTGGTTTGTAATATGCTGTTTGCTAATTGAAAATAGGATATTCTATGTCATTTGGCCAGTTTTAGTGATAATTTGTAAAACATCTTACCCCAACCACTCACTTTAACATTGCAAAGTAGAAGTAAACGGCAGCTTTCGCAAAAAAGGCGTATTTTCTTCGGTAGATAGGTCTGAAACATTTTTTTACAGGCCAAAGTCTGTACAATATCCAGGTTAAAGTAGTTCTAAACCTTTTTTAGCCCCCCGCCCCCTTCCTCATTTACAAAAATTAAGGTGAGCGAGTGTAACGTAAAATAGTTGTAGATGTGTTCAACAGATTTCTTTAATACATCCAACAAATTCGTTCCAAATTCAGATTTCCTTTTATCTAAACATTTAAATATGGTCTTAGGATGACATGCTCTTTAAAATATATGTAGAAATGACAAGAATGGCGGACTTTATGCGTTGTTTGTCTGTTGTACATACGAGTTTGATAGCATTTTGAAAATAAACCATTTCCCTCTGAGAAAAAATATTACATAGCCCATAGTGGCTTAGTTGTATCTTACCAAGAGCCATGGATTTGTCTTGCCTCATCTCGGTGTGGAATTGGAGCTACATCTAGTACTATACAAAGCACAAAGGCATTCATATAACATATGACGTTTTGAGGTGACTTTATGATAAAAAGAATCCAGTTTTCAAAACAAAAAGAGCCAAGAAGGTTAAAGCCGATTAAAAATTAACTGTTTTGTTAGAAAAGGGTTTATCATCTATTAACATAACGCTTAAAACAGAACACCTGACCACGGATTCCTGTTTTTTTTTCACTGATACTACCAGGAAATCCTTGCCGAGCTACATCTTTCTAATCCCAGATATTTTTTTTCAGTCATCTACCTGTTGGTTGGAGAAAAGTGTCAGACAGGGTGTACTGCTGTCATGGATCGAACCTTGAAACCCGTAATTCGAATCCTAGCGCACTATCATTTGCGCGATGACGGATTTAATTGGAACTGGTTCTTTCGAATGCGATATAATGTTGGCCCCATTCATTACTTTTTTAAAGGCAAATTGACAAACTAAGGTAAACTCTGAATGTCCAATTTTTGCGTTTTTGATTTTGAGATATTCATATAATGCGATAAGGAAGTTGAAATTAACATGTTTTAACAGTTGCATCACATCAATGACTTAAAAAACATATTTTGCTTGTCATTTGACGAGTTTCTAAAACTTTTCTCTTATGTGTTAACTTGAAGAATGGCAAAGGATTGCATTGGAAATAAAGTGCCCCGATTGCAAATTCGTTGAAAAGAAGTTTTGAATTTTATTTAAAATAGAAAATGCATGAAGAAGAAATGATAACAATCTTCAACGCTTTTCACCAAATGAATATTCAAAAATAATTTCTATAGAAATTATGAAAATAATAGACTATGCTTAGCATAAAAATATTAGTTTGGAATGTATTTGTCTTTTGAATCCAACTTAGTACGCCAAGAAGATCGATTAAAAAACGCCCCCTTTATCATGAGGCTTTAGATTTTAAATGGGTAAAATACGCCTTTATTAAAAAAAAAAAAAAAAAAAAATAAATAAAATAAAATATTAGTTTGAAATTAAATGAATTGATCAAGAGCTAATGAATTAAACATGAATCAAGAAATAATTGAACAGATTTATGAATTTGACCCCCTATCAAATGTGCGTGGTACGGGTATATTTCCACGAGATAAAAAAGAAGACATTTTTAACATTTGAAAAACAACAAGGACCCTAGCCTTAGTAAATACTCGATAACAAAGTACAAGTTTTGTTTTTAGAAAGTTATAAAAAATTCATATTGTTCTTGAAATAGCTAAAACGTTGATAACCATAGACCTTTGTGGGATAACAGATGGAGGCTAGGAAAGGATGTAATGGTGGTACTTCTTTGAGAAATACCAGAACACCATTGTTAGGTGCTGCAGTCGCAAAGATATAAATGAAAGATTGTTGAAAACGGCGTAAAACCCCAATTCATACAATCAAAACTGGAAATACCTTGTCTTATTATAAATGAAATAATGTAAATATGTGTTTTTAGAAACCATTTCTAATTTCTACCACATAAGTCCTTGATTTTAATTAATATGAGAAAATTTGACGGATAATTATGCAAATTTTAACCACAAAATCATTTACTTAGAGAACATGGAGAACAATTTGGATTAAATGTTATTAGAATGCCATCCAAGACACATAATTTAGAATTTTTTACGCTTCAATAGCTTTAAGTTTAAGACCTTATTACGGAGATTACACATTGTTGTACATACGAAAACTTTTGATTTTTAATTTATCAGAAATTACACTCAAATTTTCCATAAAATTTGATTGCAATGCTTCTGTGGTAGCCCCCTTTAAGGTTATCACATGACCAGGGTTTTCAGTGTTATATCTTTCTTTTGCAAAGCCTCTTTAATGTTTTTGGTGAGGTAATTTCAGATTTTTAAAAGTTTCTGATTCATTGTTTAACTAAATTTTAAAGAAATTTAATGTAGCACTAGATTGGTGACATGTATACCTTCATTCTAAATTTTTTGAAATTGAAGTTACAGAAAAATATTCTTAGGCGGACAGATCACAAACAATTTCCTAACCCAATTCTTGCCAAATAAACAACTGTGCGTTATATTTAAGACAAGGCGTCCAACAAGTACTGTACTTCATCAACTCTCACCGTCTCGGCAAATTTTACAAAGTCTGGTATCAATAAAATGAAAATTATTAAGGACAAATAAGCTGATGACACTGTTACCAAAATAAAAGGAAACAAAAAAATTTGAATTCAGTGACTACTGGAAGAGTTTACATTATCAGAAGTTGGATACATGGTTTTATGTCATGAAACAATTACCTGTGGGATAGGCAGAAATAAAAACAGATCAATCCAATAAAACAATATTGCTTTGAACTCTTAGATTAAGGTGTATATGAAAATTATCAATACCAGAAGCTCTTTTCTATAAAAAATCCTTTCTCATGTTAAATCAAGTGGGTGGGGTAAGATTAATTGAAAATTATCTTTTTATGCTTAAAATGCCATACCCTTTACTCAAACCATAAATAAAAGTTTTGGTTATTTTTTAGAGAAAATTAAAAGGATATTTGATAAGTTTTACTTGCATAAAACAGTTATATTCCAATGAATATTACACAATTTCTCATTAAATTGGTTGCTTCGCAAGCCTTACTAGTGGGTTTTAAAATGCGTCGAAAAATCAAGATACGTATCTTCCGATTTTGTCCTACTTTTAGTATGTCATCTTGGGATGGTCAAGCTACTCAAAAAAGCCAAGAACGTTTTTGTTGCAATTTGTTTTGGGTTAAGGCCATATTTCGCTATTTTGACTGGACTACAGGTACAGATATACTATTCGATCTGAACACATGCATGCATCTGTGGCGACAAAATATATCTCCTCGTATAAAATCTTTCGTAAACATTCCGTAAATAACCTGTAACAATACGCAATTGACGTTAACCACTTGCATTTATCCGTATATTATCAACCGATTTGATAAGAACCCTTTGACGACAGTTTAACGGAATGACAATACTTAATTGTGAACATTGCACGAATAAAATGTTTACTCGACAAGTACCCGTGTACACTCTTCTGTAATTGTAAAATGTATTAAATCCTACCAAGCTAAATATATCAAGACAATACAAAGTCAATACTGTATTAATTATAGTAAACGCTATAATGTGGCCCTATATTGTCGCTAGAATAAGACATTCTTCACTAGACCATTTCTCGTAAGCTCTAAAATTTTTCATGAAAAATGCAGACGCGAAAATCCTTGGAACAGTCGGTTGATAACTACCCAAAGGTTCTGAGAAGAAGCTCGCCCATAGACTGTCTGGTGCGCATCTAACGTTTATCTAGCTGAAGGATCAAAACATCAGTTGGAGATTAATACCTTATATCTGTAGGTGATAATATTCAAGATGTAGTTTTTAAGTCTTTGGTCTCCTAATGAGATTGTACATGATGTACATGATAAGAAAACTTAAATAAAAATTTCTTTCACTTTTTCTGCTTGATTGTCGCGTGCTTAATAATGGTGCTCATAAATTTTCTTGAATTTCATATGCTTTTTGGAAACAAAAGAGAAAGACATTATGAAAGATCGAGGGTTCAGCCAGTCCTTATCGTAGCCGTGCTCAGCTACCTAAGTGGTTACGCAAGTGGTTGTCAGTCTTTGGAACTTGAGCTAGAACCCCTGCTCGGCTAACTTTCATTCGCCAAAAGTAAATGTGTCACCAGTCATTTTTTGCCAATTGGTTTAAATAAATAAATACTAGTAAATAAATTCCTTCATACAAACAACTAACACAAGACAGAACTTATCAAAAAGGTACTGTAAATATCAAATGGGTATATAATCGATGAATTGATATTAAATACTTGCAATCCTGTTGTAGTAATTCCAAATCATCGCAACAAAAGCCTGAAAAAAGCTGTAATTTTATGGTAACTTTGACCAATAATTAAGGTAACGATGACCCTTAAAGCAAGCATATCTTTTAATACGTGTGCTTCGATCATACGTGTATTAACAAAATATAATAATTTAATTCTAGTGTGTTCACTTAGATTCGTGCATTCTGATTGACTAAAAAGTCTGTTCCATTACTCAATGAAAGCAAACAGCGTTTTTACGCTTCAAGAGAAAGTAGTTCCATAAACAACCAATGTATCTGCGGGTAAATCTTTACATTTTAACTTCATAAATCTAAATCATCTTTATGAAGATTTCATCAAGGTATGAAACTAAAACCCTAACCACACACATGTATGAATCCGCTTCGCGCATTCATACAGTGCGATTACGTTTCTTCTTTTTTTTTTTTTAAGTTTAACACCTCAATGAAATCAACAAAAACTCTTCATCTCTTTAATGAAAGATATTTTAGAATTACTAAGACAAGTTCAGTCTTAGATTAGAACCCTTTTACGAAGATTTGGATTGACCCCAAATGGAATGAGCAGCTGTGTTGTAGCTCGGATGAAATACTGTGGTCGACTGCGATGTAAAACGACAGGTATTCATGGGCAGGTGCACCATCCGTCGGGTTATAACTGCAATAGTGTTAAAGACGTGTTACCCAACAGAAAAAATAAAAACAGGTATCGTACATGCAAGAACTTGAAATCAACTTGTTACAAGAGGCCCCCGCTCTACTGACTCTTTGAAAAGCATATGTCTTGATAGTGCAATTCAAGATATAACTACGAGGGATGTTAAATTTTTATCCGGTTTAGGTCAATCAATCATAATTGATTTATCGCTATGTGAAAAAAGTATACTCATATTAACGTGACACTTTATATGGTCAAACTTGCCAAAACCTGTAGCAATTGAACGATGCAAACAAAAATACATGTATATGGGCATCAGGAGGCGGTGCACATTACATGACGCTAGCGACGTTGTCGAAAATCGAGACATTTGATGTTGTGATTTAGCTTGTCACGGCTCGTTATTCGTGGAAGAAGGACGAATTCAGTGTTCCTGTAATTAAGCTGTGCTTTTATGGTTTGTATAAAGGTAAAATCGAATGGTGCAAAATCAAATTTCTCAGAGAGGTGCCCTCTAGAAAATCGCGTCTAACTTCCAGAAACTCGGCAATTGACGTCCCTACAGTTGTTTGGATAAGTTTCTATCTGTCCGTTCTTCCTCTTATCCACGAGGCACGGAAGCGTCTTCCCCGATAAAAATAAAGCATTTGAAAGAATGAACCATTCCCTTTCAGCGTGATAAGTATTTGATTTATGTCTTTCGGTATTTCTGTAGATTTCGAATAGAATAATTAAAAATAAAAAATACGAGCATTCAGTTGACGTCGTCTAGAACCTTCCGAAACACTTTCCCCGTCACATTTTAACGAACCTTATCAAAAAATTCTATGGTAAAATTACTTCAAATTAAGACAAGGCATTTGTAAAACTTATTCCAGCAACTCAATTAATTTTCAAGTTTTTCAACATTTACAAAAGAAAGAATATTTACATACGATGACCAAATATATGGATTATTTTATCTGCTGCGCCGGGTACTCGTTACCATGGCATTTTTTACGCCAGATGCGCGAGCGCTATTTCGATAACTTTACCAATTTTACATAACCATATTTGGATTGAATTCCGATAGTGAAGGATACCAAATTTAGTTTGATTGCTTCAAAAATAAAATTTTGCGAGGCTAATCCGTTTAATTTTTGAACAACCCTCGTAGAAATAAGTTTCATGAAAATATATTCATAAATGAATGAGAAGTTGTGTTGTTTAGGAAATTTACTTAAAGGCTCCTTTTCCCATGATGCCGCCTAATTGTACTAAATGGCAAAGTTGTGGCCATGGTCATATGAGAAATATTTTCATGTTTCATGACAATCCATGAAAAACTGAAGAAGTTGGGAGAACAATAAATAATTAATATGACATTAAGCTCATTTTTCCATAACACTAGTATATACGCATATTTTCACCAAAACTGCATGAAATGCACATTCTATAATTATACAAAGGTATCCATAAATACAAAGATTAGTTATGTTACAAGGAAGTTAATGTCCTTTTTTTCTGTGATGAGGTTTATCAACAAATGGCAAAATATATGTGGCCATTGTCACGTGATGAGAAATATTCTGTAAAGTTTTTATGAAAATCTGTGTATAAATGAAGGAGTTGTGTTAATAAAGAATATACATAAATGTCCCTTTTATCATGACGCAGCAAGTAACTGAATTGTCACGCATGCATATAGCCATTACAAATGTAATTTTTCTTTGAATGTATTCATTGATAAACAAGCAGTTTTGTTAACAAGGAAGTTTACATTAAGCCCCCTTTTCTATGACGAAGTATAAAATCACAAGACCACATCAATATGCACATAGTCACATGATGTAGAATAGAGTGAAATTTTCATTAACTGCCATGCATATGTATGAAGAAGTAATAACAATGAATTCCTAAAGTTAAAATTCAAATAGAAGCCCCTTTTCTTGTCACGCTCAACCAATCAAGATTTTTTAAAGAGAGAAATCAGTGCGATGATCCAATCATTCTGAACAAGTTTGAAGACAATCGGATGAAACTGTGGACTTTAGAGTCTTTACGAGGATTTTCTAATTATTTTTTCATTGTGTCCCTTTTTCCTGTGACGCTGGTTTAATCGGGCCCATTTTCAAAAGGAACCGCCCTTGTGATAGTACAATCATTCTTGGCAAATTTGAATTCAATTGGATGAAAACTGAGGACTTATTTCCATTTGGCCCCTTTTCCCTGAGGCTTTACAGATCAGAATTATTTTCGAAAGGAACCATCCTTGTGATACTTCAATCATTCTGACCAAGTTCGCAGACAATCGGATGAAAACTATGGACATAAGTGTGTTAACAAAGATTTTCTAATCAAAGTTTTCCATTATTTTCATTTGTCCCTTTTTCCCATCACGCTTGACGAGTCTGGCCCATTCTCGAAAAGAACCATCCTTTTTAAACTTCAATCATTCTGAGCAAGTTTGAAGACAACAGGATAAAAACTGCGGACTTTAGAGTGTTATCGAGGATATTCTTAATTAAATTTTCAATTATTTCAATTTGGCCCCTTTTCCCGGGACGCTTGAAGGATCGGGCTTTTTTTTTCGAAAGGAATCATCCTTGTATAGTACAATCGCTCTGCGCTGATTTGAAGTCAATCGGATGAAACTGTCGACTTTAGAGTGCTAACGAGGATTTTCTGATTAATTTTTATATAGGCTCATATTCTCACAGCGCTTGACACATTTTCGAAAGGAACGATCCTTGTGATGGTTCAACCATTCTGAATAATTTTGAAGACAAACGAAAAACAAAAACTGTGGACTCGTTAACAAGCAAAAGTAAACAGACGGACGGACGGACGCCGGACGGGAAAACTGGTATTGCAATAGCTCTTCTGACCTTCGGTCAGTAAAGCTCATGAAAAACGTTGCGATTTGCACATAAGTAGCACAAAACACGTATCGTATTTTATTTTTATCGTTACAACCTTCAATATATCGTAAATGTAATAACTAAGTTGGACGATTACTGGTTCCATTTTTCGCGAGGATATGTAGTTGTGACGTCACGAATGATGAAATGGCATTATATTTTTGACGACACAGTTAGAGTTTGGTCAAATAAATTTCATTTTTTTGAGTTGTATGCTGACCGAAAAGTGGATTGTAGAAACAGGATTCTTAAGTAATTCTTAGATCGGAATTCAACCGAAGTTTGAATTCTTTACAAACGCGACGATTTGCGCTCTTGGTGAAAATACGCGTAATTTACACATAGAAATAAAATGAATTCTACTTCAGGTTCGAGGTTGAAGTATATTTGCTATATTTAAACGATTCCAAGTGAAAAGATCGTATTGTAAGTCTCGGAAAGGGGTGTTGGCGGAGAAATATCCTGTCCTGCGTCCAGGTTAAGAAACCGATTATAAGCTCTCTAAACTTTATCAGATAAAAGAAGATTCACAAGCTACCCGGTTATATGGTTTCTTGGTCGCCCGCGAGCGTTTCGATATCCTGAACCTACTTCTGGCCAGTATCGTCTAATTTAGTTATGATATGTCTGTTATTCAAATATAATTACATGAATTTGATGTTTCACAGTTCCTTATGCTTAGGTCACATAAAAATCTACGACGCCTACTTTTCATTTGCCGGTTAGTGAAAATTAATGTCGACATGGCGCAGTCGATATCAGGATTAAATAATCACTTTGCAGTCACTTAAACCTGTCGATGTGACGATGTCTTAATTTTTGTTCTGTGACGAGGAAGAAATTATATGGTCGATTTAACATAGCGAGCTGAAGATAC
This sequence comes from Fragum whitleyi, assembly GCA_948146395.1. Taxonomy (NCBI): domain Eukaryota; kingdom Metazoa; phylum Mollusca; class Bivalvia; order Cardiida; family Cardiidae; genus Fragum; species Fragum whitleyi. The sequence goes on from OX411556.1 coordinate 11,105,184, forward strand.
AGAGGCGAGATGTCGGCGATGCGTCGCCGATTTCTCGCCTATACCAGACAGAAGAGATCGGGCCAGAAAAGACAAAAAATACGTCTGAAATTTATACAAAATTAGACTGAGCCCGGCCAGTCCCCCCTAGCGTCGACGATCTTTAAAAGTCAACTATACAATTTGCCTATTCAACGATCAGTCGTCGATTTATCACCTATTTCAAACAATGACGTCGGGACGTCTATGTGACACTAGCTTTAGCCTATACCTTCGGCAAAATCATATTTAGCCCGATTAGCTCAGTCGGTAGAGCACCGGACTTCAAAACAATTAAGGGCGCATGAGACGGTGTTATACACCGAACACGTTAAAGAGCCATGGCGGATCTCGGCAGTAGTTTGTATCCTTGCACTATCCCCCGTAACAACTAACCGAGTTCTAGGAGCTTCGCCCATATGGGCATACGCTACGGTAGTGACGATAAATACACGGAAATAAACAAACAAGGCAAAAGCATTCAAATCCAACACAAAGTAATGCTGATACCAAGGAAGCACACTCATTTTGTATATATTTAATCGGTTAGTAGATTGGAAACATTTTGACAAGTGTTGAATCAACGATTAGGAGAAGTTCTGTTAGGCTCTACGCCCCCTTTATATATATTACTGAATGATCGTTTTAAACGCTTAACATATATTATCCAACCTACCCATCAAACCATACCAAACGAAATCGACCGACCGACGTTTAGATTATTGTTTCAAAAGCCATCCCCTAGCGTTTTCAAGACTGACTGTAACTATAATAGGCGAATATGCTAGAGATAAGAAAGTTATTTACTACAGATTGGTTCATCAATTTCCATTACGACGATGTAGTAAAACGTTTTATAGTAAAACGTTAAGTAATGACACCTAATCTATAACATACAGGAAGATATCAAAATCGTCGGATGAATGTGAATTCGCTTGTGCTGTTTGAGGAGGAGATTGTGTATAATCTATGGGAGAAGATTGTAGAAACTTCTTCTAATAAAACAAATTAACATCAGCGAAGTTTTTGTGTAATTGAGACAATTGGTAATTATATCAGAGGCGAAGAACTTATTTTGAAAAGTATATAATTTGCCTGAAATAAATGGATCTAATAATTACGACTTCGTAGAAGCTTTGTAATTTGAGCGATCCACTTGCACGATTACTGTGTATATGAATTGTGTGCTGAACGAGGAGATAAAGTGTTGGTTAAATCGCACTAATCGTACATGTTCATTTTTCGTTTTTGTCACTTTTCGTACAGTCACGTTCAAAACACACATGCCATTCAACGGGCAATATCTTAGCGTTTAGGAATTGCAGACCAATAAAAGCTTTCGGAAACCATAGAATAAGGAAAAATCATCATTTGATACTCAATTCCAGAAGTAGCATGGTATGATTCAAAGAAAATCGTGTACAATTGGCCGATTCAGACGACTTCAAATGGGACACAACTACTGATTTCGGAGCTAGCATCCGATTTTACACACAGATTTCGTCGTTTCATACAAAATCGAGAACAATAATAAACCAATCCTATAACTCACAACGAAAATCGCATTCAAATTCATCAAATGGTTATTGAATTATCTTCTTTGAAAGAACGGTACCCTCCACTTGTTTATACGCAACTAGTGATTGTATAACTGTCACTTCCGATTTCGGGTCTGTACGGTTATACACTGTGAAATAAATTGTCGTTTGTATATAAATTGTATGTTGGCATAACAAACATTAAAATCGACCGAGCTTTTTTCTATTGAAGATATGTACATGTTCTTGAAACATATGTTAACCACCACAGGAGAAATCCATTAAAAACTTGAGAAATAGAAGTTTTTAACTATAAAGGTTTTCGGGTCGCCGTCATAGTAAATGCCATGATTATTATTTTTCCTCACAGGAGAAATCCATTCTTAACTGGAGAAACTGGAGTTTGTAACTAGAAACGATTTCGGGTCGCCGTCAGATTATCATTTTTATGAAGTTTAGTTTTATTTCAACCAGTAGTTTCAAAGAAGAAGAATTTTTAATGTTTCCTTAGTTTTGGAAAATTTGGGGTAATGTGACATGCAATCCATAGCACTTAGGGTTCCTGATCATGGGGTCCAGTGTGTGATACCCGTCGACATGTGCCTGTCACCAATATGTGGATAATTGTACCTAAGTGGGATGGGTAGTTGAAGACTCGAAAACGATGTCTGTCTTGGAAGTTCCTGTGGGAGAATTACATGGTAAGATGCTCCAGTCACCGCGATTTGATGGATGAACTGTCAAACGGCGTTAAACGACATAACCATCAAAGAAAAGTAGCTCATATCATATGATGTGGCCCCACTTATTCATGGGGGCTAACAAAACATATTTGTTTCATAGATAGAATTAAGAAATATGCATAAGTAAGCTGTTATTTTTAAGCGGCTTTTATTCGAATTGCTTAGGTTCAATCGTTGAGCATATACAGCAGAAATCCAGTGAATGAAGTGTGTTCATATCCATGCACTTTATTTGCATTTGCAATTTGGACCCATATTTTTTCGCCTTCGTGGGCTTGAAAAACGATCGTTTTGGAGGCTGTGTTGTAGAAGTCCCCTTCCACCCATACATGAAACATTTTAACCCCGTCTTTCATTACATACAAGAGCTCAAGTTCATTTGGGTTCGTCATGCATGACAGTGAAAATACATAAAAACCTGACGGGGGCAGTGAAAATTCCATGATTTTGGTCGAATGCGTTTCCAAGGTTTGTTAGGATTTTGTCAAACTTAATAATCTGTTGTGGCACAACATTAGTAATATCAGATGTACTGAGCAGTACACTAAACGCAACTGGTGTCGCTATCCCGTTCATAAGAAATCTTTTCTGTGCATGTACCTCGTTTCCATTGCCAGAATCTTTTGACGACATATTAATAACTCTTCCTAGTTCAGTATCTGAAACGTTTATGTCTATTGCTTCCTTAATAGTATTGGGTATTGGACGGGAGTTTATAGGGTCTTCTAGAGTGGTTTTAGCCTTTTCCTCTTGGATATTCATTGCTTCTTCGCTATGATGTATTGTAGGTCGAGTAAGAATTCGATTATTCGTTTCCTTCAGTTGTCGTATTGCATGTTTAAGGGCCAAAATATCTTCCGTGAAAGACACTGTCATTTCCATCATTCTGGCATCAAATTCTGTGCGAGTGATACTGAAAATAAAATGTTAATCTACAATTCATTACTATTATCTAAAATGCCTAGCTGAAGGCACAGAATCCCTTGTTGTTCGTATTATTTGACAACGTAGCTTCGGACTACTCGACAAACGGACAATTCGATGCAGTCAATCAAAAGTCAATTTAACTATCACAGTACACGTTTACATCGAGAGAGCTGTTGAACACAATATTTCCTTTATTACAGTTAGAAGCCTCGTAAAATTGACGAGGTGAACGATTTTAGAATGATATCGGAACGATATTGAATGAGTAAGTGGAGCGAATTTTGGATGAAATTAAGGGTAGGTAATGCTTTATTGATAATTTCGTCTAATTGCACAAAATTAGCGATAACTTATTGCCTTCATTTTAAAGCAAGAGGTCCTCTACTCCTGCTTATCAAATTGAATCGCATAGAAAGATGATTAAATGAAAACAAGAGTTTGTAAAACATTCATGCCTCCTCCCCCCCCCCCCCCATTTGAGCAGGTCGATGGAATATTCTTTGTCAATAAATAAAGGGCAGTAACTCAAAAAGTATGATGAATAGAGTAATGAAGATATGGAGAGTTGTTATGCACTGCACTCCCAGGTGATGCGATCTATCCACCCGTGAAGATGCATGATTCTGGCTTGAACACTTTCTAAGATATGCTCCGGACAAACTTCAAGTTCGAAAATCAACAAAGGGCAATAACTCAAACAATAAGCAAGGTAAAGTTACAATTCTTATGCACTGCACTTTTCCTTGATGTGGCTATCCACCCATGAAGTTTCATGACCATAGCTATTATACTTTCTGAGATATGCTCCGGATAAAATTCTGTTCCGTACTTTGTGACTATCGCTAGTCAGGTCGGTTATTACGTACATCGATTCAATCAGCTATCGAACATGTAAAATGAGCAGATAAATAAACTCGTTTTAATTAATATTTTTGTTATTCAAAGTAAGTCAAATTCCACGCGTAATTCAAAATTAAAGATGCGAATCGACACAAAATTTATCACTTCATAGCAACGGATGTTTTCATCCGAACGCAAAAATATAACTGAAAGCGGTCTGCATTTAAACAAACAAAATCGTTCTTTAATTATAGATGATGTAAAAGATTAATAGACAAGCATAGAAAATCGTTTAACAATATCAAAGTATACAATTAAAAGGTTATTGAATTTAAATGGGAATATATTTTGTCGGACTCAATCTTTTGGCGTAGTTGTCAAAAGAACTCGTCCGACACAATGTATTGCCATATAAATTCAATAACCTTTAATACTGTGCAGCCTTATTGATAAATGCTTTGAATGTTTTGCAACCGTGTGTATACATGCATTAGTCCAATACTTACAAGGAACAGGCTATTAAAGCTCCTTTTCCATAGAGAAATCGCCCAATTAACCTTACTGACTGATGGTCATGATGAAGTCTTACACAAAATTCCAATTTGGTCAAGTGGCGTCAAAATCTAGGTCTACGGATCAAATATAAGGATTACTAAGTATCTTTTGGCTATATAGTCTGTAAGCGTCATTTTCCCTTAACATACTTTGGAATGCTTCCAAAATCGCAAAGACCCTTCCCGATGATCAGAAATAATCTTGAACAAGTTTGTGAGAGATGGTGCCAAAGTTTTGACCTTTGAAATGGTAAAGAATGACGTTCACAATAAGGCTCCTTTTCCAACGACAAATATCGGAATTCCATTGAAAGAGGTTCTTTCTTATGTCCTGACATAAAGCCAAAATTGCGACGTCATGAATGGTAAAAAATGAAATTATCACAAGGCTCCTTTTCCCGTGACATAAATCAAAATGATTCCAAAATTTAAAAAAGTCCTCCTTTCTTACGACCAGACAGACATCCTGGGCAAGTTTAGAAGAATTTGAGCCAAAATTATGATGACTAGCGTTGTAACAAGACAATTGTCTATAAGGATCATTTTCCCATGACGCAAGTTACAATACCAACTAAAATCAGTAGGGATCTTCCTTTGGACTAGACAAAAATCCTGAGCAAGTTTAAGAAAGATAAAGCCAAAATTATGACCTCTAGAGCGATAACAAGATATTAGTCTATAAAGTACTTTTCCCTTGCCACGAGTCAGATTGGAACAGAAATGTATAGACGTTACGCAAGATAATGGTGACACTTAACAAAAACGTCGACACTGTTAGCTTGCTTCTTCGATAAAATCTTTATTTTCGTCGGAAATTAATGAAATATACACCACACTTTGCATCAAATAACATTCTACACGATTATTTGGTAAGGTCCGTATTATGTTCAATGTGCATGGGTTATTTTGCCTTCTAAACGTATAAAATTATGTTAAAACGACGTGTCCCGCGTTACACTTTCCTTCGGTCGAGGTCTTTCATTTTGCTGTCTTAATTACTTGGCCGTAAACACAATAATGATTTTTCACCTGGACGAAGTAATTATGTTTCTGGTTTCGTCAGTGCTAATTTTAAAAATGTATTTGGAAAATGGAAGATCGCACGAATGATAGATTAAAAAGACAAGAGCTCTCCCACTTTAACAACAATGTAAGTGAAGTCGTGTTCTTGTTTATACCGTTCTATGTTAAGTTCACTGATCATACTGATTTTTACATTAAAAAATACATTTTCTCTATAGATTAGAATAATGTAAATAAATTTATTTTTTGAAGCGCCGTTAAGAAGCAATACTTAAGTCACCAAAAATGTCCCACTGTCATTTTTTAACGTCGATAATTAAGAATTGCTATTTTCCACCTAAATAAATAATATCTTTAACTTGTTGCATTGATTCAAAATTTCTTTAGAAAAATACATTTTCATTTCTGTTTACAACGATATGATTCTTTAAATTCTCGGCCTGATAGAAATGATTTTATTGATAAATACAAAAGTCACCCAAAAATGTCCCACCTACGTTATTTTTTCAGAACGCGACGTTGTTTTATCCCCGTTACCATGCAAAAGCAGAATGATATGATTAAATGGATTCGAATTTCACATGCTTGATTTGATTTGTTATTGTATTTTAAATTTTATGTCACTCGATTATAATGTTTATAATGATAATAAGTGAATAAATTAAAATGCTACAAATTTACGCATAATACAATGTATATAGAAAAGAAGATGAAGATTCAAACTCCAATCAATATGAAATAAAATAAAAGCAAAATGAAAAAAAAAAATGAATAAATAAATAAATAAATAAATAACACATGATACTATCATTAATTGATCTGTTTGAGAACATCCTCAGAGAAAACATTTTATCAAACTGAATAAAAAAAAAAGAACTGAAATATCAAATTCTATTCAAAGTAAGATTACTTCAGTGGTAAGATCATCTGATTCAGATGAACGCGATTTCTTCGGAATCACCTTATGAATCTTTATTGAAAGTCCTTGATTTGAATAATAAGTTCTAGTCATTAATATGAAAAAACATATTACTTGTAAATCAAAATCTTATTTTTGAACAGCTAGAAATATTTGATATTGTCCGTAAACCACACTGAATCAATCCTACTCTGTATTATATCATTGGATCTGCGCCGGAATCTTCGGAAATCCGTGTCCATTTTTGTCATAGAAAATACAAACTTTATGTATTTGAATCCTGGCAGAGATTAAAAGCGTTTCAATAAAAGAAATATATCGTTTGCAAATGTTGGCGTGAAGATAGTTTAGTAAAAACGGAACGTTACATATATACGCCGACGTCGAAACTATTTGTAACGCAAAGGGTCACCAGTATCTTACGTAACGTCATAGGGATCTTTCTTAAGCATAGACAAATACTCTGAGCAAGTTTGAGAAAGATTAAGCCAAAACGTTGACCTCTAGAGCATTTTTTTTTACATTTTGACCTTTTTCGAACCCTATTTTTTACCTCATTTTGACCCCGATTTAAAAATTTTGAAGTATTTTGATAGAACATGACTAAAGTAGCATATCTACGAAATTTGGTCAAATTCTGTCTGTTTTGCTTCAATCATACAAAACAATTCAGTTATTTTCGCGAGTTTAATTGGTCTCGAAACTTGACCACTCTGCAGTTTTGTGTGTACATTGAAACGAACTTCTAAACGACCACCTTGCATTTGCCGATTTTAACGTATTTATAATCATATAATGAGCCATCGTTTTATACCATATGAAAGGTTGTTCAATTTGGCGTATTTTAAAAGAAAATTGGATTCGATTTTTTGTCCTTGGTCTTTGTAGCAACAATTAACCACAAGGGCCCTCCATCACGAAAGTCACAAATGTTGCACATTTTCGAAGAATTTTAAATTTTCCGTCTGAGAAATACTCGTTGATTAGTCCTATTTTTTACAAATTGCGTGCCAGATATCAAAACACTGAAGAAAATAACATTTTGGCTTTTGTTCTTCATACAGGGATAAAATACTAAACTACCCCACCCACAAATGTTAATTTTCGTATCAGGTCTACCATTGAATTCCCGTCAAATTTCGTCATACTTTTTCAAGTCGATATTTATTGAAGATTCTCCCCGAATGCTTTATCTAATAGAAACCGACTATTTCCATTTCAGATACCAAAAAAAAAACATTACTTTTTCAGCAAAAACCAAGTTGCCGTTTAGAAATTCGTTTCAGAGTAATAACAATCTAAAGGACTATTTCTCAGTCTTACTTATTCGAACGAATAAATACACACAAAAACTTGCTTTTCGGGGTTACGATAGCTTGCCTCTTAAGTGCATGCTGTACCTCGCGGAACTTGGTCAGCTTTATCCAGACAGAGAATTTGTCTGTAGCCGTTATAACACTAATATATTCAACTGTTGAAAAGCCACTGGACAATGAGAAACAGTATATTCTCTCAAAAAATAATGACTAAACTGTCTCACTGGTGGCACTTGTCATGTTTGTCACACATTAAGAAGAAATCATGATCTACATAACGGTCAAAAATTGAATAAAACTATCGGGATTCGCTGTAAAGACAACAAGATCATCGGCAAATAAGATGAGATATTTAGACAACAACTCGAGATCGCTGTCGGATAATACATTGAGATCTAAATTATCGGTAATATCATTTATAAAAAGGATAAATAGAAGCGGCGATAACGGTCACCTTGCTTCAAACCTATCGATATATCAAAAAACTGGGACATTTCTGTGTTACTAGATAATTTGATACATGACTGGACTTTTCTATATATACATTTAACCATGTTAACCATTTTACTACTTATACCAGTGTTTATCAGTTTGTGCCAGAGTGAATCTCTATCAACTGAGTCAAACGCACGTTTGTAATCGATAAATATACACCATAGCTTTTTGTTTTTGTCAAGGACTTTTTGGATTATCGTATGCAAAATAAAAATGGCATCACATGTAGAATGTCCGTCTCTAAATCCAAATTGATTTTCGGAGAATACCTTGTTCTCTTCACACCACGTGTTTATACGATTTCGGAGAACTAAAGAAAAGATTTTTGCTGTTATATTAACTAAGGTTATTCCTCTATAATTCTCAGGATTGTTTCGATCGCCTTTTTTGAATAAAGGCACGATTACGCCCTTAGTCCATGCCTCTGGATAGGTTAAAGTGTCATAAATGTGATTGAATATCGTGCAAAGATATGGTGAAATGAAAGTTTTACATTCAATAAAGAAATCTGCAACATTATTTTCTAAATCGGAGCTTTTATTCCTATTTAACGCTGCAATTACTCTTTCTATTTCATCTATACTTATTTGCTTATCTAAGTCATCGATCTGTATTTCATTTTGATAATTGTTTTCAAATGAATTATTACTGTTACTAATGTTTGATAAATTAGAAAAATATTCAGCAAATTCTTCAACTGATATATTGTTGTCATTGTTTAAACCAGATCTAAACTTATCTATATATTTCCAAAATTTGCGTGGCGACTCTTTACTTAAATTACTCAAAGTGTGCTTTTCCTTTTGGTGAAAACTACGCTTGGCACACCTTTTAACATTATTATAATTCGATTTACTTTGAATAAATAAAGTCTTGTTTTCTGTGGACGGATCCTCTTTAAATTTTCTTTTAGACTCATAAAAATTTGATTTTGCTAATTTGCAGTCGTCATTAAACCATGCTGCATTTTTTCTATGAGGTGCAATATGTTTACCAGTATATACAGATTTTCCACAAAAGGTGTATGAAACATCATAGATCATTTGAGAAAAGTCCGACATACATTGATCAATATCTATTTCATTCGTTGTTAGGCGCTGTGTAAGTGATTCAAATACATGAGAATTGTCATACAATTTTTGTAACATATCATTCTTTGTTGAACAATCCCAGACAATCTTATCGATTAATTTAGGATTGTTTGAATTATTAGAACAATTAAAAAAAGAGTCTAACTGAAATGTAACTGAATAATGGTCTGAAAATTCATTAATACCGTTAATTGAAAAGTTGTTAATATTTTTAAAATTACACTGATGTGTTAATAGATAGTCTACGGTACTACTAACCGGCTGTTTTTTACGTAAACCGTGGTAAGTATTATCTCCCCTCTCTAACCGCCCATTAGCTATAAGTAAATCTGATTCTTTACACTGATGTGTTAATAGATAGTCTCCGGTACTACTAACCGGCTGCTTTTTACGTAAACCGTGGTAAGTATTATCTCCCCTCTCTAACCGCCTATTAGCTATAAGTAAACCTGATTCTTTACATATGTTAATTAATCTATTTCCGAAATTATTAATAGTTTTGTCATCATTTTTTCGACTAGATAGGAACACTTCTTCACAGGCTGGCAAGTCAATAAATCTGTCTAATCCTATGTTTGAAACATAGTCTAACTCTTCACCCGTACGCGCATTTAAGTCTCCAGATAGAAACACATGACCTAAGTCTTCATATTTATTAATATCATTCAACAAATTGAATAAACACCTAAGATGTTTTGGGTTACGTCGGTAAAGGAAAAGTTCATCGGTCCACGGTATAGAGGCCCCTTCATCACGCAACCGCGGCTACACATTGACCCAGGCAAAGACCCTTTATTCAGATCTCAAAACCCATCAAAGACATTGGTGTTTTCAATAAAAGCTTTACTCGTATGTGAACAGAAATTTGATCGTTCAATTTAATATGAACATGACGAAGACATGCAACGTTTTGAGGTATGCAATATTATATTCTTTGAATGTTTTACTGTTTAGTGGTCATCTGTCCACCACACTAGATCTATTTAGCCTGTTTCTGGCCAACTCAGTAGAAATCTCCTAGAATTTTACATTTTGCAGGAAACTAACAAAAGCAGGATTGTGCTAGAATAGCAAAAACCTTGAAAAATTTGCAAAAATTAAGGCGCTCGATTCGATTTTACGAAAAAGAGTAATGTTTACTTTCCATTCTCTGAAACGTCTATGTATTGCTCCTACTAAGTTTCTACCTCGGTTAGGCTTCAATTTGTTTTACCTCATTCGGTTTCCGGTTTATATCTATTGTCAAACGAACAACTTTTCAGAGTGACAACATTACATTGTATTTGAGCCTGCGCGTGACATTTCCAAGAATTTGAAATGTTCGTGAGGTGTAAACATTGAACAGCAAAGACAGACACAAACTGTAAATATAAAGTAGCCTGATGGTCTACAGATACTTTGAGACCCTATCTATCTACTAAGCCTATTATGAAGACTCTTGTCAGACTGTGCGTATGCACAGGTTGGTCAGAGTCTTTGTTTTGCGCAAATTTGAAATTGTTGGAAATCTCACGCGCAGGCTCATTTCGTATCTCAATCTTGCACAAGAACAAAACTCATTGTGAAAAAGGGATGCTTATATATATTTTTGTAATTGTATGTCCTAAATGTAAGTTATACTTTTATAATAAAAACGCCGCGGTGTAAAGAAAATAGAATTCGTTAAGTGATGAAAAATAAGCTCACCATTCATCTGCGCTGCCACGTGTACCGGTAAAAATGTTTAGAACAAAGAAGCTAAACAACCAAACGATCAAGAAAAGCATGTTATTCGACGTTCGTTTACCTTTGAAATGATCAGGGAACCCCTGTGTCAGTACTTTTCCGTAATGATAAGGTGTGACCAGCTAACCTAGCTACTGTTCATTTTGACTTTAGTCTGAAGGTTGACAAATAGGACTACATTTTATCGAAAAAAGTAAAACAAAACATGTTTCCAAGGAAAATCACGGGAACTAAAGAACGATCTGAAAGCAAAGCAAATATTAGTGTGTTGCTTTTAGAAATAAAGAGTTCATCAAATACGCTCTTGAAGAAAAAACGTAACCGTTTTGAAAAATATGCCAAACAACTTAAGCACAGACAAACAATAATCAAACAAAGGGGCAATACAGTCAGTAGCATGGCCAAATTGACATTCACTTCGATCAGAACTGTTTAAAGCATTTATTCCAAGCATGCTCAAATCATTCTTAAACGAACCGAACTCTTTAATATCGATTTGAAATTATTCGAAACGATAAGCATTTCATTAAAATTGGTCAAATTATTCCACGGTTTATTTAGCTTGTGTGGATTTTTAATGCGTCTGATGGTATATGAAGAAAGTAGGTAGGAAGGTTATAAAGTATCGCTAAACGACCCGAACTCTTTAATATCGATTTAAAATTATTCGAAACGATAAGCATTTCATTTAAATTGGTCAAATGATTCCACAGCTTATTTAGCTTGTGTGGATTTTAGAGCGCCTGATTGGTACATGAAGACACACGAATTAGGAAAGTAGGTAGTAAGGTTATAAAGTATCGCTATTTTCTTCCAATTTGGACGAAATTAACAATATTGTCTAATCTCTCTTTTATTTCATTCAAAAATAGATTCATACATTCTTTATGCCAACCAAGGAATAATTTCGGTTAAGAAAGATATAACTACACTACTCGTTTAAATATACCCGTTGTTGTTTACTAATTGAAAGATACACGTGGATCGTTACCCCCCAAAGATGATATATGCCCACTTTTTCTTATCACGTAAACCCTTTTGGTTTTGGGATAGAGCTATAAGCGTCAGCGACAATTGCCGACTAACTAAAAAATATGTATTCGCCAAATGTCACGGGTTAGCAAAGCGGAATAGTACCGGGAGAATATCATTTCAATTTCGAGACAAATAATGAAGAACTAAGATTCCACCGAGATTTGAAGGATTCAGAGTCCTGAGTGCTAACCATTACACCATGGAACCGATACATTAACCATACCTGTCATACTATAATTGTATACAATATGTGTAGTTCCGCAAGAAAGAGTGAGGTGCGAGAAACCGTTATCTCCTATCATTTTCAATGTTAAATTGATCTTTGATCACTCACTTGAAATTGCAGGTCTATACCTGTATTGTTGTAAACAGTAAGATAATCCGATTCATACGTTTAACCTCGTTTACGTTTAAAGTCAACGGCGCCCGTAAACTCCTATATATCCAGGACATTGTGCGGTACTCTCGCAGCGGCAATTGTAGTCATTACGGGGAAGGCACGGTTAAAGGGGCGCCATAGACCTTTCAATTCCTTTTACCAAAAAGGAATATAAAATATCGTCGGTTCAATTTGCGAGGTTTTAGAATAATACCGACGTAATCAAAAGGACACAAAACCGTAGCCTGGAGACCCTTTCATTATGGTGTCAACGACACCGTACGGATCATTCGGAACATCACTCGGCCATTTCCGTAAACTACAACAGACCGCGGATGTATGAAAGGCGGATGGGAATGTATCAAAATATGCATTTTGTTAGGCGGAAACAGTGTAAGAAAAAATAGCACTGTCGATTTATATTTTTTACAGTAAATAACGGCTAAAGAATCTCAATTTTTGAGAATGACGAATCATTCTCAAAAAATAAGATATTTTCAGTCGTAATTTAAGAATCTAAAAATATTAATATTAGGATTCGATGAATTCACGTCAGTGACTGAAAAGAGTAGCGTTGGCGATGTCGAATGTTTTCACTCACAGTTTAAAGGCTAACGTCATCGAGTTTTTTCAAGGTTTTCCCGTAATTTTTGAAAATAGTCCGTCTATGTACATCCGAGGTTGATCGTGAGATTGGCCGAGGGGTGTTCCGAATGCGTACGGACATCGCTGATTGTTTGGGGTTTTGGTTTTTTTGTTTGTTTGATACGGATATATAAAACGACGACGGAAATAAGATAATGTGTATCATGCAACAGGCAACATGGAGGCTTGAACCTAAACACATTATAACACTTTATGAATAGGCGAAGAGTTGTTGTAGGGCTTTAGTTTCATAGCTCCACGAATAAAACATAATACTCTCTCTTAATACATACAGTGTGATAAGTTTTTCTAGTATCATGCATCCATGAAATAAGAAAAGTACTCTTTTCATGTCATATAATTAAATGTTTTGAACGAAAAATCTAAATTTATCTCGATGAAAAGATAGAATTATTATGGGAACCATTTCTCACACTTAAAATAGTAATAAGATTGTTTTCATATAGGAATGAATCCTATATTTCAAACAACTAGATTGCAAAAAAATCACAGACACAGCTGAAATAAAATTATTAATTTATGGGCAATCAAAAGAATGCGTAATACTGCTGAAATTAGATTTTGACTCTATGGGCAGTCAGAAGAGTGCATAATACAGCTGAAATAAAATAATTACACTGAGCTGTAGTTGTGGTGCTTTGGTCTTCTTGAGATATAGTAGCTAATGACGACAAAATTTATCAATTATCTCATCATTTACAATGGCTTATCAATTCCTTATTTAGAAAAGAGCATCTACCCCACAAACACCATTTATCCTAAAATTTTGTCATTCTCAAATTTCTCTGTGATTTTTGTGAGATTTACCGGAAGTTCTTATTCTACTGTCATAAATATGTATATATTGTCCGTATTGTACCTTGTTGACCTTGGACGTAATTAAGGATATGTTCTGTTCTGTTCTGTTACTCTATGGGCAATCAAAAGCGTTCATTATACTACAAGCAGAACAATCCTGTTTCAGGTCATATATATCAATTTCATTTGATACCACTTCTTGAAAGTAACTCCTCGTAGACATAGAGAATAATAACCATTCGGAACACCGTTTAGAAACTGAATAGTACCTCGGAAAATAGGTGTAGCAATTTTGGGGTCATTTCTTTTTAGATGATTAGGCTTCTGGTGGTACAAGTTCTTATAATTTAGTGTAATCCCTCTCGATTCTGCTTCCTGGGAAATTCACCAGTAGTCGCACCGACTATGAGGGCCAATGAAAAAAACAAGATCGATATCAGCTCCCGGAAATCCAACTCAGGACATTTGGGTCAAGAGTCCGACGCTCTACCCCTAGACCACGGACACCACACATTTTGTTCTGATCGTCTATGGAAAACTTTTGAGCATACTGTGGTTTGATGGCAGCAAAACACTGCTATTTGATATCCAATTTTATCTTACAACTATACAAATATCCGTGTGATAACATCCCGTATGATACTTTTTATGATATCACATAGTTATTTTTAGAACAATGCGGTTATTTTTAGAAAGTTGCATTTCAGTTAGAAACATCGACGAAAAAAAGACAAATAGAGGTTATAAGATAAATATAAAACATAACGTTACTTAGTGTATTGTATGAAAAAATATCTTACTCGGTTGTTAGAATTGATTATTGTCTCGGCAGAGTCTCGACAATGATCAATTCTCCCAACCTCGTTAGATTTTTTTTTTCTTATACAAAACACTTAGTACGTATTATATATATAGCATGGCCAGATTTATTCTGTCGTTAATTTTGTTTTCTGCAACGTCATCCTTAGCGGTATAGTTGATATGCGTGTGACGTCATGTTAACCCAAATGCGAAATGACGCGCTTTCATGGCTAAGCCCGTATTATTCACGAAGTCTATTCTGTAGAATCGCAAGGGTTTCCCAATTGAGAGATTGATGAATCAGTGTTTTAAATATCAATGTAATGTGGTCGAGGTTCAGACCCGAATTGATCTGAACGAAACTTAACCTCGTCTAAATAATTTCTCACAACCGAGAGTCACTAGATAACATAAACATTTAAGACACTGTTATTATTTTCATGCAGACAATGTTTGGGGTTCAAACTTTTATGAAACAAAGAAATCCAATTGAAAGTAGTTTTGGTGAACAAAGTGAATATACAATTTTTTTTTTTAAAAATTGACTGTCTGATAACATTTCGTGTTATCAGGCAGGTGATACGATGTCAATAAAAAATTCATTGCTTGATAAATAATATTTCATTTCTAAATCTTTCAACTTGTCAATTTCTTGATTTTCTTAAATGTACCTTAGAGTGATATTTATCTGAAATAAATGATATATAAACTAACAGGCACTTAAAGTAAAAGACATTATGAAACTGACACCCTGGTTCAAAAAATAATTCCTAATCGGTCACTCAGCATTCAATTCACTCATTCCAAACACTTACTCAAATCATTCAAAAACGCTTCAAAATCGAAATAAAACGATTCGAAATCGTATAAATCCATCAACATTACATTAAAATGAATCAAATCATTCCACAACATTTTTTGCTGTATTGGATATTTTACGTCTAAACGGTACATGAACATGAAGTCATAAAAATTGAAAAGTTCGTAACGGGGGCGGGAGGTGGGGGATGCTAATAAAACATTGCTTATTTCGCCCAATTTATTCAGAACTCGCTCAACACACTCATGCAATTTTATTCCAAAACTATTTCCGAATCATTCAACATGTCAATTTCATGATGTTTCTTACTGTATGCGAAAGCAGAAAATAACACATGCCACATTCCCATATTTGCGCACGCGAAGAACAATTATGAGCCTGTGCGTGAGATTTCTAACAATTTCAAATATGCGCAAAGTAAAGACTCTCACCACCCTGTGCACCCGCACAGTCTGTCAAGAGTCTTCACTGTGCGTGTAGTAGATAGATAAGGTCTCAAAGAATCGGATGACCATCAGGTAACCTAACATTTACAGTTTGTGGCTGTCTACGCTACTCACTGTTTGTACCTCACGAACATTTCGAATTGTTTGAAATGTCACATACAGGCTCAAATACAACAAGCACTGTGCTAAAGGATGCTATCCCTACTTTGGTTTTAAAAGTTGATAAGAGAGTTCTTAAAGGGGATCATGTTTAGAAAGTCTGGACAGTTATCAATTTTTCACTCTATTTCCTGACCTACTTATTTGATGTATTTACATAAAAGAAATAACTTATTCGTGTTATCTTTTATTTATACATTTATTTAAAGAATTTTTAAAAATTGAGAAAAGAAAATAACCTCGGGTCCTGAAATTGCTTGATCGCTGTGGGAGGGCAGTGAGGTCGCTGTTTAGGGTGACAGGGCCATATATAACGAAATAATGAAGATGGCGTTTGGAAAACCCCCTTTTTGTATTCTTTGTGTATTTGGTCACAAGCTACTTACTCAGAGTCTCTTTAGGTACTCGACGAATATTCTTACACATTAAGGTTATCAACATCTTGAAATTTACACTCACTTCGGTCAACACCATTCTTTATTATGCATTCAAAGTAATTACCGAAATCAATCAACCATTCTCTGAAATCGGTCAAATATGTTCCGACATCGTCAAAATCGATCAATTTTTCATTCAAAATCGATCAAATCAATCCGAAATTTTATTGACTGCTACATATTGTAAAGCTTCTGATGCACAGACAGAGAAATGCGCAGATATTAGTAAAATAATGTTTAAGATGTCTCTTTATCGCTGATTTGGACGAACATAGCAACGTAACATTACCCCCCTTTAGTGTCCTTCAAAAGTGACGCCTTCCAACCGCCTTATCATTCCAAAATCATTCAAATTGACAATAACTACAGGAATGAGCGTATTTGTACTTCGTTTATTGGAGTAATAAGTGCAATTGCCTTATCACATGGCAGATAACGTAGGTGTTATGTTTAAGGCATTCGCACTTTTAAATATACCCCAATAAACGCAGTGAAGAAGACACTCAGCCCTTAAAATTGCACTCCTTTTGTCCTAAGAAACATCTAAAATACCCGGATAAATAATAAAGGTTCAAGTCCAATGTCTGCGCATATGATCATTACACAGAGTAATCAAATTTAGATTGTCATGCTAAAAATACAGGCAATCATGCTATCGAAGTTTGTTTAGTATTGAGTTTTACAAATGGGACACAAACGACGACAATTTTGATATTTCTAGAGGTATTCATGATCAGAAAATTATTTCCAAAAGTTTGTCTCCACTTTCAAATGGTATCGACATAATCGAGCGTGATTGAGCGGCTTGTTTGATTGTCTACGTCGACTCCCTGCTAACGGTTGCTCAGAACAAGAACTGCATGCTTGTTATCAAAAAAACATATTTTTTAAACCTTCTTACTTCATCAAATAGCGAAGAAAGGTGTTGGAAGAGAAACGGGGGGATTTTCGAGTTCCTACAACATTGGACTTGAAGATCGACGGTCTTGGTTTTCCGAAATATCTATTGCATTTTATACAGAAATAAGGTGCAACGGATTTCCCTCCGTGTCGCATAACGAAAGAAATTAGCGATAACTTAGTACCTCCCCTTAAAATATCAACGTATTTCCTGTTTGTGTAACTTTTCGTGCCAATCAGACCCTTTGGAATCCACGTCCGATAATAAGATTGGGCAAATTTTCGATCGATTTGAATGAAATATTCCTCATTATGAACGATTATGTAACATTTTTAATGGTTATCGAGCGATTATGATCGATTTGCGTAAGTGTTTTGAATGAATGAATGAATGAATGAATGAATGAATGAAAGAATGAATGAATGAATGAATGAATGAATGAATGAATGAATGAATGAATGAATGAATGGTTAAGAATGATTTTGATCGAGGTGAATGTCATTTCACGATGTTATTTACTGTACACGTGACCTTATCGAAAGTGTCACGCATAGGCTAGTATAAAGAATCATCGATTCTATTTACAATATAACCCGATCTAAATTTGAGACCCGCCGGAAAGAGATGACGACGTCGTCCCATAATGATATATCTGCATTAACGAACAGTCATCAGGAAGTTGTAGCCATTTGAAGTACAGAGTTGAACAGCTGACGGAAATAAGCGAAGTCCTTGAAAAGAAAGTACAAAGTATAGAAAGAACGGGTGTAGAAAGAACGGGAAGAGTTAAAATCAGTGTAGGTAAGGAACCAATAACAACATCACAGAGGACAGTGCGCATTCTAATGTGATCGATGACCGCAAACCGCTGCGTATCAAGAAGGACAGGACCGGGCTACATGTATTTGACACAGAATACGTTGTAAATATATAATACGTACTCAGTGTTTTGTATGAGGAAAAAATATCTTACAAGGTTGGGAGAATTGATCATTGTCGAGGCTCTGCCGAGACAATTATTAATTCTCACAACCGAGTAAGATATTTTTTCATACAATACACTTAGTATGTATTATATTTATCTTATAACCTCTTTTTGTCTTGTTTTCGTCGATGTTCCTAACTGAAATGCAAGTTTCTAAAAATAACTGCATGATATTATTGTTCTAAAAATAACTATGTGATATCATAAAAAATATCATACGTGGTATTATCAAACGGAATTTGTATAGTTATAAGATAAAGGACATTGAAGCCTCAGCAGAATCGGTAAGTATGAAAACGGAAAGAAAGCTGATCGAATGAGAAACGTCAACAAACGCTATCTTGTAAACACAGTAACTGAAACACCAGTTGCCTTTAGTGCACTTATAAGTAATACTTCAGGTTTAGCGGGTCTCGGTAAACTAGAGATAATCAAGTTCGACGAAACACTGACAAACTTTTGGAATGCTTTCGATAGCAGACTTGGTGTTTTACGGCGCCTGTGTCCGGCATATACGCTTTTTTCTCGAACATCAATGTCACTCCCAAACGATGTTCAACAGTTGAATGAAACACGCTTACGCATATGGTAGGCTACCATACAACATGATTCAGCGAGCAAGACGATGGTACTGGAGGTCGGAAAAGGCCAAGAAGTTTAAGTTCAGACTACGGATATCCCAGAATACTCTACAAAATTACATTACAAAAACACAGGATTTCTTCTTTATACTATCGATGGCTAGATAAATAAATATGCATAATAACAAATAGACTTTAGTGATATATTGTACAAAAATGTCCACGCATAAGTTGCCGATCACGTCAGGATATGCGATACTTTTAAGTATTTACGCATATAAATTTGGCATCAAATGAAAGGTCTTTGAAAGTGGATTATTTTGACATGTATTATATTAACTTTATACATTAGAAAAGTAATCTAATTGCCAGTAAAACCAAAAACATACACTAAAAATGACGCCGTCAGATGTAACAAAAACGCCAGAACGTTTCACTAAAATTGTGATAGCATAAAGAATGATGGCATGAGAAGTGCGAAATTTTACCATGTTACATGAATTACGTCACGTGAGACATTATGGAAGTCTTAAGCCTGTGTGATGGATCAAGCAAAAGATAGCGACCAGGAAAGAAAAATGTCAATAGCATGAGATAGCTAACAAAACGTCGTTTTTGCAATAGTCATTTTTTTCAAATTCGCATCAATTCAGTTATTCTTTAGAATAAATTAATATAAAATGGTTTCTGAAATACATCTGAATCCAAATTTATGCAATTATATTTTTGTCCAAATTTGGTTAGATCTAATGAGCTTATTATTGTGTTTATTCAGTCTTAAAATTGTCCCACTTTACGCGAAAAAACGTCATAAATATACCCGTGTTTTCATGCATATTTTCATACTTATCATCAACATAACTTAATTTAGTTAATATCTGGAACATATTCCACAAAAATAAAAGCATTCAT
Organism: Fragum whitleyi; assembly: GCA_948146395.1. Lineage (NCBI taxonomy): Eukaryota > Metazoa > Mollusca > Bivalvia > Cardiida > Cardiidae > Fragum > Fragum whitleyi. The sequence goes on from OX411556.1 coordinate 11,125,293, forward strand.
CAATATCTCTCCAACTAAAGGAAATATAAATCGTGATGCTGGTCTTAAAATTTTCCCACTGACGCGTTTTTTCGATGTTTGAACGTCAGGTCATATTATATGTACACTGTATTTCTAAAATATATCTCGCTCAAAGAACCAGACAAAATCTTGTATAAAAGTTAAATTTCCACGAATTCGACCCTAATAAGTTTATTCACCGTTGTTTGATGGGAATTTTTTATGGTTTTAATAAGAATTGGATACAGTTTCGCTTCGGTTCGGATTTTGCTTTCATTATTTTTCGTCCTACTGCTCCCGCAAATTGATTGTACATGTATGTTGAAAGAGGTACAATCCATATGTCTGTAAAAATGTAACATCTTTACATTGAGTGGATTGCAAGTTATTGTATATTTAATAAAAGAGTGACGGAAAATAAACTATTTTCGCCGCTTTAACTTGAAAATCATACAGTAAACGTTATTCATAAACGGGCGTCATTTGTTACAGTTGTGACCGCAAACTTTTACCTTTACGTCAATACGCTGCAGTTGTCTTCTTTATTACCATTAAACAGGAATTGAATATTTCTCGCCCAAGTTGACTATGCATTTAAATCGTAATTTTAGCACTGGATGAATGATGAGAGATTATTCAACGGCGAGTCTGTCTATTTTGACGTCTTTTTAGCTTTAATTTCACGTTACGTACGAGGGTTGATCCAGAAATTCGTAAAATGGGGTTCTAAGAAAGTTGGCTATCATAACAAAAATTATACATTCGTTTAATGCAACATCTGTGTAATAAATGTGGAAACTTTCGAATGTGCAAGTTATATAGCGGCTGTAAAGTGACTAAACAAAAACATAGACCCCGCACATAGGCGGGGAAGGAAGAACGTCAAATGCGACATCATTATTAACTCTTTTCTATATAGATTCCATTTGCTCGCATTCCTTTCTGCGCCTAATGAATTAACTTGCAGAAGGTATCCACATTCCATTTGGAATTCAAATTGTTGTACAATTTTATATGAATAGTAAACCATATTTAATGATTCGCTCAGCTGTCCATTCATGGAATTCCTACTGCTCTCTTGAAACGTTCAAAACACTCAAAAATCGCTCAAAAGCACTACGAGATAGTGCAAATCGTCCGGCGACTTCATCAAATCAATCAAATCCATACCATCATATTAGAGACTAGCATGATCTTGGAAGCGTCCGATAAGTCCGAGAAGACACTCACATCTTCAATCGGGAACCCTCGGCGATTCTACGGAATAGACCTCGGGAATAATACAGACGCAGCCATGAAAGCGCGTCATTTCGCGCGTAGTTTTATATGACGCCACAAACATCAACGATCCCGCTAAGGATGACGTTGCATAAAATAAAATCAACGAAAGAATAAAAGTTAGCATAATATAATTTGATAACAAAACGTATGCGTTTTGTCATCAAATTATAGTATGCCCAAAAGATCTCCAAAGATGATCGGAAAGAAATTAATAAAATTGGATTTTCTACAAGCGTATTAACCGAAGTACCACCAGGAGCCGAATTACCTAAAAATGACCCAAAATTACTACACTTACGTCCGAAGTACTTTTCAGTTTACGGAAAAGTCCGAGCGATGTTCCGAATGACACATCTTCTGACATAAAAGTACACACTTGTGCCAACTTTTTCTACAAAAATATCAATATTATATATATCTCCCATTTATACCATTCAAACTTCTCCCGCCGGACTCATTCAATTTCATTCTAAATTCATTCATATCAACCACCTTATCACTTTGACCATGTTTTAACTGTGTTTATGAAATATTTAAGTGATCTTCCATATATCCGCTGGTTCCCAGATAGCTACTTTTTTGTGTAACAGGTCACGATTATCATTTGAAAATTTTAGAGGATCCGGGGTCAATTCTTATCACATTTTCACAATTTCTGTGGACAAAGTGACCAAATTTGTTCAAATAGAGTGTCTTGCGACGAGGTGAAAGAATGAAATCAAACTGGAAGTATTTACTTTTTGGGATGATACTCGACCTAGGTTTCAATTTGGCCAAGGCCAGTGAATGGTGAGTGCATAACATCTGTTTTATTTTTTAAAAAAATCTGAAGGAAAGTCGAATCTGTCATTCTGTAAAACTACCCGAAAATCTTCTGTAAGGATCTGTCTTGAGATCTTATTTGAGAAATATTATCTTAACCTAGTGTTCAATAGAAAAAAAATACTTACGCACGGACGCATATATTGACTGTCGGATGGACACGTGACATGAAAAGGGCAAAGCCCTTTAGAAATTCGTTTGCGATGTTTATATGGCTAACTTTATTAAAACACTTTATTTAATTTGAATCTCAAAACTTCCAAAAATGTCTTATGTCATAATTTAGACTAGCAGAACAAGTCTCCACATGCTGCAGGCTGAACGAGAATCAAACAAGTACGATTCCCATAATACTTTACTAAACGCACATCTACGCGCCTATACGACCTTCTCGAGTGGTGCCCTCTTATGTGACTAGATATTAGGAAATGCTTTTGTAACCGCAGCCTGAACGAGTGTTTATGTAGAGAGGGTATTAAATAAGTGCTCATGCAAACCCAAATTCATTACACGAGTCAACTATAAACAGATAAGAACACGACTTTGTCGAGTTTTAAACTGTTTTAGATGACAAGTTTAATAATTTGAGTATAAGCTTGGCGAAAAATCGATAAAATTGTTGTCATTGAAATTTTTTCGCATAAAAATTGACACCGCTTTTAAAATGACTGACGCCATTTTCGCGGCAACAAAATGGCGTTTCAAATTGCTTTACGCTCTTTGCTTACTTAATGCACACGTTTAATTATACCCGTGTTATATCAAAATATTCAGTGTTTTTATTTTATACCTTCGACGTAGATTCTATTTTATTTTAATTCCAGTGTTTCTCGATCCGAGTTTGAAAGCCTGAAGCAGCTCACACAATCACACATTGAAGATATGTCAGCTCCAAAACAAGCGCATTTTGAAGACGTCTCAAATTTAAAGCGTGAAATGCAACAACTTAAGGAAGCAAATGCAATACTTGAAAAGAAAGTAGCCATTCTCGAAAGGCAGCTAGAAAATATCCAACAGGCAGATGTAATTGAAGATGTTGTTAACGATGTCGAGATTGGCTATGCGAAAAATAAAGGATATGTTGATCCCGTGCCAAGCAGTATTCTGGACGGAAATGTTGTCACATACGTTAACGATGATGATAATTTACCAAACGAAACATCAGGGGTGAAAGTAATAGCAGAAGACAAGAAGAGTTCCGAACTAAAAAGAGGCGTCCATCAACGATATCTGATGAACGAATTTCCTGTGATGCCGGTTGCTTTTAGTGTTTTCCTCAACGAATCCGGAGCTTACGGTCTAGGAAGATTCCAGATCCTTAAGTATCACAAAGTTCTGACAAATGTTGGCAATGGATATGACGTACCTCATGGGGTCTTCACAGCGCCTGTGTCTGGGGTTTACGCATTTTCTCTTACTCTTATGTCACGTCCTGGGGAATCACAGACTTTGTGGGTTATGAAAAACGGGGTCAAGATGTTCCACGTCCACGCGACGGGCCCTACGTTCAACAGAGGCAGTAAAACTATCGTGTTTGAAGTCAAGAAAGGTGACGAGGTTTGGGTCCAAACAACGGGCTACTCCTGGGCTTCTTCGACCGTTCATGGCGACGATCACACTTCTTTCACTGGATTTCTTCTGTATGCTTCTGACGAGTAAAACACTAATATTTGCTTATGTATGAAGTCTTGTATATGTGAACTATTCCTTAAAAGTGTCGGCTTATAAATCAACTACTAGCTATTTCTCACTTGTTCAATTTCATATATGATCCAATCATTGAATCCTGCCATTTTTTTTGGTGAAAAATCCGTGTTCACAAAACCATACAGGAAATTTCAAGTACGTTGATTATTTTCACGCAAGTAAGTTCAGTTGTTTTTGTTGTTGTAAGTATTTTTTTTTTTTTTTTAAACTTTTTTGGCATTATGGTATATCAAGTAATATATAACATATATACTAAGTTCTATAAGAAAGTGTGCACTTTCACTTTTTGCATTTCTCTTGACTTTTCAAAGTTGGAGGAAAGTTATTTGATACCAAACTTTAGTCAAGACCTTTTGAAATTTAAAGTCAAATCAGTTTTGGATAAAGTATCGCAAGCGCGCAGGCAGAACTAAAATTGTTGAGATTTCACCCCCTTACAACTTTTCTTTGGTAAGAGCTATGTGTTGATGTTGCATAGAGTTTTAGAAGCCATTCCAAGCCATTTCCAAACAAAAGTTTTAATTTTCATGCGTACGTTACGTGTACGTCAACGTTAGACATTTCTACGTTGTTATGCCAGTAACTTGTCATTGAATGGTGCTATGACGTTCTTTGATATCTAGAAATGCTCATTAAAGGCCTTACAAAATGATGACCTCAATTTCTAATGGAACATGAATGTTCAATAAATTTGAATGACGTTCTAAATTTGACAAGGTTCGATTTTGTTCAACGACGATTATTGGTAGTCAAACAACGCTGTAGCATCATGCATAATTGTATTTAAGGTGTGATTTTATGTATAAAAAAGCTGCAAAGATTCAACTGAATGAATTTTCTGACCAATTATTCGTCTTATGTGTGATGCACATGCAAAATATGCAAAATCAATTGTCTCAATTTAGCAGAAAATGTTTGCTCACTGCGCGATTTTTGTTTCAAATATCGTTTTCACATACTCTTGGGGATAGTCATACGACGTTTCATGACAATAGATTGTGAAATTTCAGAGATATTCAAAAGTGCACACTTTCTTTAGGAACTACGTATATTTCAAAGAGATTGATTTTGAATTTATAACGGTGTAAGCTATATGTGTTTTTTAGCTCTGAGTGCCGAGTCCATTACATGTACCATAGGTATATCGGGTATATTTAAAAACTTTTTAAAATGAATTGACCCGATCCTTTCATTTCAATTACGAAAGTACATGTATAAGTAAACCTCACGATTTAATATAAGCATTAACTTTCGTTTGAAAGGTAAATATTACCTTAATGTGTTGTTTATACCTGTGTTACCTATTTCGGGCTTCGATCCCCCGACAGCGGCACTCATTCTTTCCGACTATTTGTCTCTCACAAATGGGTTAATTATCGAAGGGCTATGTGAGATAGCAGCTGAAGGCTAAGAAAGGATATGATGGTAGTACTGGCGGGAGAAACAAACAAATCTATTTCGGAAAATGGCACGGGAATCTAACAGATCATATACTGGCGTCAATAAAAAACGCCTCAGTCATACAGAAATGACAATTATTTACAAAATACAGATTACACGTTAAAACCCCTTTCTGAGCATTTGGGTAAATTAATTACAGTCAAGTTCACGTACGAATTGGTTTGGGACGATATTAGAAGAGTAGTTATCTGCTTTCAAAGATGTCGACCACTTTTGCGAGACAAATAACGAGGTTGACCATATTGAAAGCGACCGACATCAGAACATTACTTTTTTCGGTGTAATAACTTCAAAAATGCACGACTAAAAATGTTTCGCGATTTACGTCGCTTCCATCCTCTTTCTACAAAGTTTCTTGTGTTTGGGTCTGATAACTTAAATAATGAAGAGAATTCCTTGATATTTAAGATAGTTCAAAATTACCTCAAAGAATCTAAAAGGTTTGACGGATAAATTTTCTAGCAGTGTTTAATTTCAAGTTGGTTCCTGAGTTCAATTGCTGACTGACATCAAGCCTTCCCCTTCCATACAGCGTTTCGCGAGCGCTTTGAGATGATGCCCCGCTTTGCACGTGCACATACCTGCAAAAGCGAGGTATCATTTCGAAAGCGCTTTGCTAACGTTTTCATCCTGAACGCAGGGCACGGTTGTGTTCAGGGTGTCAAAACGGTACAAACAGTTTTCCAATTATATCACGCTTTGCGCGTGCAATGCGGGATATAATTGGAAAGCTGTATGTGACGTTTTGACATCCTGAAAGCAGGGCTTGTGTACTGCTCATTTAACAATGAAAATTGTGTATGCAGCTTTGGAAGAATATCGCCCACTTTTCTTGACGAGCGAGTGCTCTCTTCAGGACAGGATTGGGCATATAAAGACGTTTACGGAAACGTTATCCAAAGACACGCCACATGGGTTCTCCTTGATTCTTGCCATAAAAGAAGCAGATACGGATATCATATTGGGTCATTGTTTTCATTAAGAATGCTGCAGAAACATCTGGCACAAATGGGTGGACTTTATCCTTGCGAAGGAATGGGTAATGGCGTTGATCTAGAATTGTGACTACAACAGTGCTGTCGGCCAATCCTGCGCACTTAAGGTTTAATTCGCATAATTACCGGGGAAATAGGACATGTAAAATAATAAGTTAAATATGATTATCATCATACACACTCACCTTATTATTTCCGGTCTTAAGCCAATTTTCATCCTAAAGTACATTCACATAAATCTTGTATTTACAGAGCGCCCCTCGTGCTATGGCCACTCCATTTTTGTCGGCTAATCCTGCGCAGTTCCACTAAAAACGTGTTTTACTTCATGTTGAAACATTTGACATCAAATTTGAACATGGCTACCGATGACATAATATATACGCATGAAGGTTATCTGTTATAGTCTGTTTCATTGAAGATTAAATACAATTATAGATTTATAATCTAGGTGAGGTAATATGTGCACGGAATAAGCTTAAAAAGAATTTAACACTAAAATTGTCTGATTTCAATAGAAAATTAATATGTTGATTGCATTTGGACAAATAATGATAAGAATATATTAAATATCAATAAATATGATATAAAACTTGTGAAATTACTTTTATAGTGGGTCACATTTTTGGCACCTAAATGGAATTCCATCTGTAATTTCAGTTACTGTGGAACAATACTTAAGGTGAACCCAACCAGAACAATCATCACATTTTCCCCACTTCAAAAATGCAATTGTCATTGAGAGTCTCAGATGTTTTTCAAATGCGGGGGGGGGGGGGGGTGAAAAAAGATTACAAATTATGCATTTATCCTCATCATTTGCAACACTATCATCTGTGTCGGATGGGTAAAATGTAAGCCATGCTTTGCTGTTTCTACTTGGGCCTGGCTCTTGGCTGTCAACTACTTCAGGCGTTAAATCTTCTTCTTCTTCATTTAAAGACATATCAATAGCATCAGAAGTCTCTTCAGCCTTATCATTTACATCAGGAACTGCCATTTTTCTAGATTCTGATCCCTTCATAAGTTTAGAATTCCTGGGTTTAAAATGTTGTGGTTGAAAGTCATTGAATAATTTTCTTTTGATTGGTCTTTTATTTCCTGGTCTCAAAACAACACCAGGAACTTGTGATTCATGCTCATTTTCTTTGTTAATGTTATAATTACGGATACCCTTAGATTTGGATACATTTTTTTTAAAAGGTTTGTGTTTATATTCTTTGCCTTTTGTATCTTTCTGTACATTTGTCAGTTTTTTGTCATTATTTGAAGCTTTTTTTTCATGCTTGGTTTCCTTTAACTTTTCAAGGAACTCAATTTCTGTAATTGCAGCTCCACAGCTGGGAATAATGTAACTTCTCTTCCTTTAACTATTGTTGTTAAGTGAGGATTTAACTCTTTCATCGAATTCAGTGAGTAAAAGTTTCATTGATCTTACATTAGCCCTCTCTTTTCTGCTTGATGGAAGTGCTTTGATGGTGTGTCTGAAGGATTGATAATGACTTCATCAGGGTTAAACGGTACAATGCCTGTTTTGCGAAATGCACTCATCAAATTTGGTGTAGTAAGTGCTGACTTGTAAGCACTTGCAATTAAACCTGGCAGGTCTTCTCTGGTAATTTGGCGACCATATTAGGAATGTGAAAGTTTATGACATTCAGAAGAAAGGGCAGCTTTAAAAGGGCTGAATACCGCAACGTCTAGGGGCTGGAGCTGGTGGCTTGAATGAGGTGGTAATACAAATATGTGAATATTGTTTGCTCGAGCCTTTTCAATTAAATCCACAGTGATGTGTGTAGAATGCCCATCAAACATCAGGAGGCAGGGTCGGGTTTCATGTTTCATGAAATGATTAGTAATGAAATCATGAAAATTTTCTGTTGTAGACCATCCATTTTGACTAGTAACATACTTTGTTTGTGGTAAGCACCCTTTTATCAATTCTTCAGTCAATCTCTGCCCCTTGTATATCACATAAGGGGGTATGGTTTCCCCGATGGCATTCCCAGCTGCAATAACCGTTGTTGTTGCACTACGTCCAGCTGTAATTATATATGGTCTGGCACCCTTAGCCGAAACAACCTTAGGGGGGTTGTGGTCCAATGTAATGCCAGTCTCATCAATATTCCATATCAGACCAGGGCGATTTTTTAGTTCATATTTGTCAAGGAATTTTCCAAGCTCATCAAAGTAATTGTTTATGTTAATGTCATTGGTGCTGCATACCCTTGACATATCTCGCTTCTTTGGTTTTTGAATTGACAGGTCTGGGAATCTTTTAATGAACCCGTAGTACCAGTCCTTCTGTGGTTTCACATTGGAACCAGTTTCTTTTGCCATGTTGGCAGCCATCTCGAGCACCTGCCACCTGCAATATCCATACCCCATTCTTGACATCTTCTTACAATGCCCTGCCAATTGTGCCTCCACTGCCTCTGTAAATAATTTTGGATGGCCTGTTTACCGGTGGAACAAACTTGGTTGAGCAAGCCTTGAACGCAGAGTTGATTCTGGCACGCCAAACATTCTACCAGCCTTTCGAACTGCATCTCCAGTTTTCTTGACATGCTTATAAGCATTGAGGAGTGCCAATCCTTTATTGTCAGTCATGACTGAAATAAAGAAAGGAAAAATCGAAAAAATAAACAAAACATACCTTTGATAGTTGTGAAGAGTGTTAGATGTAGTGGGCAAGAAATTTAAAGGGCAATAACCTTCAAATTTCTTTAATTTATTTCAGTTAATTTGATAAAATGAAACAAATGACTGTTAAATACAGATTCATGATAATACTCAAACTGTGAAACAGACTTTAGTGATATTTTGCTAAAATACACAGCCTCGCTTTGAAATTAACATGTTAAGGTCAACTAGGGAGAAATGCAATTAGGTCATTGATTAATCGTGAATGCAGGCTTATTTTGCTTTATGTTCTGATTTAATTCAAGAATTTTGAACTTAATTTAAGATTAACAATCTTTTTTATACAAAAGAATGCCAACAGGTTTGTAATTTAAGCCTTTTGGTGGGAAAACACACATCAACCCAGTTTGTTTACATTTTGACCTACACAATGTAGGCGGAGCTAATATTATAACTTCCGGACTAGATCTAAAGACATATACAAACCTAGAAATGGCGATAAATGGAGTTTTCGGGTGTCCGAGTTTCTTCTTGCTTCAATTTTATTTTGAGGAAAAAGACGCTAAATAGCGGCGCGTGTTTTACGGGAAATGACGTTACGTGACGTGCGCAGGATTAGCCGACGCGCAGAATTAGCCGACGTGAGTGAATGTGATAGAGTGCTTTCATTTTCCTTGAGCCTGAGATCTCCTAGGCGATTCCTTACAATATTTTGTCTTACTGATTGTCAAAAAGTATTTATGATTGGCTTCTCAAAAGGATGTGTTATTGCATACGGATAACGTCCAGATAACGGAAAACCCTGACAAAGTCTACCAGATTATCTTCTGCTACGTTTACAAGACGCGGTAATTTAACGATTATCATGTCTTGCTCATTTTAATGCTAAAAAAACCGATTTACCTGAATCGTCCCTATTTAAAAAGCTTAAAGTCAAGATGGCAATAGGTGCTATTTTGCCTCTGCAACAAAACAAATCATAATTTTTAAAAACTCCCCGCGTGAAACACTGGCATATCGAATGTTCAAGACAAATGTGAAATTTTGTTTCGCAGCGCGTTGTGCGAAAACTTAGTTACGCCATTGATGTTTGGACATGGAAATTTCACCAAAGCTTTGTTCACAACAGGAATATTCCGGGAACAAGTAGGGCTAAAATTCATTAAAAAACGTACATACCTTCTTGGTTCTGACATATCTAAATTATGAGTCTTTGCTTACAGAGTGTAATTTTGCCGTAAGATCTAATAAAATGAGATGTGCTAATAGAGTTGCGTTGCAAGCGACCCAAAATTGGTTGAATACATATCCGCTTAGATTCCTGAAGTCAAGAAAAACATCAGAGTTAAAAACGTCCAAGTGCTCCTAAATTGGCACAGTTAATAACATCGTGAAATTGACATAATGAATGCTTTTGGAATCATTTCGGAATGATATTGATCCGATGGGAAAAGCAAATTTAGATTCAAAATAAGGGGAGGTAATACGGAATGGCAATTTCGTTCAGCGACTTTTCTGAATCTAGAAAAATAATTCTACATTCCCTAGTATCAATATCCCCAAAACGCCTTCTGGTGGAGCTATGCTGGATCTAGTCTATTAATTAACAGTGTTCCCAGGTGGTCCCTTTTCGCGTGACGGGCTAGAAATGTTTAAATGGAGATTACTTCTAGTATATTTCATTGATAGGTCGCATTTCATAAATTCTTTCACAGGAAGTTAGAATGATCATTTCAGATTAACCCTTGTCATGCTGAATAAAATTTCTTGCAATATTACATTTAAATCAAAGTACTGAAGGTTTGAAAGAAGACGATATATGGCAATATTTCGCTTGAAAATTAAGTCTCACCATAAATCTTAGGGAAATATTATTAGACAGACAGCTAGTATGTATTAAGATCAGACTGCACATGAGTGTAGGCTGATCTTTGTCTATACCTCCTGATAAAGCAGGAATATTCCGGGTTCAGCATGACAAGGGTTCAGAAGTTGGGCCAAGTGCAAGTTCGCGCTGTCTGACTGGGGCTTGCACTTTACGCACAACAGGGATGCTTCCTATTCGAGTGATGTGTCACATATAGTTATATAATAATCGAGGCTTTCGGGCCAAGTCTTATCTCATTTACAAAATAACTTAAAACAGAGTATAGGTAGATTTTATGCGGTGAGCCGTGAACTTTACTTTTAACCGTTAGATACCCGTTCCATGTTTTCGATATAGATAAAACAGGTTTAAATAACTCATTTAAAAGGTACAATTTATCTTTCAAACGAAAGTTACTGTTTGTTTTTAAATTGCAAGGTTTACTCACTACATGTACTTTCATAATTGAAGTGAATGGATCAGGTTAAATTCCTTTCACATGCTTTTTAAATTTACCTGACATACCTATGGTAATGGACTCAACGCCAACGTCAGAGCTCAGTTTTAAAAATACACCTATACCACTTCTACAAGTCACTTTTGTCAACATAATCAAATAATGATGCATGTACGATTGAAGTTGCAGTGTTTAGTTCTTGGGATAATATATATCCTAGGATGTACTTGGACTCAGGTCAAGGCCGAGGAATTGTATCTATTTTTTTCATATTCTGTACAGTAAAACATGCTAGCTGCTCCGATTCTTACTTAATTAAAAGCAGTGGGATTATTAAGACTTCTATACTGACGTCAATAAAAAACGCGTCAGTCATATAGAAAGCACATTTTCTTTTACATTCCACTTAAGCAATTATTCCTGCTTGTTGAAGACAAGTCCATTGGAGTCCAGCTCAAAAAAAAAAAAAACCCAACTGTTTTTGAGTCAAGATTTTGAAGAGGATTTGTCCACATCCTCTATTTTGAAAAAAATAACGAGGTCGACCATATTAACTAGAAATCAAAGCATCAAATAATTGCACCATGAATATTGCATATATGGTTTGAGGGAATACAACTTCATTTTTCGCGATTTACGGCTCGTTCCTGAGTAGTATAAGTTCTTTAAAGGCGTATATGGAACCATTATCCAAAGGCATACCATTCGCGTTTTATATGACCAATTTACCGAAAAGGAAGCTGATAATGGTAATTGTACTGTAGTGATTCAATTTAACTTGAGAATTGATAAGCTCTCCCGTAATAATTCCCATAAACTTGTTGACTTTGTCTGTATGAAATTAAAGACAATGACGGGCCTACAACAAGCTTCAAGACTTATCTGATCTGGTGAACCCGAGATCTCTCGGCGATTTCTCTGCGAATTGTTTGCCGATTTTAGCTTTGCACATGCACAAACGTGCGAATCGGGATGAAATTGGCAAAGAGTATCATCCTGAAGCAGGGCAGCTGTTTTCGCGTCTTTCAGAGAAAGGCCCACTGCTACCTGCCCTGCGTTCAGGATGACCAAACGGTGCAAACAGCTATCCAATTTTACCCAGCTTTGCACGCAAGTACACGTGCAAAGCTGGGTATAATTGAAAAACAGTTTGCATCGTTTGGTCATCCTGAACGCAGGGCTGATTCTACAACTGGGTGAGCTAGGGCTGGCTATTTTGCCCATAACCACAACCCGGCGACGGAAGGGTAGGGCTCGAACCACGGACCTCCAGGTCATACATGTAAGTCGAGTGACTATACCACTCGACTAGAAAAGCAGTTGATATATTGTTGGCTTCAGCAAGAAACAATGGAATTGAAAATGGAATGCGCCTATATCTATGTAATTTAAGTCTAGTTCATTCCATCATTATTGTGCATTCTGATTGGCTAAAAATTGGTATTATTTCTCAATGAAAACAGTTTTCAGTACGCAGCTATTTTGTAAGCTACCACAGAAAGTAGTCCCATAAGAAATCTGTTTCATTATTGACAGTTATTTACATTTTTATTCGTGATTTTAGATTTAAATTTTGAAGCGATTATTTGTTGATATTTATGGAGATATGAAGCTAAAAAACTAATCACACATGTGTATGAATCCGCTGATTAGGTTTATAATTCCATACAACAATGAGATCACCAAACACTTTCTTGATCTCTGAAGTAAACATGAACGTTTCTGTATCGTTTCAAGATTTTATTTCTATATCTTAAAAAGGGTAATTGTATTTTAAAATGTGAGAAGATCTAATCTTCCATTGAATTGACATTAAAAACTACATTTTCACGATGGTTTAGCAAACGAGTATTCTATTTCTATCATGCAAAAAATGAAATACAGAGTTTTGTGTTGTTGTTGTGTTTTTTATTATTTTTTTAAGGATGAAAACACTAACTAGTATAAGCGCATTTTCGCACGTGCTTAGATTACGTCAAATCCGATGAAATGGACGAAAACAGGATTTAAATTTTGCTTATTCAACTGACTCAAGGCCGACAATGAAAAACTTGAAATGAGAGTAACCGATTAAGAGAAAACTCTTAGGTACCTGCAAGTTACTGTCTTGTATAACAACGATGTGGTTACTTTAGAAAACAACGCTGATGAACAAGATAGTCAAAGTCTTGAAAAGTAACCAGCGCTGAAATGAATTTAGACATTATCAATGACGAAGCAGAAAGGCCAGAAGGAATTTCAGGACAAAATAAGGAGCAAGTGAAGAGAAAACAACGATTTATTGTGAATGGAAAGACGGACACGATTGCGTTTAGTGTTGTTGTAAAAACTGCTGACCTTAAAAATCTTGGAAAGGGACAGATAATAAGATTTGACAAAAGTATCACAAACCTTGGTAACGCATTTGATATTAGAGTTGGTGTGTTTACGGTGCCTGTTTCTGGTTTCTATATCTTTTCTCTGACTCTCATGGGCCTACCAAATGAGACCCAGGCTCTGTATATCATGAAAGACGGGACCTTCATGTTCAAGGCGTGGGTCGAAGGATCGTTTCAACTTTCATAACTCAGTCAGCCGGACGGTCGTACTTCAGGTCAACAAAGGGGAAGAGATTTGGGTCCAAACAGCATAATAAATCAGGGACTTCGCACAATGTACACGGTTATGAACATACATCGTTCACACGGTTCCTACTCTATGCAACCGGCGGCTAGATCCAGACTGAATCATTTAATGTTTCTATAATACTATCATTTTTGAAAAAAAAAAAAAATAAAAAAAATAGAACAACTTAACGTTGTTTTTAGAAATTTGTATTCACAGATATCATACAGTTGAGAACATCATGAAATTGATAAAATGAATAATTTAGGAATGTTCTTGGAATGAAAATGAATGAGTGTGTGGAGCGAGTTTTGAGTGAGGCAATCCAATATAGCTAATTTTGTTCAAGATGAACAAAATTAGCAATATTTCTTACCTCCCTTTAATAAAATATTCATGCAAATTCTAAAAATAGCTTCATATTTCTCCAAGAACCTATTAGACGCTTATAATTTCAATTATATCAGTGAAATCACGATTTTTTCTTGCTTTATTAATTCTGAATTACACATGTAAGTTGTTTATCTTATCTTTTAAGTGATTTTTAGGGCGTTTTTTGAATTGTTTGAGTGAGCGTTTTGAATGAATGAACGGGGCGCCGAGTGAGCAATTTAGAATGGTTTTGATTGAGATGAATGTCAA